>CAMTZB010000029.1:10092500-12592500 GCA_947086495.1 Morpho achilles
AGTGTATTTAATATTATCCATCGTTTTCTTTAAAAAATTTATAATACCTTTATGTTTGGGTTCTTAAAAGTGGATATTAAATAATATTCTTATTTATTTGTTTCAAAGTTTGTAAAAATTATTGATAGCAATCACGCCATAATAAAGTGGTGCGAATACTATCAATAATTTTAAATTCTTTAAAAGAATTGAAAATTATATTTAATGTTAGTATAATGTGTTGTAATAAAAAAGGTACTTTATAGTAGGCAGATAATACCTACTATAAAGTACCTGTTTTGACATGTTTACATTTAGTTAAATACTTAACCCATGGAGTATAGTTCCTCATGATGTTTTCTTTCATCGAAAAGCTTGGTATCAATTGGCACATTAAATATGGCAAAATTTCACAATTTAATTCTTACTTTATATGTATAAATCCGAAGTGTTAACTGGTTTGATGGAAATATTTTACTTAGAGATAAAACCCTTTTTGACTGGCCCATTGGAGCAGTGGGTAGTGACCCTGCCTTCAGCTTCACGGGTCGCGGGTTCGATTCCCGCCGAGGGCAAACATTTTCTATAAATGAATTTGTTGGTCTTTGAGCCTGGGTGTATATTTGTATTTAAGTATGTATTTAAAAATATATAAGTATATATTCACCAGTTGTCTGTCTACCATAACACAAGTATTAAGTTACTTACTTTGGGGACGGACGACCGTGTGTGTAATTGTCCCATATATTTATATTTATAAAAACCACTAATATTCTATAAAACTACTACTAATATATCTAAAAAAGACTAATATTTATAATTAACCAAAAAGTATACTCCTTTTAAGTATAATGTTTTTTCCTAAATACATAAACGGTAAAAACGAAAGCATCTATTGTTTCAAATACTAATCTTGTAAATTTGTTTTCGAGTGAATACTTATAATTAATTTTATTTAATAATAATGTATAATAATTTAAATTACAATTCCTACATTTTCAAGATACATGATCGCTGATTCTGTTTCCTATTTAAAAATAGTAATCATTTTTGAAGTTGCACTTTTAGCGCTTTTAGGAAAAAACTTTTTTTCTAAGAAGCATGCACAAAAATGTAAAACGGCTGTTGAATATAATTTTTTTTACTACAGTAAAAGTATTAAAGAATTTCCTTAAATATTTTGTTTTATTAAAATCTAAAAACCATTATTAATATGTTACAGGAAAACCGGTTATCCAAATAATCGGTAAGAGTAAAATGCGAATCGATAAAACTTAGCATCACTAGTTACGGTTTTAGCGCACCAAGTACATAACTAATTTTACTACGATTCGCGTCATACGTTATATATATCACTACTCCATATGTGAGAAAGAGTTAGAGCTGAGACTAAATCCGTTTTCATGAATGAAACGGGTGAGAGGAAGATAGTTTTTATGAATGAGAATGTAAGTAGCATAGTGCTACATTGCACCCCCCCCCATACCACCGAAAATAGGCTCGCGCCAATGTATGAATCTCAGGCATCTATTTTATAGTTAGTAATCTATGAGCGTCAGCAGTGTTGCCATCTTAGTGGATTTTCCACTAAAACAGGTGGTTTTAACTACCCACTTAGTGGCCAAATATTGCTTTTAGTGGCTAGTGGTTTTTTTTGGTGGTCTTGGTAAAATATATTAGCAATTAAAAAGTTAGATTTACTTCCATTTTACAATGATTTTTATATATCTGTTCGTTTTCCTTTTTGAATATGCATATATACATTGGTGTACAAGCTTAAATCCACTGTTTGCTCATGGTTGGTGTTAAATTTTAATGAACATATGAATCGGATATGACCATGCCATATTTTTATTTTTAAAAGTACGACCTCGGTTAACAATATTGAGTCAACTTTATTTTGTCATTTCATACTAAATCCTAATTCATGAGAATCCTAAACAAAAAAACCGTGGTATCATCCCGGCCGACCTTCAACATCCACTCCAAGACGGAATCACTTCGGGCGGAGGACAATGCTGCGCGTATGGTGCCATCAGCGGGGCATAATTATTTATTATAAATTGCTGAAATCTGTTGAAACTAACGAAGTGCACCGTTACCACCGATAGATAATAAAATTGTGAGGTGCAAATGAAGGAAATAAGGCGAGAATATAAGCTAATTTTCCATGACAATGCTCCGTCACACACATCAAAAAAGGTTCAAAATTACTTAAAGACGCTCAACTGTTAGATGCTACTCCATACCGTTTATTCACCAGAACTGGCCCCATTCGACTATCATCTGAATTCGTCGGTGTGCCATTTGCTCGCTGAGCAGCAGTTCGATTCTTACGCGAAACGTCCAAAATTGGCTGGAAAATGGTTTGTTTCGAAAAACGAACAATTTTTTTTGGTATGTTATCCATATATTATCTGAGAGATGACAAAAATGTATATTTTGAATGAAGTCATATTTTTTCCTTCCTATGAAAAAATAGTTTTTTTTAGAAAAAAAAAGCGGATTTTAGCTTGTTTATTGGTAGATAAAGTATGCTTGCTTGAGTATGCATAACTGATCGACAAGAATTAGTCATCTACGTTTCTCTACACGCGAGGATTTTCCACCTAATATTTTTCTAAACTTTATACGCGGGGATTTCTGACTTCATATTTTTTTCTGAATACTTATACTGAGAAGTTAGAAGGCTTCATCGTTCAGTAACGCTCATGGGCTCATAATTATTAATTTTGGCTTGTATTAACTGAGCGAATTTATTAACGCGTAACTATGCAAAAATCACAATATACGCTACGGGATTCTTGGCTCGTAGGTATCAGAAATACTACGGGTCGAGTAGCGAAATGTAAATTTTGTGATATTTAATTTGTTAATTTTTTAATAAGTAATAATAAAGAAAACGAATTATTTGTATATTTATTTTCTTTCATAAAACAAAAATTGTTTTAGTGGAAAATTTAGCGGTTAGCGGTCATTTAGAGTGTAAAATTTCTGTTTTTTAATGGTTTTCTGGTGGTTTTGAAAGTTGAATCTAGTGGGAAGCTTATTGAACTGTTGGCAACACTGGGCGTCAGCCTGACACTTGACAGCGGTGAAAACATGCTTTCAAGTGATTGACTACAACTTTAACATTCAAATAATTTCAAATGGCTTGCAAATTGCATAGAGTACGATTTTATAATCCGAAACCAGTGCCAGTTAATTGCGCTTCATTTAATAAAAGCTGTAAGCTACTTGCGCTAGCTAGGTAGGTATTGTTTAAGTAAAATAATACTTCCAAGCCCTATGTGTTAAATCTTAAAATTTTGACGATAACTATGATAATTTTATTTTTACAGACAAGATGCGTCTATCGAGATATGGAACTTAAATTATGCACCATACCTTATTAAATTTATACCTGGTGTTTTAAATACTTCGGTTGAGGCTCTTTGTTGGGTGAAACAGAGATTGTTGTCTACTGGACTTGGTGGTGCACTGGTTGAGTGGGATCTTGAAAAACTTTGTGTCAAAACTTCCGTAATTCTAACTGGTTATGCGGCATGGTGTGTTGATGTCACTTTAAATAATTCACTTGTGGCTGTTGGGACTGAACAAGGCTATGTTAATTTATACTCAGTTGAAAATGAAGATATTATTTATAACAAGTTGTTTGACAAGCAAGAAGGAAGAATTATGTGTTGTAAATTTGATAATACAGGCAATACATTAGTAACAGGTAACTATCAATTATCTTTTATTATTTTTATTTTAATGAGCAGCAAAGGAAAAAGATATTATCTCCAGCTTTGATCATCTTCAGATAGATAACTAACTTTATAGGAAGTAAGGGCTAATAGTAGTTAGTTAAAGTCATCTTGAAAATAACAAAACAAATTAATTCAATATTACATCCAATTATCACTTATTCATGTTAAGAGAATTTAGAATTTTAACTTAAATATAACGTACCTATCTTACGCCATATGGTATCCGGCTGTATAGAATAGTACGACCCTCATTTCTTACCAAGGTTTTGTAAAAGGCGACTAAGGTAAGTTGACACACTGTGTTGTATCTGGTTGAGTAAAATAAACCACACTCATTTCTTACAGAGGAGTCGTAAAATATGACAATGTAAGTTGACGTCAGGCAGGCGGCTGGTTGTAAAATACATAGCCAAATCAAACGACAACATGTTTGTAACATGTGCAGACCCCACTTAGAGTAGGATAAGGGCAGGAGGATAATGATGATAACATACCTATCTTATATAAGTCGCTATAATATCCTACTGTATATTTTGTTTTCTTAACTTGTTACTATTACAGGTTCGGTTGATTCAATAAGAGTGTGGAATGTGGAAACTGGTCATGCAACATGTAGGATATCTGTGAGTAGGCGTGGGAAGGAGACCATAGTGTGGTGCCTCGCCGTTTTATCTGATAACATTATTGTGTCTGGAGATAGTTTAGGAAGACTTACTTTCTGGGACAGCAATTTAGGAGATCAAGTAAGTATAATTTTAAATGAAAGAAAGAGACAACATAAATATTATATTTACTACATTGTTTTTGAAGTTACAACCAAAAATGTGTATTATTTTGTGTAATTGGATTTGTAGCAATCATATTCTATATTGAAAAAAAAAAAAAATACTCAAGGGATGATTATAGCCATGTGGTATCCGACTAATTTGAATAGACCACCTTCATTTCTTACCGAGGTGTCTTAAAAGGCGACTAAGTTCAGTTGACCCACCATGTGGTATCCGGTTTAGTAGAATAGGCCACCCTTCGAGGTGTCGTAAAATACGACTAAGGTAAGTTGATGTCAGGCAGGCAGCCGGTTGTAAAAATGCAGCCAAATCACGTGACAGCATGTTTATAATATGTTGTGCTGACCCAACTTAGAGTGGGATAATGGCAGGAGGATATATGGGATAGGATATATATATACTCAAGGGATGATAACTGTCATATGGTGTTTCTATTTTTTTTAAAGATTTGTTGGACAGCATTTCTCTCTTAGTAAAACTAAGAGAAAAGTGCTGTACTGGTTAATGTGGTCACTTTTAGTAGTTAATTAATACCTTGAGTAATATTCATTCTATTATTCTGTATAATATAGACAGTCAGAAATTCTTATTGAGCTTAATATCTGGTACAAAAGAAGAGTTAAACTTTTATGACTGGTCTCATTTAGTTGTTGTTTACCGTTTTCCTGAAAGATTGTCTATAAAAATTGTGATACTACTTAGACTTAGGGACTCACAAAAATAGTCATCTCAAAAAAATATTTTCTGTTAATGATGATGATAGGTAACAATTAAATAATGCTTCAAATATGTTATATTTCAGATAGAATCTTACACCACACACAAGCATGACATATTATCAATAGCTGTGTCAGATGATGAAAAAAGTCTATTTTGCAGTGGTGCAGATCCTGTCATCATACAATTTGTTAAAGTAAACAGTGGAACAGGCAAACAAACTAATGCAAAATGGGTTAAGAATGTACAGAGAAATATACATGAACATGATGTTAGGTATATTGCTGATTCTCTTTTAATTAAGTAACTTTATTTTTCTGGAGTTATAGCCAGCATTAAGGTTATTAATAAGGTATACGTTGACCTGTCCACAGAAAAGATTAAATTAAGTGTCAGTAATATGCATAAAGCATACTACAAAATTGAAGATTATTTGGATGATAAAAATGCTTAGATTTGAAAATCCTTTTAGCCAGCCTTTTTTTATACCAGACTGCAGTTTAATAATGTACATTGAAAGTTTTTACCTCCAAGTTTATTGCTGACAAGTTTTTGTTCTCGGTAAAAGCGACATTCTAGTTGTAGCTTCATTAATCATATTGATCCTTGATAATTTAAAAGATCTTGAAGGAGCTTATTTGGATGACAGTTATTTGGATTTGGTTTGAAATGTGACTTTATTGGAGTCTTTGTTGTTGTTTTATGTTCCTGAACAAAGGATGAGAATTTATTAGTATTATACATTAGCCTAGTGTATATGTTTTCAGTGTAAAAAATTTCATAAATATAGGAGGATGTCCATGAATTCTTTTCTGATGGTCAGGTATGCCCATAATAATATTATGGATAGTTTGTTTTTTTCTTATGGGAAGAGTACTCATGAATATGGAATGATCGTTCTTCTGGCCCCCATCAGGATTCCCCAATCTAATATATTATTTATTTTTAGAGCTCTGTTAACAAATGGTGATAAACTAATATCTGTTGGAGCAGATGGGTATCTAACACTTTCGAGTTATCCTCCAAAATGGGTAATGAGGATACCACCTATGATCCAGAATCCAAGGTCATCAGTGTGTGCACAGAAAAAATTATTACTTCTGAGGCAAGTTAATTAAATATTTTATGAACTGAATATAAATATATGGGACACTTACGCACACAGTTGTCCGTCCCCAAAGTAAGTAACTTAATACTTGTGTTATAGTAGACAGAAAACTGTGAATATATACTTATACATTTTTCAAATACATACTTAAATACAAATATACACCCAGGCTCAAGGGCCAACAAATTAATTTATAGAAAATGTTAGCCCTCGGCGGGAATCGAACCAGCGACCCGCGGAGCTGAAGGCAGGATCACTACCCACTACGTCAAGATATTAATTCAGTGGTTTCGCCGTGAAAGAAAGAGGAACAAACTAATCCATACTCACAAACTTTTGCATTTATAATATTAGTAGTTTTTTTTTTATGTTTTTCCAGATATAGCAACTTTCTTGAAGTTTGGAAGCTAGGTTCTTATGCAGTAAATAAAAGTGGAAACATAACATTTACGAACATTACGGTAAAGAAAAATATTAAACAAGAAGATAGTAAGAATCTATTGGAGGAGGATACTGAAATTATAGTTAGCAGTGAATTGGATAAACAGAAACAGACTTTAAAATTGACAGAACAACCTGTTAAACTTGTGTCGATAAGAACCAAAGGTATGAAACAGATTAAATGCTGCGATTTATCACCAAGTGGAGAGTTAATTGTGTATTCTACAGACAGTAGTATTAGAATGTTGAAATTGGAATGTGTAAGTATTATATTTTTTTAACAAATTTAATAATAAAAACCATCAAGTTCAGCAGAATGGTAGCTTTTTCTAATAATTGTGTAGAGATGACCCTAACTGCAAAATGGCTAAAATATTTAAACACTTTTTACGTATCCTGCATGTATCAGGTATGAAAACTTATTGTCCACTCTACATTTAGCATTATATATATTTTCTATTTTACTTCATCGCGGATTATAGCAAAATAATTTTATTATTACTTTTGTATTATGGATCTCCGCAAAGTAACGCCTAATTCTATAAATTATCATTAGAGTGATGTGTAGTCTGTCGCCTTCCTCGATAAATGGATTAACTCTCACACAATAATTTTTCAAATCGGTCCTGCTGTTACTGAGATTAGCGCGTTCAAACAATCAAACAAACTCTTCAGGTTTATAAATAAATAATAAATATATGGGACACTTACACACACGGTCGTCCGTCCACAAAGTAACTTACTACTTGTGTTATGGTAGACAACACTGGTGAATATATACTTACATATTTTTAAAACCATACTTAAATACAAATATACACCCATGCTCAAAGACCAACAAATGCATTTATAGAAAACGTTGGCCCTCGGCGAGAATCGAACCCGCGACCCGCGGAGCTGAAGGCAGGGTCACTACCCAATGTCCCTACGGGTCAGTCAATTATATATTAGTATAGATTATTTTATTATATTTATTTTAAAAACAAGACGATATTGAATACATTGTTTTCTTATTTTAGGACGAAGATCAAAGTAACATATCATTAACAAAGGTCATGATAACCGGCATTACATATTGTGATCGTGTTGCTTTTACGGCTGACTCTGGTACTATGGCCGCTTGTTGCGGTGGTGAGGTGAAAATTTTGCAAGTGGATCCTGAGGCGGGCGCAACGGTAATTCAGACTATAGCATGTGAAAAATGTAAGTAAATCGATGTATTCGCTAGAACAAGGGTGCCAAATTCATATGAACAAAAAAAAGAATGCTTTGCTTCAAAAAACTAGTTTATAAAATCATTGACATCTGTTAATTCTATGATTTTGCTAACATTTAAAGTGAAGGGTTTTTACAGTAGAGTTATAAAACCATAAAAATATTTTAAAAATTGCCAATAGATAAGGGTGGCATATATATTAAATAGATGGAACTAATTCATAGTTTCAGCCTTTCACTTTAAAACATTGATTTAAATTCTTAATATTTTTAAAGATTAATAAACGTATTGCTATAAAAACTTTAAGAAATATGATAAAAAACATATTTATTCAAAGTATAAAATAGAACACAAATTTAAATTTTGTATACATATTAGCAATAATTATTCCAAAATTCGCATACGATAGCTACCTATTACACACAAGTTGCCAGTAAATTCATACATTGAAGTTGAAACTTTTCTCCAATTACTTTCTTAGTCTTTAATTACTATTCCAGATCTAAAATCAAAATCCATTCTTCATCTACACTTGTCTCAAGACATGTTATCAAAGACTATTTACTTGGTGGTCGCTGATACAGATGGACATATTGGAGTTTGGATAAAAAAAACTAAAAAGTTTGAAATTCACGTGTTATTGCCAAAGTACCGATGCGTTCCCTCCGCAATAACTGTTGATAATAAGAGGGAAAATTTAATTGTCATATACGTCGACCAAAAGGTATGAAAATTGGTTCACTCGAAGTTTATATTTCACTGGAATCATCAATAAATTATTTATTACTAAAAAATTAGTTTTTAAGTAATAAATAATTTATTACTTACTCAGCCGGTTCTAAAACATTCGAAGTCTTATACAAAGTCAATTTGGCAAATAACATGATGGAAATTTTACTTTGTTCTATGATAAGATATATATCCATATTAATATTCCAAATATTCTTTTATACATTAAATAGAAGGCATATACAAATGCCTGGCTACGGTTTATATTGAAGCATCCCGTCTCTGGGCGGTAGATGATCTACAATATGGCGACACGTTTGACGTCACATCCGTTACATTTTGGTGGTACGGAAGCTACAATGTGACCATCTTGCTGTCTTACTTAGTTAAAATTTATGTGTCTAATTTATAATTGCAATTTATCACACGCTTTTCGGTGAAGGAAAATGTCGTGAGGAAACCTAAATATCTCTAGAGAATACCGGAGATATGTGTAAACTACTAATCCACATTGGAGCAGCGTGGTAGGTCTTAGCTCCACTCCTTCTCTCCAAAAACGGAGAGAAGAGGCATATTCTCAGCAGTCGGATAGTAACAGGCCGCTACTTACTTTTTACTTTTATAACATTTTACACATACTTATCAATACACTTTTTAAGACGAGTACAGCGTTATCGTAGGTACTTAGGTAGAAAATTATTTATATTAATAAAAGGAGATAAATTATACTTATACTTACAGGAAATTTTGATAAAAACTATTAGTTAAACTTAACAACTTACAGACGTTACAGATACTAATATGGACATTTCAATTACTTTATATATAAATAATTATATTCTCAGGTTGTTGAATATGATCTGGTAAATAAAAAAGTTTCTGAGTGGAACGGCGCCATGCAGCGACCCGAATGGCGCGCCCGAACTTCTCCAATTGTTTCCGTCACCACGCATCCTGTTAGGGACGCACTCGTAATGCAGGATGATGTCTCGCTATGGGTTCTTGATAAGGATCCACAGGTATATAAATATCCTCCTGCCCTTATCCCACTCTAAGTGGGGTCGGCAAAACATGTTATAAACATGCTGTAACATATTTGGCTGCGTTTTTACGACCGGCCGGCTGCCTGACGTCAACTTACCTAAGTCGTTTTTCACGACACCTCGGTAAGAAGGAGGGTGGTCTATTCTACTAAACCGGATACCACACGGTGGGTCAACTTAACTTAGTCGCCTTTTACGACACCTCGGTAAGAAATGAGGGTGGTACTATTCTACTTAGCCGGACACCACACGGCTAATAAGGATTCACAGGTATTGTAACTAAATTAAATTGCCTTATCCGTGTGTCCATATACAACTGTTCATAGACTCATGTGCAATTTATATGTTTACTAGCAATTGCCGGTTGAGCCCGCGTGTAAAGATTAAAACAGTAATATAGTATTTTGAAAACCATAAAAATGGCTTAACGGGTTAACCTTAGAAGCTAGACATATGCTGTCGCGGACTTTATTTAGAACTTTTAAATGGAAATAATTTTGTAGTACATAATTTTTTGATATCTATCACCGTTCACTCAGCGACCCCACTTAAAGTGGGATAAGGGCAGGAGGATGATGATTATGTATAGATCTAAACACAAGAAATCTTTTATTCTTCATCAACGAATGTACCCCACTGTTGCGCATAGTACTTTCTAGTGCCCTTATAGAACATTTACCTGTACACGGTATCTTTATCTTCTTTTAAGTTTTATTTGTATATATTTCTGTTTGCATTAACTTTTTAAGGTGAAGGGGATAGAGCCTATATATATCCCCTTCCTTTTAAAAGGCCAATTTTCCCTTCTGATCCTTAATCTAATTTACTCAATTTTCCTAATTATTTGTTTTTATGACATTGTCATTATTTGTTACAGAATGAGCATGAAGAGCAGCAGCCAGCAGCAAAGAGAAAGAATAAAAAAGCTAAAAAAAGTACGGGGCTAAGAATTATTCCGATGAAGGTTTGTGTTATTTATATTATTTGTTTGCAAGCTCAGGTTATCGGGTATAAAAATAAAAATGAGCTTTGTCATTAAACAGTATAGCAGGGGCCTGTACTATCCTACTGCCGTAAATAGACCTCTTCTCTCCGTTTTTGGCGAAAAGGATTGGAGCTAAGACCTACCACGCTGCTCTAATGCGGATTGGTAGGTTCTGGAGATATGTCTATCTCCAGAATTCTCTAGAGATATGCAGGTTTCCTTACGATGTTTTCCTTCACCGAAGAGCGTGTTATAAATTGCAATTATCAATTAGACACGTAAGTTTTAACAGAAAAACTCATTTTTGTCTGCACGGGTTTGAACCCGTGACCTCCTTGAAAGGGTCGCACGGTGTTACTGCTGGGCTACCACAGATTAATTAAACGCATTGCATAGTGCACGAAGGTAATTATTACTATGCGTAAATTTCCACTTTGTCTTTTTCTTAGTCTTTTTCACTTGAAACTTTTTGAACTGAGTTCAATTAAGTTTATTTATTGGTTACGCTGCCATTGTTAAAAGATCATAAGAGTACCATAATATTACTAGGAATGATTTCTTAGGTTTCGTTAATAGTTTAGGGAAAAGGTGTAAAGTTGTGTGTAAAACATGTGGATTGTGCGTATAGTCAATAGAGATAAAATATTGATATATTTATTTTACAGTATCTATCTGGCTTCCATTGGCTGGGAGAGGATGAAGCAGTGACGTTGGAAATATTGCCGGAAAATATCGTTTCTCAATTACCACCGGTTGTATCAACGAAGAAACATGGTCTATGATTATATAATAAATTTATATTTTTGTTTTAAATTGATTGTATTATTGTATGATTGTATTATTTTAAATTGAAATATGTCTCATTGTTTTTATTGTATAAGTAGTAAATATGCCCAACGCTTCCCTAACGCTGTTAATTCGAGTTTTGTGAGCTTGGGAAGCTATGCGAGATCTTTTTGTCCAAGATACCTCAGTGCCTGAAGACCAGTGCGTATTGCCAGTGATACACGAATCCAATACATGGTAGCTGACTATGGGCCTCATAAGAAAGGTCCGAGTCGCTAAGCGGGCGATGGAGTGAGCTCAGAGTATCTCTACGGGATAAAATCAGAACTGAGGAGATCCGTAGAAGAACCTGAGAAACCGATATAGCTTAGCGTGTCCTGTAGCTAAAGTGATAACGGTGCACATAGTACGACGAACCGATTGGCGTAAGGTATTGGAATGACGACACCGTACCGAAAAATGTGGGTTCGGTAGACCTCCTACGAGATAAACTAGAAAGGTCGCGTGAAGCCGCTGGATTAAAGCGGCACAAGACCGTGTGAAGAGACCCATGTCTAGCAGTGTTGGTCAAAGAAGAAGTAACTATCAATTAGGCACAGAAGAAATAAACATTGGTTCCAGGCTATATTTTGCCTTAACATCTATGAGCTATATTTATATCTAAATATAACTCCAGAATAGATGTTTAATTATGATGATCTAATTTATGTGTCTAATGAAGCAAATCATAACATACAATAGAAGATTATGGGTTATAGTAAAAATATTTCTGCTTTTTAGTTTTATTTCTATTAATTTAGCTTGTCCAACGGAAATGTGCTGAGAGAGAGCTGTTGTGGCTGAGCCCACATCTCGTCGGTGACTTCATAGCTCGCAGGCGGCAGTCTATATGATATAGGGTCTCCTTCCACGCTCCTGCAATATATTGTTTTATTACCGGAAAGTTATCTAGCGATTCAAACATAGGAAGCGAAGTAAAGTTTTGCTTCTGTATTGTGGTAAAAGTGGTAGTAGTGCATACGTTTTTACAAATACTGTATGTATCAGGTATGAAAACCAATATTACACTAAATTTAGCTTTACATATATTTTTCTGTATCCCAGAATATAACAAAACAATTATTTTTGCGTCATAACGCACGTAGACGATAGTAAATGTGAAGAAAAAAAAATGTATTATATCATCATGAACAGAGTAAGGTTTGACGCTGAAAAAAGAAGTTAAATTTACCACAAGGAAGGGTACCACTATCATCCGTAGCGACAAAACTAACCTCACTTGCACCAATAATGTACCCTCCTCAAGAATTAAAAGCAATAGCCAACTAACTTTACCCTATCAGGAGTTTCTCTGATCTGATAGTAGTACCTAAGTATAAAAAGAGAGATAGGGCTTCGCTACAAGTAGGACCCTGGTGTACGCTGAGAAAATCGTAAAGACAATGATGAAAAGAACTTACCCCAAGAAAATCATGGTCTGCTTGTAAGGATCATATATTTGACCGGGTGGTAGCGGAGGGCGAATGCGATAGTCACGAACTGTCCTAACGTGTGGCCCATACCTTTCTAAATCACATAAAGCTCGACGGCCTATAACACCTAAAAAAATTACATAATAAAAATACGTCATTCTATCTACTTCTACAGCCGTCTTTTTCCTGTTTACTTAGGTATTTACTTAAGCACAATAAAACAATTATGTTGGAGTTTCATCTTAGACACTAACAATCTAAATGTTTACATTTCTGCAAGAATATCGTGATTTTTCAGTATTTCACCTTGTGTATATTAGCGTTCAAGAAGATATACATAGAACCAGTAAATGACAAAAATTCAACGATTTTATATAATCAAATAAATCTCTTTGAAACTATATTAGGCAGTCGTTTTATTCACGACTGCCTAATTCTTCTATATCTTCGAAAAGTATTCTACCGGCTCAATGGCTCAAATATATGTAGCAATAATACAATTATAATCAAAAATAAGTCGGCCATCACAGGCTTCTGGAGAATGTTTTCCTTTACCGTATAGTGTCCAACGAATTAATATTCAAAAATCGAGTATATAAATTTTAAGAAAATAACTCATAGGTGTCAACTGAATATAGTTATAATCCGCAAATCTTCGGTAAGGATCAGTTACTCTAAGCGTTAGGCTATCAGAGCTTAATACATACTAAAATCAAGTGTTTGACTACTTTAATATGCAACAGCATCAACGATATCGAATTATCACATTTTTTAAATATTGAAAAACCTGAAATTATTATTAAAGTAATGGACAAAGATTTTAAAATTACCTGAGCTTGTAAGTGGTAGAGGTGTTGGTGAAGGATCGACATCGACAGAAATCTCCTTTTCTGGTTTGCAGCTCACCGAACGAACAGCTGCTCGATACTCGTCTAGAGACATTCCTAAGATACGTAGGTTTATTTAATACTAGCGGCCCACCCTGCTTCGCACGGGTATAAAATATATAAAGCCTATGTCACTCAGTCAAAAAAATGATTTAAACCGATCCAGTAGTTTTAATTTATTAATTACTGCCTGTGGCCCGCACGCGTTATATTTGAAGAAAAACAATTCCCCTCTCCCTATACCAAGAAGATTTCCTGCTATATCTAATATCTCAATTCATATACTACATATTTACATTTTACATTTTTCCCTATATATTTTGTTTAAAATTAATTACAGAATGTCTTTATATACAACTAGCGGCCTGCCCCTGCTTCGCACGGGTATAAAATATATAAAGAAGAAAAAAAAAGAAAAGAAAAACTTTATTTACAACTTTATATATCCCATGTCAGTCAGTGTAAAAAAAATGATTAAAATCGATCCAGTAGTTTTGATTTATTCATTACTGCCCGTGGCCCGCAAGCGTTAAATTTGGAGAAAAACAATTTCCTTTCCCTATACCAAGAAGATTTCCTGCTATCTTTGGCATATCTAAATTCATATAGTACATTTTTACTAATTTACTTTTACATTTCTCTATGTATTATATTTTTACAATTAATTACAGAATGTCTTTAAACAAACTCTTGAAAGAGCGACATCGCTGTTAAAGTCGAAGTGTTATAGTGCGAAGCGCGGCGTCCTCACGGCATTTTAAATCTGTAATATCTCCGAAAATGTTCACTTAAATTACATGCTGTAAACGGCCATATCGATCTATATTAAATCAACTATTTATATAAGGTACTTAATTGGATAAGGATTAATGCTGTATTGTATAAAAATTGCTTCAAAAATAAGGCATTATTTTTCGTAAAAAGTAAATGACAAAAAATGCTATAGTGGGTTATCAATAAGAGATAGACATATACCATCGCGGACTTTTCTATAGACCTTTTCAAGATGTACAAATACTTAGTACATCATTTTGATAAATCTCGTAGGGTTTAGCCTGCATTTGCAATGTAAGCGGAAAAAAATGTAATTATTTACAGAAACCTCAAAAAGTACAGTATTTCTCTACTTCGTATTGAATGTTATTATACGTACAAACCTTCCTCTGGAATCACTCTATCTATTAAAAAAAACCGCATCAAAATCGGTTGCGTAGTTTTAAAGTTTTATGCGTACATACGGAAATATGGACTTTGTTTTATAATATGTAGTGATATTCATAGCTTTGTTATCATTAGACAATACAAACATGTTTTCTTTAGAGGTTACTCTTAAAAGAGCGACATTTAGTTGCGCGTCCGATCGCTGCTAAATTCGAAGTGCTATAGGGCGAAGCGCGGCCTCCTCGCGGGATTTTAAATCTGTGATATCTTCGAAAATGTTCATTTAAATTACATGCTGTAAACGGCCATATTGATCTATATTAAATCGACAATGTATTTAAGGTACTTAATTGGATAAGGATTAATGCTATATTGCATAAAAATTGCTTCGAAAATAAGGCATTATTTTTCGTAAAAAGTAAGTAACAAAAAATGCTATTGTGGGTTATCCATAAGAGATAGAGATATACCACCGCGGACTTTCTGTAGACCTTTTCGATGTGTACAAATACTTAGTACATCATTTTGATAAATCTCGTAGGGTTTAGCCTGCGTTTGCAATGTAAGCGGAAAAAATGAAATTATTTACGACAACACATTAGAAACCTCAAAAATTACAGTATTTCTCTACTCCATATTGAATATTATTATATATATAAACCTTCCTCTTGAATCACTCTATCTATTAAAAAAACTGCATCAAAATCTGTTGCGTAGTTTTAAAGATTTAAGCATACATAGGGATATAGGGACAAACAAAGAATGTGACTTTGTTTTATACTATGTAGTGATTATCCGTATAGCATGATTCAGTATTCACGCGCGATGGCTTATTATTAGCGTATTTCATGTATACATTTGTTTCTATACCGATTTCAATGATTCTTTTTTTTATACAATGGTTAATACTATTCACTTTTTTATTTAGGGATGACTGAGAGTGATATAAACGTAGGAGTAGACAAATATAACCAGAAAGCTTCGAACTGCTAAGCTATCGGGAGTTATACGTGTTATTGTGAGTCAACCATAAAAGATAGACATATGCTGTCGTGAGATATTTATTAAATAATTTTAAGGAGAACATTTCCGTCATACATGATTTCTGTGTAGCTTTAACCATCAAGGTTGCACACGTGACGGAAGCTTAAAAAATGGAGTAACTTCTCCCGTTTTCCCGACATTTCCGTTCACTGCTCTGCTCCTATTGATTGTGGCATGATGAAAAGTATATATAAATAGTAATAAATAATAATAGTTATACAGACAGACAGACAGACAGACAGACAGACAGACAGACAGACAGACAGACAGACAGACAGACAGACAGGCAGACAGACAGACAGACAGACAGACAAAAAATTTACTGATTGCATTTTTGGCATCAGTATCGATCCCTAATCACCCCCTGATAGTTATTTTGGATGTATATTCCAGTTACAGAATTGACCTCTCTACAGATTTATTATAAGTATAGAAGAAGATAGATTAGTTATACAACATAAAAATATACTGTAGTTTTCCGTCTAATATTTTAAGATTGCACCTAATTTAGTGATTGCAACTTCCGCTATTAAAAGGGACTATCTTACTCACATGGGCAGCCAATTTCCGGTATCATAATTAACTATTCAAGAAATAGCTGATATCATAAACTTATCTATATTAATACCTATTTTTTGTGCTTCTTCCTCTTGTACTTCATGGATACGACTGAGAAAACCCCATCGTTGGTGCCAAAGACGAGCAGCGTGCTTCTCCTTCTTGGTAACTGATGTTCTTTAAACAAAATTTGTAATTAAAATAAGAGAATTTGTTTGTTTGCACGTAACAAAGAGGGATATTGCTACGAAATAGAAATTCATACAAAATTCCTTGTGCCTTAACAGGGTCAGTTGATGGCTCTCGACGAACACCAACGCCTGGTATCGGAGCATGGTTTGTATTTTCCATTTCAAATTTGAAACTCACTATTTACGCACCGTATTAAATTTGTTCATTTTAGGTATTTGCCATAGTAACAAGGACTATAAGGAAGAAATTGATCAAACCGCCCCATCTGGAGAATAAAGTTACATTTCCTATACATATAACATAGGACATGTAACTTTATTCTTCGGATGGGGCGAAACGTTTGGGTTGGATTGTTGTAAGAACGTTTGTTGTAAGTTCCTCTAAAATAGAAACGAACAACAACGTAAAATACAGTCATTTATTAATATTTTTATTATGAAGATATGTATAATACCTATCCACAACTTTTAACCAGATTTTATGAGTCACTCTCTTGTTTTATCTTTTATACTAATTTGCTCTGCTAAAGCTAAAAACGAAACATAATTTAAGGGTTACTTGATATAACTAGCCACTGGAAATTTTATTTATATGGACGCAAAATAGGATGAGTATGACTACTTTGTAAGGCAGTTACATTAATTTTCTATGCAGATTTACATACTTAAGCTTCTGGTCCAACATTATAATCAGTGCTTAGTTCATTCAATTGTTTTTTTTAAATATATTAAGACGATTACACACATGATTGTTCGTCCCCAATCCCCATAGTAAGTAAATTAATACTTGCTTGGTGACAGACAACTGGTAAATATATACATACTACATACTTCAATATACCCCGACTCGAAGAAACAACACAGTGTTGTTAGAAAATGGTGGCCCTCAACGGGAATCGAACCCGCGACCTGCAGAGCTGAAGGCAGGGTCACTGCCAACTGCGCCAACGGGTCAGCCTTTTCTATTTACTTAGTAGTTATCTTTTATAAGGGTAAAATAGTTGTAAATATTGTTTATTTTCGAAAATAATAAAAATGCATAAACTTTTAAATCTATCTTTATATATCTTAAATATAGCTTTAAATTAACAAAACAATTAGTCATTACTCGGGTTATTAATACATGAATTAAAACTGAATACTGAATATCATAAAAAAATCGACATACTAGATACAATTAAATTAAATTAAAGTTATTATGCTAAAACTTATATTATTTTAGTACCTTCATTTTAGACTACTTCCGTATAATAAAAATATTCCCAAGAAGAGCAGTGCTTTAAGGTATTTCAGTCGTGCTATTTTAACCTTTTTCATCAGTATCTCGCACCTACGCAATGCCGCACTTAATCACTAGGGCGTAGTTCATTGAAGCTGCGCAAGTTCTGTGAAGTCTATACAATTTTTAAACTGTATATACTAGGACGTCCTCTGTAATACTGGCGTACTGTCTTTGAATTTCTGCCCTCTATAGCTTAGTCTTTAAAAACTTGTAATAAGTTATACTTTCCTATTAATATATTTTTTAATGACTATTTTCAGCAAAAACACTTTCATCCAACTGTTTAATAAAGGTATCACGAGTTATTTACATGTTCATAAATTTTTATAAAGAATATAATATAAGGGTCATCAAGCCATACATATTATTTATGTTCTTTAGTTTTAGGGAGAATGTTTGATAATTGAATATACAGCGACATTTTCGAATTTTTCATTTTTCATTTCGAACGATATTTCGACACCATTCTGCGATAAACGGGCAAAAAAAATTAAAAATTGTGCTCTTGATAGTTAAAAATATCAGTAAAAAGCATTTAAAGTTTCAAAAAAAGAAATATAGCTTCAAAAAATACGATAGTTAATATTTTTTTCTATAGTAGTACAGTGCACTTATCGTATCTTTTACGTATCTTTCAGTGCAGATTTACTTTTGAGACACGTAGTATATCGAAATATACTAACTTTATAAAGTTTTCTGATTTTAACTATGGAGGGGTGCATAATTTGAATTAGGAATATAAATCAAAAAGTTACAATTCTAAACAATTTCCACAGATTATTTTAATCAACAAACATACATTTTATGCGGCTATCCAAAAATCGTTTAACTAATATTGATTTTATAATTGTTAAATAAATATTAATTCTTAAATTTGCTCACAAATACATACTTTTTCGGCAAATATGGCTTTAAAACGTGACCTAAATTTTTTCTCCTGACGTGAAAAGGTCATGCGATTGTCCCGGTGCGTTTCTGTTCTCCCGCCCGCCCACTAGTCTAGACATTGTACAGAAAAAAGTATTTTACTAGATATAAACTTTTCATATTAAATATCTATGAATGAACTGCAAATATAAATATAAATAAAAAAAGCAAATATAAATAAAAAAAAAAATATTTAAAACTTATCGCTTTCCCTATGTTGTGTTTAAATTAAAACTATCTCAATATACTTGTGTATATATATATATTGTTTATACTATTGCTTAAATGTATTCTTGTTGGTGTTGCTATTAAGAAAAATAATATATAAATAGGCTTCATGACTCAGTTGTTTCCAATTTGGTAAAATTCGACATCCGTGGCATTGCTAAAATTTGCAATTTTTATATAAAATATTTTATATCCTTATCTCTGTTAAGTGAGTTAAGTCTCTGATCGGTTAGCATATATAGCCATTATTTATTTAGATAAAATATTAGTTGCTATTATATATATAAATGTTAAAATTTTGCTTTGGAAAAGGAAACAAGCAATTTTTTGCCATATGAGTAACCAAAACGAGATAAATAGTCTAATTTTACACATAGCGACACAAGAAAACACTTTTGCATAGAACGTCCTAACATTATGCTTGAATGAATATAAAATTTAAGATATTCATTTTTGTCTGGAAAACAAAACGGCGCTGCATTTTAAAAGGTAGCAATGCCGAGGCCTTCATCTCACCTCCAGACGTCTTGCATGCCTTATTGCCCTCCAGCGTGTCTAGACTAGTCCAATAACCAACACGCCTACTTACGTAACGTCTATAATGTTACGTATAATAAATTTGCAGCCGTTTTATAATATTTGTGTACAGATAACTAAGGCACACTGTTGTTACGTTAGACCGACGTACGTCACATAAAAGATATATAGGCTGCCCAAAAAACCGTATTTACCTATCATATATTTACGTTAAAGCCATAGGAAGTAGATTGGATTTCCATTGTATATTTGATAACTTACTTAAATAGCTTTTTTATTATGTAAACATTATTAATATATGTATCGAAAAATAAAAATGGAGTGATGATTTAGATTTTCGTTTGTAATATTCTTTATTTTACGTAACACTGGCAGAATGATTTGCGCCCATTTTGCGTTGTACAGGCCATAAAGCAATAAAAAAATAAGTGGGTGACCGGGCCTTGCTCGGTAATTTTTAAAAGATTAGAAAAAAATATTAAAAAAAATTAAAAAAGAAAGAAAGCGCTTATGACATGTGGGATTCGAACCCGTGTTTTGAACATTTTCCGTCCGCCCATTACCCATCGGCTATCGCAACATTGTTTGATTTTTTTAAAATAAAACCCTTGCTAGATCGATTTTCCCCCAAAACCCCTTCCCTACATGCTGAATTTCAGGGAAATCGTTGGTGCCATTTCCGAGATTCCGAAAAAATATTTATATACATATATACCTATACATTTGTATGTATATATAATTTATAAGATTAACTCATTTAAATATTAAAGAGATACATATGTATCAAGGATATTTTTTAAATTTATAATACACAATAATTTTTTATTATGTATTTATACATTAGTGTATTCTTCTTTGTAATATATCACCGCAAGGACAACTGTCACACTGTTTCTAATTTAAGGGTTGTTTGGATGAAATTGCTAACGAGTAATATCACCGAGTGTTCTGCTTTCCAATGGATTTTGGTTTAACTTATGATGTGTTCTATACTCTTGACACGATTAATATCTTCTAATATGAAAGAGCAATTTATTTATCAATCTCAATGTATTTAACAATTATTTGATGACTCAAATTTTAATTTTGGGATAAATATGTCTGTCACTGTGTAAGCGCTCGAAAACCTGAAATATTTCCTTTTTGTACTCTATTCCCATTACTTCAGTTTAAAAACACTGTTAAAAAGAGGCTGATACAGAAAGCCTACTATACTCTTGAAGATTATTTGGAAGACAAGAATGTGTGGATATAGCTCTCTTTGAACCTGTACAAGACAGTATCGACTTAATGTAAATAGTATTAAGAATTATATTTTTAAAAGAGCAACCGCCGAGTTTCTTGCTGGCTCTTCTCGGTAGGAACAGCTTTCCGAACCAGCAGTAGAGTTGACGATTCAAAAGCACTTGTTTACAAGTTTATTTGAATAAAAAATAATTTGAATTTGAATTTGAAAATTCACCCTTTGGACTTCTTAACTTTTTCACCATATTTTGTTTTCTATCTATCTGTTAATGAAGTTTTTAATAATAGTTATTATGTTATTTATATAGATTGCAGAAAAATAAAAAAGATTAAGGTCTTTTCGTATTTATTAAAATAATTAATATAAAACATTTTTTTCATTTTTATTTAAATTGTTAAATTTTCATATATATTAAAAAAAAGCTTTTTTTTATGTAATAAACTTGATGAGTGGCAATTGTACTTTTAATTTGTAGGTTCAAAATTGCAAATTCTTTGATTACGAACTTCTCTCGAGACTACGTTATATTGACGTGTGCGCGAAAGTTTAAAAACGAGTGAATTTTAGATTATTTTTGATATTATATTTACATCATAAAAACAAAGTAAAGGCCTGCTAGCATCCCACAGCTGGGTAAAGACCTCGTATTATCTCCTTCTAGGAGAGAAGGGTTGGAGCTCAGATTCACCAAGTTGCTGCCATCCACAAGTGACGCATTTCCCATCCCCAGAATTCTCTAGTCTTATGAGTGTTAAAGGATTGTTTCTCTGACATATACTTTGTACCCTTTTACAAAGAATGTTATATCAAAAAATACGAACACAATAACGAAATTTTAATTTTTGAATTTGAAAATAAACTTTAAATATATTATCATTCCAGTAATATCCAGTACAAAGCGATGTCGACGACGGCGTATAAAGTGCACTGTACTGCAACTATTATTCGGCTCACCTCCAGACGGTGTTCTAGCCTAGCACTTTGTTCGGTCTAGACGAATTGAATTATGGAAATTTATATATCTAGATAGATACTTATACGAGTCAAACTGATAAACATCTATTAACTATTTGATACTCTTGGAATTGAGTTGCATTAATATTTTACTTTACTGGATGTTTTTTCATGTAGGCTTTATTACTCGACCAATCCTTTACTTACAGTAGTATACCAATGTTTTTAAGCCTTGATGACCTATTTTTACTATTTTAGTAGTAATATATAAATAAATAAAATAAAATAGTAAAATATCTATAGATATGCGAGTAGAAGACGCTTCAATACTTCGGTTACAGCGGTCAATATATAAAACAGAAAACTCTTAACATAATAAGTATTTTAACTGATAGTTTATAATAATGTAATGAATGAGAGACATTTACAATTAAAACAATCTTTATGTTGTCTCAAGTTATTGACACAAAATGTTAAATGTTATTGTTAACATTTTTGTCTTTAAAATAAAAATGGTTAAGTGTGATTTAACCCTTAAATTATAGAAAAAGGAATAAGACGACGAAAATATAGTCTGTTAAAGACCATTCCCTTTTTTTTTAAGTAAGATATGGAGTTAAGACTCACAACACTGTACCAAAATGGATTGAATAATAACATATAATTCCCCGGCATCAAAATTTCTTAATTTTAAACTTTTAAAAATGGGTTTATGAGCTTTTAAGTGAAGGAATAATAGATATTTAACTACAATTTATTACACATTATAGCAAACTTGGAGAGCTAAAAGTTAATTTTCTGATTCTTATCCCTGTCTTACCTTGGTGCTAAACTGTGATATGAAAAAAATGATAACCGTCTTAGTCAGGGTGCCTGAGAGATACTCAGAGTTAGAATCCCTGATGTCTTTTGCTTTTTCTGAAACGAAGGCGCCGAAATAGAAACTACCAAACATTTTTTTAATATTTTATTTACAACAAAAACACAATTTAGTAAAACAAAAATAGGTCTCAAAAATAATATAAGAATTTGAGCTGTATTATCAAATTATTGAAATAGCTAAAAAAATTGTTAAATTAAATAAATAAAATGTTAAATTTACAAACGTAAATGTGATAGCTTGACTGTACCAGTCTGTAACGCTTTTATAATCAATCCGCTTAAGCAAATTCAATGAAATTTGGTAAAATTGAAGCTATATCGGTCTACATATAGAAATATACTACAAAAGAGTTTGAGTAACGGCCTGTTACTATCCCACTGCTGGGCATAGGCCTCTTCTCTCCGTTTTTTTTTTTTTGGAGAGAAGGATTGGAGCTAAGACCTACCACGCTGCTCCAATGCGGATTGGTAGGTTACACATATCCCCAGAATTCTCTAGATATATGCAGGTTTCCTCATGATGTTTTCCTTCACCGAAAAGCGTGTGATAAATTGCAATTATCAATTAGACACATAGGTTTTACTAGAAAACTCATTGGTGCCTACCCGGGGTTTGAACCCTAGACCTCCTCGAAAGAGGCGCACGGTGCTACCGCTGGGCTACCACAGCTTATTAATTATTAATAACTTTTTAATAAGAAGTGTATTTTGAAGTGCTTTCTTTAGCCGCAGCTTTTTTCTTTGCGTTTTAGTTAAACTAATAAATGCCATTTAATTTTTATGTATAAAATACTACGATTGTCCGCCGTGTGGTATCCGACTGAGTAGAATAGACCACCATCAATTCTTACCGAAGTGTCGTAAAAGGCGACTAAGGTAAGTTGACGTTGGGCAGCCGGCCGGTCGTAAAATAACTAGCCAAATCATTTAACAACATGTTAAAGCTTGTTGCTCCGAACACAAGACTAAGACTTAGAGTGAGGTGAGGGAACGAGAATAATGATGATGATGAAAATACTTGTCTATTAATAGTATTTATTCTTAATGTAAGAACAACGATAACTGCTCAAATGGCAAGTACAACACCTGCATGTACTTATATGAACTCCATAATTACGACCCATCATTATCTTCCTGCCCTTAACCCACTCTAAGTGGGGTCGGCACAACATGTTGTCACATGATTTGGCTACGTATTTTACGACCGGCCGCCTGCCTGACATCAACTTACCTTAGCCGTATTTACGACGCCTCTATAAGGAAGAGGGTGGTCTGTTCTTCTTAACCGGATACTACACGGTGGGTCAACTTACCTTAGTCGCCTTTTACGACACCTCGGTAAAAAATGAGGGTGGTACTATTCTATTCAACCGGATACCACACGGCAGGTCGACTTACCTTAGTCGCCTTTTACGACACATCGGTAAGAAATGAGGGTGGTACTATTCAGCCGGATGCCACTGATAATTACGACCCATTATAATATTATGACATTGCCGTGGCACTGGTACGTTTTATTATTCAAACGGCCTTTTCGCGACACGCCGTCACACAGACGTTGTAAGTGCGGTTTTATGTTTACGAGCCAGTTAATTAACTGTCTTTGCAACACTGCAACACATAGTACACATATAACAATCACTATTCTCCTGCCATTATCCCACTCTAAGTGGGGTTGGCACATGATATGTATATGTATATTACTATAGATATGCGAATTTTCCTTTTGCACACCCGTCACGCTCTTTTTTTTGATACTCAGTGATAACGCCGGCATTTGTATATACCTATACATAAGTTTACTTTAAGTTCGCATTTATTTTTATGTGTTTGTGCAATAAAATTTTATCTATATATCTTATCTATGATTTGGCTAGGTATCTAACGCCCGGCCGGCTGCCTATTGTCAACCTACCTATAGTCGCCTTTTGTGACACCTCGGTTAGAAAGAGGGTGGTCTATTCTAAGGCTTTGGGGGACTTTGTTTTGCTTTGTATTTTGTGAAAAATATGTATTTCAGTCAGTTTGCATAAAAATGTTATGTACCTATTATTAACCTAAGCTGTGGTAGTCCAGCGGTAACACCGTGCGACTCTTTCAAGGAGGTCACTGGTTCGAACCCGGGCAGACACCAATGAGTTTTTCTGTTAAAACTTATGTGTCTAATTGATAATTGCAATTTATCACACGCTTTTCGGTGAAGGAAAACATCGTGAGGACACCTGCATATCTCTAGAGAATGCATGAGTTCTTACAAATTCTGCATGTATCAGGTAAGAGAACGAATAGTACACTCTACATTTAGCATTAAATATATTTCCTTTTATCGCGGATTATAGCAAAATAATATTCTCATTACTTTTGTATTATTCAATTGTGTGAACGGGATATTTAGGCTGAAGTCCCTAATAGGTCGAGTGCGGACGAGCGTGTCAAGCGAGGAGCGGCGTTGGGGGAGCGCGACCCCACGCGTTGTGACCGTCCTATTTTTTGCCGAGGCGCAGATTGTCGTAATCGCGGACAGACGACGCGCCAACCGTTAGTTACGGCCGCTCCACTTTAAACCTCATCCATTTTAATTTAACAAAAGTGCCGGCCGATAGCGCGGAGGAAGGACTCATTTCCGTCGGCTACATCTCGTCTGACTCATATCACCCGAGTAAAAACAAGCCCGGCATTCCCCATGTCCTCCCCATATATAGTCTAGATATAGTCCACATAAGTTCTCATACAAAAACATGGTGCTTGAATCCGCTACTCTAGGATCGGTACCGTGATCTTTCGTTTCGCCAACACAGCTAACGCATATGTTTCAATTAAAAAAAGAAATATATATATGGGACACTTACACACACGGTCGTCCGTCCCCAAAGTAAGTAACTTAATACTTGTGTTATGGGTGACAGACAACTGGTGAACATATACTTATATAACTTTTAAATACTTACTTATTTATTAAATTTATTATAGTAAATTTTGGCCCTCGGCGGGAATCGAACCACCGACCGTCGGTGCTGAAGGCAAGATCACTACCCACTGTTCCAACTAGCCAGTCGAATTGTTGAATGGTTTTCGGCAACTCGAAGGTTCCACTCTCGAATTATGCTCCAATCCTTTTAACTGAAAGCAGGGCTGTGTTACACAACCATCAATTTGTTAGTAAAGTGCCTCTAATTCCTCTTTTATTTATCGTGCTTTTAACTTTTTCTTAAATCTTTATGGTCTATTTTTGAAAAATACACTAATGAATTACACTATTTTGAAACATCATCATTCTCCCTGCCCTCTCTAAGTGGGATCGGCAAAACATGTTTTAAATATCTTGTCACATGATTTGGATAGGTATTTTATTTCCGGCCGCCTACCTGACGTCAACTTACCTTAGTCGCCTTTTACGACACCTTGGTAACAAATGGGGGTGGTCTATTTTACTCAGCCGGATACCATCCGGCTCGTATTAAATTAAAAATAAATAATCGAAATTAATCTTTTCTTTGGGATTTTTATATAACAATGTATTGTTTGCAATATTTCACCACGTAAAAAGGTAAAGCAAGATTTATAAATTAAATATAGATGTGAACTCCGAACGCTCGTGAACTTATGACGTAGATCAGCTTATTTTTTTTAAGTTTAACAAGCGGCTTAGTATTTTACAGGTAGTCTCTCTTGAATAACTGCTTAATTTCTCTTTTCTATTATTTGACAATATATAGAGTATGAATTATTGACGGTTTGGTGTCGTCTAAAATAATGTTTTATATTTTGATGTTATAATATAAATTAGAGTAAAAAATGTTCCTTCAAATGTATCTTCTTCCTTTATGTAATGTCAGACGGTAAAGGAACAATAACAAAACAAATACATCTAATTGCTAATTGCAATGCAGTGGTTACATAATGATTTGCCGTTCCACTGCCGTCGCAACAATGACGCCTGTGACGTCAGTTAATAGCATCTTGTCTGTGACCGACGTCGAACAGTCTGCTCGCTCGGCACTTGGGCACGCTTGCATGCACCTTGAACGTAATATGAAATATTTCGATCATGACGCATTTATGAACCTATCCATATGTGACTTGGTAACTTGGCTATATCTACTAATACGTAAAACAGTAAAGTAACCATAAATTAAAAGCGTTAAATTAGATACTGCGGTAACGTGCTTTCGAAGTTAGGCGTATTCATATTCATTTGTCTTTTTATCGAAGATCACTGCGATTCTATAAATGTATGACTTCTATATATACTCGTACTATAAAACAAAGTCCCAAAAAGCTGTCTGTCTGTATGTATCGACTTTCTCGAAATCTACTACTAATCGAATAATCAAACGGATTTTCGTACGGTTTCTACTAAAAGGTAGTGTAATTCTTCCGAATGGTTTAAGTTAATAGTAAATTACGGTTTTACGTAAATCGTGTTAAAGATGTCACATAGTTGTTAAAAAAACTCGCCTGAGGGGAGCTAAAAGCGAATGCGCCGCGTAAATAAACATAGATACACTAAAATAATGTACTAGGGAGTTCTAAAAAAATACTACAAAAAAGTCCGCGACAGTATATTTTTATCTCTTATGGTTAACTCACTATAATGTTTTTGTGCCACACTGATTTCCACGAGGGCGAAGCCGCTGGCACTGCTAGTATAACTCGACCTCCTGCCGGGGGGGGGGGGACAGGGGGCCTGTGAGGTCGGCTAGTATAACTATATTTTACAATAATTTGAATCTCGTTGTTACTTATAAACAGCCGGCCGCACAACTTTACGAAGATTAGCATAAAGTTGGACATCTCTGTGTTATGGTCAAGAACAATACAAAGCATGATTCTTTTCGTAGCAAAAGAATTTGTAATTTTGGATTTGTCGCAAACAATTTCATACACATCTAATGTATAATGTTATAGGTACGTAGTTGCGGCAGTTTGCTAATTAATATTAATAAATAAAGTTGTTCTTATCATTGTAATAATAATTTACATTTAAACGATAGAGTTGGTAAGAACTGGTACACCTATAAATATGAATAATAAACACATGCTAATGAAGTAAAATAAATTAGGTAAAAGCAGCAGGAAATAACAATTTTTACAGGTAGTTATTATAAGTACTTAAATAATAAAATTAGAATGATGTATCCATCTCTTATTGTCGTGTATCATTAATATAAACACAAACGTGATATAATATTGTATCTACGTAAATATACCACAAAACTTTGAACACAAAAAGAATTTAATTTTAAATTTGGTTCGAGATAAGGATTTTTACTTAGCCTTTACATTACAAAAAGGAATTTCCATTTTAATTCTAAATGAAAACTTTTACGCTCTTTTTCTTGTTCGATTTTACCTTCAACATTGTTTGAACAAGGTTGCCTATTCATAGTAGCACAATATACAAGTTCCCTTACACAAAATGAAAATTCGGAATTTTTTATCAACATTTGGTTTACAAAATTTAATACCAATACTTTCCCCATAGATAATATATCCTCCTGCCCTCATCCTACTCTAAGTGGGGTCGGCACAACATATTATAAACATGCTGTTACATGATTTGGCTGCGTTTTTACGACCGGTCGCCTGCCTGACGTCAACTTACCTTAGTCGCCTTTTACGACACCTCGGTAAGAAATGAGGGTGGTACTATTCTACTTAGCCGGATACCACACTACTATTTTCCGTCATAGATAAATGATAACTCATTGGAGCTCGTAACAGGAAAACCTAACTAATCGTCACGCCATTTGTATTTAGGGTCTACTATCTACAATTTTGAAGATTTCTTCTTACAAAGCAATCCTTTCTTTAGGGGACTGTAAACACTACTCACTAATCACTATTTTCAGATGCTCTGTTCTAACTCATCATCGCCCTGTTTTTAGTGCCGAATCTCCTATAGGTGATACATTGGAAACATTGTCATTTATTGGACAATTTATCCCAGGACTCATTATGCAAATGCCAATAGATCTGTGTATAAGTTTCCCGATTATCTCACAACCTCAAAATCTAAGATCAGCTAAAATTTGTGCTCAAGCTTTTTTCTTATCATGTATTATATATAGGTGATTTATCTTAATGTGTCATAAGTAATTAATTTTTTGTAATATCTAACAGTAACTAAAATAAATAGAAAGTAATAATAAAATAATTTTGCTTTAGTCCGCGACAAAGTAAATAGAAAATATATATATATAATGTCAAATGTAGAGGGGAGTATCCGTTTTAACACCCATAGATACATGTAGGATTCGTAAAAACACATGAATAATCCTCCACCACCGCCACCACAATACACAAGCACTACACATTTTCAATTATCACAAACTCAACAATCGTTTTAAAGCATCATTAGGATATAGACTCCACAACAAAATCGCAAAGCGAAACATTATCCACACAAGTCTAGTTATATAACAATTTGTTCAACCTCACCATTTATTTTATTATCTCCGAACACGTGTACTTGAACTAGAAACGTTATGAGATGAGAAAAAGTTATGTTTAATGATCTCAAGTTGTTCTAAAATGTTAAGTCACCGGCTTTTGTCACAGGTGTGCAGAATTTACCGAAATAATGGTCATGAGTAACTTTACGGCCGCTTTCTAATAAATAGATATAAAAAAATCAAGATCTATGATAAGATCTAGATCTTTAATTTTATCTAGTTTATTATATTATATATATATTTTGAAGTGAAAGACACACACACACACGACACACACACGTCACACACACACGCACACACACACACACACACACGGCTCTGAGCTTAAAAAATAAATAATTTTATTTTTGTTTTTTATTTTGATATTCTTTTGATATATTTGATAGTACAGTTCTTTAGCATTAAAAGAATCCGGAAAACAGAATCGATATGCATTTGACAGCTATACATAAACATTGGCAGGCTATTAAGTGACATTTAAAATAATCAAGTTACGTTATGATAATTGAGTACAAATCAAATGCAATGTTGCCAACACTTGTGTTACATGATTTCCTCCTCCTCTTTATTATTTCCATAGGCAAGCGTCTATTATTTTCATTTATAACATGGAGACGTAAATAATTGATCTAAAATGTAATATGAAATTTTATTTTACTTTTGGAATTGATTTCATGCAGATATTGGCATTTTCGCGATAAGCAGCATTGTGGTTCGTTATAGATTTTTTTTGAATAGAGATCGGAATGAGAAGTAAATTCAGTTAATTATTTTATTAACTTAAATACAACGAAATATTTTGCAGATTACTTAATCAAGAAACCTATTGTTACAAGCCACAGATATGCATGACCTGTCTGTGGTATCGGTGGTGACCAACATGCATAGTTATTATACTATAGAAGGGAAGCCACGAAAAAATTTGGCATATAACAATAAAGAGAAAGCAAGTGAAGTTATTTCTTTCATGCGTGTGCGTAGTGAGAAAACGTCAACTTAAAAATTCTAAGTATTTTTGAATTAAGAACGCGCTTAAATATTTCTCTGTAAATATGTCATTAAACAAACAATATTATTTATAAATCAAATCGTATCTATTCCTCTCATTATTTATTGTGACACTCTGTCTTACAGGCTCGCCAATGAGTCCCTTACTCTAGTATAATAACTCTATGCCTACATGTTATATTTCTAAGTAAGGTACGAGTATAGGTTAAAATGTGACGACTTCGTGCAAACCTAATTTCTGTACAGACAATCATTGTCTGTCGCCCTTCACGCTCAGTTCGTTTGATCTTCAAATGACCGTCACGAGTATTTGGCTGGGTCGAATGTATTTATGCAATTTTAGAAAATAACTTATATTATTAAAATGTTACTAATTTTTTGTTTGAAGCAATGTTTTATATGACTATATAAAGGGAGGAAGCAGGAAAAAATCTTATCCAATACAATTAGCTTATTAAAAACTTGCGTAGTTTTTAATAAGCTCTTACTAATTGTATTTCCACCGCGATATCATTGTGTAAAGAGCTCATGAATAAGTGCCCCGGGTGGGTTCTAAAGTAATCGGGATAGCCCGATAGAATATTACGTGAGAATAGCCGGTTCTATACGTTAACTCTAAAATAAATCACATACAAACTATAAACAAACAAGATTTAAATTTTCTTTGCATTAGAGAAGAGAAGGAGAGCATGGACTTTGCAAATTTTTTTTACTGAATTAGGCATTACTTTGCGGAGGTCCATAATACAAAAGTAATGAAAATATAATTTTGCTATAATTCGTGATAAAATTTTCTTGCGGATTAGAGAATAATAATATATTTTATTAATTAATATACTTAATCATTTTTATATTATGGACCTCCGCAAAAAAACGCCGGCTTCCATAAATTAAGAGAAATATTGTTTTATTATATTCCAAAGGGGAGTGGCAGCGTACGCGATGAAAGCTCTGAGATGACTTAACTTTTCACATTATAACATCATAATTTAATTAATTTACACAAAACCTTAATTAAACTACACTTAATTTTACTACACGTAAAAATACCTCATGAATCTAACGTTGCAAACAAGTGCAAATGAGTTCAGTAATTTTTGAGTTTATTGTGAACAGACAGGTGCATTTGTCTGTTCGGGGAACTTAGTTTTATAATATCTATCAATAATTGAAATGTCATAAATAAAATAAACACCTTTTTCGTTTCTGCACGGAAATATGACGAGTTGAATTTTTATAAATTATCTAAGCACGGATATAGGCATGTTCCTGGCTTTCCCATTTTTAACAGGCTACGAATAAATAAAAGACCAGATAGTGCCTTAAAATACTCTTTTTTTTTGCAACATATTACCATAATGGTAATACAAAATTGCCTTGTTGTATAACAACTTTTTATTTGACCATACATTGTAGCGTCTTAAGTCGCAAGGACTTTAGGATTCATATGTTCAGGATAGCTTAAACGTGTCTTGTGAAACATATTAAATAATAAGGCCAACAATAAAGCTTTACCTATTATGGCTTATAGGTTAAAGCTTCTACTCAGGATATTTCGGTATCCTAATTATGTTTTAAATATTTTTCACTTGCGATTATAATCAGTATTTTTTATATAAAAGCTTAAAGTGTAGAGATTTTTTGTCGAGGTTTCATATTATATGTTATCCTATATAGTGTATTATCTATGTTATATGTAGTCAATTTGTTGTAATCTAAAAGAACAAAAAATGCTTTTTTATAATATTGTATAACGGTTTCAATACAACGCACAAATGAGTTTTATAGGTACCTACATATTGAATGCATTATATATTTATTAAGGTGTACGCGTGGTGCGGGCATATCGGCCTTCACCTTGAAAGCCTCCGTCTGACCCTATCGTCCCTGCCACCCTGTCTCCTACCACTGACTACCACCCATTGAAACACCTTACACCCTTCAATGAACCACGTAATCATTTTAAATACTGGTACATTGAATGTTTTATAGATATCGATTCATACATGCAGTTCGTGTTTTATTATTATTAATATAATAGTATCTATACATATTATAATCTAGTCTCCAAAAGCTGTCATGTGTCTGTATGTGATCGATTTTCTCAAAATCTACTGAACAGATTTTTGTATAAGTTTCCTTAAAACTTAAACTTAAAACTTAAAGGGGGACGACACGTCACGTCATGTTTACGAGCTGTCCTTTTAAATAAATTATTAAAATTAGTTAAAGTTAATAATTGTACAAAATTTTGTGTATTGTGTCTTCGTGTGGTCAAAGATATTGTGGTATAACGTTTGTGGCTTAAATAAATAAGTGAAAATACGAAAAAATAACTATATAACAGTGAGTAAACTATATGGCAAAAACTAATAAATAGTGTAAATATTATTAATTAAACGATACATATACGTGATAAATAACGTAATAAAACAATATTATAAAAACAAAACATCCAATAATGGGAAATATAAAACTTAAACACGAAAATAATAAGTAACAAAACTGTTATAGTAATTCAAAGTGCAACGTTAATTGTGAATCAGCTGTGTCGTTCGTTTTACATTGACCTTAGTTAGAAAGTTCATTGACTTTATAAAGTTTACAAGCAAACTGAATGTTAATTACAGACAAGTCTTTATCGAGCTGCTGGCGTATTGGTGCACTTACTATTCTAATTTGTCTTGAATCAACGTTCGAATCTCACGATAAAGGATAATTATTTTTTTTATTGATATTTTTTTTTTTTGTTTTTTTCTTCTTCTTTGAATATCAATTATGAATATATCTGGAGTAACATTCCGTAAACCGCGAAAAGTAAAATCGCTAATGGACATTACCAAAGAAGACTATTCTGTCGATGAAAATTTCGACACTACTGTTTTTAGTGTCCCTTCAGCAATGAATGACAGTCGAACAGACGACCTAGAAGCCAAAATTTCTGGTTTAACACAGGACTTAGAAAGTGCGCTCCAAGAAATAGAAAACCTTAATTACGAAAATACTCAGTTAAAATCGGAATTGGAAGAATGCCGTAAAATTATAAGAAATTATAAAAAGGTAACATTGGAGGAAAGGAAATCGATGACACCTTTGTCTGTAAGGAACCAAAAGCATAGTGTAAAACAAACATCGAGCCTAACTTCAACTCCCATAAAAAAAGCTAGCACAACTGTTGAACTTCACAATAAGGCTTTAATGTTAACTACAAATAATACTCAAATGGTTAATAAAAATTGCAAACCATTACTGCACTCAATGAGCGTGAAAAATAAACCTGCCCAATCAGGTAGTTCGTTATCCACACCCAGAAAAAATAATAAATCACCTACATTTGAACAGAAGACTGTTAGTTCTGTCTCTAAAACAAATCAAAAGAAAAAAGTAGTAGCGAAAAGTTGTTTGCCAGTATTAGCTAATAAGAAGGAATTACATACACAAAGGTCTTCTCCTTCGCAAAATACGCACATAGCAGAAAAAAATTCTACAAACACTGCATCAGTCTCTAAGGAATCTTTAACACCCACAACAATAGAAGTAAGAGAAACTTCCAAACCGTACACCCTGTTACAGGATAGGATCGAATCCCGGACACCCCGCATTCTGATAATTGGTGATGAACAATTATGTAATTTGTCAAGTGAAATGCATCGAAACAGACAATATTCATGGAACGATATCTATTCCATATGTGGATTAATAAAACCTTTCGCGGACTCGTCACAAATATTATTGAATTGCGAAAATTACTGTAAAGACTATTCCGAGAAAGATATTGTAATTATAGGAATTGGGGCCAACGACACCAACCCTTATAAATTATATTCAGCTATTAGCAATGCTTTATATGTATTTAGAAATACCAGAGTATTTATAGTAAATGTATACGAGAATCTGTACCTAAACTGTGGTTTGCTGAACAAAAATATTAAATTGATAACAAAAAATTATAGCAATTGTACTTTCATACAACCGAATTATAACTACCACTCTAAAAACAGTTCACAGCAAAGTTGGGTCAAAGCGCTTTGTCTAAAATTGAATATTGAAATAGACTACATAGCCTATAAAGAAAAGTATATAACCAGCATTAAAAAACACATAAACAAAAAAAACACATTTAAACAACAATTTAAGAAAGGAACTATTCCTTATTACTTTGAGGCCCAAAAACAAAAATATAAACAACATGCTCATACAAAAATTAGTACTGAAAATGAAGGGGTACAAAAAAAAGGCACCATCCCCTATTATTTTAAATCAAAAATATTGACAACCACTGTGGACAAATCTGCAGCAACCACTTCTCAACCATTGTTTTTTCGTTAATAATTTAACAATTTTCCATCAAAACATAGCAGGCATATTAAATAAATTAGATCTCTTTGAAATTACCTTACAAAACTTTATGAGCAATTCTCACTTACGTAACGTTGACATTATTTGTCTAACAGAGACTTTTGTAAAAAAAGGATCTGAAATGAACGTAATAATTAAAAATTACAATGTTGCCGCCCAATTTACCCGAGCAAATCAAAGACGTGGCGGTACATGTATCATATTAAAAAAATGCTTAGATTATATTCCCCTCACAGATCTTTATAAAAAAATAACACCGATTGAACACCACTTTGAATACTGCAGTGTATTAATACCCTCTCTAAACTTAATTGTCGTATGCATTTATCGCACACCGACATCGAATATAAGTATATTTTTTGAAAAACTGGAATTACTATTATACAAACTAAAGGTTAAATGTAAAAAAAATCTGGTGCTATGTGGAGATTGGAATGTGAATATTCTCGTTAAAAATAAAATATCAGAACAATTATTATCAATTCTAACTAACTACAACTTAATCAATCATATCAATAAACCTACCAGGAAACTGTCATGCATTGATCTAATTGTTAGTAACATTAAAGATGTAAAATCAGACATACATTACCTTGCTTTATCTGACCATGAAACTGCCCAAACAATTACATTTCCCATTATGACTAAGCCCGAAAAGCCCATAAGTAAAATTTTGTCCATAAAGAGAAGAGATTTTTCCGCTGACAATAAAAACAAATTTATGGAATGTATGTCCGCATTGTCATTCAGTGAAGTATTAACGGAAACTAATACTAATAAAGCTTTTGAGAAATTTCATAACGAAGTTGTCCTTTTTTACAATTTGTGTTTTCCTTTTATAATAGTTAAATTAATAAATAAACAGATTAAAAATAAATGGATCTCCAAGGGACTAAAAAAATCATGTATAGTTAAAAGGCAATTATACTTAAACTATAGACTGTCTGCAAGTAATAAACGTTCAAATAAAATAAAATACAATAGATACGCAAGAATATTAAAAGCATGTATGGCCAAATCTCAAAGTCTTTCTAACACACACTACATATTTAAGTCCAAAAATAAGTGCAAAGCTTCTTGGGATGTCATTAATTCAAACATGCAAGCTAAGAATATGAGTAATGAAATAAAGAGCTTAAAACTAAATGGAAATGTAACGTTATCAAATCCCATAGAGATTGCTGAAGAGTTTAATAAATATTTTATTAATATAAGCTGTAACTCAAATATACAAAGTGCCATAAAATATACAATAAAAAATATACCAAGGAACTGTCATTCCCTATTTCTCACTCCAGTAATCTCACACGATGTGTATGATGCTATACTACAACTGAAAGATACTAACGCAACGGGGTATGACGGGCTTAACACAAAAATAGTTAAATCTTGTGCATCTTTTTTGGCACCAGCTCTAAGTCACATTATTAACTTATCCTTCTTAGAAGGTGTATTCCCTGACAACCTAAAAAAATCGGTAGTTAAACCTCTACATAAAAAGAATAATAAGGATGAATTAAATAATTACCGTCCGATAACGCTCAACCCCGTTCTGTCAAAAGTATTCGAAAAAATTATGTATAGTAAAATTTATAAATTCATCGATACGTTTAAAATTTTGAAGGAAGAACAATATGGCTTTAGAAAACAAAGTAGTACCACCCTTGCTTGTTTTTCACTAACAAAGTATGTATTGGAAAATCTTGACATTGGTCATAACATTGTGTCCATTTTCCTTGATATGACTAAGGCTTTTGACTTAATAAATCATAAAATACTACTTAATAAATTAGAATACTACGGGATACGAGGCGAAGCACTTAAATGGATATCCAGTTACCTTTTCGAACGGCAACAAAGTGTAGAAGTCATAGAGAATTCAGGAAGGTTTAAAAAACCATATCGTTCATCATTTGAAACGCAAAATCCTTATGGAGTACCCCAAGGAAGTATTCTTGGTCCTTTGCTATTCCTCCTTTATATAAATGACCTCCCAGATATAGTTTCGCATAAATGTTTTATGTACGCCGATGACACAACGATTGTAGTTAAAGCTAAAGACAAACAAAACATTGAAAAACAAACAAACGAAGCACTCAGTTCGGTTGTACAATGGTTAAATCAAAATAACCTCAAAATTAATATGACTAAAACTCATTATATACATTTTCAAACAATCAAATCTAACCCAATAAATTTCAATCTAGAGTATGAATCATATAATATTGAGAAATCAAACACGACCGTATTTCTTGGGCTAACATTAGACAAGTTTTTTAACTGGAAAGCTCATGTAGAAGATCTGTGTAAGAGAGTGGACAGATTTATTTATGTTCTAAAAAAACTATCACAAGTTAGCAATAAAAGAACTGCCTTACTAGCTTATCATGGTTATGTATCATCGATTTTACGATACGGAATTTTACTGTGGGGAAATTCAGCAGATGCTTCAAAAGCATTTATCAAACAAAAAGCTTGTGTACGATCTATATGCCGAGCAAATATTTTAGACAGTTGCAAACCATTGTTTAGGGAGAATAAAATTTTACCGTTACCGTGTCTTTACATATACGAAGCATTGCTTTTTGTTAAAAAAAATCCCATTTTATTTCCTACATTAAATGAAATATATCCGAACAGGAGGTGCAGGCCATATCCACCAGGTAAACTCTGGGCGCCATCACAACGATTGGCTGTCTTTTCTAACAATTCATATTGTATGGCCATTACATTGTACAATAAACTCCCAAATTGTAAAAAAGAATTGCCTCTACTAAAGTTTAAGGGAGCAATTTTGGAAATATTAAACCAAAAAAATTATTATTCAGTTAACGATTACCTCAATGACAACAATATAGGTACTTAATGTTTCAGTATAATTGTAAGAATTTTTAAATAATTGACATATGTTTACAATAATGCAATAATTCTTCTTTTGTTCAATTTTATCTCTTTTCAACTTTTTAATAACATGACATAATTGTAATATTAATTTTAATTTCATTTTTAATTAATTGTAATTTTAATATGTAAATAAATATAATTATTATACTTTTCTAGAAATTTTAGGCATTTGTAGTTTTCAATATTTGCACGCTGTTTGTGACAGTAGATTGTGTTAGGGAATTAAGTAATATGTAAAATCTATATGTACCCACAATTTCAGCAAATAAATTTATTATTATTATTATTATTATTATAAAAGATAGTGCATTTCTTAAGGAAGGTTCTTCAGATACATATTTCTGGCACACTGATTTACACGTGGCTAAAGCCATGGGAACAGCTAGCTACTTCATAATAATTTAAACCACTCAATAAATGTTTGCTAACTGAACAGAGCTTTTAATTTAACTCAGATACGATTAAATTAGCGATAGATTTTCCAGTCCGACTCCTGTGTTCACCTTTCAAGGTACCAAGCAACTTACAATCTCTCCACCGAGATAACATGCAGCTGTCATTCATATTAGCTTCCAGTATAACAATTTTACTTGAAAGAAAATTACTGATTAGTTATTTTTATAACGTTCAACCTAACATCTAACGTATAACACATCACATTATAGTCTGTTGTTTCTTGTAAGAGATTGAGTTAACTATAATTAGATGAATTTTCAACTGAGAGGAAATGACTAAAAATGTTTTTTACGTATATCAGATGCTGCTTACGCAACCAATTAAACGGGGAACGTTTACGGTGTTTAATGATATAACCCATTTTACGTTTCAATACTGTCGCAAAGATACAATATTGCTGATTACTTACATGTGTTCTTCTTTTCCTTTATTGTTCTTTCTTATTTTTATCTTTAATTCATTTCCATTACTTTTCTAAGAAGTTTTACTATTTTTAATCACTTACCAGCTAGCTTGTAACGGCGTACCTACAGTAAACCCATTTAGTGTTCTAGTAGATAGATTATACTCGTAAGTGACATGGGTTCATGTCAAATCTTTTCTAGTTCCCTTAGACTGTGTAACTTAACATCGGTGAATAGCCAAGCACGAATTACGAAATAAAATTAAAAAATAATGTTTTTATTAATCGATTTTAAAATTGTACATAATACGTTGAAATTGAAAATTTTATATTCTGAATCCGTAAGATTTATTTATTTTAAACAGCGAACAAATGTTCACATTCTTTTTGTGGCTTGCAGTAAATATTTTTTTAAATTCTTTAGTTCAGCTAAAGTATAGTTATTAGCAATTATTGCATTATATTATATTGTTACAACATTGTATACATTGTGTGAAAGAAGTGTATAATGATTGGCAAAGTATTCCCCTTTTCGCTTCTTTCTTATCTGGTCATTTTCAGTATTGTACAAAATGCGCTGTCAGATTCTAATGTAACTAAATCCCTCCAGAATTTAATGGGTAAGTTTTCTTTGTATGCATATATATAGTATAATTTCAAGTTTCAATTACAGTATTTATAAATTGATAAAAGTTGAGCTCGAAACTAGTCCGGTAATTGATTTACCCGGTTATATAATTTTTTTTTATGCCGATAAACATTGTGCAAACGATTTTGCATATATGTATGTATTATTTAATTGTAATTGTGTTTATATTTTATGTTGTAATCGCTAGCGAACCAATAAAAAATAAAATAAAATAAAAATAACATGCTATTGCTATTCAATTTGCAATTGCATGAAATTCTATTAAGTTTGAATTTGAGACTTTAGCTAAAGTCAAATTTATATCTTATTATCTTATTCTCTTGGAGTAGTCCAAAACTGATCCATTTCAATCTGTATAAATCTGTAAAAAATATCTACTATGACATTTTTGTTACTTATGCACTTGTCTGTCTTTTCTCATGAACTGTATTGGTAGCGCTAGAGACTTCCTGTATACATAGATTTCCTTTTCTAACATTTGCTCATTTTAGAATATCTTAAAATTCACAGTCACAGCGTCTCCGACAGTGCAATGTGCGCCAGAAAAGAGTTTGTACAGCAAAGGCGACATTCAAATCTTGATAGATTATATTTATAATGATACATCTATAGATAAAGTAATAGTGGAAAATTATCTATTAAAAGCAACTGCGCTACAAGATAAACATTTTCAAGAGCTCAGTCATTTTATTAATTGGTTTGGGAATCAGCCAGAACACTTAAAACATGTCCTAAAAAGACTTACTAAATTAAGAATACAAAAAGTAGAACCGGTGGCTGAAAAAATTTCTAGCATTCTTACTGAATATCCGCAATTAGAGAAAACATATTATAGAAAAAGCAATAGAACTAATAAGTTATTAAATAAGCTTAAAAGATACGAATTACTTTGCCATTATAACTGTGAAGACTCTTTCTCTGTGCAGCCCAAAGGTACGTAATGTGTAAAAAGATACAATTATGAAATCTAAATGATTAAAACAACAAAAAACTTTTTTGCTTAATAGTGAAATATTTATTACGACATTTTAAAACAGTATATAACATTGCTTGTTAAGAATTACCTCACAATATAAACAAAGGTGCGGATTCCATTTACTGTAGATTTTAGAGATATATCATAGACCATATATGACAAAGACTTCATGATTCAAGTACGATCTTGAACAGAGGTATTATTTTTTATTTTAAAAATACAGAGCTTCATATATTTATACACTTTAAATGAGAATAACAACGAAATTTTTTTAATTTTTAGATCATAATATTTTCAAAAGGAATACTATAAACGACCTCTATTGTAGTTCTTTGCCAGAATTGCAAAATGAAATTACTAAAAGATTATCTGACATTGTTAAACATGTAAATAATGATACCAACAGTAAACTTGCTATGGATGACAAAATTTATCAAGAAAAAATCGAGCAAATAAAATCAAAACTTAAAGATAAAGCTTTAAAAAAATTTGGTCGAACCATGTACGACATTCTCAGCTTAGAGGATGAATATCACCACTTTATAGAGGACATAACCACTAGAGACCTAATTGTGGCCGTCTATGCCATTAAAAATTTGGAACTGCATATAGATGCAAAATTATTACATTTTGAACAGGCTATTGAGAAATTTGGGTACCATTGTAAACGTTGCGGTACTGGTAAGTCATATTAAATGAATATTTTTCTTTACAACATTTTGGATAGACTACCGGGATTTTAAAACTAATCCGATATAAGGAGAAATTTTGGTACAATTTTTCTTGTCCTTAAATTTCTCTTTAATTTTGCAAAATAATTATTTATAAGAATTAGGCGTTATTTTGCGGAGATTCAAAATAAAATGATGAATTTCAGCGTATTCATCGAAATAAAAAAAATAATTAAATACAAAAATTAAAATTTCAGATATCCTTATAAGAAATGTTCGAAGTACAAACGTTAATAAGCAAAAAAATACGAAATCTGAATCTACAAATATTATAGATGAATTAATTGAAATCAAGTCTAAGGCAATTGTTGCTAAAGTAGAGGATGATTGGACGAATATATTTAACAACATAAATTCCTTAATAAAAAGAATTGAAACTGAGGATCCTCATTTACAGAACTTGCAACCAATTCAGGAAGAAGTTAATTTAATGACTACAACAGAAAAAGAGGCTCTGTACAGACTTAAAAACGATGCATCATTAACATCCATAAACAATATCAAAACATTAATAAAGAAACTGCAAGATTTATTAAAATTAATTCAGAAAGCTTTGGATACAATTTCATCCTGATATACTGTTAAATATTGTAATTATCTGACCGTAATAAAATAAGAAAATAATAATATTAATTTATTATTAAACACATCGTCATCAAAATTCTTTAGAGTACTGCATCTGTATTATATCATTTCTCAGTTTTGCAATATCTGTCCTATAAATTGACCTGACTGCTTTAGATTATGAACCGAGATACCATTATAACAAAAAAAAACTTCGAAATCCTTTTGCCCTCTTAAAGTATAATACATTTATAATATAGGGTGAGCGACCGGGCGGATAGCCGATTACCGATTCAGCGATCCTCAATAAATCTGAATAGGTATTGTGCGCACACGCATACATAAGTGTTACTACTTATTGTGAAATAAAATTCGTGAAGCAGAGGTTCAAAAAGCCGTTGACATCAATTTGGCGAACGTGCTATGTTTGATACATGAGATTTTGATTATGTTTGACCAATGTTTATAAGCAGAATTGTTATTAAAATTTGATGCCCATATATTTGTTTCTTGTACCAATTATATTTATGCTTATATAGCTCTCGTGTCTGATACTCCAATAAAAGTTATTAATGAGTAAGAAAGGACACAAACACTTAATGTACTCTTAGGTAGGCATAGACCTACACAACCACCATATTACAATAACAGTTCTCTAACACTTGACTGATCGTTACTGACCCGACACCTCGTCGGATCAGTAAAGATCCAAAGAAACTGTTTCGTGCATAAACAACCACTCTAAGTATATCTTAGATTACCGAGCATTTAATAATCGTATGAGTCTGCTACGGAATGAGTCGGGGTTTAATCTTCAATGTCAGCTATATTATGGTAAGGATATTATAGCAAACCTGGATATAGGATATAGGACATAGAATTTTATAGCAAACCTGACATACACAAATTATTTTACAATTAACATTTTAAGATTAATTAATTTTTTTAAAGAGAATTGTCTATTTAACAATTTTCATTTGACATTGCCAATTCCGACTTACATTTATAACTTTTACTGAACATCAAATGATGACGCTTTCCCTATTATATAGCTATTATACATACAATATGAGAGCTATAGGCAGGCCTGTTAGTGTAAGTGTCCAATAAATAATAAGAGAGGGAAGAAGCGAGAACATTATAGATTTCTCTAATCCCACATAAAAAATAGAGACAAATACGTAGCCTCATTGGCTTTCTCTTTATTTTCGTTGGACACATTTAAGGTTGGCTACCCTATTCTAGTATAATAATTCTATGCTTTTCTTACAGCACTTTTAAACAAAAAACGTTAAAAAGGTTACTAACTACTAACAAAGACATGAAATTTGTCAAAAGTATCGGAATCTTGAGAATGTTTGTAAAAAAATAAAGCTTTAAAAATCAGAACGATTTTCGTTGCTACTGAAAATATGAACGACATGGAATTTTGTAATTACATTTATCTGATACAACGATCAAAGTACAGGGTTCTCGACTTAGTCTGGCCTTTGAATAACTCATGACGAATCGCACTCGACCGAAAATGCACAAAACGATAAATTTATCCGGTCGGCCAGACATGAATTGGAAATTGAATTTTTATGATGGCCTTAAAAGAATGGTATTAGTTTACAGACAATCGCTGCATAAAAATCTGCAATGCACCCATAAGGTATTTAAATGTGTCTGGATTTAAAAGGTCATTTCAATTGAAATTATAATTATACTTTTGAAATTGAAGCCTTTATTTTGATTTGAATAACAACATTCAACTTCGTTTGAAAATAATGGTTATGCCTGAAAAAAGGAACAGATAAGTAATACCCAATTAAATGAAGCTATTGTGAAATAATTGAAATTTTATAGTTAAATTTAATGGTATAACTAAAAAGAGGAGAGCAATTGAAAATTACATGTTAGGTTAAATGTTAAGATTATTTTCTATTGGTTTAGTACAATGCTATAAAAACAGCATCATCATTCTCCTGCCCTTATCCCACTCAAAGCGGGGGTCGGGAAAACGTGTTATAAACATGCTGTCACATGATTTGGCTGCGTTTTTACGACCGGCCGCCTGCCTGACGTCAACTTACCTTAGTCGTATCTTACGACACCTCGGAAAAAAAGAGGGTGGCCTTTTTTACTAAACCGGATTCCACACGGTGAGTCAACTTACCTTAGTCGCCTTTTACGACACCTCGGTAAGAATTAGGTTAGTCTGTTCTACTCAGCCAGATACCACACAGCGGGTCGACTTACCTTAGTCGCCTTTGACGACACCTCGGTAAGAAATGAGGGTGGGATGGGTCTATTCTACTCAGCCGGATAGCACATGGCTAACTATAAAAATAACAAAAAGTAAATAAAATTTAGAATTGAGTTAATCTACGTATATGGTAGCGTCGAGAATACTCACTGTAGTATAAGTTATAGTACAAGTCTTCCCTATTCATGAAATAATGAAAATAACAGACTCTTTCAATCTATTCAAATTAAGTTTCAAATCGAATTGCAGTGATGTATGTGCCAGTAAGAATATATACGCAGCATTGTTGTGCGTTAGATTTCAACATACGACGAGTATATTCCTCATCCTAGTTTTGTTTATGACAATAGAAACCTTGAATACAGTCATTATAAAAATCTTTATAAGCTTGTAAGTCGGTAATCACGACCTTCTTTTCTTGTAGGTAGGATATGGAATAAGTACGGCTGTTGATGCGAGTAATAACTGAAAGTTTAATCACAAAACACATTAGAACTTATGAATACATCGATACATGTTTACAACAATGATGTAATGCTAAATACCTGAATCAACAACAAGTACAATCACTATTTGATTTCACAATGTCAATGGCGCGAGCCATGAGATTAAATAACATATCGTGCGACCTGTCGGCTCGACAACGCCGCTGTCACTGTCCGCCTGCTCCCCTCCGATATCACGAAGCCGGCGCGTGCGCTGCGTTGGTTTGACCAAGGTCAAACCTACATCCCCCCTCTCCCGCCCCGCCTTAGGGAAGATAGTATTCAGGAGTAGGACAGTACGGGATCATTTTACTTGCGTGGAAAATATTTGATTCCTTCTTTTTGAAACCTGAATCTACGATATACAATAGATTTGAAATTTTCTTTTTTATTTTAAAAGGGCCCACTCTAATTGGATCCAGCTTGTTTCGGTTTAAGCGACTTGTGTTTTGAATGTATACCAAGTCTCCTTCTTGATATATTAAAGGCCTTTTATTCTTGTCATACAAAATTTTGTTCTGGTCATGAATTTTTTTAGAATTTAAAAGTGCTATTTCTCTGTTTTCTCTCAAGTTTTCTAAGTTGTTTTTGTTCAATTCAAGAGGTACAAAAGATTTATCGATACCGTTTAAAAGATAACTAGGTGTAAATTTTGTTGTGCTATGCACAGTGTTATTATAATTTTCAATGCATTGCTCAGCTATAGTGCTCCATGGTCGGTTTCTATTTTCTGAAATTTTACACCGTATTGAGTTTACTAAAGTTTGATTTGTACGTTCGTTTTGCCCGTTTGAGAAAGGACAATCCACAGCTGTAAATATGTATTTTATGTTTTCTGATTTCAAATAATTCTTGAATTGATTGGAATTTATACCGGAATATTGATCTGTTAAAAGTAATTTTATTTTGTTTTGCTTATTTTTTTGTATTTTTTTTTTTACTAGATTAATAAAATCTTTTGCCGTTTGAGTTTTTGATGTTAACGCGAAAGCATACTTAGTGAAATGATCTATTACTAAATGTAAGTATCTCTTTGGTGATCTATTACCTCCGAATCCTCCTATTGTATCCAGAGATACTATCTGAAACGGTTCCGTAGCTGGACCTAGTTGAGATAGGGGTTGAATAAAATTTCCGAATCGTGACTTATTTTTTATGCATGTTTCGCATGTTCGACATATGAGTTTTATATGTTTGTGCATGTTTTTAAAATAATATGTTGTTGTCAAGGTTAGGGTTAATTGTTTCACCCCTATGTGACTGTTATTGTGAATTTTTTTTATTAGGTTAATACCGAAATCCTCTGTAATCCAGATTTTCTTTATGTTATTCATAGTTTTGTAATAAATGTTATTTTCAGTTTGAAACGTTTCATTTTCTGTGTGTATTTGTTTTTGGTTGTTCATTATTTCATCTAGCGATACAAAGTTTACTATTTTAATAGTAGATTCATTATTATTGTTATTTTCCAAAACTGGGTTTCGGGAAAGGCTATCTGCTTCTGTATTATTTTTTCCGGGGTTGTATATTATGGTAAAATCGAAGTTTGATATAAAGTTTAGTATTGGTAACAAATCTGGGTCCTGGCTTTTTTTTATATTGAAATTTTCAAGGGGTTTATGGTCAGAGAAAATGGTGAATTTATGACCCATCAAGTAGTATTGCCAATATAATATTGACTCTTTTATAGCCAGACATTCTAGAAAAATTGCACGTTTATTTTTTTGTGACTGAGTCAATTTTTTTGAAAAGTAAAATACAGGTTTAAGAGAATCATCTTTTTGCGGTTGTTTTAAGATTGCTCCGACTCCGTCTTTAGACGCGTCTGTGAAAATATATATTGGGAGTGTCGGGTCGAAGATTGCTAGTATGGGATCTGAACTTAGATATTTTTTTATTTTAATGAAGCTTTCTTCGCACTTCTGAGACCACTCGAACTGTACATTTTTCCTAAGTAGGTTATGAAAGGGTTCTAAAATTAATGATGCGTTCGGAATGTATTTTAAATAAAAGTTTATCTTGCCTAGAAGCTGTCTTATATTTTTTTGATTCTGTGGTGTCGGAAATTTTTCTATTGCAACTAAGTTGTCGTTTAAGGGTCGTATCAAATTTTCTCCTATTTCATGTCCGAGATACACAACTGATTCCTTTGCAAAGGAACATTTCTTTAGGTTTAATTTGAAACCCGCATTTTTGAGAGCTGTAAGGGTTTTATCAATATGACTTAAGTGGTCTGTAATGTTCTTCGAAAAAATCAGGATGTCATCTATATAATTTATGGCAAACGCATTCAGATCATTTTTAGAGATTACGTCACTCAGTATTCTCTGGAATATTGCCGGGGCTGATTTAAGACCGAAAGGTAAACATGACCATTGCCAGTGGCCATTATGTGTAATGAATGCCGTCTTTTGTTTATCCTTGTCTCTAATTGGGATCGACCAAAACGCCGAATTTATGTCGAGTTTCGTGAAAACCGAGCAATCTCGTGCTAAGAGTACTAAGTCATCGATTATAGGAAATGGATAGCATTCGGGAATAACTATTTTGTTGAGTTCACTGTAGTCAATACACAACCGTGATTTTTTTCCTTCTTCCTTCTTAAAAACAAGAGTTACTGGAGAAGCGTATGGACTGGTGGAATGTTCGATTAGACCAGCTTTTAATAAAGATTTTATTTGTGTATCGATTTCCTCTTTATCTTGCAACGAGCACTTGTAGGGTTTCCTAGCGATGTATTTATTTTTGGTAAGTTTCACCGTTGCTTCGTAGTTTTTTACCGTGCCAATATCGTACTTATGTTCAGCAAAAGCTGTTTTATGGTTATCTAATAGGCGATCCAAAGAAGTTTTGCTATTAGTTTCTACATTTATAGTTGTGGTATTTATTTTATTTTGCTCGTGTAATTTAAAATTTTCGTCATGTTTTTGAGAAATTTTCAGGTTTTCATCCTGACATAGCTTAAATTCTTTAATGGCATCTAACCCTAAAAGGATATCATCCTGGAATGATTCGCTTTTTATTACAAAAAAGGGCCAATTTTTAGAAATATCAAAAATTTTTAGGGGTATTATAATTAAACCCAACGTTTCTGTGACACCTGAAACAGTATTTATTTTTTTAGCCCCACTTATATTTTTATTTAATTTTAATCTTTTAACGGTGGTATAATTAATTATTGAGATATTGGCTCCAGAATCATAAAGCGCAATAACGGGGTTATTGTTTACTAGGACTTTTAATTTAATAAGTGGGGTAGTTATTCGTTTTTTGATTCATCACTTGATGAAATACTATCTTGAACTTCTAAGTTGTTTACCATTTTAATTTTGTCATTTTTGAAATTTTCTTTATGGCTTGGTTGTTTATTGCGACAAAGGTTTTCAGGATGGAATCTGTTTGGGAAACCTCTATCTTTGCAGTACGAGCAAGGTTTGTACTCTGATTTATTTGGTAATTTATTTTGCGATTTATTTTCAATTACGTATGAATTTTTGTTTTTGTTATTATTGCTCGTAGATGAATTTTCTAATTGTCGAATACATGACATCAATTGATCAATTGAGTTTATCTCCCTTTTATTGATCCGTGTCCTTATTTGCGATGGTAAACCCAATACAATAAAGTTTATTTGGCTATTTTGGGTTAATTCAGGATCCGCGTCCAAGAGTAAGTTTACCTTTTTGAGCGCGTAATCTAACAGTGGCCCACTAATATAGCGAAAAGTGTAGGCATAATTTATTTCGGCCCAACTCATCTCTGCAAATGTATCAAGAAAAGAGTTTTGCCAAAATTCCCACGGATGTGAGATTGTATGTGTCTTTAGAAAAGCAAGAAACCAATCAAGGGCCGGTCCTTCTAAAAAAAGTCTTAACACTTCTGGAAACCGGGTTTTTTTTATATTTTTAAACGGTTGCATTCTTGTACAAAAAGGTTTAGAAATACCTTCGCGTTTTGATTTTTTCCCGAGAATTTATCTAGAATCATATCTTTTACCACTGAATGTATGGATTTGTTTTCAACCGGTTCTAAACGGGTAATTTGAGGTAAGGCGGGGGCAGAGGTCGGTGCCTCGTCCAGATATATACCTCCGAAACATACGTTACCCTCCTCGTCTAGGTACTGATTTTCCAACTCGTTCGCCAGCGATACCCATATATTACGGAATTTTCCTCGGGTCTTCATGCTCTTTACTACATTTTTTACAACACTCGTGTCGAATAGTTTCGGGTGATCCTCCTTACGTTGATACTCCTTAGGAAATTGAAATATAGTGTCCTCGCCTTCTAATTGTATGGTGAGCACCTTCACGATCGTAGTTTTTGCGTCCAAGGAGTCCGACACAAAGTGAAATTTCGCCCGTGGTGACGTCATGATTTGTTGTTGATTTGTAAGTCGGTAATCACGACCTTCTTTTCTTGTAGGTAGGATATGGAATAAGTACGGCTGTTGATGCGAGTAATAACTGAAAGTTTAATCACAAAACACATTAGAACTTATGAATACATCGATACATGTTTACAACAATGATGTAATGCTAAATACCTGAATCAACAACAAGTACAATCACTATTTGATTTCACAATGTCAATGGCGCGAGCCATGAGATTAAATAACATATCGTGCGACCTGTCGGCTCGACAACGCCGCTGTCACTGTCCGCCTGCTCCCCTCCGATATCACGAAGCCGGCGCGTGCGCTGCGTTGGTTTGACCAAGGTCAAACCTACAAGCTCTTAATATAATATTAGTTGACAGATGCAAATAAGTATCATCTCTTGTACATTCAGCTCCACCCGGTAATTATTCAGTGATCATCACTCGAATTTATAGACAAGTACATATAGTTGAGATGCACGGCTAAGCTCGGGAAGCTTAATTATGAGAAAGTGATTAAGCAACGGGATCACAACTAGTTCATAATAGTACTTCGGTATCCTTTGTTGGATAAAATCATGCAATTTCTGAAAATAAACGTATTCAAATAGAGAGTTTTTTTGCCTATGAAATATGTATCAAAATCTGGTTGCTGACTATGAGTCGCTTCAGAAAGCTCATTGTTGCTCAGGGGGAAATAAAAAGAGCAATACTTGAAATGTGAAAATGACAATAAATCAATGGATAAATCAATAAATAAATCAATCAATGGATTCAGGTATCACAAGAGCATGTAAAGTAAAAAAAAAAATGAAACAGTAAACCTATATCCAAGCAGTAAGTGTGTATCGGTTAGAAGGAAAAATTTTGCAGAGTTCCATCTACATTAATAAGTCATTCAAATGAGTATAAACTCTCCAACAATATAAATAGTATACTAGTGGTTTATTCCAAATTTAGACGGTCGGTTTAATTTTATAATACCTATTATTAGCAACAAAACTGAAAAGTTGAAAATTATACAAATAATTACTACGAAAAGTTTTTCTCTCATTTGCAAATTACCCTAGGGCCTTTTTTTCAATGATTCCGAATTTCGATTAACAAACATTATTGATAGACCGGAATAAAGGCAGTTTGTCAGTTTCGGTATCTATGCCGTAAGTCACAACCGTCATTAAAATGCATTGCGGGCGGGTCGCTGGCATGGTCTGTCGGTGCAGGGTGCATGCACCGTCTGGCTGGCAAGGGCAGGGGGGCATGCAGCGCCCTTGCTCCGCCCGCTAAGCCGCGGCCTGTTCGACCTTTGCGCCCGTCACAGCGCCCGAGGACGGCGTGACATCTGAAGTGGACACACTGAAATTGATTTGCAGGTGTTTATGTTATTCGTCAAATGAATACCGAGCTCCAATCGTATACTTAATAAGCTATGAAACGTAATAAAATATCTTATATTCTTTTTAACTGACTAGTATAGATTGTTGCAATAATTACCACCAGAATGGTTGGTTTTAATATACGATTTCTCTCTAAATGATGTTAACAGTTAACTTGATCGGAAGTACAATGTTAATCTTACTGGATCACATATCTTACTAATAATTTTTATAAATCTTACTAGACTTAAATTCTTTTTATATAATATATAATTATTTACTTATTTGAGCTAAAATCCACTATATGTTACACGGAGAGATAAAACTATAATAAATAATATATATATAAAATTAAAATATATAAAATTGGTATATTGGTTACTAGCCGACCAGCCGCGGCTTCAGACTTGAATGTGAACGGCCATTGTTAATTTTCTTGCGGGTTAGTGAATTCATTCATCTTGCGAGATATCTTGTAAGATAATGGCATGGTGTAAGTATGGTATAATTTAAGTTGTTATGTATTAATAATGTATCCACCTGTGATATAGTATTAATAAGCTTTTGAATTATCGCATTATGCGTGTCCATTTTAGAAGTTAATATGTTAGCAAGTTATCGTTAAAACATAAATATATGCCATGGTGGACTAGAGCTATATATAACAGAGTATTTCACTATAGATTTTGTTATGTCTCAATGAAACTAGGCAGCGTTTTAGATGAAAGATCCCAGGCGGGTTAATTAGAAAGGTATTTTTCTTATAGATTAAAATTTTAATAAAACTGTCTTGAGCCGAATCTTAGAGATGAAACAAAATCACTCGAAAATATTTCTTTCTTAAAATAAACTATAATTAGATTGATATATGGGATTTTTGATGATTTCAAATTAGGATAAGTATAATTACATTTATTTGTAAGAAAATGATTAAAATTATAAATATTGTTGCGTCTTTTATTTCTATAATTATAATTATTATTGCGTCATAAAAGTTTTGTTCACATTTAAGTAATTTTTTGATACAGCTTGTATGTAACCTACTTGTGAGTGTAAAAAGAGTTTAAGCTTCTTAATGACATCGTTATGGCATATAGTAAATCTAAAATGACTTAATAATAAAAAAAATCTAAGACTTAGTGAATTACATAGAATTGTATGTTATTCACATTACCTTAAAGTAACGGTTTGTTACTATCCCACTACTGGGTATTTTCTTTCCGTTTTTTGAGAGAAAGATTGGAACTAAGACCTATCACGGTGCTCTAATGTGAATTGGTAGGTCACACATATCCCCAGAATTCTCTAGAGATACACAGATTTCCTCACGATCTTTTCTTTTACCGAAAAGCACGTGATAAATAACAATTATTAATTAGACACATAAGTTGTAAAAAGTAATTGGTGCCTGCCAGGGGTTTGAACGCGTGACCCCTCGAAGGTATCGCACGGTCTCACCGCTGGCTGGGCTCGCTAAAATATACATGAGAAATTATATAAAATCTATATAAAAAAGTAATTAACATTTTATTGTACATATGAATGTAGCCGGTATCCGTCTGAATAGAATAGTACCACCCTCATTTCTTACCGAGGTGTCGTAAAAGGCGACTAAGGTAAGTCGACCTGCCGAGTAGTATCCGGTTTAGTAGAATAGACCACCCTCTTTCTTACCGAGGTGTCGTAAGATACGATAGAGGTAAGTTGACGTCAAGCAGGCAGGCAGACGGTCGTAAAAACGCAGCCAAATCATGTGACAGCATGTTTATAACATGTTGTGCTGACCCCACTTAGAGTGGGATAAGGGCAGGAAGATGATGTACATACGAATATTGCAAAGGCTGATTCAAATTTAAAAAAAAGAACATAACCGAAGTTCGCAAGCAAATTGCATTCATATAGTAACCTGCGCACCTATTGTGCAAGTATCTTATGTTGGTACCTGCAGTGTCACCGCAAGGACGGCAGGTCACCGTCATTCCAACTAGGTACCACATATACAACGACTTTTTCAGGATTCCTTTTTGTTGAACGTGAAAAAAATTCATATGATTTATAAAAGCAGGCGTTACTTTGCGAAACTCTATACTGAAGTTACAATAAAATTACTTTGCTGTAATCCGCGTTTGTTAAAAGAATACATGCAATGCTAAGTGTATGAAGCAGGCAACAATCACATACCACATACATGCAGGACAAGCCGCCACACGTATCACAAGACGCCTCCAAAACCAATACTTCATACAAAGCGCTAAATACACTCACTACCACAACCTCTACGATCTTTTCGCCCCATAACTGAAGCATCCTCAGGAGGATAGGCTCGATAACAAAATCTTAATGCGTTACGATTTTGTGGAGCACGAACAAAATGGTTCTATGGAGGTCTTAGTCTTAGGACTTAGCATTGCATGTATTTTCTTAACAAACGCGGATAACAGCAAAGTTATTTTATTGTAAACTAGTGGCCCGCTCCGGCTTCGCACGAGTATAAAATATATAGCCTATGTCACTCAGTGAAAAAAATGATTAAAATCGAACCAGTAGTTTCGTTTTAATCATTACTGCCCGTGGCCCGCACGCGTTAAAATTGGAGTAACAATTCCCCTTTCCCTATACCATGAAGATTCCCTGCTATATTTCGAATATCTAAATTCATATACTACATTTTTAGGGACAGACAGAGAAAGCTACTTTGTTTTATACTATGTGGTGACGTTTAGCTATTATTTTGATAATTGTCAAATTTTTTACCATACTCAACCAAAGACAAAATTACGTTTAGTTGACATTTATATTTTGTTATTTCACTGTCATTTGCGTTTTGTTATTCCATGTCATAGTCGTTTTTGTTATACCACGTTTTATAGTGACTTGACGGGATAAAATTAATGCGGTCGAACGGGATAAAAAGTATCCTATGTCCGTCTCCTGATTCTAAGCAACCTCTCCACCAATTTTCAGCCGAATTGGTTCATCCGTTCTTGAGTTATAAATAGTGTAACTGTAAGACCAACTTTCTTTTATATATATAGATTGATATGATATTATTACATGGGAAGAGAATCGTTCAAAAGCCGTTTTCCTCTAAATTGCTCTTAAATGTGGTAGAGAGCTACCGCATCAGGATGTCACAACCGTCACAAGATCGTCAGTTTTGGAAATTTCTTGAATAGCTACACTCAAAAGTATTTATTCATCATAAATACTTAATAACTCATTCTCTTGCCTTTATCCCACTTTAAGTGGGGTCGGCACAACATGTTATAAACATGGTATGTATGATTTGGCTAGATATTATAGTGGCTGCTTGCCTGACGTCAACTTACCTTAATTGCCTTTTGCGAGACCTCGGTAAGAAAGAGGGTCGTCCATTCTACTCAGCCGGATACCGGCCTACATCCTTTTAATTGTATCATAATAAAACTGAATTACTAAATTATCAGGCAATTTCAATAGAAAGTGTCTCTTGTAAATAAATATTACTAAAATATTACTATTAAAGTATTGAAATTTATTAAACTTGATAGCTTATACGTTGATATGTACTTCTTAAAATAAGACAAAAGTTTCCAGCGTTAAACTCAACTCACTTGACTTTTAAATTTTACCCTTCATTTTAATGTAGAGTATTCAGGACATTCTCCCCAGACCTCGTTTGTTTGGTCATTTGACTTCCAGCCGTCATATCAGTAACCGCTCGCTATAATCCAACCTTGTCCTTTTTTGTCACACATAATGACCTACCGAACGATTACGAATTTGAGGCCCCTTCGAAATTACTCACTCGGGAGTTCCATAATCGGATATATATTAATAAAACTTCACATAATATATTAATACATATATTTTATTCCATTCTACATATATTTTCAAAATGTACTTCAAGTTCATAACTCTGTAAAACTAAATTACATATATGTTATATGTTAAATATATATAATTTTTAAATTATCATCATCAAATCTATATCAGCTATGATTAGTATCTAGATCATGATATAATTACTGTTGTTATCTATACATCGTATAGATAACAAAAGTATCTAAATGTTTTTTCGGGGAATACCATCTAAACACATACCGTTTTGTATTATGAAATTGGCAAACAGTAATAGTAGAAATATATACTGTACCCACCTGATATAATGGACTTCAACTACAAGAGGTAAAGGACTGAATTAGAGTTCTGTTTATCATGTTGAAATACGGAACACTTGGTTGAAAAATTAGAAAAATGAGTTCCCGGTCATACATAATCGTCATTGCGACATTAGAAATTTTCAAAATTTTCAGCCATTTTAAAATGTTATTTTGTTTACAGAGACTTTTATACAATTCATTTGGTAATTTCTCGTGCTGTCATTTCATGAGACAACCATGTACACTGTAATCTTTGGAGACAACATTACTGTCAGCTTTGGAATGTTCAAGAGAAACGATTGGTTGGGTTAGATAAGGTTGTCACAGTAAGTAGACTGAATGAAACATAAAAATATAACATGAAAACATTTTTCAGGTAGAAAATAGTACATTCTGTCCCGTTTGACATTTCATTTTGTTTCTGGAACGTGTATTTCTTTATTTCCATATCTTTTTCGACTACTGTACGCGTTCCATTTACAAAACATAAGACATACATACCTAGTTATAAATCACTGGTTTGTTCTTAAATTGAAAATAATCACAAACATTTGCCTAATTTTTGGTATTAGTTTGATATAAAAGCTATCCTTTAAGTTTCTAAAATCAAACCCAAAATTGTATATAAGTATATTATATAATAGATATAAAAATTATATTACTACCTTTTTAATATATTATACACTTATATAATAGTTATATACAATGTAAACAATTTATTACTTTGTAATAAATCTCTTAATAAAGAGCTTATATAAACTTCAAGTTGTGTTATAACGAGCTTTCATAAAATTATCCAATAAAGTAATGTTTAAACGTGATATATTTCAGCTGCAATCCGTAACTTGGCGCTTATCCAATACTCCCTTGTGTTGCCGTAATGCAGTTAACATTTTACCTCCATGGCACAGGAATTTCAGTGAAGTAGAGTCTTTACTCTACTACGTTGAAGTTTTCACTACTAGACTTTACAGCTCACCGACTGAGATTGGTGACGCTGTAAATTTTTCTGATCAGGGTTACCGTTTTATTTCTTTTTCTTCCTCTTTGCGCCTCTTTACTACTGAAGGTTGGCCGTTAGCGTACTGTAAGCCACTCTGTCCTTTGCTAGACGTAATAATTCGTCAACGGAAGGTCGCCACTCTCGTATGTTTCTTAACCACATCTCATCACCTCTTCCCTTAAATTTTGCCCATTATTTTACGTTAAAGCAACCTGTATTTGTCGTGTCTAAGAACGTGACCGAGGTACTCCATCTTTTGTTGGCTAACAACTTTCGTGTCATCTTGTAGTATGGTTTCATTTTTTTTCTACCAACCAACCCAACTTATGCGAAGTATGCGACCAAATATCAAACGCCATCAGACGTATTCGATGTCCTGTTTTAAGGTCCATACTTTGCAACCGTAAAAATTTATTTTTCCTTGTTACATTAAAACCATTTCATTGTTTGATATGTGATCGTATTTGAACCAATGGATCAAGTCTGATAACATTATGTTAACATATAGTTAGTTAACATTATGATGAAACCTGCAAATTAATTAAGGACCAATGAAATAAAAAAACAGGACCATAGTTTGTCAAAATCCAATAATAACTACAGACGGCATAACAACTTCCCATTGTTATCCATAACTCATAAATAAGCTGAATCACGTTGTAGAGGGCGAGTAAAGGTGTTAATCAGGCGAGAATTGACAACTTCTATCTTGCACTATGCCTATATATTGCCTGAAATATTGTTTTGGGATCTTTGGGATTGAATATATGGGACAATTACACACACGTCCGTCCCAAAGTAGGTAACTTATTACTTGTGTTGTTGGTGATAGACGGCTGGGAAATATGGACATATATGATTTCAAATACATGCTTTAATATAAATATACACCTAGACTCAAATAACCAACAAATTATATTTAGAAAATATTGGCCCTCGGCAGGAATCAAACCTGTACCTTGCGGAGCTGAAGGTGAGGTGACTGCTACCTGCGCCAACGGGCAAGGCTTGTGTAATAACACATTATATAAATTACCAGCTTTTATCCACAACTTCGTTTGGGTGGACTGTTGTCGCGTGATACGTTGATAATAGATGGCGCTTTTGCATGTCATCCTATTCCTGTAGAATTAACAGGATTTCTATAGCCTATATGTTATTCCGGTGTATAAGTATTAATTGTGCCGAATTTTATCGATATTGGTTCAGCGGATTCGCCGTGAAACAGTAACAAACATATATCCATACTTACTATTATAGTATCGCTACTTTACTTTTATAGTATCGCCTTTCCCTGCTTTTATTTGATTTCATAATGTTAATACGTTTAAATTTAAATTATCAACGTCAATGATAAAAATAATAATACTCGTGACTCCCAGATGAAAAATATTAAGCACGTATTATAATCGATAAAATAAACATTTCGCGATATTCAGTCGAGTCATAGTGACTAGGTTATAATAAAAATAGCTTTTGATATAAAGACATTATTATTTGCAAAATGTTATTGGCTGTCATGTACTGGCGGACGAACAGCATAAGTCAAAGAAGTTCGATGCATTGTCCACCTGACTGTTAGATTTGCACATTATTAAAGTACGCTAATTGCGTGAAATTGCTTTTATGAACAAAGAGCTTCCAGTATACGTGTAAAAATGAAAAGGAAGTCAGGTAAATGACCGCTTAAGTAAACTGAGGGCTTAGTATGCTGGTAATTCATTATAATTATAGTAAAACAAACAATTGCCGCCAATAATATTAAATTAGAACGAAATGGGCGTAAAAATTATAACTGATGTTAAAAAAATTACTAATTTTCATTCTTCACGATTCAAAACTTTTGAAGAAAAACATTTTTTATATTCAAAATCAGAACATATTCAAATTCAAATTCAAAATATTCTTTATTCAAATAAACTTGTAAACAAGTGCTTTTGAATCGTCAACTCTAGTGCTGGTTCGGAGAGCTGTTCCTACCGAGAAGAGCCAGCAAGAAACTCGGCGGTTGCTCTTTTAAAAATATAATTCTTAATACTATTTACATTATGTCGTTACTGTCTTGTACAGGTTCAAAGAAAGCTATATCCACACATTCTTATCTTCTAAATAATCTTCAAGAGTATATATAGTAAGCTTTCTGTATCAGCCTCTTTTTAACAGTGTTTTTAAACTGCTGTAATGGCAAAGCTGAAATTGATTGCGGAATTTTATTATAGAATCTTATACCAAAACCCACAAACGAATTACGTACATTTGCAAGGCGCAAAGCAGGAGCGGCAAGCTTATGTCGGTTCCTGCTTTGTCTATTGTATACATCCCCTATCGTTTTATAATTCTTTATATTTTTATGTACATAAATTAAATTGCTTAAAATATAATATATACATATAATACAGTATACAATAATAATTATAAATATTCAATTTTATAAGAAGAAAATACAAATGGTTATGTATTACTTATTAGAAGTCGGCGTTACTTTGCATAATTTCTTTGTCTTCAATTCTATTATTTCTTTTGGTGTTATATTCGTTCTTAAAATACAAAGTGCATAGGCGCCCTTATCACTTAGCGATCTCTCACAGATAATTTATTAAAATGTTAAATTAAAGAATATTGGCTTAAATTAAGGCGCACAACGTATTATCTCATAAAAGACCAAGAAGTTTTCTACAAAGTATGTAGGCTGTAACGATGGGTATAATTAGCCATAGTCTCGTTTTTCGGCAACTCGGAGGTTCCACTCTCTAATTAAGCTCCAATCCTTTTAATTGAAAGCAGAGCTGTGTTACACAACCATCAATTTGTTGGAAAAATGTCTCTAATTCCTCTTTTATCTATAGTGCTTTTAACTTTTATTAAAATCTTCATGGTTTATTTTAGAAAAATACACTAATGAATTACACTATTTCGAAACATCATCATCTTCCTTGCCCTTATCCCACTCTAAGTGGAATCGGCACAACATGTTATAAACATCTTATCACATATTATAGCGTATGCGTATAGAATTATGCGTATAGTAGCACATATAGCTACGTATTTTACGACCGGCCGCCTGCCTGACGTCAACTTTCCATGGGTCAACTTAGCTTAGTCGCCTTTTACAACAACTCGATAAGAAATGAGGTTGGTGTATTCTACTCAGCCGGATACCAAATGGCGGACTATTTCGAAACAGTATGGTTACAATTCTTTTATAAAGTGACAACGTAGAAAAATATTGAGAAACAGTTGGCAGGTTGTTGGCACTAAAAATAGAGTGAGCCAGGTACAAAATGTGGTTAACACGAGTAGTGCTTTAGCCACTTTCCGGCTTAGCGCTGTTTCCATGTGACATTTTAGAAACAGGATTTCGATCTTACTGCTCTTCCGCAACGGATTTTCTTAATATTTTTACTAGCTGAAGTCTGGGGCTGTATAAAGTTGCAATTATGCATCCTTAAACTGCAGACTGGCCCGTTGGCACAGTGGGTAGTAACTTTGCCTTCAACTCCACGGATCGCGGGTTCTATTCCCGCCGAGGGCCGACATTTTCTATAAATGAATTTTAGGTCGTCGAGTCTGGGTGTCTATTTATATTTAAGTGAGTATTTAAATTATATATATATATATATGCATCAGTTGTCTGTCTACCATAACACAAGTATTAAGTTACTTACTTTTGGACCGGACGACCGTGTGTGTAATTGTCCCATATGTTTATATTTATTATTTTATTTATTAAAAGAAGAAACACTTTCTAAAATTATGTGTCTAATTGATAATTGCAATTTATAAAATACTTTTCGGTGAAGAAAAAAATCGTGAGAAAATCTGCATATCTCTAGAAATCTGGGGATATGTGTTAATTACCAATTCGTGTACCAGCGTTAAGTACCAGCGTTGTAGGACTTCGCCATCCTTCGCCCCAAAAATAGAGAGGATGTCTATGTCCACAAATTTTTATCAAAATATTTATGGAAAAGCGTATATTTCTTGATAAGATACTGCTATGTACGACATTTATTTTACCTGAAATAACATCCCGAAAAATTTAGTATAACGTAAAAGAATAAATATCTGCACTGCCATTGCAGTACATTCACTTTGTTATGCAGCGCGGGTATGTGAATAAAATTTTGTAAATGTTAACGAAATCGGTGGCAATGGCCAGCGGGAGGGGGTCGGTGCATTGCACACGGTGCAACCGATGCAGCACCCGCCTCCCCTCATCCCTTTCTACCACATATATTCACTTTTACCTTTTGTCAATGGATGAATTTGACAGACCGCCATAAGTATGAATCAACGCACGAGCTAATCTAAGAATTAAATAATAATAAATAAATATATGGGACACTTACACACACGGTCGTCCGTCCCCAAAGTAAGTAATTTAATACTTGTGTTATGGGTGACAGGAATCGAACCCACGACCCGCGGAGCTGAAGGCAGGGTCACTACCCAGTTAATTCACCTATTAGCGTAATATTATCTCGTTTTGAATTTTTTTGCCAGTAAATCCGTTAACAAACCGCATACCTTAAGCGTTAGTAACCTGAATAATGTAATATGTGTTTAGATTTCGGTTTTTACCCCTTATGTCATCAGTATTGATCCAGCAGACTAACCGTAACAGACAGGCAGAATCTCGCATTTATAATATGAAATAAGGATTGAAGGTGCGCTTTACAATGTTTGCAGTCCGCATTCAAGCGTTCTTTCCCAAAAGGAATATCCCTTGTCCAACGGTGAAATTGTATCAAGCCACTGAACTGAGTACCAGCGAATACATCAACTTTATTAATGAACTGCTTATACTAGTTTTGTCATTTTTCTTAGCGATGGAACAAAGAGTATAAATATAGATATGGCGTGCCTTAAAGTTAAATTTTGGGCCCCTTCTTATTTTCGGTTTATATTGATTTGTTATATTTAGTGGTCAGTATTTTCAACGTTGTACTATTTATAGATGACACATCTTTAATTTTTAAAGTTGACAGTACCAAGGAAAATCTTGACGATTGTAAGGTTAAGTAGTTTAAATCGTGACTACATTGTTAAATTTAAGCGATCTTGTCAAGACACACCTTTAAGTTTGCTAGTCATTTGCGTAAAAGCATTTAAGAGCAATTCCGTGTTCAAGCACAAACGTGAATGTTATATTATAAAGTTTTACTAATTTTTGTTCAATAAAGCTTTTAAAACATCTCTAACGTAATTGTATTTAATTCTAAGAGTTTATTTATCATTAAATAAATACATTATATATGTATTTATTTAATCATAAATAGTAAAATCTACATCCTATTGGGAAAAGCAGCTAGTGTTGACAAAAACGGATCAAATATATAAACTTCGTTCTTCTATTATTGAAATTGATTAAATATCTTATTTCCCGTTCATACCTCCTGTAATTGAAATCAATAAAATTTTATTTAACCCAAAAGGGTTTTGTTAAGATGGATATTTTTCAAACAGTTTTTAATGACAGGCTGATAATGATTGCAATAAGCAAGGACTTTTTTTAAGTATTGATGACGTTGAATTACTCTTAGCAGAATTGTGTGCCTGTAAGAGCTTTATAGCAATGTTACAGATAATACAACAAAAGTTGTGATTTAACAAATGAAAGGCAGATTATAGAGAGCACAAATATGGTTTATTTAAATAAAATAGAGCTTATTGGAAACATAGACATATTTCCCATATAGTATGAAAAAGTACTAATTGTACTAATGGATATCCTTAGTTTAATTATTGAAACAAATCCATCTGGAACATCAAATAATTAATAAAAATATTTACTAGTTTGTGGTATGATTTTACAATAATTGATAAATTACAACTGTACTGTAATAATTTAAAGTGCAAATATATCAATCATGAAATAAACACCTATAACTGTATATAGATAAAGCCTATTTGAATAAAGAATATTTTGAATAAAGAATATTTTGAATTTGAACTTGATATCGCATTTAACCTTTACATTAGTTAACTAAGACCTGATTTATGCCAGCATCAATATATATGCCGATGGAATACACGGATGAACTACAACAATATTAACTAATGATATAGCATATGTACAATTACATATTCTGCTTTTGGCATTGGTCACTTACTATATATTATACTTATTTCAAATTATACTGACATAATTTGATTGAGATTTTCCGCCGTGTGGTACCCGGCTGAGTAGAATAGACCACCCTCTTTCTTACTGAGTAAAATACGACTTAGGTAAGTTGACGTCAGGCAGGCGGCCAGTGGTAAAATACGTAGCCAAATCATGTGACAACATGTTGTGCCAACCCATCTTAGAGTGGGATAAGGGTAGAGGATAATGAATTCGATTGGGATTTTCGTCTTACAGCAATATCAACCGCATTATATATGTCTTAATATTGATTAGTGTTATATCAGTAACGGTTTGATAATAATGGTTAGTATTTTGGTGAAATTAACACTCTTTAAGTATACTTTCTTTTTCGTAACATAATAAAGTGAGTCATATTCAGGTGGTTATTGAACGCAATGTATGTTACACAACTGAATAAATGTATTTCTGTGTCAAAAACTATTTGCCGAAAGATAAAAACGCCCATACATCAATTCACTGTGCTCGAATAATCCGTGCATTGACGTCGCGAATGCAGCCATAATCGTGCTGGTTGACACCGACCCCCGAACGCCAAAGCGGACGTAGAACCAATGTTACTTTTATTTAGTTTTTTGTATTTTCTTTATAGATTTTATTCATCAATAAACAAAATGAACTCATACCATGAACAGCTTTCATATCCTCCCTACTATATTCCATATATTTCATTCCTTCATAAAAATATGTTTTCGAAAATTAGTGTTTGAAGTAAATCAGTAATAATATGCGTTTGCTGTTATTATAAACATAATACTAGTTACGTCCTGTTACTAATTACTACCCTACTGTTGAGTATAGCTTATACATACATTCTCTTGAGAGATGGAATATAGCTTAAACCATGTTCTATCATGGCTTAGGGACTTTTGGTTTCGATTGTAAAAGATCTTATTGAATTGATTAAAAGTAAAAGTAATAATATTTAATTTAATATTTTAAACTGTTTGCACATGAGAAAGGAAATGAGACTTATTATCTCTTTTTTATGTGTGGTTAATCAAAGACTCATATACTTAATATGAGTTCCATCTTCCTTCTAATTATTTATTGCGGCAATCTCAATTACAGACCTTCCTATGACACCCTACTCTAGCATTAATATCTCTATGTTCTCTATGCTCTGATTTTGTTTCTGCTGTGGCTTTGAATGATTTTTTAATAATGTCTTATTACGGTACTATTGTGATGACAAAGTTACTGCATACAAAAAAATTATTTATTTTCTGGGTCGCAGTCAATAATGTATGCATGAAATAATGAAACACAGACAGTTCAAATAAAATATTGACACTTCTAATTGATCCATGATTATTTTAGTCTAGACCGTGTATAGCAATCAGAACCGACAGTCTGACGTGTAAATATCGATAAAAGGAACGCGTATCATATCTTTTCGAAGTCAGTACGATTCCATTTTAGTAACTAGGCGATCCAGGCAAATAAGATAGCGGTCCGTAGCGTGATATCAATAAAAAAGATAAATACATCAGTGGAATCAGGTCACTTATTCAGATAGATTGATTACAAAATAACATTGTTAAATATGTACTGTCGGTAAATAGTTCAGATTAGATGTGGTTTGTTTTGTCTGAATGTCTGTTATGTCTAGACTAGATCGAAGCAGTGTTGATTAGTGACGTCGCATCGACATTATTTTTGTTTATAACAACAACATAGACAGACTAAGCATAATTATTTAAATTTAGTGTTTAATCTGTGAAAAGTATATTTGCGCCTGCTGTGCACACTGAGTATTAACTGAAGAGGCTTTGAAAACTGACTCTCTTAAACTAATAGACTGCTGGGCATATGTCCCTTCAAGGCATGTTTAGAATCATTGAATCTTACGATTTTATCCGATGCTATGCAAGAAAAGTAAGATGTCACTCCGTAACAAAGTGACACTTTATAAAACTTGCATAAGACCAATAATGTGCTATGCGAACGTCGCTTTTGCGCACGTTTCAAAAGCCAGATTGCTCATGATCCAAAGACTGCAGAATCGATTCATCGGACAGCTACCGGTTGTCCGTGGTTCATGCGGAATGTTGACATCCATAGAGACCTCGTCCTGCCCACCATTGTTCATCTCTTTAAGCGAAGTCTTACTTTGAGAATGCAGAGGTTCACCAGAATCCACTCATAACAGTGGCTTCCACTTACATCCCTGTTAGGTCGACTCACCGAAAATAAAGGCGTCCAAAAAGCGTCCTGTATGACCCTGACGATCAAATAACTATCGCAAACACACACATATAATACACGCAAACAGCGTCTTCGCCGGCGAAGATGAGGTCCTAGTTTTCTGACGTCGGTCGGCCGTGGCTTCTCGCCCTACTCCCGACGCCATGATAACTAATCTTCATACTATTAGCCCTCCACTACACGTCGCCCTAAGCCGTGGTCCAGCCTCATAGGAGGCTACCTTAGAACCTATACCTTAGGGCAACGTTCCCCGACGCTAGTAGAGCTTCTGCGCTCTACTCTCCGCATTTCGCAACTTCAACGATGCTTCTGCGCCCGTCCCGCCCAGTGACGCTGTAAAAGCTGTTAGGGCTAACAGCTTATAGTCAATACGAAAAAAAAATCATTGGCTCACTGCGTCTTCTTTTCTTTTTTGAGGTTCCTGTTCTCTGCCAATGTTGAAATCTCCGCAGGCTTGACATTCCGACTCCTCAGTGCTGCAATGACTATCGATTTTTTAACTACATTTTCTGTGCCACAGTGACATTTCAACTTCTTGAGCTATGTTGATGGCTTTAGTTCTTTTACGAATCTATGAAAAGCTAATTCGAGGGGAGACATTTTTCATGGGTTTCACACTCATAATCACTCCCTCTGAGCTAAAGTTATTTAAAGATAGTATTCGCGTTCATACTAAGGGATAATCTTATGAAGACTTGTGACTAGAGATTTGTTGATTGAGACGACAAGGTTATCGTGTCTTTTACAAAACCCATTTTTCTTAACTATTCAATATTTTCTGTATATTTATAAAATTATTTTAATTTATATTGAAAATATAAATAAATGTAAAGAAACTGTATAACGGCTATACTCAGGTCTTATTATATCAGATGAGCCCGTCTAGTTCCCAGCCATTTTCCACCGCGAAAACGCCGTATAAGGGCCTGAGATTAACTTGAAACTAGGGCTAACCGTATAGAATGAGTATAACCAGTTTCTATAGATTAAATATCATACCAATCACGATAATCTAAATTCAATTTTAATAATAGAATGAACTTGTTTGTATATATTTTAATGCATTAACAAAGTCCGTAGTGTTTTTGCCTTTTCCCTTTATTACTCTTTATATCGTCTGAACATTCATTATGTCTAGACTAGATCAAATTCACAACGCCAACAAGAAACGTAGCAATTCAAAAGCCATTACAATTACATAGCAATTGAACACAACCAAGGTTGCCTTAGGAGCGACAATTAGGGACCATTAAAACATAGACGCATAAGGTATGTAACGGGTTTAACCATTCACAATTTTGAATTCCACTATAGAAGAAAAAATAAAACGAACAGAATTCGATTTTATTGTTTTCAGATACCTGCATTCCTCTAAAGTAAATTAATAAAATAATAGTAATAATAAAAAGTAATTAATTATCAAATCATTGACGGTGTTCTATCTGCGTTCTACTATCACTATCAATGGATGTTGTAAGCGATAATCAAAAAACGCAAATCTAAAATAATATATTTGTTTAGGAAAAGCTGAACATAAACGATAGTGCTCTAGAAAAAATGCGATTACCTCTGAATTACAACACCCTGATGACCTATTCAATCAATCAATCAAGTCATTATTTATACAAATGGATGTCAAGAAACCAATACGAAGAAAATAGCCATTGATAAAATTAAAATACCCTTTATTTTGTTCCTTTGAACTAGTAATTTTATTTGTACATTGAACTAGTTAACTTATTGTATACTTACATTTTATAAATATTTTATACATGTTATTACTTATATACATTCATATAATTTTGTCGTTACTTACTCCACTACTAACTAGTGGAGGGTGAGGCGGTATTTCGGCCTTCCTGAAGAGCCTTCAGGCCGACGCGACGGACTGTCTAGACGTCTGGCATCTACTATGTGTCGTAACAACCATTATAAAATTCATGTCATATGACGACTACTCGCAGAGCCGGTATTTTGTTTATTCTTACTTACTTAAACTTATAACTCAAAATCTTTATTTGAATAATGTTTTATAAAATGCTAATCAAAAGTTCATTGTCCTATCTATGCACTATCAATTCCCATAGTTACGGTAGTGTAAAAAACTATAGAATACATCAAAATCTTTATTGAGCGGTCAACAACCGGATGTATTCGGTAAAAATTACGAAACATAAATTAAGCTATTAGAGTGTGTTTACTAAAGACCATTTAGGTCAAATCAGCGAACAATCGATCGTAATTACGGGTCGTATTTCAAATTCGTTCTAGTCGATATGATCTGTGCAAACTCGCACTCGCAGCTAACTCGAATTTTAAAAGGCTGGCAAATGCGCGAGGTGCAGACTACGGTCCGTAGTGACGCACGAATAAATCCGTGTCGAGACAAGGTCGGCGCGAGGGCGCGGGCCTAGTTCGCGTAGCATATCAAGGAGGATGTTTCACATTGCTGGTGCTATTAACACGGTTTGTGTTCATTTCATTTATAGAGATAAATTTGTTTGAGGACAATCACGATTTATATTTGAGTTCTCATTTACTCTTGCTTTGAATATATCCTAATTTATAATGGTACAAAACACATACGCGGAAACTGTTATAAAACTGAGCTATACTCATCTTAAATAAATACTAAACTAATAAATCAGAACATAAAAACACACGTAGAAGAACACATTTTGTGCCTTGTGGTTAAATGCTAAGTTTGTATGTAACGAATGAATCGATGTATTAACTGAATATAGTTCAAGAGCAACATATTATAGAATCATTATCTTTATAAAGTTTATTGCTTTTGGGCAAATTCTTGTGCCATTGCAAACTTCCAGTTCAAAACTTAAATATTTCACTGTATATAATCTTTATAATTTTTTTATACATTAATGAAATTAAATTAACGACGATAAACGATAGACGCTAAATTCATTTTTGTCGCAGTTTTATGAAATATTGATTCTCTACTTATTTAATAAATCTTTTTTTCTAATATAATCATCGAATCGAATAAAAAATGGAATGACCCGTTGGCGCAGGTGACAGTAACCTTTCATTCAGCTCCGGAAGTTGCAAGTTTGATTTCCGCCGAGGGTAAACATTTTCCAAAAACAATCTGGTCTTCCAGTCGGGGTATTAAATATCTATTTATTTAAAATTATATATGTATATATTACCGGTTATCTGTCACTCACACCATAATTTCACATCATATACAGTTAATTACTTTGAGGAAGGTCGGCTTTGTGTGTGTGTATTTGTGCCATATATTTTATTTATGGAAAGTTTTAATAAAGATTAAATAGTAAAATTTATATTAACTTTTTCTTATTCTCTATATTACCTCTATATTATTATTTCATTTCTTCTTCAATTCTTGTCCTTTCCCTTCTGTTACCCAAAGGTTGACTCGAAGAGATCCCTTTTAGGAATAAGACCACCATTATACATGTACTTTTTCTTCCTCTTTTCTAAATATATGTATAAAACGCAATAAATTAATGAATAAAGTTTTGTTTTATGTGTCACTCAAGTGTGATAAACCCCACGCATAGGCATCGCCAAACAATGGCAGACAGGCGTGAGTCAGCGAGCGAGCGGGCATTTCATTGCACCGATCGTCTCGTTCACCTGCCTACGAGAGCGTCTGGCGCAAACCAGGAAATAATCATAATGACAAAAAAAATAATGATAATATGTAAAAAGATATTACATATTCTATCACTGACTGGGCTCGTTGGCGCAGTGGGTAGTGCCTTCGGCTCCGTGGTCGCGGTTTCGATTCCCGCCGAGGACCAACATTTTCTATAAATGAACTTGTTGGGCTTTGACCCTGGGTGTATATTTGTATTTAAGTATGTATTCAAAAATATATAAGTATATATTCACCCGTTATCTGACTACCATTGTTATGTATTTAAAACTATACATATACATAAGACAAGTATTAAGTTACTTATTTTGGGGACGGACGACCGTGTGTGTAAGTGTCCCATATATTTATATTTTTTTTATATTTATATCACTTTTTTATAAAGTACTCTTAAATCCTTTAATCCCAATATATCTATCTTAAAGAGCGTTTCAACATCTTCTTGGATGTAGGATGTGGCCGGCTAAGATCTATAAATATCTTAGATATTCCCTTCCCTAAATGCTCCTCACTGACTTACTCGAGATCATTTAGCTTTCAAGGTGTTAAGCTGTAGAATGATTTACCAGTGTCAATCCGCAAATCTCTTTCCCTTTCTGTATTTAAGTTACAGACTAGAAAATATGTATCTTAAATATTTATCTTAAGTAATTATATATTAGTAGCATCGTTTCATCTATTTATTTTTCCAAAATTATTTAATAGATTAAATAGTTAAATTTATATAAACTTTTTCTTCTATTCTATAAATAAATTCCACAATCAATTTTAGTTTTGCCATTACAGCAGTTTAAAAAAACTGTTAAGCCTCCCTGGCTGATACAGAAAGCCTACTATACTGTTGAGGATTATTTAGATGATAAGAATGCGTGGATATAGCTACTGTTCGACCCTATACAAAATAGTGGCTTAATGTAACTATAAGTATTATTTTTGAAAAGTGCAACCGCCGAGTTTCTTGGTAGCTCTTCTCCGTAGGAACAGCTTTCCAAACCAGCAGTAGAATTGACGATTTAAAAGCACTTGTTTGGAAGTTTATATCAGAAAATTAGATTAAGATTAAATCAGAATAATAAGAAAATTTTTAATTTGAAATTTGCTTCTGAACTTCATCTTCTTGGGGCCGTTTCCCGCACTTAGTCAACCATTGTGCCTGAAGGCACAGGGACTGGTTATTCCAGCCAGCTTTGCTCCTTCTAAAAACCGAGAGCCCCATCTGGGTTCCTTGAGGCTTCTTTGTAAGGCCCTTGGCGAGCCAAGAGTATAATAGTTATAAAGGTTAAATCCCTTTTACCTATACTCTGTCTTGTCAAATATCATAAGCTAATGCTTCACCTATCATGATTATTAAACTCAGACATTCTGCATTACCATATCATTCTAAAAAATACGGGTATAAATTAATTACTGATAAACAAGCTTATAAAGTAAATAATATATATTTATTAACAGGATTTTTTCTTTTGCCTTGTCTGATATTAATGACAATAATATAAAAACGTAATAATGTCTACAAAGAAACATAATTTATATGGCTAATTACTTCTCAGTTTGTAGTTGAATGAACCCAAAAATAATACAAAAGATTATTATACGCTCGTTTTCATGTTCTTTATCCACCCATCCTTTATGCGTTTGGTGAAACAAACTCAAAAATTTAAATAAATATTTGCTCTTCCTAAGAGTAGTTCTAGAAGTGCTTTATATTATTATATTAAAAACAAAAAACAATTATAATTTACTTTACTCGTAAAGATGATGAAGATAATTGTTTGCTTCTTATCTTTAACTCGCAGTCGTAATGGTAGTTATAATAAAATAATAGTATTACTTAAAAAGTACAATATATTAAATGTTAATCCAACAAGTAAGGACGTCTATTTGTTGGTATGACTAATAGTATTTTGAACGAGACTTGTATATATGGGATTTAATATTAACTTAATTTTGTATTTATATGTATACTAATTGTATTATTATTGTATTTAATATTTATAATTTAACTCAAATAGCTGCTGATACGGCAGTGACGTGACCTTGACATGCTTTCTCTACTGCATCATTTGATCCCTTTTCATCCCTATCCACTACTTTACTAGTAAGAACGCTTTTCCTTCTACAATTTATAATTTTTTATCATTATTTATTTCACAAAAGTAATAATAAAATAATTTTATTATCACTTTTGTATTATGGATCTCCGCAAAGTAACGCCTAATTCTATAAATCATTATTTAATGAAAATATGTCTTTAGCAAAGTTGTATTTTTAGCTATATAGTTTAGTCGATTTCAGGGAATTGCTGAAAGACAAATATGTCAGGAATGTGTCACGGTTTAGGTATGTTAGTACGCCTCGATAGCCGTTATCTAAAGCGTCAATATCGCGTTATCAAGAATGATAACACTTAATACAGCTCGTTTGCAGACAACTCTAGCGTGTCTGGGTAAATGTTTAGATAGTAATGTCTGACGCTTATAACTACGGCCTCGTCCACTCCGAACGCTGTTAGTCTATATAGCTCCACAATATTTATTTACACTAAGGAGAAAGGAAAATAATCACGATAGTAGATCATCTTGTTATTGCGGATTAGTCTTTCAGGACTTAATATTGAAATTATTTGGATGCTAACTTATACAATGGAATTAATCTTTGACTCGGGATATTGGGATATTTAGGATTTCCTTATTATTTAACCTATGTATAACATGCAAAAAGCTTTGATATGACGTAATTGTTTGATGTCGATGACTTTTCAGAGATAAAGCAATGGTAGGAGGTAAATTGTACCATATCTTTATCAAATGTTGTTGGTTCTTATAAAGGGGTCTGGCGATTTTACGTGCAGAGGAGGTAAATACACATATCACCCATTCCGAAAATTAAAGTCACATTTCCCTTGCTTATACTTGGGACATGTAACTTTATTCTTCGGATAGGGTGAAATGGTTATGGAAAATCTACAAAAATTTGATACACGTTGTCGCAACTAGGTCATTCCACTCTCAAACGCTATTCATATTGAATTTAATTGAAGTATACGATTTAAACATCAAAAATAATTGTGCAAATAGGTAATACAGAAACAACATTATATTATTGTAAACTAATTTACTGATACGATGTAAAATAAACTGAGAGACGCATATTACTATCAACAACGTCTTAAACTGTAAGTAAACTCTAATGCCAGCATAGAGTTATTATTATATAATAGAGCAGAGAAGCCATAGGCGGACATGTAAGTGAGAGTGTCACAATAAATAATGAGACGGAAGATGAAATTCGTATAGTTATCTTTGTCTAATCACACACAAAAGAGAGTGATAAAAAAAGTAAGATAAAGTCTCATTTTTTTATCCCGCAGTATGGTATCCGCTGAGTGGAATAGACGACCCTCATATCTCACCGAGGTGTCGTAAAAGGCGACTAAAGTAAGTTGACCCAACGTGTGGTATTCGGTTGAGTAGACTAGACCAACCGCTTTCTCACTGAGGTTTCGTAAAAGGCGACTAAGGTAAGTTGCTGTCAGGCCGGTCGTAAAGTCCCTAGTCAAATCATGTAACAGCATGTTTATAACATTAACCTTACCACTACTTAGAGTGGGGTAAGGGCAGGACGATGATGATTGCTTTCAATAAAGCACATTTTAGACCTGCTTCCCTACTCTTGTATAATAACTATGTAATGCCAGTCGTTACGTGTCACGTATATGTTAAATAGCAAATAATAAAATTGGCATCTATATTTATGATGTGTATACATTTAAACATACGGATTTGAATACGACTCGGAGAATAAAGAACCGACAGCGCACAGCGGGATTTCTTTCAATTACGCTTTACAATTCCCTCTGATCCGACTTCATGACGCCCGCTTGACATGTTGCTCCTAATTAAGTAAATAATTATTTTTACTCCCCAGTCTATGTCTTGTCTGACGGAATAACAATGGCGTATCCCTGAGGTGAAGCTGTCGACATCGGCGGAAACAATTATTGAATGAATGTACTTCCTTTGCGCAGTAAAAATGTTTTTTTAAGATAATATTGTAGCTATATGGGATTCTATTTTCCTTCGATCTTTAAACATTATCATTCCGCTAGATCTATTAATAAGTCATCGAATTTAATAACTTACTTAATGGCTATCATAATTAACTATTGTATTATTGGATTATCTACAATTTGAAGCTAGATTTATAATTCAGTAAACGTTTCGTAAAGATAAAATCTAACAGAGATTATAATTTTTTTGTTTTTGCTAATTATTTCGAGTTATTTGTATATTGTACACCATTTGCTAAACGAGCTAAATACAAGGTTATTCCTAGTCCAGTATGAAGATTTTCATCTCAATTGCATCAGTAAAAAAGTAATCATCTTGTTTTCATTGCTTTTGTATATAGAAACCTCCACAAAGTAAGCCTTATTTTTTAAATTACCGAATTACTTAGTGATTATACAAAATATTTATGAAATATCCAAGCATAATAAAGGCAAATACGCGAGACGGCTGGAAGTAGTCCAAAATAATAGTTGAAATTATTCAGTTAATCTTTAATCTTAATTAAGGGAGTTAATATAACAATAGCACGCAGATAATTATATTGTTTTCGGTCACTGAACTAGGGTTTTATTAACATGAAGTTGACGCTCCGGATATAGTTGACATTTGCTCTTTTTTTTTTTTTTTTTTTTTTTTTTTCGAATTGACAATATGCTGTTAGCCCTAACGGCTTTTACAGCGTCACCGGGCGGGACGTGCGAGCGCAGAAGCATCGCCGAGGTTGCGAAATGCGTAGAGTAGGGCGCAGAAGCTCTACTAGCGTCGGGGAACGTCGTCCTAAGGGTGCCTCCTGTGAGGCCGGACCACGGCTTAGGGCGACGTGTAGTGGAGGGCTGATGGTATGACTTTGATTAGTCAATACGACGATGGAAGGGTGGCAAGAAGCCACGACCAACCGATATCAGAAATCTGGGACCTCGTCTTCGCCGGCGAAGACGCTGTGTGTGTGTATTACGTGTTTTTGTGTTTGCGATCGTTATTTGATCGTCAGGGTCATATAGGACGCTTTTTGGACGCCTATATTTTCGATGGTCAGACCTAACTGGGATGTAGGTGGAAGCAACTGAAATTAGAGGGTTCGGGTGTACCTCGGATTTCTCGAAGTAAGACTTCGAAAAACGTTTAAAGAGGTGAGTAATGGTAGGGAGGTCGAGGTCTCTATGGAGGTCAACGTTCCGCATGAACCACGGACAACCAGTGGCTGTACGCATAAATCGGTTTTGCATTCTTTGGAGCGTGAGCAATCTGACCTTTGAAACGTGCGCGAACGCAACGCTCGCATAGGACATTATTGGTCTTATGCAAGTTTTGTAGAGTGTCACTTTGTTGCGGAGTGACATTTTACTTTTCTTGCATAACATCGGATAAAGTCGTCCCATGACATACGCAGCCTTATTGCAGACTGTGCGTATGTGCTCGTGGAAGGTCATGGAAGGTTGGAAGGTGACACCTAGGTACTTGACTTTCTGTTGCCAGTGAATTGGTGTATCGTAAAGGGAAATTTCCGTAGGTGTGTCTATGTGAGATCGGAAACGACATTTGCTCTTGCCCTTCAAGTTGTGCCTTCAATCGCTCGACAAAAAGAAAAGGAATACTGGACACAGCCTGTTAAATAAACACTTTTGTCATGAGATTTAAAGAAAAGAGCTATCTTGAACAAAAGATCCATCTGAAGAAAAAGAAACAACTCTTACATTATAGCTGGGTTGCACTCTGTCCTCACTGGTTGCATGAGAGATACTAGGTAAGGCAGAAATCGAATATAGCGACCTCAAGTTAGGGTCCAGGCACCTAATACTCCTCTTCTTTAAAGCCAGTGTTAGGATAGATAAGGTGGCGCTGTTGGAGCAAGTGAAACTAAATGGATGGATGGAACTAAATGGAAATGGGACAATGGATTATGTGATCTTAATACACGCTGGCTTTGTCAGGTGTTAAAAAGGCACTTTGAAAAATATTTTAATCAAACAGTTGTGTTGGAAACATGGTGCTTTTATAAAATAATTTAGAGTTTACTCAAAATATATTACCGACAATTTAAGCCAAGAAAATAATTTTACCGCATAATTTAACCTTTTTTCTCCTTTGCAGATATAATTAAGCACACAAATAAAATATTTTTATAGCAATCCTTACGACTTTATTCGCCTCAATATGTCTTAAAAAGCCATCTATTATGTGTTTAGTACTATGTGTATTTTTCCAGTTCCTGAATCGGTTTTGATATTCTACAAGTTACACCTTATAAAGATTACAATTGATAATTTATAGAATTAGGCGTTACTTTGCGCAGATCCATAATACAAAAGTAATAATAAAATTATTTTCCTATAATCCGCGAAGAAGTAAAATAGAAAATATATATAATGCTAAATGTAGAGTGGACAATCGATTATCAGGAGGTCGTGGAGTCTATCTCTTGATGATACTTCGGTTGCAGGGCGAAACGATTGTTGAGTTTGTGGTAGTGAACGTATATAGTGCTTGTGTATTGTGGTGGCGGTGCTGGAGGTTTGTGCATGTGTTTTTACGAATCCTGCATGTATCAGGTATGATAACCGATTGTCCACTCTACATTTAGCATTATATATATTTTCTATTTTACTTCTTCGCGGATTATAGCAATATAATGTGATTATTACTTTTGGATTACAATTGGAAAAATTTTCGCATAAACAACCAAATTCACATTTTTTCCTCGAATTCTTATAGCAGCAATCAAAATTTTTCATAAACTATTTCTTTGGAATCTTAATATGGATTTTAATATCTTCTCTAATTACGCTTGCTATAGTTAAAAATTTGATAATCAGGCAGATGAACTATGACGTAATTTTTATAATTAATTAAACAAAAATTTAGCTAATCGACTAGATATACTATTCTCCGTAATTAAACAAATTAATGTACCCGAGAGCAGAGAAATAATTATTTTGACAATTAATTTTTATAAACCGTTAAATGTTACACAGTTTTAATTTTGAAGAATAGAATAATTTCAGTCCACCACGTCCGCGATGTTATCTTATCATCCAATTACATTATTATATAGAATTTGTTAAACTTTACCTGTTTATATATAAAATTAACTATTTGGGTGTAAACGTGGGTGATAAACATTCAAGTGATAAATAATTTTAAGATACAAAGAATGAATTATTTTGCTGGGTTTAGCTTTAAAATGATTTTAAATAAAATGTTTGAAATTATTATAACTTTATTTCATTCTTATTGAGTGTATTTTATAAGTAATTTAAATAAAATTAATATCTCATATTGTCATAACAAATATTAGCTTAGCAAACGGTGAATAAAAAATAATATTGTTAAAACACTCCGCTAGGAATCGGTACGATAAGAATTTACATTAAGTCATTGAATAAAATAGAATTAAATTCGTTCTTCAATAGAAAGAATTGAATAATATTGAGAAAGATAGTAGGTAAGTAATTAGACTCCAATTAAGGCAGACACTTATACAAATATAATTTATATTTACTATTAGGTGTATTAAAAATAAATCCATTATTTTTGCATGAAATTGAAGGGTTCATTTAGTATAGTTAAAAAATTCCATTAAGTTCAAATATGCACCGTTTTGTGCGATAATTTGCCGCTATTTTGAAGGTTATTTAAGATAACGGTTTTATTATGCCATTTTGCCGTGCAAACAATATTAAGTCAAGCTATAACAAAAATGTTTGTCTGTCTGTTTTTAGTACGAAGGTATATGTTTCTAACACTGTTTAGAGTAAATCGATAGCACTAAGGTATATGGTATTGTATTGTTATTGAAAAATAATGGATTACTTTTTACCTATTATGTACTTTAATACTTGGTAGCCAAGTTACATGTACCTAATTATAGATTACTAGTAATATTCCGCGGTTTCACCCACGTATATACCAACCTCATGGCAGTGGAAAGTCTACTATACTTAGTCGGACTATAGATTTATTTTTGTTCAATATATCATCAATAGTTTCCGCAGCGCATGCGATTACAGATTTTTATGACTAATTTTTTACACCTTATTACATTTTTATTTTATTTATATTACAATAATATAGCCTATGTTGCTCAGTAAAGATGCAGCTTTCCAATGGTGAAAGAATTTTTGAAATCGGCCCAGTAGTTTTTGTGTGAAATATTACAAACACACATAAATTTTTATAATTTAAGTAGGTATAGATAATATATATAACGTGAAACAAAACGTTCAATAATAATAATAGTAAATAAATATATGGGACACTTACACACACGGTCGTCCGTCCCCAAAGTAAGTAACTTAATACTTGTGTTATGGGTGACAGACAACTGGTGAATATATACTTATATATTTTCTAAATACATACTTAAATACAAATAAACACCCAGGCTCAAAGACCAACAAATTCATTTTTTTTTATAGAAAATGTTGGCCCTCGGCGGGAATCGAACCCGCGACCCGCGGAGCTGAAGGCAGGATCACTACCCACTGCGCCAACGGGCCAGTCAAGTTCAATACAATAACAATAAAAAAACTTATTTCATTCGGGAACATATAGCACACAACTGAGAGTATATTATAAGTATGAATCTCTGAGTTGAAAATATGGGCGATCGCTAATTATAATTAATGTCCGCTTTGGAAATGGCAAGTTAAGCCAAATTACTGAGACTAAGTGAAATCGCAGCACATTCGCAATCGGAACTCGAAATTATAACACTTAGAAAGTGCGGCTGGTTAATCGTCGCGACTCCGTGGCGGGGTTCTGAAGAGACTTCAGGTGACGAGCCGGGCCGACCGTCTAGACGGCGCCTACCTTATGCCGTACCACTCTAAAGCCACATTCATCCTGATTCGTGTACGAGTCGTGTGTTGGCACCTTTTACAATGAGATAAAATCATATGTTAAGTTGTTACATCTTAATTATAAAAACACAAATTAACATTTTTTTTTCGGACACTAACTAAGGCTATTAGTCATGAAGGCGTTGACAGCGTCAGTGGGAGGAGTTGCTGGGAGAGCGGGTCTCCAACGAGGCCCGCTGCATTCTGGGAGCGTCGCCTTAAGGGTGCCTCCTGTGAGGCCGGACCTAGGCTTAAAGCGACGCGCTGTGCACTATATCGGAATGTGCAACAACATTGACATCATCCTCCTGCCCTTAAACCAAATCAAATCAAAATATCTTTATTCAAATAAGCTTTTTCAAGCACTTTTGAATCGTCAAGTATCAATATGATTAATGAAGCTACAACTGGGTCGGAATATTGCTCTTACCTATTATAATACTATTAATTGTATATTATTAAACCGCAGTCTTGTATGAAGCTGAAAGGATTTTGAAATCCTTATATATGTCTGTCCGTCTTCTTCTTCCTCCTACCCTTATCCCACTCTAAGTGGGGTCAGCACAACATATTTTAACATGTTGTCACATGATTTGGCTACGTATTTCACGACCGCCTGCCTGATGTCAACTTACCCTCTTTTAGAGAGGGTGGTCTCTTCTACTTAATCCAATACCACACGGGGGCCAATTTATCTTAGTTGCCTTTTATGACACCTCGGTAAGAACCGAGGGTGATCTATTCTACTCAGCCGGATCCCACACGGCTAAAACACTACGTTAATGTAAATTAGTAAAGATGATTCCATAGAAAAGTTTATTATATGACTGCCCCGTTGGCGCAGGTGGCTTTAGCTTCACGGGTCTTGGGTTGAATTCCTGCCAAAGGTCCAAAATTTTTTTAAAAGAATTTGTTGGTTCTTCAAATCTGAGTGTATTTGTTTATTTAGAATATATTTAAAATTATATATGTACCTACATATTTACCAGTACCTTGTCAACCATAACATAGCTTAATGTACTTATATCTTTGATATTTAAATAAGTTAATCTTGTATGTATATGTATGTATATATATATATATGTATATATATATATATATATATATATATATATATATATATATATATATATATATATATATATATATATATATATATAGAAGCTGTGATGGCCTAGCGGTGCGACCGTGTGAATCTCTGGAGACGATCATGGGTTCAAACCCGGGCAAACACCAATGAGTTTTTCTATTAAAACTTATGTGTCTAATTGATAATTGCAATTTATCACACGCTTTTCGGTGAAGGAAAACATCGTGAGGAAACCTGCATTTCTCCAGAGAATTCTGGAGATATGTGTAACCTACCAATCCGCATTGGAGCAGCAAGGTAGGTCTTAGCTCCAATCCTTCTCTCCAATAACGGAGAGAAGAGGCCTATGCCCAGCAGTGGGATAATAACAGGCCGCTACTTACTTTTTTATAGATAAGTTTTATTAAAAAAAATCCGTTTTTAAATTAAATTTTAAAAGTTAATTTAAAGTTTAAAAATTACCGAGTAAGGCTCGTTCACCCAGGTACTGAGTACATTGTAAGTCCTAAGATATTATTATATAAAACCCGCTAATTGGGCTATTTCTTATTAAAAAACTAATTAATGCCTTGCAATGGTATGCCCTAACTCTCAAGCAACGCATGGAATGGGCTCGGAAGCGCTTGAATTTAACTAGTCAGAATTCTCACTTAATTAACACCTTATATTTTGACTTAAAATTCTCTACATGCTACGAACTTGGTTAGGCGGATTAATAACTAGCACACAGTGGGTTTTTCTTTAGCTTCCACATTCCTGTACCATAAGATAACATCTTTGTGAAAAACTGTATTATATAATGTTCTATACATCATTATTCTCCTGGTCTTATCTAAGCGGGGTCAGCACAATATGTTATTAACATGTTTTACGATCGGCCGCCTGCCTGACGTCGACTTACCTTAGTCGCCTTTTACGACACTTCGGTAAAAAAGAGGGTTGCCTATACTACTCGGCCGGATACCACATGGCTATAGGATATTTTTGAAAATGTCTAATATTAAGTCGTGGTAAAGAAGATCACTCCTTCTAAATAATTTCCTAATTTCTAAGTTAGTTCCTTATAAATTTCGAAATTAGGGACCTCTTATAGATGTTCAAACATGTTATTTCAGATTTTAGTAATATTTTATTTTTGAATAAATATATAGTTTCTCAAATAAAATAATTTCAAAATTAAGTTTAATATTTTTATAGTGGCACGTAGTTATATTGTTTGTCGTCTATGACACAGGTATTAAGTTACTTACTTTGGGGACGGAAGACCTTGTGTGTATATGTGCATATAATTATTTATTTATTATTATTATATATTAATTTTCTGCCCTGATCTCCACTTTCGATTTTCTGGCATGGACTACGCGCTCACGCCTTTCATCATCACGGCGCCATTTTTCATGTTAAATACTAGTCGACATCTCATGCCTATATTATTTCGTTTAGGTATACGTCCCGCGCAGAACCATTTCAATATTACGCTCCGTATAACAGCTACTTTTGCTAGTTGCTTATCTCGAACAGTATATATTCACATTTTAGTCTCATATATTCTATATGCATTGTCGTCTTCACCCGTGTTCTGTGGCGAGACGACACGCTCCGGCGCCTGGGAAAAACGCGCCTAGTGCGGAACTGAATCAATAGAAATAATAGTCGTAGTGTTCTAACGACCCTATTTCGTGTGCCAAGAGGTCGTTCACTGGTATTGTTTCCTTAAGATCTTTGTAAAGATATATTAAATCTACATAGTAGGAGTCTGTTTACTAAATTAAGTTAAGACGGAGGTAAGAGGCAGTATATATTTGGGATAAATATTGCTTTATTAGAACATTTACCTACAAGTTCTCAATTACAAAAGTAATTTGCTATAATCTGCGTTTGTTAAGAAACAACACATAACAAGTTCTTAACAAAGAAAGGTCCTGCCAAACGCGCAAAATAAATATAGTATAACTTTTGAACTATGCAGTTCGCAAAGTAACGCCTACTTTTATTACTTATTAGGTGTCTATTATTGGTGTATAGTAAGTAAGTAAGTAAGTAGCAGCCTGTTACTATCCCATTGCTGGGCATAGGCCTCCTCTCTCCATTTTTGGAGAGAAGGATTGGAGCTATGACCTACCACGCTGCTCCAATGCGGATTGGTAGGTTGCACATATCCCTAGAATTCTTGGTGTATTTACATGCAGATAAAAGTGTTGTGTCTATAAAGACATGCTAATTACTGTAAAATGCCAAATATATCTTAGTCATTTCTGTTCTGTTCAAAGATTACAGTGTTACAGTTTATGGTAGCTCAATTGGGGAACGGGCGGTCAAGAGAATTGTAAATACCCCGGATCGATCCCCACCTGCCCAGTCATTTTCTCTTTTCGTAGATTAACAAGTACATGCACTAATTACCAGCCAACTGTAAGTTTTATATAAATCTCCCTCGTGTCTTCTCTAATTCTTCGCGATATTGGCTGAATATATCGTGCTATCAAAGCACAGATCGAGGTCATAAACAGACTTTTTAGTCTGTTTTTTAAGCCTTTATGTACAATGTAATCTTCTTCTTTTTAGAAGAAGATTACATTGTACATAAAGAAAATACATACATACATACATATGTACATACGTGATTCTATATTCATATATGAATCAACGTGATTAAAATATGTGATTCTGTTCTGAACAACGAGCGAACACGTCTATGACGATAGTTTTCAATAAAAACTAATCCCACATCCCACACGAGATGTAGCATGAAAGATGTGTTTTATTTCAATAAAATCCTCTTGACACAATTGATATTTTTATGCGGCTCACTATTTCACTTTAAAAGATTTTGTAAAATAAACAATAGTTGCTCAGCTTCTTACAGGGGTTTAGCAAGTTAAAGCGAATATTTACGCAATTATAATAACGTAATAAAAAATATATATCTTGCCAAATTATGTTGTTTATATCAAAATCTTCTTTAAGCGTGATGAGTTATTTCCTAATTAAATTTATAAGCAAAACAAAATAAGTATTTCAAAACCTAGGTAAGCGATTACGAGCCGATACTACATACATATGTAACTAACACCATTTCCATTTAAGCATCTTAAAATACACCTTCATTTCTACTAACAATAATTTTATTAACATCAAAAAATATATTCTTGACTGAAGTTTAGTGAAATTTATTACATAATTCTTAAACTAGCTGTACAAATTAAATTAACACAAATATCTAGTTGGAAATAATTGTTCATAAAACAATTTACCTGTTTTACTACAAAAGTACATGTCGTTTTTTGTAATATATTAAAAATATGTATGCTCTTTTTTGAGATATAATTAGGTATACAGTTTAATAGAATATGAATGTTAAATTGACTGCGAGATACTAATGTGAAGCGTAGTTCGTTAGTTCCCTGTGCGCTTTATTTATTACACTGCAAAGTGAATAAGCGTAACGGATATACTTCGCGAATAGTTGTGCGCAAAACAAATAAAATTCTTTAAATCATTTTATACATTTGGTAATATATTAAAAAAATTATATTGATATATCTTAAAATGATGATATTCTGAAAAAATTTAATTCGTTGGTTATCTAAACCTGTTTTATGACATAATCACTTAAATGGTATAAAGATAATATTTCATTGTATGTGATATAAATAATTCATCTATTATTCATGTCGTAGCTTATCTAAAATACGTCATACATATTTGTTCACATATTACACAAATATTACATATTACTATTATACAAATATTACGTATTATTATTATAATAATATTACATACTATTATATTTTCTCTATATGACCCGTACTCTCTTTCTTCTCCAATTCTTCTCCTTTTCCTTCTATTACTCAAAAGTTGACTGTAAGAGATCCCTTTTAGGGATAAGTCCGCCTTTATACATGTGCTTTTTTTAATTTTTCTTTCTCTTTTCTTAATATATGTATAAAAAGAAAGAAATAAATAAATAAACAATAGATAATTTCGGCATTGGTAACATTTGATAGATTAGTGTAAAAATAATGTCTACTTACATTTTTACTACCGACACAGACTCAAATTATCCCTCGTAATTCCTGCAAATAGTTAAATTTACATAATCCTGTAGAATTAATACTAGAATTCCCGGGATTGAGATATAAAAAGGGGAAAACTTTGTGAGGCAATCCATGTAAACGAAGCCACGGGCAAAGCTAGTAGATAGATAATATAAGCTGTCGGCATAGACGCCTCACCAAATTGTAATAACCAATGTAGCGGGGGTCGCTGATTAACTCTGTTATGTGATCGTATTCATTGAACCACAACAAATTGGATTATCCATGGAGAACATCTGTTAATTTTATCTTTGATGTTTGATTCCTAATTCAAATTATATTTTCCATTACGCAGAATTGCTTTGAAATATTCCGAGCAGGACCAATGAGTTGTATTTAATAAATAGGTGCCTAATTGATATTATAATTCATGATGAGTTTTTCGGTGAAGGAAAACAGCGTGAGGAAATCATTTACATAATTTCTGGTGTATATGTTATGTGATAATTTACTTTAGAACAGCTCTCAGCTTCAATCTCTATGCACAGTAATGGGATAATAACATGTATTAATTTTCTATTAGCGGTACTACCAGGTCTCAGTTTCCTAAGGTCGTAGCACGCCACACTTCTGACGGCGTTTTGACTAATCAGTCATACCACCAGCCCTCCACTACACATCGCTCTACGCCGAGGTCCGTTTACAATAGAGGCCCCCTTGGGACCACGTTTCTCGGCGCAAGTACAACTTCTGCTATCTACTCTTCGTATTTCGCACCTCGACGATGCTTCTGCACTTACCCGTCCCGCTTGAGGACGCCATGAATGCCGTTAGAGCTAACAATATATTGTCAATTTGAAAAAAAAGATAGTGGTAGTATTTTGAATTTCAGATTTTTTATAGCATAAGTTTTCATATTTTCATTAAAAAACGTTTAGGATTTACAATGATTGTATATTTCTATGAAACCTTGTCTTTTCAGTGAATAAAAAATGCTAATAAATTTTAAATAAACAAAAGTCGTCATGCAAAGTTCAAATATAATATATAAAATATTATTATTATTTAATGTTTACTATACCAATCTTTTTTTTATAGTTTTTGTGATAGTTGTCACTAGGCGTAAGTATGTAGGTAATATAAATTTACTACACTGATTTTGACATGCATTGATATTACCTTGTAAATGTTAGTATAGTTTCCAGAATGCTTACTGAGTGACATTCCGGGCTGCTTAAAAAGTATCACATATCTAATTTACAATTTACAATCACAAAGTATAACAACCTAAAGTATTAAACATCACCGCAAATCAATATTTAGTTATTCTGACCGCAAATGACGGCATTGGGGAAACGATAATTCATGTTAACGAAAATATCTACACGACGAGACAGTCCTAATTTTGAGATGATTTATATAGTTATTATAGCTACGAGTATATATAAACTGATATTATCAAGTAAAGTATGTCTAGTCATCATCCAGAAGTGCAATAAACACAGTCAAGTATTATTTTATTCGTTTGATTTACGATATAAAAATGGTTCCCGAAATGCTGGAATTTGTTATCGCATTGAATGACTAAACATATTATTATATTTTATTGTTTAAATTTTTATTATTTTTATTACATTAAAAAAATATCATACACAACTATTTTTACGGCATCTGGCTGGGGTCCTCTAATTAATATAATTGGGGTCCTCTATTTAAATAAAATAATACCTGAAAACAAGAGAAAAACACGAACCAACTATTTTACTAAAAACCACAGGTAAAAAAACGGATAGTGTTTTGCATAGTCAATGACTCTAAAGTTTCAACTGCAAAGCATACCAATATGTAATAAACCCAATAAAAGATTCATTCTCTAGCGGCTTGCCAGATAGACTAATTAACCATAGCCCAAATTCTTGACAGCGTCGTAGAACGAGACGAGAGTCGAAGTAGTTTATATAATATAATAATCACAAAATAAAAATAAATTATTTCCCAAGAAAAGGAAAATCTAAGTAGTGGTCTGTCACTATGGCCACTTTTTCAAATTCAAATTCAAAATATTCTTTATTCAAATAAACTTGTAAACAAGTGCTTTTGAATCGTCAACTCTACTGCTGGTTCGGAAAGCTGTTCCTACCGAGAAGAGCCAGCAAGAAACTCGGCGGTTGCTCTTTTAAAAATATAATTCTTAATACTATTTACATTATGTCGTTACTGTCTTGTACAGGCTCAAAGAGAGCTATATCCACACATTCTTATCTTCTAAATAATCTTCAAGAGTATAGTAGGCTTTCTGTATCAGCCTCTTTTTAACAGTGTTTTTAAACTGCTGTAATGGCAAAGCTGTTTCATAGAAAATAGGGTCTAAAGCTTAGCACATACCACGCTGCACCAATGCGGCTTGGCGAGTAAAACATAGTTTTGGAATTCTCTAATAATATAGAAGACTCCTTACGATGTTTCCTTCCACAATATCATAAAAATCGATTTTGATTGAAAACTCTTTTCTTTTTTTTTTTTACTTTTTAAGGCTAGCGCCTGGCTACGATCTCGCCTGACGGAAAGATGCAGCCGAAGGTGGACCGCGCTTGCCAATGAACGCATGAGGAAAGATGAGCTGAACCGACTTGTGCGAATTTTTGGAATGTTTATTGCATAGCGGTGCAGCCCATCACGGCGTCTGGTCGTCCGGTCGTCAACGGACACCTGTCAGGGATTTAGGCTCAGTCAAGGTTTGGATCATCCAATTTATAAATAATTAAATATATGGGACTATTATACGCATAGTTGACTGTTCCCAAAGTCCAATACTCGTGTTATAGGGGACAGGCAACTGGAAAATATATACATATATATACAATTTTAAATATATAAATATAGATACTCAGACTCGTAAAACCACGTTAGTTTAAGAAAATGTTGGCCCTCGGCGGGAATTGAACCCGCGACCAATGGAGCTGAAGGCAGGGTCACTGCCACCAGCGCAAGACAGTTTTAAAATAAACTATATTTATACCCTGTTTGAAAATAGCATAACTCCATCTGAAGACTATAAACATGCAATTACACAAACAATATCGAACTAAAAACATTTGCGCATCTCTCGCGTAAGTACGTAAAATTTCATTCACCATTCATGAGTGCCATTGAAGCGTGATCGAGTAACGAAATTAAACGCGAACCGATTTAGCATTGCGTGTAATGATTTCTTTTACGCTTCGAAGCCGTAAGCTACTCGCCTTGCATATCAAAATATACGTATCAGTACCAGTACTGTCATAATCTATAGAATCTATACTAATATATAAAGATGAAGAGTTTGTTTGTATGGTTTTTTGTTTGATCGTTTGATTGATTGTTTGAACATGCAAAAGTAATGAGAATATTATTTTGCTTTAATGCGCGATAAAAGGAAATATATGTAATGCTAAATGTAGAGTGTACTATTCGTTCTCATACCTGATATATGCAGAATTTATAAGAACTCATGCACTACCCGACACCGATGACAACAATACTTGCAACAATGTTTGAACATGCTAATCTCAGGAACTACTGGACTGATTTGTAAAATTCTTTGAATTTAAAATAGTCTATTTATCGAGGAAGGCTATAGACAAACGATACATAACATCACGCTATGATGAATAGGAGAGGAGCACCAATAAAAAATATTACGAAAATGGCAAACTGTAAAGCTTTCCTTGCGTGCGCTAAGTAAATAGTGAAAGTTATTCAAAAATCATATATTACAAAATTGTTCTCCTCCAAAATTTCTAAATGAAAGTCCGCGACAGCATATGTCTAGCTTTTAAGGTTAACTCACTTTAACCATTTTTATGATTATCATCATCTTCCTGCCCTTATCCCACTCTAAGTGGGGTCGGCACAACATGTTATAAACATGCTGTCACATGATTTGGCTGCGTTTTTACGACCGGCCGCCTGCCTGACGTCAACTTACCTCTGTCGTATTTTACGACACCTCGGTACTTCGGAGGGTGGTCTATTTTACTAAACCGGATACCACACGGTGGGTCAATTTACCTTAGTCGCCTTTTACTACACCTCGGTAAGAAATGAGGTTGGTCTATTCTACTCAGCCGGATACCATTTTTATGATTATCAAAATACTTTATTACGGTTTTAATCTTTTCGCGCAGGCGGAACCGCTGTCGATTGCTAGTCAATTATAAAGTTATTAATAATCTCTCTTAAACGGCACAAAGTTATCATAGAGTTATTAGTTTAGACAACTGTTACAGCGATATCATTTGTTCATAAAGTGTATAAATTGGAATTATTATATGTATGGAGAATGTCACAAACATATGCTTCAACATTCGAAAGGATTTCTTGAAGCGTGAAAGCGACAAACAAATGTACTTTCGAGTTTTATTATTGCGTCTATATTTGTGTGAATCATATATGTTTTTGTTGAAATACATAACACGTATAATGAGCTTATGTTCTTTGAATTAATTATTTAAACAACGTGTAATTTTGGTAGAATTGAAATAGTGTTTTGTTTAATTCAATATATGTCTATAATGAAAGTAGGTTTTCTGAGTATCTTTTGTGCATGTGCCAAAAATATTACTCGCATAAATTATAATTTGATACAAATCTATTGACATTGAAAAGATTATTATAAATACATACTGAAAAATAAAATTATGATTTGAGTGTATTTTTTTAACCTTATGTAAATGTATATTTAGATTTATGAAATTGTTCTTCGCAGACAAAAAACGTGTCTGAGCACCAATTGATGATGAAATACGGCCACGTGAAAAAATATAGTTTAAAAGAGTTGACTCATCATTTTTAAAGAGTTCTCGTGGGCATTACGTCTAAGATCATGCTGTAAAGTGACTTATCTGTCGATGTTTGTTATTAATAAAAATTGTTGAAATTAGTACGGTACTAAATCGTCGTCATCTTAGTGCCCTTATCCCACTCTAAGTAGGGTCGGCACAACATGTTGTCACATGATTTGGTTACGTATGTTACGACCTGCTGCCTGCCTGGCATCAACTTACCTTAATCGTTTTTTACGACACCTCGGTAAGAAACAGGGTGGTATATTCTACTGAACCGGATACCACACGGTGGGTCAACTTACGTAAGTTGCCTTTTACGACATCTCGGTAAGAAATGCGGGTGATCTATTCTACTCAGCCGGATACCACACGGCGGGTCAACTTACCTTATTTGCCTTTTACGATACCTTGGTAAGAAATGAGGGTTGTCTATTCTACTCAGCCGGATACCACACGGTGGGTCGGCTTACCTTAGTCACCTTTTACGACACCTTGGTAAGAAATGCGGGTGGTCTATTCTACTCAGCTGGATACCACATGGTGGGTCGGCTTACCTTAATCGCCTTTTACGACGCCTCAGTAAGAAATGAGGGTTATACTATACTATATTGCTCAGCCGGATACCACACGGCGGGTCGACTTGCCTTAGTCGCCTTTTACGACAGCTCGGTAAGAAATTAGGATTGTACTATTGTGGTTGTCTATTCAGCCGGACACCACACGGCTTTACGGTACTAATTCGTATAATTGCTAATGTGTGTAGTCTATTTTCTAGTACATGTGCATTCTTTTTGAAGAGATTACCAATGTATCGATAGTCTCTTCAGTATGTAACTGGTTAAGGGTTGCAATTCAGGTAGACGGGGCAGTTAGTGGGGCGAGCCGGCCGCAGGGTGACCGCACCGGCCGCGACGGATGCCGAGTGCCATATTCGGTCAGTGCACACTGTTGTTTACCACGATATCGCGAGGCCGCGTGACGTAGCGTCTAGACGGCCGCCCGCCCCCGCCGCCCGCACCCCACCATGTACACGAGCACCGGTTTATCTTTTCAAACGGTAATGCTGCAATGTAAAGCCTCGGATGCATCGGCCTAGACACAAATTAGGTAAAGCGTAAAAGGCCGCGTTACACACAAAATTTCTATAGATCACAAATTTAGGACGTCACCTCGTTAATGACTCACTCAATTATTCAATCATAAATACTATTTTTATAAAATACTACAAATTATAAATTACGCCGTGTGGTATCCGGCTGAACAGAATAGTACCACCCTCTTTTCTTTCCGAGGTGTCGTAAGAGGCGACTAAGGTAAGTCGACCCGAATGTGGGTTCCGGCTAAGTAGAATAGACCACCCTCATTTCTTACCGAGGTGTCGTAAAAGGCGACTAAGGTAAATTGACTCACCGTGTGGTATCCGGTTAAGTAGAATAGACCACCCTCTTTCTTATGGAGGCGTCGTAAAATACGACTAAGATAAGTTGACGTCAGGCAGGCGGCCGGTCGTAAAATAAATACATTGTAGCCAAATCATGTGACAACATGTTTATAACATGTCGTGCCGACCCCACTTAAAGTGGGATAAGGGCAGGAAGATAATGACTACAGATTACAAATTATTTAAATCTTCCAATACAACTACACTACAACAATGTTATTTTTATATAATAATACTAGAGGATCTTTGTTCGCATACACTCGAGCATTACAATAATTTAAATTATGTACTTTATTGTTTTTTTATTCTCGAAGGAAAACGGATTTGTATTCTATATTTAAACCCAGTATATAATCTTTAATTGTACCAAATTTCATCAATATGGTTCCAGCAAATTAGCGGTAACAGACAGAGAACGTAGCACAGAGACTTTAGCATTTAAATTATTAGTATGGCAATATATTTTTGCAGATTTAAATCCTCGTATCTACCGTAATAATCTTTTAAGCTGCTTATTTATTTACAAAAAACGTAAAAATAATAATAACGCCTGTGTTTTCACTTTCCTCATCTTCATCATCTTCGCGTTTTAAAAATATATATTTTTTCGTTAAAGCGTATTATCAAGATACAAAAATAATAATAAAATAATTTTACTATAAACCGCGATAAGGTAAAATAGAAAATATATATGTAATGCTAAATGTAGAGTGAATATTCCGTTTTCATACCTGATACATGCAGGATTCGTAAAAACACATGCACGAACCTCCACAACCGCCACCACAATACACAAGCACGTAGAGTCTATCTCCTGATGATGCTTCGGTTGCGGGGTGAAACGATTGTGGAGTTTATGATAGTGAACGTATGTAGTGCTTGTGTAGTGTGGTGCCGGTGGTGGAGGTTTGTGCATGCTGCATGTATCAGGTATGAAAACGGATTGTTCACTCTACATTTAGCATTATATATATTTTCTATTTTACTTCATTACGGATTATAGCACAATAATTTTACTATTACTTTTGTATTATGGATCTCCGCAAAGTAACGCCTAATTCTATAAATTATTTATAATCATGATAGCCAAGTGCTTAATCAGGCTATACATATCGTTTTCATATTTTAATTTAAATAATATGCTACATATCGAATATTTTGAATACAAAAGGATGTTCAACAGATGATGATGGTGCTATTCATAGCAGATTATCATGTGTTCATATGATTTATGAAAGGTCTCGTTAAACATGAATATTTTATACTAAACCGTCTTATACTCAATCCATACAGATTGTTTGTAATATTGTGATCTACATTCTCTCTCTCTACTCGTATACCTAGAGGGGGGCTTAAAAAGAAATGGTTGGATTGTATGAAGGACATTCATATAAGGAGTAGCGCCAGAGTTGAAAATGGTAGGAGAGAATGAAAGAGAAAATAAGGTTGCGCCGAACCCACTTAGAGTGGGATAACGACAGGAGAATATTTTCGATCTTGTGCTGCTTGCATCTAGTTGCCTAGTTACTGTTACCTGCGACCTTTTTGAGGTTTTGTCGGTTATCTGTATATATACTTTGGGGGATCTACTCGTACCAAGACTGGCTTTCCATATGACGTGTAGACAATCATACGGTTTTAGAGTGGGATCGCCACTCTTATTTCTACAATCATAATGTAAGGACTATCTTACTATAATAATTTCTGAAAGCTGAATTATAAATAAAACAAAGATATTATTACATATTTATAATAGTGATATCATTTTTTTGAAGCACAATATTCTAAGATCATTCTTGAAGCCAGAGTAAGACATACACTATAACCTTATCCTCATTCTCCTGCGCTTATCCCACTCTACGTGGAGTCGGCACAACATGTTTTAATGATGTTGTCACATGATTTGACTACGTATTTTATGACCAGCCGCCTACCTGACGTCAACTTATCTTAGTCGCCTTTTACGATACTTCGGTAGGAAATGAGGGTGGTCTATTCTACTCAGCCGGATACCACACGGTGGACTATGCTATATCTTATAGCAATCTAACTTAGATACAAGTTCGCGGCTAATATTAGCTTATAACATTTGAGCTAAACATTAAGCTGATTTCAAAATAACAGACTTTAAACTTTTTAATTTATCAATAATTTATATTTATAATTTTTTCAATAATATAGGTACCTATACAAACCATTTTAATACTCAACTGCTTAGTAATAAGAAATCTCATACTCGAGTTTGACCCTAAGATACTATTAAGACTTTCCTATCGTAAATAGCTGAAATTTTTGCTCGCGGTAGTGTGAACCCAGTTTTTTGCGTATTCAAATAAGATCGTTTGTAACAAACCAATGTGATAGATGTAGTTATTGTTTATCACAATTCATTGTGATACTACATCGCCAAAAAGCTTAGATCACGTGGATGCGTTTATTCAATATTCTGTATTCTGTTTTATACGCTTAATACCATGATAAATAAATAAATATATGGGACAATTACATACACAAGACGATCCGTCCCCAGCTTGATACTTGTGTTTTAGGTGACAGACAACTGGTTAATATTTACATATGTAATTTTGAATACATACTTAAATACATGTATATACACCCAGAATCGAAGGACCAACAAAAAGTTTTTAGAAACTATTGGCCCTCGGCGGAAATCAAACCTGCGACCTGCGGAGCTGAGGGCACGGTCATTGCCACTTACGCCAACGGGCCAGTCTAGATATTGAGAATGTTGAAATAAGTTGGAGTAGCTCTTTTTGTAAAGTTCCCTTATAACTATGACATTTACAGCATTTTATGACTATTATTTCTAAAGTAAATCAATTATTCCTTTCTGGCCGAAACACAAATATATTTTCTCGTGATGCACATTTTGTTTTGGCCGTCTGCTCTTAATTTTGTATGAATTTTATCTTACACCACATGAATCCAATTCCTGTGTAACTTACTTGAGCATAGACTTGCATTTAAAAGTAAAATAGGAATGGAAAAATAAATTGATACACGTTGAATTGATGTATAAAAGAGTCAATTTATGCTTTGAATATATTGTAGCACAGGTCACATTTACACGCAAGTATATGGTAATACGTAAACGCGCCAGACTTCACATTTTAGATAAGAAACAACGGTGAGAATCAGTCAAACAATGCACCTATACATATATCACCTTGACACATACAGATAACCTGAAACTGTATCATAATGAACCATCATGAATACAGATACATGTACGTGTGGCAATACGTGTTTTAGTTTCGTATTTAAATCTATCCGAATCTAATGTTATTCGGCTTCTCATTTAGAATATTTACAGCCAAAACGTGGATCTATTTTGATAGGTATTTGAAATAAAGCACTAGAAAATCATTTGCCCTTGTCACCAAATTCAATTTCTGAAAAAAATTGTAGTTCTGATACTGCAAAACATAAACAAATACAATAATAGAACAATATCTTTAATATTTAAACGAGTTAATCTTGTATGTATATATATAAATATATTTTCTGAATCTCGGAAACGGCTCCAACAATTTTCCTGAAATTCATCAATTTTCATCAAATTCATCATCATCGTCATCATCATTCAACCCACCTAGGTTTTTGGGGAGAAATATCGATCAAGCTAAGTTTTATTTAAAAAAGAAATCATTAGGGCATTATAAAAATACTAAAATGTAGAATTGAAAGCAAAGGATTTTTTTTAGTTGTCAAACATAAAGCGATAGCCGATGGGTAACGGGCGGACCGAAAATTTTCTAAGCCCGGGATAGAATCCCACATGTCATCGGCGTCTTCTTTCTTTTTTTATTCTTTTAAATATATTTTTTTATATCTTAAAAAAAAATACCGAGCAAGGCTCGGTTACACAGGTTCTATATGTAGTGTATGTATCTAATGTTCATAAATGTAATATGCAATCATTTTTATTATGTTATGCTTATCTGAACTTGGCTTCAAGCAAAATTTAAATAATACCACGTTATAGCATTGCAATTCCTCAATAACATGGCGATGTCTACAAAGGAAAGGAGCTAATCTGCACGAAATGTTGAAATGTTTACAACTCTCCTAACACATACAAAATGACTACTATCTGATGTTCATTTTAAAGAAGTTTTCATGAAGTTGGATGTTTGAAGTTTTGTTCGAATTAATAAAGCTTCATTTAAAAATTTCTTTTGACAGAGAGTGAAGCATGTTCCCATACTCCCAATGGAGTTCAGACTACGGACACGTACTGTCTCAAACAATATTACCTTCTGCATCCTATCTTTGATCCAACATCTAGACCAAAGACTCTTGAGATTTAAACGAGGCTCTTATCTATTAAGTCGTTACCCGAATAGAAACAATTATTGTTGCATAGATATTCAACATAACACAGTTATTTGAGCTTGGTATATTACGGATATTCAGTAATTTTTTTCCTTTTTAGTTTTTATGACATCATTGTCAAACAAGACAGCAATATCAACAATAATGAAATTTGTATTCAGGTAATAAAAGTCTTGTATCCTAACTCAAATTAATAATAAGTAGTGTTGCTCACAAAGAAATTTAAATTTATTCATCTTAAAATTTAATATGCTCGTATACTGTGTAACAAGTTGTCCAACAAAGATAACATGCAATATTTCAGTTCGGAACATATTCGTGCCCTAAATACGAATAATAAGCAAACAAAATTCGGAAACAGTAGAAGAATTGTATATATTATTTATCTAATTTATTTTACTTAAAATGTCTGTAAGGTTTAAAACAAACACAATGGATGCATACAAAAGGCAATAAACATAAAGTATTTAAATATATCTTTATTTAATTCATGAGTGAAAAGATAAGAAGATACTGAAGTTAGCCCATTGTAAATAAAACTTACATTCATTTATCTGTATAGAAAACAAGTCGGACCGGATGTCTATCTCAGTGACTATCGCGAAACTATTGTTTAAAATCTATTTTATGTATTATAAAATTGGCATTTTGGTTTATTTTTAATTCTAGGAAAGAGATATGAATTCCTTTTAAACCACTACAAGTGGCATCTACATCACATATACAAAGTTCCAGATTTTTTAAATTTATAAACTTACATCGTCTGTTTCCTATAAATAGAGTAACCAGATTAATACTATTAGAATATAATAGATGCGACCCGCATTTACAACCGGAAGTTTTATGTGAAACCGAAGATGATAAAAAGTGTACGGTATAATTCAGGTTCGTCGTTCATACAATCACTCGCAAAGTACCATTTTATGCCAGGTAAAATGAACAGAAGCGAGTGCATTGACGCAGTCGCAAATCCCTGGGAGCGTTGTCTTAAGGGTTTCTCCTGCGAGTCCGAACCTCGGGTCAAAGCTGCGCGTTTTGGAGGTAACGCTACAATCATAGCTCACTTTATTGACCGCTCAGAAACAACTAAAACTAAGAGAGCTAAAGTCAATAAGTTTCAGACGACCATATAGTAAATTATCGCAAGACGAACTTTACATTTTGCCAAGCACAATAAATAGTATGATAGTACAATAATAAGCCATTGAACTCTAGATTAACTAGCGGTAAATGACAGTACGAGATTAAGATGATTAACGTAGAATTAATTCTGAAAGTTAGTTTACTTCACCTAACGCTGTAAGCGTTAAAAAAGCCTTACATTAAAAATAAATATAATTCACAATTCCTCTAGTAACATCCACATGTTTGAAATGACAGTTTGAAGGTTGTTTAGTCTCAAAATTTATTTTGTATAATTGTAAACACATTAAATACAGTTCATATGTTTCGCTTACTAATGTGTTATTAAATCAAGTGATATTTTGGGAATTAATGGGATAAAGTTATCAGGGCACGCCGGCTGCTCTACATCCGGAACAAACGTTTTGCTAACGATACTACTGTATATACTGCTGAAGTATACATAGGTACATACTTTAATACAAATTTTACCAAATTTTAATTTAAATAAACCATTTAAATAAACATACTTATTAGTCTAGTTATAACCTCCTAATAAATTTTCCGTTACAAGAAAATGGATAAAATTATTTAGTTGAATCTCTTGAAATGAGCAATGACAGTCGGCCTTTGGTGAAAAAGAAGAGACAAAAATATTTTTTTTGGTGTCTGTATTTCTGTATAATAATATTTTACTACTATTGTGTATCTGCTATTGTAGAAATTATATTTTTTCATTCTTCATGCGTGAAATGATAAGTGACTAGGAATGGAATGATAGAAGATCCACATCTATTCTAAAGCGGAAGCTTTAGAAGGAATGTGAGTGAACTGATGTGAAGGAATGTAGCCCTTCTGTGATAGCTTCTACAGGTTCACGAGGAACGGATTGCTAAGTGCAAAGCCTTTAGAAATCATGTATTTAAAATAATTAGCAGACCCGTCTCGACTGTCCATTACTCGCAACGACCAAAGCATTCTATTAAAAATATTAAAAGCTTTTAACGAAATCTATATAGTTATGAGTAACCTAGTTTTTTGAAGTACGAATAAAATCTGAACACTCATCAATCAAACCATAAAGACTTTATCTATTACCTTATTCAAGACATCTTTTATCTATCTTGAGCAATATATCATTCGGCCTAATAGTCGGATTAATTGATTGAGCACAGCACTCAACGATTTTACGCTTCTAAACGTTGCATAATAGATACATCTGTGATAAAAAAATACATTAATCTGGCGTACTTTATTTTGATCTTTACTTTTATGAATACGTTAACAGCTTGTTAACATGCCATAATAAATATCTTATCTCATAAAAAATAAGTTGATAGAGCTTGCACTTTTTACTTTGCGTAATGAAATTGGCAGCAAATCTATGGTCGTGACGTTTTTAGTGACCGATTCTTTAAAAATATATTAAAAATAACAATATTTATTTCGCTTATTGATGAATGGAACGATTTTAACATGTAAAATTGATACCTTCAAATACGCAATGTTACAAACGGTAAAAACACAAATGTTAAATTTTAGAATTGCCTATCACTAGTAAAGTTTTAACCATATTATAAAGAGAGGTTAAAGAACACTTATGTGACCTTATAGGTAGATTAAGATTAAAGTTATATATGGGAGTGATATGCCATATCAGTGGAGTTTAACTCTGACTTCTGTAATAGTCGTAATAATAAATTATTTAATTCTTTCTGACGTCTGAAGATACAATACATTGCTGCAAAGCAGTTTAACACTTTACACATATCGCAGAAATTTTCTTCAGGGAGAAATCAGCAGTGGGATAATACGAGGTCGTTACTATACTTAGTATAAGCAGTAAGCCCGTCCAGGCCTTGAACTTGCGAACACGGTCACTAAAATCTCACGCGATCTCACCCTTTATCCATTACAGATAGATATACCCTGATAACAGAGAGGATATTTTGATGAAGTGCAGTATAAAACTTTTCCATCTGAATTTATTCCACTTCAATTTTGGTATTGTATTGGTTCTAGAAGTTCGGATAATTTTTTTCAGTTTTAATAATGCACCCCATTGTTTGTAATAATATTTAACATCGAATTGATAAGCATATAAAACACCTTAAAAATGGACCCAAACATTTAAAAAATATGAATTTGTATTATAAAAACACTAGATTATAGCGGGTGGTATTATGTAACATTTAATAAAAAAAATGATAACACCAAATTAACTCCTTATAAATTGAAACTACCTATTAGTTTTTGCACTATAAACTTTTTCGTTCTGGTCAGTTGCATCGCCTGAATTATTGAAATGCCGTGGTCCGCGACCGCCTCGAAAAATTGTTACTATAATCTGTTACAGCGATTTAAATTAATTTTTGTTCAAAAATTTTGCTCTCCTTATATTCAAAAGGTGCAATAAAGAATAAAGGTTCTTCCTTTCTTGAGAATAAGGGCAATAAACTGTGATAGTTCAGCGATGAGACAGAGCGGCACTCTCGAGAGGGCCAGGTGTTTCAAACAGCAGGCAGACACCAATGAGTTTACTGTTAAATCTTGTGTCTTATTTAAAATTGCAATTAATCACACTTTTCGGCGAAGGAAAAAAACATGAGAAAACCTGCATATCTCTAGAAATCTGGGGATATGTGTAAATTATCAGTTCGCATTGTAGCGGCGTGGTTCGACTTCGAAATCCTTCACCCCAAAAACGGAGAGAGGAGGCCTGTGCCCAGAAATTTTATAAAAATATTTTCCAGTAAAGGAATACATTGTAGAAGCCTGCGTATCTCTAGATAGTTCTTGGGATATGTGTAAGTTACTTTACTTTAAGCATTAAGTTATATATCGGGTTAGCATCTAAGATAAAAATACCGTTTTTCCCTTGAGTACAAAAAACACATTGCATAGAGTATATTATAATCGTAATACATTTAAATATTACAAGGATGTTTTTAGCATCCTATTATACAAAATGGCGGACATCTGACAAAGTATATAATAGACTCCGTCTAGACGGCATAAGAAAAACTAGCGGATAAATGCGTAATCAACGTGATGAATCGCGACGTGGTAATTGTCACCATAGATAACTGGATGCTTCATCAAACACACGGCACACTCCATTTCGAAATTAGGACTATCGGCTCATTAGTAATGTTGGTGATTATGAAATTTAATAAGGTTTGACGTGAAATAAATATAAATTCTCTTTCGCTAATTACATTAATATTATAAATGATAGAAATCTTTTCCACCAATTAATTAATATTGTAAAATTAAATTAAACCGACTTAATACGTACATTTATAATCAAAATTGAAGTTACTATTGAATCATTACACTAATCATATAATCTCCGCGCTTTGATGTAAGGAAGGGTTATTTAAATTAAAAATCAAAGGCCAGTTCAAAATCAGAAAATATATTTTTTCTGATCATTAAAAATATATATCATATTTATATATTTTATAATTAATACAAGTTGTAATAACATTGATGTAAAACAAGTATTATCATTTAACAAAAAATGCAATTAGAAGGTGGATATTGATTGTTGTGCATTGTGAAAAACTTCATTAGTGAACACTGTCCTTGTTTGTTATGTATGGTCTGTACTGTTCTATGGTAGAATGCATTAAAGTATCTCGGTTTATGCAATAAGAGTAATCAAGGTGATGAAAATGCATTCGGTCAATTTGTGATATCTGACATTTGGAGCTATGGCCCACCAAGCTGCTTCAACGTGGATTGTTTGCTCATATTTCCCAGAATTCTCTAGAGATACATAGGTTTCCTCACGATGTATTTATTCCTTCAGTGAAAACCGCATAATCAATTGCAAATATCAATTAGATACATAAAGTTTAACAAAAAAAACTAAAAGGTCTGGGTGCTTTGAACCCATGATCCTCTCGAATGAGTCGCGCAGGTTGGGGTATCACAGCTAGAGCTCACTCAGTATTAGGACCAAGTAATGATATCATTTCACTATAATCTGCGATTAACTTCATCAGTCATCACGGATTAAAGCATAATATTATTATCATGAACTTTGGACTATCACTTGCGTAAAATTATTCCTAATTCTAAATTCACTAATGTCACATTATTATGTGGACCTAATCCAGATTTTAACATATTTATGTGCCAAATTTCTTCTATATCCATACAGTTTTTATGACTGTAACAAACATCCAAACTTCTAATAAATTCGTTTATAATATCACAATTGTTTCTCTAATCAAGAAATTTACTTGGTATATTCCTACCAAACAGAGGAAATTATTTTTAGTAGCGTTGGCTGTTATAGTTTAATTGTCTAGTCCATTATTATGCCCCAGACAGACGTGATAACTAACTGTCTAGGTCATTTGTTTGTGCCTCGTGTGTTGAGTGAGAATTTATATTGATGTTTCCTCATCGCGCACTTTTATTGCTATCTCGTCTCTAAAGTATTTAGGTTCTAGTCTCCTTAGTTATATGCGGATTTTCCGTCTTTTTCATATAATTATCGAACAATATTCAATTTGAGTAATAGAATTAGGCGTAACTTTGCGGAAAACCATAATACAAAAGTAAAAATTATACTATTTTAGTCTCTAACATATATGTAATTCAAAATCTGATGCGTACTATGCGTTTTCACCTGATATGGAATCGTGCAGGATTCGTAAAAATACGGGCACTAAAAACCAATACCATCACAATATCCAAGCACTGACCATATATACTCTAACAAACTCAACAATCGTTTCACCCTGAAGCATCATCAACAGATAGATTCCGCGACTAAATCGGAAAACCTTGCGACTTTGCAATGTTATGTTTATAAAAGATGCACCTAATATGATTAGGTATCTGCGACATATATTACAAATTACATAAATTAAAAAATATATTTACATATAAAATATACATACTAAAAAATTAATCATCTGAGTATTAAAAAACTAAAGCAAGATAAAGTATGCATGCCTAATACAGATTAATAAAATGAACACCGCCGTCATGAAAACTAATTATGATAAATTCTATCCTCCAGATTAAAAAAATCAATTAGTTATTACGATTAGTTACTATAATATAATATAAGTTATATATGTTAGATATTATTGGTAACGTATTAATTTGTATTAATTTTGTCTGTTTGTTTGTTGTATACTACACTGTATGCACAACGTTAGTAGTGCAATTATATAACTAAAAATATTCTTATTCATTATTCATCATCATCCTCCTGCCCTTATCCCACTCTTAGTGGGGTCGGCACAACATGTTACAACATGTTGTCATATGATTTGGCTACGTATTTTACGATCGGCCGCCTGCCCGACGTCAACTTACCCTAGTCGTATTTTACGATTCCTCGGTAAGAAAGAGGGTAGTCTATTTTACTCAACCGGATACCAAACAGTGGGTCAACTTACCTTGGTCGCCTTTTACGACACTTCAGTAAGAAATGAGGTTGAAAAACAAAAGTAATAATAAAATTATTTTCTATATAGTTTAGTTATTTTTTTATTTAAGTTTAGCTATAATCTATAATCCGCTTATTTTGCTATAATCCGCGATTCATCGCGGATTATAGCAAAATAACGCCTAATTCTATAAATTATTTGAAATGAGGTTGGTTAATCCTACTCGGTAAGAAATGAGGGTGGTACTTTCTTCTCTATTCAGCCTCAGCAGCTTCTACTTCTATTCAACCGGATACTACACGGCGTATTCTTATTTATTTCCATAATAATATTATTTGAAACATTTTTAAATAATATTATTATGGATCTTTACATAAACTAGGACTCATGTGTCCAGAATATAATAGAGTAATTATAATAATGTATGACGTAGATTCTAAAACCAAACACTACATATTTAATGATTCAGAGTTCTGACATCAAATAGCTAAGTGGTCGTTTTTGTTTTGACGATACGGCGTATTAACTTTTTGCTAGTTTTCAGACGTAGCGTGAGGAATCTAGTCGGGTTGATTAATACAGCCGGAACGATTTGATATTTAACAACCGAATAAATCAGATGAGACTATTAAACGTAAAAGCTATAGAGCCCTCTAAGAAAGTCAGATGCCGCCTGCATTATAAAGGTATACCTCCTCCTTGAGTCGTTTTCCTCAGTGCTGAGGGTCGTGACCTTTATCACGGATCACTTTTTTATGGATGATTGATCGCCAGGTTTTACGATCACCTGCTGCTTTTAAGGCTTCGTGGACTTGAATGGAGAGTGAATGAGTGATCTGGTCGGACCATCGAGTCGGACTGCGGCCTCTTGCTCTTTTTCCTTCTACCGAACCAGTGATCATTAGCTTTTCCAGGTTGTCTCCAGTCTTCCTAGCGATATGTCCGAAAAATTCAAGGACTCTGCGGAGACACGTAGTTGAGAGCCTGGTGGTTACTCCTATAGCTTTGAGTATCGATACATTGGTCCGGTGCTCAGTCCAAGATACGCCCAACATTTTACGCCAGCACCACATCTCAAAGGCATCAATGCGTTTCCTGTCAGCAGACTTGACAGTCCATGTCTCAGAAGCATACAGAAAAATGGAGAACACGAGTGTGCGTACCAGAAGAATTTTGGTTTTACGCGAAATGTTGCGGTCCCGCCATATTTTCTGCAGCTGTGACATTGCTGACTTTGCCATGCCAATGCGTCTTCGGATTTCTAACTCTGTGGAGCCATTGTTTGTAATGCTGGAGCCCAGATAAATGAAATTCTCAACCAGTTCGATATCAAGCACGCCAGTTAGATTTAATTTGTGAGCTCTATCCACAACCAAAATAAAGGTATACAAAGCCATACAATAAGATAATATGGAACCAATGGAACGTATCTCTGAACATTATTTCATCATTTTGTTGGTGTGCTACTTCATTTGATTCACGAGTCACAGTATTTAAATTTGTCATTTAGTTTACGGGAATCACATTCCTTCTTTTTGTCCGACGCATTCAAATGACATCTACTTCGTGTTTGTTTTTCTTTTTTAGTTTTATTAACAGAACAAATTAAACGCAAAATGTTTTATTTTATTTAAGGTATTTATAGGATCGTGTGGTATCCGGCGAAGTAGAACAGACCATACCGTTAAAAAATTTAACATATAAAAGATAATTTCAAAATTAATAAGGCAATAAGCAAAACAATATATATAGTCCACTAAAAGTGAATGGAAAATGTGAAGCACTCCTTTGAATGTATATGAAGAACAATCATTTGCTGCTTCGAGCTTTACTGTATATAAAACAAAATATAAAAGTAACTGGTAGGTTTTGGAATCCTAGTGTGCCGATCTAGGATTAAATAAATTTAAAAAAGGTTGAAGGAAGCCGCTGGATCTGAGTGGAAGAAGAAAATCAAATAAAAATTTCATGATAAATCACGATCTGTTACTACCCCACTTCGGGGCTCTGGCGACAGCCCACGTCTGAGTTGGGCTGCCAGCCTCCTCTCTCCGATTTTTGACCGAAGGATTGGAGCTAAGGCTTGGTTTCACATATCCCCAGAATCCTCTAGATATATGTAGGTTTCCTCACGATGTTTCTTTAACCAAAAAGCGTGTGATAAATTGCAATTATGAATTAGACACATAAGTTTTTAAAAGCAAAAGTCATTGGTGGCGCCCTGTGTTTGAATCCCTCGAAAGAGTCGCATGGTCTTACCGCTGGGCTATTACACCTCAGCAATTCCATGGTAGGTAGTGGTATTTTACTCTGTAGATATAAATAAATAAATATATGGGACACTTCAACCAACCCCTCATGCTTTACGATTGCGGATAACATGGTTAACAAACCTGCATATCCATTCTAAATTTCTGAAATATTTATAATCTGCTAATCCTCATTGAAGCAGCGCCATGAAACTTAGCTGAAATCCTGTTTTCCAATGAGGAATAATTTTCTATGGGTCCGACTTTCTTGTCTATTCAGTTGCCTCTTATTTATGCAGTTTCTGTCTATATGAAGAATTCATTTTGGATATTTTTATTTATATAAAAATAACACTAATAAAATACCAGAGATGTAGATCTAGAAACTGTCGTCGGGTTGTTCTCCACGGTTTCTCAGTAATTACTGAACGGATGTTATTCCGGTTTTGGCTAAATTGTTACACGATTAAGTTTTAGGTATGTAAAGTTCTCTTTTTCGCCTAACTCAGTACTGAATATTTGCAAAAAAGAGCATTTTTCGAGGGTTACAATAACGTCATCGGATCATCATTATATCATGATGATAGTATGAGATTTTACGCATGATTTTATCTACGAGTCTCCCAAACAAATTTTTGTTGACAATATTATAATGGCCCATCAATCCTATCCTATCTTACTATTTATAAATGCGAAAGTTAGTGAGTATGGATGTATGTTTATAACGCTGAACCAATATCGAGGAAATTTGGCACAACTAACCGGAGTAACAGATAAGCTATATAAATCCTGTTAATTCTACAGAAATGGGATGACATTGAAAAGCGCTATCTAATATCAACCTATCACGCGACACCTGTACACGCAAACGAAGTCGCGGTTAAAAGCTAGTGTATTTTTAAATTAAAATTTTATACTATTTAATTTGAATCGTTAAAATAAATGATAAATTATTACCTCGTACAAAAACTCGATACTCGTAAAGTTTCTACAAAGCATCGCATAGTAAGGTCAAATGACTATTATCTAAGCCAAATCTTAAAACCGAGAATCGGATGTTCCGAGAGTAACTTGCAGACAGACATTGTCTCCGTCAGAATATGAATATGAATCAATCAACACCTGCCTGGTCATCACTACATATTATAAAACAAAGTCCCTATATCCCTATGTACGCATAAAACTTTAAAACTACGCAACAGATTTTGATGCGGTTTTTTTTAATAGATAGAGGGACTCTTGAGGAAGGTTTGTATGTATAATAACATTCAATACGGAGTAGAGAAATACTGTAATTTTTGAAGTTACTGTAAATAATTTCATTTTTTTACATTGCAAACGCAGGCTAAGCCCTACGAGATTTATCAAAATAATGTACTAAGTATTTGTACATCTTGAAAAGGTCTACAGAAAAGTCCGCGATGGTCTATGTCTATCTCTTATGGATAACCCACTATAGCATTTTTTGTCATTTACTTTTTACGAAAAATAATGCCATATTTTTGAAGCAATTTTTATACAATACAGCATTAATCCTTATCCAATTAAGTACCTTAAAAATAGTTGATTTAATATAGATCAATATAGCCGTTTACAGCATGTAATTTAAGTGAACATTTTCGGAGATATTACAGATTTAAAATGCCGTGAGGACGCCACGCTTCGCCCTATAACACTTCGACTTTAGCAGCTATGTCCCTCTTTCAAGAGTTTGTTTAAAGACATACTGTAATTATTTGTAAAAATAAAATACATAGGGAAAATGTAAAAGTAAATAAGTAAAAATGTACTATATGAATTTAGATATTCCAAAGATAGCAGGAAATCTTCTTGGTATAGGGAAAGGAAATTGTTTTTCTCCAAATTTAACGCGTGCGGGCCACGGGCAGTAATGAATAAATCAAAACTACTCGATCGATTTTAATCATTTTTTTTACACTGACTGACATGGGATATATATTTTAAACCCGTGCGAAGCAGGGTTTAACCTTAAAGTTCACGATCGGTAACATTTGATATCATAAAATTTTATTCCACAAATGAACCTAAAAAGAACAATCATTTCGCCACTAACATTAAAATGTTTATGTTTCATGCAGATGTGTGTGTTATATGCAGACTCATTAAACAGGTTCAATCATGATATAAATGTCACATAGTTCTTAGATATGCGGTGAATTATTGATATATGTTGACATTTATCTCGTCGGAATTACATCACGTTTGTAACTCACTGATTATGAGCATGATTCGCCGTGTGGTATCCGGCTGAATAGAATAGTACCACCCTCATTTTTTACCGAGGTGTCGTAAAAGGCGACTAAGGTAAGTCGACCCGCTGTGTGGTATCCGGCTGAGTAGAATAGACCAACCTCATTTCTTACCGAGGTGTCGTAAAAGGCGACTAAGGTAAGTTGACCCACCGTGTGGCATCCGGTTAAGTAGAATAGACCACCCTCTTTCTTACCGAGGTGTCGTAAAATACGACAGGGGTAAGTTGACGTGAGGCAGGCGGCCGGTCGTAAAAACGCAGCCAAATCATGAGACAGCATGTTTATAACATGTTGTGCCGACCCCACTTATAGTGGGATAAGGGCAGGAGGATGATGATGATTATGAGCATGATTGAGCATGTCTGCATTTCCGACCATGGCCTTAAGCATTGTAGTAATGTAAACAAAAAAAATTGGTTTTCACAATGTATATTTTTTCACAGTCTATTAAAGGAATAAATAAACGCAAGTGTAAATTATCAAGTTCAATAAAACATACTAGAAATTCACCATGTATTTCTAGTATATTTTATTAATATTATAATGCCTTCAAAGCCAACGAAGCGGTTCTTTCATTGTGTCTCAAACTCACTAAGGCCTCGAATACTTTCTACATATTAGCTGTGCCCGTAACTACGTTTCGCGTAATTTATACGAACATAATAAAAATTAAAATGAATATACGTCAATGAAGCAAACTTTGAGAAATTAGTATAGTCACTATGTCATGTGTAATATGTAAATAGGTGTATTAAATTTTTGCACACTACGACATCTTCTAGCTCTGAGTACTTCAGCACTGTTATAAACAGCAAGCTATACTCTGCAAGCGTTCAAATATCTCTAACCCCATCATCGAATCATCGCCCCGCGTCCTTTTTTTCAAACCCAAAGGTTTGAAAAAAAGGGTCAAAATCACTTTAATTTTTAAAATATTCATATCAATAAGAAACGTTGAAGATCAACCGTCAATCTTTTTCATATGATAAATATAACGTAACAACGGTATCAAAATAAAAATGGAGTAAGTAAAATCCAAAAAAATGTTTAAATGTGTTTATTTTTTACATTGAATTCTAACAATATTAAGATACTGAATTCTAATAATATCACCGTGTGGTATCCGGCGGAGTAGAATAGACCACCCTCTTTCTTACCGACGTGTCGCAAAAGGCGACTGAGGTAAGTCGACCCGCCGCGTGATATCCAGCTAAGTAGAATAGACCAACCTCATTTCTTACCGAGTTGTCGTAAAATACGACTAAGAAATGAAGGCTGGGTCACTACCAAGTGCACCAACGGGCCATTAAAGGTAAATAGATTTGGAATGATAAAAAAATATACATTTATTTATATTAAATCGAAACCATTAATTCCAGTGCATGGAGGTTAAGGGTCCCAAAAGACTAGCTTTCGTCTTGTTGGAATTTTATTTTGATATTATTATAACATTAATTTTTGCACGTGGATGTCACCTGAACATCGCTTGGGCGAAGGCCACTACACCTATAAGGCCACTATAAGGCCACAAGGCGTATATACGTCTAGGCTGACGCGCCAGTCTAACGTTTAGAGTCTAGACTTTTGTAGCAGGGATATTAAACATTAATTTATGGTGGTACAACAAACAATTATGTAATATTATTATTTATTATTTATTAAAATACAATTTTTTTTTAATTACAAAAAATAAAACTTGCGTACCTGCTCATTCATCACTGCATCTTTTTTAACTATTTTTCTTCAAATCCGTTTTCGTCTTATGCCGTGTGGTATCCGGCTGAGTAGAATAGACCACCCTCATTTCTTACCGAGGTGTCATAAAAGCCCACTAAGGTAAGTTGACGTCAGGCACGCGGCTGGTCATAAAATACCTAGCCAAACCAGGGAACAACGAGTTTATAACGTGTTTCTCCGACCCCACTTAAAGTGCGATAAGGCCAGGGAATGATAACGTTGTTTTAATCCCTTAAAAATTATCTATAAGCAAAAACTACAACACTGTGATATTCCAAAAATCTTACAAATTACATTAGAGCCGACTTTGGTGTAAGTTCCTATTCATCTGTACAAAATAGATATTGGTATAGTAACATTTTACAACATAATTATCGTTCATTATTACATCATTGAAGCGATACCGGCGTCTTAAAACTTGTTAAGTTAACTTGTTTTTATATCTGTGTGTTATATTTCATATCCTGTATTGCAATTTGCCGATCTTTTTTAGGCAAAAGATAAGTAAAGTATAGCGTAGCAAATTCATAGATATAAAATACAAGCTATATAATGGCGGTCCCTTATCGACGAAAATCTACACTGTATTTTTTTTTTTTTTTTTCCAGTTTTGAGTGAGACACGGGGTTGTTTAAGTGACTCACTGGTGAGAAACGCCCCACTCGGCCAAACTCATCCAGGTCAAGGGTGGCGACTTCCGCTATTGGATACGTCCACCGCCACCCTGCTCTACACTGTATTTAATATTATTAATATGCTTAATATCAAAACTACCTGCAAATTGTGACCTTAAATGCTTTGAAGAACGAGGGATCTCTAAGCAAAAGCACCTCTGTTTAAATTAATTCTTACTCTCTTTAAATTAAGATAAATTTGCTTAAGTAGGGTCCTAAACAACTAAGGTCAACTTTAAAGGTACTTGTAATATTTTCAAATGATAAAGAATATACGGCCCTACAAAGTTTTGTTAAACATCTATCACTCAGTTGAAGATGTTTTGCATATTAAAAAAGAACTTTAATATTTAGTCTTGTAATGCCAACAACCTTTTAACTATCCACATACTAAAGACCAACACTATTTCTTTAATGAGAGACAGGCCTTTGCTCGGCAGAGCGTTAGTAATACAGTGAATGGAAGAAGTAAGTTGAAAGTCTACTGGGTAACGATGTTGATATGTAGAACATTAGCATCGTTATAATCCATATAATATTGTATATCAGCTTATCCACGGGGTAAATATTGATGAATTTTAGTGCTGTTGAAGCTACAAAGCTTCAACCTTATACGCTTATAAGGTCCCGTTATATATATCGGGTTAAAATAAAATAGGATAAAGTCAACAAAAATTGCAATCATCGTCTTCCTGCCCTTATCCCACCCTAAGTGGGGTCGGCACAACATGTTATAAACATGCTGTCACATGATTTAGCTGCGTTTTTACGACCGGCCGCTTAGCTGACGTCAACTTACCTCTGTCGTATTTTACGACACCTCGGTAATAAAGAGGGTGGTCTATTCTACTAAACCGGATACCACACGGTGGGTCAACTTACCTTAGTCGCCTTTTACGTCACCTCGTTAAGAAATGAGGTTTGTCTATTCTACTCAGCCGGATTTCACACGGCGGGTCGATTTACCTTAGTCGCCTTTTACGACACCTCGGTAAGAAATGAGGGTGGTACTATTCTATTCAGACAGATACCACACAGCGTAATAAAAAAAAATTGCATTAAAGCTTTTAACAATATTTCAGGTCCGTACTGTAAACCTTTGAGGAGTTCCTTCGTCTGAAGGCAATATTCGCAGCAGTATCAAGTCATGCTTATTACAAACAAGCTTTTCATCAGGAATGGATCAGTGTGTAAAATTTTAGTTCAATAGGACACCGGGAAGTGGGTCAAATTTAACTTGCAAGATTCCACCTTCCCTTACAAACGTTAAATAAAGCTTTTAAAAAATCCGTTTTTCCTTTAGGAACAGGAAAGAAAGACATAAAGCGTAATAGGGGGTGATTGAAGTTGATGCGAACATAGTCGCAGGTACAGCTTATGTAACTATAAATATAAGGTATTCTAATGTCTTTATGTTGCGACCTCATTTTAACTGTATAGGTGCACCGCAGTCAGTTCCTCAAAATAACTTCATTTTACTAGATATTTTATCTAGATTGACCGTTGCTTCTAATGGAAATTTGTAATAATTATTGTCAAAATGTATACAATAAATATCGTATGCGATAATTGATATAATCCAAGAAGTTTCATATGTATTTTACTTCCTTTAGCTATCGAAAACCGAAATATACCCGATATTTGAGTATGAATTTTATATCACAAGAATTTCCCTTGAGATTTTAAGGTATTCTGCCAATGTTAGAACAATATAAAAAAGTAGATTACAATCTCCTACATATTTCATATACTTTAAGAGATACCTTAAATAAGATTGATTTTTTAAAGCGAAACGCAAATTTTCATTCAATTAGTTTGTTTAATATTGTTTATTTAAAAATAATTTATAGTATATCTTATCTTATTTATTTGATTTTATATTGGAACTCTCTCCAAGATAACCGAAACAAACAACAAACCGGGCACAAATATTTTCAAAAAGCCTGTTCCATGTACGTCCAGATGGTAGTAGATCAAAGTATTTTGTTGTGATTTTAGCAATATATTTATATCTAGTGACATTATACTTTATATAAAACAATTACAGAAGCCTTTATTTCATATTCATATAAGACAGACTTTGTTTAGTACGATATATATAACATTCAGCTTTGAAATAATGGGTTAATATTGGATGGTTTGTGATCTCTGAACTAGTCTAGCCGACCCGCCGGCTCACACAATGGACAATGCTAAATTATACCTCACTTTATAGGTTCAAACCAACCGTCGGTTCAATACAGGTTCAAGGTTGAAAAGATGATACTCATTTAATATAATATGTATCTAAGCTAGCAATGGCTTGATAATATGTGAATATACTACAAAAAAGTACCCATATCACTATAATGACCAGCTCTTCAACTTAAACAATATTTGCCAATTGCTTTCGCTTAATAAATAATGTTAAATAGTATACTTTCTTATATATGAATCACTGTGAATTTATTTGCACTACATCCTGTCCCCATCATCCTCCTGCCCTTATCCCACTCTAAGTGGGGTCGGCACAACATGTTATAAACATGTTGTCATATGATTTGGCTGCGTTTTTATGACCGGCCGCCTGCCTGACATCAACTTACCTTAGTCGTATTTTACGACACCTCGGTAAGAAATGAGGTTGGTCTATTCTACTCAGCCGGATACCACACGGCGGGTCGACTTACCTTAGTCGCCTTTTACGACACCTCGGTAAGAAAAGAGGGTGGTACTATTCTATTCAGCCGGACACCACACGGCGTCACTTCATCCTGGTCCCCAACTTTATTTATTTCTACTTATTACTTCAGTACCGGGAAAAAATCCATAGGTTTCTTGAGGTTACGAACTATTTGAGTAGCGTCCTCAATTCAAATTCATTAGGCTGTTTTTGATTGAGTAACTATTTTATGCTATAATTGAATATTACGAGATTATAAAGGTATTTTCGAATATATGAAAAGTTCATAAAAAATGAAAGGAAGGACGATAAGAATTATTCTGTATCATATTATTAATTATTCCTTTCTATATTAGATATACGTAAGTTATATAGTTTTTTCTACGGGTATATGTTAGCCAGGTGCATGAGCTTTGATTATAAGAAATTGTATCAAAATCAGTTCCGCAGACGTTCGCAGTTCGTATTAATTCGATTCGGGATTGGCGCTCCTAAATTTTGATAATAATATATAAATAATAATTAAATATTTTTGATCGTTAAGTTGAATGCATTCGCTTATGAATATCATATAGATTTTGATAGCCAAACGCTGAGACCATGTGATTCTTTCCAGGTATCACGGATTTTAGCCCCGGGCAGGCACTGATGTGTTTTTATATGTAAATTATGTGCCTAATAAATACTTACCACTTATCACACGTTTTCGGTAAAGGAAAATATTCCCAGGAAACCTGCATATCTCTAGAAATTTTTGGGGATATGTGTATCTTACCTATCTAGATTTGAGCAGTGTGGGTTATGGTGGGTCTTAATTCAATCCTTCTCTACAAAACGGAGATGGGGGACCTATGTCCACTTATGGGGTACTGATAGGGCGTTAGTTTACTTTACTATAGATATCATATTTGAGATAACATTTTGTAACTTATTAACAAAATAATATGTGTAAAAAGAGTCTACAAAAAACAAAGGGATAATAATCCATTGATGGTTTTCACTTAGAAGAATAAAATGCGGACATACCGTCGCTCGCTTGATTGCGGGTGTCGAATGTGCACGCGCGTGCCGATTACATACAAGCGAATGCATTTGCGTCCAGCGACGAGAGAGATCGCCAGACGGCTTCCGAAATTTGGGTTAGCCGCTTTTTTTGCAGCGCGGGCGCCGTTGGAAGCGCGAGCCGAGGTCGATGAGCCTTGAGCCCACCGTCCCTCGCCTCCCTCCAACCCTCGCGACCAGTTCAACCACAAGGTGCAGCGCCCGCAGCCGCCAACCCAACATACCTACCACCTGCCAGACACTTTGTGACTATAACATATGAGACTCGACAGGAAACGGCCTGAACACAGAATAGCGCAGTAATACAATTGATTGAGGTGACCGCTTCATTTATCTTCATTGCATAAAGGCGTTATGACTCGACATTATTAACAGATTCGATACATGTTTTAAGGTACTAAATCAAAAGTATCAAACTTTTTTGGCATTAAAACAGTTAGGACTAAATTTAATCATGAATTCAAATGAGAAAAATAAATTATGTACTAAATTTCAGAAATCTAAATTAGATATAACTCTATAGTATTCTAATATAAGGAAAAGTACTTCGTTAAAATCTGCAATATTTTTTTATATTAGTATGTACGAGTAAGTCATAGATATTTACCCGTCGTATAGTTCTTTATGGTATGATATAATTTGTGGTATTCTATTTCCAAATAATCTCATTGTACGGGCTAGCACGTACATTTGCAACATCGGCATTTACTACATATTGTTAATATCAAATCAATTATAAATCAGTACGACGTTAGTGGCCGCGCGTGCTCAACGTAGCAAATTAATATCAAAATCATATATCATATCACATTATCATTTTTATTATAAAAAATAAAACTATCAATATTAAGCGCCGCAATCTATCAATTTATCACTCTATCAATCTATCAACCAAAGAACGTACAGGGTAGTAGCAGCCCGTACATCTTTGTGGTCCTTCGAGCCGGACCCGAACCAGCGACCTGAGGATAATAGGACAAAACAATTTGTCGCCTAAGAAACTATCACATGTCAGTCTATAAGTGATCACGGAACATGCGGCACAGATACTCGGTCATCCTCGATTGAGGTGCCGAGGGGTGATATCAGGCGTAGGGGTCAAAGAAAGCAACTGTAAGGGCGTCGTATCTATCACATGTCAGTCTATTAGCAACAATTTTGAATTTAAGACAGAAGCATATATCATGAAATCTCTTATCAAAAATTTACCGAATTACAGTTTTTCGAAGCCCTCGTGGACATATTTAGAAAACATTACTTTAGCAGATCCAGAATTTTATATCAGTCGTCCCGTGGATATACTCCTGGGGGCAGACATATACTCCTCAATTTTGCTAGAGGGAATTTGTAGACCTGATGACAATATCCCGATAGCTCAAAATACTCGTTTAGGCTGGATATTAACAGGCAACGTAAAAACTTTACAATGTAATGTCATCATTAATAATTTGGAAGAGATTCAAAAATTCTGGGAGATTGAAGATATCAGTGAGGGATCAAATAATTCTTCACAAAATCAACAGTGTGTAGAATACTATAAGTCCACAACAACGCGACGCGAAGATGGACGATATGAGGTTCGATTACCAATGCTTCCAGATTTTCCAACGAAACTGGGAGACTCAAAATCAAAAGCTATAGCACAGTTTAGGTCATTAGAAAATAAGTTGAACAGACATACAAACATAGCAGAACAATACAAATTATTTATCAATGAATACCGCGCGCTCGGTCATATGATTCCCGCTAATGGAAATCTGAAGCCTGAATACTTTAATACACATCATTGTGTGCAGTCTAATGACCCTATCAAGTTTAGAGTGGTATTTAATGCGTCAAGCAAAACCTCTACAGGGATGAGTTTGAATGATGTGATGGAATGTGGTCCTAATTTACAGCAAGACTTACAATCTTTAATTTTAAAGTGGAGACACTATCAATATGCTTTTACAGCTGATATAGAAAAAATGTTTAGCCAAATTTGGGTACATCCTGAAGACCAAAAATTGCTTAAGATCATATGGCGTGATTCTGCCTCGGAACCAATCAAACAGTATCAGCTTACAACGGTTACGTATGGTACGAAAGCCGCGCCTTTTCTAGCTATGATGACACTCAAGCAGCTTGCGGGTGACGAAAGCACAAACTATCAAAATAGCAAAGCAATCGAAGTTTTAGAAAATTCATTCTACATGGATGACCTTGTCCATGGCTGTCACAGCATAGAGACGGCAAAGAGGTTACAAATAGACCTTATCAATTTATTGAAGTCGGGTGGATTCCATCTCAGAAAATGGAAATCAAACCTTAGTGAGCTGTTGCCTGACATAGAATGTGAACAAGCAAATCAAAAAGATTTTAATTTTAAGAAAATCGAACACACAAAGACTCTCGGATTAGCCTGGAATCCACAAAAGGATCTTTTTACATTCACATCACGATTTGAGGTACAAGATAAGCCCACTACTATTACTAAAAGAATTATTTTATCAGATATATCAAAATTGTTTGACCCGCTTGGGTGGTTATCACCTCTATCAACAAAATTAAAACTTTTGTTCCAACAAGTGTGGGCAGCAAATATCAACTGGGATGACGCGCTAGCAGAAAATATTTACAAGGAGTGGATAAAAATCAGGGAAGATATGAACAGCATGAAAGATCTCATATTACCGAGGTGGCTGCGTACCCAAGAGAGTGATACCATCGAGTTACATGGGTTTAGTGACGCATCAATGAAAGCATATGGCTGTGTTATTTATTGCCGCGTCAACATTGGCAATAGATCTTCGGTAGTGCTAGTTGCTGGTAAAACAAGACTGGTACCAACAAGTAAGGCTGTGGCATTGCGAAGGTTAGAGCTAAGCGGAGTTCTACTTCTATCAAAACTAATGCACAAGGTGAAACAATGCCTCAGCAGCTATAGTATCAAAGTGTATGGCTGGGTTGACTCTATGGTGGTGCTTGGGTGGCTTAACGGCGAGTCCAGCCGTTCGAAAACGTTCGTAGCCAACAGGGTACGCGCAATCACTAATGTCATGCCGTCTGATTGCTGGCGGTATGTTAAATCAGAAGAAAATCCAGCGGACTGCGTAAGTCGAGGGTTGACTGCATCACAATTACGGGAGCACAGTTTGTGGTGGCAAGGACCAGCATGGCTCACAACATTTAAAGATGAAAGTGGACTAACAAAATTTTCCACGGAACAAGAGATGCGATCACCAAAACGCGTATATACAATAATACAACACGATAATATCATTGAAACAATCCTATCAAAATATAGTTGTTTTAATAGAGCAATAAGAATCATAGCTTGGATGCGAAGGTTCATGTGCAAGAAGAAAAAACAATTAGGTAATTATTTATCAATGGAAGAGATGAAAAAAGCTAGTTTATCAATTACCAAGCTAATTATCAAGAATATCAAACAAATTGCTTTTATCAAGGAATATGCAGACTTGCAAACTAGTTATCAATTACATCTATACCTTGACGAAGATCATTTACTTAGAGTAGGCGAAAGGCTACATCATGTGAACCTTGATCCCGACATGAAAAACCCAATCATAATTCCGGGTAAAGACGGCTACGTCCGAGTCGTAACATTAAAAACCAAAAATGGTTATATTAAGAGGCCACCTATCAAATTGTCGGTTTTGCCTGTCAATCCCAAAAATTCTCCGTCCGAAGAATCCGTTAAAAAGATATAAAAAGTACTGTAATAATTATCACAAAAGCTTCATTCATTGAAATACGAAGCCCTTTATTAGCAAAAGATTATATTACATATTACAAAATGTGATACCTACTCCCCAACAATTACAATAATACAGTCAATAATAATACAAATTATAAAAGTGCATACATCAAATAAAATTATGATACCATTTTATATCATTACGACGAAACAATTTGTCACATAAGAATCTATTTGAGATTATACAAGCAAGATTTTAGAATAAAAATAAGGTTTTAGAGAATATAAATCGGCATAAAAACTGCTAAACTTAAAGTTTGTTAAAACAGATCGACAAACTGCGTGTTTATTTCTGTTAAAATTAATGTTTCTTCCAAGTACTATCATGTTACCGCTATTGTATTGAGTCGTGCGAATTGCTTACAATGCAGCAAGGTGCATTATCCTATCAGCTGATTGTCCTTTTCGTATTCGTAAAAAGGCTATCAATTAAGAAGAAATGTAAACGCATATCAAATAATACTATCAAAGATCATCAAATTATCACCAGATAAACATATCGTTCTCTAACTCGTCTGCCAGTACTAACTTTGAAGAATTTGGAGAGTTCTCTCAATATTCAAAAACTATCCAGCATCATGAAGAGCAGATGGTAATCTATCAGCTAGCTCTTGCAGCAGTAGTGGTCGGCGGCCTGATCGGGATCAGGCGCATGCGGCGCTCGAGTCATCTTCTGGTGACTCGCGACCGCAGTGTTCAACAGTGCGTGAATAAAGTAGATAGTGCAGGGCTACAGAGCCAAAGTGAAGTGCAGTGTAAAAGTGCTAAAGGTTAAAGTAAATCATAAGTGTCTCAATCAGTGATGACTATCAATGACACCTCATTTAATTAAGATTTTATTATTAGTTTGTTTATCATTATTTTTGTTTTTTTTTTGTGTGTACTAGTTTAAGAAAAATGCCTATCATCTTGTAGTAGTTTTAAGTCACCTCATCAGCTTTCCTATCATTTGGCCGGGGAGTATGTACGGGCTAGCACGTACATTTGCAACATCGGCATTTACTACATATTGTTAATATCAAATCAATTATAAATCAGTACGACGTTAGCGGCCGCGCGTGCTCAACGTAGCAAATTAATATCAAAATCATATATCATATCACATTATCATTTTTATTATAAAAAATAAAACTATCAATATTAAGCGCCGCAATCTATCAATTTATCACTCTATCAATCTATCAACCAAAGAACGTACAGGGTAGTAGCAGCCCGTACACTCATACTTCGAATTTAAATACCAGTTATGCTATAAACATCAAAATAATTCAAGTAAAATAAGCAAATCACGAAATGTCAGAAGTTGCAGACATCTATTATATGTATATCACGTCGTCTGCACCAACCAAATGTTCTGAAGTGTAAAGTTCACCGATTGCCGGCACGAGTATGAGTATCGTATATAATATGTACTCATAAAAGCAAGTTTTTCTTCTTCATTGTATTGCTATCTTTTTATAAATCATGAATTTTTGCACATTTCTTCATTAGATTCTGATTTTTTAGTCATTGTAAAGAGAAAATGACATTTCAACAATTTATTCTGGACACGCGAACCGACTCAATTACGTGTATATTACCAAATTTATGTCTTCATAACGAAATAATTATATAAAAATAACGAAGAATGCTGAAAAAATTATCGACTGTTTCTGATTGATTTGATTCTCAATCCTCTGCGACTCAAAGTGCTTAATTACAGTTTGCATTAGATTGCAAGTAAGAAGATATAGTCTGAGCTGATAGCAAGCGAACTTTGAAAGAATACGATTATGTTACATTGCAGCAGGGTCTTCTCGTTTACTCCCCGGGTGGGGGTAAACGGGGTGCGGGCCTCGAGGAATTCCTCTCTACCCGGGCATCTCCTCGCGGGCACTTAAGCCCGGTATGTGTTTAGGCCGTAGGCCGAGGTCACCTAGGTGACCCAAAGGTGTCGGTATTTGGGCCGTAAGCCCAGGTCACCTAGGTGACCTAATGGATATCTTGTTCGGTGGGGAGGTCTGGGAATGGTAGCTCCCAGACCTCGGGGTCAATTTCGGTGGTGTCTCGTCCGGTGGTGTCTTGATCGGGTAGGTGTGTCATGTCCGGTGTATTCGCCCTTTCGCCCGTCGCGTCGTCCTCTTCGTCGCCGTCGTCATCCGCATCGGGCCGCGGAGACGGTGATCGCAGGAGCTCGCGAGGCAGGGAACGTCCATCGGGTGGTCGCGCATGGAGTGGCGCGATGCCATGGAGGTGTACGTGCGCGCTATTGTCCGCACGCGCGAACATCCGGCGCGCAAGGCGACGGACATACTCCTCCACGGTCGGCGTTCTGGTATCCCGATGCACGACGTCGTTCCGCACATACCTCGGGGCTCCTACGATCAGTCGCAGGCAGCGGTTCTGCTGGACTTGAAGTCTTCGCCTCTGGTACGCCGAACATAGCGCGTACCAGGCGGGTGCCGCGTACGTCAAGCGCGAGCGGACGTAGGCACCGTAGACTCGCAGTTTGGTGTTGACAGGTAAATGGGATGTGAACAGCGTGTGGAGCTGGGACCTAGCAGCAGCAGCTTGGCCCACGGCACGATTGACCATGGGGACCATGCGCAGGCTGCGGTCCAACTCACACCCCAAAAACCTCACTGTGGTCTTCCACTCTACGTCTTGGCCTCGAAGAGTCAGCTGACGTAGCGGCTTGGAGCGGCTGGTGAGCAGAGCGGCCGTCTTCCCGACGTTGACGGCCATCCTCCACTTGTCCAGCCATTCCGGCAACAAGTCCAGCATACGCTGCATGCGGTTGGTGGCGACGATCTGGTGGTAGGACGACGCGAAATACGCGCTGTCGTCAGCGAAGAGCGACAACAGCACGTCCTCCTCCCCTTCCCGCAGATGATGGCGCAGGGTGGGGATGTCATCCGTATACGCCGCGTACAAACGCGGCGATATACAACTGCCCTGGGGTACTCCGGCTTGGATGGTGCGTGGCTGGGATTCGGCACCATCCACTGCCACGTAAAAGCTACGGCCGTGTAGAAATGATGCCAGCACTCGCACATAAGCAGGCGGCATGGTGGTGTCCAAGATCTTGACCAGGAGCCCGGCGTGCCACACACGATCGAAGGCCTTCTCGATGTCAAGAAAGACCCCCACAGTGTAGCGCCCGTTGTTCCGCTCACTGGTCAGGTGGTTTATTACCCTCGCCAGCTGGAGCGTCGTCGAGTGGCCGCTGCGGAATCCAAACTGCTCCTCGCGCAGGGGCAGATGGGGCGTGACTCGACGCAGCAGTAGACGCTCGAACAGCTTGGCTATGTGCGAGAGCAGGGTGATCGGCCGGTAGCTTCCAGGCAGGCGGCGGTCCTTCCCCGGCTTGGGAAGAACGATGATCTTCCCGGCCTTCCACGCCTCTGGGAAGTGGCCGGTGCGGAGTACTCCGTTGAACAGTCTCGTGAGCGCTACGAGACCTGTTCGAGGCAGCAGCATCAACGCGGCGTTGGTGATTCCGTCGGGGCCTGGCGCTTTTCGCTTATCAAGGCGAGCAGCGACCGACCGCAGCTCTGACAGGGAGATGAAGTCCTCTCCCCGGAGCGGCGGTGTAGGGGCCGACAGGAACCTCTCCAGTTTGTCCTGGACAGCCGCGTGATGACGGATGATATGGAGGTTGGAAGTGTTGGGGGCGTTGGGCGTGAATGTCTTCTCCAGGTGGGCCGCCAGAATCTCAGCACGATCCTTGGCGGCATATGTACGTTTACCCGCGGCATCGAACAGCGGGTAAACGGGGGTGTCATGTCCGGTAAGCTTCTTGCAGAGAGAGTACAGCGCTGTGTCGTGTTCGGTCGCTCGATCGACGGTATCCTCCCATCGCGCCTCGTCGAGAGCGACTACGGCACGCGCGATCTTCTCTGCAAGCCGGTTCAGGTCAGCCTTCACCCTGGGGCAGCGAGTGCGGGCCCATAGGCGGCGTAGGGTGCGCTTCCGCTTGAGCATATTGCGGAGCGAGCTCGGCAGGTCCTTCCTTCGGTTGGTAGTGTCCGGTGAAGTCGACGTGGTGGTGGTGGCTGCTGCTTTGGCGGCGATGATCGCCGCCGCGATGTATGCAGCAGCATCGTCGACTTCCGAAGGTGTGGTGATCGGGCCTGCTAGCTCAAGCCCGGCAAGCTCGGCGGTGTAGCGCTCCCAGTTCATCCGCATCCGCGGCGGGCGAGGCACTAAAAAGCCTCCCTGGGTGGCTAGGGTGACCAGAACCGGTAGGTGTTGGGTGTCAAGGTCATAGAGGACCTCGACATCAAACGGGTTATCGAGTCCGTGGTGCAGCACTATATCAAGGACATCTGGCTGTGAGCGGCTGTCAGTGGGTATGTGGGTCGGCGCTCCCGGCCCCATCACACCGTACCCGCTCCTCACGCTATCTTCGTGCAGTTGCCTCCCGACCCCAGTGATGATTCGCGATCCCCACGCATGATGTTTCGCGTTGAGATCACCCACGATCACTGCGGGTCCCTGCTGTCCGAAGATTGTCCCGATATCGGTGCTGCAGAAAGTCAATCCGGGTGGTTTGTAGGCGGCATAAATGCGGAGCTCCTGGTTGCCCACGTTGACACGCACCCCCTGTGTACGGGTGCTAGTGAACGGGGTGTGCTGCAACTCTTCATGTATAATATCCCTCCGCACCAGAGCGGCCGTACCTCGGTACGGATAGCCCCGGGGAGAGATTTCATCACGCCGATACACGAAGAAGTTGGGCACGCGGAGCTCGACGCTGTCCGTGAGTTTGGTTTCGCCCAGGAGGATGACATGGATATCCTGCGACTGGGCGAGTAGTGTTAGCTCACGGACGTGTCCTCTTATGCCGCCCGGATTCCAGTATAGTACTCTTAGGGCGGTCACTGGTACGACCGCCCGAACTGGGTTATGGCCGCCGTTATAGCGCCGACTACATCCCTCGTGCTCACATAGTGCGCGAGCGCCGCCATAAGCGCTTCGATAAGGACCCGGACAATGTTGTTCATGTCCGAGTCCTGCGCGGGGGGTGGCGGAGGGAAAGTAGGGTGTAGCGGCGCTCGAAGCTCCGCCTCTTCTATAGCCTGTCGGTGGCCGCGGCTTCTCGGCGCCTCGGCGATTACTGGTATTGCCGCCAACGATGTTGATGTTGGCGGCCTGGGGTGCGGTGTGGACGCGGCGGCAGGCGCAGCCTCTGCTGGCCTCGGCTGCCTGCGCCTGCGCCGGTTTCGTTTTCTTCGCAGGGGCTCCCCCCTGCCTATCGGGTCATTTGCCGGCGGTTGCAGAGTCGCCGGCTCCCGGTCTATGATAACCCCGCCCGCTTCCCCCCGTCGAGTAGCTGGGGCGGTCGGGATGTAGGCCGGCGGTTGTTTAGTCGCCGGCTCCTGGTCTACGTTAGCCCCTCCCGCTTCCCCCCGTCGAGTAGCGTGAATGAACACGCCGGGCGACGGCGGGGCGCTACTCACTGCGGGTCGGGCGGGGGAGGCATGCACGGCCACTGCGGGACGTGCCGCGGGGGCAGGGGCGGCGCGTACTACCGCGGGACGTGTTGCGGGGATGGCGGGGGCCGCTGCGGCGACTTGCATGGTGGCGGCGGGTGTTGCGGTTGGGGGGGGAACTTGCCTACACCCCCCTGCCCTCTTCTTCGGTTCCTTGTCCGGGCGCGGCGGCGCGATATCGATGCCGCGTTTTCGCGCCTCGCGGCGGAACACCGGGCATTTGCGGTCCCGCGCCACGTGCGCTTTTCCACAATTCGCGCACTTGGGCGCGGCTTCTTGGGGCCGGTCACAGTCTTGTGCCAGGTGCCCGCCTGCACAGCGGACACATTTGGGTGGCCGGTGGCAGTTGGCCGATGAGTGGCCGAACTGCTGGCATCTGTGGCATTGTGGCGGACCTCGTCCGCCCTTCCATGCCTCGATGATGAGGCCCGGCATCGACAGGAGCTCGGTCTCTCTGTACAGGTGACCGAGCTCTTCGAAGGTCAGATGCTCCAGCTGCACGAAGTATGTGCAGCCGTGCCGCCCTCTGACCGGTGGTATGGCCCTCGCCTGGGTCGCCGGATACCCTAGGCTGCGCAGCGCCGCGATGACCTCTGCTGGCGGAGTGTCTTGCGGTAGCCCCCTAATGGCTACCTTGCTGGGTAGGCTCGACGCTGGGCTGTAGCAGTACCAGGCGATGTTCGGATCCTGCTTGGCAGCGTCAAGAAGGTACCGTTGGAGCACCCGGAATTCCTCCGCTGACTTGGGGAGGAATCTGACGCCCTTTCCCATCGGGCGGGCGTTAGGGGCGTGTCCAAGGATGCCTCGAATTGTGGTGAAGTGCCTCGTCCAATTGGGGAGGCACTCCACGGTGATGGGCGGGTACTCGGAGCGCGCCGTCTTCGCTCCGGTAGTGCTCGGAGGGTTGAGCTGGCGCTGCAGCTCTTCCTGGCGCTGCTGGAGCGCGCGGGGTGACGGTGGCGCGGCGGCGGCGGCGGCGTAACCGGACGGCCCAGCCTGAGGGGTAGGGGGGCGGGATGTCGCCATAGGAGACGGCGACGAAGCGAATCCGGCGTAGCTCGTCGAGTCCCGAGGCCATGAGGCGGATCCCTGCGACGCGCTCTCTGTGGGTAGTCGTACGCCACACTCGTCCCGAGGTGAGGAGGCCGGCGGTGGAGTGGGCCGAGTCCTTTGCTCGGCTGTTAAATGGACGTCGAATGACGACGACGTTGTATGTGAGGTGGTCGGCGACTGGTCCGTCTTCGGACGCTTGTCGTCTCCTTCGAGCGATTCGGGCGAAGAGTCGGCAACCCGCGGACGCTTCGGTGCTTCACCGCCCGATGTAAGCTCAGCTACATCGGCGGAGAACAAAGGCGCGGAGTCTGACGACTTTTGCTCGCCGGATGGAATCCGGAAGCGTGGTAGTGGTGCAGGCGCTGGCGGTGACGGTAGCGCTGCTGTGGGTGCGATCGGCGTAAACGAGACGGTGGTGTTGTCACGTATGTCGCGCCGCACTACAGCGCGTGGGAACGCGGGGCGCTCCCCCCTAATACGTGGGTCCCTCGGGGGGGGGCTCCCCCCGACCGGACATGGTCGCGCAGTTTTGCGAATGCAAGTAATGCTACTCGGATAGTAGCTACAGAGGTACCTTAGTGAGCCGCTCCTGTGCGAGTGCAGCTCCACGCACCCTCGGCGCGTGCAACCCAGCCGGGTGAGACCCCTGGGGGGAGGCCCAGCTAGGCGCCCGCGAGCGGGGGCGGAGACTACAAACACAATGGGATAATGAACGGTGGTTTCACTGAGGGCACGTCTGCATACGTCTTTGCAACGAAAGGCGGTGCAGATCGCTGCGTCCGGGCAGCTTCGGTGGAGCAGGTGCACGCGATGCGCTGCCGACCGCTTCCTCAAGCCACGACACGGGTCGCGGCGAGTACAACTGTCGCCGGTGGCAGGGGTGCAGGGGCGATAACCGAAACTGGCGAACTTTGCGTCTCACACGATACGCGCAGCGATAACGTTCACGATACGCGTCCGTTCACTGCGCGCGTACGCACGAGACTCTGATTATGATTATGTTACAACACACTAAATCGTTTGGCTTTTTAGCATTTCCGGTAGGGTGATAACGAAGTGCGAAAGTGGGAGAAGTAGTTTCCCACAAGACTGGTCTAGAGATGACAATTTAGAAAATGTTAATTGCATCTTATAATGGGAACCGAAACTGGTATGTCTGGTAATAAGATGACCCATTAATCACCATGTCATCCTTAGAAACAGGATAAATATTACAGAATTACCTGAACATATCATAAACAATACGTGATTCAAATTCGCATTTGGAAAAGTGACGGCTAGACAATTCAATTCAGCCATAATATTAAAGTAATATAAAATAACAATAGTATAAATAAACGTGATTGGTAGCTTGTTCAAGATTCATTGCATTTTTTTGTATAACAATTCATTGAGTGTGATTTCAAATTATAAAGGGTTATCTAGATATTGAAAAGGTTAATAATGACAAGAATCGCTGACAAGTAACGAACAACAAATAATTTAGCCTTGGAATAAACTATAATATAAAATATGATAACTAATGTTTCATTCTTAATGAAAATGCAATTTCCTAACAAAATCCTTAAACATGTGTACCTTGTAAACTTAAGGCATCACGCGGTGAGTCCAATTCTTCTTTCCAACCTATAAATAATACCTAAAATACCTATAATAATATAATAATTATACGAACCTTTGCACAAGAGTAGGATAGTAACAACTTGCTTTAATAAATACTAGGATAAAATCCTTACACAAAAGTTATAAGTGTCCATATACTCGTACATTTTTGGTGTGTTTTTGTTTAGCTTTATCTACACATACGCTTTTAATAAACATAGGTGGTCTAGCCCAAAATAACAACTTATTCTCGCCTTTTAAAGTTTATTTTTAAGATATACAATTTATAATATAAAAAAACTGAATGACGTTATGAGTGATCCCGGATAAGCGCATATTTGCCGCGTGTTTACTTACGAGTAAATACACCCAGAACCAAATGTGCACAAAGAAAATGATTAAATGACATAAATGTTTATCATCGCTGTCTATTCATTTGTGACTACTATGAATGATCTAAATAGTATAGTATATTACATAATATGTTGCTTGGTGTTTTTCCTTCAGCATCAGATGTACGATATTTTATCTAAATTGATCCGAAATCGGGTATATTTTTTTCTCATTTTTAATTTTTACCACTTCCAAATTTACGCAATGCCTTTTTTGGCAATATATACTAAAACTTTATATCAAATTCGTATTGTATCGTATTGCTCCTAATGGTCGACGAGTTAGTCAGAATGCAATACTGTAATACTTTTCCATCAGTTAATTTCATCCAGGAAACATTACACAAACAAGTGAATCAGATTAAAAATTTCTTAGTAAATTCCGTCATCGCCGTGAACGAAGTCGTTGCAAGCTGTGTATAGCAAGACGTCACAACAAGCCATTCTAAGTATTCGGGGTATCACGTCACAATGTAAGCGGACCGCGTCTAGACAGGTTGCAGACGAATTTTTAACCGACGCAACCGCGACTAGGCGCTGCATCATACTTACGTGTTAATGTCTAGTCATCGGACATAAAAAAGTATGACTTTTAACTTTTTGTGGCGCGCATTTTAATATCGTTAAAAATTATTACACAACGGCACCGTCGTCGAAAATTAAAATGATTTTTTTTATTACCTAGCCTTTTTGAAAATGAAACTGTACAAAGTGTATTGAGCCGTCAACTGTTTACCAAGTAACTTTGAAATTGCTCCAGGTTTGAAATGAGTTATAAAATTTTGCAATAACTTAGAAAACTTATCGTGAAAATTTTATTATATAAACTGAATAGTGTATTGCTTTCCTCTTCACATTTTTCTCAGACCATATGGACAGATATCATGATTTAGGCGGAGAATGAATATTGTTGACAAGCCGTGTGGTATCCGGCTAAGTAGAATAGTACCACCCTCATTTCTTACCGAGTTGTCTTAAAAGGCGACTAAGGTTAATCGACCCGCCGTGTAGGTATCCGGCTGAGTAGAATAGACCACCCTCATTTCTTACCGAAGTGTCGTAAAAGGCGACTAAGGCAAGTTGACGTCAGGCAGGCGGCCGGTCGTAAACACGCAGCCAAATCATGTTACGGCATGTTTATAACATGTTGTGCCGACCCCACTTAGAGTGGGATAAGGGCAGGAGGAGATATATAATAAATATTGTTGACATATTAATTAACGACCTCAATGAAGCATATTACATTATTATAATGCAACAATAAGTTTCCTAGTATTGATGTTAAATAGCAAATCTGGCACAAATCCTAATATCGTACTAATAATAATATTAGTAATAATAATTATTATAAATGCGAAAGTTTGGATGGAGTATGGATGTATGTTTGTTACTCCTTCACGGCGGATCCGCTGAACACATTTTTTGAAATGAAACCTAGCTATATCAATTTATCGCCCTTGAAATACCCTACTTTAAAAAAAAATCTACTATCACTATTAAGATATGAGTATATAAATAGCACTTAACACTAAATTAAGCGTTCTATGCCACTACTACTTAGGATCAAACGGAAAATTTAAATAGGTGCAGCGATCAAACAAACAGAAGAGGAAACCATAATAGGCGTAAATAATTAAAAAATAAAAATCTATAAACTGTACCGATGTGCCTAAGCAAATAAGTAAATGGATTAGAATAAAAAAGTAAGCTAACCTACTTGCTAAGTTTAATTAAAATCGTTGGAGCCGTTACTACAAGATTAACTCATTTAAATAACTTATAGAATTAGGCGTTACTTTGCGGAGATCCATAATACAAAAGTAATAATAAGATTAATTTACTATAATCACGATGAAGTTAAATAGAAAATATATATAATGCTAAATGTAGAGTAAACAATCCGTTTTCATATCTGATACATGCAGGATTCGTAAAAACACATTCACAAAACTTGCGATTTAATCGTGGAGTCTATTTCCTGATGATGCTTCGGTTGCGGGGCGAAACGATTGTGATAGTGAACGTTTGTAGTGCTAGCGTATTTTGGTGGCGGTGGTAGAGGTTTGTGCATGTGTTTTTACGAATCCTAACGAAGTATCCTTCGAAGCATGTATCAGGTATGAAAACAGATTGTCCTCGCTACATTTAGCATTATATATTTTCTATTTTACTTCATCGCGGATTATAGCAAAATAATTTTATTATTACATTTGTGACTCATTTAAATATCAAACATCATACTAGTCGTAATTTTAAAACTTCAACGCACGTGAATCCTTTAAGGGACAGATTAGTAACAATCAGTTGCCTTACACTAAAAATTATGATTGGGTAAGATTCAAAAAATTATACCCACGACTTCGTTTGTGTAAAATTGTATGAAAATAACCTCACTTATGTACAACAAAACTTTTCCTGTTCCCGAACAAAATTACGAATTTGCCTTAATCAGGAATATAAACTTCAATTGTATAAATATTGCCAAATATTCTCTAAAAGAAACTAATAGACGGACTATCGCAATATAATATTAGTAAGAATATCAATAATCTATCAATCAATAAAAGCTTTTTCTTCCGATTTATTCAAAACAAAAGTAAAAACAAACCAGTTCCTGCGTAGTCCCAAATAATGTCAAGGTTATTCTAAATGTCTCCTAAATGACTAGAAAATGGTAAAATATATGGATATACCATACGAGTGAGGTAATTTGACGCGCCCTGTGGTATCTGCTGCGCTGGGCAGAATGGACCACCCTCATTTCTTACTGAGGTGTCGTAAAAGGCGACTAACACATTAAAATTTAAATAATAAAGATTAAAATCTTTGTATATGGTTTTAACGGGGTTTTTGTAACGTGTCTTCTTGTAGAAAGTATTATAAATATGATGTAATAAAGTTCCTTTAGAATACAAAAATAGAAGAACACAGTTCACTATAGACTTGATCACCCTTTTGCATATCGAGGTGTCGTAAAATACGACTAAGGTAAGTTGACGGTAGACTGGCGGCCACTCGTAAAATATATAGCCAGAACATGTAACAACATGTTAAAAAAATGTTGTGCCGTCACACTTGGAGTGGGATAATGGGCAGAGGAATGACGATGATCGAGATTTTATTTAATAAAAATTGTTGTTTTTCCCTGTTTCATGTTCTGTTTCGGGTACTGAAAAAATTGCTATAATTTTATGAGAAAGCAACGAATAATTTCGCTGTCAATCGCAAAGTCATGATAACTCAATTGGGTAACGGGACTCGAATTTAGAATACTAGGACCTATCCCAAATTAAATCCTTTTTTATATTTTTAATCGCATTTCTTTTGATTTATTAAAAAAAATTACCGAGCAAGGCACGGTCACCCAGGTTAATATATTTTAGGTTATTTAAAAGGTTCCAACTAAAAGATTCGCAGTAGCAAGTATCACGTGACGATATTTCACTAATCTATTAATATGAATCAGTGGATCACACAAAACCACGCGCAATTGACGTGCCGTCTGAACTTCAACCGTGCACATTTCATTAGCGTATCTGTCTAATGGCCTGTTGACTAACGTCCACACAGATTCTAATATTAAATAAAAGATAACCGACGCAATTATTATCTATTAGTATAAATAACTAATTATATTAGCTATGGCTATAATGATAAAATTATTTACCATCATATTTATTAAAACAAGGTTCGCAACTTAATTGTATCAATAATAATTAAAACATTAATTTGTGGTAGAAAAGTAACATTCTTTTATCCTTCGTCTGCTACAGAAAAGAATCTTCTCTCCTTGGAAAAAAAATGTAATGCACAGAAGAAAATAATAAAAACAATTTCGGTTAGATCCAAGACGCCCCAAAGCTGATTGACAGTCCATATCAATAATAATTTATAGAATTAGGTAGGCGTTACTTTGCGGATATCCATAATACAAAAGTAATAATAAAATTATTTTGCTATAATCCGCGATGAAGTAAAATAGAAAATATTTACAAAGCTAAATGTAGAGTGGACAATCCGTTTTCATAGCTGATAAATACAGGATTCGTAAAAACACATGCACAAACCTCCACCGCCACCACAATACACAAGCACTACATACGTTCACTATCACAAACTCAACAATCGTTTTGCCCCGCAACCGAAGCATCGTCAGGAGATAGACTCCATGACAAAATCCTTTGTGATTGTAGTGTAGTGAACGTGTGTAATGCTTGTGTATTGTGGTGGCGGTGGTGGAGTTTTGTGCGTGTGTTTTTACGAATCCTTCATGTATCAGGTTTCATACCTATCCACTCTACATTTAGCATTATAAATATTTTTCTATTTTACTTCATCGCGGATTATAGCAAAATAATTTTACTTGTGTATATCAATAATTGTATTAAATGATACATATTTATATAGGCAAATCATGGCTTTCCTGCGCAGGATTTGAAAACAACAACCCAGAGTGACAATCACACGATCTTGCCGTTCAGTCATCACAGCTTTTTAAAGTTTTGTAATTCCTATTACAAATGTATTTTAACTGTAGACTTTTTGTCAATCAAATCATAAACAGCATTCAGCAAATACAGAAATAAACATAGATTACAATTAAGAATTACAACAAGAACATTGTATGATTTTCAGATAAGAAAGTAACAGTCTGCCGCAGTCTGACTGCAGTCAAAAAATGTTTGCCTATTGTTATGTTTGTAATAATGTTTAATAATAAAATTAATATTTTGGATATTTTTGTCTCGATTACATAAATTACTACGGTTTATGCTAGAATTGCATACGCGAGACAATGAAATAAATTGTGTCTGGAAAAAAAACCTTGACTAATTATTTTGTTACTAAACCTGTAATAAAATAAATAAAAACGGTTTATTAATATAAAATTTTCGTATATAAATTTTCATAAATAACATCTGCGTTTCTTAATGCCAAATGTCCCAATAACGTCTCACGTATGTGTATATGATGTCAAAATTATTTAGAACACCAATACACAAACAATGTTCATTTGATCAGATAAACAATGTATTATTTGGTGCAATGAAATAAAAACTCGGCGGCAAACGGCATTATTGACTGACAATACCGCAGTCGGTCACTCGCCAGTCGCCAAAATTACTACTGTGCGTTACATACGTTCATCAGGTTTTTATGGGCGGGGGAAAGCCCGCTTATTTGCCAGCCGCGTTTCTAGACTATGACTATGTGTCTAGACGTCTGTTCCTGGAGGTCATGAGCCAGCTTTCACGTGTATTCAGTTAATACAAATTACGCCCCATATTGCATGACGCAAATTCAGCATTACGCGATGTCTGCGTGTCATATTTAAAGGCAAGAGGCGAAAATGGGCCAGCACAAAATAACTAATAGTCATATAATATTATCAATATTTTAATCAAGATTAATAATTAATAATAATTATAATAATAATAATTAATTAATAATATTATATTCAAGATTTATTACTGTCTCTTTTAAGTTAGGACAATGAATACTGAAAAATAATATATCGCAACGCACTTTAAAAAAAATGTTAAATTAGAGAAAATAAATGTCATTTTTATTAATTTTCCACTTAATTTGATATTATGTTTGTTTATCAAATAGATTCCACAAATTTATTCCTCATAATGATAAATTGTGTGTGTGTTTGAAAGTTATGTCTTAAAAATTATACAAACATCGTTAAATAATTTATAGAATTAGGCGTTACTTTGCGGAGATCCATAATACAATTCTTCGCGGATTATAGCAAAATAATTTTACTATTACTTTTGTAAACATCGTTTAAGTAATTATCAAGCCCGCGTTAAACAGTTTTTACTACTTACTGTTTCCTTTGGTTGTTTCATTAACGAAAAGAAAATGTAACGTCCAAAGATTACAGTGTACATATCGAAAATGGTTACGACATATTCAACTCACATTTGTATAAATTAATATGTTACACCGATACTGATTTTTTTATTAATAATCGACAAACGATTCTGTACAGTAATGTGTACGTTTTAAAGTTAATGAACTGTTATGAAATATAAATTACAATAAAAATTTTGTTTTATTTGATAACGATATGGATGTATTATATTACAGATTAATTTGTATATAATTTCGTCATATCATTTGATTACAAAATTCTGTCAGTTCGAATTAATTTTATTGCAAACATAGTAATTATAGATGTAACACGGCTTAAGGATCTTCTGTATTTTACCTATTACATTATAGTGTACATATTTTTCATCAAACGCAATTCATATCTTGAGTTTTGTAATTGGCGCTCACACCTACGTTAGTGTGTGTGATATTTTACATAAGCTTTAAAATTAATGTTAATTACTTTATGAATATATATATTCCTGTTACAGCGTTGAACAGCGTTGAATTGTCAGATATTAAGCACAGTTTCCTGGTTAGAGTTGCTGAGTGCCTTCGGCAGGTGGTTGGTTCCTCTCTTGTGTGTATGTGGCACTTATTTATAGCCTTAACATAGTATAACCAGGAATACTGATGAACATAGGACGCGGTTCTGGATATAACATTCTTCAGAGAATAAAGCAAAGGCATTCTTATATAGGTACTTAATTTGGATTTAGAATATTTAAAACCAATTTTGAATTTCAAAATTAAATCTCTATAATTATATTATATTTCGATAATTACATATTTTTCTGTTTAGGTGCTATTTAAAATGATAGATGTTGCAAAGTAGTTATTTAACTTTTGATTTTCATTTAAATTTCTTGAATAACGATACATTAAATTAACATTGCGATCTGTGCAACAACAAAAACTACATTAATTTTATACAGTTTTAATGATAAGTATACTGAATGTTCAAATGTTTTAAGTGTTGTGGTTCTTGATCGTAATGTATGCATTTGAGATAAGTGGAAATATATACTTAAATTCTTTGTTTATATTACATATTTTAAAGAATAATTGTTAAAGGTGTTCTGTAATATTGAACTCCTCATTTAAAAATTTGCTAGTGATATTTCAAAAATATTATTTATGAAATATTATTTAGATACCATACTTAGCATAAAATTACTGAAAAAATCTGATATCACTAGAACTATTATTATTTAGAATGTAGATGTTAATGTTATTATTTTTTCTAAAAATAAAATAATAAATAATAGAAATACAGGTTTTAAACAACAAAAAAATTATAAATAAAGTTGATAAACAATATTATCTCATGAAAAAAATAAAGAAAGAAACATTACGCTTAAGATGAATAGGAGAAGTGCAATAAAAAAAAAAGTATGAAAACGGCATAATTCCAAAGCTTTCCTTGCGTGCGCTGAGTAAACAATGATAGTTATTAAAAAATCATGTACTACAAAATTGTTCCTCTCTAAAAGTTGTAAATAAAAGTTCGCGACTTTAACCATTGTTATGGTTATCAAAGTACTATATTACGATTTTAATCCTTCCACGCGGACGGAGCCGCTGGCGATTGCTAGTGTATCTATAAAGTAAAAATAACGGTGTATGAGCATTCCATGTCCTCCTCTCTCCTTTTTTTGTAGAGAAAATTTGGAGCTTAGATTGATTGGATGTTTTGAGATATGCAGGTTTCCTTAATATGTTTTCCTTCACCGAAAAGCGTGTGATAAATAAGCGCATAAGTTTTAAATACAAACTCATTGGTTCGTGGGGTTTGAACCCATTACCCCGTTCGAGAGAAGGACACGGTCTCACCAATCGGCTATCACGACTGTGTCTGTCGTTCCACGTATTAAATTAAAAAAATATATATTACTGCGGCTGGACATAAGTATTTAATATATTTAACCAATTATTTTAATGTGAATTTTTAAGCTAAGTGGTTTTGATATCTGTATTTAATAGTTGTAACTTTAGTCCCGAATTTAGCATCACAACTGGCAACACCAGTCACCACACATACAATGTTGTAGTACCGGGTTGCTTTATTTATAACGCTACTTGGACTGTGCGGTGTGGTCGTACACCTAGCAAAGCCGTCCCGTAACTTACGATTCCTGCATTCTACCTCCTTTTTGTCCGTCTGGGTCTCTCCAAGCTAGCTGCGGCTCACCTAGTACATACAGTACCATTTGTTAATTATTTCACGTTGTTCGATCGTATTCTCTAATGAGGTTAAGTTAACTTAAATAATTTAAGAGAAATTAATTTATAATGCTGATGTGAAAAGGCAAGTAGCCAAAGTTAGTAAACAACGGCTTATAGATAGTATAATAGTTATCATCATTATCTCTGGCTATAAGCCTATTATATCAATGTTTTTATTATGTGATCGTTCTTTCCTTGCCCCTATTTTAATGTTCTGCCCTCGATTCGGGAGTTTGGGTTAACTTCTGCTCCCTTTAGGCTGACGAATTTAGGAGTACTAATATCTTAAATGTGTTATTGATGGCCTAGGGCAGAGGATTTATTTTAATAGTTTTAATTTTTATCTTTATATTAATGATGTCATGTCTGGATCGACTTCACCATTGACTGTTTTCTTGGATAAGCTGTTTATCTCGCGTCATAGTTTAGTTACCACTGAGATTCTTGCTGGATCTTCTGCAGAAGAGCATCTTTCCAAACCAGTGAGAGCTTCATTAATATTTGATAATTCGATAGAGCTTTTAAAAGCCAACTTAAATAAAGAATAATTTGAATTTGTTAGAGATGTGACAAATTGATTACTATTGGATTATTGCAAGCATGCTTGCAATAATCCAATAGTAATAGTACTGGTATGCTTAATATGCTACTCAGCAATTGGAGGTGGCAGCAGAAACAGCAGGTGGCCGGTGCAGTGAAAGGAGCGACAGCTGGGGAGTGGGGAGAGGGGACGAGGGAACTAGGCATCGCCCGCATCGCATAACCAGAGCGATAGATTTAAGTAATGACGCGCGCACGCAACTTTTTTGTTTTCTGCATATAACTAAAATTCACATATAGAAATCATGTTATAATAAATAAAATATATATGGGACAATTACAAAGACGTTATTATACTTATATTTCTCCTCGGGATTAGTTTACATGTAGTAAAAGGTGTCGCCAATCTACACTGAATTTGTAATTTTTTGCTGTTGGTGTGGTAATATTCCCCACTACCTGACCTAGCTGAGTTCTTAAGCTTATATCAACCTATTCAAAATAATGAATAGATTGGGTTATCATAGGGCAGGTGGGATGGTAATCTTTTCGGGAAAATCCCTCTTATAATTCCCTCGTATAATAGAACTTCACGTATAGGTGAGTTCGTTTGATCATTAATTATTATCGAATTTATAATACAATATTTAACCGAAATTATTTAATAATAAATTCATGGATTTTTTTTCAATATTCAGTCCATAAATGAATCATACTTTAAAAGACAAACATATTATAATTGAATAGAAATACCAATAATAAACAGTTTATTAAAATCGAAATAAAGGAAAACGAGTCATAGACTATTACTTTTACGCTTCTATATCGCTTAGTCGCGCAAGTGTTGCCGATACCTAATACGGAGAGGGGTAAGCGGCGCAGAAGCGGGAGGGGGGAATCGTCTAGACAGGCCGCAGACGCACGGAGGCTGCGCCGCGCCCGGCTCACTCACACATACCCATAATGCATCGCCCGCCTGCATGCACATTGCACACAGGAACAATATAGTGACCTCTACCACTCAAGGTACAATGCATCTAGAATCGATTAAAAATATCAAAGGTTTTACTCGTAAACATATTTTCAACTGTCTGCGAAAACATCGAGAGACAAATGTCAAATAGAATCATTATTATTAATATAAATGTTTTCAATAAACTTTCTTACATATATATATTTTTTTAGATTTACCCGTAATTGTGTTAAAAATTTGTCGTAATAAATAAGATTTTAATACGATGACAATTTTTAATATTTCCTTAATTCATTTTGACTGGATTTGCCCTGAATTATTTTCTAAAATATTAAAGTGAATTTTTCCGCCGTGTGGTATCCGGCTGAGTAGAATAGACCACCGTCATTTCTTACCGAGGTGTCGTAAAAGGCGACTAAGGTAAGGGAAATGAGGGTCGTCTATTCTACTCAGTCCACACGGCGGAATAATCATAATTTATGTTACTTTATTGCTCGTCTCAACGTTGGACCACGAGTCAGAATGAGAGATAAATAAATAAATAAATATATGGGACACTTACACACACGGTCGTCCGTCCCCAAAGTAAGTAACTTAATACTTGTGTTATGGTAGAGAGACAACTGGTGAATATATACTTATATATTTTCTAAATACATACTTAAATACAAATAAACACCCAGGCTCAAAGACCAACAAATTCTTTTTTTTTTATAGAAAATGTTGGCCCTCGGCGGGAATCGAACCCGCGACCCGCGGAGCTGAAGGCAGGATCACTACCCACTGCGCCAACGGGCCAGTCAAAAGATAGAAACGAGAGATAGAAAAAAAAGAGGTTTAACCTCTTTTTTTCTATCTCGTCTACAGTCTAAGAAATAATTACTAGTCATTACCGTCTATTAAGCATGTTTTATGCTACACTCACATGTAATAAAACTCCAACTTTGATCAGAATGTAGTCTAGTCTATGTTCATACTTAAAGTAGTATAAAAGGTGAGAAATAACACGAAATGCGCAAATCACCTCGCACACAATTATCTTCATGTCGAGACGTTTTGTCACTCCGTGATAGGTTGATAACAAGTACACAAGATTATGTCCACCTGTTGAAATGATAAACGTCTACCCATTTTGTGATTATACGAAATAATTAATTTTAAATACTAAGAACGATAACGCTGTAAACATAACAACGACATGTTGACATTTTCAAAAGTTTATTCGTTTCTGCGCATTTTATAAAATGACTCATTACTCCATAGAACTTGTTAACACACAAGATGCAATCAATATATGGATTATAATAACCCGTATAAAAATTAAAACTATGGCTTACTGGATTATCTTTATATCATTATCAAATTGTATACAACTTACATAGGTACTTCAACTTAAGAAATCTGCAGAAAATAAATTTGCTTTTTATCTATATCATCGAAAACATTTTTTTTTGATGTTGTTGTACCTATTTTTTGAAATACAAATATTAGTTCCTAATTTTGTTGGAAAGCAAGAATGTATATGTAATTAAATAGCTGCAAATTTCAAAATGGCCTCCGAAATCCTTAGAAAGAAAAATATGTTTCTTCAGCTAACACGCATCTCATCTCATCACAGGATTCCTCACGTTAACTTCCTCCACCACTGTTTTGAATTTTAAATATTAGTTTTTCCAGATGATTCCATGTGATTAGGCTTATAGCCTGTATTATAGCCTGGATCATAGTCACATCCTAGAAATATAAGTTTCCTTAAGAACAAACCCGTTTAAAGATAAACTGTTTGCTGCTCTTCACGCGTTGCCTGCTTTATGCAATATATGAACACCATATAACGTAAATAATTTTCATTGATATTATAACGCCATTATGTAAAATAACATTTATGCAATATAAGAATGATCATTGAAAGCCACTCATGAAAACCATTTACATTTTTAAAAGACCTGATAATAGATAAATCACGTCACTTGTGTGACGTATTAAGGCTATAAAGGTCACAAAGAGTTAGTTTAACCACAAAGAGATAGTTTAGCCACAAAGAGTTGGTTGTCCAACTCTTGGTGACTAGCCTTTGTAAAGAAATGAGCCTATACATATTATAAAACAATGACTCCAAAAGCTATGTCTTTATGTGATAGATATTCTCAAAATGGAAAATAGAACGGAATTTCGTACGGTGTTTTTTTTAAATATTGTATTTCTTAAGCAATATTTGGGTTAATAATATATCCACTGGAACGGCTTATCTGATTTTGATGAATCTATCACTGGTAGATAGAAAAAAGACGTTGTGGAGCAACAAACAGGTACAATTTTATCTTATAATTTCCGCATGGTTAAGATTTACGAAGAAAAAAAACTAAAGACACACTGATTTAAAATATATTAAAATATAGTAAATAAAATATATTTAAGTATTCAATAAAAATTAATTATCTGTATTTTGTACTTAGTGGATTTAACCGGAGCACTCAGCATTGTTTACTGAATTTTTGAGAATCGACCGCGAGCTCCTCTTCTATTATATCGTCTCAATCAGCGCCAATAAAAAAAACATTTAATAGGGAATCAATCGTATAATAAATGACATCAAGTAAAACACAAAGGGTAAAAAGTATGATAACAGCGTGCACAGACCGGCGCCGGCGCTGTGCCGGGTCGTCGCTCGCCGGTAGATAACACCAACTGATTATATGCGTACCAATATGGTCCCAATTGGTCATACAAGCTTCAATATTCTTTAAATATCGCTTTATAAATTAATGAAAGTTTCTTATATAAGTGTAGATTGTAATGGTTTCCGCTTAAATCTTAAAATTCTGTAACCAATACCGAAATCTCCGGCTAAATCCACTAAGTACAACTAAAAACACAAATATTCAGTTTGTACTGATATATAAAATCAGTTTTTACAAAAACCTGTGCAACAAAGTTAGTAGTTACGTCAATGCTCTTTTGTTATCAGGTCTTTCAAAAAAGTCAGAGGTTTTTATGATTTAATTTTAATGATATTATTATACATAACTATATTATTAGGATTATAATTTGTAAAAAATTTCGAACACTTGCGAACTCGAAATAGTGTCAAGTGAAACATTCACAAGTTTAAATTCAAATTCAAATTCTAAATATTCTTTATTGAAATAAACTTGTAAACAAGTGCTTTTGAATCGTCAACTCTACTAAACCCCGGACAGGTCAATCAATGACTTGTCGATAAAACTTATGTACCAGATTTTTTCAATTTATCAATCGCTTTTCAGTGTACAGAAACGTAATGAACATATCTCTGAATCGGCATATCTCTGAAGAATTATATGTATATTTTTAAGCTGCCAATCCGCATAGGAGCAGGGTAGTTAGTCCAAGATCATCCGCCCAGATTTGGAATAGTTACAGGTCGGTACCTTTCATATAACTGTTAATACAGTTGACTTAACTTTAGATGTGTCACCACTAACTAGTTCTTTCGTGACCGCAATTAAGAGATGGTTAATGTATAGATATAAATAGATGCGACACTACAAACCTTGGATATAAACTGACTGGTTCGATGGCGCAGTGGGTAGTAACCCTGCCTTCGGCTCCGCGGGTCGGGTGTTCGATTTCCACCGAGGGCCAACATTTTCTCTTAATTTGTTGGTCTTTGAGCCTGAGTGTATATTTGTATTCAAGTATGTATTTTAAAAATATATAAGTACATATTCACCAGTTGTCTGTCTACCATAACACAAGTGTTAAGTAACTTACTTCGGGGAAGGACGACCGTGCGTATAAGTGTCTCATATATTTGTTTATTTATTTAACTAAATATTAGTTGCCAGGTACGAGTGAACGTCCCTCTTTAAGAAGAAGAGAGGAGTAGATAGATAATGGTGAAATTTCTTATATTTCTTAAACACTCTTTTTTACATAGTGGCGCGATATGGTTCCAAGCAGAACCTCAAAAAGATCGCTGGAACTGCTGAATGTAGTACAGTATCTATGTGCAGCATTTTGCATCTATCAGTTAAGAAAGATGATGAAGATGTTAATATTTAAGTATTATAGTTACTCTACATGCTAAACTTTTGCGAATAGATCCTTGGACTCGATACGTCTATTGTATTGTCTATTGTAAGGTTTGTTTCTTCTATTTGTTGTTAAAAAGTGTTTTCGATTTTTGTCTTGCTTAGAAAAATATTGACGTGTTAATAGAAACTGCCAACAACTGAATACTATCCCCGATACGAGAATTGTTTTGTTTATTGTTAAGTTATTCTCTATGAATGGCAGCATTCCGGAATGGTGGTAGAATAGTTCTGATTATTCTATATAGATTAGATAATATAATCTATCCAAATTAATTATAAGTCGACTACTTCTCGATCTCTTGACATTTCGAATTAATACTAACTAATAACCCGTATAGTTTGCATGGTCTGTATTTGTTCTTTTTCATTAATGGAATAAAATATATTAATATACATGCAACGCAAACAAAATATTCAATGTTTTTCCTTATCCTGTTTCTATTCTATAATATAAAGTTTAGATACACTTTAAAATGTCGTGGAGTTGATTAGCTAGAATTAAAGCGGAGTTGAATGAATAAGCAAAAAAAAACCATATATTATACATTGCTACCTTTGAATAAATTAGCAATCTGTATGCATGCCTCGGTATGAAATTACAGACAAGATTAATATAGAACGAAGTGTAAAAACGTTCTTTTAATTAAATTTTGGTGAAATCCTTGGATTTGCTATCAGATAAAACGAATTCGCAAATACGTTCTCAAAGAGTATACCTAAGACATAATTATGATTTTGTTAGTACTTTATAATCATTTTAAAATGTTATAATATAGTGGAAGTCTGTGAGTATGTTTTTTACTCTTTCACGTCTAAGCCGATAACCAAAATTGAAAAAAATTTTATACACCTAAAGGTTATATACCGGACTATGTTTAGCAGGTCAGGGACTGTTCTAGAGAGCCCTGATCTGATTACTGTTTATAGTATTTCACATACAGCAATATGCAGATATTGATTCATCACTAGAATTCACATGTCAAGTGCTAATTAAAAGTTTATTGTTGCTGTAACAATCGAAACAACGATTTGGGTTATAGCCATACCACTAAAAACACAATTACAACGCCTATACAAAGTTTTATATTTTTCTTTGCCAACTAGTGGTTCTGAATTTGATTCCCGATTAGTGAAAAGTTACCGTATAATCAAGATCCTCGAGGCTCAAGGATTTTTTTACAAAGTTTTCAATTATGTTCTAATAAACCCAAAAAATTTAATATCAATCGCCTTATATGAAGCCCACCTTACAAAACCTAATTTAAAAAATAAAAGTAAAAGATTTTAAAAAAGTGAACAGGTATTTATTTATTTAAGTTTTAGATAAAGAAATATATCTTTAAAAAATTAAATATAAACTTGATAAAATAAGTTCCAAAAGTTTACTAACATTACACAACAAATTGATTCAAACTTAATATCAATAATGTTCTTATGTTCATAAAGACATAGATTGAATAATTTATGAAACCATTAACTTAATAAATAATTTATGAACACCTCAATGGTTATTAATATGCATTGTGTAACATCAACATCTAACCTTTTAGGACACATATATTTTTAGGGCGAAAAATATAGTGTAGGAATATTGTCTCTGTTTTTTAAATGTCTTTATATGATAGGATGTCGTATAACAGATATGTACAATCCCGCAGAATCGAAATTCTTTAATATTGTGGTCAGACTGCCTCTCCTCCTCTAAATCAAATACCACTAATATTGGTTAGTCATTAGTTATTAGTCCAAATTAACCTCTACATAAATTAATTGAAGTACATTTACGTACTTATATTTATTTATTTCTGTCTTTTAGAGAATGACAAGTCTTGCTTTGCGATCTTTTTCGAAAATCATATACTTGTGTATACTCATAAATTGAAGTGTTAACTGTAACACTCATCAGTCGTGGTTAGATAACCGCTGAATTCCACATTAATATGTGTATAATTTGGTGTTTGGAATCATCAGAATTCTATGCAAAACTTACAGAATTGGCTTTCTAATAAATTACCCTGAAAACAAGATTTACTGTTTTTTTTTTCAATTTCTTATGAAAATTATTATCTGTATATTTCACCAATTGTGATTATTATCTTACTTATTGTCAAGGCCCGCGAATAATTGTTGATTTATATACGCCTTTTTGATGACTGTGCTTAGAGTTGAGCTAAAATTATGATTACTGATACCAAGCCTCTATTATGATTATCAGTAATCATAAGTTAATCATAAGAGTTTTACTCATAAATAAATAAAGAGTAAATAAATAAACAATTGAAAACTTAAATTGAACGCCATTTGTAATCAAAACCCGTACATGTGAATACCGTTAAAAATACTTACTATGCATACAATGCTTTAATCCACGTGTTGAAAACATATGTATATGCAATATTAAAGACTGAGAGACCCTTGTTCCTAACGTTCTAGAAATGTCATAATAGAAATTTCGTAGTTATCTATTATTCTTTACATAGCTGTGTTATCTCATTTAAAGCCTTAGTAGAACACATGGATTCCAAGTCAAATCACTCGATAGCCAACCGACTAGTTACGAATCCATTCAGGGTTTACCGAGTAATCTGCATTAGAGCTCCAAAGCATAAAAAAGATATATTTCTTCTAGAAGCCTAAAAGAGAACCTTACTTAGCAATGGTGTAGTATAAGATCTTATAATTATTATGCTCGGCTCCTTGGGAAGCGGTATACAGGAAATAGTAAGGCAGTCAAAACCGATACTTTGCCTGAATTTTTAATTATACTCAGCCCTTATGAGGTCGTAACAAGGAGAAATACAGCAGCTTAATTGATGCGAAAACACTACTTTTAACTCTGTATTATTACGTGCAGTTCCTTATCGGACAAACTGGTTGTGCCGATATATGCTTATCTTATCGTACTATGATGCAATTCATATATAGCAATATAACTTTGAAATTTTTTCCGCAATCACTACTGTCATGTGAACGCCTAGTATGATGAATGATATGAACTTTTGTTTGATGTAACATATTGCTTATTTGTTTGTTTCCTTGCTAAAGAGTCGGATATGGCTTAGGTGCCTTCTTCTTTTGAAATAGTTTTAAATGTACAATGCCGATAGTATCAGTATACTGATAGACACAACGTAGATAATATGTGATTATAATATGCGAAGTGATTAAGTTTACGCTTACACGAACTGTATTTTATATGACGCGATATAATCTTATCTTACCAATATTATAAATGCAAAAGTTTGTGAGTATGAATGTATGTTAGTTACTCTTTCACGGCGAAACCGCTGAACCAATATCGATGAAATTTGGCACAATTATTCCCTTTACACCGGAATAACATTAAGGCTCTAGAAATCCTGTTGATTCTACAGGAATAGGATGACATTGAAAAGCGCCATCTATTACCGACACACAAAAAGAGCCCACGCAAACAAAGTCGCGGGTAAAAACTAGTCTAATCGTAAGGCATAGTCTTTGGAAGACTTAAAAACAATAAATGCGATACTCCCGCTATACTCTACTTAGTGAACTGCATTCCGAACTGAGTGAGTTGCAAGCGATGGACATTATTTTAAAGATGGATTTTCTTTAATGTAGTTAGGAAGAAAAGAACGGTGAATGTGAAATATAATCACCTACAATAGCCTAAAAGCTATTCAATTAAATTATCGACAGCATATAAGACCTCAAATTTATTCAGAAATAGGAATTTCTCTTTAATTATTCTATATTATTTACTTATTTATATTTAGCAAATGAGATAACTACAAACAACTCATATTAAGAATAAAGGAAATTTACCCACATCAAATGCAGTCTGCACATACGAGATAACTGACAGTGAGGGCAAAAAGGTCATTGGCACATACTGTACCGTATGGACATATCACAGACATACATGTTTTAATCATGCCCGGCGCATTATATGTACATGTAAATGTGATTATAATATATGTGATTTTTAATGATTCAAAGGCACGAGTTTGAGCACTTGTACCAATACCAATGTTACGGATTCAAATCCCAGATATACATCTACAAACTCTTTGTACTAAAGTGATCCTTAAAATTCATTATATATAAATTTTTAACAAATTATAAATCGAGTACGATATAACTAATTAATATTTCAACAAATAACAATAAAGTATTTTGAAAGACTGACTCAGGTTCATTCAGACTGTTATTATTATTTCATACACACACACACACACACACATATATATATATATATATATATATATATATATATATATATATATATATATATATATATATATATATATACATACATATACACCTGTGTGTGTGTGTGTGTATATGTGTGTGTGTTTGTGTGTAATTATCATTTCATATTAATATTAAGACACTATCCGGTTAAGATCAAAAAATGCCAACTTAACTTAGTCGTTTTTTACGACCCCTTGATAAGAAAGAGGGTGGTCTATTCTACTAAACCGGGTACCACACGTTGGGTCAACTTACCGTAGTCGCCTTTTACGATACCCCGGTAAGAAATGAACGTGTTCTATTCTACTCAGCTTGATACAACTCGGCTTGGTGTTATTTATGATACTATTTGACTTTAATTTGATCGCCAAAATTAATGGAGTACGATGTTAAAAAGAATAAAACAAATAATGATTTTATACTGGATTTAAATTAATGAATATTCACTACCAGTGCATTTCGAAACCTTCTGCCGTCTCCATTTTAATTATAAAGAATGAATTTAATCTTATCTTACACTTGTCAAGTCAAGCCACTGTTTATGCGCTCATTCTTAGGATTTCTTAAGCGCCTTTTACTTAGAGATAAATTTAATTCCGAATGTGTTTGCTTTCACTTAATTTTGTATAATAAAGTCCTTGGAAAGTCACGGAGGAGATTTCGAGAATGATGTAGTATAAAAGACATCAACGAGTTGACTTTTTAACTTTGGATGACATGATCATAAGATTGCAAAATAATTATAATAATACCTATATTAACCTCTTGATTCACCAATTTATCAAATCCTCATTTTTATTGGTGTGATGATTGTAATAAAAAAACAAATAAGGCATATTTTTAACTACGTTTAATTTTAGTATACAGTGTTTTATAATGCAAGTACACTATATATTTTTTTTAAATTTATAAGTAGCTATTCTCGATATTTCATAGTTTTTTTTACACAAAATGAAACAGAGATTTTAATTATACTTGGTTTTTGAAGTACCTTTAATTTAAAAAAACGTAATTTCCTAAACTCATTATTTCCTTTACATATTTAATTTTATGTTAACGTTGCATTATGATAAAAATATATTCGTTCGTTATTAGTTTTTCGCTGTTTAATTTAAAAGTAAAGTAACTGTCTGTTACTATCCCACAGCTGAGTATAGGCCTCGTCTCTCCGTTTTTTTGGAGAGAAGGATCGGAGCTAAGACCTACCACGCTGCTCCAATGTGGATTGGTAGGTATAGGTATACACATATCCCCAGAATTCTCTAGAGATATGCAAGTTTCCTCACGATGTTTTTCTTCACCGAACATGTGATAAATTACAATTATGAATTAGACACATAAGTTTTAATAAAAAAAAATACTAATGTTCATCTCTAAAGATCGTCTCTAAAGAGTCGCATGGTCTTACCGCTAGGCTATCACAACATCATTTAAAATATAACAACAGCAACATCTAGTCACTGCTGGTACAGCGCCATACAGATTGCGTTACGCTAATGCGATCGAGTACTTTAAAAAACTCGCACTAGCCCACTGTTAGGTAAAGGTCTACTTTCGTCTTTTAAAGAAGTAGTTAGTTGTGACTTTCACATATCCCGAGAATTTGCATATTTTATTCCGATGCCTTGGTTAATGTAATGCAAGTCAATGGATGCAAGCGGCACAGGATCACGTGAGCTTATATTTTATGTTATTTAATTATCGTTAGTTATAATTATAACATGTTGTAATGAGAGTTTTATTTATATTTTTGATTTCATTAGATTTCAGATTTGATTACTATAGACCACCTTACTTAACGAGGTGTCGTAAAAGGCCAAATAGAATAGATCATCCTCATTTCTTACCGAAGTATCGTAAAAGGCGACTAAGGTAAGTAGACGTTAGGCAGTTCGTTCGACCGGTCGCAAAATACCTAGCCAAATCATGTGACAACATGTTATAACATGTTGTGTCGACTCAACTTAGAGTGGAATATCTTATCTTAGTCGCCTTTTACGACACTTCAGTAAGAAATGAGGGTGGTCTATTATACGGAGCCGGATACCAGACAAAGCAAATATGGTTTATTATCTATTTCTCTTTTTTATCATTACAATTATTGCCTATGGCTTCGTTACTCTTTTATAATAACTCTATGGATGCGATTTGAACCTAGAATTCGTCGTCAGAATACATTAAATGAGGATGGTGATTAGTGAGACGTCCATGTTAAATCCTCAGTAGTACTGTCACATTCAAGAGCCAGTAAATGGACATAAATAAAAAGACAATTCGTGAATTGTAAAATGTAATTGCAGGAGCTGCAGGCGGGCGGCGGGCGCTGTGCTAATGAAAATTTAAAGTAACCGGTACGGGCACAGCGAGTGCTACAAGGCATAAGCGAAGTGAGTGCAATTTAGATGAAGTTACTTATTATCATGGAACAATTAGGAATTAATAAATATTTGTGTTACATGTGACAGACAACTGATAAATATACACATATTATATATATATATATATATATATATATATATATATATATATATATATATATATATATAATACAAATATATATCGATATACATATAGTCTGCACGCAAACTAGGAAAACCAGGAACTGAACTGAACTGAGGAACTGAAGGCAGGGTCTTAACTGCGTCAATGCACTGCAACTGCGATAAATAAATGTCTTATAATGAATTCAAATAATACATATATATATATATATATATATAATATATAATATATATTGAAGTTGAGGTTGCAAAATGTGGCCAATGGTGAAAAGATATAGCGAAAGTCATCATTTTTTTGTTTGTTGATGCTGATTGTTGGAATTTCAGACGTCCCATTCTCTCATGAACCTAAAAGATTAGTGTTTACCAATTGAAATTAAAGGATAAAACCTAAAAAAGCTTAGCGCGTCCGCTTATGAATTGATTGGATCAATGTAGAAGGGTGTACTCTGTCGAAGGAAAGGGGCGGGGGGTCGGTGGCCACATGCTGCGGTGCATCGCGACCTCAGTACGCTGACCTGCCGCTAGTGCAGCTTGCAGTCGATGTCACAGCATATATACCGAGATATATGTTCTTTCTGACTCTTAGCTGACCATTAAGATTATTCAAACTTAATGAACCTCCTATAAATAATGAAAATATAATAAATACGACTGATTAATTGTGAAAGTTTTCTTATTTACCAAATACTCTAATCTTAAGTATTTTTTGTTATTTGTTACCAAAGAAAATACGCCGTGTGGTATCCGGTTGAATAGAATAGTACCACCCTCTTTTCTTACCGAGGTGTCGTAAAAGGCGACTAAGGTAAGTCGGACCCGCCGTGTGGTATCCGGCTGAGTAGAATAGACCACCCTCGTTTCTTACCGAGGTGTCGTAAAAGGTGACTAAGGTAAGTTGACCCACCGTGTGGTATCCGGTTTAGTAGAATAGACCACTCTCTTTCTTACCGAGGTGTCGTAAAATACGACAGAGGTAAGTTGACGTCAGACAGGCGGCCGGTCGTATAAACGCAGCCAAATCGTGTGACAGCATGTTTAAAACGTGTTGTGCCGACCCCACTTAGAGTGGGATAAGGGCAGGAAGATAATGATGATGATGATGTTACAAAAGAAAATGGTTAACAATTTATAACTTAAAATTATGTTAGTTCTTAGCCTCATCATCTTCCTGCCCTTATCTCACTCTAAATGGGGTTGGTACAATATGTTATAAATATGTTCTCACATGTTATACTCACAATATCATATATCGTTAGTACATGTGATCATACCAAAACACTTAATCGGACGATAAGAAGAGATCTACGAGTACATCCGGCAGTGGACGGGGAACGGTTATGAAAGAAATGTATTTATAGACTGGTTTCGTACAAGATGTTTTTTTAAGATTTTAGGACCATTTTTACTCATGTAAGACCTATACTAGTGCGACGTCATATTGACAAGTGTAATGTTTATCAACTAGTGATGTACAATGACATTAGTGATAGACATTCTTATAACAGCCATCACGACATCAAACATAAGCTCAGCAAACGACCTAGATATCAAGGCATCAACTCGTAACCGTTCTTAAGCCAAATCAAATCAAAATCAAATCAAAAAATTTTTATTATCAAAACGGGTAGTTACAATTTTATAGGAAAACTTAACTTAAACCGACTAAATATTATAACTAAGAATTAAGATTTACAGGTAGCCCCCAAACTAGGTGATCCTGTATTTTGGGAGGCCAGAGTTTGCCTTTATACATTGTAAATAAAATTATAATTACCCTTAGAAAAGAAGAACCAAGTGGGATAGAGAACTATTCTAAACATATAAACAAGCGAGATTCAGTTTACAAGTTGTTCTATATCCAGATAACTTTGAGTGTGAAGCCATTTAATTAATACATCTTTAGCTGGTTTAGAAGGTAGGCGCTTTATGCCTACCTTTACCTTTTTTTATTATAATATCAAATTTAAATACTCTTAGAACATCAATTAAAATTGGATTCGTATCGAATTTCCTGTTTCTCCATGTTTGTCATAATAAATTTTGAAATAAACAAAACAGTTATTATAAAAAACTGAAGTTATAAATTTATGTATATGCGACTGACCATAATGTGTAGTTTACTTAAAAGACACCGACACTTAAAAATCATGGAACGTTTAAGTATAGATAGATACTATCTTTATGCGTGCCTTCGGAATTTACCGGAACTTATTAAAAGCTGAAGTGCCGCGCCCAAAGCTTCACGGTGGCGCCGGGTCTCACGCACAAATGATATGCGTCGGCCATACGAAATTACCTAAATAAAATTTTTATTCGACTGTCTTTATCAGAGTTCCTGGACAAATATAAAAATACTAGTTATGTCTCGACCAGTTGCTAATTAGGAGTGTAAAAAAAGTATTGTTAAATCTGTGTATAAACAAAGAGGTAATTAATTTTATTGAAGGAGTTACTTTTGGGAATTCCATAGTAAAAAAGTTGTGATTGAATTATTTTGCTATTATATAAGCCACGTTTAAAGGTTTTTTAAAATAATTTATAGATAGCGATCTTTTTTTAACTTTTTTTAAATGGTAATTATAAGATTTCATTTTTACTCTAAGCTACTCTGCTAATCGGGAATTTAGTAATTTTATTACAGCAGTTTAAAATCACTGTTAGAAAGAAACTACTAAAGAAAGCCTACTATATTGTTGAGGATTATTTGGATGATAAGAATGTGTGGATATTGCTCTCTTCGAACCTGTACAGGAATGACGAAATGTAACTAGTATTAAGAATTATATTTTTAAAAGAGCAGCCGAGTTTCTTGCCGGCTCTTCTCGATAGGAACAGTTTTCAAAACAAGCAGTAGAGTTGACTATTCAAAAGCACTTGCTCACAAGTTTATTTGAATAAAGAATATTTTTAATTTCAAATTTGAATTTATTGAATTTATCGTAAGAAGGTAAGTCAACAATGTATTTATATAATACAATACTAAAGACATTCCTCTCGATGTAAATTACCATTATATATATATATATATATATATATATATATATATATATATATATATATATATATATATATATATATATATATATATATATACATCTTGCACATCATGTTGCGTCCTACATGGCACTTTTTACCGATCTTGTTGCGTCCAACCGACTTGTTGCATCCAGTATACGGACGCAGGATAAACCAACCCTAAAAATTTGTCAGGAGCCGTGTTTTTATACGTATAATGCGTGGGCAAAAAATTGGATGGGACGTTATTTTATCGCGGGAATGAATTCCGATGTATTTATTAGTTCAGCGAGTTGCCGCGCACAATTTGGAGGTCGCTACGTGCTCGCGTATATTTGGGCACGTATATTATATTTCTGATGCTAGCATTCTATTGCCTCCGACGTATATTTTAAAAAGTTTTTTTCAATTTTTATTTAGCATTATCTTGCGTCCAAATTTCTTCCCAATTTAATCGATTTTATAAGTGATGCGGGGGCCCAAGGGGTGCGCGCGCGAGTCCTACGTTTTGTTAATAAACAAACATTGAGCCGTTAGGACGCGTTTTAATTTGCAAAGTGATTGTACTCATAATTGCGTATATTATTATTATTGTAAAACTGTAAATATGAAGAGAGCGGATAAGACATCGCTATTTGCTAAATCAGATCTTCTTATTTGTGCTTAAGGATCCCAATATTAAAAAAGTCATTCGGAAAAACATTTTATTAATGTGGTTTCAAGAAAAGTAAGAGAGTTAGCAAAATTATTAATCGAAATTTAAAAAATTAATAATTCTATAATAAATTTATTGAGTGCCTTAAAACCATTCAGTTAAGATCTTATGGCGGAGGCAACTAAAGTTGTAGATAACTGTGATGCCAAAAAGGATAGATTCGAAACCTTCTTTTGCTATGAATGTTTCAACTACTTTTAAACAATGCTGCAATATAGCCATTATGTTTGCATTGAAAAAACAAGGTCCTTACAATGAAATCAATACCGCAGAAACAGAAGCAGATCTTAAGACATTATTGCATCTTATAGATGCAATTTTGCGACATGTCATCTCCAGTCAAGCTGCAACAGATTTAAACAAAAAGAAGTGGAATAAAGTCACTATAGTCCCGTTAGCCAATGAAGCTGCAGCCAAAATCGAATCAGGGTACTACTGTTGCAACGTATATTCAGTTATTAGATAACATTTATTGCAAAGTTTTATTATTATTACAAAGTTCTCGAGGGATAACCAAGATTATCTGGACCCAAAAACCCAAAATCAATTTCGTCTACGCGACTCTAGCAACCTTTATACAAATATTTAGCATAACTGAGAATGATATGAAACATTTAGCTACGTTTATGGGCCATACCGGTGACGTGCATAAAAAGGCATATAGATTGCCGGATTACGTGGCATCATCACTATCAGCCCATTTTCGTCAATTGCAGGACATAGGCCTCTCCAATTATTCGCCACTTAGTCTGATCCTTGGCTTTCTACTTCCATCCACTGCCCGCTGTCCTACGTATATCGTCACTGGTCTCCACTCCAGAACACGTCTACCCCAACGGTCATCGGTTCTGCGACAGGTATGGCCGGCCCATTGTCACTTCAGCTTGCTTATGCGCTTAGCTATGTCGGTGACCCTAGTTCTCCGACGGATTACTTAGTTGCGAATACGATCCCTCAGAGAAACCCCGAGCATAGCTCTTGCCATAGTCTGCTGAGCGTCTTTAAGCTTGTGGACCGCCTTAGCTGTTAGTGTCCACATTTCGGCACTGTAAGTCAAGACAGCTAGGACACACTGGTTAAATACTTTAGTCTTTAAACTCTGCGGGATGGGTGACGAGAAGACTCAACGTAGATTGCGGAATGCTGCCCAGCCTAGCTGTATCCTTCTCATAATCTCACACTCGAAATTGTTGTTTTCTAGTTCGTGCGTCTGTCCTAGGTAAATGTAGTTATCAACAATTTCGAGAGTGACCCCATCTAAGGAAATCGGTCCCGGAGCAACGTGCTCGTTGCACATGATTTTGGTTTTACTCAAGTTCATCCGGAGAGCGATCCTATGAGAAGAAACAGCCGGTCCATGCAACATCCATTGCAAATCCTCTATGGATTCAGTCGTTAAAACCATATCATCGCGAATCTGAGATGAGCGCCATTGATGTTTATGCCATGACCAGTCCAATTCAGCGTCTTAAACATATCCTCTAGTGCGTTTGAAAACAATTTCGAGGAAATGACGTCCCCTTGTCTTACGCCTCGCTGAAGATGGATATGCCTTGTCTACTGGTTTTGGACTCGGACTGCCTTTCTTGCGTTTTCATACAGACATCTCAGCATCTCAATATATCACTAATCGACTTGGCATAGAGATGCCAAGTCGATTAGTGATATATTGAGGTCGAAACCTGGGCTGTTCTGGAGTCTTTACAGAGGTAAAGACTCCAGAACAGCCCAGGTTTCGACCGAGTGAAAAGCTTTTTCATAATCCACAAAAGCTTGGCATAGTGGTTGATTGTACTCTTTACTTTTTTGTACAATTTGCCGCACGGTGTGGATATGATCTATCGTGCTGTACCCGCATAGAAACCCGGCTTGTTGGGGGGATGGAACTCGTCGAATCATCATGCGAGGCGGTTTGTGGTAACCCTTGAAAACAGCTCATAGACATGGCTCAGAAGAAATATTGGCCTATAGTTAGTTAAGAGTGTTATATCTCCTTTTTTGTATTACACTATACTTCTGTGCCATGCCTTTGGAGTTCTCCCGGCAAAGAGAAGGGTATTAAACAGCTCTTGAAGCTCTGTTACCAATAGAATTCCACCAGCTTTTCACAGCCCTGTTGTAATACCATCCTCACCCGTGACTTTTCTATTTTTAAGCTGTCCAAGGGCTAAAACAATTTCATTTAGATGGATATCAGGCAGTTTTTCCGTATAGTGGCGGCTTAATTTGTCCTCTGTGTGCAGCGGTAGCATGCGATGCGTAAAATTCGGCGTAGTGGCTTTCCACTTCCGAGAGGATTTCCGGTTTGGACGAGTAACGACTTTCCCTTTAATGTGGTTAACTTCGTCAGGTGACTTTTTCCAAGAGGCTTAATAAACACTTTTGGAGCCCGATTCTGCTCAATTGATTTTTGAGCGTATTAGCTAATCGGAGGTCGCGTCGTTAACCATCTTGGTAATTATTTTGTTTAAAGCCTCTACTTCTCACGAAGTTGGCATAGGGTTCGTCGCTCTGCCATTAATAGGAGAGTATCTCCCGAAAGCTTTGACTTCATGCCCTTACGTTGGCTTTCCCAAATTTTTGTGCCCTCATTTCGAAGGATTTCTGCTACTCGGTCGAGTTTTTGTCCTACGTTATCCGTGGTTTCCAGAGTAGTGAATTGGTTTTAAGTTGTTTCTAGAATGTTACAGATCCAATTACGGTTTAGAGAACATTCAGACGGACTGTTGATTTCATCAAACGGATCCGTTCCAGCTTTAGATAAATATTCAGAGTGCCTCGTACCAACCTATGGTTGCTAATAGTCAGTGGTAAGCACCGAGACATCCCTAAATATACGCTTCTTGTCGCACGCACACATGCATACAATACGCACATTCACCTAATAATCTCAACTACTTCTGCAGTTCAAGTTTTTTCTGGGTTAGTAACATCACTTACCTGCCTATAAAAGCTTTCTTTATTAGTTAACTGAATGACGAGGATAATAAGTTCTATCTATCAATCTAATTTCGGGGACGCCTGTCAGTGCAGGACGGGTGACCAGCTCCTATTCCGAACTATTCCACCCATTTCCCCATGTTGGGACAAGGGTCTCACTGCTGTCCCGACAGTGTCACCTGCTCTAATCTACCCGTAGCTTTTACAAACCTGATAATATCCCTGAAGGAGATATTTGTCAGATCCTCAACTTCAATTTCATCCTTACCTAGTATCTCCCATCTTACCAGCGAGTACATAGGGCACTCAGCCATAAGGTGAAGACTCGTTTCTTCCTCTCCACACTCTGGGCACGCAGCATCTTCTGTTATTCTCATTATTGACATATGTCTGTTTAACAGGCAGTGCCCAGTTGTAATGCCTGTTACAATTGCTACATTTTCCCTGCTCTGAGACATCAGCTGTTTAGACTTCCTTGTATCAAACGATTTGAGAAACAACTTTGCTTGTCTGAGCATTGTGTTTCTCCATCTTTTGTTAGATTTTGTTTCTATTCTTTTTTCAATCACACACTTTATTATATTATGTGCAATTGGGAGGAAGGGTTCTGGTCCTACGAATGTTTGACTAGCTCCCTTTCTTGCCAATTCGTCAGCTTTTTCGTTCCCTGCATGGCCACAGTGTCCCGGAACCCATACAATCGTTACTTCCCTCTTCTCAGCTAATTCGTTTAGTTCACGCTTACATTCCTTCACGATAGCTGAGGTTGTTTCTATGCGGTCAAGTGCTTTTAAAGCTTCTTGACTATCGCTATATATGACTATATTATGTTCTAATGCTATTTGTGATTCTTTGAGTTTCCTAGCACACTCCATGATAGCTATCATTTCGGCCTAGAAGACACTTGTATATTTACCCAGATTTAGGACCTGGTGTAAATCTGACGAGGTGCCGTAGACAATTCCAGCTCCCGCCAGCTTCGCGGATTCTCGTCTAGACCCGTCCGTGTAGCAGATGGTCTGACTCTTCGCGCTGTTTTCCACTTCCCAGTTTTCTTTTACTCCTATGTGTATCCTATATTTTTTATCGAAGATTTTCTGTTTCTTGATCAAGTCACTTCTCCTGACGACCATAGACAGATTTTCTCCGTAAATCTTTTCTATATCTGTATGACTTTATCTGTAAAGTTTCCTTTCCATTGTTGGAACACTTTCATCTTATACCATTGCTCTATAGCTTTTCTCTTAGCTGCTAGGTCTAGAGGATAGAGTCCCACCAGAACTTCTAGTGCAGCGGATGGGGTTGTTCTCACTGCACCTGTGATCATTAGTGTTACTATCCTCTGTATCTTCATTAAGTCCTTGCTGTTGACTCCGATGTTGGCTCTGTGCCACCAAATCGAAGCGCCGTACAGTATTCTGGGTAGAATGATAGCCGTATATATCCACTTGGTAATTTTTGGCTTAGGATAATAAGTTACTTACCTGTTCATAAAAGCTCACTTAGTAATAAGTAAATGACTATAAAAATTTTTTTTTAATAATATGACTCACGTGCCATATTTAAGTATTAGAAATCTGATGAGGTCAATGGAAGCCGTTAAGTCAATGTTACGCATAGGTTCATACAGCAGCAATATTCGGAAGCATTTTAGTTGAAACAAAGAATGGATGTAATAATGTCAATGTAATATCAATAAAATATATTGCATAATATACAGAATCAAGTTAGATATAAATTAATTAGGAAGCGTGAAAGCCTAAACAGTGTACGAAGTATATACAAAAATATACAATGTGCCACATTATTTCGACGATGAACGGAACCGCTAAGTGATTGAGAAATTTTTAAAATTGAATATCGGTATAAAACTTATTAATGGAATTTAAAGTTGTATACTGAAATAATACAGATTTAAAGGTATAGTATACGCTTTAATTTAGTTAAAAATCCGTTCAGAAATGGTAGACGCAACAGGGTTCGAGTTTAAAATGACGCAAGAAGACTTCTGCGATTTAAATATATATATATATATATATATATATATATATATATATATATAATTAGACTTTAGTATTAAAACATATAAGTACTCTAAAAGGATTACTCGTAGGTCCGATTTTTAGAATGGGGTCAGTCTTCGAATCCAAAGTGGTTCAAACGCTGCCTGTTCACGTAATTCTTCCAGATGGTCCATCCATTCATTTACAGATCCCGTACGTCTTTAAAATCTGAATATTCACAATGATGATCTCGTCAGAAAACTTGCACTCTGACTGTTAAATAAAGTAATGGCCTTTTATTATCCCACTGCTAGGATTCTCTCCGTTTTTGGAGGGAGAGTTTGGAGCTAAAGTCTACCTCGCAGTTCCAATGCGGATTGGTAAGTTACACATATGTATACATAGAATTATCTTTAGCCGTGTGGTATCCGGCTAAGTAGAATAGACCACCGAGGTGTCACAAAAGCAACTAAGGTAAGTTGACCCGCAATAGAGTATCCGGCTGAGAAGAATAGACCATCCTAATGTCTTACCCAGGTATCGTAAAAGGCGACTAACGTAAGTTGATCCACCGTGTGGTATCCGGTTGAGTAGAAAAGACCACTCTCTTTATTACCGAGGTGTTGTTAAATACGACTAAGGTAAGGTGATGTCATTCAGGCGGCCGGTCGTAAAATACGTAGTCAAATCATATGACAACATGTTTATAGAATGTTGTGCCGACCCCACTTAGAGTGGGATAAGGGCAGGAGGATGATGAAAGATTTATGTGACCAGTCGAGCCCACAACATCCAAACGTGTTTGAATATTTTATACTACACAAATATAACTATTACGTTTACATTGTTGTAACTAAAATCTACAAGACTGATATATGTACATATCTTAAATTATTGCGACATGCGCACAAAATAGAAGGCGTTTTGTTATGTTAATTGTAACCTGAACTCTTGCCGTTCAATTTCAAAAGGAAGGTCCCGAACAATTCCTGTTCTTTATATTTTCTTGACCTGATACAGTTATCAGATCAGAAAATATGAATTCAGTAATTCATCTTATTATCGCCATGCATTAATAGGATCCGGTGTGTTTAAAATTCTAACCTTCAGAAGTTGAATGTTAATGTTAGGTAAGTAATGTACTGTAATATGATATTATGTTCCTCCTATTCTTATCTTATTTTAACATAAAATGATGAAGTGTTACCATGATAAAAAATAGAACTCTTTAGTTTGTAATTGTCTTAAGTAAAAGATCACGTAGCATACATATACTTTATGTTTTGTACTAATTTTGTAATAATATTAAACCTACCTACTTGTATTCATTTCATAACTCTAAATTATCAAAGCCGGTTGAGTAGAATAGACCTCCTTCATTCCTTCGGAGGTGTCGAAAAAGCGACTACGGTAAGTTGACCCGCCGTGTAGTATCAAACTGAGTAGAATAAGCCGCCCTCATTTGTTACCGAGGTGTCGTAAAAGGCGACTAAGGTAAGTTGATCCGCCGTATGGTATACGGCTGAGTAGAATAGACCACGCTCATTTTTTAGCGTGGTGTCGTAAAAGGCGACTAAGGTAAGTTGACGTCAGGCAGGCTGCCGATCGTAAAATAACTAGCCAAATCCTGTGACAACATGCTTATAACATGTTGTGCCGAGCCCACTTAGAGTAGATAAGGGCAGTAGAATGATGTAGGTACTCTAAATTATCAATTCAGATTATTTTAATATTAATTAAATCTTAATTATTATTAATATTGGCTGTTGCTTCATTTTTTAATTGTAAATTTAATGTCGTCATAAAGCGTAATTTATAATGTTGCCATACCATTCTTCACAATATTGGAATATTGAGTGAAGGTACGTTAATTGTAGATACATCTTCACACCACCAATCCTCGCGAAACAAGTTTTTAATTATTACTAGCGACCTGCCCTTGCTTCGCACGGGTATAAAATATATATCCCATGTCAGTCAGTGTAGAAAAAATGATTAAAATAGATCCAGTAGTTTTGATTTATTCATTAATGCCCGTAGCCCGCAAGCGTTAAATTTGGAGAAAAACAATTTCCTCTCCCTATACCAAGACGATTTCCTGCTATCTTTGGAATATCTAAACTCATATAGTACATTTTTACTTATTTACTTTTACATTTTACCTATGTATTTTATTTTAACAATTAATTACAGAATGTCTTTAAACAAACTCTAAAAGATTCGAAGTGCTATAGGGTGAAGCGCGGCGTCCTCACGGCATTTTAAATCTGTAATATCTCCGAAAATGTTCACTTAAATTGCATGCTGTAAACGGCCATATTGATCTATATTAAATCAACAATTTATTTAAGGTACTCAATTGGATAAGGATTAATGCTGTATTGTATAAAAATTGCTTTCAACATAAGGCATCATTTTTCGTAAAAAGTAAATGAAAAAAACTGCTATTGTGGGTTATCCATAAGAGATAGATATATACCATCGCGGAGTTTTCTGTAGACCTTTTTAAGGTGTACAAATACTTAGTACATCATTTTGATAAATCTCGTAGGGTTTAGCCTGCGTTTGCAATGTAAGCGGAAAAAAATGTAATTATTTACAGAAACCTCAAAAATTACAGTATTTCTCTACTTCGTATTCAATGTTATTATACGTACAAACCTTCCTCTGGAATCACTCTCTATCTATTAAAAAAAACCGCATCAAAATCGGTTGCGTAGTTTTAAAGTTTTATGCGTACATACGGAAATATGGACTTTGTTTTATAATATGTAGTGATTACGATTATCAGAATGTCGTATATATATTGAGATATTTTAGTTTGGCCTGTCGACTGTACGTAGGAATATAAAATGTTTTCCTACTAAAATCCTTCAATAGGTACCTAATATTATTTCTGAATTGGTAAAGAATATTATTTATACAGGTGGAAATCCCGACGTATGAGAGTTCAACGTAATGTCAAACACCTATCTATATCAGAAATAATTTTAAGTCTAAATATAAACCATGCATAAGAATTCACAACACAGTGCGCGAGACAGTGAGATAGTGCGAGTCTGTTTCCTTGCCAATTGCTGCGACATTGTATCTATTGACACGGGCCACTCCGCGCTCACCGAAGACTATTTTAAGTAGAGGATCGCCGCACGTGTCGTGAGACAGCATCGTATCGTGCGCAGGGCCCTCGTCCTTCGGCAGCCCGACCACGGCTCGTCATAGACCATGCCAAAAGGCTCTCCTATCTAAAGAATGATGACAAGCGCGGCTGGGCGGTGGATGCGTGAGACCGTGGTACATATCGCATCACCGCCCGCCCGCAATTTCGCGTAAAATTGGCAGCGCGGCGGGCGGGCAATGGCGACGCGAAGCGTCGCTCCCGAAATAGTGTTCGGGCGCGGTCGTGCGCCGTCGGAAACGGCGCCGCAGTCGCCGTGTGGCCGCGCGCGCGCACCCGCGTCGTCCTAGCCGCCGTTTGCGCCGCCGCACGCCAGCCCGCCCGGCGGAGCGAGCGTACTGCACGGCTCCACGGTGCGCGTATTTCGGTCGCGAGGAGGCCCCGGGCCGCGTCGGGCGAGTTGCCCGCGCGCTGGCCGCCGTGCTCTGGTGGTGGTGCGTGGCGCTGCTGCGGCTGGTCGCGCTCTGCGCGCCTCCCCCCGGCCCGTTCGGCGTCGGCGCGCCGCCGCCGCCGCCGCCCCCCGCCCGCGCCTCGGAAGATGCGCCCTCGACGCCGGCTCGCGCGGCCTGCGCAGGTGCGCCTTCCAACTCTACCGAGCTGCCGCTGTCGACGCCGCCGCCCGCGGTCGAAACTCCCCTGCATCCCGGTCAGTACCGCGCATTACTGCCGCTACTATGTGGCACACAATTTTACACTTGTAAAACTTGCTTCATTCATCCCTTTACACTGAATTACAATTTACATGTGTAAAATTCTTCCGGCAAGTAAACAATGTATGCGCATACCTGAAACGATATTAAATATACAAATCTTCGCGCACAATATAACCTAGATTAGTATTTATATTGAACGCATACCAAAAATTACTGTCTCGCCGGAGCAGACAGTGACGGTGATAGTGTAAATATAACTGAATTATATATACTTATAGATATGTACTTTGAAAATTATAATTGTGTTATTAGCGTAAGTTTATTATGTATGTATAAGTAATCCGAGCGTCGATTCATTCAATAAAATCACACACCTAAATTAAATCCAACCAAAATTAAGCAGAAATTAAAAATTTAGGGAATCAAAGTTGCATAATGGTCGAGACAATGTATTGATTTTATATAATTTGAATTGAAACAGATGTTTTTGAGATAATTTAAATTGATTTATCACAACCCAAATTCAAATAATATTAAGACATGTCTACACGTATCGTATCCGTTTTCATAATCATATTTGTATTTTCATTTAGTAACTTGTCCCAAAAACGTAATGTCCTTTTGCATTATTATAGATCCGCATCCTTTTCGGTAAAATCAATACGGATCGCAGACTCCACCCACACACTGTTAGGATCTACTTTGTCTCGTAGTCCACGCCTAATAAAAACAACGAGATAACGTTAATATCGTAGACAAAACAATTCGAGGACGCTTCACGGATACGATAGAGCTGTTGATAGTATAATACACCGTGTATTGCCAACAAAATACTACCAATTCTCGTAGATTTGATGTTGAGTTGAAACATAAAGGTCATAGTATAGTTAGTTTACTAAATAGTCCTTTTTTAGCTAAATTGATTACAATTAGATATTTTAAACTCCGTAAACACTACTACAACCCGATCATAGACATAATTTATTTCGTTAAATTAAGTTTACCGCATTCTAAATAAGGTTAAAATATACAAAGTAGGAACCGACATAAGAGCTGCTCCTGCTTTGCGCCTTGCAAAGGTACGTAAGTTATTTGTGGGTTTGGGTATAAGATTCTATAATAAAATTCCGCAATCAATTTTAGCTTTGCCATTACAGCAACTTAAAAAAACTGTTAAAGGGAGGCTGATACAGAAAGCCTACTATACTGTTGAGGCTTATTTATATGATAAGAATGCGTGGATATAGCTACTGTCCGATCCTGTACAAGATAGTAATGACTTAATGGAACTAGTTATAAGTATTATTTATTAAAAAGTGCAACCGCCGAGTTTCTTGCTGGTTCTTCTCGGTAGGAACAGAATTCCGAACCAGCAGTAGAGTTGACGACTCAAAAGTACTTGTTTACAAGTTTATTTGAATAAAGAATATTTTGAATTTGAGTTGGCACAACATGTTATAAATGTGTTGTAACTTGATTTGGCTAAGTATTTTAAGAGAATGGACGGGACTTAGGTACTATGAAATAAAAGAGATGGCACACAATCGGAAAAGTTTTCTCCTCTACTTACCTTTGTCGCCTTTTACGACACCTCGGTAAAAAATGAGGATGGTCTATTCTAATCAGTCGAATACCGCCCGGTGGGTCAACTTAAGAATTAAGTTAACGACGTGCCGTAAAATTTCATTAGGCTTATCACAAAAAAATATAGCTCTAAAGGTATTTAACTCCTATTCGTTCCAAATTAAGAAACCAGAACAAACAGCAAACAATCATTTGCTCCTAATGTCTTTTACCCCTTCATTTTATTTACATTACACTTAGTAGCTAATCATTTTATTTAAATCTAATCCAATTTTCTTGACTGGGTTTAATTGGTTATACGATATCTTGACTAACATAAAATGTGAACGCTGAGAAAAGTGAAGATGTAGGTTATTAGAGCGAAGGTTCCGCCGCACACAGACAGCCCTTAAAACCACCCTACCCGTCCCATCAACGAAATTTGCGACAAAAGGCACAGAGGTCCTCCACGCAAGAGCACCGAGCTCATTTTGATACCTAGACACAATATCTGCGTTGTTTCTTAGTACGTCGATACTCCTTACATTATCGTACAGACAGGTCACAGCGACAATTAAACTAAGATAACCATTCGACTACTCTGATTAGTGTGAACAATGCGTAATGAATTTATCTTTGCTCCTATATTGCTAATTATACTACTAAAAACATATGTTTAATACAATACATTTATTAATTATTATTTGACAACTATCTTAATGACTACACAATGCTTTTTTTTAAAAGGTTACTAGCAATTTGGGTTACAAATTACTAGTAAACTTGTTTAGCCCTCCAGCTAAGCTAAATGCGCGTGTTAGGAGTGGGTTCACGTCGGTAGTATAATCGTCGGGCTTCGAACCCACGACCTCTCGATCGCAAGTCCGTTACCCTAACCATTCTAACTCAACTTCAATTTACACTTATTCAATTAAAAAATTACATTTATACGTTTGTATATAAATTCTTTGAATTAATTTTCAAGTTAGTAGCGGCCTGTTACTCTCCCACTGCTGGAAATAGGCCTCCTCTCCGTTTTTGGAAAGAAGGATTGAAGCTAAGGCCTACAACGCTGCTCCAGTGCGGATTGGTAGGTTACACATATTTCCAGAATTCTCTAGAGAATTTTCAAAGTCCATCGATAAAAAATGGGAAAAAGTTATCAGAAACCGAGTAAGGTTTAATACTTTATAATACTTTTTGTACGATATGCAAATTTTTGATAAAATTAGAGAAATATAGGTTACTGAAAGCGTCATTCTATCTCAGTGTTTAGTGTTCTTTTCAGAAATGGATTTGAAATTAGACCCATCATCACTGTGCCAATGGCAGTTGCCTTAATCCCTTAGCGATCCTTGGAATCTGTTTACCCGTTAGCCTGCACATACTCCCCCCAAACTATAATAGAGAAAGTAATGGCGATTTCGTGACGTCTTAACATATCCCGAATTTCCCGCATTTATCTCAACATCGCGGAAATTCAAGGATCAAAAGAAGCCTTTATGTGGCACCACTCATTCTCTATCTTCGAGTGGAAGTCCTATGAAAATTGGTTTAGCAATTCCGGAGGATGTGCTATTAAATTAAATCTTCCTCAAGTATTGAACTTTGTTTGCATCTTTTAGTAAATACTATACTAGAAAATCCATTCGGAAGATTTTGAGAAAATCAATTACATATATGGCTTTTTACTTTGATTTTTTTGTATAGATAAAAATTACTAGCTTCTATCTTAGACTCTACCTATGTGAACTTTAACAGCGTTGAAAAAAATTACCTATACCACTATCCAATGAACTATTTCCTTAAAAAATCACATACATTCACTTTCATATTTATAATATTAATAAGTGAATTGAAAGTTTATCGCTATCGAGTCTAGTATGTAATACAGATTAGGGAAGCGAATTGATGTTATCCGATACGTAAATTTCCATAGTGCTCTTAGAAAAGTCTATAAAAAATATTTTAATGCTTATTACTTAATCAATTGGTATAGCGAATGAAACCGCGTCACTACGATCAAGCCTCCTAAATGGAAAAAGCGACAAATATCCGGGAAATCTTATGAATATCTAAACTTTCACCTTCTCACCTCTTATGAGTCCCACTAAACAACTTTAAATAAGTAATGACCGTTGCTAGCAAATTCGCGTTTATCATAATGTATTACGATTTTGTCATTGAGCCTATCTCCTGATGATGCTTCGGTTACGGGGCGAAAAGTTCGTAGAGATTGTCGTAGTGAATTTGTGTAATGCTCGTGTCGTGTGTTAGTGGCAGCGTTTTGTGATAGCTCTAGTTTCTGGTCTTGCATGTATAAGGTATTTGAACGTTGTCTGCTTCCTACACCTAGCATTACGAAACAGATTATAAGAAAATAATTGTATAACATAACTTCTTTTATTGCAATTTATCACACGTATGGTGAAGAAAAACATCTTAAAGAGGTATCAATAAAAATTCTGGGGATATGTGTAACCTACGAGTGGAGTGGAGCAGCGTGATAGATCTTAGATCCAACACTTCTATGGTCGAGGCCTATACCCATCAATGGGATAGTAACAGGCCGTTACTTTACTATACTTTACCCCTTTTTACTCGTTCTAAACACATTCTGCGCACAGTAGAGTTAAAATTTCGCATAATAAAACACAGAAAAGTGCTGAAAAAAAAATTATGTATATGTGCTATTAAAAGCTTATAATAAATATTAAAGGCATAAAATTATATTAAATTGTAAGCGTTAAAAACAAAAATACAAACAGAGTTACCTTCACATTTAAAATATTAATATTGATTTAAATAGATTTAAAATAATGAAACTCTTTTAGACTATTCAATGCACTATAATTAAAGTTACTTTGGTTTTTACTGATTTTGTACATGATTGAACGATTCAAGTTCAAATATTCTTTATTAAGGTAGACTTGTTAACAAATGCTTTTGATTCGTCAACTCTGCTGTGCTGGAAAGCTGTTCTGCCAAGAAGAGCCAGAAAGAACTCAGAACAGAAGAAACTCGGTGGTTGCTCTTTAAAAAATATAAATTGTCGTTCTCTATTGATTGACGTATTATTAGATCTAATGAATCGGTATCTTTGGGTAAATAGATGGAATAACTGTTCAAGATTTATGTGAAGTTCCAAACATCACTGACAGTCTCATATGACACGTAAAAGAACCATAGAAGTAGAAAAAAACTGTACATGTAGAGCATGTAGATGTATGCCCATATTCGCCATAAACGCATTTCGCTTCGGCTGAGCTAAATAACATGTCAAACTCTGCAGAGATCTGTTTTCATCGCTAGATATTATATGGATATATCTAAAGCTTAAGTAAATCTGTATCTTCTACCACAAATTGTGATGAAAATGACTTCTCAGCTACTTGTTTATTATGAAAACGCTAAATTCAAGTTATTATTTAACTAGCTTTTACCCGCGCAACTTCGTTCGCGTGGACTGTAGTCTTGAAATTAAGACTAGCTTCTGTCACTCTCCAACCCTGAATATCTCCATCACAAAAAACAGATCGATCCGGGAAGAATCAGAGGGATATATCGTTTTATCAAGAGCATAATTTCATAATTTTAGTAAATAACCCGTACTTACATGAAATATAAATAGCTCAGTAAAAGGAGTACAAAACTTCATATACATCAAAAAATTCATAATGTTTTTCTGGTATTAAATATCTCTATAAATATTATAAACTTATAATGGAATCGTGTTAAAAAAATTATTAAATAATAACATTTATATGTAACGTACATATCAATTGTCAAATTCTTTTTTTTAATATTTTATTTTTTATTTTTTAAAGTACGTAGCTGGATTCCAACTGGAATTGTTTTTGGAGCTGGATTTTTTCCCGTTTATTTAATAAACAAAAACCGAAATATTTTAGAAAAAAAGTTATTTTTCGAAGATTTTTATATGTTACTATATAATAAGGTAAAAGGTATACTATGCCTAGTATACCTTATACCCCGTTACCCCGCCGTATACGGAATAATTGTGCCAAATTTTATCGATGTTGGTTCAGCGGATGGCCGTGAAAACGTAACAGACAGACAGACAGACTTTCACATTTATAATATTAGTAAGGATTATGTGCTGTTTATCTGTGATAGCCCAGCGGTGAGACCGTGCGTTTCTTTCGAGGGATCACGGGTTTATAACCCGGGCAGGCACCAATCAGTTTTTCTGTTAAAACTTATGTGTCTATTTGATAATTGTAATTTATCACACGCTTTTCTGTCAAGGAAAACATCGTGAGAAAACCTGAATATCGCAAGAGAATACTAGGGTTGTGTAATCTACCAATCCGAATTAGAGCAGCGTGGTAAGTCTTAACTCCAATCCTTCTTTCCAAGAACGGAGAGAGGAAGCTTATAAATCTTAAATAAATATTTATATTTGTATGCGAACATTTGCTCAAAATATCAACTTCAGTAGTAGGTTATGGAAATGTTTACTCCTGTGTTTGAATATATATAATAGTAAATGTACAGTTGTCCATTTTAAATCTTACTGTTTTAAGGTAGATTTATCGACGTACAAGTAATGGTAATTTTTTATTTAAAAAAATATTTTAACATATCAGCTAGCAACGTAAAGCAGAACAATCTAAAAATTTGTACGATAATGTTTAAATTCACACCCGACTTAACAATCCCTAAATCTCTCTAATCCCTAAATATATATCCCTAAAACAGACATCACGAATACCCTAAAAAAATCTTATTCAATCCCGTCTTTCGCATTTAAATAAGCCTCGACGAATCCTTACAAAGCGAATACCTAGAATCGAGGATTATTGGGAACATTTCGGTGTCTCCGGGTGAAGGAAAACGGGGTGGTGGGGGAGAGAGGTTTGTTATGTCGGCAGGAAGCGGCCGGTGGCACGGGGCACGTGTAAGAGCGGCCTTGAGACGGCAGGTCGTCGAACGCGGCGCGCCGTGCCGGCAGACGCTGCCGTCGGCCGCCCGCCGCACGCCGCCGCCCGCCGCAGGCCGCCCGGAACGCGACTCCCGAGGGACGCATGCGACACCATGGCCTTTGCCCTAAAACTTTATCTTTCTCTAATTACACTCCTCCCGCCGTAGCCGTAGACGAGACGGTCAGATAAGTGTTCCTACACTAGCTTCACGGCATATATTTAGCAATGTACTTATTGTACAGAAAAATATAAACAGAATTAAAAAAAATACAATTTACTAAATAGACAAAATAGAAACCGACATTAACATACCGCTCCCGCTTTGCGCCTTACATAAGTACGATTCTATAACAAAATTCCAAAATCAATTTTAGCTTTGCCAAATAAATAAATAAATTGGCTATAAATCGATATAAAATCGAAAAAGATGTCTATGACGAAGTAGAACTGGTTATAAAAAGTATAAATAAAGTAATTTTTTTTTGGCTATCCCACTGCTGGGCATAGGCCTCCGATTTGTAGAGAAGCATTGTAGCTAAGACCTACCACGCTGCCCCAATGCGGATTGATAGTTTACACATATGCCTAGTATGCTCTAGAGATATACAAGCTTCCTCACGCTGTTTTCCTTCACCGAAATGCTTGCGATAAATTGCAATTAGACACATACGTTTAAATAGAAAAACTCATTGGTTCAAGGGGTCACGGATTCAAAAAATGCCCGGGTTTTGAATCCGTGACCCCTTCGAAAGAGTTGCTGTGCAATCACGTTTTTTTTAACAGCTTTTTGTGTAACTAGTTATAAAATATTATATTTTTTTAAAAAAGCAACCACCGAATTTATCGTATTTGGTGCAGTTTTCCGGACCAGCAGTAGAGTTGACGATTTTAAAGCGCTTGAATACAAATTTGCTTGAATAAAGAATATTTTAATTTTAAAATACTATGGCTCGAATACTTAGTGTGCCTGACTAATAATGATTTTGTGAGTCGTAAGTTATTGTTGAATAGGAACGTCATTAGAATTACGCATATAAAAAAAACTGGGATGAAATAAATTAAAACTAACGATCATCAAAAAGGTTATTTTAATTTTCAGATTTTGTGATAGCCATTTTTCACATTAATAATTACATATGAAAATTGATTGCATACCTACATCACAAACTAATTATACATGAGTATTGTTAACTGAATTTGAATACTAATACACATCAAATCCCCGTTGTCTGTAAACCAGGGGCAGCAGTCAAGTATATACAGCAGTCTATTTTTTACGTTGACGTATGCATGAATTGAAACAAATTTGAAGTGTCTAGTCAAATTTGGAAAGCAAAATGGCTGTGAAACTAAAACAATCCAATCAAAATTTCCAGACTCAACGCTCACGAACCGTATCGATCCCTATACTGGTATAAGATTTCATGAATCTGTTTTTTACCTCCTTATCGACCATAGAGTTATTATGTGTAGAGTAGGCGAGAAATAGGCAAGCCTTTGAGGCCGAGTGTCCAATAAATAATAAGAGATCAATACTTATCTTATGAACTCTTAATTGTCTAATGACACGTAAAAAAAAGAGACAGAAAGGTAGCCTTATTTCCTTTCTCTTCTAATTCGATGGACAGATTTTAGGCGGTCTACCTACTCTGATATTAAGTAGTATGTTATCAACCCTCCGTCAACTGTCAACAGATTTTAAAAAAAGAAGTATGATTTTATTGAAAAGATTTTCAATTGAGAGTTTTAGTAAATGAATAATGGATAATTTTTTCCATCGTAAAACGGTCTAGGACTTACAAGACCTTTTTACCTTAGAAAGTATCACCATTAGAAAGCATTAAACAATTTTTTTAAATAAAGTATTGAATCGCAAGAACACTCGCTCAAGTTGTTACGTACTATATACAGGTCACCACAGAGTAATGAAATTTTTAAACGAAATAACAATGCATTCTTTAATATAAACTTTAGTATAAGTATACAATTATTTTGTAAATTTATTATAAAAGACAGAAATATATTGTGTAAGTCAATAATATAACGGTCAATGGCGTGTTTTTTACATAAAGAATAAGTAACGCGATTTAACGCAAAAGTGTAGCCAGCATTCTTAATACCATATCACGCGGATATGACTTGTATAGTAGTAGATGTTTTCATCTGTATGGCTATATGTTCTTCATCAATATGTTATCGTCTTCCATTCTCTTCTACTACTCGCTACTCCTTTTATATGCGTATCATACTTCACACAATCCATCTCTTTCGATCTCCCTCTAGTCATATATTCATCCACATTCATATTGAGACCTCGTATTTTTAATGTAAATAAAATAATAACATGCTTAAAAATATAGTAACGGCTAATTCCATCCCACTGCTGGGCACGGGTCTCTCTCCGTTTTTGGAGAGAAGGATTGGGGCTAAGACCTACCACGCTGCTCCAATGCGAATTAGTAGGTTAAATATAAAAATACAGATAAACGTATAATTAAAAATGATTAGTATTTATGTACAACTGTACGTTGACATCGAATCGACCGTGCGTAGACTTGTTCAGCGACTTGTTTTTATCAAGCTGATAAAGGATGAGAGGGGGTAGGAGCAGGCCTAAGGGGGCGGGGAAAATAGGTCGCGAGGCCATCGCTCGGGAGCGGCCTCAGCGCCGCAAAGTGCCGAGAGACGAAAGCCGTCTCAACCACTCCGCTACCCCCTATCGACTACGTCGATACAGTAACAAGTCTTAGGTGCGTAAGGAAATTAAATTTTTGGAATTAAAATAACTAGTTATATATATTTAATATAACTAGTTACTTTAGAAACCGTTTAGAGCACCATTTACTTTAAAGCTCAATTAGAAACACTTCTTAACTTTAGAAACAGTTTTATTTTAATCGTCTTAGAATTATAAGTTATGCCTTACGGTATACCACCCTCATTTCTTACCGAGGTGTCGTAAAAAGCGACTAAGGTAAGTAACCCGCCGTGTGGTATCAGCTGAGCAGAATAGACCACCCTCATTCTTACCAAAGTGTCGTAAAAGGCGACTAAGTTAAGTTGACCCACCGTGTGGTATCCGTTTGAGTGAAATAGACCACCCTCTTTCTTATCGAGGTGACGTAAAATACGACTAAGGTAAGTTGACGTCAGGCATGTGACAACATGATATACCATGTTGTGCCGACCCCACTTAGAGTAGGATAAGGGCACGAGGATGATGAGGATGATGATCTAAGAATCATAATTTATTCCCCAAATACCCTCTAAATTCCCACGGGTTCAATAAATTACCAACATTTTAAGAATTCATTCATTAATATCAGACTGAAGCTTCAGAAACCAAGGCCGGATTATGCTAGTAATAACCATTGAATTGTCTAGTAACAAACAAGAAATAGCTACTTTAAAAGAAAGAATAAGGCTATGATGGGCGACCTTGCTTATAAAATTACTATTTAGTATACGTTATAAACGTATTTTATTTTACTATTATTTTAATTATGGCTAACCGTACAATAACCACGCAATTCAGAAAACATTGTTTTTCATATTTATGCCAAAACTCAAATAGGAACTTTGTACTTCTTTGCCTTTTAAGGTCATTAAATATGCAGGAACAAAAAGTTAACAAAAAAAACAAACAAATAAACAATAAATAAAATATGTTCTAAAAATTGATAGCGGCTGTAGTAATCGTATTTATCCTTTATTACACTTTCTGTCAGTTCTACATATGGTTTTTTATATATATTGTCTAAAAATGAAAATGTTTTCTTCAGAGTTACTGTAAGCACTGATATTTATTATCGGTACAATTTTTTACTGTAATAATATAAATATTCGTTTAATACGATGTGATCTTTTTATACATTAGCTATTTATATAGAGTATATTAGAGTAGGTAAGCCATAACCTGTAAGTGATAGTGTCACAATAAATAATGAGATGGAAGATAAATGTCGTATACTTATCTTTGTCAGTTACAGTACTTTGTCACTAATCACACATAAAAAGGGAGACACATAGAAACATTGCTCTTTATTTTTCTTTAGTGTAAGAAGGCACATTTAAGGCTGGCGTTCCTACTCTAGTATAATAACTCTATCGCTATATGACTATGATCTTTCAAACATTAATCTGTCTATTCCTACACTTCCATTAATCATCGATAATACGATTGCGTCAGCACGATTTTCCGGTAAATTTCGCAATATATTTTTAACATATCAACACTAAATTCAGATTTACAAGCAGAGTTTTTATTAATTTAAATAACCTATGCAACTCAAAGGTCGTAATAATTTATCGAATTAGGTGTTACTTTACAGAGATCCATATAACATGAGACTAAAAAGTGATTAATTTTCTATGATGGATTATAGTATAATAGTTTAATTATTAGATACTATTGTACAAATAGCTCATTTTTATTGTACCCATGTGCAAAATTGTTTCTGTTGTATTTATATGAATTTAAAAAGAGAAAGTTTAATTATTGACTGTATAAATATGTACCTGGTTGTACGAACCTTGCTCGGTAAATATTACAAAATTAAAAAAAAACTAAAAAAAAAAGAAAAATAATTGGGTAGGTGGAGCTCGATCCTAGGTATTTTCATTCCTTGAGATCACCCGTTTTCCGAATAAACTACGCTGACTTGACTATTTACGGCAAAAATAGTGTTTTATATATTCAATGTAAATTTTAGTATTTTTTTAATGCCCAAAAACAGGGATAAAACGATTTTTTAAAAATAAAATCTAGCTAGATCGATTTTTCTCCCCTAAAACCCTAAGATTCCGAAAATATTTATATATATACAAGATTTAAATATAGGAACAACAAAATATGAGACAAGATTTAAATAGACATTTAAATATGAAAGATTAAATGTCTAGTAAAAAATAAATAGTATTATGCTATATTTTTTAATCTCAAACTAAGCTTTTAGCAAATCATGGTCCATAGACTGTAGTTGCCGACAGTATATCGCAGCCTTTAGAATCAGTAAAAAGTGTAAACTTCTAGAATATACAGCATCCACTGCTAGGCTGAACTCCGTTTTTGGAAACACAGTTTGGATCTTAGACTCAACACGCTACTCCAATGCGGATTAGTATGTTACACATATTCCGGACATTTTCCAGGGATATGAAGGTTTCCTCACACAGTTTTCCTTTAACGAAATGCGTGTGATAAATTGCAAATATCAATTAAGCACATTAAATTAAAGAGGAAAAATCACTGTTGCCCAGCGTTGGAGCTCATGACCCCCTAGAGAAATGCATAAGGATTCACCAATCAGCTATCACAAATAAACATACAAAATTTTTAATAAGTTCTTAAGGCGTAGTAGGCGCGTTATGAGATAAAACAATAAAATTTTCCTTTAAAATATAAATGTACAGATTTAGCATCTCTACAATGTTATTTAATAATGATGATGATGATGATTGTGCTGATACAATGAATATAATTTTTAATTTAATACTAATATTATAAAGACGTAAAATTTCTATATATGCTTGTAATGTTGTCACACAAAAACTACAGGACCGATTTTGAAAATTCTTTCACCATTGTAAAGCTGCATCTTTCCTGGGCAACATAGGCTATATTACATTTTTAAACTTGCATGGAAATAAAAGTTTATGCTAACAAATATAAATCTATAGTCCGACTTAGTAGACTTTCCACTGCCATGATATCACTATGTACGCGGGTAAAACCGCAGGATTCCTAGTATAATATAAATGTGCTACAATGCTGCGTAGTTTATTTAGTGGCGTGGTTCAAAACACTACAGGTACTGAGAACATTAATTTCAGAAAGAGAAATAACAAAATAAGCTTTTTAAACTTTCTATTTGTACTTTGTTAATAATTTCTAGAATTCTTTACAATTCTTTGTAGGCCAAACTCATAAACTTCACGAATATGTAAGTGTACTCTTGTGATGACTTTGCTAATTAAATGAACTTCAAAGCGTAAGAGCGTTTAAAATAGGTACGGAATAACAAAAGAGACAGGTTAATGAAACTGATAATACTTATATTTAAGATTAGGACAGTGTCGAGATCATCCTAATAAAATCAATTGAGAAGTCCAATAAAAATAATTAAGTCTAATTTGCCTCTTACGTGTCCTCGTGAAGGGCGGGCATATTAATTTATTATTTTAGCACCTCTTATATTAAGAGTAATTTCTTATCTGTTACTTAGGATTTTGTTTACTGTCCTGTAATATAGTAATAGCCTATTACTATATTTTTCTAACGTATAATTAATTTGATATAGAAGACGAATAGATAAGGTAACGAAGTATATCGTCTATGTCAGTTTATTGCCTTATTAGAGAGTAAAGTCCATATGCACAATATTACTATAGATATAAATTTCGATTGCTACTAAAATGAGTATCGAAATAAAAAGTTGCAGAATGTAAACTAGAATGTGTTCAAGTTGAATGAAATGAAAATCAAGTTGAAATGTCTTCTACAATATAAGCTAACTAGCCTGCAATATAGGAGCACTTCTATGAATAATATTATCATTCATCATTATCAACATTTTCAATAGTATAGTATGCTTGATGCATAAGCTTCCTTGTAATAATTATTTTAAAGTACTGTATGTTATGGCGTGGAAATCCATTGATAAGACAAATCGAATAGTCGTCCATCGGTTAAAATTATAGTGCCGAAGAAAATTACTCTCATTTTAGGTCACCAGTAATCAATGCATTATAGCGAACTATAAAATCTATCTCTTATACAATTATGAATGATGTCAATAGTAGTGATGATCGAATATCAAGGTATAGAGGTAACGTTTGTGGACAGTGGGACGTACACTAATGGCTTGCACGGTAACGTCGCACGCGCCCGAAATAACCCGCGAAACACGACGAAAACAATTGAGACCGCGCTTGCGCCCTCACGCACGCGCAAAAATGACAGGAAAATATGCACTAACACAGTGCTTGTTCACCATCTGACGCACAGTGAAAGTGCCACTTAGGTCGTTATGTACTGGTTCGGAACGATCCAGTTCGACAAGTAGCTCAAGCTGTCATACCTCGATTGACTGCAGCGTTGCATTCTCACTGCATGCCAACACTAACCTGACAACTTTTCTCTACTACTTCGCATTGATATCTGCATACTAAACATAGATTCTATAATGTGATTTTAATATTTGTTTACAACTGCTGAAACGTTGCCGTGAGCTATTAATGCAACTTACAAGCTGTTGAACGCAAAGTATTTTAGTATGACCAGGTACATACTAATTATTTACACCGCTTAGCAATTTCAATTCCGTTCAACTGAACTAAATAAAGCTGAACGTGACAGTCATTAAAATTTAATTATGTTATCAAATAGACCAAAAATGTATGTAGTAGTTGAAATATTCTTTTTACTTACCTTCTATAAAAACATAGTACATAGGTACATATAAATTGCGTAAAATAAAAATAAAACACCAAAGATGTGTATGAGAAGCACTCCGATTAATGGAAATTAATACGATACGTTTTTTACTTGGTTCACACAGATGTTTGAAGTACCACAATGACCACAACCGCTATATATCCGTAGTTTAGGTGTACAGGATATTGGTAAGAATCTCTAGTTAAAAGCCCGTGTTATTTATTGCTGAGCTATTTCTCTGAAGCTTATGAATATAAAAAACCACAATACGACAGTTAAAGAAGGCAATGTTATAATATCGACGTCAAAATCGTAAGAATTGATATAATAGATAATATACATCGTATATTCAATGCTCACAATGTAATACGAAATAACAATCGTAATGCAAATCGATACATTGCAGGTCAATGGCGGAACATAACCTAAAGTGAAGCGCTTGTCGAAAAGAACGATCATGATCTATATCTTACACGTGTATCATATTTTCTATGAACGTCAACCTAAGATAAAAATTCATGTCGTTCAATGTCGTTTTTGCTTATAATTTTTTTTGTCGCAGAAAAATGGCGTTGGACGTTACATAAAGATAAAATTATTCAAAATGGTCCTTGAAATAGAAGGATTGGTCCAGACATTTTCTAGAATAATATAAATTTAAACTCAGATCACCATGTATTATTTATAGGCAGGTCGCAAAGCACCTGCCTTACATAGTCCATTTTTTTATACGCCGAACAAAAAATTGTATGACCGTCATTGCTAAACTGCAATGTTTTAATGCTTATGGTTAAAATGCTTTATATCTCTACTTTCAAAGATTGAGTTTTTTAACTTAGTATTATTTCTGTGGTTTATTTCAATTTATGCTCGATTTTATTTTTATTTAAATACCAGGTACAAAATTGATACGTTAACAGTGATAGCCAATCTGTAAGAACGTGCAAATTTATCGAAGGTGTCACGAATAAGAACCCCGAGCAAACACAATGATTTTTTTCTATTAAAAGTTACTAGTATACATCTAATTGATATTTTCTATTTATCACACGCTTTTCGGTGACGAAGAACATCGTGAGGAAACCTGCTTAACTCTGGAAAATTCTGGGGATATGTGTAACCTACCAGTCTGCAATGGAGCAGCGTTGAGAATCTAGCTCTAACCCTTCTTTCCAAAAACGAAGAGAGGAGGCCTATACCCAGCGGTGAAATAATAGGAATGACTTTACTTGTTATACTTTTATTATTGGTAAAATTTTAATATTGGTAGTTCTGAAATGTTCGCTTTCGATAGACTGCTTATATACATGAATACAGTTATTATTATACAGTTATTAGCGGCCTGCCCCTGCTTCGCACGGGTATAAAATATATAGTCCACGTCAATCAGTAAAAAATAATTATTAAAATCAATCCAGTAGTTTTGATTTATTTATTACTGCCCATGGCCCGCACGTATTAAATTTGGAAAAAAACAATTACCCTCTCCCTATATCAAGAAGATTTCCTGCTATATCTAATATCTAAATTCATATACTACATATTTACGTTTTACATTTTTCGTATTTTATTTTTGCAATTAATTACAGAATGTCTTTATATACAACATACATAGCTTTCTTATCATTAGACAATACAAAAATATTTTCTTTAGAGGTTATTCTTGAAGCAGCGACATTTAGTTGCGCGTTCGATCGCTGCTAAATTCGAAGTGCTATAGGGCGAAGCGCAGCCTCCTCGCGGGATTTTAAATCTGTGATATCTTCGAAAATGTTCATTTAAATTACATGCTGTCAACGGCCATATTGATCTATAATAAATCAACAATGTATTTGAAGTACTTAATTGGATAAGGATTAATGCTATATGGTTTAAAATTGCTTTGAAAACAGACATTATTTTTCGTAAAAAAAAAATCAAAAAATGCTTTTTGCAGTTATCCATAAAAGATAGACATATACCATCGCGGACTTTTCATGTCGACCTTTTTAAGGTGTACAAATACTTAGGACATCATTTTGATAAATCTCTGTAGGGTTTAGACTGCGTTTGCAATGTAAGCGTAAAATAATGTAATTATTTACGAAATCGCATTAGAAACCTCAAAAATTACAGTATTTCTCTACTCCGCATGGAATGTTATTATACATATAAACCTTCCTCTTGAATCACTCTATCTATTAAAAGAAACCACATCAATCTGTTGCGTAGTTTTAAAGATTTAAGCATACATAGGGATATAGGGACAAACAAAGAATGCGACTTTGTTTTATACTATGTAATGATAGTTACTATTATACAGTTGTATTTAATATTGTCATATTAAGCTTATAATATAAATATAGATAATAATATGGAAGTATAGGAAACTTAAACTGTCCACACGTAATATAATAAATACCAAACATATTGCCGCTGCAGCGAAATAACGTCTTGAGTGAAATTTTAATTTTATCCATATTAATTTATAGCTGTTGCGTGTACCTTGCTTGCACATAACAATGTTGTCGTACTCGTAGGGTATTTTGTTAGTCGCGCGTCTGATGAAAATAACCGTGGTTATTCTTAAAGACTCGCCCCCTGTTACAACGCTTTGCTGTCAACCGCGTTGGTATTTAGAAATTTAATGTAATTGAATTCAAAATAATGGGCATTTCCTATTATGTAATAAATTTGTTCATATTATGCAAATTACATGTTTTATGTACATGTTTTACGTATGAACAAGAAAATCGTTGTTGTCCAAAAGAGTACAATATAGAATCGTTTATCTATTTCTAATAGAGCGTCACATTTTTCAGAAAATTAGTGGTATCCACAACTTCGTTCGCACCAATACCCTCAATAAAGCAATGTGATTTTTTTCTTTGTTCCTGAAAAAAAGGGAATATTTTTATTCTATATGTTATCGCGGTGTATAAGCTTTAATTGTGCTAAATTTCAGCAATATAGGTACAACGGATTAGCTACTATAAGAATACGCTTTCATCGTAATAAACAAACACACTTTGAATTTATAACGTTAGAATAGTATGGATGTGTTCAAGCGTGTCAATCAATAAATGCACTGACAACATCGAATGAGGGACGATTGAGTAGCATTCATAGATCATAAACAATCGTTGCACTGACTGCGGTAGCGATAGGGTTACCACTTTTTTCAAATTTCTGTTGAGTACATATATCTTCTATTTCTTCAAAAGATGGACGTGCGATGCTGGACATGCTTCTCTTCACGGGATCTCCATACCAGATGATGATGGTCGCCATTCCAACACCTTAAAACCCTAGCGCTGGTCGCTTCTTCGCACTATATGCCCCTGCCATCTCCATTTCGGTGTGCAGCCACTGAGTATATACTACTTCCTAAAGGGAAACTTTTTGGTCGGTATCCTAAGCTCATTACTTCACGGAGCATATTAATGAAATAACGAGATTCTACCTATCGGTTAATGGCAGTCAATATGTACTTACTTACTCAAACACTAACCGATAAAGAAAAATTACGTAATTTGTGCCATGGGATCACTACTTGGCATCACTAATCCGCTTACCGAGCGTAATAATTTGTAGCATTATTCCAATGTTATTTCATAAATAAAATTTCTTGGTAATAAAATTAGCTTCGAAATCGAACTTTTGTGAGGTTTTTATGGTGGAATAAATCTTGTACATATTTAAAAAAATACTTGAAACTATTTCCAAAGTTAAATTTTTGTTCATATAATATAATACCAGCACATTTTTAATAATAGTTCACAGTATATGTAATTAATCATTCACCAATTACCAGTTTTTAATATAATAATATTAAAATAAATATTGTAGAAGTACTCAGTTTTTTGATTGATTAAATTTTGTACCTTCATTAAGGTTATATTCCGGACTAACACATAAGATCAAAAATTGTCTCGTTCTTTCCATAGAAAACAGAAAAAACACATAATTGTGGGTATTTGAACACTTAGCACGATCAAATTTGAAGTGGCAACCCTGATCGAAGGTGAAAGTGATGCAACTTAACACTTAATATGGACAGTCACAACTACGAACATATACAGCACGAAATGATAGAGTACATAGAAAACATAGCACTTTGACAAACAAAATTAACATTTTCATCATTGCCATAATGCGATAGGCTAATCACTGACACTTATTAATAGCTTTCAATCTGCGAATGTCAAGGATAATAGGAAATAAAGTAGGACTTTTGAGGTAGACTAAGCAAAGTATAAATCTTTAATATACATTAGACGATGTGATATATTTCAATGTAAAGAGTTTCGTGGTCAGCCAGATTGATTTCAATCAGAATTAAAAATCCTATTCAAAAATTTCATCCAGAATGGCAAAAACGCATCGCGTAGATAGCTTCTTGTTATGCCTTCTTGGAGGTTTTTGAGAGAGTCATGGACGTCGAGATAAGTTTCTTTGAAGACCTGCCCTACAATCTTTTGCCTTTAAGCACTCTAAGATCTCTACGACCCTTTTGAGGTTTCTCTCACTCTAGTAAGATCTACTAACTCCCGAGTCCAGATCACTCTATCGCACGATAAAAGACTGAGTATTGATATAAAGCCTACACACGCCGAACACGGTTCAGCATGCCACTTTTAGAGAGGCCCCGACCCAGAGGTGGCGCACTCTGGGGTACAGAGATGCTGCTGGCGGGAATGGGGGCAATGTCTTCATAGCCTACCCCCGTCACCAGCAGCGTGGTGGAGCACACAGATTGTTTGAGTCTGTGCGAGTCCGACATAACCGTCGCCTGTTCCCCGTCGGGTGGCGGTACCCATAAGGGGTATTTTCCTGTCTAAAAAAAAGGTAAGCACCAGGCAGGTTTTTTTATTTAAACTTGTGTGCTTAATTGACACTTGTGACTACTACTTACCACTTAATTATTTAACATGAAATAATTTAGGAATCATTAACCTCAGAAAAGAACTAAATCAGAAATCCTGAATTAAACATTAATCTCTTAATACTTATGAGATTCGAATTCGAATTTTATTAAATTACCAATATTAGATACAGTGTGTGATCACACAGATAAAATGAAATCTTAACCCTAAACAAAAGCGAGTGTTTGTCGCACTACTTCGGGTTACTTCCGAGTATTTATAGCAACGACTGACCGCGTACATCAACACCACGAGACGTTGACAAACAACACTAACACATATAGCCATCGTGGACGGAAATCAGATAGGTATTGAGATCATCACGAAGAGCTATCCTTGCATATTATCATCATGATAAAATTTGTTTCCAAATGTAGATGTTTTGCATTTATGGTAGTTTGTCATACTATGTTTAGAAGCTACTGACTGCGTCGGTACAGCGACTTGAAACTACATTGACAAATAACTAAACTGCTACTGCGCCTGTTCCTGTTTGCACAACCTGAATTCAAGAAGCTTTAGATACATTGGTAATACACCAAATATTTAATATTAATATTAAAAATTTCACGTACGTGGTTCAAATAATCTACATGCGACTAACACATACTGGTATAGGTAAAAATTACATACACTACGTCTAAATAAAAGACTAAAAAACTTAATAAGTTATCGTCATAAAAAAATAAATATTTCAAAATTCAACATATGACAAGTAATTGATACTTACAATTTTTTTTGAATATATTTTAAAAAAAAATTATTTACAGCAAAAATGTACAAGTTATATCTATCTTAAAGTACTTACACGCTAGGACTATACAAATCATGCCCACGTGGAATGGTCCCAAGAATGCTGGCAGCGTTGAATCGCTAAGCTGATTCTTTGTGCGAAAAAGGAGCCAGCCCTCTTGTCACCTGAAGAGGCAATCAACCGAGGTGTTAAAACTATTTTTAAAATAAATTAAATTTTATAAGTTCCTAAAATCTCATACGTCATAGTTTAGATCTAAAAAAATTAACGAAAGTGAATTTTTGGGCTATTTTATAGTATGAATATATACTTTTGTACATATACATACTTAATTTTCAAACATTTTCACGCAACACTTTTAGACCCTTGCTATTAAATTTAGACGAAATATTTTTCCATCGCAATTTCATATTTGCTACCAAATCCCAGCCCCGTTAATCTAATATGGATTGGTAACGCTTGAAACTTTCCGTACACGTATTAGGAAGGAAAAATATATGAAAGAAATGCAATGCTACGTAAAAATTTCCTGCAAATCGATAACACTTTAGTATTTTGCGAAGATTAATCCAGGATAAGTACTTATATAGAAGCTAATGCAATTTCAATGTGTCATTACCGTTGACATAAAATAAAGAATAAATTTTTTAGCATTTAGTCAAGTAGATCAAGTCTTATTTCCTATGATTTAGTCATTTACAGGTAATGATAAAGTTATATGCATTGTTCTGTAATTTTCGAGTTTCCAAAGAAACAAGTAAAAAGTTTGTTTATTTTCATTCTGATAATTTCTCTGTCAGAATAAAATTAAGTAGCAAACTTGGTAAAAATATTTACAATAATAAATACATTTTTATTTATGTTGAACACATTAAATTGCCAATACTCAGAAATCGCTGTTTACAGCAAATTTTAAATGATAAATGAAATAAAACTGGCTGTACTTAATTACTTTCTCGTAATTAATAATAATAATTTAGTCAACCCAAAGATAGATTTTTAAATATATAGGTAGTGTGTAAAACAGACGTAGCTTTTCCGCGTTTATTAATACGTTAGGTAAGTTGTTACAATCACAACACACAGAAGAGTAGTTATTAGAAAACTGCTGTTCCAGTGCAAAATAACAATTTATTCAAATATACTGTCAATCATTTTCCGCAAATTAAAATCTACGAAGGGCAGCTCATCTCATCGTATGTAAGTATACTGTTAGTCATTAATCGTATGTAAAACACTACGAGAGTTTCCGTAAATATTATTAAGTTTACTATATGTAAATACCATTTCCGATGAAAAACAGCCCGATGCATTAGCTAATGTTAATATGAAAAAGCTTATAATAGGTTATAATAGGTTGATCCTCGACTGATTCTCGTTTGAACCTCGACTGTTAAGTTATTTGTTGATATAGCCACATCATTAGCTTCTCCCTAAAATTTAAGATAAGATTTTGAATCTACCATTCGAACCCCTTAGATCTTTAGAGGATTTTCTATACTTTCCATTTACCTGTTATAGTATTAATTAGAACATGACGTGAGACTGGCACTGCCTACGCTGCACCTTCCTAATTACACTTCGTCTAGACAGATGTCGCAGCGTCCCGCCCGGCACCTCCTCCCCTCTGACCACCCTATATCATTTGATAAACATATTGCCACGTGTAACGTGTAAGAAGCTATTTTAAAGTTCTCTCTTGAAATTTCCACCACATTATCATGTTTTAGAACGAAAAGATCAATCAAATATACAATCTGCGCAAATTTTATTAAAAAATTTAACTTAAAAAATATATATTTGACAAAGTTACTTCCTTAGCAAACACTGTAGAGCACTGTAAAATATATATGAAATTTTATTTTGGAAAATGGACCAGTTTATATAGATCTTAAATAAGCCATAAAACACGGCCTTGTAACTAAGTAACAATAGCGTCTAGACAACATCAGGGTTAGTGAAAAAATCTAACCATAAAAGGTAGAGGTATAATGGAACTTACTAAGATTTAACTAATAAATATAGTGGGAGTACGATAGCATATAATGGTTTTTCATGAAATGGGTTGGGATCAGCGTAACCAGGATGGCGGGTGGCAGGTAGGCAGCACCGCTCGCCGGTCACCGCCACGTGGCCAGGTATCGGCCAGCTGGAGGAGCTATTTCGGTGAGCGGTGGCAGGCCCCGGCAGACCGACACCAGACGTCGGCGCCGCCCCCGCGCCCCTCCATTCTCTAAAAATAGCCGCACTGTGCATTCTTGGGCGAACGATGTCGAATTTTTGTCGAGTACGCGCGTCCACATGCCGTTTGTTTTGGCCCAAGAGACCGGCCGCAACCTTCGACCGCGGGCGTAGCTGCCGTGATCTCATTTAATATCCGCTTGACGTGAATCTTGTTTTTCAATAATGTTGCAAGAGTTGTAATTCGTGGAATAGATGAAGACTTTTGAACGCAACAGTAGTTTCCATGTAGTGTCCATTGCCATAAACATCTTGCCAGTAAAGGATAGTAATGAACTTATTAATAATAAAAAAAAAAACTAGTTTAACAACGACGAAAACAATTAAAGAAAAAAAATATGATTTTTTTCACAAATACACTCTTGAACTTGGTGGCTATAAATTCAAAATCACTCAATGCGATTTCATCATAAGTAACAATTCTGCGTCTATCCGTGTCATTTAAATTCATAGTATATTTGGTTTTGTCTCGAGTCTATCGATTTACATAAAATTATTCATTTTCGAAACCACAGCTTTTTCATCCGTGACCTCAAATGTTCAAATGTAACTTTAAATGGCATTGACACGTGTAGTATTTTTTATTTTTTTGATACCGCTTGACATGAAATATGCATCTTATACAAAGTACACAATATATTTCATGCAATCTAAATAAAAATACAATCGGACAAATATACACTTGTCTAAATTACAGTATTCAGACACTGAATAAGTTATATGTTTAAGTTTAATTTTTTTTCACGGGTTACAGTTTACAGAAACGTTGTTTATTTCGGCGAATAGATATTTAGTATTAAATAGTTTCATTACCTAAATAACTTATAGAATGAGGCGTTACTTTCCGAGATTTATAATACAAAAGTATTTATAGGTAATATTATTACTTTCCTAAAATCTGCGATATTGTAAATAGTAAATATGTATACATAATGCTCAATGTAGAGTGGACTATCCGTTTTCATACCCGATACATGCTGGATTCGTGAAAACACATGCACAAACCTTCACCACCACCACCATATATTTATTGTTTTTGATTGTAAAAGCTTACTTAAGTAAGCTAAGTTAAGTACTGATGCTATAGTAATATTAACCAAAATAGTTATAAAATAGGAATGAGTTAAGTTTTTAAGCTATAGTTATTAAAAACTAGTACCTACTATTATATGTATAACGTACTTAATTGCCCAAATTAGAAACAACTGATCCTTTATTTATTTGTATTCATACTGAATACAGAATCTGTTTTTCTCTGTTCCCAAAAGAAAAATGGGAATATTTTTTTGAATTCTATGTCACACACGGCAACTGGTAAATATCATCATCATCATCAGAAAGAGGGTGGTCTATTCTACTCAGCCGGATACCACAGCGCGGGTCGACTTACCTTAGTCGTCTTTTGCGACAACTCAATTAAAAATAAGGATGGTCTACTTATTTAGAGAGCTGTGACAGCTCAGCGGTAACGCCGTGCGACTCTTTCGAGAAGGTCACGGGTTCAAACCCGGGCAGATAACAATGAGTTTTTCTGTTAAAACTTATGTGTCTAATTGATAATTGCAATTTATCACACACTTTTCGGTGATGGACAAACAAATGAAATGAAATACCAAATTCCATGGCGGGAATCGAACCGCGGCCCGCGGGGCTTAAGGCAGGATCACTGCCAATTGCGCCAACGAGCCAGTCAAGTAAGTTTTGTATTGATATCTGGTTCTTGTATTAATGTTTCCATGGCCGTTGTTCCAGGTTGGTGGTGGGCGGGCGCATGCGTGGGCGGCGCCGTGCTGCTCTGCGCCGCCGGCGCATTGGCCCGCCCGCACCTGCGCCGCCGCGCTGCTCCAAACGCCGTAAGGGAAAACTATGCTACTTGTTAGTTGCTAAAGGTTCTACTTAAATGTCATGTTCTACTATGCTACACTCCTCTTATCTTTAATATTTAAATGAGTTAATCTTGTATGTATATGTATATGTATATGTGTATATATATATATATATATATATATATATATATATATATATATATATATATATATATATATATATATATATATATATATATATATGAATATCGAACTAAGTATGCAATTTGGTTCTAAAAGACTTTTAGAATTGCAATATGCATGCTTAGTTCGTTGCATGCTGTAGGGGGTTTTGGGGGAGAAAAATCTATCTAGATAAGTTTTATTTAAAAAAATTACTAATATTATAAATGCGATGCCTGTCTTTCTGTCTGTTACGTTTTCACGGCCAATCCGCTGAATTTTTATCGATGAAATTTGGCACAACTATGCCTTATACACGGGAGCTATAGAAATCCTGTTAATTCAACAGGAATTAAATGCAGGAGGAATTAAATAGGATGACATTCAAAGATGCCATCTATTATAAACCTATGGCAGTTTTTTTTATTCACGGATGTTTTTTATTAAGCTAATACGTATACCTAATAATAATATTCAGATACCTATTTTAAAATATTATATTCACAAAAACGTAATTTAAAATGTTTTTATTTTCGTATTTATACTAAAAACGTTGGAAAATCCAGCGCTGTATTTATAGATCTTAAACCAATAAGTTGACGTTTTTTTGATACTTTACGTATGTATAAATGTTATTATTAAATAAGTTTTCTAGCACGTTTCCATTAAAAGTTCATAACATTTATAGTGATATTTAATACCCGAAAAACATTAAGAATTTTTAATATATATGGGGCTTTTGTAACAGACTCAATTTTGGCGGTATCCCTTAACTCAGCTATTTTAACATATATTTCATGTAATTCATATGGGTTATTTATTAAAATGATCAAACTATGGTCTTGATAAAACGATAAACCTCTCTGAGGCTTCCCGGATAGTTCTCATCTTTGTGATGGAGATATTTGCAGGGTTAGAGAGTGACAGAAGCTACTGTTAATTTTAAGACTACAGTACACGCGAATGAAGTTGCCGGTAAAAGCTAGTAAGTTATATGTGTATATTTTATTGTTACATTCATATACTTGTAAAAAAAAGTATTTATTATTGGTTTTGATAACTATAAAAATATTAAAAAAAATTTGAACATGATTTTTAATAATATTAAATTTTATGTTTAAAAATATATGATTTTCCTTCTTTTGTTTAATATTTTCTTACATCTATATATATAAAAGAAAGTTGATCTTAGTTACACTATTTATAACTCAAGAACGGATGAACCACTTTGGCTGAAAATTGGTGGAGAGGTTGCTTAGAACCAGGAGATGGACCTAGGATTTTATCCCGTTCGCCCGCTTTTCTGTCAAGTGACTATAAAACGAGGTTTAACAAAAAGGACTATGACAGGAAAAAACAAAATGCAAATGACAGTGACATTCTGTAATTAATTGTAAAAAAAAATGTAGTATATGAAATTAGATATTCCTAAGATAGCAGGAAATCTTCTTGGTATAGGGAGAGGGAAATTGTTTTTCTCCAAATTTAACGTGTGCGGGCCACGGGCAGTAATGAACAAATCAAAACTACTGGATATATTTTAATCATTTTTTTCACTGTGTGACATAGGCTATAATATTTTATACCCGTGCGAAGCCGGAGCAGGCCACTTGTTTAAAATTTGAAATACAGATATTTTCTAAAAAGTGCGGCATTTTAAAAATCGGCGGGAAATGGACAGGCGAAGGTCGGGACTTCCGCGAAAGTTTCGCTATTTCCGATATATCCATAGCATACAGACATGCTGAATATAAATATATTCAAATTCAAAACCCTTTATTTGTGACCATAACGTACATAAAACTTTTAAAAAAAAACAATACAAAGAATTTAAAGTAAGCAACAAGATACGAAGACATAAATAAATATAATAGGTCACAAAATGGTAGACCACAGTAGTAGGGAATAGCCGGTTCTAACTCACTCCCAGCACCTTGAAATCCTTGAAATAGGCTAACTTAGCGGATTCTAAAAAAAGCTCGCCAAAGCAGATTCCAATCAGACTAAATTCCAATTGACCGTCGGAGGTCTCTTCGGATTTTCCAATTGGATCCTGGGTTGCAAAAGGAATTTAGGAATTTCCTTACTTAGCCTCGTAACGAATCGTTTTTTCTCGTATTTTATTAGATTAACTTAACGGACTCCTTGACCAATTGGATTTTCCATTTGATCCACGACTTTCCTTTCCTTGATTAATTAATCAAATTAACTGAATTCTCATTACAGTATGAATGTCTGATATTTAATGGCCGATTCTGGCTCATTGGCTTGGTTTTATCAAACTGGATTAGGTTTCCAATCTAAGATTTTTCTTAATAAATAACATTAATCGTTCAATTTTGTTTTTATCATTAATTTGATATCAAACTGATAATAATTGAATAGGATGTGTGTCAGATATAAATTCAATATGAAAATGTAAATAAAAAAAAGTCTCGTACAAATAACTCAAAAGTTTTATTTTTTCGAAGAAACGCTTTGACTTTTTGCTGCTATTTCAAAGAAAGTGTCTCATAAAATAATATTTTAAATTAGACAGGGTCGTAGTAATTTATTATAATAGACCCTAATAAATCAATGGAAATAATGGGCATCGACCATCCGCCCTCTTCCTTATAGTATTCTTTTATCCAGCCTAAACGTTGTATTTTGTGACGACAAGTTTAGACACGATCTCGCAAAAAGCAGATGTAAAAGGATCACATGGCATCATGTATATCATAATTTATTATAATAGACCTTAATAAATCAATGGAAATAATGGGCATCGAACATCCGCTCCTTTTTTATAATATCCTTTTATCCAACCTAAACGTTGTATTTTGTGGCGACACGTTCAGACACGATCTCAAAAAGCAGATATAAAAGGATCACATGCATCATGTATATCACAAGATATTTTAATACCACGCGGCTAGTATCCAGGCTGACGTAGTGTTCAAGTGAAGGCAGTAACTAGGCAATTATTAATCATGGAGGTAAGATTACGTACTTATATAGTATAATTTCATGATATATATGAATATTCGTATTAAATTTTAATCCCTGTTGACCAAGTGACAAGAATACGTGTTACAACGATATCTTTGTTACTAGTAAAGTTAAATTAATAAGACCAAGATTAATATTTTTTATAATTAAAATCTTATGTTTCTAACCTAACCTAACCTATAACGGTCACAAAAATCTATAGATTCATTCTGCAATAAAAATAATATTAATGTATTAGATTTTAATAATAATAAAGGTTCTTACTGTATATGAATAATTTTGATGACACTAGTGATTATATTTACTTATTTCTATTTTTTTTTTCAGATCTCACCGAATCTCGATGAATTCAATGTAAAAAACTATTATTATCCTATTAACTTAAGCGATGACGAAAATGCAAGCAATTCTTGCATATTGAAAAATAAAAAAATCGCAACGAAAAGAGCTGGTAACAATATCGACATATTCTTTGAAAAGCCTAAGAAAAAGAAAAAAACCATTCCGTCTTCATGTGTGGCTCAAGCGTGTGATGGAGGTGTATCATTTATTTCTTCCAATGATAATGACGGAGCGAATGCTTCATACCTCATGAAAATAGAAATTTATGACATGAAGAATCTGAAAGAGGTTTCGCCTGTAGACTATTGGAAACATGCAGACTTGCGATTAAAGTACTACATACAATCCAATACTGATAAACATTATCAGAACACACGAGATATAATATACAACATTACAAAGCAGATCGCCTGCAAGGAAGACTGTAAAAAATATTTCATTGATAGAGACAGTAAGAAACAATAGAACTTTCTCTAACTCATCACAAATCAAACCCATAATATAACTTTACTTACAAAAACCTTTTAAAAAAATACAACCCCCACTGCCGCTCTCGCCTCGCAAACAAATTATAAAGAGATCAGTCATTCGCTACAAGCGTTCATACTAAGCACAACGAAACACAATGGCTGAGCTTGACAACTCTGTATACGACGAAGAAATGGTCGCGATATGTGAAGAAATTGAAGACAACTTTTTGCACCTATGTAAAAAAATTGAAAAGGACCATGCAGAGATGTGAGTGATCAATCTTGTTTAAACTTGACTTTTATGGAGGGGTTGATTTTGTATATAAATATACGGACATCTAGAACGTTTTATTCAGTCACGAGTACGCAGTGAATATATAAAAGTTACTATGGATTTCTTAACCAGTGATGATATTAGTTCATTTACAAAACAGTTTTTGATCGATAAGATGCATAAATTCATACGTTTGTGGTATATCAGTGATAGACTTCCAGGGTGGATGTTACAGGATCCTGATATAAAACCCTATTTTACTCCTTGTAGTGGACATTTTCAAACGTGTTCTGTATTTGATGATATATATGATGAAATTGATGGAGTATTCCCGATGGAAGCTTATTGTACTTTATGCAAAAAGTCTGAAAAATAAATAGTTTATGTGAGTTGAATATTTATTAACATCAACTTAAAACGTAACACGGAATATTATTTGAATTTTATATATTTATTGGTTTACTTCATTCCAGTACGGATCAGTTTGGAGCAGGAGTGAGACAAGTTGGAGAAGCAGTCAAAAGAAATGCCACAGAACATGGAACTCCTCAATATTCAAGGAAGCGTTTATACGCACAAAAGTCTACATCACCTGGGAAGGCAACAGCTTCACCACCGAACACAGAAACAGAGCCATCTGTAAGTTCTGCAAACTTAAATAGCATTAAATGCCCAACTTGTGAAATATTTGTTAATAAAAGGTACTTTACCAATCATCTTAAAAGTAATAGGCATAAAAATAATGTTTTCACGTTGATACCGAACTTAAATAATGTTCAGTTAATAGAAAAAGCGTTCGGTCAGAGATTAGTAACATACAGAGTATTCTCTAACTCTGCTACAACTGATACCGACTTTAAAACTCCTGAATCATTTCTTGGTTCAATTCGAAGCACTGTTCAAACATTACTGGAAAAAGTCTTGAAAGAAAATACCACAGTTAAAGTTAATTTTATTTTAAATGGGGATTTTGTTCAGGCAACGAAAAATTTAGAAAACTCCTTTGACTTTCAAACTTTTAATTACATGTTCTGTTTAGGTGATGAATTTGATGATATTTACTCAAATATAAGTTCTGAAATTTCAAACAAAATAAGTAATTTTGAAAAGAAAGATAGTGGTTGGAGTCTTAAAGAAATGAGATATGTCGATCTAAACATTAACAAATTCAACCCATTAAAAGGATCTTCATACATAGACCTACCGATAGATATCAAACGTAAACGAGCAGTAGTTAATGTTAAAAACAATGATTATCAATGTTTTCTATGGGCTGTTCTATCCGTTTTATGTCCTGTGAATAGAAATGCAGACAGAGTTTCCTCATATTTATCTAAACAAAACTTGCTAAATTTCAAGGGTATTGCTTTTCCAGTAAGACTAAAAGATATTATAAAATTTGAACGCTTAAATAATATTAGTATTAACGTTTTTGGAATAGAAAAATCTAATAATAAATCTACGAAGATAATTGGGCCTCTCCATTTTACCAAATTTCGTAAATTAGTTCATGTAAATTTATTATATTTATATAATGGTTCTAACGGTCATTATTGTTATATTAAAAACCTTTCTAGACTAGTCAGTCGTCAATTAACTTCACATGAACATGCAGTCTACATCTGTGATGGCTGCTTGCTCTATTTTCAAACAAATGATAAGTTGATTTCTCATAGACAATTTGATTGTAATCACGTTAGAACAGATTTGCCTGATATCAGTAAGGCAAAAATTTCATTTAACAAATTTGAACGTGAACTAAGAGTACCTTTTGTCATATACGCAGATTTTGAAGCATTTTTAAAGCCAATACAAGGGTGTGATAATAATCCATCTCTATCGTATACCAGTAATTTTCAAAAACATGATGTGTATAGTTTTGGATAATATATCAAATGTGCGTATAACGATAGCCTCTCCAAATATATAACTTATACAGGTAGTGATTGTGCAAAAGTGTTTATGGAAAGTTTGAATGAAGATTTAAAATATATATCTAAAGAGTATTATGTCAAAGTTGATCCTCATCCGCTTACAGATGAAGCTAGGAGAAGAATATCTTTGACAACTACTTGTTGCATATGCAAAGACACTCTGAAATTAGATAGTAGCTTAAATTTTGATAAATATACTGGAATCTTTACAGGTGTTAGTCATAAAGCTTGTTGTAAAAAGTTCGAAACCCCTCGATTTATACCGATTATTTTGCATAATCTTAGTAATTATGATGCTCATTTCATAGTGCGCGCATTAAATTTTGCTGAAGGTGACATTAAAGTTATACCACAGAATAAAGAACGTTACATTTCCTTCTCAAAGATATTAAAAATCGAGAATCAAAATTTTGAGTTAAGATTTATTGACTCTTTTAAATTTTTATCATGCAGCTTGGAATCTTTATCAAATAATTTGAATGATGAGGATTTTATCGAGCTGCGTAAAAATTTTCAGCACCCTGACGATTTTTATTTTTTAAAACGCAAAGGCATTTATCCATATGATTACATGACCTCATTTGAGTCATTAAAGTTAACTTCACTTCCCACACAAGATCAGTTTTACAATATACTAACTAATAGCGATGTTACAAATGAAAATTATAACCACGCTAAAGATGTGTGGCATCATTTTAAGTGTCGCAATATGGCTGATTATTCTGATTTATACCTGAAAACTGACGTGTTACTTCTAACTGATATCTTTGAAAATTTTAGAAACGTTTGTATCAAAACTTACGATTTAGATCCCGCACAATATTACACTGCACCTGGCCTAAGTTGGGATGCAATGTTGAAGCACACAAAAATAACATTAGATCTATTGACAGATTTTGATAAAATTGCTTTCATAAAGTCTGGTATACGTGGTGGTATTTCTCAATGCAGTAACCGTTATGCTCATGCTAATAATAAATATATGTTCAATTTTAGTGAGAAAACTCCTACATCTTACCTTACTTACTTAGACGCGAATAATTTGTATGGCTGGGCTATGTCTCAATATCTTCCTACGGGTGAATTTCAATGGGTAAATTGTGACACAAATTTTATGGTTCCAATTGACTCAGAAATAGGTTATATTCTTGAAGTGGATTTAGAATATCCACAAACTTTGCATGAATCACATTCAGACTTTCCACTATGCCCAGAAAATATATGTATTGGTGGTAGCAGAGAAACAAAATTAGTTCCAAATTTATATGATAAAACTAAATACGTTATTCACTACAGAAACCTCATACAGTGCATAGAAATGGGATTAAAGTTGAAAAAAGTTCATAGGATTTTAAAATTTCGTCAAAGTCCATGGTTACAAAACTATATAGATTTAAATACACAATTACGTATGTCTGCAACATCTGATTTTGAAAAGGATTTTTATAAATTAATGAATAATTCAATATTTGGGAAGACTATGGAAAATGTAGAAAAACGTGTGGATGTCAAACTTTGTACTCATTGGGAAAATAGAGGTAAATGTCAAGGTGCTCAAAATCTAGTAGCACGACCTGAATTTCATAGTCTGTCTATATTTTCAGAAAACTTAGTGGCCGTTCAACTTAAAAAAACAAAAATACTCTATAATAAACCCATCTATCTAGGACTTTGCATATTAGACATATCCAAAACGCTCATGTACGATTTTCACTATAATTATATGAAAAATAAATACGGTTCACGCTGTAAAATGATGTATACCGACACTGACAGCTTCATATATCAGATTTTTACTGATGATTTCTATGAAGATATTAAACCGGACTTGAACAAATACTTTGATACCTCTGACTATCCTTTTGATAATCTTTTTGGTTACCCTCAGATAAACAAAAAAAAGATTGGTTTTTTCAAAGATGAAAATAACGGTAAGATCTTTACAGAATTTGTCGGTTTAAGGTCAAAAATGTATGCGATGTACGTACAGAATAAATTTATAGCTAAAGCAAAGGGAGTTAATAAGTCCGCTACAAAAAAGTTTAATATGCGAAATTACAAAAACGTCTTATTTAAGAAAAATAATCAAATATGTGAAATGTACAGATTTAGATCGATAAAGCATGTTATTTTTACTCAAAAGGCTAACAAAATTTCTTTATCGCATTCTGATACTAAACGATTTTTAATTAGTAACTGTACTGATACTCTGGCTTGGGGTCATTATAAAATAAAATCATATAAAATTGATGAATAAACAAACATACACTATTAAAATGACTTTATGTTTAAGAATTGCTAAGTATTATTATTATTTCGTCAATAGTACCTAAGAATGTAAATATGTAATTATAATATAAAATACGAACTTGTTGAGTTTTTTTTAATTGGATTCCTACCTCTTCCAAAAACACACGTATTCAAAAAATGTATCACTTTCTTCATCCATTTACTGCAATCGTGGCAGGTCCGAGTGGTTGTGGTAAATCAAACTTTGTTACTAATTTTCTAAAATATTGTAATGATATATGTAATACAAGTTTTGCACAAATTTTATGGTGCTATGACGAAATGCAGCCACTCTACAACCTAGAAAATGTATCTTATGTTCAAGGGTTACCAGATATGAGTATGTTCGACGGCATACAGCCACGATTAGTTATAATTGATGATCTTATGAGAGAGTCCGATGGTCGTATTGTTGACATTTTTACTAAAGGTAGTCACCACAGAAATTTAAGTGTGTTTTATATTACGCAGAACTTGTTTCACCAAGGTAGAGGACAACGAGATATATCTCTCAATACAAGCTATATTATTTACTTCAAAAATCCTCGAGATCGAACACAAATACGTTACTTAGCACGTCAAGTGTTTCCAGATAATTGTAAATTTGTTGAAGAAGCTTATAAAGATGCTACTGTCGAACCACATGGTTATCTAATGATCGACTTAAAGCAGAATACACATGATCTCTGTCGCTTTAAAACCAAAATCGATCCAATAAAAAATCTATGTGTTGTCTATGTACCAAAGAAGGGACTTAAATACAATATACATCAACCAATTATAGTTAGTGATAAATAATGGTCGAAGATAGCACAACGTTAGATGAAAAATCGTTAAGGTGTGCATTACAAACTTTCAAACCAAAATATCGTAAAATATTGCTAAAGTCGCTTAGTAAAAAAGAGATAGATCTGGTTTGTAAATATATTCAAGAAATTTTCAAAGATAAAACCCCAACAGAAAGAGTTAAACGATCGTCTATTGTTAAATTGAACTGTTTTCTTTCAACTAATATTATATAAATATTAAATTATTTTAAAAATCGCTATCAGTTGGATATAATGCCTGGACGAGTGACAACTCATAAGGATTTATTAAAATCGTTACACACTCTCAAACCTAAATACCGCACAGCTTTATTAAAAGCTTGTAACGAGGAAGAAATAAATTGTATTTGCGAATGCATTTATAACACCTTAAATGGTAAAGTGGTTTTAAAAGAAAACGAGAAATCAAAATTAAGAAAACATAAAAATATTCTCAGAAAACTAATAGGTAAAGGTAAAAATAAAATAAGAAAAAGAATTATCCTTCAAAAAGGAGGAGCATTTCTGCCTATCATTCTAGGAGCTGTGTTGAGCGGATTATTAAAAAAATTTTTATGATCAATTATTTTAATTAAAAAAAATGGATAATACTAAGAAAATGATTCTCATTGAACAAGATGTTATTGATAGACTTAAATTAAGAGACACAACGCCTGAAAGTAATTTATCTAGATTAGATAAAGAAATGCAAAATATATTAAGTAGTAAAATGGACGATCGCGAAAAATGGTCACTGTACATGCAAATCTTACAAAGATATCTCCATTTCGCTAATGAAAATCGAAAACCAATAAAACTACCCGTGACCGTTGAAGGTGAGCATAAATATTCAGAAGATTTGACTCCTCATAAAAAGACAATTAAAGACGAGGACGCACCAGTTAACGAAAACTCCGTACATGATAAGGACGCACGAGATGTATCAAATGAAACATTGTATACACCTATTTACATAAATAAATTCATTCCAAAGACGTATCGGAGAAGAAGTGAATTATTATTGGACACTATTCTCAATCATAAAGATAAAATTAGTTGGAATGAGGAGGGGTTGGTGTTCATCGATAATGAAGTTGTAGACGACAGCAACATTGTTGATCTCGTGAATTATACTCTTAGGCCCTTAAAGCGCCCGAAACCTAATGGATGGAAAAAGTTTACAGAAACTATTAAAGATATAAGGGTTCCTCTCACTTGTATTGGTAATCCGCAAACTCTTGAGTATATTAATAATCTTTCTCTGAAAGGACAACAACATCTAACACCAAGTGATGATAGTAATCCAAAAATCAAAACATCATATAAACTGAGAAAGAGAAAAGACATTTGGGAAAGATGGAATCCGTACTAGACATTAAAGATATATATTACGACGTATCGAATCCAGCGGGATACAGCAGTGTTGACAAGTTAACTCGAGCGTTAAAAGGTAAAATGAACAAAAAACAAGTAAAGGACTGGTTGCAATCCCAGGAAACTTATACACTACATAAACCGGTACATAGAAAATTTCAACGAAATAGATACATATTGTCAAATTTTAATGAACTGTGGCAAGCTGATTTGAGTGATATGCGGACTTATTCTCAATATAATGATGGTTTTAAATATATACTTTGTGTTATTGATGTTTTTAGTAAATACGCTTTCGCTAGGCCGTTAAAAAAGAAAAATTCAGAAAGTATAAAGGAAGCGTTTGAAAGTATATTTACTGAAGCTAACGCGACCCCCACACACATACAATCGGATAAAGGAACAGAGTTCGTATCAAAGGATGTTGCACAATATTTTAAAACTAAAAATGTAAACTACTATACTACAAATAACCCAGATATTAAAGCTAGTATTGTCGAGAGATTTCAACGAACTCTAAAAACTAAAATGTGGCGTTATTTTACACATAAAAATACATACACTTATATTGATATTTTGGATGATTTGCTTTATTCTTATAACCATAGTTTTCATTCAAGCATTAAGATGTGTCCATTTGAAGTTAGTTCTAGTAACATCATGAACGTTTGGAATAATTTATATGAGAATAAAAAATATAGATTGGATGTTATACAAAAAAATAAGTTTGAAGTTGGTGATCACGTAAGAATAACTAGACATAAGCATATTTTTCAAAAAGGCTATGAAACTAATTGGAGTGATGAAATTTTTATCATAACAGCTATAAAAAATAACATGCCTAAAGTAGTCTATACACTCAAAGATCTTCAGCATGAGCCCATTATAGGAACATTTTACGAGAATGAATTACAAAAAGTAATTTATAACCCCACTACTCATTATAAAATAGATAAAATACTGCGTTCTCGTAACTCAGGAAACAGAAAAGAGGTTCTTGTTAAGTGGAGAGGTTATCCCAACAAGTTTAATAGTTGGATCTCTGTATCAGAACTTGAAAAAATATGAGAGAAGACAGCTTTTATCTCACTTTGCTAAGTAACAGTTCCATGACATACTTTACTGAAAACACTACAGCAAATTTTTTTACCAAGTTACCAAAGACTATGAAATTAGAAGGTGAATGGGAAGTCGCTATTGTGGAATTTCATTACCCATGTAGTATGTTTAATCTGGAAGAAAATGAAAATATTATTTACATCACGTCTAAAGGCGATAAATCGCAGTTATTCACGCATCTGGAATACATGACACCAACCAACTATATTAGTGTGGATCAATTCGTTATCGATTTTAATGAAAAATTAAAGGATAAAGTTAAGCTTAGATATGATACATTATCGAAACTCGTTACAGTGAGTAGTTGGGCAATTGACGTTACATCTGTGGTATGTAGTCCTAGACTGAGTGTGCAGTTAGGCTTTGCACCATTTACTAATTTAATAAAACATAACTTCGGAAAATATCCCGCGAATCTAAACTTGGGTCTACCTTCACAACTTTTAATATATTGTGATATAGTAGAACCACAAGTAGTGGGTGATGTCATGACACCTTTATTGAGAATTGTTTCGTTGGATCCCACCAAATATGTATATGGCGCTTCTAAAATAAATATCTTTTCGTCCCCTCATTATATACCTGTTATGCGCAGGGAATTTGACGTTATAGAAATAGATATAAGAACAAGTACAGGTCAAAGAGTACCATTCCAGTTTGGAACTACGTGTATAAAGGTACATTTTAAAAAAGTCAAGTGAAAATATCAATCATGTCTTGTCCATATTTACATTATTATACTCATCAAGCTGGTTCTGGTATGGGGGTAATTTACAAAGGTGCACCACATCAGCGAGGTCATGGTATAGGGAGCTTTTTGGGGGGTTTGTTCCGATCGGTTCTTCCACTTTTCAAAAATGGTGCGAGATTTGTAGGCAAAGAAGCTTTAAATGCAGGTGTAGGTCTTCTATCTGACATGTTAAATGTTCAACCAATGGGTGAATCTGTCAAATCACGCTTGAAAACGGCAACTTCAAATTTGAAAAGGAAAGCTGATGAAAAAATAGATTCAGTAATGTCTGGATCCGGATATAAAATAAGAAAGCTAAAAAGGAAGATCATCACTTCTAAAAAACCTTCCAAACGGAACGGTACTAAAAGAAATAAACGACAAAATATTCAAGATATATTTTCTTAAATTACTTCTCGTAATTCAAAAATGGCGTTTTTACATCATCATTCCTGTGAATGCGTAAAATCAGAGTTGGATTTATTTGCTCTACCATCTACGCAAACGAGTATTGAGAGTGGTCAATGGATACATTACAATCCCATTTCATCATTGACTGACGATGGACCGATTGAGTTTTTAGTACCGGGCAATGGAGACGATTACATTGACTTGTCCCACACTTTACTTCATATAAAAGCTAAAATACAGAATGGTGATTCAAGCAAACTTTTAGCAGGAATTCATGTCGCTCCAGTTAATAATTGGTTGCATTCTCTTTTTAGTCAGTGTGATATTTATCTTAATCAAAAGTTAGTGTCTCCTCCAAATTATACCTATGGATATCGCGCATACATTGAAACGTTACTCAATTATGGAAAAGCTGCTAAGGAAAGCCATCTTACTTGTGGACTTTGGTACAAAGACACTGCTTCGAGCATGGATTCATGTGATGTTTCAAATCGAGGATACGTTCAAAGAGAAGAACTGGCAAAGGAAAGTCACACTATTGAAATGATAGGTCACATACATGCTGATATTTTCAATCAAGATAAGTTTTTAATCAATGGTGTTGAAATGCGCTTAAAACTAGTTCGTTCAAAAGATACTTTTAATTTAATGTGTTCATCTGTAGATAAAAAATTCAAAGTCCATATTTCAAGTGCTAGTCTCATTATGCGTAAAGTTCGTATCAATCCTTCAGTATTAATTGCTCATGAAAAAGTATTAGCAACCACTCCTGCAAAATATCCAGTTACGCGTGCCGAGGTTAAGGTTTTGACTATCCCATTAGGAATCCAGGGTAAAATGCTCGACAATGTATTTTTAGGTCAAATACCTAAAAGATGTATTGTTGGGTTCGTTAGTAATGCTGCATTTAATGGTGCTCTTAATGTGAATCCGTTTAATTTTGGTAACTATGGTCTTAACTTATTTGGTTTGTATGTCGACGGTCAATCTATACCATCGAAAACGTTGGTTCCATCTTTTCATGATAATACATATATAAGTGCATATCATACCTTGTTTTCGGGAACGGGAATTCATTTCCTGAACGAAGGAAACGATATTTCCAAGGCAGAGTACAGTCATGGTTATTGCTTGTATGCATTTGATTTAACTCCAGATCTATCCGCTAACTCAAACTCTCATTGGAATCTTATAAAGCGGGGTAGTGTAAGGTTTGAAGTTCGATTCGATAAAGCTCTAACTACAACACTTAATTGCATTGTGTATGCAGAGTTTGATAATGTAATTGAAGTCAATAAAAATCGAGAAGTCAGCTTAGATTATAATAGTTAAGATAAATATAAGTGGAGATTTCTAATGTTTAAGTCATTCTTTGTTAGGTCATGCTATTACAAAGATATGGATACAAAAGAGATAGAAAATTATTTAAAACAAATAGATAAAAATATTGAGTTCAATGTGTTTGCGGCGAATCAAATGCCTGTGTATTTTACTAAGCCAGTATATCTCATTTCAAATTTAGATCCTGATACAAGACCGGGATCACATTGGGTTGCTATATATGTAGATATTTACGGATTTGGAAAATATTTTGATTCGTTTGGCCGTAAACCAGAAGGATATCATGAAATGTTTTTAAAAACCAACTGTAAAAAGTGGATTTCTAATAATAAAATACTTCAAAATTATTTCAGTGCGCAATGTGGACTCTATTGTTTAGTTTATATTTATTTTAAGTATAATCATGTTTCAATGTCTAACTTTATTGATTTTTTTTCTAATGACACTGTAACAAACGATAAACTTGTACAACAAATGTTTATTTCTTTATTTAAAACTTGAATAAACAATAACTATGTGAAATGAGGTTGTTTTATTTATTTCAATTATCTATTAAATTCTAAGCGTAATAAATAAAAACTTAATATAAATTTAAAGAAATTTATTACAAAAAATTAAAGTAAAAGAACATATTTGACTTAAAATTATAACACAATTATTATTTAATCTCCCATCGATTCCCAATCTATCTCCAGAGTATTCGATAGATTCTCCTGAAGAATCACGAATGGAATTGGGACTTCGTAATCTCTGTAGTCAGACACATGGAATGAATCAGGGCTATATAAACTTGGACTTGGAGACAGGATCACTAGTTCATCCGTTTCGTCTTCTTCAAATAATGGTTGAGACATTGGTTGGTACTCAACCATGTACTCGAAGTTTAATGGAGCTATTGGATTGGAATAACCCCTTTTAATTTGGTCCTCCACGTCCTCACATATTAACACTAATTGTTCTTCAATATCACTCTCTTCGTTCTTATCCAGGACACGACACATATCATTTTCTAATTCAATTTCTTCACATATCGCGACCATTTCTTCGTCGTATACAGAGTTGTCAAGCTCAGCCATTGTGTTTCGTTGTGCTTAGTATGAACGCTTGTAGCGAATGACTGATCTCTTTATAATTTGTTTGCGAGGCGAGAGCGGCAGTGGGGGTTGTATTTTTTTAAAAGGTTTTTGTAAGTAAAGTTATATTATGGGTTTGATTTGTGATGAGTTAGAGAAAGTTCTATTGTTTCTTACTGTCTCTATCAATGAAATATTTTTTACAGTCTTCCTTGCAGGCGATCTGCTTTGTAATGTTGTATATTATATCTCGTGTGTTCTGATAATGTTTATCAGTATTGGATTGTATGTAGTACTTTAATCGCAAGTCTGCATGTTTCCAATAGTCTACAGGCGAAACCTCTTTCAGATTCTTCATGTCATAAATTTCTATTTTCATGAGGTATGAAGCATTCGCTCCGTCATTATCATTGGAAGAAATAAATGATACACCTCCATCACACGCTTGAGCCACACATGAAGACGGAATGGTTTTTTTCTTTTTCTTAGGCTTTTCAAAGAATATGTCGATATTGTTACCAGCTCTTTTCGTTGCGATTTTTTTATTTTTCAATATGCAAGAATTGCTTGCATTTTCGTCATCGCTTAAGTTAATAGGATAATAATAGTTTTTTACATTGAATTCATCGAGATTCGGTGAGATCTGAAAAAAAAAATAGAAATAAGTAAATATAATCACTAGTGTCATCAAAATTATTCATATACAGTAAGAACCTTTATTATTATTAAAATCTAATACATTAATATTATTTTTATTGCAGAATGAATCTATAGATTTTTGTGACCGTTATAGGTTAGGTTAGGTTAGAAACATAAGATTTTAATTATAAAAAATATTAATCTTGGTCTTATTAATTTAACTTTACTAGTAACAAAGATATCGTTGTAACACGTATTCTTGTCACTTGGTCAACAGGGATTAAAATTTAATACGAATATTCATATATATCATGAAATTATACTATATAAGTACGTAATCTTACCTCCATGATTAATAATTGCCTAGTTACTGCCTTCACTTGAACACTACGTCAGCCTGGATACTAGCCGCGTGGTATTAAAATATCTTGTGATATACATGATGCATGTGATCCTTTTATATCTGCTTTTTGAGATCGTGTCTGAACGTGTCGCCACAAAATACAACGTTTAGGTTGGATAAAAGGATATTATAAAAAAGGAGCGGATGTTCGATGCCCATTATTTCCATTGATTTATTAAGGTCTATTATAATAAATTATGATATACATGATGCCATGTGATCCTTTTACATCTGCTTTTTGCGAGATCGTGTCTAAACTTGTCGTCACAAAATACAACGTTTAGGCTGGATAAAAGAATACTATAAGGAAGAGGGCGGATGGTCGATGCCCATTATTTCCATTGATTTATTAGGGTCTATTATAATAAATTACTACGACCCTGTCTAATTTAAAATATTATTTTATGAGACACTTTCTTTGAAATAGCAGCAAAAAGTCAAAGCGTTTCTTCGAAAAAATAAAACTTTTGAGTTATTTGTACGAGACTTTTTTTTATTTACATTTTCATATTGAATTTATATCTGACACACATCCTATTCAATTATTATCAGTTTGATATCAAATTAATGATAAAAACAAAATTGAACGATTAATGTTATTTATTAAGAAAAATCTTAGATTGGAAACCTAATCCAGTTTGATAAAACCAAGCCAATGAGCCAGAATCGGCCATTAAATATCAGACATTCATACTGTAATGAGAATTCAGTTAATTTGATTAATTAATCAAGGAAAGGAAAGTCGTGGATCAAATGGAAAATCCAATTGGTCAAGGAGTCCGTTAAGTTAATCTAATAAAATACGAGAAAAAACGATTCGTTACGAGGCTAAGTAAGGAAATTCCTAAATTCCTTTTGCAACCCAGGATCCAATTGGAAAATCCGAAGAGACCTCCGACGGTCAATTGGAATTTAGTCTGATTGGAATCTGCTTTGGCGAGCTTTTTTTAGAATCCGCTAAGTTAGCCTATTTCAAGGATTTCAAGGTGCTGGGAGTGAGTTAGAACCGGCTATTCCCTACTACTGACCACTCAGCTTTAAGCTAGGGCGAGAATCCTAGTACTGATTTTCAGTGGCTGCCATTGTGCGAGAACGAAAAGAAAGTGACAGCATGGGACAATACAGAAAGAAAAATAAATATAAAATAAATTATGTATACATAGATTTAATATAAACAATACTAAGTAAACAAATAGAATATATTAAAATAAGAACTTAATCGTAATTTGAGGACAGTGTATGGGTCTACAGAGAACGTCATCATCAGGCACCGCACTTTAAGGTAAACTAAAAATGCATTTTAAATTAAATAACAATTTAATTAATGTCACGAAGACTGTTTTGTGATTGAAATAATAAATCTTTATATTTGCTTTTAAATAATTGTTTAGACTGCAGATTACGCAAAGGGGGTGGAATATTATTCCAACATTTTGTTGCTGTGTATTTAAAGCTGCCCTGAAATGCGGCACTTTTGTGCTTCGGATAAAGCAGCCTATACGTAGATCTCAATTGATGACCAGTAGTGTGATCACTTGCCCATTTTACCTTATTATAGAGATATGTAGAAATCTTATATTTAACAATATCAAACAAAAGAGTAGCGAAGTGCAGTTGACGCCGATAGTTCATTTTTAACCAACAAGCGTTATTAATGTAAGACGTTACGTGCGTTCTTGGAGGAATATTAAAGCAATACCGAGCGCAGGCATTCTGTACTCGCTGTATAATATTTTTTGTTCGTACAAGTAGTCTTGGTCCAGGTACGATATCAGCGTAATTTAATTTAGACAATACCAGTGCTTCACACAACATGCTTCGTATCTTGTATGCAACGTAATTCCTAATACGATACAATACTTTAAGACGGTAGAAGCAGTTGCGGGCACACTGCCCGCAACTGCTTCTCTGCAGAATATGTTTCTCGAACCGCAAATTCTCATCGAGTATTAATCTGAGGTTACTAGCGTCAGAAACACGATCAATGTAGTCATAATTAATTTTAACTGAAGGTGCAAGTTACAAATTTTCCTAGTTTGTCTCTTAGTGCCTAATATCATATACTAGCGGCCTGCCCCTGCTTCGCACGGGTATAAAATATATATCCCATGTCAGTCAGTGTAAAAAAATGATTAAAATTGATCCAGTTGTTTTGATTTATTCATTACTGCCCGTGGCCGTAGCGTTAAATTTGGAGAAAAACAATTTCCTATCCCTATACCAAGAAGATTTTCCTGCTATCTTTGGAATATCTAAATTCATATAGTACATTATTACTTATTTACTTTTATATTTTCCTTATGTATTTAATTTTTACAATTAATTCCAGAATGTCTTTAAACAACCTCTTGAAAGAGCGACATCGCTGCTAAAGTCGAAGTGTTATAAGGCGAAGCGCGGCTTCCTCACGGCATTTTAAATCTGTAATATCTCCGAAAATGTTCACTTAAATTACATGCTGTAAACGGCCATATTGATCTATATTAAATCAACTATTTATTTTAGGTACTTAATTGGATAAGGATTAATGCTGTATTGTATAAGAATTGCTTCAAAAATAAGGCATTATTTTTCGTAAAAAGTAAACGACAAAAAATGCTATAGTGGGTTATCCATAAGCGATAGACATATACCATCGCGGACTTTTCTGTAGACCTTTTCAAGGTGTACAAATACTTAGTACATTATTTTGATAAATCTCGTAGGGTTTAGCCTGCGTTTGCAATGTAAGCGGAAAAAAAATGTAATTATTTACAGAAACCTCAAAAATTCCAGTATTTCTCTACTCCGTATTGAATGTTATTATACGTACAAACCTTCCTCTGGAATCACTCTATCTATTTAAAAAACCGCATCAAAATCTGTTGCGTAGTTTTAAAGTTTTATGCATACATAGGGAAATATGGACTTTGTTTTATAATATGTAGTGATATAGTCTAATTAGAATTCAAAACTAAACAATTTGCTTGCGCCCAAGATGCTATATTATTTAGATCATCATTAAGCTTTTTTATCGCTAGGCTTGATTCACTTGACTTAAATGATATGTACACCTGAATATCATCTGCGTATAAATGATATTTACAATAAGTTGTGCATTTTGTAATGTCAGCACAATATAGAAGAAACAATAGGGAACCCAAAATGGATCCCTGGGGTACCCCCCTAGTTACGCTTGCACATTGTGAGACGGCTTTAGATCCGTCTTCAAGTGTGACTTCCACGACTTGGGATCTGTTTTTGAGATAGCTTGTAAGCCAGTTGACAGTATCAGTGCTAAAACCGTAAAAATGCAATTTAGCCAATAATAAAGGTACACTGATAGTATGAAAAGCCCGAGAAAAATCTAACATAACAATCATATAAATATATTTTTTTTTTTTACAGCAAAAATGTACAAGTTATATCTATCTTAAATTACTTACACGCTAGTACTATACAAATCATGCCCACGTGTCCAATATAAATTAAATATAAATATATATGTGATTAAATTAAACAAACGGCTGTCCGTCCCCAAAGTAAGTTACTTAATACTTGTGTTATATATGTGTATAGTTTTAAATGCATACAAACACCTAGACACGAAGAACCAAAAAATTGTATATAAAAAATGTAGGCTCTAGGCAGGAATTGAACCCGCGATCCACGGAACTGAAGACAGGGTTACTGCCAGCTGTGCCAACGGGCCAGTCATATTATATATCTGTATAAAATAGTTTGTACTAAAGTAATTTAATACTGCACATTAGATTAAAGAAACGCTGATTTATTTTAAAAAGGATTATTAATTTTCTTCTGTCAATTGTTTTAATATCATGTTTATCATTGAATTATTTCGACATTTTCATATAATTAGTTAGTAGTAGTTCTAAGTCCATGATATCTATATGTACATGTATAATTGTATACATACTCGTATGTACATGATTTTGTAGCACAAAGTACTAAAATGTCTTAAAAGTCTTTTTCGTTCATATCTTCCATAACTTTGATTGACATAAATCGATGTACTGATCCGAATAGGGGAAATTAAAAACAAATAGATAAACACACAAACAAAACAGATAAAAACAGGATGATTTTTCATATTTCTGTTATGGTTATTTAAAAGAAGAACGTCATCATATTTTTAACAACAAATAATACGTAATAATAGTATAAAATATATATTTAAAATCGATATTATAAATTAGATTCTATAAATTATGATGTTGACAAAACATCCAACAAATACAAAATGTTTTTTCTGCAAATTTGAGATTTACGATTACTAACTTACAAAAGTAATAATAAAATTATTTTGCTATAGTCCGCGATTACTAACTTAGTTACCATATTATGCGATTATTACCTTGGTGGACCGTTGTATTCGGCTGAATAGAATAAACCACCCACCTTTCTTACCGAGGTGTCGTAAAAGGCGACTAAGGTAAGTCGACCCGCCGTGTGATTGAGTAGAATAGACTAACCTCATTTCTTACCGATGTGTCGTAAAAGGCGACGAAGGTAAGCTGACCCAACATGTTGTAACGATAAGCGATTTAGTAGAATAAACCACCCCATTTCTTACCGAGGTGTCGTAAAATTCGATTAAGGTAAGTTGACGTCACGCAGGCGGCCGGTCGTAAAAACGCAGCTAAATCATGTGACAGCATGTTTATAACATGTTGTGCAGACTCCACTTAGAGTGAGCTAAGGGCAGTAGGCTAATATATGTTATATGATAATGGGTAAAGTTTTAAGAAATGACAAATGTGACGGACCAATTTATCGTAAAATAGATATTATTTCTAATTCAACTCTTTTGAATTCCTCAATTGAAATATGTATATACTTAATGTATTTCTTTATTCAGATAGTTATAAATTAACTATCCCAGTAAATCCTTTTGTTATTTATCCTGGATAAATCAATAATACTTTATCTCTAGTGTGCCTTGATATATTGATACCATGCTTTATTTGCCGCATTAATAGGCCTAGAATGATTTACAGTTTATTTTTCAATTTCCTAATCTCCTATTATTATTTAATTCGGATCAGAAGCATGTTATTTTTTCTGTTATGGTAGTAGTTGTTACGTACGACTACAGCTCAATCATTGAGCAATGCCAACCGTCTCGTCTCACGAGCCGACAAAACGCGTCATCGCTTACTATTACAATTATAGGTGCGCATACATAAACGCGGCGGTGGCAGCAATCGAGTCTCATTTACATGTGTGTCCATCTTCATATACACATGTCTACACTCGCCATCGGTATTGCAACTCACACATTCATATTTCGTGTCTTCGACAAGCACACGAATACAACTAGACAGATTGTTTGCATGTGTTCGTGTCACCGTCATACACAGCATAGCTTTGTGTGCGGCGACATCGGGGCAGCCGGTGCACCGTCACCCGCCCGTTCTCCCCGCTACGCGACTTCGAACACAGCGGCGCGGCGCGGCCGCGTCCGCGTCATTGAACAACAAGACTCGCTCGATGGCAGGCGTCTTCCTGCCAATATGAAAAAAAGAGTGCTAAGCGACTCTGTTACAAAATTCGCGATAGTGGAATTTATATGTTATCTTTATTTTATAAATTATTTATTTTTATAGTGTTATTACAATGAAACCCATATTTTTATTTATTAGTGAATGATAGTTAATTATCCTAAAAGCGCTTTTACGGGTGTTGTATTATCCGTTTATAGCCCTGTGATTGTTTTGTTTTAATATTTTAAGCTTCTATAAGCAAATTGCAAAAATGTGTGGCAGTGTTTTGAAAAGCAAGCTCGTTTTAATCACGACAGTGTAATCGATTTGTCTACAAGTGAATCCTACGGCGTGTCATCGCAGAAGATACTTCATACTAACAGCCCTGAATTCTGTAGAAACCTGCACAATTGTGGCCAACACTGATTCAAATAGTAAGTTGAAATTACACTATAGAACACACTTGTTTGTCTCAAAACATCGAACCTACGCAAACTGTAAAGGTGTATGTTTAGATGTAGCAATCGATTAATGCAAGTTTCGATCGTCACGTGCGACTTTTTATATATGAACAAAGATATTATATATATATTACACAGAGGTTAAAGATAATGTTTGTACTAAAAGCGAAATGGTCGTCGAGTCAGGTCGAACTTCGAAGTGGCTGAGAGTCGCACGGGCGGTCGGCGCGGGCCGCGAGACGGCGGGAGCGTGCCAAGTGATAAGAGCCGACGTCACGCCCAGACGTTGTTTGTGTGAATTTAAATAAATTTTCATGACAGACAGTTCCGTAATCACTCCTCGCGATAGTCGGGACATGCCAACTTGATATCTATACAACTCTTCCGAATATTTTCTTCATCTGTTCTTAATTTACTTACTTAAATTAATTACTATTCTTCACTGATACGTGACCAATTTATGCCGTTTATTTTATTTATTATGGAATTCTTTGATTTACAACTAATATTCTCATTAAAAACGACATTCAAACCTTAAAATCCTTGTTACAGTGATATTATTTTATTATATTTATGTATTTCATTACATAATCTTTGAAATGCATTTTCACGATATTTTTTAATCTATATTAATACTTGTACCAATTAAGTAGTAAAACAATGTTCTTCAATTGTTCCGGTCACTTAGCTGACATTTGATAAGAAGCAAACAATGAGAACATGATAACAAAAATTATGTTACCGTTTTAAAATCATATACAATAATCATTAATTTCAAATTAACCAAATATAAAACGATTTATTAGACTAAAATAATATTTTGTTGTAAGAGTGGTTTTTTGTACATAAAGAATATATTTTAATTAACATCGTAAAATATGTGGAAATTAAAAATTATCGGACGATGTAGTAAGTAGGTCTTTGTGATATAATTTAATTTAAATTTTCTCTTCGTAATCGTGGGACTACTCACTTTTCAAGTCAGAAGTACAACAATACTCAATTCCTAGCCGGGCGAAAGTATACTATCTGTCCAAAGATTATTTCTTAAAGGACCTGTTATACCTTGCAAATAAAAAAAGACGTCGAATGGTTAAGTTATTGATATTAAGTTATTTGATAAAGTACATTGGAGAAATGCGTTTTAGCTATAAACTTTTCCAGTGGTTCTTTTTGTGTGATAGTGACGTAGTGATCAAGCACTAATATATCATAACATTTAATTTTTAATGTTTAAATTGCCTGTATTTTATTTCGCCAAACTTAGCCTTGTCTTTCAAAACTTACCCACATATAATCGCAATTGTTCTATCCCATAAAGATCTCTATATCCGATCTATTTTTAAAACCTCTACTACAAAAAAGCCCCATCAGAACTCATTGGAAACCAGAACGATTTCCAACAGGACATTGTAATGCGCTCCTGAACTACTGATTTTCAGTACCATCCTTGCCAGCTGCACCTTTCCCGATGAGTCACAAGACGTTACAGTAATAGATATTACTTAACTAACAGAACTGAAAGAAATGTATATATCTTTAATATTTAAATGGGTTAATCTTATATGTGTATATATATATATATATATAAGTATAATTTCTGAATCTCGGAAACGGCTTCAACGATTTTCCTGAAATGCAGCATGTAAGAGTTTTAGGGGGAGAAAAATCGATCTAGCTTGGTTTGATTTAAAAAAAACATAATATCCCTGTTTTTGGGCATAAAAAATACTAAAATTTATATTGAATTCAATTTTTGCCATTAACTTTCAATTCAGCGTAGCTTATTCGGGGAACGGGTGGTCGCGAGAAGTGAAAATACCTAGGTTCGAGCCCCACCTACCCTATTATTATTATTTTTTTAAGTTTCTTTTTTTTATTTTGTAAAAAATTACCCAACAAGGCTCAGTCACCCAGATATTAACAATTATGTTAACATAAATTTATAGTTGACGGTAGTTTATGTTTGCGTATCCTTATCCCATTATGCAATCTGGCATAATGGGATAAGATATGGAATAATAATATATTTGTATTTAAGTATGTATTAAAAAATATTTCTTACAGTCGTGTGTCGTCCATAACAGAAGTATTAAGTTATTTTTTTTTTGGGGACGAACAGCCGTGTATAAAAGTCCCATATATTTATTCAATGTAATGTAAAATGTAATTTAATGATCGCCTCTACCAATTAATAATTATGATAGAACTATGAAGTAAAATAATGCTACGGGTTTTAAAGTAACTTTTACACAATTGCAGAGTGTCCTCGAAATATCCACAAATCAGTAAAATTCTAAACACAATGTGCTATCGTAAAAATATAACCGATCTTCTTTAACTACAGTGTATTAAGATAACAGTTAAACTTATTTTTTTTAGTTTATAATATAGTTTATAGTGGTAATACCTTACCTATATATTTTTTCAAGCTTAATAGTATTTAATGTAGGGTTCCATTAATTAAAATGAATTTCTTAATTTCATGTATGTAGGCTTCAAGGTATAAGAACCGCAAATCTTATAATGTCAGTATCATTAGTAGTAATAGTATCATTGTCTCCAAAAATAATCGTTCCTTTAAACTTAGCAATTTTAATAACTATGTTAAACATACATGACAGAATGTATTTTTATTCAGTACCTGGGTGACCGTGCCTGCTCGCTAATTATTAAAAAAAAAATATTTAAAAAAATAAAGCGCCGATGACATGTGTGATTCGAATCCGGGTTTTTAACAATTTTGGTCCGCCTGTTACCCATCGGCTATCGCAACATTAATTTTGACAACTAAAAAAATCCTTTGCTTTTAATTCTACACTACCATTTCTTTTAAGCCCAAAAACAGGGAAACGATTTTTTTTAAATAAAACCTAGCTAGATCGATAATTCTCCCCCTAAATCTCTTACATGCTGAATTTCAGGAAAATCGTTGAAGCCGTTTCCGAGATTACGAAAATATATTTTTATATATACATATAAGATTAACTCATTTAAATATTAAAGATATTTACATATATACATACATATTTTTTCTTATTGATGTATGCTGTTAGTCCTTATAACTTTTACAGCGTTACGGGCGGGGTGGGCTAGCGCAGAAGCATCGTCGCAGTTGCGAAAACACGGAGAGTATAGCGCAAAAGCTTTAATTTTAGAAAATATTTGTAAATAAATTTTCACTCGTTCTTGAACACTTCGAAGTGTGATTCAGCACTGTTTTTATCTTAGGTATCTTATCTACTTTATTTATCGTCTTACAGACATGATCATAATAGGATATTTGCATCGAGATACAAACATGAAATTTCACTGTTCTTAAGTATAGCAAATGTTTAATTAACGCTGCGGAACTATTTCATTATTTAGTCGGATAATGTAGCTACCTTAGTGGGTTATTTTTTCATTAATAATTCTTTTTATTCCAATAGTAACTTTGCCTACGTAAAGCTTAAAACCGAGCGTTAATTGTTTTAAATTTAATAATAGCACTCTAAAACCATAAATCATGTTCAATGCTGTTTGTTAAAGACATTCATATGAACCCGTATGAACCCAATGTATTGTTACATTATGTTACATATCGTTTAGGTTAAACAGATTTCGGTACCTAATCTTATCAAGGTCAGAACCGTGTTTTAAACAAGATACTACATCTTTTGAATTGAAAACAAATAATTGTGTTTATATCGATGTCTATACCTAATTTTCTTATCGAAAGTTTAATTGAATACATATTCAACCCTATTTTTCCCCTAGCTGAGTTTGTAATGATTGTATACATTATATAATAAAAAATAATAATTTCATACTAATTTTATAAAATCCGCCACTTTGGCTGCCACGCTTTCACGTTTAATCCGCTGGACCAATAATTATGAAATTTGGCTACAATTGAACCATATATAACGAGATAGCAAATAGTATAAAAAATCCGTATAAAATTCTAAAAGTTCTGTCTTCAGAAACACTAATAAAATAATAAGACAAAATAATAGAGACTATTTTAACACTAAAGAGCTTTCCTTCCAGGAATCCCTGCGAATACTATTTAAACCTGTATTCAGTCAATTTCTGTCCAATTAAAAATACTTTTATATAATATACGGTTTCAAGGAACAGTTTATTTGTTATTTACTTTATTTAAATTATCGCATTTAATTCTAGCCCAGTAAAATCTGACACCGAAGAATATTATTCAACTCTAAATTATAGTGTTATTATTGTTCCTTTTTAGATCAAGGAACCGCGTAAGATCGAGGTATCGCGGAAAGTAATTAAAAAAATATAATATCATATTAAAGTTTAAATAAAGACATATATTATAAGATCATTTAAGATGAATGATGATGATAACCAATACATTGAAGCAATTTAAATACCTGACTTACGTTTCTTCCTAGAAACTGAAGGTGGTAAATGATTTTTCTTAACTGATCACCCAATCGTATGTGGCTATATTCTGTCTTAACCAGTGTTGGGCATGTTTTGTCTATGAGATCTGTCATTAAGACAGGCACATGATAACTTTCTTTGAACTTTTCTCCCATAAAACAAAAAAAGTCATTAGTTTAGAGTGCATGTTGTATAATTTATAAATATTAATACAACATCAAGTTTTTTTTTAATAAATACGCTTAAACTTCATTTAAATATGTTGTTTGATACAGGTCTCCTCTATTATAATAAGTTATTAATTTCCAATCTGTACGTAATGAAAATATTATTTTACTATAGTGCGCGATAAAAGAAAATATATATGTCCTGCTAAATGTAGAGAGTAGTATCCGTTCTCTTACGTGATACATGCAGGATTCGTAAAAAATCATGCACTACCACTACCAACCACCAATATACAACAATACAAACACTGCATATATTCACTTCCACAATCTCAACATTCGCTTTGCCCAGTAACCGCATCGTCAAAAGATAACTCTACAACAAAATCACAGCCAATCGAATTTTAAAATAAACAGCAACAAATACATTAAGTAAGCCTGAAAAGTCATCATACGTCTCCGAGTAAAAAAAATAAAATACTGCAATTTCCTTCTATAACGCAGTACTCTTGTAACGAGTTTTCATATTATACGTTTTAACTCCCTTGTTTGCCAAGTGTTTGCCCCATATAACGCGGAGATTTCCCACGTTTCACGTGTTAAAAATATCAAATAAAATAAAATAATTTTATTAAATTTATGTGACTACTTTTTCAATCTTAAGAACCTTGGTTATGCGAGTAGAAGTAGTAAAAAGGTTAAAAATTATATTTAAAAATAAAATATTTATTTTCTGCCTTAGTTTTTATAAAACGTAGATATTTCGCTCATAATATATTTTTATCTCAGTATAGCATTTAAACTTTTAAAGAACGTCTCACGAGCGCAGTTTACGAGAATTCATTCTACAACGCGTTTTCCTATAACGCTGAACAATCCACCGCGTTATAGGGGGATTACTGTATAGTGCTAACAATGAGGAGGGCCACATAAGTGAGAGCAGTGTGTTGTGATTTACAGATGCTCTCGGTACAAGTGCCGGGGTGCGCGGGCATGGAGCGGTTGGGCGCGCCGGGGGGACCGCGCCTACGGCACGACCACAGACACCATCATTCCACATTGTGAGTATACTTATCCAATAGATTAGATTAGTTAATGTATAGAACCGGCTATACTCACGTCTTATTCTATCGGGTTAGCCCGACTAGTTTCGAACCCATCCGGGGCTCTTATTCACACGCGGTGGGAACTAACTCAATTTCCGCCGCGATAACGTCGTGTAAAGAGCTCATGAATAAGAGCCCCGGATGGCTCCGAAACTAGTCGGGCTAACCCGATAGAATAAGACGTGAGTATAGCCGGTTCTATACATTAACTATGAATACTACTCACGATAGTTTAAATAAAAAGATTAGATTAGATTGTAACCTTATTATTTTGATTAATTATATATTATAATAATAATATATATATCCTCCTGACCTTATCCCACTCTGAGTGGGGTCGGCACAACATGTTATAAACATGCTGTTACATGATTTGGCTGCGTTTTAAGGACCGGCCGCCTGCCTGACGTCAGCCTACCCCAGTCGTATTTTGCGACACCTCGGTAAGAAGAGGGTGGTCTATTCTACTAAACCGGATACCACACGGTGGGTCAACTTACCTTAGTCGCCTTTTACGACACCTCGGTAAGAAATGAGGTTGGTCTATTTTACTCAGCCGGATACCACACGGCGGGTCGACTTACTTTAGTCGCCTTTTACGACACCTCGGTAAGAAATAAGGGTGGTACTATTCTATTCAACCGGATACCACACGGCAGATTTTGATTAATTATAAATTATAATAATTATTTTAAAAAAGTAAGATCGCTGAGTTTTTATCTGCTTCTTCTCGGTAGGAGCACTGAACCAGTAGATACAACTTAAATCCAAAGTAATATTTTAAATGCGAAAGTCTGTCTCTCTGTTATGTTTTGACGGTGAATCGGCTGAGCCAATATCGATGAAATTTAACACAATAATAAAAAAAAGTATGGGATAATTACACACCAGTCTTCCGTTAAAAAAGTATTTTAATACTTGTGTTATGCGTGACAGACAACTGGTATATTTGTACATCTATAATTTTAAATAATTACTTAAATACATACACCCAAACTTAAAGAACTAACAGATTGTTTGAAAAAATGTTGAACCTCGGCGGAAATCGAATCCTCAACACCCGGAGTCGAAGTAACTGCAACCTGCACCACAGGCCAGTCAAATTAAATATCTAAATTGGGAAGTTGTGTCTTGTACTAGCATTAAGAATCGTATTTTTTAAAAAGAGCAACCGCCGAGTTTAGTGCTGGCTCTTCTCGGTAGGAACAGCTTTCCGAACCAGCAGTAGAGTTGACGATTCAAAAGCACTTGTTTACAAGTTTATTTGAATAAAGAATATTTTAAATTGAATTGAATTGTACTAATCCGAAATGTACAAAGAACTAACAAATAACGAAAAAACTGGCATGTATGTATGCCTCTAATATTATAACATTTTAGAGGAAAATTGTTGAGATGTAGGTAGGAAAATTTCTCAAGTACCCGCACCTAAACGTGAATATAAACAGCCGATAGCCGGAATCTAGTGAAACTTGTAATATAAAAACATGTCGAATGAAATATATAATTCACAATTGATAAATATCAAAGATTTTTATCACGTCTGATACTTGAAGACTTTGCTTATCACTAGAGCACCCAGGGTGACACACATACGCTTGTTATTCAAATTTATAGTATAACATATACGTACTTTCATTGTGATGACATAATAATAATAATAATACACTGATAGGTTTATTGCTGCCAATAAACCTGATATAGTGTTAGTAGACAGGTTAGCGCGCCGTGCAATTATTGTTGATGTCACCATTCCGCATGACGATTATCTCATAAAAGCCGAAAAAGAAAAATTAACTAAATATTTAGACCTCTCTTATGAGATAACTGCCATGTGGAATGTTGACTCAGCAATAATTGTTCCTATTGTTGTGTCGATTAACGGTCTGATTGCGAAGAGCCTCGACCAACATCTTCAGAGGCTTTCGCTTAACAGTTGGATCAAGTGTCGGATGCAGAAGGCAGTATTGCTTGAAACGGCGCGCATTGTGAGGAAGTTCCTCACTTTGAATCCCTAACCACCGGCAACTCGGGATATTTCCCCGTTCCCGGCGGACGACAATTTTCTATAGTTTTAAATGTTTTTTTAATTAGAAATATTTAAAAATGTATAAAGTTAGGTTTAAGAAAAATAAAAGAATAATAATAATAATAAAGTTTATTCAGAGAAATAAAATTGAGTTACAAAACATTTCAGTGTTATAAATATGATTGTACAAGTAAATTTAATCAAGTGGGTGATGCGCTGTACTCCTTGCTAGGTTATAAAATAATCTGTGTTAAGGAGTAACAGGCCCATTCCCAAATATAGTATGTTACATTATTTATGTACAATGTTTTCTTCTTTCTTTAAAGCAGACAATTTAATGTTATTTAAGTTTAATTAAAGTAAAAAAAAAACAAAAAATAATAAATAATAAAAAAAAAAATAAACTATTACAATTCATGCTAAATAAAAGATAAAATCTTATAAAAAATTAAAACAAAATGTATGGAAGCATGTAATGATGTATTTTGTGTGTTTTGTGTGTGTATGGAGATGTGTGTGAGTGTGCGTGCGTGTGTATGTGTGTGTGCGTGTGTGTGTGCGTGTGTGTGTGTGTGCGTGTGTGTCTGCGTTAGAATGAATGAGTGAAAGAGATATGTGTATATGGACGTCAGAGGCTATTGACCTAATCTAGTTAAGGTAGGTATTCTTCTGTTTCATCATAAGTTTTATTTTGAAGGTAACAACGTACACTTTTTTTACAATTGTAATAGGATAAGCCATGTATTGAACAGTTTGCATTTACCTTATTGTAAAGATACGGTCCGAGGTAGTAGAAAAACCTTCGGCTAAATGTCGACTTTGCTGATGGATGTGTACAAATTTTGTCTTTACGTCGCCTAGTACATTTTTTGTAGGGGAAGCTACGGTGCTGCAATAAAACTGTTTGTAAAACAAAATTTTGCCTTACATTGAGAAGATTACATTCACTGTATAATTGGTTCGTGGGATAAGTTATTGGACGAAAAGTAGCCACTTTTAGTATGGCTTTATGGGCAACTTCCAGTGGTTTTAAATTGGTTTTTGCAGCCCCACCCCATGAGCTAATACAGTATGTAATAATTGAGAGACACAAAGCAAAATAAACCTTTCGTATAATAGTTTTATTCGCGACACTTCTTAAAGTTTTAAAAATGTATGCGAACTCTGCCTGTAATTACGTTAATATGGGATTTAAAATTTAGATTCTTGTCTAATAATATACCCAAGTATTTTACACATTCGGCTGAAGCTATTTCAAGACATTGCCACGATGTTTTCATATAGCAAGTGTGTACCTTAAGGGATAGTGGTGCAGTCGGTTGGGAGGCAGATGTGATTGAAAACGTAACATATTTTGTTTTCAGGGTATTAAGAGTAAGCATGTGGGAACGTAGCCAATTACAAATTAAGTTTAAGCCAAGTTGTGCCTTATGCTCCACTTCAGACCACGTATCCGCAACGAAAGTAATTGCGGTATCGTCAGCATAAGATACAACTTTAGCATTTGGGATTTTCAGATTACATAAGTCGTTTATAAAAACTAGAAATAAGGTAGGCCTTAATATGCTTCCCTGGGGTACCCCGTAATGAATGAAAAGTTCGTCACTGCAATGATTTTCAATCTTAACTTTCTGTGATCGATTTGTTAAATAGTTTTGAAATAGATCTTTTTGTCTCCCCCTAATGCCCATTTTTTGAAGTTTGGCTAAAAGAGTGGTGACGGGAAAAGTGTCGAATGCCTTCGTGATATCCAAGAATATAGTAACAACCTTCTTTTTACGATTAATATTTTGCACGATATGGTCAGTCAAATATAGTACAGCGTCGTTGGTTGATTTATTTTGACGAAAGCCAAATTGTTGTTGCGATATTAAATTACGATGTTCAAGATAGAGGAGTAATCTTTTATTGATCAAACGTTCGAGCACCTTAGACAAAACACTCAAAATTACTATCGGTCGATAATTATTCAGAACGCTCCCATCACCACCCTTGAAGACCGGGTGAACTATGGCCTTTTTAAGTGAGAAAGGAAAAATGGCTGTTTCAAAGCATAGATTAAATATATGGGATAAAACAGGCGCTAGGGTGGCTGCATATTTTATAAGAAATGAGGGCGATATGTTATCCCAGCCAGTAGAGGCATTTGAACGTAATGAGTTTATGGTTGTAATAATCTCACCAGGATCTGTAGGATCGAGTACGGAGGAGGATAATAGAATAGAAATAAAATTTATTATTTTTGTACATACATATGTTCAATTCATTTATTATAACAGAACCTATTTACGTATAATTATATAAATTAGATATATTATTTAAATTGTAAATATATAAATTATATTATAATTATATATATTTCTTAAAAGTCAAATATATTATAGTTTTTTCCCGTTCCCGAAATAAAAATAAGAATTTTTTATTCTATTTAGTCAGATATATAAAGCCTTAATCTGTAATGCATGCATTACAGATTAAGGATTAAGGAATTATATATCTGACATAAAAGACAGACAAACTCTCGCATTTAGAATAATAGTATGGAAAATATACTTAAATTAGTTATTTATTTAATTTTTGCATTTTCTTTTATTAATATAAAACTAATGAGAATATTATTTTGCTATAATCCGCGATAAAAGAAAATATATGTAATGCTAAATGTAGAGTGTACTATTCATTCTCATATAGAATAGATACATGCAGAATTTGTAAGAACTCATGCACTACCCGACACCGATAACACAGCAATATACAAGCACTGCACAAATTCACCACCACAATCTCAATAATTGTTTCGCCTCGTAAACGAAGCATCGTCAGGAGATAGACTCCACGACAAAATTGCAAAACGCTTTGCTATTTTGTCGTTGAGTTCTTACAAATTCTGCATGTATCAGGTATGAGAACGAATAGTACACTCTACATTTAGCATTACATATATTTTCTTTTAACGCGGATTATAGCAAAATAATATTCTGATTAGTTTTGTATTATGGACCTCCGCAAAGTACCGCCTAATTGTATAAATTATTTTTATGAATATGTTCAATTCTAGACTATATGTTAACGTACATTGGTTGCAGGGAATGGGAGAAACAGCAAAGGCTGCAGGCGATGGTTGGTCGTCTGCAGGAGATGGTCGAGCAGGAGACGCGCGCGCGCTCGGCCGCCGCGGCGGAGCGGCTCGGCCTGCCGCCCAGCATACAGCTGCCCGACGGCGAGTACGGCCAGGACGTGCACCTACAATTACGAGTCCCTTATCAGGTCCGTAAGTATTTTCATTCATAATAAATCTCAAAATATTCTTTATGTAGTAAACTTATAAAAAAGAGTGTGTTTTGGACCATATGACTGAAGTAAAACTTCTTTAGATCCATTTTACGTATAATATATATATTTACTGCACTGTGGCTATGGGATGGGATGAGGAGAGAAAGAAAATATACGCGCGCTCATTTTCTTCTACAGTGTCATACAGACAATAGGCCTGCATTGTGTCGTAGATATACGAAACATAAGTAGCTACGAGAGAAAGAATATGTGTTCCTCTCTCTTACATTAATATACAAAACGTAACTCTTTCTATCTTCGCCTTGCTTCCAATCACACTTTCGCATTTCTCCTCAAGTCAAGCGTATGGACGTAGGAAGTTTTACTTCAACAAGTACTTTGAAGTGTCAACTCTGGTTCACACTGGTTCGTAAAATTATTATTACCAAGAATTTCTGCGGTTGCTCGTTTCAAAATATAATTTTACTTTGAGTACTTCGTAACACAAGAAAACAAAAGCGCATTCGTTTCTTCAAATGATTCCCATGAAATTTTCAAATTTTTTTAATAAACTCAAATTTCTGGAAAATGTATTTAGCAGTTATTATGAGTCATTATACTCGTAAAATGCCCTTGAAACTGCTCAAAGAGATTGTTAATTTAGATATTTTTCCCAGTTTGCATATTTTTATCGAATCAACTTTATTAAACTAACCTCGGTAAATCTTTTAATATAGGTAACTTATAATTTTATCACAGACTACAAAAAACTGGTGTCTTGGGACTTGTCTTCTATAAACTACTCATGATAAGTGAACATCAGGGACCCGTTGAAGCTCAAGCATTACAAATGTGGTTTAACTTTTCACAGCAAGCCGAGCTGACCAGAAGCAGCTTTCAGCCTCCACCGAACAAGTGCGTGAGCGACGTGCCCGAATGGGCGGGCGTGGCGGACGCGCGGAGGCCGGCGGGCGCGGGCGGCGGCGGCGCGGGCGCTGCCGGCGGCGGCAAGAAGGACGGGCTGCTGCAGAAGGCCACCCGCTGGTGGGTGCGGATGGGCGCGCGGCCGCCGCCCACCTTCCTGCCGGCCGCGCCGCCGCCCTGCGTGATGGTGCCGCGCCGCGCCGCGCCGTCGCCGCCGCCCGACGCGTGACGTCGCCGCGCCTCCGCACCCATCTACCATATCACGCTTACATTCCATTATCGGGACGATCAGACTCGGAGTGCACGCGCGTCCCGGAGTATTATAGACTTGGTAATTTATTTATTTGGGACTCGCGGGCGGCGCACCTTGTGATATGTGCGACAGGGTCGTGTGGTGACAGTGCGGATCGTGCGGGCCGTGCGGAGTGAGTCGTCTCGCTCGCGAGCGTTGCTAGTCTTGATACTTTAATCGGTTTACACGTAGAGGTAATTGTTTCTATTGAAATTTTATGAAACGAGACGAGGTTTCACTGCCCGCTATTCGTGTTATAGGTGTGTATGGCGTTGCGTAGAGTGTACGTCTGTGTTCCTCGCACTGTCTTTTGAGTTTTCGAAAACTAAGACTGAAATAAATAAAAAAGATAACACTATAAAGTTTACATTGAGTATGTTGTCTTAGGTAAAATTAATTCAAATAGAAACAATTAAAGTATATAATATTTAAAGAATCTTTCGATTGTAACCTTCGATGATATTGTATATTATGAAAGAGGTCAGTCAATAGTATGCTATTAATGTCTTGCGGTGTACAGTTCATGTTTAAGTAACCTACTTTAAAGTTTAATTTCTATCCAGCAGCTAAATCTGTGTTTAAACAACTTTTATATTTATTTAAATATAACGATGTATAAGATAATGCATATCAGTACAGTAATCATGGGGATAATTAATTTACAAATCATAGTTAATATTTTATTGTAAATATTTTCTCTTATTTAATATTAGATTATGTGATGACCGAAAGCCAAAATATGTCGGTCACCTGATTGAGTGTTTGCTACATTCCATATTTATGTTAAAATATTTTCAATACTATACTGTACTTGGTTTCATTATTCTGCAACAGACTTAATAAACTTACAATGTTATATTTGACTGTCTCCCTCTTTGCTACTAGATATTACAATTCTGTCACGCTGACAATAATTATATGGTGATTAATGTTATCGGTGCAGATAAATCTCATTAGAGAATAGTCATTGATTTATAAAATTGTTTAAATTAGTTTTAAATTAAGTATGTATTTATTACTTGTAACACAGGTTGGGTATTAATAACCTGCTTGCAGGTGCAATATATTTTGAGATAACATATAACTGTATTCCTATCGGAAATCGTTCCAGCTTTTCCAATGTAGTCATTAAAAGAGTGATATAGCTGAAATTAGTTAATTTGCTGCAATAAGCATAAAGTTTCCAGAAAGTTTAAAGAGAACGTAAATGTTCGTATGCATAAATAGATGATAGAATTTGGTGCTTAATCCAATATAAACGTAACTAATTGTTATTGTATTTGCTATTCTGTTAAAAAAACATATGTTTTATCTTATACTTATGGACTGTAGTTTTAAACCTTAGGTAAAATACCTTGGGTAAAATACCCTATAGGTCGTTCAACCAAATATCTACGGAATAGTTTCTGCAATTGCTAAAAAACTCGACATTTTATTTCAGTTCGGAGAAGCCCATTGCATCTATATTTCTTATAAAAAATAAAGACTTTTTAATTACCCTTTACATAAAAACCACAACACAGATAAAATCCTTACAATAACTGCAGACATTCTTTCACTGTATAATAAATATAAAAAAATAAGCGACAGGAAAATACCTGAGTTTATATTATTTGCTTTATGATATTAAATAAAAATATTTTAATATTACAGACTTGTATAGCCTGATCTGCAGTAAAACTAAAAATAATTTTCAATCATTTAAGTTAGTCAAAATATTTTATTTAAATATAACATTTTAAGTTTTCAAAAATATTTAGTACAAATAATTTGACTTAATATTTTTAATCTCAGATCAAACAAAACTGCCAGTCAATTTGGCTGTTATATTGTCAAAAAAAATGTTTACTTTAATAAAAAAAAAAGTAAACGTCCAAGACATTAATAGGACGTTTACTTTTTACTAAGCTAAAAAAACCTTAAGCACTAGCAGGCTTTGTTACTTATTTTCCTAAACTGTTATATTGATTGTAATGTGTAATATTAAGTAAAAAATTATACAGTTCAGTTTTTTACTATTTGACTAAATTAATGTCTAAGAAATTTACTAAGACATTAAAATTCTTCTGAGTGAATTTGAATTTGTTGTGGTTGCATTAAATTCTCCTAGATTTCTCTTCATTTTATTTTATGGTTTACGAAAATTAAACAATAATTGACACCTACATCTTTCTTCCCTTGAAAAACATGCAACAAACGTTAACTACATTAATAAATTTGTTGATGGTTAGTTAAGCAATGTTTATGTCAATTGTGTTGGTCTATTTTTATCATAATGAACGAACAAAATTGTCAAATATATATATAGCCTTTAAAAATTGTTAAGACCATTACGTATTTTATTTTAGCGTGTTACTATTGGTTTAACTAACAGGCAGATTATTTCTAATGTAGATTTTATAGGTAATTCAATTTTTAACATGGATCATCTGGCACTGATTAATTTTTTTAACATTTATATTAGTTTTTGCCTCCTTACCTGTGTCTAATTGCTGAAGTATTGCAATATGCTTAACTTACAGAGAGTATGCCAATTTGTCCATGTTAATTTCAGACGTAAAATCTTGCGAATTTGCTTAATGAGTACAGCAAATTAAAAAACGTAATGATGACGTCATGACCAGTTTTCCAACAAGAAGTTTTTAATAATTTTTTTAGCCTACCTCATTCCCGGTTCGATTGTTCATCCAAGCTGGTTAATTTAGTCACTGCATCAAGTGCTATCAAAGATATATAATACATTTAAATAAAGTATAATACTAATGTCCGCTGTTGTGACCAGCATTGTATCAGTGACTTAAAAAGAAATCTCAAAACAATTTTCACAATATTCCAGTTAAAAGGCATCTAACTCTTCGAAAAATGTTACGTTGTCATACAAACACTTTGCATATAAAGGAAAGTTCTTAATTGTGAAACTTATTTATAACTGCAATAAACAATGTGTATAGAGTCATTGTTATAGGATGATGTTAATAATTATTCTAAAAAACCTTTTTCTCCAATTTATTGTACCTTACTATTGTAATAGATTAAAATTTTTAGGAGGTGTTAGTAAAGCTGTCCTTGTACAAAATACTGATAAAAATATAAAAGTTGTTTAAAATAGTTTCACAGAATAGATATTTAATCTAGATATCAAACAATATTCCATTGTCATATTATTAAGTAAAAGCAGAAGTAAATTTTTAATAATAAAAAAATACATTAAATTATGACCTACCAATAATGAACATATGATTTTGATTTTCACCAATTTAAACCTCACCTTTATTACTAGAAACGAATTTGTTATTCAATTTCTTTCCTTCCTTAATGTTAATAATCAGTAGCTCTAAGAATATTCGTCATCCATTTTAGTTTAGTGCCAGTCAACTACCGTCATCACTACATATTATAAAACAAAGTCCCTATATCCCTATGTACGCATAAGACTTTAAAACTACGCAACAGATTTTGATGCAATTTTTTTTAATAGACAGTGTGATTCCAGAGGAAGGTTTGTACGTATAATAACATTCAATACGGAGTAGAGAAATACTGTAATTTTTGAGGTTTCTGTTATTTACATTACATTTACATTTGAATTACATTTTTTTCCACTTACATTGCAAATGCAGGCTAAACCCTACGAGATTTATCAAAATGATGTACTAAGTATTTGTACATCTTGAAAAGGTCTATAGAAAAGTCCGCGATGGTATATGTCTATCTCTTATGGATAATCCACATTAGCAGTTTTTGTCATTTACTTTTTACGAAAAATAATGCCTTATTTTTGAAGCAATTTTTATACATTACAGCATTAATCCTTATCCAATTAAGTACCTTAAATAAAAAGTTGATTTAATATATATCAATATGGCCGTTTACAGCATGTAATTTAAGTGAACATTTTCGGAGATATTACAGATTTAAAATGCCGTGAGGAGGCCATTCAAGAGTTTGTTTAAAGACATTCTGTAATTGATTGTAAAAATAAAATACATAGGGAAAATATAAAAGTAAACAAGTAATAATGTACTATATGAATTTAGATATTCCAAAGATAGCAGGAAATCTTCTTGGTATAGGGAAAGGAAATTGTTTTTCTCCAAATTTAACGCGTGTGGGCCACGGGCAGTAATAAATAAATCAAAACTACTCGATCGATTTTAATCATTTTTTTACACTGACTGACATCGGATATACAGGGTGTTTGGAAGGTCGATGCAAAGCTGCAAACAGGAGCTAGTATAGACTATTTAGAACCATTTAAACTGAACTTATGTTAGGCGAAGTGCGACTATTTTTTTTTTATAAAATTTTAAATATTTTTGAAGAAAAATCCGAAGTTATGTCATTATTTGCTAATAATCGGCCATTTTGAAGCCAAAGTCAATTATTTTTTATTTTATTTTATTAAACTAATGTGTAAACAGTGTAATAAAACATGATTAAGGTATCTGTGTTAAGAGATATTTTTTTTACAGATATTTGAAGTCAATCATTTCTTTTAAGATCAGAGAAAGCTGATTTTTGATGGCATTTAAAAAAAAAATAGATTGTGCTTTTTTAGTTCAAACATTTTATTAAATATGCCTGGTCATTGTTCTTTATTTTGAGGTATCAACTATGCGGATAGCCCGCAAATTATTGAAATTAAGATCTACAAACTAAATTGCGAGAGAAAATTAAAATTTATAGGCGAAGTAATTAAAACAAAATTTTAATGAAAATCATTTATTTTTCGTGTTCAAAATGTCCGCCGCGGTGTCTAACACAGGTCCGGCCCGTCTTATTATTTCTGTTGTTGCTATTTTCAACTTCATGTCCATTTGGTCCAATGGTTCTTTAGCACGAAGGATGAACCAAGAACGCTATCCTAATCGCAGAGTACCGAATGTGAGAGTATTTTACAACACATTTCGTCGGCTTGCTGAAGATGGGATACACCGTGTGGAACCTGGAGTCAATGCAGGTAGACATAGTACTGATATTGAGGATGATATTTTGGCGGCGTTTCAAGCTGATCCACATACTAGCACGAGAAAAGTAGCACGAAATTTAAACATTTGTCATTGGAAGGTGTGGAATACAATGCACAAAAACAACAAGTACCCGTTTCATGGTACGGGTGTTCAAGGCCTTGAAGAGCGAGATCCTCAGAGTAGGATTCAGTTTTGTCGTTTTCTTCTCAACTCAGACATTGAAGATGCATGGTTCCTGAAGTCAATCTTGTGGACAGATGAAAGTAAATTTTCAAGGGAAGGCATTATTAATTTCCATAACCTTCATCTATGGGCTGAAAAACATAATAATCCACATTGGAAAACGCAAAAATCATTCCAAAAGAAATTCTCGGTCAATGTGTGGGCCGGAGTTATTGGCAAAATTTTGATTGGGCCTCATTTCTTACCAGATAATTTAAATGGAAATAATTATTTAGAATTCCTGCAAAATGATCTTCCAGAGCTTGTAGAGGAGTCTGGGGCCTTGATATTCGTTAGCGACCGAGAGCTCATTTTTCAGCAAGATGGTTGTCCAGCGCATTGGACATTAAATGTACGGGAGCACTTAAACAATTGTTTCCCCAATAGCTGGATCGGCAGAGATGGGCCCATCCCTTGGCCCGCCCGTTCACCTGACCTGACTCCGCTTGACTTTTACGTGTGGGGTCGGGCTAAGGAGCTAGTATACACAAATGTGGAAATAAACACAAAAGAAGAATTAATTGACAGAATTAATTCAGCGTTCGCGACGATGAAAGTGGAAATGAAGTTAAAGATAACGACAACAGAAATGAGAAGTCGGGCCCGTGCTTGTGTTAGAAACCGCGGCGGACATTTTGAACACGAAAAATAAATGACTTTCATTAAAATTTTGTTTTAATTACTTCGCCTATAAATTTTAATTTTCTCTCGCAATTTAGTTTGTAGATCTTAATTTCAATAATTTGCGGGCTATCCGCATAGTTGATACCTCAAAATAAAGAACAATGACCAGGCATATTTAATAAAATGTTTGAACTAAAAAAGCACAATCTATTTTTTTTTTAAATGCCATCAAAAATCAGCTTTCTCTGATCTTAAAAGAAATGATTGACTTCAAATATCTGTAAAAAAAATATCTCTTAACACAGATACCTTAATCATGTTTTATTACACTGTTTACACATTAGTTTAATAAAATAAAATAAAAAAAAATTGACTTTGGCTTCAAAATGGCCGATTATTAGCAAATAATGACATAACTTCGGATTTTTCTTCAAAAATATTTAAAATTTTATAAAAAAAAAATAGTCGCACTTCGCCTAACATAAGTTCAGTTTAAATGGTTCTAAATAGTCTATACTAGCTCCTGTTTGCAGCTTTGCATCGACCTTCCAAACACCCTGTATATTTTATACCCGTGCGAAGCAGGGGCAGGCCGCTAGTAATAAATAGTTTCCATTTTATGTCTCATTGTACTGGACAATAAATTAAAAAATAAGAAGCTAATCATACTGATAGAATTGCCATTGATAGCAATGTAAGTTTAATGGGAGAATCTTCCAAACTTGTTTGCCACACGAATGAATTAAGCTGGAAGAATGTAGCAGCATCAAACGCAAATTCAATTCAAATTATAAGAAAATTCAAATTAGATAGATCGTAGTCTTGATACACGAGAAGTCAGATTCCTTTCTGTCGGAGTATTTCTGCTATCCAATTACTTACAATAGCAAAGGTCCTGGGAGCAGAGCTCAATCCGAGGGGGCGACACCTCATTTCCAATAATTCTTGACGATACATCAATCGCAGGAAGCGTCTGTGAGATGTGCTTATTTGAAGATGAAAGTATGCTTGTGAGAGGTCTATTTGGACAAGCCAATCGTTTAGTTGCAAAAATTTTGATGTACGTGAAGTCTCATATTGTTTTATTTCGTCGTTAGCTTCAAGTTCTGTAAAACCGGGGGTATGTCGATAATTTTTCTGTACTTCTGCGTACCTTACATTTTGCCACTCCACGTCACCTAATCTTTGAATCCTTTTTAAAATTTCCAAATATGATGTAGGACTTGTTAGTATATTGGGGTCTTTTAATTTTGTTCGAAACGATAACGTAAATGACTCGCCTTGTTCTACTTCTGACTGACAGCCACTATACAAATCCTCACTGATAGAACCATTAATATAATCAGTGTCACATATCCTTGACTTAATGTTGTTTACCTCCGCAATGAGCTTATCTAATTTACTATTTTCACGGGGATGTCTACGAGAGCGTTTGCGTCGATGACGGCGAGAACGCTTGGTAGATGAATCATCACTGCTGCTTGAATCACTTTCTGATGAGGACGATCGTGATAAAGGCTTATTAGATTGTCTTTTCCATTTACTATTTTACCGCCTTCAGTATTATTTGGTAGGTTCTGGTCTCTCAAATCGTTTTGAAGATTCACTTCACTCATATTTTACCAATTGTTTCAGCTAATTTAGATCTAAAGTAAATATTATCCGTTCCCGCACAAAAATAAAATTCACTACTTAACACTGGAAAAAGAAACACGGACGCATAGCGTCTTAGCTTTAATAATCAACACGTTTTAGAACACTGTGTTGACTATTATAGTAATAGTATACGTATAAAATAAATTTGCTAGCACTTACCAGTGGAGTGTCCGAACGAAGTGAAAACAACAACGTCAATGACGAATAAAGTTTCGAGGCCCACCTCGAAACATCCCCCCTACCTGGTGGTGGCAGTAGACAAGGACGGATAGTATTCACTACTAAGGAGGAAAAGAGACAGAAAAAGGAAGTGAAAGCAATGGTCTATCTCAACATTATATTAGACTTCGGATCACGGTACAGTATTTTAATATTACTATAGAAGGAAAAGTTTTATTTTTATTATTTTAGTTTTATTTTTACTTATATTTTAAAATTAAAAAATAAAACTTCCCAATATTATTACAGTTCAATAAAAACACAATTGTCGTGCTTTTTTTAATTAACTGTGAATGGAACGCATCCGCAGCACTGCATAGGGAATGTTTGAACGAAACTCATTCATGTATTTACGGGGCTTAGTTAGTTAGTAACTCTAACTCCGTGTCATTATCCAGCGAAAAGTAATAAAAAATAATCATGGAAAAATAAATAATGATTGAAAATAGATGTGTACTATTTTTTTTCCTGAATTTCCTAAAAGTACTATATTTTTTTGATTAAAAAAGAAAAATACTATTTTTCTTCAAAAAAAAAGGTGGCAACCCTAATCGCGCCCTTTTTTATTAAATGGGGGCAACACTGTGCCGTTATTGTTTCCGGTGGAGGGTGGAGTCTACCTATTGATAAAAAGTTTCAGTGACATTCAGTCCTTGTTCATTCAAGAGAAGTGCATCTCGGAACGGGAATTGTGGTATTCCTATTATATCGTGTTATTGTATATAGTGTGCGTTAACAAGAAGTTTATGGAATTGTCTAATTTTTAATAAAAATTATTTGTTGGTTTGTATATTTTTGCGTAAGTAAAAAGTGATTACAGTTATATATTACGTATAACGAACGTTTCTGGTGAGTCAGTACTTTTCAATTTTCTTTGTATTAAATAGTGCAAAAGTAAAGTTTATTTGTTATTAAGTTTTGGATAACTGCTCACATTTTATCCGAGAATGTTTGTTGAAATTCAAACATTTGAGTTGTTGAGTTTGTGATAGTGAATATATATAGTGCTTGTGTATGGTGGAGGTTTGTGCATGTGTTTTTTTCGAATCCTGCATGTATCAGGTATGATAACCGATTGTCCACTCTACATTAAGCATTATATATTTTTTTTATTTTACTTCATCGCCGATTATAGCAAAATAATTTTATTATTACTTTTGCATAATTACTCTGTTGTTATCGAACAGAAGCGAAGTTAGGTTTTTAAAAAGAGAAATACACGAATCAACCTAAGATTGTTATTTACAACTGAAATTATAACGAACTAGACACTATTCTCAACGAAATTAGTTTCCGCAAGACAACCGCTACGTTCGAAAGTCACAAGCAGAGTGGGGCTGATGCTTGCTCGACGCTCGTTTTTATAATGCCGCGCTAGATCGTGCACCGGGAGAACTTGTACGGTAACACGGCCGTTCCTGATGGCGGGACGTCCTCGACCGCTTCATCACCTAGTGGTGACATGTCTCTTCCAGAGACCTGCATCACAATTTTCGACCTCTGTAATTTGAGAAAGTGCATTTGATGTAACATACTCAAGTGAAGTCTGAATTTATGAAGCTAAGTTAGATTCCCGTAATTTCAGCCACAGATGTAAGCGTGCACTCAAACATCAGTAGCCAAAAGCGACTGGGAATAGAATTAAGGTTTTACATGTATTGCAGGTGCCAAACACCGGCTCTTTGCCAACCGCAACACATTACCATTACAAAAAAAAAAAGTAAAAGTGAATGCCGTACGAATTACCAAAACTGCGCAATTTCAGAAATCAGTACGACACCTTTATAATGGCTAGCCCGTTAATAAAACGTCTAACAAAGTAGCAAGCCTTTGAAGCTAATGTTCGACGATACAGAAAACGAACATTACCAACAAAAACGCCTACACAGTATGGGAAGAAAAAACACTGCAGTGTCCACCTCAAGCATACTGTTAAATGGGAAGAAAAAACCCTGCAGCTTATACTTTAGCTGCAGTGCCAACCTCAACCATATTGTTAAATGGGAAGAAAAAGCCCTGCAGTTTATAACTTAGCTGCAGTGCCCACCTCAACCATATTGTTAAATGGGAAGAAAAAGCCCTGCCAGCTTATGCCTCAGCTGCAGTGCCCATCTCAACCATCACGTGCCAGTCTCAAAGAAAGCGCTGCACGTGTCCGGAGTCCATTCGCCACGCCATAGCACCATGTGTTGCGCCGCCGTCTGGGTCTTTTTGCCATAGGACCCGGTAAGGAGCTCTAGCTCGCAACGGTGGTATGGAAGCTGGCGCAAAACCTTGTAAGGCCCGCGCATACCGGAACCGAGTATTCCCGTGGACTGTGCTGTTTTGTTGACCAACACGCAGTCACCGACGGCAAACATCGCGGGCTGCCGCCGACGCTCATTGACACGCTCGTCCTGACGACGCTGATTAGACACCAGTAACTCCGACGCTCTCTGTCTCTTGCCGGCATGTTTCTGCAACATAATCGCACCCAGCCCGACAGCGCTAGCATCGGTGTGCAGCTCTGTAGGCAACTCTGGGTCAAATATATCTAAAACTGGTTCAGTAGTTAGGCAATGCAAAATGTACTCACGGGAGGGATCCTGTTCAGCGCCCTACACAAAAGCATCTTTTCGAAGAAGCTTAGCAATGCAGTAAGTTTTAGAGGAATATCCAGCAATGTATCGTCGAAAATACCTCGCCAAGCCTAAAAGCTGGCGAACCTCCCGTTTCGTTGGCTTAGGGGAATTAATCAATGCTTTAATCTTACCTGGGCTCGGTCGTACCTGACCTTCACTAACTAATCTACCGAGATATTGGACCTCAGTGGTTAGAAATGAACATTTCTTGAGGTTTATAGAAAAGCCTGCCTTAGTAAGAGTTTGTAAGACACTACGCAAAAGCGTTATGCCTTCAGGCACCGAAGAACTCATAAGAAGCACATCGTCAATATAAACAAGAACATTACCAGCCTCTATATGATGACGCAATGTGTTATAAAAATACGCTGGTAAACAATTGGGGCATTAGCAAGCCCGTATGGCATTTTAACGTACTCGTAATGACCCTCTGGGGTAACGAACCCAGTTTTACTTATAGACAACTCATCTTAAGGTATCTGGTGAAAACCAGTGGCCATATCCAAGCTAGAAAAATACTTAAATCCGCCAAGTCTATCTACGTGGTCGTCTATTAAAGGGAGAGGGTAGCGATCTTTCACCGTCACCCTGTTTAACGCGCGAAAATCTACACACAGCCTATCCGATCCGTCCCGTTTCTTAACCAAAATGATCGGGCTAGAATATTCCGATATTGATTCTCTAATTATGCCTTTATTCAATAAATCACTGATTATTTCCCGGACTCTCAGTTTTTCCTGATGCGATAATTTATATGGACGATACGCAATTGGAGATTCATCTTTTAATGTAATCGTCATTTTACCCGAAGTGACTGTAGTCGTAGCAGTGCCAGATATTAAAAACTCTAAAAACTCATTTATAACATGTTTTAAACATTCAAATGATTCACCACGAATTGTGGTGTTAATTTCTGGTATTTCAGACTGTTTAACCTCACACGCCTGTATTATATTTTTACAAGTATTCGTTAAATACTGCTCATGTTTAGTACGCACGTACGTTATTCCATCACGATTTAGAACATCTGTTCCTATAATTATCGGTGTACTTATACACGCAGAAGGAACAACCATTAAGTCTACTTCGATGGAAATTTGACTAAATTCAATCGTAAGAGTCACATAATACCTACAAGTAATTTCATGATCGCTAATTCCCTTTAATTTACATAACGTAGGCTTTTTTTGACAAGAGAAATATTTTAAAACGTTATCCGAGATCAGAGATACATTAAGAGCACCACTATCAATAAGTACATCCACAGGGATGCCGTTTATTACAGCCGTAGTTATATCACTGTTTTTTGAAACCGCTTTAGAATACTCGCGACATAGGTTAACATTACGTTTGTTACGCGATTGCGATCTGTCTTTCGCAAAACAAGTGTCTTCCGTATGTCCCGGTTTTTTTGCAAAACTCACATATCTTACGATTTCCTACTACTTTTGAGGCTGGCTCTGGTTTTGATTCTACGCTTTCAATTTTCATTCTTTTAGAACATTGGTAACTCTTATGGCCTGTTTTATTGCAAACAAAACACTTTAGAATAGAACGAGGCGGATGTGACCGTTTGTTATGTTGTGTGGAATGACGTGTGTCTTGCATGGGTTGACTCGGTTTCGTATAGTTTTGTAAAAAAGGCACAATTTTATTAGGTGATAGATCTGCATTAATGCACGCCGCCCGTATTTTAGGGTCCGTTATACCTCTGATTACTATTAATGTCATTAACTCTTCACTCAACCCCTTCACGATTCGTAAACGTAATACCACGCGACGAGCATACTCAGCATAAGTAAGAAATTTATCGGACGTAGTATTCATTGCTTCGTATAGAATATTGGCATAATCTAGCCTCCGCGGGCAAAGAGGTTTAAATTCTGCTTTAAAATTAGCCCATGTTCTATCTCTAGTAACCCATTCGTGAAGCCACATTTTAGCATCGCCCTTTAAACATGACGCAACACGCGATAAACACTCATGGTCAGTCCAACCGTTCGCAACTAAGGCCCTGTCAACTTCTTCGCACCAGAGATCTATGTCATGTATAGATGGATCAAAATTCGATACAAGATAACTTTGATTGCGGACCGGATTAATTGATTTAATCGCTTCTACCAGAGTCTGTACAGAGGTACCCGGAGTACTTTCATTATTCACTGTATGGTTCTCCGCAGTAACCGAGGGCGAATTAACATCTGCGTCATTACAATTAGACTGAACAGTTTCTACCATCGAATTATTATCACGAAGCAAAACATTGGAATTATTATTAACAGTTTCATCTGTATTCGCGTTTATACCCGATGAAATTACCGTTTTACTGTTGGAAGTAACGATACTAGACTCTGTTGAAGTTATGTGATTATTTTTAAGCTTTTCTAAACGATTAAGAATAGCACCTAATTTTTCATTTATCGAACTACTCGCACGCCCACCGGATGGAGACCTATGCTTCGAGGAACGTGATCGCGAACGCGGGCGCGAAGGTGTTTGTGTACCGTGTCGGTGTGATTTTTTTACGAGATCTTTCCGGAGATCTACCGCCCATTTTGGAATTAATCACAAAACACAAAAGAAAATTGAAATACTCTCAAAGATGCTGTTTTATAAATGATCAAAAACAAAAGACTACAAAATAATGGATGCCGAAGCAGGATAGGCCTAGGGTAGACCGATCCCCTCTTCTGATGTTATCGAACAGAAGCGAAGTTAGGTTTTTAAAAAGAGAAATACACGAATCAACCTAAGATTGTTATTTACAACTGAAATTATAACGAACTAGACACTATTCTCAACGAAATTAGTTTCCGCAAGACAACCGCTACGTTCGAAAGTCACAAGCAGAGTGGGGCTGATGCTTGCTCGACGCTCGTTTTTATAATGCCGCGCTAGATCGTGCACCGGGAGAACTTGTACGGTAACACTGTTTTAATCATAGCTTAGGTAAATATAAACATTGTAATCTTTAATATTTAATGACTAGCGGCGTCTGACTGCCCTCCTGTAAAAGCTGCAGGGCTTTTTCTTCTCATTTAACAGTATGGTTGAGGTGGACACTGCAGTGTTCTTTCTTCCCATACTGTGTAGGCGTTTTGTTGGTAATGTTCGTTTTCTGTATCGTCGAACATTAGCTTCAAAAGCGCGCTACTTTGTTAGACGTTTTATTAACGGGCTAGCCATTATAAAGGTGTCGTACTGATTTCTGAAATTGCGCAGTTTTGGTAATTCGTACGTCATTAATTTTTACATTTTTTTTTAATGGTTATGTGTTGCGGTTGGCAAAGAGCCGGTATTTGGCACCTGCAATACATGTAAAACCTTAATTCTTTTCCCAGTCGCTTTTGGCTACTGATGTTTGAGTGCACGCTTACATCTGTGGCTGAAATTACGGGAATCTAACTTAGCTTCATAAATTCAGACTTCACTTGAGTATTAGTTACCTCAAATGTATTTTCTCAAATTACAGAGGTGGAAAGATGCGTACGACGTCTTCGGTCTTGTTCCTGGTGGTTGACGCTACTGTTCGGCCTGGCGCTGTTCGAGCGCTCGAGGCGACGGCGGAGCGACAGCAGCTGCGGCATAGCCGGACGAGCCGGCCTGGGGTGAGGGGCGGCGGCACGTCTTCATTGGCGGCAGCGAGGCCAGACCAGCGTAGCTCGTGGAGTCACGAGGCCAGCTGTCGGACTCCCGCGTCGCACTCGCAGCGTCTGACTGCCCTCCTGTAAAAGCTGCAGGGCTTTTTCTTCTCATTTAACAGTATGGTTGAGGTGGACACTGCAGTGTTCTTTCTTCCCATACTGTGTAGGCGTTTTGTTGGTAATGTTCGTTTTCTGTATCGTCGAACATTAGCTTCAAAAGCGCGCTACTTTGTTAGACGTTTTATTAACGGGCTAGCCATTATAAAGGTGTCGTACTGATTTCTGAAATTGCGCAGTTTTGGTAATTCGTACGTCATTAATTTTTACATTTTTTTTTAATGGTTATGTGTTGCGGTTGGCAAAGAGCCGGTATTTGGCACCTGCAATACATGTAAAACCTTAATTCTTTTCCCAGTCGCTTTTGGCTACTGATGTTTGAGTGCACGCTTACATCTGTGGCTGAAATTAAGGGAATCTAACTTAGCTTCATAAATTCAGACTTCACTTGAGTATTAGTTACCTCAAATGCATTTTCTCAAATTACAGAGGTCGAAAACTGTGATGCAGGGTCTGTACATGTGCTGGGAGAGACATGTCACCACTAGGTGATGAAGCGGTCGAGTACGTCCCACCATACGGCTACCGCGGAACGTAGCCGAACGCGAAGACGCGTACGACTTCTTCGGTCCTGTTCCTGGTGGTTGACGCTACTGTTCGGCCTGGCGCTGTTCGAGCGCTCGACGCGACGGCGGAGCGACAGCAGCAATCTATTCATATAGATTCAAATACAACCTCTTATGAAAGAGGTTGTATTTGAATCTATATGAATAGTTGTTCTATAATATAAAAAAAATGTTGTCTGTGTCATTATGCATTGATTTGTTAAGAAAGAGTAAATGGGTTGACTTTTAGTTGAATTGCTTTTTATTATTGCATAAGTATGAAGGAGAAATATTGTTTGTTATTTAATTTCTATTAGATATAAACAGTTGCACATTTTAAGTGATTTATAAACTACATAAATATTTACTTTCAGTTTTATAGAACAGTCTTTTAATATTGCTGTTATTCTTTCATTCATTACACATACTATTATATCGTTCTACGGAAACTGCCCTACTATGCCTTATTGATAGGGTGGAAAAGGCACTGGAGGACAAGGAAGTAGCCCTGACGGCCTTCCTTGATATTGAGGGGGCTTTCGACAACACCCCTATCCGAACGCTGGTGCGGGGCCTTACTAGGAAACTGGTAGACGGAACCACAATTGCTTGGATAGAATCGATGCTCACTAACAGATTAGCTAGACTAGAGCTAAACGAAGTAACAGCTGAGGTTTATACAACAAGGGGCTGCCCGCAGGGCGGCGTACTTTCACCCTTGCTTTGGACCTTAGCCGTGGATGAATTATTGTATAAGATGAACGACCTCCGCATTGACACCCAAGGCTATGCGGATGACTTGGTGGTGACGGTGAGAGGCAGCAGTCTCAGCAATATATCGTATCTTATACAAAAAGCACTAATAATAATTGACAGATGGTGTACAGAGAACGATCTCTCCATTAATGCCGATAAAACTGTCATTGTTCCTTTCACTAGACGAACTAAGCTTGAAGCACTTAGGCCGCCCCAGTTGAAAGGAAAAATTATACCATTTTTAAACGAGGTCAAGTACCTGGGAATTATCCTAGATCAAAAGCTAACTTGGAACTCACATGTTGATGGTATACTGAAAAAGGCTAAAATGGCCTTAAATACATGCGGTCGGCTAGCGGGCAACAGATGGGGACTCAAACCAAAAGTTGCTCTGTGGCTATACACTGCCATCGTGAGACCAATAGTCTCTTACGCGTCAGTGGCTTGGTGTAGGAAAACGACGCAAACAACCATACAAACTAGATTAGCTGGCCTACAAAGAACAGCCTGTCTCCTAGTTACCGGAGCCATGTCTACTTCACCTGGTGCTGCACTGAATGCCCTGCTGAATCTGCCCCCGCTCCACATGTATGTCGAAAAGGAAGCAAGGGTCAGCATGTACAGAATCACCCACCAGGCTAGAATGACATGGCAGTCTAAAGTGTTGAGATCTTTTCAAGACACAATACTTAATATACCAGTTTTGGGCATGCCGTCAGATATGATGGTCCCCAAATTTACTTTCCACAGGAAATACTCAGTGGAAATACCCATCCGAGATGCTTGGCTCCATAACCAGGTAACTTGGAAATCTGGAAGTCTTAAGTGGTTTACTGATGGCTCCAAGTCAGGAAATGAGGTAGGATGCGGTACTTATGGGGAAATGCCTAGACAGATGATTCGTCAAAATCTAGGCAAGTTTACCTCCATATTCCAAGCAGAGGTGTATGCCATAATTGAATGTGCTGTAACTCTGCTTCGGAACAACTACCTTAACCGAACAATATACATTCACTCAGACAGCCAGGCGGCTCTAACTGCTCTATCTACAGAGACCACAAAGTCGAGGCTGGTTAAAAACTGCAAAAATTTACTCAACACCCTGGGCTCTGGTAACAGGGTGATACTACGTTGGGTTCCAGGACACGCAGGAATTCCCGGCAACGAAATAGCCGATGATCTTGCTAAAGCAGCTGCCAAAATGCCGCAGATGGGACCGGAACCAATCTGTGGAATTCCAAAAAGTTTGGCCATGCTTACTTTGGAAACCTATTGCTTCTATCATACACTTAATCTCTGGAGAAATAGTCCGGGATTAAAACACTCGAAAGCACTAATGAAAGCCTTTAACAAAAGAGCTACTTGTAAAATCTTAGCGCTTAGTAGAACCAACTTAAGTAAACTAGCAAGGGCGCTTACAGGGCACTGTGGATTAAATAAACACATGTTAAACCTGAAGCTGTCAGACACAGGATCGTGCAGACTCTGCCTAGAGGCGGAGGAAACACCCATGCATATCCTGTGCGACTGTCCTGCGCTGGTTCACATTCGATACTCTCTCCTAGGGTCGCATTGTCTACGCCCAAAAGAGGTGAAGGAACTCGCTGCCAAGAAGATCCTGGAATTTCTGGAGATCACCTGCATTGGCAGCGAACTGTAGTCAGTGGCGATCACAATAGATCAGTAATGGTCAAAGTGATACTGGGCCTTATGGCCCTGCAAAGCCACTACTCCCAGAAGAAGAAGAAGAAGAAGATTATATCTTTTATTAGCACTGTAAATGTAAAGATATCTCAAATCATAACTATAAATAAAATCATGTGACAATTATATTAAAATAAAAAATTACTCTTAATCTTGGATCTGAGGATTCTTGAATCTGCAATTAATCAATCAATCGTTTAATCAATCGTTAATTTAAATTTTGCATTTGCTTTTTAATTAAAAATCAACAATAGTGCTATTTATATAAAGCCTATATATACCCTATATTGCTTTATACAGAATAAACTTGCTCTCTTTTGCTATTTACTCCCTTTTCATCCAAGTCTCATTATAAAAAACTTGACAATCATCTTTAAAGTTCTAATATAATGCAATGAAGTATACAACTTCAATTGAAAATACTTCTATAAAGAAATATTAAGTAGACCATTTAAGTTATGTCCAAATTATTCATAACTAAGATAGATACACACTTATGATCAATTAGAACAAGTTCTAAAAAACTTTAACTTTAATGTTCCATTATTAATCATTCATTGCACTACAAGACACTAGAAGCTATATAAAATCGCAAGACATATCCTTAATATAATAATGAATATAGCTAATTCATCAATCGAAATTAATGTACATATCATAATTTTTATATAACGATAACTAAGTCAAATAGGAAATAAAAATTATACTGCATGTTAAAGGTTTTAGGTTATCCATGCAAGGTTAGGTTATTATATTTAGAATGTGAGAATGTAAATTTTAAGAAAGCTCTTACTATTATTGAGATGCACAAAATTCATTAAAACTCAACACTTACATTTATATAATGATTAAGTAAATCCTCTTCTTATTGTTTTATGACTGCACGTTTCTTCGTTGTTATATTTCTCATTTTAAGAAATATCTCAACAGCTACTGGTGAAATAAGACTTTATACATTTAATTTGCTTCTAGTGATATTTGTTTCAAGAATTTTGCTAACTAAATTAAAACAAAATTATACATTTTAGTAAAAATTAAAGTACTAGAACTTTACAACGGGAAATTTAAAAATTTAATACACCGCCCATTCATATAGTGTATTATCTATGGCCCATTCATTGATGAAAACACCTTGTTATATGATAAACAGTCAAAATGAGAAAGAGTGCGTAAAAATATGTATGTAGGAGTGGAGCGAGATGCAGCTGAGACTATTTTCATACGATTCATTCATAAATACATACATGTGCAAGAGGGATGCGTGATAGCATGTGTTGGCGCCTGTAGTAAAACCGCCCTGATTACTACTCCATATGTGAGAAAGAGTCAGAGCTGAGACTAAATCCGTTTTTATGAATGAAACGGGTGAGAGGCAGATAGTTTTTTATGAATGAGAATGTTAGTAGCTATAGTGCTACTTCGAACCCCTCCATACCACCGAAAATAGGCTCGCGCTAATGTATAATCTCAACCGTCTATTTTATAGTTAGTAATCTATGGTTAGTAATCTATGGTATTAGGTATATATGAACACGGACTACTAACTGAATAAGAATTAAGAATAATTCAGGAAATGTTTGTGTAGCCTCTGAGTGAATATGAGTAACAAAGTACAAAATCGCATCTGAGTAATCTTTAGTGCCAATTTTTCAATGGTGCTTAAACATAATTTGTATAATTATTAATTAGATCTCGCTGTAAACGAATCAAATGTCGTCAATTAATTGATTAATTTCCTATACCATATGTTTTATTTTTATTGGCAGAACTTAGTCACAACAGATCTTAAATTTATTTTATTTTTAATATTTTATATGATTTTTGTGTCAAATGCTACAAAAACTTTGCGAACTCACGAAGTTTATTTTTGTATGCGTATAAAGAAACATATTCTAACCTATAAGAGTTAAAAGTTTGAATTATTTACTTAATTAATTAATTTATTAACCGGGAGTTCTAGATCAAATAAATTACGAATTTAAAGTAGTTTTTAAAAAGACAAATAAAACTATAATCACATAAACCCTCTGAAAATTTATTTGGTCCTTCAATGTCTTCCGGCGAGGTTATGTTCAGAGTTAAATTATTTTACTGATTATGCATATCTATGTAAAATGGTAAGTTCTTTTTTCCTATGTCCGTTTTCTTAACAATTAAGTAACCTGACTATATTATAGTTTTTTTAACATAGATATTTAAAAAACCTTAATAGCAAATCGAAACTTAGATATAAATTTTCATAAATATTACGATAACTAATTAAATTAAAAAAAAGTGCACTGTATGTACTAAAAATGATACATTATTTTGAGTTAAAAAGAGTTGAATGTTACCCATACTTAATCAGTTCTATACGGGTAAAACTAAGCCAAACGTCCAGATAAAAAAAAACTATGCTGGAGCCTGGAGTACATTACTATCAAACAATCGAGTGAACTTGTGAAGCTTTTATATGTATGCGTGCGTTGTACTGTTACTAGCATAGTCATTTTACACATAAACGAAATTGTTTCGTTTTTAAAACCTTAATTAATACCAACGGCACACAAACAAAATATGGAAATTGCATTTGATCGGACCAACATATGGGTGCGTATTTTGACTGAATATGAATTCAAGTTCAGTTTAAATTCCACCCTCAAAATTTCAAGAAAACTTTAAAAAACAAATAAGTATATATGTACAAGAGTAATAATAAAATTATTTTGCTATAATCCGCGAAGAAGTAAAATAGAAAATATATAGAATGCTAAATGTAAGTGGACAATCGATTATCATACGTGATACATGCAGGACTAACACCAATTACTATAAATCGATTTTTGTATTAAAGGAATCGATTTGGCATCCCTAGTAACTATCAAATTGGGGATGTACATGGAGTAGCAAAAATCTATTAATAAATAATCGATTTTTTCCATTCTTAATATATCGTTTTAAAAAAAAACGATTAATTTAATACGAAATAATCGATTTTTTAAAGTCGATTTTTCTGACTATTTGAGTAGTTGCCTTTTTAACATTAATAATTAACTACAATAAAGGCTAATAAAAGTGGAATTACCAAGAAATAATATCAGATTCGCTATTTATTTATTCTATTAAAATCTGTACTTTGGCTACACTTGTTTCATCCATCATCGATTAAAAAAAACGGATTTTTGATGAAAAAATAATCGATTATTTTTGTCATCCCTATATCAAATTAAAATTATATGTATTTATCTTGAAGAAGTTGAGGTTTATTATTTTAGTTTACATATGTATTATGTACTTCTATAGTTTACTTGGTTCACGTGCATTTCTCAGATATAAATAATTCACATAATTTTGAATTTAGATACAATCGACATATATAAATATGATGTAAGATAAAACCACGAAATTGAAAAATATGTAATTTCATAATTTTTATTATTATAGTGATTATTAAATAAAGTGTGAAGCATATGATACAAACGACTATTTAATAAAATAGTTTAAGATAATACGTAAAAGTAAGTTATTTTTTTTATTAGCATATTAATAATTTAAAATTTGACTTGAAATTTATTTTAAACGAACCTTTTTTTAGAAATTTATGTCCCACTATTATGACATAATTAACAAAGAATGGGTCCACCTAAGAAATTTAGAAAGTATGATTCAAAAGCGGGAAGTGATAGATCAGGTATGTCTCATTGTTTTTATAGTAGTATCAATGTATAATAAATTGCAATGTGATATACATTTAATTAATTGACACCCACATTTTAAATTGTTTATTTGATCATTTTGCAGGGAAGAAGAAAAAAGTTGATGAAGATGTAACAATAGATCTGGTAGAAGATGATAATAACGAAAATACTGGTGTGCCAGGAGCTGCATTACAAGATGCTGAAAAAAATGACCAAGTTCCAGAAGATGAGTTTGGTGCAAAAGACTACAGGTAAAATGTTAAAAACTTAAAATATTATGTACTAACCTTTGTTTATTGAATTAGAATTTTGAAAAGCGGTAACATTAGTATTTATAATAATTTGTTTAAAATCAATAAAAAGAAAATTTTGGATGTATTTTTCACAGGTCCCAAATGGAGTTAAAACCTGATAATACAAGTCGTCCTTTGTGGGTTGCACCTAATGGCCATATATTCCTGGAATCATTTTCACCAGTATACAAACATGCACATGACTTCCTCATAGCTATAGCTGAACCTGTTTCTAGGTAATAATAAACTTGTTTCTGTTCTTTTTTGTGTAGCATTAGACCAAATTAAATTTATTATTTAAGTTTAAATTAACTTTATTAATTAACATTTCATTGTGTAGCTAAAATAAAATGTTCATCAATATATGAACTTAAAATTAGAGAAAGTGTACAAATTAGGTCTTTAAATAGGTCTTTTAAATTATATGTTAGGATGAATTGAACCATAAAAGAATGCTGTGACATAACTAATGAAAACGCTTTCTAATCCCTTTGAACACAAACATCAACAAAGATACATATTCTATCTTTTAAAGATAATCCAGAAAGAAATTTATTCTATGTCATTGCAATGATTATCATAAGAGCTATTGCAAAAGCAACACTTAGCCAGAATATTAGAAGATATTAGAAGTCTTTATAACAATGCATGGCTGGGTCTGATAGTACTTGATAAAGTCAGTAACATTTTTGCCACATTATAGTTAATATACAATGTTTTTAAAGGCAAATGTGACATTTCTAGTAATAAAATGTGGCACAATATGCTGTTACATGTTGTTTCGATGACTGATGCCTGACTGATGGCAACTTACCTCCATCGCCTTTCACAACACCTCGGTGAGAAATAAGGCTGATTATTGTACTCAGTCTGATGCCACAGGGCCACAATCTATACGAATATTATAAAGAGAAAAAATTTGTACGTATGTTTGTAATTTTTTCAAACAAAACCTATTAGACTGATTTCAAACATTCTTTCACCATTGGAAAGCTGCTTCTTTACTGAGCAACATAGGCTATATTACATTTTTTTAAAAATAGGGATCCGTTATAAAAATGTAATAAGGTGTAAAAAATAAAAATATCGCGGGTGAAACCTCGGGATATTACTAGTAATTAAATAATTATACCACATACTTTTCATTCTAGGCCTCAACATATACACGAGTACAAGCTGACAGCTTACAGTTTATATGCAGCTGTCTCGGTGGGCTTACAGACCAATGATATTGTGGAATACTTACATAGACTTAGTAAATGTGCAGTACCAGCAGGCATTATAGAATTTATTCAGCTATGTACCTTGTCTTATGGGAAGGTGAAGCTTGTCCTCAAACACAACAGGTAATATTAAACTTTCTTAGTAAATTTATAAAGTTACAAAATATTTGCTATTCGTTTTAATCTATGTACTTTTATTACAACTATATACCTAATACAATATATATATCTAACAAAAGTAAATCAAAATCCCTCATTTATTGATGTGTTCACTGAAACTGACTTATTTGTGTAAGCTTTTTGTTTCTAATTGGTACATATTTAAAATTAATTAATAAATTCATTCATTCATTGATAATCTTTATATATTTTTTTCTGATATAGTGCCATACAATTAAATTTTTTTTAAATATTTATGACCCTTTTTGGCAATGACAAACACAGTGAGTATCTATTGATGTAATGTCTTGATATACTAGAGATGGAAATTATGGATCAAAGTACCAAAGTACCTACCTTCTTTGCCTAAAATGATGGTAACTCTACTCATCTTACATTTAAAAATGAAATTACTAACAGGGATTGTGTTTCGTTAAAGAGATATTTTTTCCAGATACTTAGTAGAGAGCAAGCATGTTGATGTACTCCAGAAATTGTTAAAAGATCCCATCATACAACAATGTCGATTGCGTCGTGATGGAGATGATGAACTGCTATCCTCAGCGCTTCCAAAGCCTGCTAATGCGCCAGCTAAACCTGGTGAGTAATTATTTAACACTAATAGGACCTGTGAATTCGTATGCGCCAAGCTTTAAGCGTTTGTGTACATTATAAAATGAACCGATATGTGTTTTTTCTCATTTTCTGAAAGAAATTTGTATTTAAACTGTATTTAATCTTTAATGTTCAATTTATATACAGTAAGTAAGTTAAAATTTAAAAGAATTTTTAAGTTGTAGGGTGTTAAACTTATCAAGGGTTTATAAAAAATGTGGGGGGGGGGATTGTGAGTAAATACTTAACTCCAGAATGAGCCTCTGATGTTTTTATTGTGAGTCTGTTTGAACCATGTAACCAAATATTGTCCCTAGTAGGAACATCAAATGTTATCATGGTTCTTGTTTTTTTTTTTGTTAAGTAAGTGATAATGTACTCTAATATATTCCAAACTGAGAAGCAACGTCCTCAGTGATCCTAGACAGTGTTGAATCAAATTTTAACCGCCGCCGCCAGTACTTTTTTAAAGGGATTTTTAAGAAACAATAGGTGAACAGATGCTAGCAATAAGTTTTGATATTATTATTATTATTTTTTCAAAGTTACAGAGGTTTTTAAGTAATCGAGGATCTACTGTGTTTGTATTGTTTCTAGTTTATGTTAAAAAATTCTTCTTTTATATTAGCTGCAACTGCAAATTTCAACCACTAATTATAGAGATTTAACAACAATGATTCCTCACTAGGTCCAAAAAACTGTAAAATGCTTTGTATGTTTGTATGTATGGATATAGATCACATTTACAGTTCATATTGCAATTTTTAATATAGCGGAAGATAAACCAGCTGCGAACGGAGCGGTTCCTGAGGACATTAGCCAGTTTTATCAGCAACTAGACAAAGATGATGAAGACGATGAAACTACAGATATAACTGCGAAGAATTCCGCTGTTGCATTTGAAGTGGACCCTGATAAGATTGAGGTAGAGTGTTATAACAACAGACAAAATAGTCTTGCATGAACCAGTTCATTTTATCATTTACAAAATAACAATGACTAAAGATAATAAAAAAAAATAGAGTGGTTTTAACTACTACTAAACAAGATCATCTGCTGGGCCATCCTAAAGATTGTCTGAAAATTTCTTTAAAATCGGTTCAGCCGTTACGGAGTTTGTAAAGAACATACAAATATTCAATATCATGTATTAGTTACATAAATTGTTTACTATGATATTTAATTATGTACTATTATTAAGTTATAATTGGAAAAATTCATCAATTTTTTTTCTTAGGTAGAATCATATACAGGATATTATGTCATACATATATATCATATCATCATCCTGTCTTTATCCCACTCTAAGTGGGGTCGGCACAACATGTTCTTCTCTTGCATTCTGTCCTATCTTTCGTCAACTCTGGCGCCACTCCTTTTATATGCATATCATACTTCACACAATCCAACCATCTCTTTTTAGGCCTCCCTCTAAGCACATATCCATCCACATTCAAATTTAACACACGTTTGGTCACATGATTTTCATCCCTCCTCATTACATGTCCATACCATCTCAATCTTGCACTTCTCGACTTTTCTATAATGGGCGCAACTTTCAGACATCCCCTAATACATATATATGTCATACATATATATCATACAGGATATTAATTGTTGTTTTTTTTTTTACATTATAAAAGGTCATACAGAAACGTTGCATAGAGTTGGAGTATCCATTGCTGGCAGAGTACGACTTTCGCAACGATTCCGTAAACCCGGACATCAATATAGACCTAAAGCCAACCGCCGTACTGCGGCCCTACCAAGAGAAGAGTCTTCGTAAAATGTTCGGAAACGGACGAGCGAGGTTCGTACATCTTGTTTTCAAAACTTCACACAATTTTTAAATATGATACAATTATGACAAATATGTGTGTATGCTTAAGTAAAGAATATTACAGAACACAAGCACGGTATTTAGTTAAGCACAGAACTAACAAACAAACATATTACAACACCACAGATATCTAATGGTCTTGATGATATGTGATAAACAGCCGACAGAGCTCAAGACTGTCTGCTGTTTAAAAGACTCTTCTTGCTCATCGTGAGCCCCGTTTCTACTTACAATTTACAACCACTACTTTCGGTTCCGTCATATATATTTCTTTATTTTATTATTTTTCATTGTTGATACAAAATTAGTTATGTCAAGTTATGTCAAAAATTGTAAAAAGTAATAAACGTAGTTCGAATTCGAAAGTACAAGTTTGTACATTCAAACAAACTCATAAAGCATTTACTGACATACAGAAATCCTAAATTAGAAATTTTCTATTGCCTGCTAATGTTTTGTAAAATAAAACAAATATTAAAAAAAATATATACATAACTAAAAATAACAAAATATAAAAGTATACCTTCGCTCTATATTATTTGGTTCTCCCCTAAAATATATATTCTATTTTTAAAACTTAGAACTACTTACTATCAAAAATTGTTTCTGAATCTGTTAATTTGTATTTGGTATTTATTCAGGTAGGGTAAACTACCCAATTATTGGCACTTTAAGCATTAGGATACAAATAACATGATTTAAATCTCTTTTTTTCTTTTTAGAAAGTTTTGATCATACGTTCAGATTAATTAATATATTGTATGCATTGTATAGAATATATTTCTAGCAGCATTTTTAAGCATATTAGAAAATTAAACACGTTTTTTTCAAAATAGACCCATACACCATTTATTGACACCTTTCGACATATTATTGGCACGTATTCAACCAATTATTGGCATACGGGTGCCAAGAATAGAAATCAATGAAACATATTTTTGGCATTTGGTTTAATTTAACCATTAATCATATTATTTGCGTTTACACCTGTGTAACTCAGTTTTCAACTTCAACATCAGTAACACAGGGTCTTGTGAGAAGGAAATTAGAAGGCGCGTAGGCATGGATGGCCAAGACCGCAATGGCACAGTGACATCGCACATGGAGAGATCGTAACATTTCACGTAAAAAAACTAAAGTGAGACTTGTAGAATCCTTGGTTTTCTCGATTTTCACCTATGGGTCGGAAACATGGACCCTGAAGAAGGTTGATCGTTACCGAATAGACGCGTTTGAAATGTGGTGCTGGCGGAAAATGCTACGGATTTCGTGGACTGCTTACCGAACTAACGCGTCTATTTTGAAGCAATTAAATATTAAGACCAGACTCTCCACCATATGCCTAAAAAGAGTGCTAGAGGTTTTCGCCCATATCGTCCGGAAGGAAGGTGGTAACCTGGGGCAACTTCTTGTCACAGGAAAGGTTGACGGAAAACGCTCTAGAGGCCTTAATCAGTTTATTAAAAACCTAACTATACTTTTATTCTTCGATTTCAGATTTAAAAAATTCAATTTCTTCCGTTGTACAAGCCTTAGAAGATCTTCTTATTGTTATTTATTTTCTGATTTATAATCTACAAGTGGTTGACTATCTGTATTTATGTTATGACCAAAAAGCTTAGACCTTTTGGCCCTTCATTTCTTCTATATGTTCCTGAAGTATCAATGTCTATTCTCTGTTTTGTTTCAATTCTTTTTGTATTGATTGTACAAGACTTCGGTTGCATCATAACAGTGTTTGGTTTTGACCTGTTTCTTCAGTGTATTTTTATTTTGACATGTTTCTTCAATGTAATTGACATGTGGTGTTCACCATTTTGAATGTTTTCTTCAGAATATTGTTTTCGTCGTTGCACTTGTCCCTCAGCATTTTTCTTAATTGGTTTTATAGGCATTTTAATATACAAAACCAATTATTGGCATGTTATTACCAATTATTAGCATAACTATTAACAGTTGTTTTTACACTACTAACATGGGGCCAACTTTTGGAAATCTTATAGAAAATACGCTGATTTCCATAAATGTGTCCAAATAAAATACTTTATAGTAATAAAAATAAGGTTCAAAAGCAATTAAAGCAGTTGTAACTGAAACCAATTTATTGGCACTGTGCCAATAAATTGAAAATCAGTTTTATTGTCATACCAATTATTGTCATGGCAATAAATTAAAAACTCACAGTCTAAACTGCAAAGTACTAACAAAAATACTTAGTTTTGGTTGTACTGATCTATAAACATACAAAGAATCATGGATAATCGCAATAGTTTATCATAAAAATAAGTGAAACAAGGAGCACCTACCTTAACAAAATGTTAAGAACTAGGTGGCGTAACAGAAAAGTTGTTGTAACCGAAATTAGTTTGAAAGTTTAACAGCCTTTTTAAATATTTCACTTTTCAGTCTTTCCAATTATTAAAGATACAAAACCAAGGATTGTTTTTTTTTCTCAGCGGAACAAAGATTATTAAATAGTATTCTTAAATTTTAAAGAAAAGTTTAAAGTGCCAATAAATTGGGGGAGTGCCAGCAATAGGTCGTGTTACCCTATATTTAATTCAAAAGTTTCTAGAGAATCATTTTAGCTTAACTTTTCTTCTTTCAATCGTGGGACGATCTTAGAAAATATATCTAGTGATTCTTCGAACATGAACATCAGAGCAGTTAAATCTCACATGTTCTCAGGTCAGGGGTAATAGTGTTACCTTGTGGCGCGGGTAAATCGCTTGTGGGCGTGACAGCGGTGTGCACGGTGCGCAAACGAGCCCTTGTACTATGTAACTCGGGCGTGTCCGTAGAGCAGTGGAAACAACAGTTCAAATGCTGGTCTACTGCCGACGACAGCATGATTTGTAGGTGAGAACGATACGAAGTATACTCCTTATCACAATCATCAAAATTAGACGATTAATATTGCGTTAAATATTATATACTATTCTGTTAGTCCTAAATGGTTCTTAGCGTAGCACTTGATATAACGACCCAGTATAGCTTTACAAGTGATTGGTTACAGTGTCATAAGACTGTGGCTACATAACATAGGTATTTAAATGAATATAAGAAGATATTTGATCTTTACTTTTACTGATATAATTATTTGAGTTTTTGGCAACCAATGCTGCGTAAATGAGTGCATCATCGATGCTTCTTCACCCGCGACCCTCGCCCCACCAGTTGCGTTTTGTAGATGCTTCAACAACGACTTAGGGCGAAGTGTCAGGGAGTGTGGTGGTCGTCCTGATAACTGTTATAAAGGGGAGAATTAATCTTCGCCGCTAACCATGTATTTTCGTTGGCTTATTATAATATACTAAAAGACTAACGAAGTGCTAAAAAGTTTCATCCACAATTTTCAATAAATCCTTCAAGCCTTATATGCATATACTCTGAAACTTGCAAAATTTTCAAGTTGTACATACCAAATAGCCTGAAATTTCGTATTGGAGTTGTATTTTTGTAATATTAACTGAAAATATTTATACAAATTATGATTAAGCCTTTAGCAATTCTTTCTATATTACAATTCAACTGTAAAAATTTATCCCAATGACCATAGATTTACATCAGAAGCTAAGGACAAACCGATGGGTGCTGGCATACTGATCACCACATACTCAATGATAACCCACGGCCAGAGGCGGTCGTGGGAGGCCGAGCAGACTATGAAGTGGTTGCAGGCGCAGGAGTGGGGGCTCGTGGTACTGGACGAGGTGCACACCATTCCGGCTAAGATGTTTCGTCGAGTCCTAACCATCGTGCATTCTCACGCGAAACTGGGTATAGTAATATTTATTTTACACCACTTGTGTGGAAGCTTTGGGTGGGTTGCTACTTAAGGTATTGAAATATTTATTTATTTTGATGTCTTTATGCATCCCAAGTTTAACCTGAAAGCGAAAAATAATCTTATATTAAGAAGAAGAAAGAAGGTAGATTTTTGTCAAAACTTAGTGTGCGTCCGTTGTATCTAGCCATAGTCAGTTGCTGTTAGCACAGCGTATGTCGCACTCCCTGCCCCGCCGTTACCATGACAGCCGCCGTGGCCAGGGATAGTGGGACGATCGGGAACTGGAGGTTTTGCCCATAATCACCACGCTGGTCAGTCGTGTTAGTGATTGCAGCACCGATGCCATAAAATACGCTTATGACGTAGAAAATTAATCGGAAATCGCAATCTGTAAAATCATCAGCAATCAGTGACCGAGTTACTATAGCGGTAATCGAATGCATCCCTCCGTCAGGCTTAACTGCAACACTGCTGCGTGAAGACGACAAGATCGCAGACTTGAACTTCCTCATCGGACCGAAGTTATATGAGGCCAACTGGCTGGAGCTCCAAGCAAACGGTTACATCGCGCGCGTCCAGTGCGCTGAGGTTTGGTGCCCTATGACCCCGGAGTTTTACAGAGAATACCTTGTGCAGAAGTAAGTTTCATAGGGGCATAAAAGTAATGGCCTATTACTATCCCAGTGCTGGGCATAAGTCTCTTTTTGGCGTTATTATAAAGAAGTTAACATTTAAGTCCCAGCACACTGCTCCATAGCGAAAGTGGGTTACAGATTTCTCTAGAGATATGCATTTTTCCTCACAATGATTTCCTTCACTGAAAAGCGTGTGATAAATTACAATTATCAATTAGACACAAGTTTTAACAGAAAAACTCATTGGTGCCTGCTGGTGTTATATTAATACATCTTTTATGTATTTAAAGGGTTTTTGTTTATAATGTTTTGTTTTATATTTTTCTGTTCAGAATAAACAAGAAGATGTTGTTGTATGTAATGAATCCGTCGAAATTTCGCGCTTGCCAGTTCCTGGTCCGCTATCACGAGCGCCGCGGAGACAAGACCATAGTTTTCTCCGACAACGTTTTCGCGTTGCGACACTACGCCGTCAAAATGAACAAGCCGTACATCTACGGGCCCACAACACAGAACGAGAGGATCCAGATATTGCAGAACTTCAAGTTTAACCCAAAGGTTAACACGATATTCGTGAGTAAGGTCGCCGATACCAGCTTCGATTTGCCGGAGGCGAATGTATTGATTCAGATCTCCTCCCATGGAGGTTCGCGGCGACAGGAGGCCCAACGGTTGGGTAAGTACCAGCCGGTTACTTTCCTATATCCTCCCTCCTTATTTAGAGAGAACGGTTGGAGCTTAGACCCTTTTTTACATAATGAAACCCTACATGGGTATCGCTACTCTTATCGGCTAAAACTTCATGGTGTTCCAACCGGCTGCTTGGTGACGAGAGCACAGGAATACTAAACACATCACGTCTACACCCTTGTAAGCAGTCTACTCCTGCTTCTCCTAGAGAGCCTGGATAGAACCTTTCACCACAATTTTCACAATTTTTACGTATTGAGAACATTTGGGAAGCATTAAAAAAGGTGGAGCTTACCAACGCTGCCCCAAACCAAATTGGTACCTAACAATATCATTTTCCCAAAATTCTGTAACGACAGAACAGGCTTGATCACTATGTTCCTTAACCAACGATCACGTGATAAATTGCTAATATCAATTAGACACAAGTTAAATAGAAAGGTCTACTTGGGTAGACCTTTCCAAGGATTCAACCTACGAACCCCTGGTTTGGCTATCACAGCTGACTGAGTTGAACCGCATGAATATTGATTTACAGGGCGAATCTTAAGAGCTAAGAAAGGAGCCCTGGCAGAGGAATACAATGCATTTTTCTACACCCTCGTGTCACAAGACACTTTAGAAATGGCGTACAGTCGCAAAAGGCAACGGTTTCTCGTTAACCAGGGTTATAGTTACAAGGTACGTATATTGTATATTTAATATGTTATATAAATTGTCTTAAACGGTTTCTGAAATTATTTTCATTTGGTAATTCATGTCAAACAAAAATTTAAACTAATATATTCATCAATATTTCTTGTTGGTTCTACTTTGCAAGAGCAACTGTACGAACGATTGTAGTAGCCTCGTTAAAATGTATCTGGTCTTTGATAAGTAAAAAGCCTGTGAAATTTCTCTAATAACGAATTGACTAACGATTAGATTATTTTATCAATTAGGACTCAGTTGTGTGAAATGCTTTATTCACGCTATCTCACATACCTAGTGTCTAGTCATTCTACTTATAACTTTATTTCCTCAAAATCCGGCGTAGTAAAGAACGAAATATAACTATTTTACAATATTTTTCAGGTCATCACAGAACTGAAAGGAATGGATCAAGAGCCGGACATGTTTTACGGTACAAGAGAAGAGCAAGGAATGTTGTTGCAACAAGTAAGTACCATGATTGTCTTAAAAGGCAAATTTTGGGTATATTTCTCTTTTTCACTGTACACATGAAAGATGTACATATGAAGGATAGTTTGACGTCGTCGTTAATGGTAGTCTGAATATTATTATACGTGAAGTAATTAAAGTTCATATAAAAAAATTAACGTGGCATCCGTGCAACGTAAAAATTGAATAATTAGAAATGTCGATATTAAAAAAGTGTGTTAATATTGTCCATATTTTGAAATAGAACACTTTATATTTGATTTAATAATTTATCTGATATTTATTATATATTATTATGTAGCAGACTCAGCCAAAAGTGAAGTTTGGATTATTACCTCATATATTTTTTTATAAAAAATTTCAGACATTTACACACAGCTTCGTTCGTTCTCAAAGTAACTTAGCACATGTAAATAAAATAAATACATAAATATACCCAGACCGGGGACACCAACAAATTTTCTTTAGAAAATGTTAAAACTTGGCGGTAATCTAATACGTGATACAAAAGTAATAATAAAATTATTTTGCTATAATCCGCGAAGAAGTAAAATAGACCAAAATCGCAAAGCCAAATCCTTTGCGACTTTGGTCGTGGAGTCTATCTCCTTACATTACTTACATTTAGCATTATATATATTTTCTATTTTACTTCTTCGCGGATTATAGCAAAATAACTTTATTATTACTTTTGTATTGTGGATCTCCGCAAAGTAACGCCTAATTCTATATAGAATACGTGATACTTGGAGCTGAAGGCAGGATCATTGGTACCTGCGCTAATTAATATTAATTTCAGGTATTGGCTGCATCAGAAACGGACTGCGAAGAGGAACGCGAGGGAGCGGTGGGTGGTCCGGGGGGGTCGGGCGGCGGTGCGCGGCGCGCGGGGGGCAGCCTCGCCTCGCTGGCCGGCGCCGACGACGCGCTGTACCTCGAGCACCGCCGCGGGCAGCACAACAAGCACCCGCTGTTCAAGAAGTTCCGATACTGAGAACGCAGTAACACGGTAAACAGATTAAAGTAAAAAAAAGTAAAGTAGCGGCCTATTGCTCTCCCACTGGCGGTAAAAGGCCTCTCTCCGATGTTGGAGAGTAGGACTAAGACCTACCACGCTGCTCCAATGCGGATTGGTGGATTACACATATCTCCAGATATCTCTAGAGATATACAGGTTTCTTCACGATGTTTTTCGTTACTGAAAAGCGTGTGATAAATTGCAATTATACACATAAGTTTTTACAGAAAAACTCATTTGTCTGCATGGGTTCGAACCCGTGACCTCCTCGAATGAGCCGCACGGCGTTACCGCTGGGCTACCACAGCACATCAGCAATCAGATTGATTATTGACGAAATAATAAGATACTTAAGAACTTTACAAAATGATTTGCTCTTACTTTTACTTCATTAAAAAATTAATTGCCAGAGTTTCTGTCGTACTTTTTTACACGTTTTATATTAGTTATTTTTATGTCAGGAAACCCCATTTATATTAGTTCTTCAGTGACAGTACAATAAAATACTCACTTAACTTAAAAACCAGCAACAATACTGTAAAAAATTTATATTTTAATATGATATGTTAAGGCTTCAGACAATTTTTGATAAATCTTAACACACAAAAATGAATATTTTTTAACTAAGTAATCAGCTTTTATATCCAATTTGTAAGCAAGATGGTTGCTTTTCATTTTTTGGCTATTTTAACTTCAATATATATCTGTTAATGTTCAATAACTAAAGATTCAGTTATTCTGTCGAAAACATAAAAGAATAAAATGTTTTATTAAAAAACTTTCTTATTTTAAGAGCTACATGCAGTTTCAGGTTTCTTTCTGTCCGGTTCGTTAGTGGCACTGGAGAAATTAAAACAAAAGCTTCTAGTTTGAGGAAAAAGCACATACATAATGGGATCGGAAGCAGCGACCAAAGTACATCCTATCTCCATAAAAGGATATGTCTTGTTTTGTTTACATCTTTATACCTCGACGTTCTGTAATTGACAATCAGTATATTTAATTTATGTTTAAGGCGGAAGGCATTTAAAAGGAAAACATATTCGAATTATTTTACGATATGCTATTTCAGCTTATATTGAAGATTTCGACGACCCACAAATTATCTTCTACATACAGATATATTTGTAAACTAAATATATTACAAATTATAAAAAACCATTGTCGTTTTATTTTATTCGTCGTCCTTATTTTATTACTTAGTATTTTTTTTTTTTCAAATGAACTGTGAATTCCAGCGAAACTGAAACGGAGGGAGGTGTTCCAGAATGGGCTTTGATTGAGCTGCAAGGTCTTGTACAAATGAAGAAAGAGAATCAAAGCGGACCTACTGTGGTAGGCGATCTGCATTATTTCAATAGGCACCGCCATCCAGTGCTCGTGTTGGGCCACCACGTTCTCAACGGCAAGGAAGTCAAGCTGGAACAACCTATGGCTGTTATAGCGAAGACCATTCAAGGCGACAAAAGCTCATATCACGTAAAGGCTATAATTAAAAAAAAGTTGTTATTCAAATCTAGACCGAAACCAATAATTTCTAATGTAAGCGAAAAAGTTTGAATATTGAATAAATAGTACTCGTTACGTGTTTCTTTTATTAAATCCTATAAAGGGGAAATACCATATTGTAACAACGAAGCCGTGTCGCTACTGCAAGCAAGTAAGCAAGCCATGACGTCACATCTTGCCACAGCCTTTCGCGCCATTTTGACGTGGGAGATGTGACAGCCGCTGTCATTAGCAGCTGGCCCGCGGATTAGGCATGGACAGAATCACCAATCACTTAATGATCATGATATGAAAAACTTTTCATATAGCATCATCTGCTAATGCTAAAAGAATTACATTTGTTTGAAATAACAATAATTTTGCCTAGCAACATTGATTAGCAAAAACTCTATCCGCTATTATATTATTTACGTTAATGGACTAAATGATTGCTTATACAAACAAATTTAGTCTTTATGTCCTATACACTGCATACGACATAAAGAATACATTTGTTTGTATTCCAATAGCATTAGCAGCATTAGCATTTCTTATACGAACAAATGTAATCTTTATGTCCTATACACTGCATACGACATAAGGAATACATTTGTTTGTATTCCAATAGCATTAGCAATAGCAGGTATGATCACGTGATTACAATCGATCATATCGTGGAACGAATATGATCCTTATATAGCAATCATACCCAAGCTTACCGCGGATAGCGGATGAGAGTTTGCTTTGATTTCATTTTAGCATTTTTTATGAAAAGAATAAAACTGATTTAGAATACTTCTTTTATTAATACAAGTAGTTTTGTAACAATATATTCATATTTAGTTTACCAGGATCATGGATCTGTGTGTTTATACTTGGGCAAATATATACGATGACTATCGTCACTTACATAAGCTGCAACAAATTTTCTTATGGTTTTGGAAATTTAAACTAAAACGGGCACAACCACAGACTACACTATGTACAACCTTATATTTCAACCGATGGTCCGTGGACATGTTCCTCTATTTTGAATAACTATTAAAAACTGTTATTGCAATGGTATCCAAATTTACTGAAAAGCACATGTGCACGTATGCAATACTCGATACAATTAAAATTCCGTCAAATAGAATATCATAAAGAAACATCATAAAAGTTGGAGAAAATGATGGAAATAAAAAATTGTTTTACTATGAAAGGCACTTTATTTTTCTCAATAAACAGAAAATAAGTTACTGCTATACTTAAATGTATATAACTTATTTTTTTTGTGTATTATCACTAAATAAATCCTAAGTCCAATTCGAAAATTATTTACTTATAGTTTTAAAACATAAGAATTAATTTTGTACACAAAAGGAATGAATTGCACCTACCAAAACCATGATATTGTGTTAAAAATAAGCATTCTTAAATCCATGAAATATTCAATGTGAACTTTGGCTGCAAATATTATTAAATATAACTATATGATATTATAAACTCAAATATATCTAAAACAAAGAAATAAACAATTTAATCTACAACACCACTATACAATTTTATAGTATTAATATCTAACAAAAACGTTTGTTTTTTGCATCTGCTAAGTAATTTCAGTCTCCGCAATTAGTTTGTGTAATTTCCAATTCAAAAGTAACGTAGAATTCCGTAAAGAAAATTATTCATTAATAACCAAGTTATTACGTAAATAACAGTTCGGTATTTAATATCGCAAAATTATAACACATTTAGTTTCGAAAAGCTTTTAACAGACGTGAAGTCATAGTGTCTATATCATCTAACCTCTCATGGCCCCATTAACTAGAACTCGGCTGAAAATTTGGATTGGTTGGCTTTAGACGAGAAAAGTCACAAAGTTATGAACAACCCTGACATAACGTGCTTTAGCGTCACGCCAGGGAGATTGATTGCATTCTTAAGATTCAGAAACCTAGTAGATATTTGAAAGTAGCTTAATTTACACCGAAGGATCTGACAATATACAATACCAAACAACTGACAATATACAAAAGCGAACCTAATCTATAGACTTTAATGAAGCCACTGTTTCATAGGAATCTTAAATTTTAGAAAATCAATGGAATTACCTATCTTATCTCGAAAGAAGTTTTGTTAAATTAAAAGGGAGAAAAGTATTTTGGTTTTTTAGTTCTGAATTCCCACCGGTCGATGGCGTACGCTTGTAAACAAAAATAGTTAACTAACGTCAGTTAAACGCTTAAGTATAAGCGATTTGGTTTCTGACAAGTCGTGTTTGCCAACGGAATAAAACATAAAATGCCGTTCTGATTTTTAATGAACACTTAAAAATGATAATATATTAGTACTTTCAATAATGCAATATTTGGTTTTCCCTGTGCCAAAAGGAAAGGGTTTTTTTATTATATATGTTACCCAATTAAGCTTCAATTTTGCCAAATTTCATCAATATTGGTCAAGCGGATTAGTCGCGAAAACGTAACAGACACTTTCGCATTTCCAATACTAGTATGAATGAAAATGAAATGAGAGTAAACATTTCTTTACTTAAAAATGCATTTGCGATATTAACTACCGACCCATCATTATTTTTATTTCATCGTTTTTTTCTACAAAGCGATACTAAAACAAATATTAATGACAAATTATAAAAAAACCCCTAAATGCACCTTAGTACTTATAACAGAAGGTGAATATTATTAATGAATATTTAACATGATGTTTGCATACACACATTTAGTTAACCCTAGTTAACCATTATTATTAAACTAAATTATGTCTGTGTATAGACTGACAGATGTTTCATTCAAAGGTAATTTAATAAATGGTATAATGACAGTTAAAAAGTTATACAAAATAGTTATATTACGATGCAAATGCAGATACTAGCAGAGCCATTGTGAGGGTTGCATTGACTAACGCAGATTACTATTTTAGAAACAAACCATTATGGTTGCCGGAATTTTTTTGAATTTGTTATTGATTTAAAAATATTTTTTCAATGGGTATATAGTCATTTTGACGCCGAGTGGTATCTGGCTGAGTAGAATAGACCACCCTCATTTCTTACCGAGAAATCGTAAAAGGCGACTACGATAAGTTGACCCACCGTGTGGTATCCGGTTGGGTAGAATATACCTATATTTAAGCGGACCACCCTTTTTTTACCAAGGTGTCGTAAAATACGACTAAGGTAAGTTGACGTCAGGCAGGCGCCCGGTCATAAAATAAGTACCCAAATCATCTGACAACATGTTTGTAACATGTTGTGCCGACCCCACTTAGTGGGATAAGGCCAGGAGGATGATAATCATTTTTCCATATAGCTGAAGAGTAATGTAATAATATCAATTTATAAATTATTAAATTTCTCAATTTCAATGCAAATAACTTCAAAATGGCTTGCTAATTTTGCAATCGATCTCATTTTAAACGCCAATCTCACCTGTCAGTCTCCACACTATTATCATACCACCCAATATAATGAACATAGCTCATTTCCTTTACACATTAACAATTTACATCAATTCTTATTTCACTATTCAATACGTAACATTCAATATCGCAATCTGTAACATAATTTCATCATTTACACTAAATATTAACAAAACTTTCAACACGAGGCCAATCTCAGTTAAAAGAAATTATGTGGGTATAAACAACAAACCAAGAAAGAAAATTTTCGCACACCGACTTTATAAATCGGCTTATTTATTAACTTAGGCCAGTTAAAGATGGTCCCAGTGAGAACAGAATAAGAAAAACACTGCCGTGGCATATGTATCATGGAAACCAAAATTGTGCAAAATCTTTATTATTAGATAAGAACGATAGATTTTTAAGCTTTTTTTTAAAGTGAATTTAAGTAGAAATATATTCAGTGCACTATGTAAAAGGCACTATCCCATTAAAGCACGCGGTAGAGCAGTGTTTCCCAACGTAAGGCCCGCACCCCACAGAGCGGCAATTTGTTTATTCTTTCGAAAATGATTTCAACACGAGTTAATTTTTCGATTCCAGATTTAGGTGGTAAATTTAACGAAAAAGGAAAACGTATTATTTAAGTTTTTTAAGTGAACAATTCAATTTTTGTAAATTAAAATTTATGTATTTTAATTTTTAAGGTGGGACACAAAAAAAGTTGGGAAACACTGCGGTAGAGTATAAATATGTATGTAGAAGAAAAATATAAAACCGCCGATTTCATTCAACTTAATATAATTTTTGTAGTCCAATCGCAAACTGATTCTCGTCCATATGTAACCCACAGATAATAATATTAGGCGGTGTCTAGAGCGGCTCGCAGTAACTCCTGTCCTTCAACAGACGTCCAGTACTCTACGAGCAGGTCGCGCTCCGTCTCTAGACATGAAAGGAATGTGAGTTCTGCTTCACTGTTACTTTTCAAACTCAGCAGTCTTTTCTTTAATAATATACTCTGTAACAAATAAAACATTTTACAAATAATGTCCCAACAGTGTTAGTCGAGACTTCGTTCGCGTCAACGCAAGCATTTGACCTTCGATAAGGCAATATGTAAGAAAAACGTGTTTTTATCCTTTATGTTTCTCCGGTGCAAAAGTATAAAGTAAGTAGCGGCCTGTTACTATCCCACTGCTGAAAACTGACCTCTTCTCTCCGTTTTTGGAGAGAAGGTTTGGAGCTAAGACCTATCACTCTGCTCCAATGCGGATTGGTATGTTTGACATATCTATAATTCTCTAGAGATATGCAGGTTTCCTCGCGATTTTTTCGTTCACTGAAAAGCGTGTGATAAATTGCAATTATCAATTAGACACATAAGTTTTAACAGAAAAACTCATTGGAGTCTGCCCGGGTTTGAACCCGTGACCTCCTCGAAAGAGTCGCACGGTGCGGTATATAAGCTTTAATTGTGGTGAATTTAAACAACATTGGTCCAGCGGATTAGTTGTGAAAACAGCAACAGACTATCGCATTTATAACATAGATTAAGATATTTTCTTAAAGTTAACGTTTTACGTTCAGCATGTATATTGTTATTTCATAATCATAATCGTCATTTACTCAAATATGGTCGATACAATAAGATGTAAGTTCATTTTGTCTTTCCTAATGTTCAAGTAACTTAACAGTATGCAAATAGGTAATATTAATTTTAATTACATGTATTAAATGACATTAAGTTTACAATAATTATAATAAGGACATTAAATTTTCAGTTTTAAGAACTAATCATATTTATATAAAAAAAAAATTATTTAGGTTATACGTCAGCTTTTGATTTATTGTTCTTACGAAATCACAGCTTTGGGAGTAGAATGGTGTTTATAACAAATGAAGTCATAAGATTGAATCAGGTACGCCAGTGATTGACAAAACTACGCAGTTATTACATTTGTTTAAATTTTATTTAACTTTATTTTTTTATTAATATTTGACGCTGTGCCTTGTTCCAGTACAGTTCTACTACAATTCTATTATAATAAAAGAAAATGCTATCATCAAATTTAAGTTACTTTTCTATCCGGACGTCATTGTTACACTGTAAAATTTAATTTGCTTGTTAAATCACAGATCAATTTCTATAAGCAGCAACGTAATATTATCTTATCGATGTGGGTTATGACCTCAAAACAGCGAAACGATTTAGTTTAGAATTATTGAGCTATGGGTACGTTAATACCTTTGCTTTTACTCATCGTGGTTACACGGACACAGGCAAACATCGACAGTGAACCTGTTCTTTATTACTATGGTCTTGTAAGTACGTTCATGAAGAGAACTATTAGACTTTATAATAAAGCATAGAGAACATCTTATAAATGGTATTTCAGAGTATGGTATTAAATCACAAGATTTTTCACACGCTTTTCGTTGAAGGAAAAAATCGTGAGAAACCTGCATATCTCTAGAGAACTCCTGAAATATGTGTAAAATACCAATCATGGTGATAATAAAAGTTGTTTTGCGATAATCCGTGAAAGTAAACTAGAAAATATATATGCTAAATGTAGAGTGGACAATCTGTTTACATACATCTGATACAAGCAGGATTCGTAAAAAACGCAAAGCTTGGAAAAGTCGTGGTATCTATGTCTTGATGATGCTTCGGTTGCGAGGCGAAACGATTGTTGAGTTTGCGATAGTGAACGTATGTAGTGCTCGTGTATTGTGGTGGAGGTTTATGGATGTGTTTTTACATAGTTTTATTATTACGTTTATATTATGGATCTCCGCAAAGTAACGCCTAATTCTATAAATCGTGATGAGTCTAAGCTCCAAACCCTATCCGAAAACGAGAGAGGAGGCCTATGCCCAGCAGTGGGTTAGTAAAAGGTAGTTACTTTTTATAGAATTATATCATAATTTATATCAACATTATTTTACACAGGTTTTACAATACTACACTTTTCATTTTTAATTTTGATATTTTAATAAAGTCAATGAACTTGTCCATTACAATACCCACCATCTTACAAACCCCATAAATTTCCTTAAAAAACACAAAATTATTTATACATGCTATATGATGATATGATATTACGGTAGAACTTTAAATTAAGTAATTTACTTTAAGTAGGGGATCACTAGTTAGTTCTACGTGCATTAGTTTATGATTTATTTTTCAGAACAGAAAAAGGATTTAATTTTTAAATTTTTTATTTTATTTCTTTATTGAATACTTTTTGTACTAAAAAAAAACATCAGAACACTGTAAAAAGGCGGTCATATTGCTGCAAGGAACCCTTATGTTTTTTTATTCCTATTACACTGGTTTAGACGCCTGGATTTAAAAAACCTTTCAGCTTCATACAAGACTGCGGTTTAACAATGTAAAATTAAAAATGTTTAAAAGATTGACATTCATAAAAGAGGAACATTCAGAACCAGTTGTAGATTCATTAATCATATTGATACTTGACGATTCAAAAGTGCTTGAAAGAGCTTATTTGAATAAATTTAATTTGATTAGAGCTGTTATATTAGTTTCAAATTTACGAATTCCTATTATAGAATACATCGCTTTACAAATAATAAGGTGTCATATATACTACTGGGAATTGTCGAATATTAGTTAACATCTTTATTTTTTTTTAAAATATGCAATTACCGTTACCGGTGGAGTTACATCTTTTAAATGGTTCACCTCCATCAAAATGCGAGATAAGATAAATGTTTATTCAACCCTACATAAAGAACATTATAAAGATTAATCCTGCTAAACAAAAGTAAGCAATGCTGTTTGTGATATGCCACGTCAGGAAGAGAGCGAGCGTAGCCTGCCAGCGTGCTCTGTGCAACAGGCTTGTTCCGCGCTACTACAACGATACTGGCGACGCGATGCGCTGGTTAGGCTTTGCCGCTGCGGGCGTCGGTTGCGGTGCGACGAGCCAGCGCCCGTCGACCACCGCATAGAGCTCAACAACCGCGCACATTTACAGGTCACTTAATTTTACGAACTGACTATATGCTACGCCGTTTGGTATCCGGCTGAAAAAAATAGTACCACCCTCATTTCTAACTGAGGTGTAAAAGGCGACTAAAGTAAGTTGACCCACTGTGTGGTATGCGGTTAAGTAAAATAGACCATCCTCTTTCTTACCGAGGTGTCGTAATATACGACATATCAATAGGTATGATTAAACTATATTAATGACAAGTTATTTAGATTAGTAAAATATCAATATTACATTTTCAGTTTTGTCGTCCGACAACCGGGTGGCGTGAATGTTCAACAAACGAAGCTTCACTCACCATTGAAACAACCTACGATAGAATGAACCCCGACGTGTTAGAAGAGTTACATCACGACGACGTGCAACTTACACCGCCAAAAATTATTCTAAAATGTCGATGCCGCTACCCAAACTATTGGAAACTTCAAACGCATCATTCTAACGCTGCATCGTACCAGTGCACATCACTGCCGCTATGTAAGACCGGGGACTTTTGCGGCAATGTCAATGATGACCTGTTTTCTTTGTATCAATCGTGCTTATGTCCTAAGAACCATATATGTGTCCACGGTGGAGGGATTGCGCACGTCCAAATATCGGAGCTATTGTATCGAGGAAAGGGATGGAGAGCGTTCTGTCAACTTATAGGCGATGATTATGACGAGTACTGAATAACACTAATTTCATAAAATTAAGTACTAGTTTTACCCATTTCTACTCGCGTTGACTTAACCATTTAGGAACCGTTATAAATATAATATGATTTTCCCCATTCCTGAAAGAAAAACAGGTTTTTTTTGGCTATATGTAGCCTCGGTATATAAACTTCAATTCTATCAAAGTTCAGCAATATAGGTTTAGCGGATTAGTCGTGAAAGCGTAACTAAGACTGAGAGACTTTAGCATATATTGGTATGAATACACTATAATGATTATATACCTATTCGCGCTTGGCGTGAATTAAGATGATTGCTACTGTCTAAGGGATTTTATTAAATCCCAGCAGACCTTAATCGGTTGATGTGATCAGACAACAGTTGTTTCGTATAAAAACTGATATAAAGATATTTACATTATTATATTAAGAACCTTATAAAACATAAGGAATATCGTAGACCAAAGAAATATAAGGGAGTATAAAAACTTTTACCACCACATAGTATAAAACAAAGTCACATTCTTTGTTTGTCCATATTTTCCTATTTATGCTTAAATCTTTAAAACTACGCAACAGACTTTGATGCGGTTTAGAGAAATGCTGTAATTTTTGAGTCTTCTAATGTGATGTAAATAATTACATTTTTTTTCCGCTTACATTGCAAACGCAGGCTAAACCCTACGAGATTTATCAAAATGACTAAATATTTGTACACCTTGAAAAGGTCTACAGAAAAGTCCGCGATGGTATATGTCTATCTCTTATGGATAACCCACAATAGCATTTTTTATCATTTACTTTTTACGAAAAATAATGCCTTATGTTCAAAGCAATTTTTATACAATACAGCATTAATCCTTATCCAATTAAGTACCTTAAATAAATTGTTGATTTAATATAGATCAATATGGCCGTTTACAGCATGTAATTTAAGTTAACATTTTCGGAGGTATTACAGATTTAAAATGCCGTTATAAGGCCGCGTTTCGCCCTATAGCATTTCGCATTTAACAGCTATATGTCGTTCTTTTAAGAGTTTGTTTAATGACAAAAAAGCTGTGAATGTTGTATATAAAGACATTCTGTAATTAATTGTAGAATTAAATTACATCGGGAAAATGTAAAAATAAATAAGCAAATATGTACTATATGAATTTAGATATTCCAAATATAGCAGGAAATCTTCTTGGTATAGGGAGAGGGAAATTGTTTTTCTCCAAATTTAACGCTTGCCGGCCACGGGCAGTAATTAATAAATCAAAACTACTTGATCCATTTTAATAATTTTTTTACATTGAGTGACATGGGCTATATATTTTATACCCGTGCGAAGCAGGGGCAGGCCGCTAGTAATATCATAAAGAGGAAAAATTTGTATGTATGTTTGTAATGCTTTCACACAAAAACTACTGGACCAATTTAATCCGTAATAAAAGTGTTATAAGGTGTAAAAATTTGTCATAAAATCTGTCATCGCATGCGCTGCGGAAACTATTGATGATATATTTAACAAAAATAAATCTATAGATCTACTTAGTAGACTTTTCAGTGCCATGAGATCGGTATGTACGCGGGTGAAACTGCGGGCTATTACTAGTAGTCTATAATCTCAGTCACCTGCATTGGTTGTTCGGCGATATCTTTTGCTATGTTCAGTACTTGCTCGTCGAACCTGTCGGGCCACAGCACGCGGCTTACGAGGCCTCCTTCTAACGCCTCTGATGCCGACAACCTCCGGCCAAATACTACCAAATCGTTAACCTGGAATTAATAAAGATTGTTGGCTTGTATATTTTTAGTAATGTCTAATTTATTTATTATCTTTAAATTTGCCGAGTATAGTTTTTATTATTACAAACATATTACATTAAATAAAAAAAAATAGAGAATATTAATAAACTTTTTGATTTTATTTTTTTAATTTATTTTATCTGTAAATAGATCTGATTAAAAAATATGTGCTTAGAGCAAAACAATAGAACCATTGATTAAAAAATACATTTAAATCAATGCGTGCATCGCACTTATATGTATAAAAGAAATATCGACTTAATACTCCCGAAAGCTTAAGCACTTAAAATGGCGTCCGCTTAGTTTCCTGTCAATGTGTGTTTTTTCTATATTTTGTATAGAGAAAGCAGACTAAGTATTTGAAAGATAAAAAGCTTGTTTTAGCTCCAGGTAATCAAACCTTCTTTTTTGCTATGAGGTCAATAAATAAAATGACTTCTTATATGAGAATAAACATATTTACCGAAAATTATTTAAAAGCAATCTAACAGAATTGCTGACTAGAAGAAGTTTTTGTGTTTAGTCACATAGCCAAGATTTAGCTCATTTAAAAAAAAATACATAATTTAAATCAAGTGTAGCATTTTTTTATAATTCTTTGATGATCTAACAAAATCAAATACTATTTCGTCCTAATTTATAAAAAAATATAGATTTTATAAAACTAAATTATATTTTCGCAATCAGTCATACCTTAAAATATTAATATAGAAACCAAAACTCATTAATAGTTCAGGTAATTCATAGCTCAGCTGTGAGACCATACAATTCTTTCGTGGAGGTCACGTGTTCAAACCCCTGGCATTCATCAATGAGTTTTTCTGTTGAATCTTATGCGTCTAATTGGTATTCGTAATTTATCATACGCTATTCGGTGAAAGAAAATATTGTGGGGAAAGCTGAATATATTTAGAGAATGGCCTACTTTTCTCCAATAACAAATACAGGATGCCTATGGTATGGGATAATACTTAAATTTGACGAACCAACGCCTGAGGTAATGCTCGACAGCGAGCCGTGAGCGCCGCAGCGCCGGGAAGGACAGGTGCAGCGGCTGCGGCCAACCAGAACGACGCCCCTTCGGAAGCGAGTACGACGTCGCTTAGTGCCACAAGTGCGAGAGCAATGCCCGCGCAAGCGCCCCACACGCCGCAGCACAACAACTTGGTGTGCCGCGCCACCGTACACAGCAATGATCTGCATATTACAAACTCTAAATCATTCTCTCTTTAAATCATATAAATATCTTTAATATTGAAATGAGTTAATCTTGTATATATATACAGTGTAATCTCCATGTAATGTCACTCGACTTAACGACAAACTCCCTAAAGCGTCGATATCACTTGGCTTTGGTTGGATTAGCTTGTTTCCCATACAACGATACACTCTATGTATCATTACACCAACTCTCAATAACGACAGCAATTTAATAATGTACATGGCAAGTAAGAGAAAGAAAAGAGACTGCCTGGGAAGTATGTACGGATTGTATGTTCTATGTATGCCATAGCTAGTACTCATGTCCGGTCTGCAGCCGGAGTAACTGACAATTTCGATGTGGCTGTAGAGATTACACCAGGGATCGGCTGTAAGTCCATTTTTATTCCTTCTAGTAATGGATGCACTTACTGCTAATATTCGAGAGGAAGCTCCTTGGTGTATGTTATTCGCTGATGACATTGTACTCGTCGGAGAAAATGCAACTGAGGTCCAAAGCAGTTTGGCGAAATAGCACAACCAATTGGAGAGAGTCATTAAATAATTTATAGAATTAGGCGTTACTTTGCGGAGATCCATAATACAAAAGTAATAATAAAATTATTTTGCTATAATCCGCGAAGAAGTAAAATAGAAAATATATATAATGCTAAATGTAAGTGGACAATCGGTAATCATACCTGATACATGCAGGATTCGTAAAAACACATGCACAAACCTCCACCACCGCCACCACAATACACAAGTACTATATACGTTCACTATCACAAACTCAACAATCGTTTCGCCCCGCAACAGAAGCATCATCAGGAGATAGACTCCACGACCAAAATCGCAAAGCGAAGCAATACCCAAATAAGTTTAGTTATATACTAATCGGTTCAACCCCACCCTTTATTTTATTTTGCCTGCGAACAAGTGCATATCAGGTATGATTACCGATTGTCCACTTACATTTAGCATTATATATATTTTCTATTTTACTTCTTCGCGGATTATAGCAAAATAATTTTATTATTACTTTTGGAGAGAGTCAGTTTAAAAATCAGTCGTACTAAAACTGAACATATGTACTACGATTTTAGTGGGACCTCCAATTTCTCCCCGATCGGTTTGGATGGGAAGATTTTCCAGTCTGCTCTGATTTTCGGTACCTTGGTTCGCTTTTTCAAAACGACGGTGAAATAGATCGAGATGTGGGTAAAAGAATGAATGCAGGATGGATGAAGTGGCGGCAGGTCTCAGGCACAATATGTGACCCTCGAATGCCTCTTAAAGTTAAGGGAAAAATTTATAAAACGGTCATAAGACCTGTCGTATTGTATGGATCAGAATGTTGGGCAATGAAAAAGACGGATGAAAGAAGAGTACATGCAAATGAGATAAGAATGTTAAGATGGCTGTGTGGTGTGACAAAACTGGATAAAATACGAAACGAGTATATAAGGGGAAGTCTGAAAGTAGGGCCCTTTATAGAAAAGATGAGAAGTGCAAGATTGAGATGGTATGAACATGTAATGCGCAGAGATGAAAATCATGTGACCAAACGTGTGTTAAATTTGAATGTGGATGGATATGTGCCTAGAGGGAGGCCTAAAAAGAGTTGGTAGGATTGTGTGAAGTATGATATGCATATAAAAGGAGTGGCGCCAGAGTTGACGAAAGATAGGATAGAATGGAAGAGAAAAACATGTTGTGCCGACCCCACTTAGAGTGGGATAAGGACAGGAAGATATATGTATATGGCAAGTAAGAGAAAATCTCTGTGTATTGCCGAAAAGTTTTCTTGATAAGCGCTATAGAGGTGGGATAGAATATAAAGTCATGTTGGCAGACGCTTTGAATTTAGTCGCTCTACAGTGTCTCTTCAGATTTCTCTTCTCTCCATTTTACGACAACTCTCTATAGCGTCAAAATATGCAGTCGCTTGAGGGTCGTTATATAGTTTGCACTGTATATATAATTTTGGACCGGCTCCAGGGATTTTCATGGAATTCAGCATGTAGTGGATTTTGGTTAATGGGTGGTCTCGAATTTAGAATGCTTGGATCGATCCCACATAAATAAATATTGTATTTTTTTTATTTACTTCAAAAAATTACTGAGCAAGGCTCGATCATCCAATTTATGATATTATAATAATATATAATAATTTATCCAATATTAATTTATTAAATATTTTTTATTAAAGTAAACTTGTAAACAAGTGAAATGAAATTGTCCACTCTACTCTACTCTGGAGGTTCAAATAATTTATTTTATATTGAGCACATTTAATAGACTTTAGGTAGATTTTACAATCTACTTTTCTTGCAGATTTTCAAAAAGTAAATGAACACATTTTATTCTGTTCACAAGTATTTGTTCCATAGAATTTCTTTGAAGTGACCTGTATTCATTTGGCCTATTATCTGTGGATGTCCATTGGTTAAAGAGTGAAAAGAAAGAGTGTTTCATTTAATACTATTAGAGTTATAAAGATTATGGTACCTGACTGATTCTGCTAGCTCATAAGCATGATTAGTTCTTGTTTCCTTATTCTCATCCAGTAGTAGACTTAAATCCAAACTTGAACACAGTGTTCCACATTGTGATTCTAACAGAGTTATTGATATGTCTTTCCTATTGTCAATATAATTCAATCCTTCCTCTAGTTCCTTCAAAATCTGAAATAAATTCAATGTTTTATTTAGTATTGTAGTAAATTTAACATCTATGTAAAAGTAATTATAGTTTTCATACCTCAACACAAATCTTATACCCTGTTTTTTTAATACATACTAATGCTAATCTGTGAACAAACTTAATTGATATAAAATTAAACTGACTCAAACGTTCCTCCTCCATGAAGGACTTACTTTCTTCTTCCTTCAAAAGTTTCTTTACTTTAGCTGGCTTATCACTTTTAGTGGTTTCTCTTTTTCTTTTATTTAAAGCCAGTGACAATTTTGAATTTAATTTTTCTTTTATAGATAAACAATCATCTTTGTTAATCAACTCACTACTTAATGTTTTGGACACTTCAGACCTGAAAATATTTTCCTGCTTGATGTTAGGTTTGCTGTCAGTTTGAGTATCAGAGAGAGTTTGCTGAGATGTCCGACCAACATTCAGTGTGCTTCCAACTTCAACGTCACTCAGACGCCGAGGACTCATACAACTGCTAGAGTATGAACTTGAAGAGTGACGTCTGTAAATAATAGAATCATCAGCACTATGGGTTTCAAAATCTTCACTAACGCATGGAGATTTCACTGAACTGCTTAAAGATGTTCTATGTTTTCCACCAAGTATTTTTTTAGCTTCCCCTTCTTCATATCTCATTGATTCTTTTTTTCTTTCTCTGAATTTCATTTCTTTGCTATCAGGTGTAGAGCTTTGAATTTTTTTGATAAATTCTGCTTTTGTCTTAACATTTTTTTTGCCTTTGGGTGCTTCTGGTGTAAGTTGGTATATCATATTTACAGCACCTTCATCCATTAGCAATTTGTCGACTTCTGTCAACCTTTTACACTGTTTACTATTCTTAGGTGAAGGTTTTTTCCACTGTAATTTAGATAATGGAGACTTTGATTTCGACATTTGTAATAATTGATCTGGTTTAATTTTTTTTAATGGTATTTGGTCTTTGGCAACTAATATTTCTTTAGCTTTTTCTTTAGCTTTCCCTTTTGTAAATGTATCTGGATTATCAGGATCAAATATCACTTTTTTTTTAATTACTCTACTTAACCTACGTGTAGGGCCTTCATCTCCAATTTTGTTTGACTTTGTTGGAGTATCAGTACTTACTGAATTTGTTAGACTGTTATTCACCAAGTCTTCATTTGATGTTATACATTCTTGGCTACTGTTAATTTCTTGAGAATCTTTTACTAAATTCTCTTGATCCTTAACAGCCCCGTGACCCTCATTGTTTTCCAAAGGGTCATCATCCCAATCCTTTACAAGCGAACTAACTATACTGTCCGGCTGCATCTCAGGTTTTTCATTTTTTAGATTGTTTTGTTTATTTTCACCTATTTTTACCTTTTGTGAATGTTCTAATTGGATTTCCTGAATCTCTGCTACCTGACTCTCTTGGTGTTTGCCATCTTGCTGAATTTCAGGTTTTTCTTGTAGTTGCTGATGATTATTATCTTTGTTAATAGTGTTATCATATACTGTACAGTCTTTTACAGGACTTTTAGTTTTGTCTCCCTTTTTGACTCTAGGAAATTTTACTTCAACTTTCTTTTTTCGCCCTACTCTAATCTTAAGCCTAGATAATTGTTGTAAAGCAATCTCTGATGGTGTTATCTTATTTTGTAATATTGGTGAAGTATCACCAGGTTGATTAACAGCCTGCTGCATGTCATTACCCTCCAAAATATCAAGTAACTCTTCTTTATTAAAAATCTCTTGTTTCACTGTGCTATTATTGTTTTCAATATTTTCGCTGACATCTGATGATCTCAGCACTTCACTTAATTCGATATTTGGACCCAATTCATTCAAAATGTTGTTAGATTGATTACTATCTTGGCTATCAACTACCATTTTCTCACAATCATTATCATTTTCCTCTACTACTATTTCCGTTTCAAATTGAACAGTTGATACTGTAGATTCCATTTCAACAACAGTATCCATAATAACTCCTTCTTCTATGCACATCTCCTTTTCTGACAACTCTGTTGCTATTTCAGAAACAATTTCTTGAGGATCTTTAGGTTCATTTGGGGCCTCAATAATATCATTCTTCGCTTCTACTTCGGTGATAGAATTAACAATTTCGTGAGTTTCAACGCTTGAAGTATCAGAAACATTTGTTGAAGCAGTCTCAGGCAAATCATTATCTTCACTGATTTTAGGCTTCATCTCAATATTAACATCTACAGTGCTTTCAGTTCCTGCAGCCTGAATTGACTCCGGTGGTACATTATCAGCTTCAGAATGCTCAACCTCAGCCTTTACGTCGTAATCGACACCATTAGGTTTGTGACACAGATTAGATTCGACGGGATTCGCTTCTTCAACTACGTTTTGTTTTATGATATCATTAACAGCAGTGACAACTGGATGCTCCTCGGCTTCCATTTTTTTTACTTGATATAAAATTCCAAACACTCAACTTAGACTAACCTAATGTGTTGATAAATAAATCAAATAAACGCAATAACACTCAGAGATAAACTCGTTAATATTGTCTATTTACATTATCACGTTGAAATCCATTGAGATTTTCTAATAAATACAAAATACAAATAAGAAAAATATTCTTATACGACAACAATACTTTAATTTACTATTTATCAAAGCGTCGGTCCATTTAATTTCCAAGCCATCATAAAGGGTCGCCATATATACGTGGACAAATATAGGACATTTTCTCTACGTACTAGGTATATACCTACTACTACAAAGTTGGACATTCAGAAAAAAAATTATTATACAAGTTGTTCTATTCCCTTATTTTTATATTTTAATGTTGAAATATAATAACACCTCAATACAGATAATATGTAGTTTTCAAAATACATAATTATAATTTATTAATAAGCAACAGTAATTTAAGAAGCATAGGGTTTTTTTTATTAATACCTCTTATAGAATTGATATATCTAAATGAATCTTAATTGGGTCACATTACAATACTTTATTTGTAATTTTATAAATCCATAAAAAGAACTCCTCATTTCTATCGGTTTTTTATGATAAAGAAGGCAAATACGGAGATGAAACGAAATTTACTAGTCTGTGGTAATACCTATCATTTTTCAACGGGCGGGACGGGTGAGCGCAGAAGCATCGTCGAAGTTGCAAAATGCAGAGAGTAGAGCGCAGAAGCTCTACTAGCGTCGGGGAACGTCGTAAAACAACATTAAAAATGAAACAAACTAAAGAAAACGACCTTCTTCTTTACTAAAAAAGTAAAATGACATATTTTTGGAAGTTCTCATTGTGATATCTCAGTGTTATAATGTAAAATCGATATTTGAAAAATCGATTAGTTCGTGTCAAAATATTTTTTGACTAAATTTCAGAGTATTTGAAAAGTTGCCTTTTTAATATAATATTTTTATATTTTATTTAAGTGAATATTTACCAAAAAATAATAACAGATGCGCTATTTGTGAATTTCGAATCAAATATATGGTTTGGTTACATGAGTTCCATTCAACAATGCATATCTAATCGTAAAAATTAAGGCAAAGATTAAAAAAGAAAGAGGATAACTAAAATAATGATTTTTAGTGTAAAAAACTGATTATTAAAAATCGAGTTTTTAAAAAAATAATCGATTATTTTTACATACACATTGTATCATACATTACTAACCATAGATTACTAACTATAAAACCTTGTATATATATTATAGGCTTATGAAATATGAAGTTATGTCATAAGCAATTAGCAAATGATGACAGTTGTTAACAGTGTTGCCATCTTAGTGGATTTTCCACTAAAACTGGTGGTTTTAACTACCCCCTTAGTGGCCAAATATTGCTTTTAGTGGCTAGTGGTTTTTTTTGGTGATCTTGGTAAAATATATTAGCAGTTAAAAAGTTAGATTTACTTCCATTTTACGATGATTTTTATATATCTGTTCGTTTTCCTTTTTGAATATGCATATATACATTGGTGTACAAGCTTAAATCCGTTTGCTCATGGTTGGTGTTAAATTTTAATGAACATATGAATCGGATATGACCATGCCATATTTTTATTTTTAAGAGTACGACCTCGGTCAACAATATTGAGTCAACATTATTTTGTCATTTCATACAAAATCCTAATTTATGAGAATCCTAAACAAAAAAACCGTGGTTTCATCCCGGCCGACCTTCAACATCCACTCCAAGACGGAATCACTTCGGGCGGAGGACGATGCTGCGCGTATGGTGCGGTGCATAATTATTTATTATAAAGTGCTGAAATCTGTTGCAACTATCGAAGTTCACCGTTGCGCGTATGGTGCGGTGCATAATTATTTATTATAAAGTGCTGAAATCTCTTGCAACTATCGAAGTTCACCGTTACCACCGATAGACAATAAATTGTGAGGTGCTATGAAGGAAAAAGAGCCAGAATATAAGCTAATTTTCCTCCATGACAATGCTCCGTCACACACATCAAAAAAGGTTCAAAATTACTTAGAGACGCTGAACTGATAGATGCTATCCATACCGCTTATTGACCAGACCTGGCCCCATTGGACTATCATCTGTATTCGTTGGTGTGCCATTTGCTCGCTGAGCAGCAGTTCGATTCTTACGCGAGACGTCCGAAATTGGCTCGATAAGTGGTTTGCCTAAAAAAGGAACAATTTTTTTTGTATATTACCTGAGAGATGACAAAAATGTGCTGATAGCAATTGCCAATATTTTTAATGAAGTTATCTTTTTCTTTCCTTTGATTGTTTGAAAAAATGATTTTTTCTCTAAAATAAAGCGGATTTTAGCTTGTATACCTGGTAGATATTTACTTTGCTTGAGTAGGCATAACTGATCGGCAAGAATGAGTCTTCTACGTTTTTCTACACGCGAGGATTTTCCACCTAATATTTTTCTAAACTTATACTTTATACGCGGGGATTTCTCACTTTATATTTTTTTCTGAATACTTATACTTAGAAGTTAGAAGGGTTCACCGTTCAGTGAAGCTCATGGGCTCATTACTGGTTTGTGTTAACTGAGCGAATTTATTAACGCGTAAGTATGCAAAAATCACAATATACGCAACGGGATTCTTGGCTCGTAGTATCAGGTATCGGAAATACCACGGATCGAGTAGCGAAATTTAAATTTTGTGATATTAATTTGATAATTTTTTTATTAGTAAGGTAAAGGAAACTAATTAATTGATATTTATTTTCACTCGTAAAACAAACAAATTGTTTTAGTGGAAAATTTAGTGGTTAGCGGTCATTTAGAGTGTAAAATTTCTGTTTGTTAGTGGTTTTCTGGTGGTTTTGAAAGTTGAATCTGGTGGGAAGCTTATTGAACTGTTGGCAACACTGGTTGTTAAAATTCATAAATTGTAGAAAAAAAATATTTTTATAGTTCTTCGAAATGAATATACTTCCTAAAAAAAGGTATAATTCGTCTGCTAGTGAGATATATTATTACTTTAAAAAAAATTATATATATGGAAACGGACTATAAAACCAGCAAGGAATTTTAAATAGACATCACATATATATTCTTATATTTTATTTCTGATTTTTATATTAATTATTGTTCTAATAAATAGCTTCCATAAATTGTTAATTTTATTTAGCTGTATCAGTATTACCTGTTGTTATTCATTGTATATCAATAGAATATAGTAATAAATAAAAAGCTATTTAAATATGTTCTTTGATGTTTAATAAATATTATTTTTATTAAAATGAATGCCTTTTTAATTTATGTTCTAAAACCATGCCATACACAAGAAAGATAATATTTGGATTAGTTTATTTAATGATGGCCTGGTATAATCATATTTATAATATTTGTAATATAGATCAAAATTATTATTTTTCCTTGTAAGGTGGCATGTGAGAACCAAAGAAAATATAGCAAGAGTAAGAAAGGATGAAGCTGAGGCAGCCGAAAAGGAAAGACAGGAGAATTTGAGAATTGAAAAGGCTGAACGAGAAGCCCGTCTGACAGCATTGAAGAAAAAAAACAAGCAAAAGATAGGTTTAGATAACATCCCTGATAATGTAAAGAAAACTGATGCTCAGCAACATATTAATTTCTTTTCTGATTTAGAACATGCAGTTACATCTACAAATAAGGAACATGATAAAGAGATTAAAAATAAGAAAGAAGAGTATGAAAAAAAAATTGGGTATTTGACATACTTAGGACAAGACACTAACGAAGCACTTGGTAAGAAAAATTGGTATGAAGTGCCTCCAGGATCATCACATTCTATTCACATTAAAGATACTTATGAAAAGCTAGTATTACGTGATGAAGATGGTAAAGTGAAAGAAAAAAGAATTGATGAAAGAAATGGTGAAATAGCATGGAAGGCTAAGCAAAATTTGGACCCTCTAAATATGTTTAAACAGTATAGCAGTAAGATCCATAAAGATACTAAAATGAATCAAAAAATTGTAACTAATATGAAAAAGAAGTTCAAACCCAAATCACACAACGATCATAGAGATGCAACAAAAGATAAATTACAAAAGCTAAGAGAAGCAAGATTAAAGCGTGAACAACATGAACAACAAAAAACTAAAATATTCCTATCAAAACTTAGTGGTACTACATCTGAAGAGAGTAATACAAGTATTCCTAAAAAAATTCAACCCAAATACAATTCTCAGTTTAATCCTGAATTAGCAAGACAGAATTATAGGTAAGTTTATATAAGAATAAACTAGATTACAATGAGAAAAATAAGTGATTTACACTTAATTTTGTTAATATTGTTACCAAACATGTACATTAAGTATAAAATAAATAAATAAATAAAGGTATGTTTTTATGTTTTTGTATACCTGACTACTGAAATTAATTTTGGCCCTTCTATGAACACCATGTATTATAGTCTAATACTCATCGAGTATCGCACGCTCAGGATTATGATGACATATAGAATAAAAAACCCTTAAGCTTACTGAAATATAACCACGAAACATAATGAGTGCATTTTTACAATTACGGTTACACAAACTAAGACATGAGCATAAGTGGTGCTAAATAAATTTGATATAACTCGTATCACGAAAATATTGGGAATTTGCCTTCTGAGACAATATTTCCCTCTATTGCCATTAATAAAAGAAAGCCATGTTTGATACTTAGCTTCAATTAATTAAACCTCTTAAGAATACCCATGTTACCCAGTGTTTCTGCACTCTCCCGTCACACATAGACTTTTCCTTTGGGAGACTTGATATACTTAATAATAATTCATTAATTTTTTTTACTATATTTTGGAAATTATTTTAATGATAATTTTTAAGCTTTCAAACAATAATGTATACATAGTCGTTCATATATAATTTTACCATCATTAGTGTTACATTGAGAATTATTAATAGTTTTGGAATCAGTGGCCTTTTGACCTAAGTATTTTATGAACTGGTAGTACTTCCAGCCTGCTTCGCAGGGCTTAACTCAATGATATATGAAACAGTTATAAAAAAAAGTTCTTATTGTCACCAACATGTAAAGGAACATGCACTAGAATTTAATTTTAAAAAAATGGGAAAATTTGTCAGAAAATTTCATTAACATTTTGAGCTGTTGCAGAGTCTATAAAGGACATACAGACAAACGTTCAAATTTATATTATATATAAGAAAGAAGAGCTTTTTTTTATCATATATAAAATATATTATGTTTTTACTCAAAAAAATTAAGCATAATGCTCAATAAAAGTCAGTTATAGTAACATAAATAATTATTTTTATTTTCTTACATTAAAAACAATTATATACACCAATTAGTTTAATCTTTGTTTGGTGTTTCGAAATTTGTCATTTCTGCGGAACTTGAGTTAACAAAACCAATGGTAGTTTATTCTCCAATTTACCAAAGGAATAGCTGAATGTTTCACACAATAATTGCAATAATCTTACAACAAGGATACCTTCATTATTTGCTTCTGCGGATTTCAACCTGAAAAGGAAAATAATACAATTAGTGATCAGTACTGGCTCGTTGGCGCAGTGGGTAGTGATCCTGCCTTCAACTCTGCGGGTCGCAGGTTCGATCCGAGGAAGGTTGTCCGAGGGGCAACATTTTCTATAAATCAATTTGTTGGACTTCGAGCCTGGGTGTATATTTGTATTTAAGTATGTATTTAAATTTATTTAAGTATATATTTACCAGTTGTCTGTCTACCATGACACACATCAGGTTACTTACTGTGTGTAAGTGTCTCATATATTTATTTATTTATTTATTAGTGCAATTAGACTGGATTTAGATACTACATATGTCCATTAATTTTATTAGAACTACTTTGTGTTCTTTTATTGTTATTTTGTTCTTTTATTAACTGTATTCATTAAGAAATTTAAATACAGTCCGTGCACAGCATTTAAGCAACTGTGATTGTGCAGTTAGTGTAGAAAATAGTGTGTAACACGGGAAAAAAAAGTCAATTACGAACTTATTCATTGTTACAATTTTGACGTATGTGCACAGAAAATTGATGAAAATTTCCATATTTTCTGTTTTTGATTGCCGCAGTAATGTGTAAATACCAATCAGTAGAGGATAACCATCAATATTTTCTCCAGCTCTCTTGGTAATTAGATCACCTGTAACAATTTTTTTTTTATTTAAACTATCGTGAGTATTATTCATAGTCAATGTATAGAACCGGCTATACTTATGTTTTATTCTGTCGGGTTACCCCGACTAGTTTCGAACCTATCCGGGGCACTTATTCATGAGCGTTTTACATTACATGAGCTCTTTAAAAGACGTTCCCGCCGCGATAACGTCGTGTAAATAGCTCATGAATAAGTGTCCCGGATGGGTTCAAAACTAGTCTGGCTAAGCCGATAGAACAAGAAGTGAGTATAGCCAGTTCTATACAATTCAAAATTCAATTCAATTCAAAATATTCTTTATTCAAATAAACTTGTAAACAAGTGCTTTTGAATCGTCAACTCAACTGTAACTAAGTTATTTATTATTTTGAAATCATTAATTGCATGGTCACGGAATATAATTTCAAACAATTCAACAGTTACCTACCAGTTGTGATGCATAATTGTAATCTGCTCAGCTGTGCAATCAGCACCACTGCCATGAGGCGTCCCATATCTGAATTTACAAATTCGTTAGTATTCTTCACATAGATTTTCTCGAAAGGTTCACTGATTCCGCACCGAACTAAATAATCCTCTAAGTCACGAAATAAACCTAAAGCTATCGATTGGGAATCAGACTTGGCAGCTTTTTTAATTTCGTTGAGCAGAGATCTGTAACATAAAAGCCCATGTTAAGCGTTAAGCGCAAAATAAAAATCATGGCATCATTATAAGAAAAACACAACCAAACGAAAAGCATATGGTGGTAAATTGGTGATGGATATACAACTCAAAGGGCGAAAACTTTTTGGTATCAATGGCAACTTCGCACCTGAAAACATATTATTAGACGTTTCAATAGGTAGACAGACTGTTTCAAAAACATAGGGAGCTTCTATGGCGGCACTAGGCCTGGTGATTTCCGTTAAAGCTACTTTTGCTCTTCGATTCTTTTACTTTTTCATTCAACCGGTGAACATCCACTGCTAGATATATGACTCTTCAAGGAATTTCCAAGTCACGATATCGTCGACCAGTCGACTGTAACTTTTTGAAGTCGTTTACCCACCTCGTTCTTGGAACTCTGTAGAACCTCAAGATCTATCAGTCAACGAACGAATTATTTCAGTATGGGAATAGATTATTATGCAAATAAATACTAACAATATGTAAGTTTCAATAACATACTCATTCATGGTACGGAGAGAAGCTTCCAAATGTGCGGAATCAAATTTACAAGTCGTGTTCAACTGGTAAGCAATATGCTTACGCAGCAACTGGAGGGTCCCAATCATGATTATAATATCTGCAAGTTGCTGATATGTCTTGTGCCCTTTAGCGATGATTTGCTCCACGTCCTTCATATCAGCGATGCCAATTGATATTTTATCAGAAGAACTTCTAAATATATTCTGAATGTTATGAAGTTGATTTTTTATCATGTAACCGTACAAAGTATCCAAGCCGTGCAAACCCAATACCCCGAGCGCATCGTGAAGCTTCGCGAATGTTTTTGTGTTTATAGTCTCCGTATGGGTTTTAACGTCAAACCAGGCAGCCGATACGTTTATGTAAACGCACAATCTAAAATAAATGATAACAATTAAATATACAAACTTTTATAGAATAATATTTTTTGAGCTAGCACTCTATGGCAAGTTCGTAATTTAAAAAAATACTATGGGGATAAATGGGAGGCGGGGAACTGAGTTGATAGTGCTGAAATATTCGATGTTGTCGACTTTCTGATTCCATTAGATAACTATATAAGCGGTTATTTTCAATCTCGAGGAATCATTATTCAAATAGCGATCGATAAAGACCTCTGAGACGAAACAAAAGAAACAATTGTGACCTCGGCTAACTTACTGGACTATGGACCAGATTTCAAACCTCTGTTAATTTACAAAATGGTATGTATTTTGATTATTATTAAGTATCTATTATATCATAATGCATTCATAAATTAATTTTGTATTATTCTGTTCGCAAAGCGACAAACTCGTGTAGTCTATCTCCTCATGATACTATGATTGCGGGCCGAATCGATTTTTGAGTTTGTGATAATGAACGTATGTAGTGTTTGTGTATTGTGGTGGCGGTGGTGGAGGTTTGTGTATGTGTTTTTACGAATCCTGCATGTATCACATATGAAAACGGAATGTCCACTCTACATTTAACATTATATATATCTTCTATTTTACTTCATCGCGGATTATAGCAAAATAATTTTATTATTACTTTTGTATTATGGATCTCTGCAAAGTAACGCCAAAGGCTACTAGCGATTTTCACCAGTTAAAATAGTATATTTCTTTTTTTTTTTATGTTGTGGGTGCCTTAAGGAGAGGAGTATCCATCATAAAAGTGTTCCTACCTTGCATCTGTAATCTGTACAATCTGCCGTGCTAAGCTGCCCATAAAGCTAGACGATGGTCCATATAAATTTACACCTTTCCTTATACTGATCTCCTTGGCCACACTTTGATTTATAATGGCAGAAACCTACACAATAACACAATTACTTCAAGATACTAAAATAATTGTTTAACATTTCCCTAAGAATCGTATTACCTGTTTTTGCCAAATTCTTAGTCCATGAATGTTTATGTAATCTTGAATATATTCAAGAGATCTTTTATAACCATCCATGCTTTCAGCAAGTTTTTGGAGTCGAAACATCAAATTGTTTGTCTTTTTTAAAGCCTGTGGTTCAATGAATTCGAAAAACTTTTTACTTATATGGCCATCTAATTCTCTTAGCAGACCTACTTCAAGTAACTCGGCAGGGTCCACTCTTATTACTCCAACTAATGTTGATCTCATATCCAAAATTCCTACAAAAACATTAAGAACATAAAAGTAGGATCGAAAAAAATAATAACAGTAACAGTGGATACAACTACATTAGTAGCCACTTTAACAAGTAAAAATTTTCAAATTAAAAGATATACACGAAAAGCTTTATCTATAGGCACTCAAAAAATCAAAAAGCTTAAAACAGGATAGCAAGTCTTAATTTTAATAGCTAAATTCACCATTACTACTATTATAATAACTATAACTTTGTTAAATGAATCCAGAACTGATAAGTTAACACTGTCTATAATCGGCGTAAGGATTATAGGTAAGAGTACCAGGGACATTATCCAAGAATGAATGGCGAATGATGAACGGAAACCAAACTATCCCCATAGTTTGGTTTCCGTGGAGTCTAACAATATTATTTGTATATTTAAAATGTAATTTAGTTATTTATCAATGGTCACAACTTATGGCCTCAATATTAAAGCGAATATAGTATAAATTAAAAACTTGCCTGTAGTGAAAGTCGAAGCAGAATGGGTAAGTTTAGCGACCTCCATTCTATGTTCCAACTGTGCATACTCCTTTAATTTCTCTTTCTCTATTCTTGTTGGCACTTCTTTAATCGTCCAAGTTTGAAGGTCTATTATTTTTTCAACTATGTTAAACACCATTTCTGGTATAATTTGCAAAACTTTTTGAATATACTTGATTAATTCACTACTATAATATTGCGACACCGAGACTAAATCATCACTTTGTGCTTGATTTATTCGTAATAAAGGTATTTCCATCGCACTAGCTAATTTGAGAAAAAGTGCTCGAAGCCGACTAGTTACTGCTGGGTTTTCCTTGATGCTATCTTGCATGTACACTGTATATAAATCTATCGTACACCAAGCGTAACTGAAATCTGCTACTGTTTCTAACGTCACCAATGAATCTTCTTTCAAAGAGGCAGTTCTCAAAACGTTTTTTAATGCATCTTTGCTTTCATTAAGAAACTGCACTACAGTTGACGTACTCTTTATGCTGTGAAATTCTTCAACATTATCTAGCACTCGTAAAAGTTGAGTTACCTTTTTTACAGTTTTTGGTGTGATAGGTTCATTTAAGGATGATACCTGTTTCGCGATATTTTCAAACCAGAGTTTTAACTGTTCATTTTCGGTTACTTTCGTATATGGATTAGATCCCGAAAATAACTCAGCTAAATTATTAATAGCTTCCAGTGCGACGTCTTTATTTTTATTCCAAGCATCACTTCTAGAATCGAGCAATCGATTCAAAAATTCTCTTACCTTTAATTCTAACTCTGCTGTACTTATTAAAAGCTCGAGAAGTTTGAGTGGATCATACAAGGATTCTTTAGTAACCAAGTCCTTTAATTGTTTACTTTTTTTGTTATTATCAAAAAATATAACATCACTGTTGTGTAGCAGTAACCAACGTAAAACATGATTTGAATTTAAAATTACATTTAATATTTTACTTATATTATCTAGAACAAAATCATCAGTTAACGTGCCTTCTTTTAATAATAAATGAGTTTTATTAATGAGCAGTTGCACTGAATTGCCTCGCTTTGCATAAATCTCTTTTACCGTTTTAGTATTGCATGTATTATTAAGTGAATTTTTTGCCGCCTTAAAATTTTCCCAATAATCAACTATATTCATGGTGACGCCCATATATATCGGAATAATCCAGTTACACGGGAAAAATTTATCCACGATTTCTCTCATTTTTGTGGTGTCACTGTGCAAATAATGAGGCGTGAAAAATAAGCAAACTACTAACATGCTAGCCTGTGTGGCTAGAGCAGATGCTTGATGTTCCGGAATAGTATATACAGCTAGCTGATTGTATATGTCTTCAGATCTTAACTTTCCCACAACTTTCTCCATAAAATCAGGATGGATTGGTACTCGACTGAAAAAAGGATATAAGTTACCTTTACATATTTAATTGCATAAATAGAAGTAATTAAATTCTGGTTACATGTCATAATCGCTAAATAAAACATAAGTATCTAACACATTTGCAATTAATACATAAATCTTATAAAGGCTGTTATCTTGAAGGCCATATGACCCTCAAAGAATACTATCAACTAATAGAATAGAATTAAAAATCTGTTATTTATATTATAAAGACCATTCAAAGAAGCGAGTCTGTCTTTTGTATTGGATTTGGTAAATAAAAACAGCCTTAATATAAAAAATCAACTATTCATAATAAAACAAGCAAGCTGCAAGATGAAATTATAAGATACTACATTAAAACTTTATTGTGGAATATATTTATTTACTTTTTACTTTTTTAAAGTAGTTTATTTGAAACAACATGTTTACAAGTTTATTTGAATAAAGAATATTTTAAATTGATATCTGTGTCCGATTTAATAAAACAGAGGAATATAAATAATAAAAATAATAAAAAAACAATTACCTAAAATATTCAACTGGATAATCGGGAGGTCGTTTTCCATATTGCTGAATGTAACTAGTATCTCTCAAAAGTTTGCAAACATCATCAACATTGGATTGTGACTGACTTGTACTATAGCGATAAAATGCAACTAACAGCTTTTCCCTCACATATCCAGGTATGTACAGATCACACAAAAGAAGCATTGCACCATATAAATATAAGGATTCACACTGTAAAAGTGTACATGAATATAACATGTGAATATGCCAAAAAAAGAAAAAGATTGAGAATATGAATTTAATTCATAGAATATACTGAAAATGCTTATTAGAGTGTGTTGTGCAGAATGTGTATTTATGGATCACTATGCTTGATATGACTTAATTTTTACAATTAGTTTTAAAAAAAAAGTATATTTTTAATACATAAATCATCAGGGCATTAATAATTTTATTTTCATAGTCATGACTAAATTTTCATAGCTTATTATGAAAACTATAACCATGCCGTGATATTTTTCTTAAAATATTATTATTGTTCTATAAGTATAGTTAACTGGCACATGTCTGTCTTTCAGTCTGTTATTCTGTTTCAGCTTCTTACAACAAACGAAAATCAAAACAGGATATTATTAAATGTTATTATCATTCTTACCCTTATCCCCTCTAGTACCCTAATATTGTGCTGACCCTCACCAGCACAATACTAATAAGTATAATATACAAAACTAATGCTTAAATTTGAAATAAAAGATTTTCTTTCATTTTTAATTAAACAAAATTTTTCCATTTAAGGTGTTGCATAAGTAAGAATATTTTGACAATTTATTCTATATCATACCAAAAGTTGTTTTCCCTCAATATCTTTCATAACTGTATCAATAGTTTGCTGAATAAAAGCTCCATCATGTAATTGTTCCACAAAGGAATTTAAATCCACTATGTACTGATAAATATTTTCAAAAAGTAAATAGAATCTAGTAATTAATTCAAGGTATTTTTCTTTTAAGTCATCATCCAAATCTTGTAATTTCTGGAAAAAAAATATTAGAAAAATATAGTTGTAAAATTAGCTTACAGTACCTGTTCCACATGTATACAGATACATACAGTGTTCATACTAATTTTTTTTTCTTGAACTTCTGATATTTTAAAATAACTAAAGTCCATGATGACATCTTGATAATGTTGTTGCGTTTCCTTTCTGTCTAATCTGCAAGTAATGTATAGTTAAACCAAAAATCTGACTAATTTTTCATCTAAACTCAAGTATATTTTATCAAAATTCAACTGTCCCCTTATATCATTAACTTTGTCCTCAAAAGTAGTTATTGCATGCTTTCCAATATATATCATAACAACACAGCAGTATAACTGTTATCAATGTTAATTAAAATATTAAGGCACAATAAATTTGTTTATTGCTTATATCCATGGAGAATCCTAATTCTGTAATAGCAATATTTATTTATATAAATTTTTAACGTTTTAAAGGCTAAATATAAAGTCTCCTTCGGTGTAGTATGTATAACTATATATATATATAGCGGCCTGCCCCTGCTTCGCACGGGTATAAAATATATATCCCATGTCAGTCAGTGTAAAAAAAATGATTAAAATCGATCGAGTAGTTTTGATTTATTCATTAATGCCCGTGGCCCACACGCGTTAAATTTGGAGAAAAACAATTTCCTTTCCTATACCAAGAAGATTTCCTGCTATCTTTGGAATATCTAAATTCATATAGTACATTTTTACTTATTTACTTTTACATTATCCCTATGTATTTTATTTTTACAATTAATTACAGAATGTCTTTAAACAAACTCTTGAAAGAGGGACATAGCTGCTAAAGTCGAAGTGTTATAGGGCGAAGCGCGACGTCCTCACGGCATTTTAAATCTGTAATATATCCGAAAATGTTCACTTAAATTACATGCTGTAAACGGCCATATTGATCTATATTAAATCAACTATTTATTTAAGGTACTTAATTGGATAAGGATTAATGCTGTATTGTATAAAAATTGCTTCAAAAATATGGCATTATTTTTCGTAAAAAGTAAATGACAAAAAATTGTATAGTGGGTTATCCATAAGAGATAGACATATACCATCGCGGACTTTTCTGTAGACCTTTTCAAGATGTACAAATAATTAGTACATTATTTTTATAAATCTCTTAGGGCTTAGCCTGCGTTTGCAATGTAAGCGGAAAAAATGTAATTATTTACAGAAACCTCAAAAATTACAGTATTTCTCTACTCCGTATTGAATGTTATTATACGTACAAACCTTCCTCTGGAATCACTCTATCTATTAAAAAAACCGCATCAAAATCTGTTGCGTAGTTTTAAAGTTTTATGCGTACATAGGGATATAGGGACTTAGTTTTATAATATGTAGTGATAGTGTTAGAGATGAATGTGTATATTCTACTCAGCAAGAAATTCATAATACTCACAAAAATACTTTAGGAATGTGATCTTTCAGTCTCAATATTTCAGCTAATATAGCATTTCCGTGGGAGACTAATTTAAGTAAGTTTTGAGCACACAAATTGTCTTCGGCTAAGAAAACACGCATTTTATATAATTATTTAAAAAATCTTCTTGTAAATCAGACTAAATCAGTAACTTAATATTTTTATTATAGACTTTTATAACATATAGTAAACAAAAAAGCCAAAGAATAAGAAAATTAACAATCTGAAAAATGTAAAGCATTTTCCTAGTCTATGGTAAACAGTATCCATAAGTTATGTATCATAATATCACTGAATTAAAACAATAATTTTATCATTACATACCTTTGTATTATGGAATTACACAATAATGTTCTCCTGAAATAAATGTTTTTCCTTTCATATAAAGTAATTCTATATGTTCAAAAAAATTTGCAAAATTTCTATTTTATCACAATTTTCAACCATCTCGTTATCGTTATTCCTAATTCATGAGAAGAAATCATTTGAAAAAAATTCGTTCGTCCTTATATATAAATTGACACGTAAAAGAGAAGACGGATAGCTATTGCATCTTTGGATTAAAAGTGCCGATGATATAAAGGATATATTTGTAAGTCTTAGTTGCCTTATACTCTCTCTGAGTCGTACTGAGATAAATATTAAATACGTTGAAAATATAAAAGAGTGATAGATATATCCCAAGATCGAAAAGATATAAATGTATAATAATTTGATAAAATAATTTGTAGATAAATTAAAGATATAATAATTTGTTCCTGATAGATACTAGTCCGCACTAGTCTAGACATGACATGTTATGAACAGGTTGTTACATGATTTGACAAGGTCAACTTATACTAATCGCCTTTTACGACATCTCGGTAAGAAAGAGAAAGGTCTAATCTACTCAGCCGGATACCACACGGCGGATTGACTTACATTAGTCGCCTTTTACGACATCTTGGTAAAGAATGAGGGTGGTCTATTCTACTCAGCCAGATACCACACGGCGGGTCGACTTGCCTTAGTCGCCTTTTACGACACCACATTAAGAAATGAGGGTGATACTATTATACTCAGCCGGATACCACACGACGGCTAAACTTACCTTAATCGCCTTTTTGGACACCTAAGTAACAAATGACAAATCGTAAAAGGTGACTTACCTCAGTCACCTTTTACGATATTTGGGTAAGATGGTACATGTATGTTATGAGTGTTCATTAGCCAAATAGTTCTATAGATAACTAACCCTTTAAAAGCGCTATTTAACTCATTACAATATTGCCGTGAGCTATTCATCTAAAAATCATTCTTTTCTTGTTAGAGATACATTTTGCCCATCTCTAGTTACAACTGACAGCTGAAACAACTGAAAACTTTAATATTTGTCTATAGTTAATTAATTAGGGGCTAGGGCGGCAGGCAGTCGCGTTTGTGCAGTTTGAATCATGTAGAATAATGACATCGATTAATAATTAAGCATTTTTGGATTTACTTATTTATTTAAAAACCAATTATTTAAAGCATCATTACTCCTTTTACTGGTTATTTCAAAATGGCTTCATCATTATTAAGTTATGAAACTTTAGTTCATGCAATGGCAGGTGCTACGGTAAGTTTAATCAAATAAATTTAGTCCCTTTTTAAACAGTTTCCTGGAATAACATACAACAAATTTATTTCAGGGTAGTGTAGTTGGAATGACTGCATTTTATCCTTTAGATACACTACGGTCAAGAATACAAGGTAATTTTTTTCCTGTTGATTACTGACGTAATGTAAAACTTTGAATTGCCTTTATAAGCGTCGTAAAAAAATATTTACGATTATAAATAATATTTTTAATGAAAAATTAATGTATATTTTTTACAGTTGAAGATTCTGCAAAACTACGTGGAACACCTATAGAATTGCTTATTAAACTTGCAAATGAAGAGGGCATTGATTCCTTGTACCGTGGTTTATTTCCGGTTCTGCAGTCTCTGTCTGTGTCAAACTTTGTATACTTTTACACATTCCATGCATTGCGAAAAGCATCTGCTACAAGTGCTTCAGCCTTAAAAGATCTAATTTTTGGTATGTTAGCTGGCAGTATTAATGTTCTACTCACTTCACCCCTTTGGGTAGTTAATACTAGAATGAAAATGGAGGCTAATTCATATTCAAACATATTTGAAGGGCTTTATGATGTTTTTAAAAAAGAAGGCATTAAAGGATTGTGGTCTGGCACAGTACCATCATTATTGTTAGTTTCAAATCCTGCTATTCAATTTATGGTTTATGAAGCCCTAAAGAGAAAATTTACATCCAGAGGCCAGTTTGATACTTATACTGCATTTTTTGTGGGAGCAGTAGCTAAGGCTGTTGCAACTACATTGACATATCCTTTACAGCTTGTTCAATCTAGATTAAGAGCTGGCACCAGCTTAAGGCCTCTAGTAAAGGAAATTAAGACAAAGCCATTAATACTCTTTCGTGGTTTAGAAACAAAGTTACTGCAGACTGTTTTGACTGCTGCACTAATGTTTTTAATTTATGAAAAAGTTGTTCGCTTGGTTTTAACAATTATGCGCATTAAACTCAGTAAGCATTAATAGAAACTATAATAGATGTCAGACAATAACACATTTTCGCTCATTATTGTTATTAATATAAATAAATGTCATTAAAAAAAAAGACTTGATTATGTTAATCAATTGCAGTAACATGTATTTTAAAGCAAGTGATATTTTTATTATTTATTAGTAACTGTGATAAAAGCCAAATACATGACCAAATTGACAATTTATGTTTACACCTTATTTGTAGTGTAATGGACAGTTATGGTTTATTTTATTGTTATGGATGGTATATTGGATTGTAATGAATAATTATGGTTGAGGTAATTAAAGGGTGAAGGTGGTTAAGGAACAAATGGTAGTGACTGATTTTTTTGTTTCAATAAAACCCTAATCAAAAATAGTTTATTTATTTTTTATTTTAATTCAAACCAATTTCATATCTTCTGTTGTACGGACTACTATTTTCATGTATTTATCCACAAGGGTCTGCAGCTCTTGATATACCTGACAAAAAACCAAATATATTATTGTCTTATTGGCAGCATGGTCATTAAAAACGGATCTGTTTTCATTTATGAAAATTTATAACATACTACAATGTAGTTTTTTCTAATGTTTTGTCAGGAGTGTTGGTGAAAATTATGTGATAAAATACCAAAATCAAACCATTGGAAAATCAAAACCCAAGCAAATGCTTTTTCTTCATCACACACACTTCAATATTAGCAGAAAAACTGCAGTTTATAATTTACTATTCTGTTATTTTGTAACTGATTACCTGAATTGAGGATAATTGTGTATCTAAGTGGTAAGGTGGCAAGTTAGAAATTAAACAACACACAATCTCTATATGTTTGGATGTCAATAACAAAATGTTTAGAAAAACCTGTTAATTGAAATTGAATTATATGCTAGTGGTATCCACAACTTTGGTATCTTCGACTAATTGTTAAAATACCTTCTACCTTCCTCCTGTTGTACCGTCCCGTCCGCACATTACTTGCATTCCGTTTCAAGTATTCATCTAACGTTCCATTCCCACAAACATATGTAAAACATTAATGGCTGTAAAGTAAAAAGAGTAGTTCAAATGTTACCTGTTTTACGTGCGGGTGATGTTTATGATGAGGTAACTCGTTAAGTAACAGGTCTGCAAGAGCAAGGGGAGCAGCGCGAGGTGCAGGCGTTGGTGGGTACAGGCTCAGCGCAGCGCTTTTCAACGCTTCGCAGCAGAGCTCGGCCGCTTCTAGCGCTCTACCGCCGCTCAGAAGAGCACGCACGCATAATCTACCCTCTACTTCCTGCCACAGAATATCACGCATAAAATAATGATTATTATTCACTTTAGGTACAACATCAATATTTTCAATTGTATTTTTAACTGAACAAGATCATTTACGCATAAATTACAATTATCAATAAATACTGGTATTTGTCATGCTAAAGTCCATCTAATACGCCTTCACGGCTAATCTGCTGAATCCATATTTACGAAATTTGGCAAAATTAAAGCTTATACACCGAGGTACATAGGATAAAAAAATCCTGATTTTCTTTGATCTTTTTATTTTTTATTTATTTAGCTGTCATATGATTTGGCAGCGTTTTTACGGCCACCTGCCTGACTTCAACTTACCTTAGTCGTATTTTACGACTCCTCGGTAAGAAAGAGGGCGGTCTATTCTACTAAACCGGATACCACACTGTGGGTCAACTTACCTTAGTCGCTTTATACTACACCTCAGTAAGAAATGAGGTTGGTCTATTCTATTCAGCCGGATATCACACGGCGGGTCGACTTACCTTAGTCGCCATTTATGACACCTCGGTAAGAAATGAGGGTGGTTTATTCTACTCATCACACGGCAATAAATTGTATTATTGAGGGTATTGTAACGCTTAAGTTTGAAAGAACTAAGTCGCGGGTACCATCTTTAAATTAGGCTTTACTTTGCGGAGATCCATAATACAAAAATAATAAAAAAATTGTTTTACTTCATCGCGGATTATAGCAAAATAATTTTATTATTACTCTCGCGGGTATCACTTGAAAAATATGTATAATACAAATTATACATATTTTTTATCGAGTTACGTCCTTGTATTACCTAACCAAAAGGATAAGAAAGGTAGTTCAGATAAAATGAAAACGTGAATCGTGAAAGATTAATATGATTGATCGTTAGGCAATGATAAGTAATTATAATTATATATTATCAACAAAGATATTGGGATCAAAAACTCGACATTCAAAACATGCAAATGGCTTTTATAACGTAATTCTCGAATAGAATTACACAATTTTTTATTCAAACAATGTCTCATAATCATGTTTAATTACCCCATGCTCATTACCAATGCCAATTAAGTAAAAAAATCACTATGATCTTAATTAAATTGAAATAAATAATATATAAACTTTTTTTCTAGATACTCGAACATTAAAACCAATTGTAACAATGGATGCACTAACGTCGGTCTTATCATTATCATTATTATAATTTTCCTTTTCACATATTGAAATAAAAAAATTTCTTTATGTCCATCGTCTTCTGAATCGACTATACCATATTATAGAAAATATAAATTTGTTTCATGTTATTCACCTCACCCAGGCATCTTTTAGAACTCTGTACTCGACATTGTTGATATACCTGGAATATACCAGCTGGCTGAAATGTAACTCAGAAAAGCCATTTTACAGTTGCGTGAGGTCTTTTCATTCTAAATGCCTAAAGAGCAAACGTTCAGACACTGCGTACTGCCAACGATGAATGGATCCAAGACACGGTCTCTGACTATGGGCCTCACAATAGAGATAAAATTTTCTTAAGAGGGCTATAGTACGCGACCGAATCATGTATAAGATATGTAAAAAACAGAAGTAACAGATCCTAACTTATATAGAAAGGGTTTAATTTTGGGCAGAACTTAACTTGGATGGCTTGATCGAGGAGGTCTGATACTAAAGTTACTAATGGGCAAAATCCTCCTCTATATTAAGAAAGACTCACCAAGCTGCTCCAATACTGATTGGCAAGCCACACTAATCGTAAAATATTTCTAGGGTCATCCCGTTTCCTTCACTGTATAGTGCAAGATAAATTGAAAATATTTATTATTAAGGAATTTGATTAGTTTGGTTACCATAAATCTCTGGAGGAACCACCGAGGCAGGAATTGTCCGGTACTTATTGCCCTCTTGGTTACAGCCGTCAAAGTTTCTGCATCCGCCTCTTGTAATTTAGGATATAAATTTTCGAAGTCTATGTTTTCAGTTCCTGTACGACGATAGCGTTAGTATACATTACCATAGGGTAATGAAAGTAATAGTCTGTAAGTTTACTTGAATAAAGAATATTGAATTTAAATAGTACTAAAAAATGGCTTTTTTAAATTCCTTACTTACTAAGTAATGCTTGCTGCACTGAATCTAAGGCTTCGGGCACTTCACGCCGCAGCTCAGCAGCCAATTCTTCTGAACCTATCACCTGTTTAGTATAAAAAAATTTAACGTAATGTCCCTTTCGTCTGATACAAAACAGTATTATTGTTTTTAATGCTTTCCCTTTTTTAATTTATTAAAAAAAGGGCAAGCAAATGAGACTATTTCTCTTTTTTATTGCGCATTATATCAAAATTAGATTTAATTACTTAGATTAAATTTTATGTACGAAAATTTTAAACTAACTTTCCTTTTCAATAAAAGAGGAAAATATTTTGGTTTATATATTAGATAAAGATAATTATGTGTCTTTCATCTACCATCTCTTATTGTTTACTGGACGCTTGGACTCACATGGGGTCTTCTACAGTATTAAGCACTTTTATTAATATTCACGCTCTCAAAAGTTCTAGTTGTTCTGTGAACTTTTTAAATATTATCCCATATATTATAACAAATTTATTTTTTATCGGTGTTTAAATAAAGAAAATACAACTATGCAATAAACTGGCAAAATACGGATTACAATGATTGATAAATTTAACTATGTACAAGGTTTAAATAATTTTAAAAGGCTAACATAGTTAAAATAAACCAGATTAATTTAGATTTTTGTATGGTTAATGTATATCGTTGAAACACACCAATTTATATTTAAGTTTATTTATTCACAAGGAATTCAATTTTTCTCTATTAATTCCACTATTATTATGCTAATTAGTTTTGTTAAGAATCTAATGTATTTCGCCTTGAAAATTGTTTTATGTTCACAATTTATAATAAGAATAAGTATAAAATCTTAAATTACCACACTGAATAAATTAGAATAAAATTAGTAAATTATTGAAGGAATAGTAAATGGATTTTTATAAAGGATGACATAATTTAGCTAAGTGAAAAAGAATGTTGATGATAGAATGGAATAATATAAAAATTCAACTATTAGATGGACGTAACTTATGGTCAGCATGGGGTAAGTTTTTTAATGATTAAGAATATATCACGTGTTTAACACAAACCTAATTCAAAAAACAAGTTTTTTGGATATATATCGCGCGTTCATTATTATATGGACCTAATTAGAAAAACATGTTTTTTGAATTATGTTTGTGTTTCAATAAGCGTGCGATATATCTGTAGATCTCTACAATCATTCATAATCTCCAGAAAAGCTCAGAAAAAATAAGCATATCGACAGGCCCGTTGGCGCAGGTGATAGTGACTCTGCTCGCCAGTCGCGAGTTCGATTCCCGCCGAGCGCCAATATCACTACATATTTCTATCACTACATATATATAAAGTCCATATTTCCGTATGTACGCATAAAACTTTAAAACTACGCAACCGATTTTGATGCGGTTTTTTTTAATAGATAGAGTGATTCCAGAGGAAGGTTTGTACGTATAATAACATTCAATACGAAGTAGAGAAATAATGAAATTTTTGAGGTTTCTGTAAATAATTACATTTTTTTCCGCTTACATTGCAAACGCAGGCTAAACCCTACGAGATTTATCAAATGATTTACTAAGTATTTGTACACCTTAAAAAGGTCTACAGAAAAGTCCGCGATGGTATATATCTATCTCTTATGGATAACCCACAATAGCAGTTTTTTTCATTTACTTTTTACGAAAAATGATGCCTTATGTTCAAAGCAATTTTTATACAATACAGCATTAATCCTTATCCAATTGAGTACCTTAAATAAATTGTTGATTTAATATAGATAAATATTGCCGTTTACAGCATGTTATTTAAGTGAACATTTTCGGAGATATTACAGATTTAAAATCCCGCGAGGACGCCGCGCTTAGACCTATAAGCACTTCGAATTTAGCAGCGATGTCGCTATTTCAAGAGTTTGTTTAAAGACATTCTGTAATTAATTGTAAATATAAAATACATAGGGAAAATATAAAAGTAAATAAGTAATAATGTACTATATGAATTTAGATATTCCAAAGATAGCAGGAAATCTTCTTGGTATAGGGAAAGGAAATTGTTTTTCTCCAAATTTAACGCTACGGCCACGGGCAGTAAAGAATAAATCAAAACAACTAGATCAATTTTAATCATTTTTTTACACTGACTGACATGGGATATATATTTTATACCCGTGCGAAGCAGGGGCAGGCCGCTAGTTTTCAATAAACAATTCGTTAGTTCTTCGAGTCTGGGTGTATACATTTAAAATTATATTTCTATATACTGGTGACCTGACAGACATTGTCCTGTCTTAACTAATTAAATCAGAGTTTCTACAATTTCCGCTAAACGTACAATTTTTTTTAGAACTACCTACGCCTATCTCGCGAATTCTCTAGAGATGCGGATTTCCTCACGATGTTTTCCTTCAACGAAAATTGTTTGATAATTGCAATTTTTATTTAGACAGGTTTTAACAGAACAACTCATTGGTGCCTGCCCAGGGTTTAAATGCGTGACACCCTTGAAAAAGGCTCCGATGGGATCCGTAGATTAAAGTTACATGTTTATACAAAGAACATTTAACTTTATTCTTCGGATCGGACGATATATATAGCCATTAATAATGCTGCTTTAGTGTTATTATAATAAGTACCTGGCTGACCGAGCCTTGCTCGGTAATTTTTTTCAAAATAAAAATAAAAACTGATAATAATTATGTAGTTGGGGATCGATCGTAGGTATTTACATATCTCGAGCCTGCCCGTTCCCCGAATAAGGAACGCAAACTTGACAGTTTATGGCTAAAATTCAACTCAATATAAATTGTAGTATTTTTTAATGCACAAAAACAGGGATAAAACTTTTTTTTTTACATAAAACCTAACTAGATCGATTTTTCTTCACCAAAACGTCCTACATACTTAATTTCAAGAAAATCGTTGGAGCCGTTTCCGAGATTTTTAAAATATACATACATTCACACACACACACACACACAATATTAACTCATTTAAATATTAAAGATAACATCTTAGCACCCCTTGACATACTTGGAGGGTCCGTGGAGCTCCAGAGACGGCGGTGGGCCGCGCGAGGAAGGCGTGCTCGGGGTTGGCGAGCCGTAGACACGTGACGGCAGCCGCCAGCCAACGGCGTCTCCACGAAGAGCCTCCACTCTCTGCGGTGCACCGCGAGGCGCGCTCATACATGACTGCAGCCGCTAGTATGAAAAACATAAATAAGAAAAAATAAATTTTGTACAAGTCAACGTTAATAATAGAATAACTATAACGTAAATAATTAGAAGAATGGATGGAACTCTGTCACATCTTTGTCGACTCCTTTTTTTCCATTAGGTTTCACAATCCCCATCGTCGGACAAAGCCCTACAAATTACTATACAAAACAGTATGCGTTCATATATATTAGGAAAGTGTATAAGATTTACAAAACAAGTTGTTGAGTTTGCGTTCATATCCCTACATAGTATAAAACAAAGTCACATTCTTTGTTTGTCCATATATCCCTATGTATGCTTAAATCTTTAAAACTACGCAACAGATTTTGACGTGGTTTTTTTTGTATAATAAAATTCAATACCGAGTAGAGAAATACTGTAATTTTTGAGGTTTCTAATGTGATGTCGTAAATAATTACATTTTTTTCTCCTTACATTGCAAACGCAGACTAAACCCTACAAGATTTATCAAAATGGTGTACTAAGTATTTGTACACCTTGAAAAGGTCTACAGAAAAGTCCGCTATGGTATATGTCTATCTCTTATGGATAAACCACAATAGCATTTTTTGTCATTTACTTTTTACGAAAAATAATGCCTTATGTTTAAAGCAATTTTTCTACAATACAGCATTAATCCTTATCCAACTAAATACCTCAAATAAATTGTTGATTTAATATAGATCAATATGGCCGTTTACAGCATTAAGTGAACATTTTAGGAGATATTACAGATTTAAAATGCCGTGAGGAGGCCGCGCTTAGCACTATAGCACTTCGAATTTAGCAGCTATATGTCGCTCTTTCAAGAGTTTGTTTAATGACAAGGAAGCTGTGAATGTTGTATATAAAGACATTCTGAAATTAATTGTAAAAATAAAATTCATAGGGAAAAATGTAAAAATAAATATGTGTATATGAATTTAGATATTCCAAAGATAGCAGGAAATCTCCTTCTTCTTCTAACGCTTGCGGGCCACGGGCAGTAATGAATAAATCAAAACCACTGGATCCATTTTAATAATTTTTTTCACTGAGTGACATGGGCTATATATTTTATACACGTGCGAAGCAGGGGCAGGCTAGTATCGTATAAGATATACAATTTTTAAATGTAAGCTTTTTTAAAGATCCACATAAATCATTAATAAAAAATACGTGTTTTTTTCTTACCTATCCTATCGTAGTGCTAGGAACGAGTTTTTTTTTTTGAGTTTCAATGCATTGTTACGCCATCGGTAAAAGAAATCCAATTATAATTAAACGAGTTACCTTTTCTGTAATGATGTCTAGAGATGTGAAGCGCGTAGAGAAAGTCGTAGTATGGATTGTGTGGGTGCGGGTCGTGCAGTTTGGCGCGAGCGGACGCCGCACGCTCGGCTTCTGCCGCCAGCGCGCCGCAAGATACCAACGCACCCAACTGCTTGCGTTCCGCTGCCGATATTATCACACTTTTAATTTTAAGCAAGGTACAAACGTAGACCTTGTCTGACGAAGTCTGTACAGCTGAATTTTTATTTACCTCAAGTTTATATACATTTTAAATGTAATCAAGATATTGCGAGAATGGCACTGCGTTTTATTTTGCGGTTTACTATATACTAACGCGCGCCAAAATATTATGAAAATGAAAAGAAAAACATATTGGAACCATAATAAGTAAATATATTAGACTTTTACACATGTCGTGTTTTTCTTTGTTGTTCATACCCAAAGTAAGTAACTTAATACACGTGTTACGTATGATAGACAACTGGAGAACATATACACATATAATTTTCAATACATACTTAAATATACACCCAGGCTCGAAAAACCAACAAATTATTTATAGACAATGTTGGCCCTCGGCGAGAATCGCACCCGCGACCCGCGGAGCCAGTCAATGACTCGTGGCCGGATGTACTACAATAAATGTTTACCGAGTGTGGTGAGGAGCGTTGCGGCCGCGGCAGCGCGTGCGTGCGGCGCCGGGTTCGCCGCCGCGGCGCTGATAGCGCGCTCCACGCGCCCACCAGACAGGTGCCACTTAAAGACCATCCATTGGAACATTGCCTGGTAACAAACATTATGCCTGCTCTTTATTATCGGCGATGGTCGTTCATCGTGCAATTGTCTACAATAAGTAAAAATACATGGGTGACCGAGCCTTACTCGGTAATTTTTGAAAAGAAGGCGCTTATGTCATGTGGGATTCGAACCCGGGTTTTTACACATTTTTGCCTGTTACCCATTGGCCATCGCAACATTATGTTTGTCAGTTAAAAAAATCATTTCCTTTCAATTCTACATTATACCATATTTTTAAGGCCTAAAAACAGTGATAAAACGAATTTTTTATTAAATAAAACCTAGCTAGATCGATTATTCTCCCCCAAAACTCCCTACTAGGAGGTAAAGTACAATATACACATCTTTCAGGAACAAATTGATAATTATAGAATCTCGTTTACCAAATTAGGATCATCCTTATCAGCAATACTGATAGCTGTTTCAGCCAATCTAACGACGCAAGCTCCTGCATCGTGTATTTCAAACAATTTTATGACCTGTAGAATATAAATTAACATTAATAAAATAATATAATCTAACTAGCGGCCTGCCCCTGCTTCGCACGGGTATATAATATATATCCCATGTCATTCAATGTAAAAAAATGATTAAAATCGATCCAGTAGTTTTGATTTATTCATTACTGCCCGTGGCCCGCAAGCGTTAAATTTGGAGAAAAACAATTTCCTTTCCCTATACCAAGAAGATTTCCTGCTATCTTTGGAATATCTAAATTCATGTAGTACATTTTTACTTATTTATTTTTACATTTTCCCTATGTATTTAATTTTTACAATTAATTACAGAATGTCTTTATATACAACATTCACAGCTTCCTTGTCGTTAAACAAACTCTTGAAAGAACAATATAGCTGGATTCGAAGTGTTATAGGGCGAAGCGCGGCGTCCTCACGGTATTTTAAATCTGTAATATCTCCGAAAATGTTTACTTAAATTACATGCTGTAAACGGCCATATTGATCTATATTAAATCAACTATTTATTTAAGGTACTTAATTAGATAAGGATTAATGCTGTATTGTATAAAAATTGCTTCAAAAATAAGGCATTATTTTTCGTAAAAAGTAAATGACAAAAAATGCTATAGTGGGTTATCCATAAGAGATAGACATATACCATCGCGGACTTTTCTGTAGACCTTTTTAATGTGTACAAATACTTAGTACATTATTTTGATAAATCTCGTAGGGTTTAGCCTGCGTTTGCAATGTAAGCGGAAAAAATTTAATTATTTACAGAAACCTCAAAAATTACAGTATTTCTCTACTCCGTATTGAATGTTATTTATTATACGTACAAACCTTCCTCTAGAATCAATCTATCTATTAAAAAAAACCGCATCAAAATCTGTTGCGTAGTTTTAAAGTTTTATGCGTACAAGAAATGCGACAAACTTTGTTTTATAATATGTAGTGATACATTAAGTATGTATTAGTATCAATCTAAGTCAATTTCTCGATGGCTGACTTTAACTCATGTACAAATTCAAAATATTACGTACATAATTCAATTCATGTACAGATTCAAAATATTAAGTACATTATTTTGATAAATCTCGTAGGGTTTAGCCTGCGTTTGCAATGTAAGCGGAAAAAATTTAATTATTTAAAGAAACCTCAAAAATTACAGTATTTCTCTACTCCGTATTGAATGTTATTTATTATACGTACAAACCTTCCTCTAGAATCACTCTATCTATAAAAAAAACCGCATCAAAATCTGTTGCGTAGTTTTAAAGTTTTATGCGTACAAGAAATGCGACAAACTTTGTTTTATAATATGTAGTGATACATTAAGTATATATTAGTATCAATCTAAGTCAATTTCTCGATGGCTGACTTTAACTCATGTACAAATTCAAAATATTATTTTTTCAAATTGCCTTTTATAATCACTTTCCTATCGAAATTTCTTATACAAATTATTATACTAATAAATAAAATCTATTAAATAAAAGTCAAATCAAAATATTCTTAATTCAAATAAACTTTTTCAAGCACTTTGAAATCAACAATGATCAATAAGAGTAATGAAGCTATCAATTGGTTCGAAATGTTCTCTTACCGGAAAGAACCTGCAAGATACTCAATCTTTTAAACATTTTTTAATTGATATAATTAAGCTGCAGTTTTGTACGAAGGTGGAAGGATCTTTTAGCAATATTATTATCATTTATATAATGTTAAGGACAGGATGATATCATATAATGTTCCACTGAGTCATAGCTTTACATATAAACATATTCCTTGCACTTAAAAAAAAAATTATAGAATTAGGCGTTACTTTGCGGAGATCCATAATACAAAAGTAATAATAAAACTATTTAGCTATAATCCGCGATGAAGTAAAATAGAAAATATAAAAACACAGGTGGAGGTTTGTGCATGTGTTTTTACGAATCCTGCATGTATCAGGTATGAAAGCGGATTGTCAACTCTACATTTAGCATAATATATATTTTCTATTTTACTTCATCGCGAATTATAGCAAATTAATGTTTTATGGATTTTAATAATAGAAACAAATTAAAATAAATCTGCAAATAAATTAAAGTAATTAGTGCAGTTTTGAGTGGCTGGAACAAAATGGCTGCCCGTGTCCTTTATATTGTAATGGTCTGTTTATCTAGCGGCGGTTACAACATTGTTCATCTCGAGGTTTATCGGTCGCAGTCTTTAGAAAAACAAAATGTTTAAACCACCTGCCCAACCCAACAACACAATAATTTCAGAACTTATTGAATTTTGAAATAAAACGATATTATACAATTTTATATTCGATAGCCCAAACACACAAGCATAGCTGTTGTTGTACTGATTATCTGGATATTCCGTAACCGAACATGCAGTATATAACACGCTTAGAAACAATAAATCATATTTATATGCCTTTGATTATCTGAATTAATGTTTGAATACACACACAATTAGCTGTGGTAGCCCAGCGGTAGCACCGTGCGCCTCTTTCGAAGAGGTCTAGGGTTCAAACCCCGGGCAGGCACCAATGAGTTTTCTATTGAAACTTATGTGTCTAATTGATAACTGCAATTTTTCACACGCTTTTCGGTGAAGGAAAACATCATGAGGAAGCCTGCCTATCTCTAAAGAATTTTGGGGACATGTGTAGCCTGTGAGCGTAGTAGGTCTTAGCCCCAATCCTTCTCTCCAAAAAACGGAGACTCCTTCCTCTCTTCTAAACTCAGCAGTGGGATAGTAACAGGCCGTTACTTAATTTTTACTTTAACACACACAAAAACAAGTTGTAATTTAAATCAAAAGTTGTAAGAATTAGGTGTTTAACCCACCTTCATATAATAGAGGACGAGCGCCTGGTGCTGTGTTAGTCTCGCTTCAGGCGTTGCCACCATATGACGCAGGAAAGGTTCCGTGCTGACGCCCTTGGCAGCACGACAGAATGCTGTGTATGCACCCTCTGGGTCATCAAGCTCCAAAAGGGCCAGCCCCAAAACAAATTGACCTGCACACACAAGACTTTGTAATGATTTGTCTAAGCCGACACGAAGTGCTTGCGTGATCTTCTCTTTGGGTTTAGCGCAGCGCTGAAAACGACGGGAATTTTGCGAATGCGTATAATTTAGCGATTTACAATGTATAGAAAAATGTAACAAGATATGATATAGGGTTGTCGTTCACAGGTTTAAAATTTTGCGTCTGACAGTTTGACAGCTGATTGTCAATCAGCCTAAGATGGATGGCGAATCACACTCGCTGTCCGCTGGCGTTCCGTTTTGGCCGCGACAGATTTAATATTTTTGAGTTTAAACTGTTCTGACCAGTATTCATTCATAGTCACTACATATTATAAAACAAAGTCGCATATATCCTATGTACGCATAAAACTTTAAAACTACGCAACAGATTTCGATGCGGTTTTTTTTAATAGATAGAGTGATTCAAGAGGAAGGTTTGTACGTATAGTAACATTCAATACGGAGTAGAGAAATACTGTAATTTTTGAGGTTTCTGTAAATAATTACATTTTTTTCCGCTTACATTGCAAACGAAGGCTAAACTCTACGAGATTTATCAAAATGATGTACTAAGTATTTGTACACCTTGAAAAGGTCTACAGAAAAGTCCGCGATGGTATATGTCTATCTCTTATGGATAACCCACAATAGCATTTTTTGTCATTTACTTTTTACGAAAAATAATGCCTTATGTTCAAAGCAATTTTTATACAATACAGCAATAATCCTTATCTAATTAAGTACCTTAAATAAATAGTTGATTTAATATAGATCAATATGGCCGTTTACAGCATGTAATTTAAGTAAACATTTTCGGAGATATTACAGATTTAAAATGCCGTGCGTCTTCTTGGTATAGGGAAAGGAAATTGTTTTTCTCCAAATTTAACGCTTGCGGGCCACGGGCAGTAATGAATAAATCAAAACTACTGGATCAATTTTAATCATTTTTTTACACTGACTGACATGGATATATATTGTATACCCGTGCGAAGCAGAGGCAGGCCGCTAGTTAATGTATAAAAAAGGCAATACTCACGTCTTATTTTATTTGGTGAGCCAGACTAATCTCAAACCCATATGAAACCCTTATCCATGAGCTCTTTATACGGCATCTCACAGTTACATAGTTCAGGTAAGTGCCATGTGTTAACCGGCTGAGTAGAATAGACCACCCTTCTTTCTTACCAAGGTGTCGTGAAAGGAGACGTCAGGCAGGCGGTCTATCGTAAAAATAAGCCAAATCATGTAACAACATGTTATGCCAATTAGAGTGGGATAGGGGCAGGAGAATGGTGATAACGATGATGCCACGATAACCGTAGTTCCCACCCTTCCCTCTAAAAAATGAAAGAGGAAGCTTATGCTCAGCAGTAGCATAGTAACAGGTCGTTTTTTACTTACGTGAGCATGCATTCCATTCGCACCAGGGCTCCAACAGCACCACATAACTCTGCACGAGTCGCGGCTGATTCACGCTCGCCAGCCACCAACCAAATTCGAATCCTCCACTCACAGCCCAACTGAGCTTGATTCAGGAACTTATTATTGATTATTATATGTCTACGCGAATATTTTGTATATTTTTAACATTCATGTATATTATATACACATATTAAAAAAAAGTTCCCGTTCCTGTGACCGATTTTCTCAAAATCTACATAATGGAATTTCGTACGGATTTTACTCAAAGATAGTGCAATTCTTGAAGTTGTAAGTTAATAGTAAATTACATTAGCATTTCCGTCGGGTCGGGATATATGCGGGAAAAACTTTGTGACATATTTATTTCCATGTTGGCGAAGCTGATGAAATAAATAAAATCAAGTAGAATTATAAAGGATAATCTACTAGAAATAAAGGATACAGTTGATGTGCGATATGGTAAGCCATCAGAGGTAAGGCCTGGTGCCAGTGGGTGGCCGCGTTCGCAGCCGCGAGGTGCGTGCGCGCGCGCGTACCGCCACCAGCCGCCACGTACGCTGCGGCCGCCCCGCGCGTACTCTCGGCGACGCAATAATTCTCCAAGCTTTCTCCTCCCAGTGCCGTTAACTTCAAACGGAACGCTTCCGATGACCCTGGTTCACTGAGAAAATCTAGCTCATATCACATTTCTCCTATCTAAACGTTGTCAGTATATAAAAGGTTCGTTCATAATCTACGATTTTTGATAAGGGATCCGCTCCATTTTTCATTTTAACAAAAAAAGTGTCCAAAAGATCATCACTCGGCACTAGGGATCACGAACGTCATAAATGAGGATAACGATGCGAGAAGGAGGATTTTAGTGTAATGTTTTACTTTTATCCCTTATAGATAAGACTTGCGCCCTGCCCCTGCTTCGCACGGGTATAAAATATATAGCCCATGTCACTCAGTGACAAAAATGATTAAAATCGATCCCGTAGTTTTGATTGATTCATTACTACCCGTGGCCCGCAAGCGTTAAATTTGGAGAAAAACAATATCCCTATCCCTATAGCAAGATTTCCTGCTATCTTTGGAATATCTAAATTCATATAGTACATATTTGCTTATTTATTTTTACATTTTCCCCTATGGATTTTATTTTTACAATTAATTACAGAATGCCTTTATATATAACATTCACAGTTTTCTTGTCATTAAAGAAAACAAACATGTTTTCTTTTGAGGTTACTTTGAAAGAACGACATATAGCTGCTTAATGCGAAGTGCTATAGGATGAAGCGCGGCCTCCTCACGGCATTTTAAATCTTTAATATCTCCGAAAATGTCACTTAAATTACATGCTGTAAACGGCCATATTGATCTATATTAAATCAACAATTTATTTCAAAAAAATTCAAAAATTCTTTATTTGTGACCATGACAAAACTTAAAAAAAAACAAATACAAAGAATTTAAAGTAAGAAACAAGATACGAAGACATAAATAAATATAAAAGGTCACAAAATGGTAGACCACTCAGCTTTAAGCTAGGGTGAGAACCCTAGCACTGATTTTCAGTGGCTGCCATTGTGCGAGAAAGAAAGAAAGTGAAAGCATGGGACAATACAGAAAGAAAAATAAATATAAAATAAATTAAGTATACATAGATTTAATATAACAATACTAAGTAAATAAACAGAAGATATTAAAATAAGAACTTAAGGACGTAATTTAAGGACAGTGTATAGGTATACATCATATGGGTCTACAGAGTACATCATCATCAGGCACCGCATTTCAAGGCAAACTAAAAATGCATTTTTAATTTAATAACAATTTAATTAATGTCACGAAGACTGTTTTTGTGATTGAAACAATAAATCTTTATATTTGCTTTTAAATAATTGTTTAGACTGTAGATTACGCAAAGGTGGTGGAATATTATTCCAACATTTTGTTGCTGTGTATTTAAAGCTGCCCTGAAAATTTAAGGTACTTAATTGGATAAGGATTAATGATGTATTGTATAAAAATTGCTTTGAACATAAGGCATTATTTTTCGTAAAAAGTAAATGTCAAAAAATGCTATTGTGGGTTATCAATAAGAGATAGACATACACCATCGCGGTCTTTTCTATAGACCTTTGCAAGGTGTACAAATACTTAGTACATCATTTAGATAAATCTCATAGGGCCAGCGCTTGCAATGTAAGCGGAAAAAAATTTAATTATTTACGACATCACATTAGAAACCTCAAAAATTACAGTATTTCTCTACTCCGTATTGAATGTTATTATACATACAAACCTTCCTCTTGAATTACTCTATCTATTAAAAAAACCGCATCAAAATCTGTTCCGTAGTTTAAAAGATTGAAGCATACATAGGGATATATGGACAAACAAAGAATGCGACTTTGTTTTATACTATGTAGTGACATATATAATTTAAAATTTGTGAGTGTATTTTTATAGACAAAATGAATAAAATTAAAAACTATTCCTTAAACATATAAGCAATGGTTAGGTAGCTTACGATTGCTGTAATGTAGCAGTGCGCAACCACAACAGTGCTCGGTAGGCTTGCCAGTGCACGGCGCAGTGCCCCGCGCCCGGCACACCGCCTGCACCGTGCGCCACGCCCAATGCAGCTAGGGCTCCACGTACCACTCTTGACCTAAATAAAAAATAGACCTCTGATACTAAAAATAAGAAAAATTCATCATCTTCCTGCCTTTATCCCACTCTAAGTGGGGTCGGCACAACATGTTATAAACATGTTTGTACATGACTTGGCTACGTTTTTACGAACGGCCGCCTGCCTAACATCAACTTACCTTAGTCGTATTTTACGACACCTCGGTAAGAGAGAGGGTGGTCTATTCTACTTAACCGGATACCACACGGTAGGTCAATTTACCTTAGTCGCCTTTTACGACACCTCGGTAAGAAATGAGGTTGGTCTATTCCACTCAGCCGGATACCACACGGCGGGTCGTCTTACCTTAGTCGCCTTTTACGACACCTCGGTAAGAAATGAGGGTAGCACTATTCTATTCAGCCGGATACCGTTACCGTTAAAAAATAAGATAAATTCTTGAACCCAAATCTGAACAATGCTTTCGACGAACAATGGCACGGGAACTGAGCAAACTTTGGAAATATCTCAAAGATAATAAGAAATCTCTGAATAAAATTGGCTTATAATTTTTTTTAAAGGTGCTCACTCACCTCATTTCGGCCATTTGTCGAATTGCTTCAGTAACTATGGCTACACCTAAATCACTAGCAAAGAGACTATCGTATTCGTTCACTTCTTCTAGTTCACCTGCAATGTCAAGACAATGTTAGATGAGTTCTTGGAACAGGTGTTACACCAAAAACGCACTTTTTCCCTATATGATAAGTTATGCCTTTAAAAATGGTAGAAGGAGACTTTTGACTATCAAAGTGATATTAGCAGGCTTTCTGTATTCTTTCTTACTGTTAAAAATGTTCAACTTACTTTTACAAGTATCAAGTTCGGGGACATCCAACCTTAGAGCATCGTTTAATTCTAGCACAGCATTTTGTAAATCCTTAATAGGCTCCAGAATGGATGTGATTTCATCTATTTGTTCAGGTGACAAGGTCTAAAAAGTAAAACTTGAATTATAACATAGAAAGTTATATCCGTAACGTCCGTGAATATGTTGATAAGTCAACTAAGCTCCTTTTATATTTTTAATCATAATAGTCATTACGAATGCCTAATTTATCATCATCATCCTCCTGCCCTCATCCCACTCTAAGTGGGGTCGGCACAACATGGTACAAATATGTTGTCACATGATTTGGCTACGTATTTTACGACCGGCCGCCTACCTGACGTCAGCTTACCTTACCTTACTTACCTTAGTCGTATTTTACGACACCTCGGTAAGAAGAGGGTGCTTTATTTTACTCAACCGGATACCACACGGTGGGTCAACTTACCTTAGTCGCCTTTTACGGTAAGAAATGAGGGTGGTCTATTCTACTCCGCCTGATACCACACGGCGGGTCGTCTTACCTTAGTCGCCTTTTACGACACCTCGGTAAGAAATGAGGGTGGTACTATTCTATTCAGCCGGATACCACACGGCGTTAATGCACAATGGATATGGTAAATATTTCAGTGAAGTCGATAAGTCGCAATTATATCGCGTATACAATCTTGTGAATATTTTAATAACTCTCTCAAAAATAATCTAAACTTAAACCTATTTAAAGCTGCCCTGAAAAGTGTGCGACTTGTTAAGTTATTCACGCCTGGTACGGATATTATGGAATTGATTGTATATTAATTCTTCTTCTTTAACCGAAGAACGTCCGTTGCCGGACATAGGTTTCTTTATGACATCTACCTACACACCATGCTTTTTTTTAAGTGGTCGGCACAACAAGTTATAAACATGCTGCCATATGATTTAGCTGCGTTTTTACGACCGGCCGCCTGCCTCACGTCAACTTACCTTAGTCGTATTTTACAGAATAGACCAGCCTCATTTATTACCGAGGTGTCGTAAAAGGCGACTAAGTTAAGTCGACCCGTCGTGTGGTATCCAGCTGAGTAGAATAGACCACCCTCATTTCTTACCGAGGTTACATAAAAGGCGACTAAGGTAAGTTGGCCCACCCTGTGGTATCCGTTTAAGTAGAATAGACCAACCTCTTTCTTACCAAGGTGTCGTAAAATACGACTAAGGTAAGTTGATGTCAAGCAGGCTGCCGGTCGTAAAATAGGTAGCCAAATCATGTGATATGTTTATGACATGTTGTGTCGACCCCACTTAGAATGGGATAAGTGCAGAAAGATGATGATTTTTAATGCATTAACCGGTGCTGGATTATCCTGGGGGGCGGCGGCGAGCAGCAGGTGCAGCAGTCGCGGCAGCAGGCGGTGCTGCGGCGCGGCGCACGCGAACAGCCTCCGCTCCAGATCATCAGCCCCCAGAGTGGTGGCCGCCCGCTCCCACCGCGCGCCCGCCACCACCACGCGCACCGCATCCGCCGACAGTTCACCCATGTCGCCACCTTACGCAGAACACAAATAAAACAACATATGTCTGGAATGTGGTTTCCATTCCATATTTCGTTATTTTTTTTTTGTTATTAATTTTTTTTTTGTTCCATTTTACAAAAGTAATAATAAAATTATTTTGCTATAATCCGCGATGAAGTAAAATAGAAAATATATATAAAGCTGAATGTAGAGTGGACAATAATGTAGAGTGGTTATCATACCAGATACATGCAGGATTCGTAAAAACACATGCACAAACCTCCGCCACCGCCACCACAATACACAAGCACTATATACGTTCACTATCACAAACTCAACAATCGTTTCGCCCCGCAACCGAAGCATCATCAGGAGATAGGCTCCACGACCAAAATCGCAAAGCAATGTTCCATTTTAATTTCTGTTCTTTCTATGCTCAAAAATTGTATCCGAATGGATTATTAATTAAGTATTTTATATGTGGAAATGTTTAAATAGCTTAAGCTGTTCATTTTCCAAATAAATAAAATAAAAATAAATAAAACACATAATCAACATTCTACCATCCTTATCCCACTCTAAGTGGGGACGGCAGAATATGTTTTCATCTGACAATATTGATCGATTTGTAAATTAAACTTATTGTATTTGGTTTGAATCCTATTCTACTATTATAAATGCAAAAGTTTGTGAGTATAGATGTATGTTTGTTACTCTTTCACGGCGAATCCGTTAAACGAATATCGATGATATTTGGCACAATTATTCCTTATACACCGGCGTAACATATAGACTTTAAAAATCCAGTTAATTGTACAGGAATAGGATGACATTGAAAAGCGCCATCTATTATTATCAACTCATCTCGCAAACGAAGTTGCGGGTAAAAGCTAGTGTTATAGAACTCGTACTACTATAAATAAAATTAAATTATTTATAGAATTAGGCGTTACTTTGTGGAGATCCATAATACAAAACTAATAATGAAATTATATTTTCTATTTACTTTAATCACGGATTATAGCAAAATAATTTCATTGTTACTTTTGAAATACAATTTGGATAAGAACAATTATTGCAAATATTATGTGCTCATTACTGACGACGCTCAATCCGTTCATGGAGTTGCTTCTGACAATAAAACAATTCTCCTCTTAAATAAATCGAATCTCATCATTATTGTGTATTAAGTTACATCCGTACATACAACTTTAAATCGTGCGTGTTATATAGCATATATTGTTATCTCTAAATTTTATTATTGTTTTTTCGAAATCAGAATATTAGCATCAGAAAAGGGTATTATTTAACAGCGCATATTTAACGTAATCTGGAAACTAGTTTTAGCTGGCCTCCACGATCCAGGCTAGTGTGGACAAAATTACTCTGTATTAATCATAGATTAGATAAATATAAACATTGTAACTTCAATTAAGACGTAAAATCAGTTTCAGTTAATAAACATTTCTTATTTCTTATCCAATATAACGCCGTGTGGTATCCGGCTGAATAGAATAGTACCACCCTCATTTCTTACCGAGGTGTCGTTAAAGGCGACTAAGGTAAGTTGACCCACCGTGTGGTATCCGGCTGAGTAGAATAGACCAACCTCATTTCTTATCGAGGTATCGTAAAAGGCGACTAAGGTAAGTTGACCCACCGTGTGGTATCCGGTTTAGTAGAATAGACCACCCTCTTCTTACCCAGGTGTCGTAAAATACGACAGAGGTAAGTTGACGTCAGGCAGCCAAATCATGTACAGCATGTTTATAACATGTTGTGCCGACCCCACTTAGAGTGGGATAAGGGCAGTAAGATGATGATTTCTTATCCAATATACCTATGGTGGCACCGGCATCAGGCAATGTATCTTCGGGGGATGGAGACAGCATAATCCTCTCCAGCGGCTCGAGCTGTCGCACTAGTGACACTCCCGAGCGGCGCACTACTGCACACCACCAACCACTCTCGGCCTCGCCTATCTAAACATACCACATCCTCTAGTCGATTTCAATGATCGTGATCAATCACGGAACCTTCGGAATCAATCACGATCATTTCGTGATCAATCACGGAACCTTCGGAACGGACTTAGAAGTGGAGCCTATATACAGTCTGACGTGAAGCGTCACTTGGGCGTCATGGCCTCCCTCGTCAGCACTGCATAGGGAATAAGGATATAACAGAATGAAGAATGATAGCTTTCCATCTGCTACGGATCCCAGGTACACGAATTGCGTCGGATACATCGGATAAAATTAAACATATAGTAAATTTTTAATTGGAATTCACTAATCGCAAAAAATTATAAATAAGTAAGAGTTTAACTCACATGATTCGAAACTATGAGACCAAGAGGTTTTTGCAGCCCCTCCATATACTGCACACACCAACTATATAAGTCGGACCAGCATCTAAAAGGACAGAAAAAAATCCATGCGATTAAAAACTACAATCACACCATCCGTAACAACTGGACTTTGGAATTATATAATGATTATAAACAGACAAAGAATTGTCAAATTATATCTTGCAAAACAAAATACTCATAGACATCATCATTCATTATTTTCCTGTCCTTATTAACATTTTGTCACATGATTTGGCTACGTATTTTACGACCGGCTGCCTGTCGTCAGCTTACCTTAGTCGTATTTAACGACACCTCAGTAGGAAAAAAGGTGGTCTATTCTACTCAAACGGATACCACACGGTGGGTCAACTTACCTTAGTCGCTTTTTATGACACCTTGGCAAGGCATGAGGATGGTCTACTCTGCCGGATACCACACGGCGGATCGACTTACGTTAATCGCCTCTTATGACACCTCGGTAAGAAATTAGGGTGGTGTATTCTACTCAGCCGGATACCGCACGGCGAAACAAAATAATCATAGACAATAACTATAAATAAATGGTCAATTGGCAATAAACCGATTGGCCCGTTGGCATAGGTGGCAGTGACCCTGCTTGCAATTCGGGGGTCGAAGGTTCAATTCGATATTGAAGTATCCTGCAACGGAAATCTTTTCCTACAATGTGAAACTAAATAACAAGTTATTTTGTAGATAAGAGGAAAATCTTTGATCACAGTGTAGATGGTATAGTCTTAATCTCTATTGTTTCACAAGCACAGATCCTAAAAATAAGATTATTTTATAGATTTGGCAAAATACCATTAAAAAAATTTATGGAATTGAATAGAAAAATTACAAAAATTGAATATCATGTAGATATGGTATATACCTAAGTATTGTTTTATAGTCGAAAGTCTTACTTGTGCATCAATTGTGACAGATCGAGTGTGGTGGAACGTGCACTGAGGTTAAGCATGCGCGCCTGCACCGCGCCCATACACGATTCCCTAAGATCGCCATCGACCACCGTCTCTGCCCCACCCCAAGTCCGACGATATATCTGTAATGATATTATGATATGATGATTTATAAATGCTTTTTTTATTTCCACTGATGTGTATGTGAAGTACGAAATATGCGTATCTTATGCAGTGTATTAATTCATCATCCTCATACCCTTATCCCACTCTAAGTGGCGACGGCACAACATATTACAAACATATTGTCATATGATTTGGCTACATATTTTACGACCGGCCGCCTGCCTGACGTCAACTTACCTTAGTCGTATTTTACGGCTCCTCGGTAAGAAAGAGTTGGTATATTAGTATTCTATGAGGACTATCACTCTTAAGTTTACTTTGTTATAAAATTTGAATGTCAAACTTGACGAAACATGTTTTAAAATTAATAATTAACATCTACCTACTTGTAATCCATGTTTTAAGCAAATAAATGATTATTGACTTTGACTTTGGACAATACTAAACTTGCCTATTTTTACTTAACCTACTGGTTTCTTATTCGTTATGATTAGCTGTTATTTCGTTTCTTGGGCTCATACAACACTGTTACTACTAGTCCTTTATAATATAACTTACGACAAGGGCCTTTTTAACGAGAGCGGGTGGAAATAAACCAGGTGCTAGGAGCCGATCACGATACTGCTTGTGCGAGCTGAGCTGCGGCAAGGCGGCTAGCGGCTCGCGCGCTGCCACCGCACGCCAGCCCACCTCTGCGCCGATTGGGCTGCCTTCATTTGAAACTTTTGTTAGAATAATAAAAACAATATCTATAAAAATAGCGGCCTAGCGGTTACTATCCCACTGCTGAGAATAGGCTTCTTCTGTCTGTTTTTGGAGAGAAGGACTGGAGCTAAGACCTACTACGCTACTCCAATGCGGATTGGTAGGTTACACATATCTCCTGAATTCTCTCGAGATTTGCAGTTTTCCTCAAGATGTTTTCCTACACGGAAAAGCGTGTGATAAATTGCCCTGCCCTTTTCCACTTGTCACATGATTTGGCTACTTATTTTACGACCGGGCGCCTGCCTGACGTCAACTTACCTTAGTCGTATGTTACGACACTTCGGTAAGAAAGAGGGTGGTCTATTCTACTCAAACGGACAATAAACTCAAATAGAAAAACAAAAAAAAATTTTTTTTAGTTGAACATAGATAAAGGATACACTCTTGTTATTTTTAAATTAAATTAAAGAATAATAAAAAGCTGTGGTCCGGCCTCACAGGAGGCACCCTTAGGACGACGTTCCCCGACGCTAGTAGAGCTTCTGCGCTCTACTCACCGCATTTCGCAACCTCGACGATGCTTGAAAGGTGACTAAGGTAAGTTGACCCACCGTGTGGTATCCGGTTGAGTAGAATAGACCACCCTCTTTCTGACCGAGGTGTCATAAAATACGACTAAGGTAAGTTTAAGTCAGGCAGGCGACCGGTCGTAAAACACGTAGACAAATCATGTGACAACATGTTTATAAAATGTTGTGCCGACCCTACTTAAAGTTGGATAAGGGCAGGAGAATGATATGTTCTGGGTAATAGAGTTTGATGCTCTACCCAATAAAAACATGTCCCATAGATATTAATAGGAATATAATTACAGTATACCTACATATTGTTTTTTATAGCCCAGCGGTAACACCGTGCGACTCATCACGGGTGGTCACGGGTTGAAACCCGGGCAGACAGCAATGAGTTTTTCTGTTAAAACTTGTGTCTAATTGATAATTGCAATTTATCACACGCTTTTCGTTGAAGGAAAACATCGTGAGGAAACCTGCATATCTCTAGAGAAGTCTGGAGATATGTGTAATCTACCAATCCGCACTAGAGCGGTAGGTCTTGGCTCCAAACCTCTCTAAAAAAGGAGAGAAGAGGCCTATTCTCAGCAGTGGGATAGTAACAGGCCGCTACTTACTTACTTAATTATATATTTAAGTTAGGTAACGAAATAAATGTATTATATTTAAAAATGCTAAACTCAGATTCAAGTCAGATTCTTCATTTTTGATTTAACTGTATAAAAACTTTATATGAGTTGTCGACCTTTGCAATTAATACACCGGAATAGTAGTAAACTTACTAGTAACAACAGCATCACCGTCCGGTTGTGTCCACAGAGCCCAAATAACGTGACACCCCTCGCCATAACCAATTGAATAATCTAGAAGGTCCAACTAAAACAACGAACATATTTAATAACATTGGCTCGGGCGTTAAATTCAACCTAGATATTCCAGCATTGATGAAATGAATATAAAATACTGGGAAGAGCAAATTATTTAAGCGTGAGTTTATTAAGATAAACTGGAATAGTACATTTAAAACTTTCGCGATTCATGATCATTTTACACTTATTGTATCGTAAAAAGCGGTAATTCGATTTTATATATGTTTAAAATAAATTTATGTATGTATTCATTATATCCTACTGCCCTTATCCCACTCTAAGTGAGGTCGGCACAACATGTTACAAACATGTTGTAACATGATATGGCTACGTATTCTGCAAGCTGCCCTCTGCCCGACGTTAACTTACCTTAGTCGTATTTTACGAGAGCTCGGTAAGAAAGAGGGTGATCTATTTTACTCAACCGGATACCACACGGTAGGTCAAATTACCTTAGTCGCCTTCTATGATACCTCGGTAAGAAATGAGGGTGGTACTATCCTATTCAGCCGGATACCACACGGCGTATGTATATATGTTTGTTCCTAATAGATTTTTCTTTTATAAAATTTCATAGAATCATTAGATCCGCTGAATCAGCGGATATTTACAGGTTGTAAAGTTTTGTGGCGATCAGAGCATATTTTTTAAGTTTAGTTGCGAGGGAAATTCGAAACCAGAAACTGGAATGTCTATATTTTTACCTGGGGTCCAAAAATGCGACATATCCGCGAAAATTTCACGGCTCCAGCCCCGCCGTCGTGCATTTTCATCACCACGAATTCACATTCAATTGGAAATGAGAGAAATGCCACTAATATTATACCTCCATCCAAACCAGTTGTGTATTGTAACATGTGCCCATGTGCTGTAATATGTCACAATAACTTTAACAACAGATGAACTTTACCTTTACATAGTAATCAAATTAAAGCGAAATAATCTTTATTCAAAAAAGCTTTTTCAAGCAATTTTGAATCGTCAAGGAACAATTCTTTAAATTTATTTATTTATTTATTCTTATATCTTATACTACAAATTTTACTATACTATTCTTATATCTTATACTACAAATATTACTATAATATTACAAATTTTACTCCTTATACTACAATTCTATTTAAAAAAATAAAGTTACAGATATATAAAAAAAGGAGTGCTGTGGCGCTCGCACTAGGATAACCTGTACCACGAACGCCATCGCCTTCCTTAGGACCCATTCTAAATATTTATAACTTACACAGTTACACCTATATACGCCGTGTGGTATCCGGCTGAATAGAATAGTACCACCCTCATTTCTTACCGAGGTGTCGTAAAAGGCGACTAAGGTAAGTCGACCCGCCGTGTGGTATCCGGCTGAGTAGAATAGACCAACCTCATTTCTTACCGAGGTGTCGTAAAAGGCGACTAAGGTAAGTTGACCCACCGTGTGGTATCCGGTTGAGTAAAATAGACCACCCTCTTTCTTACCGAGGAGTCGTAAAATACGACTTAGGTATGTTGACGTCAGGCAGGCGGCCGGTCGTAAAATACGTAGCCAAATCATATGACAACATGTTTGTAACATGTTGTGCCGACCCCACTTAGAGTGGGATAAGGGCAGGAGGACAGTTACACCTATATATATATATATTAGTTAGTTATACCTATTTGTGTGTGTCAGCGTGTGTGAGTGTGTGTATGTGTGTGTGCGTGTGTGTATTTGTTTGTGTGTTTGTGTCAACAAAGTGTGATAGTGATAGTCTTCGAGTTTAACTTATTATTTTAACTCCGGTGACTAATTCCTCCGTTTTTAGATAATTAAGTCCTTTCAACCAAGCATTGACAGTTTTTCTGCACGAGATTTTATTTAGATTAGAGATATTTAAGATATTGTCAATTTTGTTATATAATTTTGCGCTTAGGAAATAGTACTGACGGCCAGCTCCAGCGGTTCTATGAGGTAAAATTTCAAAAATCTTTTGTTTACGTCTTTTTTCTGGCATTGGAACAATTCTTACTTCTGAGTGTTTACGCAATATTGAATTCGGGATAAAGAGCTGCTGAACATTTAGGACATTCCACTCTTTATAAAGAACGATTGTTGGATGCCTAAGGGGTTTGTTACCCATTATTTTCAATATGCCCCTTTGAGCTCGCTCAAGACGAAGCATGTCTCCTTTATCAGCAACGCCCCACACTGTGATGCAGTACGAGAGTAACGATTGAGCCAGCGCAAAATAAACTGTTTTTAATTGGTAATGGTCAGCAATATTTCTTCATTACCTAAATATAAACATCAGTTTGCAAAAACGCGAAACGAGTGAATTGATTTGTTTTCGACAGCATAAGCATCCGTTTAATATAATTAATTAAATTTTTTAATATATGGGACACTTACACACACGGTTGTCCATCCCCAAAGTAAGTAACCTAATACTTGTGTTATGGTAGACAGACAACTGGAGACTATATACTTATATATTTTTTAAATACATACTTAAATACAAATATAAACCCCGGCCCAAAGACCAGCAAATTCATTTATAGAAAATGTTGGCCCTCGGCGGGAATCGAACCCGCAACCCGCGGAGCTGAAGGCAGGGTCACTACCCACTGCGCAAACGGGCCAGTCAACTAGGCTAGCACTTGTGAATTTTCTACACAATTTTGATAAATTATGAATTATTTACAAATTGCACAAAGCACTACCAACCATCTGATTTCTAATAAAACTGGTCAATGTTAATTCTGTGATCACTGATTTGCTTGACAACCATAATTACTGGTATAAACCTTCACACATCATTCAAAATCAGTTATATCCAGAATTGTATATAAAAAGTTAAATTGTAAATCGACAAGTTTCTAAACGATTTTAAATACATAAACATTTTATACTTATCAGCATCATCTGAAACTACTTTTTTAAATACATAATAAACTTAAAAGAAGGATTCTATTTTATTAAATTTATCAAAAACAATATATGTTTATACTAAAATTTGTTTTTCCACTGTGTGGTATCCGGCTGAATAGAATAGTACCAACCTCATTTCTTACCGAGGTGTCGTATAGGCGACTAAGGTAAGTTGACCCACCGTGTGGTATCCGGATAAGTAGAATAGACCAACCTCATTTCTAACAGACATGTCGTAAAAGGCGACTAAGGTAAGTTGACGTCAGGCAGGCGGCCGGTCGTAAAAATGCAGCCAAATCATGTAACAACATGTTTATAACATGTTGTGCCGACCCCACTTAGAGTGGGATAAGGGCAGGAGGATGATGACTAAAGTTTGTTTTTCTTCCTATATTTCTTTTACCCATTAGTTTTCCTTATTACAAAAAGTGTAACATAACCTACTTTACTGTTTTTTTAGTGATGCACAAAGGCATAAAGAAAGGTTTGTTATTTATATTTGATTAAATAGTATGATGCAATAATAAAAAATACAATATAAAATACAGTTCATTAGTTAGTTATTTACTTACGAGGAGGTTTAGGTTTATCTAAAGTCTGTGACAAAGGTGATGAGACTGCAGTAGGCGCCCCCCCATCATCTAACAGCCAAGCACGAAGACAAGCATCTCCACATATAGCAATCGCTAATCCATTTGTCAGTACTACACCATATGTGTCAACACCATCACTTTTTCCCCTGTCATGATTAAATTAAATTTTCATACGTGAAAATTAAATTTTCATTTCATTGCAGAAAGGCATTAAAATCATCCACACTCTTTGTGTAGGTCATAAACAAGTTTTAATTTGATTTTTTTTTAATACAAAGTAGGTTTCTAAAATAAAGTGAATAAGTTTTTTGAATTTGAATTAATATGAATATAAATTATTGGTTTTGGTAGGATTAGCATTCTAAATACTATAATTCTAAAGATAGTTAATTGAAGTACCTCAATGCTCCAGTAAGTCCATGCAAGAATCTAGGTACTGTGGATTCACGTTTAAGAGATAATGTCACTGCAGAACCAGTCACTGGCAGTTTAACCAAAAGGAGACCTCCTTCACCACCGTAACCAAATGCTAAGGCAAATACTGCTTCACCATTTTCTCTTAATAAAGAAGCACATGAATGTGCTACACCCACATCTGTAAAAAATTTTTAGTCTAAGGTAACAATATATATTTTAATAATTATTGTATTTAAAATATGTGGATTAAGAAAATAATGCTTATAATAATCATCATCTTCCTGCCCTTATCCCACTCTAAGTGGGGTCGGCACAACATGTTGTCACATGATTTGGCTACGTTTTTTACGACCGGCCGCCTGCCTGAGGTTAACTTATCTTAGTCGTATTATACGACACCTCGATAAGAAAGAGTGTGGTCTATTCTACTTAACCGGATACCACACAGTGAGTCAAATTACCTTAGTCGCCTTTTACGACACCTCAGTAAGACATAAGGGTGGTCTATTCTGTCAGCCGGATACCACTCGGCGGGTCGACTTATCTTAGTTGCCTTTTACGACACCTCGGTAAGAAAAGCAGGTGGTACTATTCTGTTCAGCCAGATACCACAGGGCGGAATGCTTATAATAATATAGTAGGTATATTAAATATACCATTTTATAAATCTTAAATAAAAAAAAAATATCGTCTAGTGGAAAGTCCACTAAAAGTAGTTATACTGACATAACTATAGTAGTCGGATATATGGTATGGGGGGCTTTTTTGTAGATATTGATATGTTCTATAATACTGTATGCTATACGTTGCTTAGCAAAGATGCAGCTTTCGAATGGTGAAAGAATTTTTGAAATTGGTCTAGTAGTTTTTGTGTGACAACATTAAAACAAACATACATACAAATTTTTCCTCTTTATAATATTATAGATAAGTTGTAGATATAAAGTTGTAACGAATATGTTTGTAATATATGATTGATGGAACAATAATATCCTAATACAAAAGTAATAATAAAATTATTTTGCTATAATATAATCCACAATGAAATCATCGCAGATTATATTATATATTAATTCATATAGAATTTTACTTTACTTACTTATATAGTTTACTTAATAAATATATATTTATTCATATAGTTTACTTACTTGTATTTGAGTACTGATTGAGAATGTGATAATTGTTTGGATTATTCACTGCATTTGTATCAATAAAAATTGAAGGTGAGATACTGCATATTGAACCAAATGTTGACTACAACAATAAATGTGTCATGATTATAAAAAATTAAACTATGTAAAAATCAAAATTGTATTTATTTATTAGTTATATACTCCCTAGTGTAATGAAACTTTCCAAAATATATTCTTCATATTTTTTATTAACTGAATTAAAAATCTAAGCAGTCCCAATATTTCTTGAAGTTTTAATTTACCTTTGTATCTAAAACATCAGGGTGTGGAAACATAAGTCTATGCACTGATGAAACAGTGGCAGCAAGTATAACAATTTGCTGTGAAGTTATTCTCTCATAAAACATTAAATTGTTTAAGGGTGGTGTACCAGGTGCCACTTTGCATCTTAAATTGCATACAGACAAATTTGCATCTAAGGAAACTTCTGATAATTCTATGGAATCAGATGTAGTTTGCCTAAAACAAATTGAAAAAGTTAATATAAGATTTAAAGCAAGAGTTAATTATACCGAGCAGTTTAATATTACCAATATATAAATCTGTTTCTTGTACTTTCTTTTTTAGAGTCCATGTACCAATAACCACCGGCTTTTTGAGGTAATTTAATATCTTGTAATGTGCTATGTGTTCCGCCTGTAATTAACAGTATAGTTAAACAGATATCCATCAGTAACGGACATAACCTAGACTTAATACCTGTATTTAAAACAACTTCTTTCCATTTTTCGGGTGTATTATGATTTGGAGTAATTTCTTTAAAAATTACTGGTATAGATTCAATAAACTCCATGGCACTAAAAGACCTTTTACTACTATGTAAGTATTTTGTTCAAAAAATCATATATCTGATATTATATCACGAAATTATTATACTTTCAATATGTAATTTTCTTATAAATATAAATATTATTCAAACTTTCAAATATCGCAATACAGAGCCTAATGGCGCGCACCATATATTACTAACCAGGGCGGTTTTACTACAGGCGCCAACACATGCTATCTCGCATCCCTCTTGCACATGTATGTATTTATGAATGAATCGTATGAAAATAGTCTCAGCTGCATCTCGCTCCACTCCTACATACATATATTTACGCACTCATTCTCATTTGACTGTCTATCATATAACAAGACAACAAGTTGATTTTATTAATGAATGGGCGGTGTATTAAATTTTTAAATTTCCCGTTGTAAAGTTCTAGTACTTTAATTTTTATAAGTATAATTTTATATATACAGTATAATTTTTATTTCCTATTTGACTTAGTTATCGTTATATAAAAATTATGATATGTACATTAATTTCGATTGATGAATTAGCTATATTCATTATTATATTAAGGATATGTCTTGCGATTTTATATAGCTTCTAGTGTCTTGTAGTGCAATGAATGATTAATAATGGAACATTAAAGTTAAAGTTTTTTAGAAGTTGTTCTAATTGATCATAAGTGTGTATCTATCTTAGTTATGAATAATTCGGACATAACTTAAATGGTCTACTTAATATTTTTTTTTAAAAGTATTTTCAATTGAAGTTGTATACTTCATTGTATTATATTAGAACTTTAAAAATGATTGTCAAGTTTTTTATAATGAGACTCGGATGAAAAGGGAGTAAATAGCAAAAGAGAGCAAGTTTATTCTGTATAAAGCAATATAGGGTATATTGCTTTATATAACACTATTGTTGATTTTTAATTAAAAAGCAAAAGCAAAAATTAAATTTACGATTGATTAAACGATTGTTGATTAAATGCAGATTTAAGAATCCTCAGATCCAAGATTAAGAGTAATTTTTTATTTTAATATGATTGTCACATGATGTTATTTATAGTTATGATTTGAGATATCTTTACATTTAACAGTGCTAATAAAAGATATAATAGTATGTGTAATAACAGCAATATTAAAAGACTTCTATAAAACTGAAAGTAAATATTTATGTAATTTAAAAATCACTTAGAATGTGCAACTGTTTCTTATATCTAACAGAAATTAAATAACAAACAATATTTCTCCTTCATACTTATGCAATAATAAAAAGCAATTTTTGTAAAAGTGAACCCATTTACTCTTTCTTAACAAATCAATGCAGAATGACACAGACAACATTTTTTTATATTATAGAACAACTATTCATATAGAAGTGAAGTCTGAATTTATGAAGCTAAGTTAGATTCCCGTAATTTCAGCCACAGATGTAAGCGTGCACTCAAACATCAGTAGCCAAAAGCGACTGGGAAAAGAATTAAGGTTTTACATGTATTGCAGGTGCCAAATACCGGCTCTTTGCCAACCGCAACACATAACCATTAAAAAAAATGTAAAAATTAATGACGTACGAATTACCAAAACTGCGCAATTTCAGAAATCAGTACGACACCTTTATAATGGCTAGCCCGTTAATAAAACGTCTAACAAAGTAGCGCGCTTTTGAAGCTAATGTTCGACGATACAGAAAACGAACATTACCAACAAAACGCCTACACAGTATGGGAAGAAAGAACACCGCAGTGTCCACCTCAACCATACTGTTAAATGAGAAGAAAAAGCCCTGCAGCTTTTACAGGAGGGCAGTCAGACGCTGCGAGTGCGACGCGGGAGTCCGACAGCTGGCCTCGTGACTCCACGAGCTACGCTAGTCTGGCCTCGCTGCCGCCAATGAAGACGTGCCGCCGCCCCTCACCCCAGGCCGGCTCGTCCGGCTATGCCGCAGCTGCTGTCGCTCCGCCGTCGCCTCGAGCGCTCGAACAGCGCCAGGCCGAACAGTAGCGTCAACCACCAGGAACAGGACCGAAGACGTCGTACGCATCTTTCCACCTCTGTAATTTGAGAAAATACATTTGAGGTAACTAATACTCAAGTGAAGTCTGAATTTATGAAGCTAAGTTAGATTCCCGTAATTTCAGCCACATATGTAAGCGTGCACTCAAACATCAGTAGCCAAAAGCGACTGGGAAAAGAATTAAGGTTTTACATGTATTGCAGGTGCCAAATACCGGCTCTTTGCCAACCGCAACACATAACCATTAAAAAAAATGTAAAAATTAATGACGTACGAATTACCAAAACTGCGCAATTTCAGAAATCAGTACGACACCTTTATAATGGCTAGCCCGTTAATAAAACGTCTAACAAAGTAGCGCGCTTTTGAAGCTAAGGTTCGACGATACAGAAAACGAACATTACCAACAAAACGCCTACACAGTATGGGAAGAAAGAACACTGCAGTGTCCACCTCAACCATACTGTTAAATGAGAAGAAAAAGCCCTGCAGCTTTTACAGGAGGGCAGTCAGACGCCGCTTGTCATTAAATATTAAAGATTACAATGTTTATATTTACCTAAGCTATGATTAAAACAGAGTAATTATGCAAAAGTAATAATAAAATTATTTTGCTATAATCGGCGATGAAGTAAAATAGAAAATATATATAATGCTTAATGTAGAGTGGACAATCGGTTATCATACCTGATACATGCAGGATTCGAAAAAAACACATGCACAAACCTCCACCATACACAAGCACTATATATATTCACTATCACAAACTCAACAACTCAAATGTTTGAATTTCAACAAACATTCTCGGATAAAATTTGAGTAGTTATCCAAAACTTAATAACAAATAAACTATACTTTTGCACTATTTAATACAAAGAAAATTGAAAGTACTGACTCACCAGAAATGTTCGTTATACGTAATATATAACTGTAATCACTTTTTACTTACGCAAAAATATACAAACCAACAAATGATTTTTAATTAAAATTAGACAATTCCATAAACTTCTTGTTAACGCACACTATATACATTAACACGATATAATAGGAATGCCACAATTCCCGTTTCGAGATGCACTTCTCTTGAAAGACGAACAAGGACTGAATGTCACTAAAACGTTTTATCAATAGGAAACTCCCCACCCCCCCCACCGGAAACAATAACGGCACAGTGTTGCCCCTATTTAATCAAAAAGAGCGCGATCAGGGTTGCCACCTTTTTTTTGAAGAAAAATAGTATTTTTCTTTTTAAATCAAAAAATATAGTACTTTTAGGAAATTCAGGAAAAAAAAATAGTACACATCTATTTTCAATGATTATTTATTTTTCCATGATTATTTTTTATTACTTTTCGCTGGATAATGATACGGAGCTAGAGTTACTAACTAACTAAGCCCCGTAAGTACATGAATGAGTTTCATTCAAACATTCCCTATGCAGTGCTGCGGATGCGTTCCATTCACAGTTAATTAAAAAAAGCACGACAATTGTGTTTTTATTGAACTGTAATAATATTGGGAAGTTTTATTTTTTAATTTTAAAATATAAGTAAAAATAAAACTAAAATAATAAAAATAAAACTTTTCCTTTTATAGTAATATTAAAATACTGTACCGTGATCCGAAGTCTAATATAATGTTGAGATAGACCATTGCTTTCACTTCCTTTTTCTGTCTCTTTTCCTCCTTAGTAGTGAATACTATCCGTCCTTGTCTACTGCCACCACCAGGTAGGGGGGATGTTTCGAGGTGGGCCTCGAAACTTTATTCGTCATTGACGTTGTTGTTTTCACTTCGTTCGGACGCTCCACTGGTAAGTGCTAGCAAATTTCTTTTAAACGTATACTATTACTATAATAGTCAACACAGTGTTCTAAAACGTGTTGATTATTAAAGCTAAGACGCTATGCGTCCGTGTTTCTTTTTCCAGTGTTAAGTAGTGAATTTTATTTTTGTGCGGTAACGGATAATATTTACTTTAGATCTAAATTAGCTGAAACAATTGGTAAAATATGAGTGAAGTGAATCTTCAAAACGATTTGAGAGACCAGAACCTACCAAATAATACTGAAGGCGGAAATAGAAAAAGGAAAAGACAATCTAATAAGCCTTTATCACGATCGTCCTCATCAGAAAGTGATTCAAGCAGCAGTGATGATTCATCTACCAAGCGTTCTCGCCGTCATCGACGCAAACGCTCTCGTAGACATCCCCGTGAAAATAGTAAATTAGATAAGCTCATTGCGGAGGTAAACAACATTAAGTCAAGGATATGTGACACTGAATATATTAATGGTTCTATCAGTGAGAATTTGTATAGTGGCTGTCAGTCAGAAGTAGAACAAGGCGAGTCATTTACGTTATCGTTTCGAACAAAATTAAAAGACCGCAATATACTAACAAGTCCTACAACATATTTGGAAATTTCAAAAAGTATTCAAAGATTAGGTGACGTGGAGTGGCAAAATGTAAGGTACGCAGAAGTACAGAAAAATTATCGACTTACCCCCGGTTTTACAGAACTTGAAGCTAACGACGCAATAAAACAATATGAGACTTCACGTACATCTGTCAATGCCGATAAAGCCTTTGCTGCTATTTGCTATGCTCTGATCAAACAAAAAGATCACCTTGAAAAAGAACTTCGTGGATTTTTATTCTGGGCGAAAGATTCACGTGACCTCAATTTTAATTCAATTCATGAAAAGATTGAAGATATTTTTGTAAATGGTGACTTTTCAAATATATCTAACGATGCCCTTCAATTAGTCTGCGGCCATAGAGCCGAAATGATTCAACACAGACGAGAAGCGTTCCTGGCATCGGTTAAAGATCTCTTACATAAAAGAATGTAAAGGAAAATACTGCCCTCTTGCAGCAACTTATTTGATGCTCAAAAATTCTCTTCTGCCTTAGAGAAGATGGGAGAACATCATAAAGTATTCTGGCCTCTTATTAAAGACCGCGAATCCCGATTATATAATAAAATTGATTTCCGGATATCATATCCCATTTTCAAAGCGGCCGCCACTACATCTTCCCAATCGATACAACATACGGCAAGCCACTCTCGAAATTTCACGTATGTTTCCGGTTCCCAAATCGCACGGGTCTATGGGACCCATATTCGACCTAAGAGCTTTAAATCAATATGTGGTCACAACTCCGTTCAGACTCATCAACGTACACAAAGTCTCAAAATTTTTGCAACTAAACGATTGGCTTGTCCAAATAGACCTCTCACAAGCATACTTTCATCTTCAAATAAGCACATCTCACAGACGCTTCCTGCGATTGATGTATCGTCAAGAATTATTGGAAATGAGGTGTCGCCCCCTCGGATTGAGCTCTGCTCCCAGGACCTTTGCTATTGTAAGCAATTGGATAGCAGAAATACTCCGACAGAAAGGAATCTGACTTCTCGTGTATCAAGACTACGATCTATCTAATCGCCACTACAAGCCAACTTATACTGTCGGGGAATTGGTCCTTTTCAGAGAAGAGCTTGCACTCAAATATGAAAGAGCTATTGGTGGTCTTAAAAGTTTTAAAAGATCAAGGTCCGAACCTCCAGTCAACTACAGTACATTTGCTATGCGAGTACAAAACTGTAGTAGCGTACTTACGCAACGAGGGAGGAACGAAGCCTCTGAATTTGCTGGCTTTGACATACAAGATCCTTCAGCTTCTGGATTTCTATCAGATAGATCTACTAGTATATCACCTTTCAGGAATATACAACGCCGAGGCAGATTATCTGTCACGTCATCGGTCTATACCAGAATGGCATCTCCTGCCTCGAGCGACAAATCCCATATTTTCCAAATGGGGGACTCCGATTATAGATCTATTCTCAACAAGACTGATACGTGTAGTAACAAGATGCTGCACTCTGGACTACTATGCAGAGTTTTACGACGCACTGTCAATAATGTGGAACCATGCACTGGGGTGGGTCTTCCCACCCCCACCTTTGAAAGTTCTCCAGCACCTGAATCAATGCATAGGCACGTATCTGATAGTGGTGTCAAGGTGGGAAAAGGTGTTTTGGCGTCCAGATTTACAGGACACATCAGCACCCTGGATAATTTGAGATCTCCACCAGGTACTGGTGGACGTTTTGACAGGGCAGCCTCCTCAGAATGTGAAGGAAATGGAACCGGAAGTATGGAAACTTGGGGCTGGAATGAGCAGTTAAGAGATTGGACGCCGCAGCAAAAAGATCTATTGATTACTAGCTGGCGTCCTTCAACAATAAGAACTTACAAACCTGCTTGGTGCAGATGGGTAAAGTGGACCAATCTCAATAAAGTTTCTTGTAATAAGCCTTATGGATCAGACTTAGCACGTTTTCTGTCAGACCTATTTTTTGTAGAAAAGCTTTCGTACAATACAATTCTGGTTCACAAGTCGGTAGTGGCCACACTATGTGATCCAGAATGTTCTGAACGATTAAGCGGCCACCCTTTTGTTAAGCGAATTCTTAAAGCGATAGCTGTATCAAAAGCAACCTTACCTAAATCTATAATATGGGATATTGATGACGTAATAGAATTTATGTCACGAACAGACCCTAAGACTGAAAACTTGTATCAAGTATCGAGACATACAGCTGCGATATTGCTATTGTATTCTGGAAGTATTCATGGAGTACATGATTTTACTCTTCTAAATGTTGACTCGGAAAGTTGTATAATTCATGATGATTATATAGTCTTATGGTCTTATGTATGGATCAAACACTGACTCCGCTGATTATCGTCAGTCTGGTTGGAGGCTTAATGTTAATTCTAATATAAAATTGGACCCTGTTTTCTGGATAAATAAATTAATAATTACTGGACAAGACAGGAGACAATCTGCCAATTGTTCAAAGCTTTTTGTAATAACTTGTGGAGTACCGAAGCCAGCTTCTAAATGTGTAATTTCAGGCTGGGTTAAAAATTTATTAAAAGATGCTGGTATAGAGGCTACTGCTGGCAGTTCTAGAGCTGCGGTCGCCTCTAAAAGTTGGATCGAAAATATGTCTATTGATGACATACTATCCAGAGGGAACTGGAGATCAGAAAACACCTTCCGAAAATTCTACTGCAAACAAATATTACAATCAAATATGCAAAATAAAAAGCAAATCTTTCAGATTTTTAAGTGATAACATTGCATACATTATACCTATTTATGAATCATTGTCTAATTACAATCATTTAAATGATATTCTTTTATTTTATTGTCAGCATACTCGTCCGTCTTTGTTATCTAACAAATGTAGAAATTATTATTTACTTGATCACATTGACGTTTTAACCACCACCAGGCGATAGCAAAAATCTCTCAACATTATATTAGACTTCGGATCACGGTACAGTATTTTAATGCAAGCGTTTTACCTGAAAATAAAACGTATATTAAAATACTTACCTGATCCGTAGTCTAATATTTTAAAATCCTGCCTGGTGTACCAAAACAACAAGTGCAATGACGAATAAAGTTTCGAGGCCCACCTCGAAACATACCCCCTACCTGGTGGTGGCAGTAGACAAGGACGGATAGTATTCACTACTAAGGAGGAAAAGAGACAGAAAAAGGAAGTGAAAGCAATGGTCTATCTCAACATTATATTAGACTTCGGATCAGGTAAGTATTTTAATATACGTTTTATTTTCAGGTAAAACGCTTGCATTTATTGTGTATGCTTTATTGAAGTGTTGTATATCATATGTCATACCCAATATCAGTTATATTCTATGTTTTAAGTGGTTATTTCTGAATAGTTTTTATTCTTTCTGCGACAGACAAGGATTATAGACATACTTTATTTAACAGAAAGTTATTTGTTCAAGGTACTTTAACATACTATCCCATTTAGTTATGCACATTTCAACTGGATTTTTTGTCTGAGTAACTGTGTCTGGTCAAGGAACTGCTACTGTTGTTGTAATGAATTCATTAATATCTGATACAATGGCTGATATTCTTCAAGTGAGTTAAAATGTTTCAAATATAAATCATTTTAGTTTGTAAACACAAAAATTGGCATGTGTATGTTTAAAGTAACGACCTGTTATCCACCCCAGCAGTGGGAACCATAAGCTTCCTCTATCCGTTTTTTGGAGAGAAGTATTGTAGCAAAGACCTACCATCGCGTTGCTCCAATGCGGATTGGTAGGTTACGCATATCCCTAGAATTCGCTAGAAGTATGCGGATTTCCTTACCATATTTTCCTTCACCGAAAAGAGTGTCATATATTGCAATTGTCAATTAGACATGTGCCTGCGCGGGGTATAAACCCATGATCGTCTTTACAGAGTCGCACGGCCTCACCGCTAAGCTATCACAGCTTGTTCCATATTTATTAAAATGTTTTTTCAATAATTTTCAGATGAACCTGGTCATTGCCAAAGAGAGTACTCATTGGGATGACGTCTAAGGGCTATATGCTGTTGATGCTTTATGGGATAAGCACATGATTAGGTCAATTGATTTGACTAGATGAAGGCAAGTAAATATTTGATGTAAAGTATGTCAGTCTGTCCATTTCACTTTCAATTAAAACTGAAGCTTATATGTCTAATGGGCTAACTGCCTAATCCGTTTGAGATATAACAAAAAATGTTTGGTACAATTTTTCCTCTATTATAGTGATGCAAAAAAGTGTGTGATATAAGAATAGCTTAAAAGACATATTAGTGATGATCATTGGAACTTTGTTACATATGCTTCTTAATTGTCACATACCATTCAGTATTTGGAAAGCATAATATCTATTCTATACTTAAAATATAACTGTAGACAAAGTTATAGACACGTAAAAAATATTTTCCAGACACTATTTAAGACCAGTAGAAGTTAAAAATATATTTTTAAAATTTAAAATTTCTGTTATTTGTCAATGCATCATTCTCCTACCCTTATCCCACTCTAAATGGGGTAGGCACAACATGTTTCAAACATGTTATCACGTGATTTGGTATCTTACGACCGGCCGCCTGCCCAACGTACTTACCTTAATCGGTTTTCGCGACACCTAGGTAAGAAATGAGGGTGGTCTATTCTACTCAGGGGATATCAATGCCAAGATTGTCTGTAAGACTACCTTTGCAAACTAATGTTCTATCTATACATTATTTAAGAATTACTTATTTGTTACAGGTTAAATATGCTGCGAACTCTTCCGCCGGGAAGTGTCCACGAGCCCGATGATGCAGATGAACATATATGAAGAGCTTCAGTCGAATCATAATTATTTAGCCTCATTTATTGACATTAGTAATAACATTTTCACAGCGCGAATGATTTTATTCACTAACAATTTATTTTGCCGCCTGAACCATTCGGAATTTTGGGTTAAGGCTGTAAAAGTCCGCTTCCATGCTAGAGACTCGAGAGAAGGTTGTGTCTTCAAAATAGTACTCATATTAGTATAATTGACAAACATTATGAAGTTTGAAACTTCTTAACTAGGACCCAATGGATTTTTTCTTAAATCCGTGGATAAGGGGGCTCTAGCACACTAGAACGGATCATAATTTGGTTTCATTTTTTAAAACATTATTGGTTAATATTATTGTTTGATAGTTATAGTACCTTGTATTCCATCAGAAATATTTTCCAGAGCCAAGCCATATCATATTACCGGTTCAGTATATTGATATATCGGTCATGTGCAGCAATAGCGGTATAACTCAAAACTCATATTTTGAGATGAATGGGTTTAAAATTTTCATTACTAAGGAAAATGAATAACAATTGCTTAGTTGCTAGTTTAATTGCTAGTTTGCTTAAACGACGGGCTTATGAATTATGAGTTCTGCCTGTATTGCTGCTAAAAATTGTGTATTTTAACATTAACACCATTTATTCCTATTCAAAACACGTGTTTTTACTTGTGTAGCAAAACTAAAAACCTGAGCAATCCTGGGAGTAATATATTTTCAAAACAGGATTATTTAAATTGTGAAATTTTTATAATTACGCTATTGTCTAATAAAACTGAAAGATTTGATCTAGTTAAAATTATATTATCCATCACAAAAACTTATATCTTTGTAATGGCATTATATGGCATGTAAAGTGTTAATTAGTCAAAAATGTATATAACTTAAAAAACTATAATTCTTGGTTAACTTGCGTTAATCATAAATATGATTTCTTAAAAGTTTTTTTGCATATTCGTTATCATAATGCGAGTTAGACAATGGTGTATTAATGTTAAGGAGAATTCACTACAGATACTTGAAAAACGATAATGGAAATGGAAAATTATATCGCAAGTAAAGTTATAGATCTATGATACATGAGGCAAAAGTAACTAACTAATATTACTATTATTAACATTTAAAAAGTGATACAGTTTTCATATTTAACAATATTAGTATTTTACTATACATACTCCATAAGTATAAAAACGTAACAAGATGTAAACAAACAAAAGCATGTGATTCAGGAGTGACAAATATGTCATTACAATAATATTATTAACAAATGAAGAAATTGGAATTCAACTGCAGTGGTCCAAAGAATATCTCCAATATTTATAAAAGTAATTTTCTTAAATTGATTGTTATTTTCTGAAATTAAATATTTATATATTTAGTATAGCAAAACAGCAATATATAATTTAATGAATTTCAGCAGATACAAATTAGCCAAGTAAACTACCTAAAATAGTAATTGCATTAGATTAGCCGACGTAACATAATATCAATATTCTATGAGTTTCACTCTGTGATACTTAAATGTGTAGTATTTTAGTGTCTTTAATATTGTCCATCGTTTTTTTAAAAAAAAATTATAATACCTTTATGTTTGGGTTCTTAAAAGTGGATATTACATAATATTCTTATTTATTTGTTTCAAAGTTTGTAAAATTATTGATGGCAATCATACCATATTTAACCTTATTAAGTGGTGCGAATACTATCAATAATTTTAAATTCTTTGAAAGAAATATAAATAACATTTAATATTAGTATCATGTGTTGTAATAAAAAAGATACTTTATACTAGGCAGATAATGCCTACTATAAAGTACCTGTTTTGACATGTTTACATTTAGTTAAATATTTAACCCATGGAGTATAGTTCCTCATGATATTTTCTTTCATCGAAAACCTTGATGTCAAATGGCACATTAAATATGGCAAAATTTCACAATTTAATTCTTACTTTATATGTATAAATCCGAAGTGTAAACTGATATGATGGAAAATATTATACTTAGAGATAAAAACCACTAATATTCTATAAAACTACTACTAATATATCTAAAAAAGACTTAAATATAAAAGAAATATTTATAATTTACCATCACGTACACTCCTTTTAAGTATAATGTTTTTTCCTAAATACTTAAACGGTAAAAACGAAAGCATCTATTGTTTCAAATACTAATCTTGTACATTTGTTTTCGAGTGAATATTTTAAATTAATTTTGTTTAATAATAATATATAATAATTTAAATTACAATTCCTACATTTTCAAGATAGTTTGAGGACTGTGAAAGCTCTGTTTGGATAATTTTTAGTCAGCTTGCTGTTCCTGTTTCCTATTTAAAAATAGTAATAATTTTTGAAGTTGTACTTTTAGCGTGTTTAAGAAAAACGTTTTTTTTTAAGAAGCATGCATTTAGAAATGCAAAACGGTTGTTGTATATATATTTTTTTATTGCAGTAAAAGTCTTAATAAAGAAGTTCCTTAAATATTTCGTTTTATTAATATTTAAAAATCATTATTAATATGCAACAGGGAAAGCGGTTATCCAAAAATCGGTAAGAGCGGTGTGCGAATCGATAATTATCTTTTGACATCACTAATTTTACTACGATTTTACGTCATACATTATATATATTACTACTCCATATGTGAGAAAGAGTCAGAGCTGAGACTAATTCCGTTTTTATGAATGAAACGGGTGAGAGGCATATAGTTTTTTAGGAATGAGAATGTAAGTAGCTATAGCGCTACTCTGCACCCCCCCCATACCACCGAAAATTGGCTCGCGCCAATGTAATCAATCTCAGGCATCTATTTTATAGTTAGTAATCTATGATGTAGAATGTAATCTTTGGATTTTAGTTAATAATCTATGGCATAGACTACTGATTAGCGCATTGCCAAGTGCCAACCGTATAAATCGATTTAAAAAAAAAAATATTTATTACCTTTTCTTTATTCTTGTTTTACCCTGTTTTTTCTTATTTTTTAAGATAAAATATACTCTGTTTTGTAACTGGAAACGCCAAACCTCATAATATAAAGGTAAAACCTAACTTTATTAGATAGACCCATATTTTTAAAACCTTATATTTTTACTATTAAAACTATTTTCATTATATTGCTTATATTTTAAAAATATATTTATATAATATATTTTGTTATATAATTAATTTATATTATTAATGAGTACGAATTTGTATGGCGGGGCTATGTCCACCATAGACTACATAATTAAATATCATATAACTCCTATTTCAACAAAAACTAGTGTACATATATACATATCAGGTATAAATTATTTTTAGATTTATTAGATTATTTTTAGTTTAATAGTCTATGGACTTTTAGGCTAAAAATAATTTATGGAAGGAGAAAAGAGAAGTAAAAATATAAATAGATAAGGATAGTCATATGTTGCGTCAGTTTTAATGACAGCGTCATTTTAGTTTAAAATAATATTGGTTTACATTTTCAGTTTTGTGAAAATTTTGTTCACATTAAATTGCTTAATAATTTATGAACAATTAAATATAGTGTAGAAACTTTAAATTTTAAATGGACACAATGATTATAAAGTCAGTTATATATTTATAGGTTTGTATGAAATGCCATCGATTTTTATTTGTCTGTCGAACGTGAATGATTTTTCGTACATTTTTTTGTTTGTGAATACGGACTTCAAATTTTAAATTATATTTATTTGATTTACGAGTCTTGTTTCATTAGTCACATAAAATTTTTTACGTAAGTTTTAGATACAAACCGTTTATTCCGCGACATCATATTTTTTTTATACAAATACCGAATCTTCTTTTAATAAAAAGACGTGTTTTAATGAACAGAGTTATAATATCTGGGTGACCGAGCTTCGCTCGGTAATTTTTTACAAAAAAAAAAACTTTAAAAAAAGAAAAAATTTATTATTTAGTTGGGATCGATCCTCAGCACTTACATTTCTCGAGGCTTCCCGTCACCCGAATAAGCTACGTCGACTTGACAGTTAATGGCGAAAATTCTATTCGATATAAATGTTAGTATTTTTTAATGCCCAAAAATAGGGATAAAACAATATTTTTTCTACACAAAACCTAGCTAGATCAATTTTTTTCCCCCAAAACCTCCTACATGCTGAATTTCAGGAAAATCGTTGGAGCCGTTTCCGAGATTCGGAAATATATATATATATATATATATATATATATATATATATATATATATATATATATATATATATATACAAGATTAACTCATTTAAATATTAAGATATCTTGTTATGATTATATATATATATATATATTTATTTACATATATATATATATATATATATATATATATATATATATATATATATATATATATATATATATATATGGTAACTAATAATATAAATTATTATAAATTGTTGTAGAATTTAAATTTTTATATTCAGCTTCGTAAGGTGCAGTGTTGGTAGATTAACCAATAAGTGGTTGATGACCTCAAAAGACTTGAAGAGTTAAATTAAGGTGCCACAAAATATATCTGTACACAATCACATTGAAACCCAAAACTCAGGTTAAGATCCTTTGGTCACAGTTTAAATTATACACTTTCTAGTTTATAATCCCAATTACCATACAAATATTTGTTTCTATATTTTAAAATTATTCCATAAATAACCATAACCACATCAAACAAGTGTGTGAATTCACGATCACAATTTTTTTATTAATAGTCGTATATGAAATCTTTTAAATCTTTAGCTCCATTCAAAAATTAAAGAAGAATATACAGACCGATATTTTAGTATTTATAATTTTAGTATTAATATTAAATCAGAAATATAAGTTTTTTATAAACTTTTATTATACACAAGCTGTACCCTACTCTTGTTTTCATCAATTTGAATATACCTTCAATTATATACTGTGTTATTTCATGTTCTTTTTTGATTCTTTATGTCAGCCTAGTATATAGGTTTCAATAGTACTAATTGTAAATTTCAATTGATAATAGCTGTGTAAGTGTTATAGAAGGATAGATACACAGTCAGACTTTTGAAGTTTTGATATTTGTATGGATTTGTCAGAAGCTAAGATTTTTCTATTCATAAGAGATAGATGTTCCATTCAAAAGTAGGAATAAGGAATATTCACTGTAGAAGGCAAGGTTTTCTATAAACAATTCGTGGTCTTACTTGATATTTATTTATAGCACTTCCTTATAATGAAACCTGCATTTCCTGATATTTCATAGTTTCTGTTTTCGGGCACTGAATATTTGAATAGAAAATACTATTTTTGCCTTTTACGTTGAATAGAAAACACTATTTTTGCTGTAAATTGTTAAGTCATGGTGGCTTATTTGGAGAATGGGCAGTCTAGAGAAGTGAAAATACATAGGATATATTTGCCCCACCTGCCCAATTATATGTTCTGTTTTTCAACTTTCTTCTTTTTTTTTCTGGAAAAAAAATTACCAAGCAAGGCTTGTTCACCCAGGTACTTATTTTTTTTTGGTAATTAAATTTATGTATTTATCATAGTAATAGAAATGATTATTTTATAATCATAAATAAATAAATATATCAAAATAAATATATCATTTATAATGAAATATTTTCATTATTTCATTTCATTAATATATTTTACTTTATATGAACAATATTCTTTTACAAGTATTTAAATTTTTCTAGACGATGAGGTTACTAAAAACAAAAGTTTAATAAATAATTAAGTTTTCAGTATATGCTCATAATAACAATATTAATTAGTGATAATCAGTGGTACCCATGTCATTATTTTAAATTCAGTCATGTAAAATAATATTGCAATAGCGCGGTGGCGGGTTGCGAGCACGGAGCTGGCGGGGCGAGCTCGGGCGGCGGGCGGCCGGCCGACACCATTCGCCGCGTCAAAGTGAAGATGTCTTCAGTGTCTGCACAGGGTGTCGTCGAGCGCGCCTCCGCTGAATTGTCCCGGCGTATCACAGGATTAGGTCTGCGCGGCCGCAAGCGTTCGCCTGGCGTCGTTGAACGAGTAGCCAACGCCCTCTGCGGCCCCGCCTCTACCGCAGCCCCTCGAATACCACGTCGGCGAAGACCCATACCTCGACCTCTTGTGTGGACTCAATTTATATTAGAAGAGAGATTTCTTGAAAAGTTTTTCCTGTACTTCAACGCGACTGAAAGGAAAACATTGGCACAGGTGTGCACGAAATGGCGCGATACGCTTTATTCGACTCCACGTTGGTGGTCTGGGCTTGTTGCCGTATTGGATTGTCGCGAATTACGATCGGAATCTGGCTGTTGCATGCAAAGGTTTTATAACTCTGTTGTCAGAAGGGGGATACGTGGGATAATTTTAGTCTCTGCTACAGATGAAGATATAAATGAATTTATAAAACAGTTCCCTGTATCGACTCACCATGTGCATGCTATTGGTTTAAAAGGGTGCACGATAACTGACAGAGGGCTAGAAGCGATATTGGATCACTTACAGGTTATTTTAATGATTCATTCTATAAGCATTGGCCATTCATATTTCATTACACTGCAAAATTAAAATAAATATCATTTTTAGGTCCTATTTGAGCTAGAACTAACTGGCTGTAATGAAATAACTGAAGCTGGTCTATGGGCATGTCTAACTCCTCGAATTGTCTCACTTACGCTTACTGATTGCATTAACATTGCTGATGAGGCTGTAAGTTGTTCAATCTACTAGAATGATTTAAATGATTATTTTTAAATATAAAGGCGAAAATGATATTATTAGCTTCGTTAATACTACAGGTGGGAGCGGTGGCACAACTATTGCCGTCATTATACGAGTTCTCATTGCAAGCGTACCATGTAACGGATGCGGCTCTTGGCTACTTTTCCCCGAAGCAGAGTGCTTCGCTCAGTATATTGAGGCTACATAGTTGTTGGGAATTAACTAACCATGGTGTTGTTAATATCGGTATGAAATCTTCTACATTTCTTTTTATTTATGTTGAACCAATGAAATGCGGCACAATGTTTTTTAAGCGGGTCACCGATTTATTTATATTCGTCATTAACCCTTTAACAGAAACACTACACCATATTCAATTTTCTATCACATTTTAATTAAAGTCGACCATCATTCTCCTGCCCTTATCCTACTAAGTGGGGTGGGCATATCATTATAAACATGTCACATGATATAGCTAGGTGTTTTACGACCGGCCGCCTGCCTAGGTCAACTTACCTGTGTTGTCTTTTACGACACCTCGTTAAGAAAGAGTGTGGTCTTTTCTACTCAGACGGATACAACACTGTGGGTCAACTTACCTTAGTCGCCTTTTACGACACCTCGATAATAAATTAGGATGGTTTATTCTTCTCAGCCGAATACCACACGCCGCGCCGGGTGGACTTAGTTTAGTCGCCTTTTACGACACCTCGTTAAGAAATGAGGGTGGTCTATTCTACTCAGCCGGATACAACAAGGTGGGTCAACTTACCTTAGTCGCCTTTTACGACACCTCGATAATAATAAGGGTGGTCCATTCTACTCAGTCGGATACCACACGGAATAATTACATGTAACCTATATGTTACTCAATACGCCTTGTTGTTACTATTACTACTGACGCCATATGCAACAACCTCTTTATCTTCCAATGAGTCCCTTTGAAATCTAGCCCTTTCACGGCATGCTCTACATGCCTACATGATTACATTTTAAAGGCGATATTCTGTCTACATATAAAAATATTATGTTACAGTCCACTCCCTGCCAAATCTAACGGTGCTATCGCTGAGTGGATGCAGCAAGGTGACCGATGAGGGTGTGGAACTGCTCGCGGAGAACTTGCCGCGCCTGCGCAGTCTAGACCTGAGCTGGTGTCCGCGCGTCACTGACAATGCGCTAGAGTATATCGCCTGCGACCTCAACCAACTAGAGGAGCTTACACTGGATCGGTGAGAATTTAGTTTAAAATTTTAATGTAAACTCATTTAATTCTTACAAGAGTCTGTTTATCTATCTCTTGCGCTTACTGTTCTAATCCGCTGAAGCGATATAGATGACATTTTTTATAATTGAAGCTTATACGCCAGTCTAAAATATACAATTAAAAATAATTATTGTATTTCCTTCGGGAATAGTATATAGTACATAAATAAGGTTAATTTAACACTGAGATTGATGCGTGGTTTTATGTTTGTATGTTAATAATCACTACATATTATAAAACAAAGTCCCTATATCCCTATGTACGCATAAAACTTTAAAACTACGCAACAGATTTTGATGCGGTTTTTTTAATAGATAGAGTGATTCCAGAGGAAGGTTTGTACGTATAATAACATTCGATACGGAGTAGAGAAATACTGTAATTTTTGAGGTTTCTGATGTGATGTCGTAAATAATTACAATTTTTTCCGCTTACATTGCAAACGCAGGCTAAACCATACGAGATATATCAAAATAATGTACTAAGTATTTGTACATCTTGAAAAGGTCTACAGAAAAGTCCGCGATGGTATATGTCTATCTCTTATGGATAACCCACTATAGCATTTTTTGTCATTTACTTTTTAAGAAAAATAATGCCTTATTTTTGAAGCAATTTTTATACAATACAGCATTAATCCTTATCCAATTAAGTACCTTAAATAAATAGTTGAATTAATATAGATCAATATGGCCGTTTACAGCATGTAATTTAAGTGAACATTTTCGGATATATTACAGATTTAAAATGCCGTGAGGACGTCGCGCTTCGCCCTATAGCACTTCGACTTTAGCAGCTATGTCCCTCTTTCAAGCGTTTGTTTGAAGACATTCTGTAATTAATTGTAAAAATAAAATACATAGGGAAAATGTAAAAGTAAATAAGTAAAAATGTACTATATGAGTTTAGATATACCAAAGATAGCAGGAAATCTTCTTGGTATAGGGAAAGGAAATTGTTTTTCTCCAAATTTAACGCGTGCGGGCCACGGGCAGAAATGAATAAATCAAAACTACTGGATCGATTTTAATCATTTTATTTTACACTGACTGACATGGGATATATATTTTATACCCGTGCGAAGCAGGGGCAGGCCGCTAGTATTCTGTACAGTTGATAGATTATGTTATTTAATATTATTAATGCAAACGCTAAAACATAATTATTGATAAAGCCGGGTAATATTAAAGATTATATATCATGCAGTAATAGTCCTCTTTATATTTCATGAACTAGAAAAAACTCATAAATAATTCTAGTTACACTAAACTTTACACAAATAAAGTAGCAAGTAAAACTAGTACGAAACATACATATATCAAATTAAGTGTGGATTTTTTTAAATGGTTAAAAGAATTCTAAAAATTGTTTTAGTATTTTAAAACAATAATTATATCAAATTTTGTATTTATAGTTGCGTGCACATAACGGACATAGGCGTGGGCTACATCAGCACGATGCAATCGCTAGTGGCGCTGTTCTTGCGCTGGTGTTCGCAAGTGCGCGACTTTGGCGTTCAGCATCTTTGCGGAATGAGATCACTTCAGTTACTGTCATTAGCAGGTAAGCCAGATTTCAACTGCTATTAGTGCGGGAGCCTCTGTCACCTGTAGCGTGGTGGAACACTCGAGTTTTTTAGTCAGTGTGAGTCCGACATACTGTCGCTCTTTGCCGTTGGACGGCGGTACCCATTACTGATTTAAAAATTAAATTATCGATATATCGAGATCATTAGATGCATCGACCGCCTAGCAGCCCTGTACTCCAACTGGGCGTCAGATTCCCGCTTCGGAATCCTCGGGGATCTCCGTTAGAGTGGCATGCGACAGCTTACAGAGTCGCTTGCGAAGGATCGAACTTAAGAACCCTACATCCCATATCCAATCCGATTCCTAATTCCGAGAGATAACTACCTCGCGGTATGAGGCTGTCGCTGTTCACCTTTTTGCGAACCTCAGTGGATAGGGACAAATACTTAATAATAAGGGCAATATCCGCCCGTAACACCGCTTAAGCAAGATAATCCGCGATCGTGTGCATCGCCATATTAGATTCAGAGGACCTGTGTCAGGTGGAAGGTCAGTAAGTGGAGGAAGATGCCTACAGGCGATCCAGGTCTGGCGAATGCTGCTGTATAACTAAAATCGTCCAGCATCCCGTGCTTGGTGATTGATTCGCATTCTTCATTGGTGGAGGAGCTCAGCTTGAACCTATCTCCGCATTTTCACTTCCCCTCCTATCGCCATAGAGTATTGCCACGTGACCGGGCTTCAATTCTACGAAAGTAAATCTGAAGTGTCATAATAAGCAGATATGCATATCTAATGAAAATTGCTAGCATATGAAGAACCTATCAATAGTCACGAAACGAGCTCTCACATCCATTCGTTTTTCCAAAATACTGGGAAAACATTAGACCAGCTACCATTACTCTAAATATAGTAAAATTATTTAAAAATTAGCTTTTACCCGCAACTTCGTTCGCGTGGACTGTAGTCTTGAAATTAACCGTAGCTTCTGTCACTTTCCAACCCTGCAGATATCACTAAAATTAGATCGATCTGGGAAGACGATAATCTCTCTGAAGATTTATCGTTTTATCAAGACCATAGTTTGATAATTTTCAAAAAATAACCCGTATGACTTACATGAAATATAAATATAAAATAGGTTAAAATAGGTCAGTTAAAGGAGACTGCCAAAATTGGGCCTGTTACAAAAACCTCATGTGTAACCCGTATTACTTATATTAATTATCCATTGTAATAGCTAAATTTATTTCGTTTCACATTCAGGTAAATTTATCCAGTAAAGTGAAACGAATAAATATAAATACTCTCGAAAGATAACTCTTTTGACGTAAGGCGAAAAATTCGGAATCTAAATACTTCTTTAAATACAGATTTGACTTGATTTTGACACATCGTGAATAAAAAAACTTCCATAGGTTTATTATATAGATGGCGTTTTTGAATTTCATCATATTTAATTCCTGCTGAATTTAATTCCTCTTGAATTAACAGGATTTCTATAGCCTATATGTTGCTCCCGTGTATAAGGAATAATTGTGCCAAATTTCATCGATATTGGTTCAGCAGATAGGCTGTGAAATCGTAAGACAGACAGACTTTCGCATTTATAATATTAGTAAGGATTTCTTACTCTTAATGCTAATTATTTCATAATTTCCTATTATTTTATCATATCAACTTCTATAATTTATCATTAAAAACTGTTCAAGGTTGCCCCCTACTTACATCCGGCGGTCTTTCCAATCTTATCCAGTTGAGGCAGTTGCACGAGTTGGAACTCACCAACTGTCCCGGAGCCTCTCCAGAGTTGTTCGACTACCTACACGAACACCTGCCACGTTGCCTCATTATTGAATAGGGTAATGCATATACCTGGAGATTGCTTAGAAGTTGTTCGTGACATACTAGGAGAGTTCTTAATTCTAATATTGCCTCCACACTTTTTGTCAACTTTACTATTATGTTCCCGAAACATAACATATAAACTCTCCTAATAAAAATGTGAACATAAAGTATTTATAGATTCATGATAAAGATAATTTTGAATTGTAATGATAAATTATTACTTTAACTTAATTCTGAATATTTATCACAGTGAAAAAATCAACTAGTAACATAAAAAGAATGAAGTAAAAAATATGTTTATTTGCATTTATATAGTATTTCATGTTTCATGTTGTTCATATAATGTTTCATCATTCTGTAAGGAATTTCTGTAGTTCGAAACAAAGTTCAGGTGTCATCTTGATTTAGACGCTATGTTACGTCGAGTAAATATGCCTGATGGAACCATATAGCCGTATTTAAGACCATAAAATTATATAAAAGGTCTTTTCAGGTATCTTATAATAATTGAAAAGATTATGGTTGTTCCTTTTTCTTTTCATGTTTGCGATATACATTTTAAGTTAAGAAAACATAGTTGTTACCATATTGTTTTCGGGAGTCTCAATCAATAAAGCTCAAAAACTTGCAGGCCGAGTTCATAAAAAATATTCCTGTTGAGATGTTTTGAGACATCTATTTAAAATTATAAACTATAACGTACAATTTGTATATTATATTAGATGAAGCTGTTTGTAAATACATATAATATAAAGTTGGGCAGAGTCAATTTATAATGTTTGCGCATTTCGCGACAGCTAATTGTATCCTTAGTATGTAACCTTCAATAGATGATTACCTTTTCAGTAAAATAAGTTATTTAAAATCATACCCCAGAAAAATAAAATCTTATAGTAGCATTGAATTCACTTAAACATATTGTTTCTATAGAGTTACTATACATAAAGAAGAAGAGCCATAGGCAATATGAGTGTGAGTGTCCAATAATAACAAATCCATACATAAATATCTTTATCACACATAAATCAGACACACGTAGCCTTATTTGCTTTCTTTTCTTCGGACACACTTTAGGATGGACTCTCCTACTCTATTATAATAACTATTATTACAGTCATAGGTAGCTATTAATAATTTATGAATGTCTTCTTTATTGTTATAAAGTATATTAATAATGAGTGTCGTCGTACAATTAGTATTAGTATAACAACTCCACTGTAGATTATTTATTATGGTTGTGTCCTGCTTATTTATAATTATTTGTATAGTACACGTTTTAAGCATAATATATTACTATAAATAGTACAATCGTTGTAACAGACATTTACTCTGGACTAATTTGTCTGTATAATTTTATTTCCTTTTCCTCCACCGTTCATGAGAATATCTAGTCTATTTTATTCCTTAGTAATAATTGCTCAATATTGCTACTAAATTTGAATAAATTATTTAAATATTGAATGTAAATAATCCTTTGACGTAATTAAAATATATTCTATTATTTATATTAAAAAGATATAAGGAAGCAAAGTATCTCGTGTTGATGTCAATGAATCAATTATAATTATGTAAATGAATTCATAGTGGTTAAAATGAATTTATAAATTATTTTACTGATAATTATGTGTTTTGGGACCTTAATAACTTTAATGATATCTTAATTACTTATTTCTATTATTGACAAGGATTTCAGAGATGCATTTATATTGTGTAGTGTGTTTATTTTATGAATATTTTTTATATATTAATTAATATCATGTATTTTTCCTTATATCCTATTTACTTTACAGTATTTCATACTCAAGTCTATATTAAACAATTTATAAATCAACTCAATCAATTTATAAAAACGTTTGATTTATAAACGTTTTTATAATAATAATAAATTTTATAAAAGTAATATAAATATATATAACAAGTTTGTTATTGTTTTGACCATTCCTATTCTTTGTTCTTATATTATTTATTACTTTTGTACCTTGTATATGAACTCAGTATAAAATTTTTAAAATAAATATCTAGTCAAATCTCCTGTTAAGTTATGACTTGCATACGTGTTTCAAACTCAGTCGGTTGCATGACTCAAAGTTTGAACATGTGATCCTATTGAAATGGCTTTAAAATTTTAGACAATTTTTTTTACTTAGGTGCCTATTTCCTAATGTTTTATACTATTCTTACCTACTGCCTATTATTATTGTATGCCGATTGTTTTATTATAGTGCTCTAGTCATTTTTTTATACCTTTATTGCAATTATATTTCTATACCAAAATACTTTATTTAATTTATTATATTTGTAATTTTACAACCTATGTTACTTCGTGAGTAACTTAGGTACTACAAAAATTATAGAATTAGGCGTTACTTTGCGGAGATCCATAATATAAAAATAATTATAGAATTATTTTGCTATATCAAAATTAATTTTATTATTACTTTTGAAACTTACTACAAGTAATATTATATATTATGTAAATTTTATTTTTATAAATAAAGAACAATAAAAAAATTAAGTTGGTGAGAGTTGACAAGTGGAAACAAGATGAAAGGAGCATAATTTGAAAGCTTATATATATATATTGAATATGGCACATTTTTTAAAATTAAAATTTAAGTAACTGGGTTTTGATTAACTTAAAAATATGAGGTCTATTATACATAGATGTTCGGTCATGGGTGTAGCGAGACTCTGCTAGGAAGGGTAGCCCTCCTAGTAGCATCTTGTAGCGTTTAGTAGCTGGTAAATTGACAACACGTTATAAAGTGAAGATCTATAATTAATCTCTACTCCAATACTATTATGAGGCACTTCTTGTATCTCAAAAACCACGATTAAAATAATACAGGCTAGGAATTTCTACCCCCCTCTGTATAGAAGCCTGGCTACGCCCTTGTGCTCGGTGTAAAATTGGAACTATCACTGGCTTTAAGTATTTAAAAATATTTTTGGTAGAGACGCGGATTGCTTAAGTATTGAAATACCCTCAATAATGCAAATAATAAAATTGTTATAAATACGTTAAGCGTTTCAAGTAAGATTATTGTATTGGATGATTTAATTGCTGTAGACATAAAATATTTATCTTCACTGTAATAAAATATTGTCCCCTATACTTACATTTATTACTATATACCGTCCGAAAATTGATAGGATGTGCGTGTGTTTGGAATAATATAAGTACCGTAAAAATATTGGTGTAGCAGGCGTTACTTTTCAGAACTTCATAGTACAGAAGTTATGATAGAATTATTGTGCTATAGTCTGCGTTTGTTTAGAGAATCTATGTAATGCTAAGTGTAGGAAGAAGGCAACGTTCAAAAACGCCGCCCACAGCAACACACTCACTAAGAGTGTGTGGTCCATGTATTAGGTATAAGAACGTTCTGCTGCTTCCGACACTTATCATAGCATAGACTTTCTTTATTATTATAATAGCAATATAATTATATAACTTCAAACAAACCTTTAAATGTATGCAAAGGTTTTTCACACACAGAATATTTAAAAATTGCTGAGCCTGTGTTTTGAGATGTTTTTACATCTTTGTTAACTTTCATCACCCGCTCGAGCAAATTGAGTTACCCGATATTTAGATTTATCTAGTAAAACCGTTTCTGTTAATTACTTCAAATAAAATTAACCGACTTATCGCATTGTACTCTTGTGGGTAAATGGAGAATCATGTTAGTTTTAAGATAAGGTAGAAGTTGTAATATAAATTTAACCTAGAGTTTGAAAACATTATCTAGTCTACTACATATTAGAAAGCACATTTAAATTGCAATAATAAATATATATTATATGATTTATTACTGAAAAGACTTCACAGTTTGTCTTATATTATAGATGTACTCATGGATTTTAGCTAAACCTTTATTCTAGTAAACCTCAAGTATTGATGTTTAGATTTGAATCAAGACAATTAGCTTTTATTTTCCCGGGCTTAATTAAGAATATTGACTTGATTATTATATTCCTTTAATAGTAAATTACTGGCTGTATTTTGTTTACTTTTGCATAAAACATCATTTTATAAAATAGTGATAGATAATTCTTTCTACATGTATATATCGTGTACATCAAATACGGATTTTTTTATATATATAATGAGTGTATAATTTTAATAGATTAAAAGTTGTTAAAATGTGACTTATTATCCATTACCTTTATCTTAATGGTTGTAATGAAAACAATAAAGCAATATATTATTTATGATTTTACTTGTAGTTCTTATTTATATTTTCTTCGGTTAAGCTAAGACTTAAATTGAATCGCTTTTATTTCTGCCTTGACTGAAAACCACAGCGACATTCAAGGGCATCGTCAGCGGGGTGCATATGCACCTGACATGACTATTTAAACGAGATAAAAAAAAATTGAAATCAGCAACTATGTGTAATAAAAATTAATAAAGTACTTAAAACTCTTATCTATATGCTATACATATATAAGTATATATGTATAGCATACTTTATATCGGTCTTTGTACACACAGATGCACCCCTCTGACCATTGGCGCTCATGACATTAAACTGGAATAGCTATAATTATTATAAATGTGAAAAGATATTTTGTACAGGAAAACCAATTATCATTTACTTAAGCAACAATGTCAAATGTACGTACATTTGAAATACATACTCACAAGGCTACAGAAAATAAAGTTATGTACGATCATATAAATTTATAAAAAAATTCTAATACCAAATGATTAAATTGTAATATATTGTTTAATATAATATAAAAAATGCAATATAAAGACGTTTGCCTTGTGGTTTTCTCACAAATACTTTATGGGCGAGAACTGTGTTAGTTGGTTTTCGTCTATAAGCTTAATATATTATGCCTAATAATTTATTGTACTTGTGCTAAGTTTTAGAGTAGCTTCTTATTTCAATAGAGTTAAAAAAACGCAATAACATTACACGGACAAGTATACTGTTGTTATTCTACAGTTCTTTACTAGTTAGAAGAGAAATGGGTTTGAAATTTTTTTTAAATAGTTTGTAAAATATGTATTCTGACGGTACTGTTTACATAAAATAATGTTCCCCTCACGATAAATTAATATTGTCCGTTTAATTTCAATATCTTAATCGCCACACATAATGGCGCAATAAATAAAGGCATATTTCACAGAGTAGAAGCGCGTTTTAGATATCCGTCATTATATTTTTATAATTGTACAAATGAATGTAAATATATAAATTTGATTACGCTTGTATCAACTATTTTCTCGACTTGAAAATGTTCCTTGTTTCAAACTTTTTTTCTTTTCAAATTTTGTGATTATAAAATGCACTTATTAGATCAGCGTTATTGTGTGATGTGCTCGTATGTGTTATAGTCTTTTATATGTCTAATTTCATAAAAGACACCTTAATTGTACAATACCAAGTGAGAAGTTATAGTGCAATATAGATGTACTGTTGGTTTAGTGTTTTATTTTTATTCATTTTACACATATTTAACTCTATCAGATTTGAAGGCGGCTGCCTAGTAAGTAGAAATATCGATAACTAATATTAGGATTTATGTAGCCGATATTTAATAGTTCATGAATGTTTCAAAATCATAAATATTCAAATATGGAATCGTTAAAATATGACAAATAGTATGTAGTTGTGAATTCCTGAGATATCTTTAACCCGTCTACTGCTTTGGAGACAGCAACGTAGCTCTTTTTTTTCACACTAAACAGGGTCGTTACTTAAAGTTTCAGCTTTAAAGCTAGTGTTTTCTTGCTCTTCCACTTTTGGGGGTTCTATAACACTTGCGAGTTTTGTAGACGATACGCTTTATTGTAATTTGCCACAAAACAACTTTTTTAAAAAATTGACCACTTTAATACTGTGCGATATGGTAAATAAAAATTAGATTACAGGTACTTTTGTACGATTTATTGGAATAACATACTTACAAACAAACCATGACAACAAATGACAAACTAAATGATGGTAACTTCGATTATTCATACATCACAATTCGAATCTATTTTAATGCGACATTAAACATAAAGATAGACCAAGAAAACAAAGAATTAATTACAATATTTATATTTTAGATAGACCATTTATGATAACATAAATGAATATAATATTTCTGGAAAAGGAAAAATGCAACTCAGCACCAATAAAACTTAAATATATCTTAATATAAATTAATATACCTTTACACGTATTCTACACAACATGCCTATTTGGTATTGATTTTTGTATGTCAATAAACAATGTGAACATAAAATTCGAATATTGAAAATTTTTACAACCAATTTATTTAAACAAATAAAGTACAAAGCTCAGTAAATCATCATAAATAAAGAAATTTTTATCAATATACAAAAGAAATCCACCAAATTAATATACATACCCTTTTTTATAAAATACTACTAAGTATATAATATTATCCCTACAGTGGAATATAAGATGTGCTACAAGTATTTTGTTTTTCTGATTTTGTTATTTTTACGAACCACCATATAAAAGAACAGTAACCATTTATTTACCCAGTGTGTTAAAAACAGCTCTGCAATCTTAGAAAGATACCATGAGCTGAAGATAAAAATGAAATGAGCTGTCTTCGTAAACTTCAGTCTTTTGTTATTTGGTTCTGCAAAGAAGAAAAAATATAATAATACATATCCCTCAGCATAATTATAACTATAACGTGGAACCCATCTACTGCGTTACAAGCGAGATTGCTGTATATGCAATGACATTATCTATTATTATACACAAATATGATTTAAGGCAAAACCGCCGTTTGGTTTCCGGCTGAGTAGAATAGACCACGTTCATTTCTTACCGAGGTTTCGTAAAAGACGACTGAGGTAAGTTGACACCGTGTAGTATTCGGTTGAGTAAAATAGACCAACCTCATTTCTTATCGAGGTGTCGTTAAAGTCGACTAAGGGAAGCTGACCCACCGTGTGGTATCCGATTTAGTAGAATAGACCACCCTCTTTCTTACCGAGGTGTCGTAAAACACGTCAGGCAGGCGGCCGGTCGTAAAATATTTAGCCAAATCATGTTACATCATGTTTATAACATGTTATGCCGACCCCACTTAGAGTGGGATAAGGGCAGGAAGATGATGATGAAATATTAAAGATACCTGGTTGCATTAGTGGTAGGATTGCAAGTAAGCGGTAGTCGAAGCCAGGTCACGTCGCAACCAGGCCGCGTTCAGGCGAACGGTCTCTAGCGCCTGCTGCACGGAGCGCTCGGTGCCCGGCGAGTGGTGCGTACGGAAGAAATCCTCGATCTCCTGAGCGCACGCTTCTGATGCAAAGTTCTCGGTCGTGGATTTTACCAGCCGCGAGAGCAGGTATCCACCCTGTTAGTGCAATCATTTTTTCGTTACCTCTCTAAACATTAAAAATCTTAAAGAATATATACAAATTACAGGGCAGGAAAAAATGAACAACTTCCTTCATTTGTACAAAATATAAATTTCTACAAAAAAATAACAACAATTGTAAAATCAAAAATTTCGGTTGTTATTATTGGAGTATTGAAAAAATAAAATGACTGATTTAACTTAGAATTAGTAAAAGTAATACTATACCTGATAACGATTCATGAATTCCTGCCAATGATCTTTGAAAAATTGCCAGGCTAGATCGCGCCCGTTTCGGCTCACCGCTACCGAGACGATAACAAATACAGTATCCTGCGCTCGTACCTCATCCTGTAAAAAATTTAAGACATTTAAATTTTATTCGTGAAAAGCAAGGTAGAACTTATCTGTCCAATTGATATTTGCAATAAATTGCAAAATTTCAAGTTCTACCAGATAAACAAATTCATTTATAGAAAATTTTGGCCCTCGGCGGGAATCGAACCCGCGCCCCGCGGAGTTAAAGGCAGGGTCACTACCCAATGCGCCAACGGGCCACTCAAATAATTATATTGTAACTTCTGTACTATGGAATTCGGCAAAGTAACGCCTGCTTGTATAAACGTACAGAGATAGCAAAGTCGAGAACTCGCGTGAGCAGCGCGGGGTCCTTGACGGCGCCGAGCGCGCGGCTGATGCGGTCCTTCTCCTCGTGCAGGTCGGCGGCGCGGTACAGCTGCAGGAACCGCTGGAACGTCGCCTCGTCCGCGTCCGCGAGCACCGCGCGGTAGCACGCCGAGCGCAAGTCGGCCGGCAGTGTGCACTCGCCCGATATATGCTTCTCGAAGCTGCAACCGAGTCCATTTGAGGCCGTGAGAGCGAGACTGGCCTAACCGACAGTTTTCAATACTGAGTTTTATATTATCAACTAGCGGCCCGCTCCGGCTTCGCACGGGTATAAAATATATAGCCTATGTCACTCAGTGAAAAAAATTATTAAAATTCATCCAGTATTCCAGTATCGATCCAGTAGTTTTGATTTATTTCATTACTGTCCATGGCCCGAACGCGTAAAATTTGGAGTAAAACAAAAACCGCTGCCCTGCATTTTAAATCTGATATATTTTAGAAAATGTCCATTAAATTACATGCTGTAAACGGACATATTAAATTACTATCTATATTAAATTTACAATTTAATATAGATAGTATATTAAATTGTATATTAAATTCACAATTTACTTTACTACTAGTTAATTGAATAAGGATTTATGCTGTATTGTTTAAAATTGCTTCGAAAATAAGGCATTATTTTTCGTCAAAGAAAATGACAAAACAAGCTATTGTGGGTTATCCTTAAGAGATAGGCATATACCAACGCGGAGTTTTCTGTAGACCTTTTCAAGCTGTACAAATACTTAGTACATCATTTTGATAAATCTCGTAGGGTTCAGCCTGCGTTTGCAATGTAAGCCGAAAAAAATTTAATTTTTTACGACATCACTGCATCACTCCATACTGAATATTATCTATACATATAAACCTTCCTCTTCAATCACACTATCTATTTAAAAAAAACCGCATCAAAATCTGTTGCGTAATTTTAAAGATTTAAGCGTACATATATATATAGCGGATATAGAGACAGACAGGGAAAGCTACTTTGTTTTATACTATGTAGTGATAAATAAGATGCTTAGGGTTAGTAAAATAACTACAAAATAAAAAATATTAAATAATAAGAGAGTAAGACGACAAATATTTAAAAAAAATATTAATTTGCTTAAGTTGCAATTATTATAAACCAGTGATTATTGTTTTCCTTTAATAATGTAATATTTTTTTTAAGACGTTGCTCTCACTGCCTCATTTTATAGTAAAGGCAAATTGAAATAAATAGTGGGGTTGAACCGATTAGTAGATTAACTAAGCTTGTTTGGGTAATGCTTCGCTCTGCGATTTTGTCGTAGAGTCTATCTCAAAATGATGCTTCGGTTGCGGGGCGAAACGATTGTTGAGTTTGTGATAGTGAATGTGTGTAATGCTTGTGTATTGTGGTGGCGGTGGTGGAATTTTTTGCATGTGTTATTACGAATGTTGCACGTATCAGGTATCAAATTTTAACACTCGCTCCCCGCGGTGCCATAAATCATCGGTGCGGTAGGAATAAGCATATGCTCCAGAAAAATCAGAAATGTAAGTATATGAAGCAGGCAACATTCACATACATGCAGGACAAGTCACCACACACGTATCACAAAACGCCGCATCTCGCAACTCTGAGGCTCAACATCCATCGGTTTACCAATGTTGGTTAAGTCAATAATCTTAGTTTTCATACATAAAAGGGTTCTAGCAAAAATCGTGCTTACCGACACTTTGCTTCTTTCAATGTATCGGGATCTTCAAAGCTGATCATCTTATGCAACACCAAACTCCTAAGGAGCGTGTCGAGGTGACTCTCTTTTTCTTCCGCATCCCATCCCAATCGTCGGGTTATGTTAGCAAACAATTTCCTTCCATAATTTTTAAGTGGTTTGTCCAGAGCAGTATGAGAAAACAAAGCGCTGAGCTTGATAAGGCAGTTAGATATGGACGACCAAACGGTGAAGTTATTTTCGTTACTGAATGCTTCTATCAATTTCAGAGACTGGAATTAAAAAAATACAGTTAAATATTACAAATGACGATATTATTTCTACTTTAATTTTTGGTAACTTATCCAATTATAAAACAAAAGTGCCCTTCCAAATCTATCTGACGCGATATATTAAAAAATACTAAACAGATTTTCATGTAGTTTCACCAATAGACAGAGATGATTGATGAGTGATTCCCGACATATTAATGCAAATCCGTTTAAATATGACGGTAACTGATGAAAATTTCGGAAAAGGTCTAGGCGTTTGGGTATTTCAACTTAAAACGAAATATATAACAAAACAATAATATGGTGGAGATATTCCTCTTTTATGGGGCAACAAAAAGTCCGCGATGGCATATTGCACGCTTAGTATTAAACTGACCGAGTTCAAAACTACCGCTACGAACTTTTAAAAAAGCTTGTGTTTTCTTGCTCTTCCAACCTATGAGTCTCTTTAACGGTCACGAATATTGAAGACGCGACGTTACGCAATTATATTTATTGTTATTTGGCACAAAACAACTTTTATGAATTCGGTCATTATAATAATACGCGTGCGATATATCTAGCTTTCAAAGATAATTTATTGTACCATTGTACCATTAAAATAATCGCGTACAATGTATGTAAAAAGCTATTTCATGCAAGAAAAGTTAAAAAAAATAAGGTATAGAATAATTAATATGTCGATATTCGATGTGTTAGTTATACGTATGTATATGTTACCTCAGCGGTGTGAGTGTGTCCGGCCTGCACGAGAGCGAAACAGTCGTCAAGCAAGCCCAAACGGTCTAACGGCGGCAACGATCCGTCGCGCACGGCGCGTACCAACTGCTCCAGCATGGCCGCCGGGTACCGGGTGCGATAGTACCCGACCTGCGTACCACAGATATTTGTATAACATGTATTGAAAGTATGTTAAGTGACGGCCCGATAGTATCCCACAGCTGTGCCTTCTCACTCCTTTTTTTTGGAGATACTTTAGAGCTTAGATTCAGCAACCCACCCCGATGCGGATTTATATTGATTAAACGTATCCCAGTAATACTCCAGAGAAACCAAATTTTCTCACGATATTTTAAAATTAGGCACATAAGTTTTAACAGAAAAACTGATTGGTGCTTCACTACGGTTTGGACTCAGGAACTCCTAGAGTAATTATAATATTATTTCGCTTTTTCTTCTGTCTCATTCTTCATTACTAAAAGTCGTATCCTAGATGAAAGTCCTTGAGGCGGATTGTAACTGTAATTTTTTTTTCGTTATAAAGATTATCCGCCGAGTTTCTTGCTGGTTGTTCTCGGTAGGTGGAAACATCCGAATGAGTGGTAGCTTCTTTAAAACAAAATTTAGATCAGTATGTACAGTCACCAGGTCACAAATGGTATGGTGATCGGCCGCGAGGCCCTTTCCTACGACCTTGCCCACAAATAGCAACCTTTCAAGGTTATCTTATTGATTTTTAATGGCGAGCTAACTTAAGTATCCTAGTATTATTTGGTAACATATTGTTGAGCGTATAGACTCGCTGTAACGACTTACCGTCCCGGGATTGAGTTTAACCCATGAGTCCTCAGCAACATTTTCTAAGATTACTTCCTGCGATCGTTTCTCCAACACCGTAGACAATGCCACCTAAAAATAAATATTACACTTTACACATTCAATAAGATATAATATTGCATTACCTGGGGTAATTTTTTTAAAAGATATAAAAAAGATGAAACTTGGAAAAAAAAGAAAAAAATTGAGCAAGTGGGCCTCGATCCGAGATATTTTCAGTACTTTAGTCCACCCGTCATCCATTAAACTTTACAAATAACAGTCAAAATATCTTTTGCATTTTATTGTACATTTTAGTATTTCTTCAGTGCCTGAAAACAGGGATAAAGAGACATTTTTTTTTTAAATGAAACCTAGCTAGATCGATTTTTAAAATTTCAAAAAGTTCAAAACTATTTGTGATAGCATGATAAGAATATTGTTTCAAGTATTTGTATCGAGTTTCATACATATAACAATAATCATTTAACATGGCATTACAATAAATATAAATAATAAAATATATGGGACACTTACACACACGGTCGTCCGTCCCCAAAGTAACTTAATACTTGTGTTATGGGTGACAGACAACTGGTGAATATATACTTATATATATTTTAAATACATACTTAAATACAAATATACACCCAGGCTCAAAGACCAACAGATTCATTTATAGAAAATGTTGGCCCACGGCGGGAATCGAACCCGCGACCCGCAGAGCTGAAGGCAGGGTCACTACCCACTGCTCCAACGGGCCAGACAATACGATAGAACCAAGTGATTCATCATTTTATATTACAATTATGTTATTTTGAATCTATGATTTCAATGATTTATTCATGACATATTGGGTCCAAAAAATAACTCATCATTTTCTTCATTCCTTATTACGGATTTCGAATTATTATTATTATTAGATGAATTAGTGATTATGTCAGACCCATCGTAACCTAATTATAGGTAATTTTACAAAAAAAAAATATCGACTTCTATACAATAGTTTTGCATGCTTGTTATTGCAAAGATAATTTGTATAGTGTGTGTGACCAGTAGTGTGTCCAAATGTTTGAGATTAACCTTGAACTATTAAACAAAAGATGTGCATGATTTCTCAAAGATCACTTCGATAATCGAACTTTTGATTACAATTCTGAAAACATCTCAAATTGTTAAATATGTTAAGCAATATATTTATATGCAAAAAATATGGTGTTTCTTTATCATTGCATTAAGTTAGATGTTATCATGATTGTTGTCGATAATATTGCTTGTATATTATCAATAACATAATTCAATCAATAACAGGAAATTGTACAAACCAGGTCAATATCACAAAACCAATGATAACCTTTATGATAAGATGATAATCGTAAATTGATCCATGTATTTGATTTTCAATAATCTTTAATTACTATGAGATCTGATTGTGATTTTTTTATTTAGATGTTGTAAGAACTAACTAGAATATAATATACTGAATAGGCTGAATCGAACCGGCGGCCTCCGGAGCTAAAGTAGAGTCACTGTCGCCTGTGCCAAAGAGCCAAAAGCTACTTTATAAATTATATTTGTAAGATATCAGAAATATGAAAATCACCTTTGAAGGTTGCTCTTGAGTAGATATAGTTACAGGAACCATCCACAGAGTTTTATCACCCTCACTGCCATCAGCACAGAACTTTTGCTGTGTCAATTTTAATATGCGATCTGCGCCTCTCTGTTCGGAATTAACCTGTAACAAAACTTTTATTTTAGGATCGATTGATTTTAGAACTTCAATCAGAACCAATCATCATCATCCTCCTGCCCTTATCCCAATCTAAGTGAGGCCGGCGCAACATGTTACAATCATGTTATCACATGATTTGCCTACGTATTTTACGACCGACCACTTACCTGACGTCAACTGTTTACTATTTACTTTACTAGTTACTACAATCATAACACCAAATATAAAATGAATACATTCCTTTCGCATAAAAAGTAAACACAATATAGATAACACAATATCGTATTTTAATAAAATATAAAAATTGCATAACAAATATTTCTAATAACCCAAAAATAATTAGCAGGGATAGCAATCAATATTTTAACTGCATGTCAAAGAAAAAAACAGACTATTCTGTATACGTAGATATAACCTAGAAATTGTATATCTATAGTTTAATAATATACTAGAATATCTTTACATATTATTTCTAATAAAACAATGTAAAACTAGTTTTTTTAATAGGTATAGTTGGCACTAACGATGTCCGATGAACAACTAGTTTTAAAATAGATAGGTAAAGATTATATTATTATTCTAAATTCATTTAATCCAGAACATACATGAGTATCTATTGTTCGTTACATATATTGTAACATTAAAAGAAGATTAACTGCTCAGTCACTTTGATAACATTGAGAGATAGTATATCAAATAATAACAATACAGTGTGCCTACTGATAACATATGTTAGCTTGTAATTAAAAAGCTTACATTGATTTCTGTTATTTTCGTACTATGTACTGCATACCTACTAGCTTGTGTTCACCTAATCTAGAGTACTAAAGTTATTACGTGATATATTCAATAGTAATACTAACAATTAGTGTTGGAAAAAATATTATATTATTTTGCTATAATCCTATCCTAGTCCTACTCTGTATTGCATGTAGTTGTATGAATTTGAATGCATGATGATGAATATGATCATAGCTAGCGCACTTAACTTTTGTCAATACATAAAATATCATTTACATTCTACTGAACATTTAGGCATTTTTTCAGTGCCCGAAGACAAAAAAAAAGCGACATTTAAATGAAACCTAGCTAGATCGATTATTAGTCACTAAAACCTCCTACATTTTATGAAAATGGTTGGAACCATTTCCGAAATTCAGAAAATATACATATATATTACAAGAATAACTCATTCAAATATTAAAGATTCACGTAAACATGTAAAGAAGTGGTATTATATCATCAGCTCCACAGTTGGTTCTGAAAGCTGGTCCTACTAAGAGCCTGCAAAAATAACTCTGTGGTTGCTTTTTTCAAAATATAATTCTCATAACTAGTTACAATCAGTTATCACTAATTCGTGCAGAGTTTCTGAATCTGCACAAGTTAGTAGCTACATCCAGGCATTTTTATCATCTATCCTACTTCATTAGTCGTAATACAAATTACTTTGGCAAATTAACGCCTAATTTTATAAATGATTGATCACCTTCACTCAAATGTTACAATAATAAAAGGGAGAAGGGAGTCATATCATCCCATGTTTTGGTTATAGATGACAAAATATTCGAATGGATTAATAAAGACTAGAAATTGAAATGTCGATATCATACAAACAGCATACCAAAGATTAAACTTGGTTCTCCTTGACATAACTTTGTAAGTACCTTGTATGTAAGGAATGACATTCCACTATCACCTAGTAGGTGAAACAATGGCCAATAAATCTGTCATCCATACTAGCATTATAAATGACTGGGCCGTTGGCGCAGTGGGTAGTGACCCTGCCTTCGGCTCCGCGGGTCACGGGTTCGATTCCCGCCGAGGGCCAACATTTTCTATAAATGAATTTGTTGGTCTATGAGCCTGGGTGTATGTTTGTATTTAAGTATGTATTTAAAAAATATATAAGTATACACTCACCAATTGTCTGTCTACCATAACACAAGTATTAAGTTACTTACTTTGGGGACGGATGACCGTGTGGGTAAGTGTCCCATATATATTTAAATATAAATATACATATATAGCTAACCAGCTGGACGTTTTTTTATATTAAATATGGCACAATTACAGCTAAATAATACCTGGGTGACCCGGTTGCTCAGTAATTTTATTGAAAAAATGCAAATAAAAAAAAGAAAGGTCAGGTGACATATGGGATATGATTCCGCGTATGTTCACTTTTTAAGTACGCCCATTCTCCATGGCTATTGCAACTTTACGAATAACAGTAAAATTAATTCTATTTTAGCAGTTTTTTTGGTGCCCGAGAACAGGGATAAAACGACATTTATTTTAAATGAAACTTAGCTAGATCGATTTATCGCCTTAGAAACCCTATAATATATATAAGTTTCATGAAAATCGTTCGAGCCGTTTCCGAAATTATTTATTTACATATATATATATAACATTCATAACATTCTTAATAATATTCATACCTCAACCATTGGAAATCCCATTTGTTTGGTCCATGTTGACATCACGGCTCCAACCGGTTTATTTGAAGCTTCCTCTAAAGCTGCCCATAAATCTTCAGTAAAAGTATTTTTATACTAAAACAAAGAAAAAAAGTCCATAGTGAAATTCAAAATGACAGTCCATCTTGTGTCTGTTATCCTTTCACTTCTAATCTGCTGGAGCAATATTTATAAAATCTATTAAATACATATCCATGCCATTTATATATCTACTTCATGCTTTTAAATTGGAATTATATGCTAATATTATAAGTTTAAGTACTTCAGAGATACTTAGAAATGAGATTTTTAAATGTATGCTTGATAATTTTAAATAAGATGCAAGCAGAAAAATTTTTTTGTATAACAATTTATCAAAAGGTTAATACTACTACATATATATAATAAAGTACATGGGTGACTGAGCCCAGTAATTTTTAAATGATGTAAAAAAAAAGGAAAATGAAAAATAATAGGGTGGGGCTCGATCCTAGGTATTTTCACCTCTCTAGACCGCCCGTTCCACAAAAGAACTACCATGACTTTACATTTGACAGTGAAAAATTGTGATTGTATTCAACATACATTTCATAAAAATTTTAGAGCTCGAAAACAGGGATAAAACAACATTTTTTTTTTTAAATAAAACTTATCTAGATTGATTTTACTCCCCCAAAACCCCCTACATGATGTATTTCAGGAAAATCGTTGGAGCCATTTCCGAGATTCCGAAAATATATTTATAAACATACAAGATTAACTCATTTAAATATTAAAGATATAATTTACCTGATGTCTTGTTAAGTAAATATGCATGCCTTTACGGAAATCATCATCTCCGATGTATCTATGTAACATGCGTATAACAGATGCACCTTTGTTATATGAGATATCATCAAATATTTCATCTATTTCTGATGGGTGTCCCACTGGTACCTCTATAGGATGGGAGTTTTTCAAACAATCTAACTCTAACGCTCTGCAAAAAGATAAATTGTGTAAATATTTATATTTTATAATTTATTATAATTTTTTTTTATAAAATTAGAGATTCGTTACAGACTCACAGCTGGTCATTACATAATTAATAGAAAGTATATAAATAAGATGCTATTATGAAATTTGTTACCAATTGTACATATATATTTTATGTTGTGATCAGAAAAATTATCCTATAACTAGCTAATAGGCATTTAGAGTTAGATGTAGATTATGTAAAGACAAAAATTGAACTGTTTTGTTTGTAATTTTCGAATGCTCCATTGAACTTACAAAAATGTTTTAAGCATGATTACCAAGGAAAATACAAATTCATTTATATAAATGGAGATATGTTTGTCAATATAAGGTTTATTTGGCACAACTCAATCTACCTATCTGTGTGTCATCAGTTTCCAACAAATATTTATATATAAAATTCATTAATAACAAAAATGTACAATTTTATCTTCTTTGGCAATTATATTAAAGTAATTGAAACATTGCCAATGTTGGAATTTACAGGTCATTGACTTAAGGAGTGCATGATGACTTGGCTGCATTCCACCATTATCATGAGCAAATTTTAAAAATCACACTGAGCTTTATAATTTTATGATATTGTATGTATAAATAATGTATAGGGTAATCGAGATTTAAAATTTTATCTTTTATAATCTATACCATAAAGACCTTCATTATATATGTTACAATATTATTATTTTATAACACAAAAAAATAGAATAAAATACTTTCAATGAACTTATATATAATTTTCCAATAAAATCATAATTATTTTATTGGAAAATATTTTGTTAATAAGCATTTCTCTTAAATAATTCAATAAAAAAAAATGTGCCCTTTTTATTAATATTATAATATAAATATCAAATATCGATACTCTATCGATATAAAAAATTGACAATTCTTTTATTATATTAATGTATGTATGCCAGTGTTAGTATAATTTTACTATCACACTGTCGATCATCCAATAATTAGTATATTATGCATTATGTTATATATCAATATGATTTAATATTAGTATTAAAGCCATTTCATAATAATAAAAAATACCTTATATATGTTTCTGTTACAAACTGAGTCCAAATATCATACTCAGGAAAAAGATGATTTACACACAGGAACTCAACAAAGGATGCATAGCCTTCATTCAACCATAGATGTGTCCACCACTCCATAGTGACCAAATTACCAAACCACTGGTGTGCAAGTTCATGACCAACAACTAGTGCAATCCATTGTCGCCTTACAGCTGATGTATGTTCTTCATCAACTAACAAGCATGTTTCCCTATAGGTTACAAGTCCCCAGTTTTCCATAGCACCAGCAGAGAAGTCAGCTATAGCTATCAAGTCAATTTTTGGTAACGGGTAAGCAATATCAAAATATTCCTTATAGTATGGCAGTACTTTTGCTGCAACTTCTAGTGCAAATAAACCCTGTTTACTTTTTCCTACAGGAGTATACACCCTTACCAGTACACCATCTCGTGAAGTTTTCTCTACAAAGTCATACTCTCCAACAACAACTGCTACAAGATACGTGGACATAATAGGAGTTGTATCGAACTGTAAAATTTTCTTGTCACCATTAATTTTTTCCTCTTTCACTGGCATGTTTGACAGTGCCACTCTATCAGCTGGTACTTCTAAGGTAATATCGAATGTAGCTTTGATGGCAGGTTCATCCCAGCAGGGAAAACATCGACGGGCATCAGTAGCCTCAAATTGAGTGACGGCAGCATAACGTTCTTCTCCTGCTGGAGTCAAATACTTGCTGCGATACAAACCCTTCATTTTGTCATTAATTTCACCAGTAAATTCGCAGTATAGCGTCGCATCACCTACGGGAAGTAATTTGTCGAACGCTATAACTACGGTTTCGTCAGTCGGCATCAATCTCACATCCACTGGATCAAGTGTCGTAATTGAACCACCATCGTCATACTGCAGTGCAACGCTTGTTAAGCCTAAATCTAAACTATTAAGCACTATTTCTTTGGTGGAATAAACAATCTGAAAGTATGTATGTGTTTTAAAAACGTCACACAGGAACCTATTGTTTGCATTAACGGCAATATGATGAAAAATCCACTTACCGATACTTTCACCCTGGTCTTTCCAGTAAATGAAAAATTATTAAGATTAGGAACCAGTTGCAATTCGTAATGTTTAGGTAAAACATTTTTTGGAAGTCGCTGAAACGGTTTGTTTTCTGGCATTGTCACTTTTTCTTTCAAGATTGTAAATGTGGGACGTAACACAGAAATATACCGTAATGACCGACTGACAGAGTAAACCCGCGCTCCTGCCGCACCCGCACCGTTGATACGAGCCCCCCTCACACGTCCACACCCCCCTTCCAAGTAACGGTATTCGCTACGTAATAACTTGTAATGGCGACTTAGATTACGATGACTACTATAGTTATGAAAACGAAATGCAAATGAATTATGCGCACCACGTAGCAGTAGTAGCGTCATGAGACCTAAATAGATGACGCTATCAGTGAAAGTTACATGTTCGAATTTTTTAATTTTGCTTTTTAGTCTTCGTAAGTCTCAGATCAAAAAAAGGAAGATGGAGTGCACGAAATAAAAAAAATGTAGATATCTATCTCTCAAGTGCCAAATGCTTGCCGATTTTCTTTGTACAGACACGAAGACACATCGATCAGCAAAACTAAGCCTATTGTAGCCATAAGCGAACGAGCAAGCAACGATATATTACACTTTTATTGATTAATTCAAAAGTTATATCTTGCTGCGTTGTGAAATCTTACAAGATTATGAAGTGCACTGAAATTTAAATTGAAATCAGATTTAACCGGATTTCAACTAGCTAATTGTTAGTTCTTAATTTATATCAGTAAGTGATTAAACGCAAGGCACAGTTAACTAACTGTGACCTGACTTTAATTACTATTTTGGACGGTTTTTGTTAATTCCGTCGGGTAGTACTGAGGTAATACAGAGAATATGATGATGCATTATACCTCAAATACAGATCAGAAGAAGGAAGGAAATTTCGAAACCAAAAAGTGAAGTATCTTACTGTTAAATACTAAACCGATTATCCTTTCCTTCCTCACAAGTAAAAATGCTATACAAATTAGTTAATATCGGGCTAAAACGTAGACTTAAGCATTTGGTAGAAGGTCATTTAAGGCAGGTATGAATATATTTTTACAAATCTTAAAAAATTAAATAGAATTTTAAAAAAACCATCCAATTATACGCAAAACTAAGCCGCTTACCTACTTTATTGCACGAGCCTTTTGGAAGTAAAGAATAATCTTCATTAAGCAATAAGATGATAAACGTCCATATACATTTTTGCTTTGTCAAATATTGCAAACAATAAATACCTACACCACACAAAAAACGCTGATAGAACTAAATTTCACATTTAAAATCACGAATCAGTCCGGTTCACATTTTTCCAGTACAATAATCCAGCGAGTCAATCCAGTCCAGTGCTGGACTGGATTATATCGTTTACATTATTCCAGTCATTCAAAGCTGGCGCATCTGTACCAATAGAATTCCACAAATAAAATACGTGTTCACTGTTTAGCGTAGTAGTCAAGCACTGGATTCAACTGGATTGGCGGTTCACACTATTCCAGTGGCACTGGAATGGAAAATAGAACGCCAATCCAGTCGACTGGACTGGATTGGTACATTCCAGACCAGTGCAGGTTTACATTATTCCAGTAGCATTCCAGCGCTGGACTGGAATAATGTGAACCGGGTATTATTACTGTTCTTTCGATTATTTCATACTAGTGGTACCCGTGACTTTATTCGGATGGACTTCATTGTTTACTTTTTTGTTTGTTTTATTCTCTAATTAAGGAAAAACGGAATTTTTTTATTCTATATGTTAGCCATTATTATATAGATATACAAAAGTGATAATAAAATTATTTTTATTTAAATAATTTTATTACTTTTTTTAATAAGTATGTAATCGTTTTTTCTTTTAAAATAGTCTTTTAAAAAATCTTTATCAAATTTGTATCAAAACAATCGATTTTTTCTGATTATTTAAAAAGATCTTTTGAAATATTTATAATTAATTAGAATATTAAAGTGGAAAACTACCAATACATAATAAAAGATACCCTGTGTGTTCATCCAACAATGCATATGGAATCATAAATAGCAAAAAAAAGAGTATGAAAGAAAACGGGGATAATAAAATAATCGATTATTATTTTCACATCCCTATCCTAGTATAATTAAAACTTATGCTTTTGCTGCGGACTATTTTAGTTAGTAATCTATGCTGCGGACTTTTGTCCATAGATTACTAACTATAAAACATAGATTACTAACTATAAAAAAACTATACAACTGCTATAAAACTTTTGTCAGCGAATAGCAATGTATCTACTCTGAGATATATTATTTAGTTTAATTCGTAAACAGTAAAACAATGAATTTAATATTAGGTTCTATTTACACGTTAATAATAGGTATGTATGTTAAATTATTGTTTTAATATTTTTATTTGTTATTATTTATTACCGATAGAAAGCCAGTTTATTAAATTAATATTGTTTATTTAGTATTGCTGTTATAAATTAAGTTCAGTCAATTTTAAACTCAATTTAGCTATGCTTGCATTTGGAAATTCTACCGTTTCTTTTAATTGCATACGTAAAAATAATAAAAACGTACCTAATAATCTTAAGTTTTTCATTTTTTATGAATAAAATGTTTCTTCTTAATTATAGGTTTAAATGGTATATCATCATCTAGAGTTTTAGAGCTAAGCGATAAATTTATTGATATTAGCAGTGAAGGTGTTTGGTTTGTAAAATTTTACGCACCATGGTGTGCACATTGTCGCAGAATCGAGCCAATTTGGGCACATGTTGCTCAAGCTTTGTATAACACACCAATAAAGGTAGCCAAAGTTGACTGCACACGATTTACAGCTGTAGCCACTCACTTCAAAATCAGAGCTTATCCTACCATAATGTTGTAAGTAATTTTCCAACTTATCAAATCATTTTTCAAAACTTCATTTTGCAGTTCCTTTTACTACATTGATATCATAACATATATTTGTTTTTAATTATTTTTCAGTATTAAAGGTCCATTTTGGCATACATATTTAGGAGAGAGATTAAAAGAAGACATGGTTAACTATGCTATGAGAATGTCTCAACCTGCAGTTCAAAGAGTATCTCATGCTGATAGCTTGGACTATTTAAAAGAAACACACAACATATTTTTTGGTTATGTTGGGAAACAACATGGGCCTCTATGGGTAAGATGTATGAAATATTTTTAAATGTAATCCTTTTAGAGTCACAACAAAACAAATATCAGCCAATAGTAAATATCATACAGTCATAACAAATATCAGTTAAAAGTAAGTAGTTTTTAAAATAAGGAGCAAACTTTCTGGAAAGAGTTCATAAAATATTTTTTATTAGATTTGTCTAAAAAAAATGTGTGTGCGAGTGAATGTTTAAAAAAAAATAGAAATTAAAGAAAAATACTAGATTGCTTATAAAATAACAGCTGTGGTAGCCCAGTGGTAACACTGTGTGCCGCTTTCGAGGAGGTCTAGGGTGCAAATCCCGGGCAGACACCAATGAGTTTTCTAGTAAAACTTGTGTGTCTAATTAATAATTGCAATTTATCACACACTTTTCGGTGAAGGAAAACATCATGAGGAAGCCTGCCTTTCTCTAGAAAATTTTGGGGACCTGTTGTGGGGGCCGTTACTTTACTTACTTTATGAAATAAAATTTTATAAACACTAAATACTGACAACTTGTTGCAACTTTGACTAAAATAGCATTTGACTGGTTAAGAATGTTTAACTGTCAGATAAAAAGGTAATTTATATTAATTTTTAGGATATGTTTTCCATTCATGCAGAGAAATACCAGGAAAACAGCTGGTTTTATGCATTGTCGCATGAAATTGCAAAAATTGATTTGAATCCTCCCAATGATACATATGTGTTTGTATACAAGGAAGAGGAAATTTTTTATTTTCATAGTAAGTAACTGACCTCTTTGTTCTATATTGTATTTTCTATATTCATAAAGGAATATCATACACATGATAATACTATTGTATAAATCGATAAATTTTAAAGATATTATCACTGGGAGCACTGTGGTAGCACACTGAATACAAAGTGCATTGAAGCTTCTGCCACTGACTTTTTAAACGAAAGTTGTTTATGGACACAAAAGTAATACTAAAATTATTTCGCTATAATCCGCAATACAGTAAATAGAAAAAATATATAATGCTAAATGAGTCGTGGACTATCCGTTTTCATATCCATTCAGGATTTTGTCCATCTTTTTGTTTCCATCCACATGCAGGATTCATAAAACAGGAATGAAACAGATACTCCACTATTCATTTAGCATTATAAATATTTTCTATTTACTGCATCGCTGATTATAGTGAAATAATTTTATTATTACCTTGTATTATGGATCTCAACAAAGTAACACCTAGTTCTGAAAATTATGTGTATCTACAATTAAGCATGAATTTTTAAATTTGTATCTTCTGTGTAACAATACCTGCCATTTTAAAGTCAGATTTTTACTGTCTTATTTGTGTTTTTAACATAGTTGCTATATGCTAGCCACATTTCAGTAAGCAACAAAGCTCTTACACTTTTTTTAAATTTTTAGATAAATATTTGAAACACGAGATGGGTTTTTAAGTTTTTTTTTTTTAATTATTGTGTTCAATGCTTTAAATTAAAAAAGGGAAACCTAAAAAATATTTTAGAAATTATGTTCTATGTATATATAATAGAGTGGTATATTTCTAATTGTTCTGTGGATACAGTTTTGAAAATAGATGAAGTAAGGCTTTTAATTATTTGGTTTTTTTTTCTTATGGATGGTTTCTTAGTTATCTTAATAGATCATTATCTATTTCATATGTGTTGTACAGCAAATCCAGAACTCCTGGAAGACAGAGATGCATTAAATACATCATTGAATAAATGGGTTAATTCAGAGAGATTTGGATTTTTCCCCAAGATAACAAGATCCAATATAAATGATTTAATAGGCACTGAAAAGTACATAGTGATAGCTGTTGTATCAGAAAACAAACTGAATGAGATTACACAGACTGAGCGTGACTTCAAGGACATGATTGAGAGTATTATAAGGTATGGCTTCCTTAATTGGACAGATTATCTATTTATAACTATAGTGTCCCCGATTTAGCAATTTATACTATAGATCATTTAGGTGTCTGCCTGTATGTGATCGATTTTTCTCAATATTTATTAAACAGATTTTGGTAGTATTTTATTAAAAAGATTCAATTCTTGAGAAAGGGTTAGTTTTATAGTACATTATATGGTAGATTTCGTTGGGACTTTCACTGGAACATAGAGGAGGTTATGGATCAACATATAGGCTACTCTTTAGCATAGAATTCCAATGGGGAATATAAATTAATTATAAAAGTTCATCAACTATGTTCAAACGAAAAAACATCAAAATCTTTTCTTGTAAATTTAAATTGGTTAATTGGAAGAGCCATTTTATTATTTTAAGAAGGAAATTAACACTAACTATTGTATATAGTATATGAAATATATTTAGAAGCCTGTTATAACTTGAGTGAGACCTCTTGTGGAGTCCACACAGATTGAGGCAAGAGCTAGAATAATTATAATTATAAATAGATCTGATATACAACATGTTGTAACATGTTATGCCTACCCCACTTTGAGTGGGATAAGGGCAGGAAGATGAAATAGATCTGATATATATAAAATTATTGTCTATTATATTTATAAATAACTATTAATTGAAATTACATTACAGAAGTAAAAAGCAAGAATTACACAATCACTTTCAATTTGGTTGGATGGGTAATCCTGAACTAGCCAACTCAATAGCTATGTGGGAGTTGTCCGTGCCAAATCTACTTGTTCTTAACTCCACCACTAGCCATCATCACATACCTGACGATGATCCTGTTCTTATGACTCCAGAAGCGGTTACAATGTTTCTCGATCTGATTCACAAACAAATGGCACCAGTAAGTATAAACACTTTCCATAACGTTAATTACTTAATTTACGTAATTACGTAACGTTAATTACTTAGTTTGTAATCCACTGGCGCAGGTGGTAATGAAGCTGCCTTCCTATACGCGGGTTGTGGATTCGATTTCCGCCGAGTGCCAACACTTTTGTAAATACAATTTGTTGGTCTAGGTGTATTTCATCATTCTCCTATCCTTATCCCAATCAAGTGGGGTCAGCGCAACGTGTTTTATACATGTTGTTAGATGATTTGGCTAGTTATTTTACAACCAGCTGCCTGCCTGACGTCAACTTACCTTAGTCGCCTTATACAACATCTCGCTAAGAAATTAGGGTAGTCTATTCTACTCAGCTGAATACTTTTTGGCGTGTGTAGTTATGTCTTTAAAATTATATAAGTAGTACATTGCAGTCACCCACGACACAAATATTATTACTTACCTTGGGACTACAATGTCTGTGATTGTAGCATATATTTATAAAAAATATATATATATATAAGTAGCCTGGTCAAAATTAGGCGAGCCTCTTTGTGTATGTATACTATATTAAGTTTATGAAAAAACGTGAATTTTATCGGAATTTGAACCACGTGATCACGATAGTACACTCAATTCCATGAGATACCAATGTTAAATTACAATATAAGTAATTTAAAAAATCCGTCTTTGAAAACTAAAATTATGTCCACATAACCAAAGTCAATATGCATTACTTTATTCCGGTTTTATCACTGTTCATTTACCAATAAACGCATGCTTTATTGTAGATCCTAATATTATAAAAACGAAACTGTCCATCTGACTGCTACATTTTCACGGCTTACTCGTTAAGATAAAGAAAGCCCTGTATTTCTAACAAAATCACAAAGTACGCATTTGGTGGCATTTTAAAACAAATTGATGTAAACGAACCTTCTTGTACTTGTATCCAATAAGAATGAGTTATCTCTCTCATAAGGCTAAGGATTTCGATATCCCGGTTAGGGTGTTATGATGAGTTTTTGTCGAGTTCCTGGCATATGTGTAACCTACCAATAACCTACCAATCCACATTGGAGCAGCGTGATTGGCTTAGCTCCAATCCTTCACTCCAAAAACGGAGAAAAGAGGTCTATTCTCAGCAGTGGGATAGTAACAGGCCGCTACGTATGTGTAACCTACCAATCAGTATTGGAGCAGGGTAGTGGGTCTAAGCTTGGAGAAAAGGGTTGGCCTTTCCTTCCAAAAAATGAAGAGATGTCATATGCCTTGCACAGGAATAGTAACAGACCGTTATTTCAAGCACAAGTTTTTTTCGTAGAAAATTTATTTATTGGATATAGATAATACACAAACAGTTTTAAATATTTCAGACGTATGGTGGTAACCATTGGGTAGTCGGCATTTACCGAGGTTTCTTTGAAGCACGAACAACATTGCTAAACATGTGGCGCGGTAATCCTGTACTAACAGCACTTGTATTTGGTCTGCCGCTGGGCTTCCTCTCTCTAATCTTTTATTCGATTTGTTGTGCTGACATACTCGACGCTGATGAGGAAGAATTAACAGGTAATAATATTTATTTGATAGTGTTTGATCCAATGTAATGAGGAGGAATGAAAATCATGTGATCAAAAAAGTTCTAAATATGAATGTGGATGGATGTATGGCTAGGGGAAGGCCGAAAAAAAGATGGATGGATTGTGTGCAAAATGATATGCATGTTAAAGGAGTGTCACCAGAGTTGACGAATGATAGAAAAGAATTGAAGAAGACGACATATTGTGCCGACTCCACTTAGAGTGGGATAAGGGTAAGAGATTGATGAGTGTTTGATCCACACTAAGATAAAACCTGCCATGGATATTCACAATTTATATCACTGTAGTACAAAAATCTATTTAGTAAGTATGAGCGTACATAGTTGAGTTAGTCGGAGCATGCATGCGTACACTAGTACGCACGCTCGCGAACATGTGTTTCGCTACTAAAATAAAACGCCGCAATCCATGTTAGATATTATTAGTAGTATTGTTGGGGACGGAAGTAGTCAAATGTCATCTCTTTAGTTTTTAAATCGGATGTACTGACAACGCGTTAATCACGTGACTGATAAAAGGGAGTTGTGTTGAGTTTGTGATAGCGAACGTGTGTAGTGCTTGTGTATTGTGGTGGTTTGGAGGTTTGTGCATGTGTTTTTACGAATCCTGCATGTATCAGTATCAATCAGTATGAAACGGATTTTCCACTCTACATTTAGCGTTATATATATTTTCTATTATACTTCATCGCGGATTATTGCAAAATAATTTCATAATAACTTTTGTACAAAGGGAAGCCCCGTTTGTGATTGCTACAAATGGCTTAGCTTGACGTAACGATGCCAGTCTTGTAAAACTCGACTCATACGGTTATAAGACGCTTATGCGGCTAGATCGTTGAGTCTTGTTGTAAATTCAGTGGTGTGATTTAAACATTCATTATTCTCTTGTGTTTAGTTTTACTTTTAAATTGTAATTTTTTATAATTGTCACACTGTAACTACGGATGATGTTATCTATAATTGATACTACATAATTCATTTTAAAAATATATAGGATGAAATACATTAAAAGGATATTAATATGTAATACTGTAAGAGATACAAATAAATTAATTGTGAAATGTTCTTTTTTAATTTTCAGAAAGCCACGAAAAGAACGATTAATCAAGAAATTTAGTTATTTAATATAGGTATAAACTTATTATAACTTCAGAGGCTAATATGATTTCAGTATTGATTATTTAGATGTATTTATAAGTATTTGTTTTATTTATTGTTTAATCCAAATGTGTACCATTTGTGAGATTAAAGTAAGTAACAGCCTGTTATAATCCCGCCTCTGGGCATAGGCTCTTCTCTCCGTTTTTGGAGAGAACTATTGGAGCTAAGATCTGCCACGCTGCTTCGATGCGGATTGGTAGGTTACACATATCCCTAGAATTCTCTTGATATATGCAAGTTTCTTTACGATGTTTTCCTTCACCAAAAAACATGTGATAAATTATAATTATCAATTGGACACATAAGTTTTAATAGAAAAACTTATCGGTGCCTGCCCGGAGCTTAAACCCATGATTGTCTCTATAGAGTCCGACGGTCTCACCGCTGGGCTATCACAGTTCTTTTTATGTCGGTGCTAAATTGTTTAGTAATATGCAATTAGTCATTTTTTTTTATTATAAATAGTTTTATATAACTACTATAGTTATATCAATTAATTTATAAATTTTATTTTATTAACAGAAAGAGTATACATGCGAATTCAAAACTTGTCGTTACTAAATAGTAGTAGATTATGATACAGTTGCATAATAAGGGTTCTTATAACACGAGTGTGTTTTTTTATAGTATCAGGAGTGTTATAAGACCAAGTTATGTGCAGTGTCATACACTACTTTATCTACTCATACTATAATACGTAAAACATTATTGCAAATAAAACGCTTAATATAAAACCAAATTTATTTTTAAAATATCAAATTTTAGCGCTAAGGCGCAAACATCGACTGCGGATGCGTGTTGCGTCGCAGCGGACTCGTTCATTGAAACCTTTTTTTTTTTTAGGTAGAGGTTCTACCTCCTTTGTCCAGCTGGAGGTTGTATAGGTGTAAAACCTCCAGCTGTATGTATTTTTAACGTTATGATTAAAAAGTTGTATTATGATACAGGTGTCCATATAAGACCTGTATCGTAATAAAACTTTTTTATTTTTGGCCTGTACGTAATGTTTGTCATAAGAATGTTTGTTTCAGTTTATATTGTACCTTTGTATTGTAGTATCAGAGTAGATACATCAATAAATGAAACACCTTGTATTTAAAACGCTGTTTATCTTTAGTATTACCTCTTTAAAATTGTTTTTTTCAATAAGACAAATCACTTATTACATTTTATAGGATTTTGTAGAATATAAAGAGTGAAACGCAAATGTAAATAGCAAAAACCATATTATAAAATCATTCTAGTATCGTTGTTTGGGCAGAGTTGCATCCGCCGCTATTCACCGCAGCTTGCCTCGTTTCAAAGTTATAGTGCTTCTTAAATTTATAGAAATTCTACTTGACCCGCACAGTTAGGTGTAAAAGTAAAACTCGCGCTAAACCACTAATGATGCAACTTTGCCTATAATGTAAAATTTAATAAATAATCTAAAATTTAATAACTAAGCTAATCTAGATACGACCTGCATGATTATGTAAAACATTGTAATTATTTTTAGAAATCTACTACTTAAAGATCGGTTTGGCGTTTAAAAAATTAATTTTGTGTAATGTTTTGCAAGAATATTTTAAAGTTTATTTTCATTTAAAAAATCGCCAGCTGCTTAATTCCATACTATTTTGATCAAATGAAAACCCGTCCTGGGTTTTCATTTTTCAAACATCTTAAATTTAAAAACAAATCAAGCTAATTAAGTAAGTTAGTTAATGAATTAAGGTATTGATTCACTGGTTTCGTGTTTTTGCTTAATATATTAAATGATATGAATCATGAAATAATGTATTACTTTACGTGTCGTGATGATTAACTTTTATTTCCAATTCCACAAAATTCGGCAAAATCTCAATCAGATTTCGCACATTTGTATAAAAAATTTCCTATGGTGAAATTATGAATCTTTCTGAAATGCTTAATATTTTGAACTTTGAACCCTAAAAACTACTTAAAGAATAAAATTATCTAAGGAAATTCTGTATGATAACAATATGATTATAAGAACATACAAGAATCAATATATATATTGTATTAATTAAATTTTACTTTTATGTAGAATATGTGCAATCTAGTCGTTTATTTGTTTTAATAAATGTCTTTATTAATTTTTAGAAAATTAAAAAAGCAGTTTTCTTTAACCAATATCTCACTTTGCGTTGTGGTTACGTTCCAAAAAAACACAATGCAAATTAAAACGACGCAAAAAAGAAAATAGATCAAAGTAAACATTAAAAAATATATAAATGCCTATAAATAAATTACAAATATATTTCTTTTTTGTAACAAGGAATAACACAAAAATTAATAAAAAATGCACCACTATTGCAATCGAAACTGAACCATAGAATTAGCAAACCAAAGTAAAAATAAAATATTGTTAAAATCACGTTGAGTTTTAGTTAGAAAGGGAATTCTCGACATGGCGCAATGAGAAACAAAAATGTTGCCATCATCAAGAAGAAAATTAAAAACTACAAACCCACAAAAACGCAGCCTCTAAAATCTAACGATCCACTGTGAGAATTAGTACAAAATATTAATAAAGCAGCGACGCAATTTAGAAAAAACAAAATGAAACAGCACGAAGCGAGGTGTTGGTGTACTTAACTGAATAAAGCATGATTATGTCATCTATACTAATATATAAAGCTAAGTTTGTTTGTTTTAACGCGCTAATCTCGGGAACTACTGACCGATTTGAAAAACTCTTTCAGTGTAAGATAGTCCATTTATCGAGGAAGGCTATAGGCAATATAATAGAGGAGCAGCAATAAAAAATAGTATGAAAACGGCAAAATTTAAAGCTTTCCTTGCGTGCGCTGAGTAAACGGTGATAGTTATTCAAGATCATGTAATTATTTGTTCCCCTCTAAAGGTTCTATTTAAAAGTCCGCGACAGCATATGTCTATTTTTACGGTTCTGATCTTTTCTAGCTATGTATATATAGCTTGCTAGTATGTATTTATAAATTGATGGTAAAACTTCATAAGGCTTATTAAATGTTAAAAAATATATACTTATATGATTATTCTTATTTCCCAAGCCCTATATGTATATTGTTATGCCTGTCTCACAATAACGATTGCAAGAGTGCTACAAATGAAATCGCAATTGCAATAAATTTAAAAATATTTAAATTCTGAATATACCCGATTTCCCAGCTAAACATGACGTATTAACAAGCGTTAAGTGAATTTTTAATTTTTCAATGCAAAGCAATGAGGCTACATACAAACACCTTAGTAATTTGTAATTTTTTTTCAAAGAAATAATTGGTAAAGTAATTGGAATTGCATAAGAAAAGTAAACACCAAGACCACCAGAATAGACCACCTTTATTTCTCACCAAGGTGTCGTAAAAGGAGACTATGGTAAGTCAACCCATATCTGTATCTGACCTAGTAAAATAGGATACGACTAAGGTAAGTTGACATCAGGCAGGCAGCCGGTTGTAAAATAAATAGCCAAATTGACTAACAACGTGCTTATAACATGTTTTGCAGACCTCACTTAGAGTGTGATAAGGGCAGGAGAATGATGATGATTGAAAGAAAAGTAAACGTTTATAATAAATAGGTTTTATTTCTTGCAGTATAGTAGCATGTAGTTTTAAACTTAATTATTTAATATCACAGAAAGCTTTAATACAATTTACTAACTTCATCAATATAAATAGCTAACTCAATTTGCCTCACTTTTAATTTTAGTTGATTGTACCAAATAGAAAAATCATTCTCATTGGATGTTTTAGTAGACTTATCTTTTTTCTGTTCATCACAAAAAGAGTCTTGTAAACTACCAGGATAATAGTTTTCTACAGATATTGGGTTATATTTTGAAGAAAAGTTTAAACTGTCTTTCTTATGCTTTGATTGTATACTATAATTTGAGGCTAATTGTCTTTGAGTTTTAATATCTTCCTTGAAATGACTACTAGATTGTTCCCTTTTGTAGTTTAATTTTGTTGTTTGACATTGATGATTATCGTTCTGAACAAATCTATCTATGTATGCACTAGTATTATTTTTTTCTTGTTTTAGTTTTCCATCTTCTATTTCTAAATCTTTTAATTTTTTTCTACAGCTATTATTAATAGAGAAGTTATCATTACTTTTGATTCTTTGTTTCTCAATGATATGAGATTCATATGTGTTTTGATCATGTATCACAAATTTATTATGTGGATAATCTGGTTCTTTTGAAATATCTTGTAATTTATTCTTTATCCTATGTAGATAATGTTTTGCTGATACATTAGGATATGACATACATTTATATTGCAATTCTTTAGTCTCTTGTACACTATTATTTTCAAATGATATAAATAAATCTGAAAAAGTTTCTATATTATTAGTTGTATCACTTGAACTTCTAAACGAATTACAGAGCTTATGAAATGTTTCAATGTTTTCTTTATCAGGAGAACTTTCAATATTACAAATAACTTTCCACAATTCTACAGAATCTTTCGAGTCATTTGTCAGTTGCGATTGATTATGACTTTCACATTGCTCTACTTCTTCACCGACACTGTCATTACTTTCATCACCTTGCCACAATGGGCTCAAATTAATAGGTGCATTCACTGCTGACAGTAAATTCATAAACTTCTTCTGCTCTACACCTTCACTTAGTATAGTAATTGCTATTCCATAAGATCCAAACCTTCCAGCTCTTCCTATTCTATGTAAATAGGTTTGCCATTCAAATGGAGGCTCAAAGTTTACTACAAGATCTACATTTGATGCATCAATTCCACGAGCAGCTAAATCTGTAGATATTAAAATTCTACATTTGTATTCCTGTAATGTTTTAAGTGCATCAAGGCGTTCGATTTGACCCTGAGCACCATACAATTGTGTAGCAGGCCACTTCTCTCGAGTTAACATTCTATAAACTTCTCCTACTCTCACTTGATAGTTGCAGAAAATAAGACATTGCTTAAATTGTTTTTTGGTTAAAATCTTCACCAGCTCTTTAAATCTATTTCTTGTTTGTAAAATGTTATTGCTGTTGTATTTAACATTGGTTACTTTTTGCACTACTCCTAATAAAATACAATTACTGTTAGGACAAATGTGTTGTACATCTTGAACAAACTCCTTAATAAATTCTTTACAACTTTCAGAATAGGTAGCGCTACTCAGTATTACTTGTTTTTGGTGAGGCAAAGCTAAATTAATAAACTTGATATCTGCCAGATAACTTTTATCCATTAATTTATCAGCTTCATCTAGAACTAATAGTCTTGCTCCACTTACATCTAAGTGATGTTCACTGATAAGGTGCCTTAATCTACCTGGGCTGCCAACTACAATATGAACTTTTCTCCCTTTAAATTTTTCAATATCTTCTTGAACTGATAAACCTCCTATTACAAGTTCCACAAACAACCCTAAAAACAGTTATAATATTAAAAAAAGAAACTAAACCTAAACCTAAAGTACTAAAGCTAAGGTTGTAGGTTTGAATGTCAGTATTATACTACTGACGTGAACAGACTACCCATGACTTAGAACTCAGTAAGACAGTATTATACTTTTTTATTTATTATATAAATTATGCCACATATTTTCTTTTTTTTCTATTTATTATGTACGCTATTATATATGCTTTTCTGATATGTACAGGTAAGAAAGACTTCTTCTCACTTAGAATGGAATGTAAATAAACAAATAATCGTTCGCGAATAAGTGGTTTTTTTTTTGGTACATTTGCATCCAATTAAGCATTTTATGTCTTGACATAAAGCACAAAAAAGCTGAACGCCGGCGCATGTTGTTGTTCCCAAAATCCGTAGCTTACATTTTTAATACAAATATGTAATAGTTATTCGTCTCTCTTTCTGACATGTAAATTTCTATATAAGCTCATCTCTTTCACTTTCACTATAACTCTGAACTAGCCGTAACCACGAAAATTGACTCTTAAAATTAAAGATATAGAGATATAATTGAAACACATGCGAGCTAGTGAGTGATTATATCTTCTGGAGAGATATATATCTTTCTTGTCTTTAACTCGCGAGCTACTCAACCCTAGAACAGACTCCTAACACAAGCATTTAGCTTAGCTGGAGGGGTTAACAATTTTACTAGTAAATTGTAATCCAAATTGTTAGTAAACTAAAAAAATATATATATACATAGTAAAAACGCACCTTTATATTGACATCCTATTTGTCTTAATACATCACAAATTTGTGCTGCAATCTCACGAGTTGGAGCTAAAATAACAACTTGTAATCCTTTAGATAAATCTAACTTTTCTAAGGCTATAATGGCAAAAACTGCGGTTTTTCCAGTTCCTGATTTTGCTTCCATTAACAAATCTAAAATAAATAAATGAAGTTACACAAAGCATATTAGTGGAGTACCTAAAATTTTTAAACCATGTATTTAGCTTTCTTAATTACTTACCAAATCCACATTTCCCTAATGGAATACCATGTAACTGAATTGGAGAAGGCCTGATGAAGCCGGATTTTCTTAATCCTTCTAAAGTTTTTGCTGAGAGTAGCATTAAATCAAACGTCACATCTTTCGTTATTTCAACATCTTTAGTTCTTTGGTTATTTTTTAAATCATGAGCCAAAACCATTTTCTGATCACTTATTATTTTTGCAATATTTGAAATATTTATTAGCAACTTAACCTTAAATTTTTGTCTTTACTGTAACCCATAGATAAAACACTATATAGGACTGTAGCCTGTAGGGATGAAAAAATAATCGATTATTTTAATATTGTAATCGATTTTCGTAAACATTATAAATCGATCGTTATATTTACCCCCTTTTTCTTCTTTTTTTTAACCTTCTCTTCTTGTTTTTAAGATAAAATATGCTTTATTCGATCAAACCAATATATCCAAATTACAATCTCTATTCGCATTTCGCAATCAACGCATGTTTTCTTCGTACTTATCCACTTCAATAAAGACTTATTGAATTATATGTATGTATTTATGTAATTAACTATTAATATTAAAAATAGAAAAATCAATAAATAAATTAAATAGAAAAAATCTAGTATGTATAAATTTTTTTTTATTAATTAGATAACCCTAATCGCTTTTTTCACTCCAAGACAAGCCAAGCCCTAATATTAACGGATATTATTTTTTTTATACCTTTCAACCTGAAATCTAGTCTTTTGAACGATAACTGACAAAAACAATTTTGCTTGTTCCATTATAGATGACTGAGCAAATGATCTATCTGTTTTTCTTTTTTTACGTGTGATTTGACTACGATAAAGTACATATACGAGTGTCATCTTCCCCCTAATTATTTATTGTGTCACTATCACTTACAGGCCTGTCTTGTGCGTATGGCTCCACTACTTTAATATTAATAACTCTATGTTAAGATAATCCAAGTTAGCAAAGAGTTGAAAGAGAGCAAATACTTCCTTGAATGTATAAACTAATATATACCTACTCTTCTATTAAGTATTTCTAATTTTTATGTATACTTGTAAGTAACGGCCTGTTACTATCTCACTGCTGGGCATCCTCTCTCCGTCTTTGGAGAGAAGGATTGGAGCTAAGACCTACCGCTGCTCCAATGCGGATTAGTAGGTTTCACATATCCCTAGGATTCTCTAGAGATATGCAGGTTTCCTCGCGATGTTTTCCTTCACCGAAAAGCATGTGATAAATTGCAATTATAATTTAGACACATAAGTTTTAATAGAAAAACTTATTGGTGTATGGCCGGGTTTGAACCCATGATCGTCTCTAGAGATTCACGCGGTCGCACCGCTGGGCTATCACAAGCTGAAGCTATGTCCAAGCGGCACAAGATCGTGTGGTATGGAGATCCCATGAAGAGACCTATGTCCAGCCGTGGACGTCCATCGGTTGACATAGAAGAAGACGTGCCTAGGCTTAATCGTTCGTAAACTGTAAGGTTATTCTTCTGGTAGTCATTTTAAATATCTTTTCTAAACGTGTATGAATTTTTATACTACAACTTGTATAACTCTACTACGTAATCTACGTTTAGAAATGAAATATTTGACTTATGCAATATTTTCTTTGTGTTTAATTAATTTTTAAAACCATTTTAAATTATTTTTCAATTAGGTACATACATATAATAGAATAATTGATAAAACGAATTGATTACATACATGTACACATTCTATATACTAAACCATACGTTTCAGGACTGATACTTGAGATATGGCGAATATGTGGATACATATATTTTGCGTTCGATATTAATTTTTAACAAAAATAATGTGATATTAACAATCCTGATATCCTGATATCCTGAATCCATTAAAACAAATAAGTGTTGTTGTGTTTGATATCAATGAAACGGATTGGACGTAATATAATCAAGTATCGGGATTCCATGAATAGATTCGAATTTATACATTTATCCACGTAAGTAAATATAAGCTTAACAATCCTAAGTTCTTGAAATAAGTGTTTTCGAAATGGTGCTGAATTTGTAAGGTGCCTCCAGTATGCAAGTTCATTCAGAATTATCATGTAGGTCAACATCATTTTACACCACCTATGTATATTTCTATTAACATAGGATATTATTATTAATCATAATGTATACTTATCATCGCCTATGTCGTTTTCTTATGAAATATTAATGCTTAAAGTTTATTGGTATTAAGTGTTCAGAAGTACATGAACATAATTTTAATAAGTGAAATTTCTTACAAGATAACCAAACAATATGAACAATTGTGGAGGAGGAGTTGGTGCTGGACCTATTACAGTTGGAGCCTATGATACTAAAATAGCAGGCTTGTATGACTTGCTTGACACCCTTGGATCAGGACATTTTGCAGTTGTAAAATTAGCACGACATGTATTCACAGGTGAAAAAGTTGCTGTAAAAGTAATTGACAAAAGTAAACTAGATGATGTTTCAAAATCGCATTTATTTCAAGAGGTAAGATACATTGAAACTATTAATTTTTGGGAAGTACTTGTTATTTTGATACATGATATATGCCTCAAGTTATTTGCTATTATAGGTTCGCTGCATGAAATTAGTTCAGCATCCAAATGTTGTAAGACTTTATGAAGTTATTGACACACAGACTAAGCTTTATTTGATTCTTGAACTTGGAGATGGAGGTGACTTATATGATTATATTATGAGACATGAAACTGGTCTCTCTGAATCTCTGGCCCGTGATTACTTCAGGCAAATAGTTCGTGCTATTTCATACTGTCACAGGTACAAATATTTTTGCTTTTCTTAATATTAATAAATGTAACTCTTATTTACTGTTCCTTTGTTTTAGGTTACATGTTGTACACCGAGATTTGAAACCTGAAAATGTAGTATTTTTTGAAAAATTAGGAGTAGTTAAATTGACTGACTTTGGTTTTAGTAATAAGTTTTGTCCAGGACAAAAACTAGAAACATCATGTGGATCATTAGCATATTCAGCTCCTGAAATTTTGTTGGGTGACTCTTATGATGCTCCTGCGGTTGATGTATGGTCTCTTGGTGTAATATTGTATATGTTAGTTTGTGGTCAGGCTCCTTTTCAAGAAGCGAATGATAGTGAAACTTTGACTATGATTATGGACTGTAAATACACAATGCCAGCTCATGTGACAAATTCATGTAAAAGGTACAACTTTTAAAATTTTGCTATTGGGATACCTCTGAAAATAATATGCTAATATATGCCTTTTTTGTCAGACTTATTGGTAGGATGCTTGTGAGGGAACCAGAAAAGCGGGCAACACTGGCTGAAATTGCTACTGATCCATGGATCACTGCTGGTGAAGGGGTCACTGTGGAGGACTTTGATACACCTTTAGTTGCAAAACAAGATTTAACAGAAGAGGATCGTGCCGCTATCTTGCAGAGAATGGTGAATGGTGCTATTGCTACAAAGGAACATATTTTAGAAGAGTTGGAAAAAAATGAATACAACCACATCACTGCGACCTATTATTTATTAGCAGAAAGAAAACTAAGATCTAAAAGGTTTTATTATTTATATTTTATTCAATATTCTTAATAATGTAACTTTCTTTATACTCTTGATATTTTCTGTTGCATGAATGAATGTTGAATGTTGAATTTTATTTTATTTTTAGGCAAGAAGCCAGACAGAGTGCTCGAAGGCCTGAAGTATTAGGTGTGTCAAGGACATCTCGAGGGTTGCTAGCTCCTCCACAATTGTCTGCTGCACCACGCACCCCCCAGGATGTACCACCTGTATGTCAATTTTTCAGTTTTACAATATGTCAAATAAAATTTAAATAAAAACAATTCTACTATCAGTATCTATAATTTTTAAATATTCTATTAATATAAAAAATAAAAAATGTCAATGGTAAGCATGTGAAAATTGTATTGAAATTTATATTTTATTGCTGTGAATATAATCATAATAAACACATTTAATGCACTAGCGCTACATTTAGCGCTAAATAAAATGAGAAAGTAGAGCAGAGAGTAGAAAGTAGACATTATTCCTCTGCATAGTATTTTAAAGTATTCCAACCACCATCAAAGTGAGAGAGCATTCTTGTCCATCTTAATTTATATGGTACCTGTATGCTTGGTCATCCAGGTACCATATAAATTAAGATGGACATGAATTAGATGCATAGAAAAAGGGGTACCTGAGGTTATAACCATGTATGTGTCGAAATGAATCTTCCTGTTGTAATGTTACTGTAGTAGTTTTGCAATGCCTGAAAATTGGGATAAAACGAATCTTTGTAAGTTATTGATTATTGTGGGTACATAAACGCTAAGTTAACGCGAACCTTGTTTACCACCAGTTTTAAGTGTAGTGATTTTGTGTACCACTGGCGAGAAACGCCCAACCTGTGGCCAAACTCGTCACAGGGCACGGGTGACGGCTTCCGCTATTTGATACGTCCACCGCCGCCCCGCGTGTACTAAAGGAATGGAAATTCCATTTTACGCTCCAGGGCTTGGAGAATATAAGGAAGAAAGGGAAAGGGAGAAATTACCACTAGTTATCAAATGACGTTGACAGATATTCTTTATCGAAGTTATTTTTATATTCAGCGTTCGCGGAAATGTAGTATTGTACGTGAAGAGGAAGACGATGAGGAAGGTGCAGTGGCAGCAACAACGGTGCGGGCGACGGACGCACGACGGGGCTCCCGTTCAGAAGGCCGCCTACACCTAGCGCGACCGGCGCAGCTCGCCGATAATCTTACAAAGGTTAGAAAGAAAGCGATTTGTAACCGACATTATTAAATTCTAATTAACATTATTACCAATATCTGGGTGACCTTGCTCGGTAATTGTTTACAAAATAAAAAAAATGAGAAACAAAAAAAGGAAAAAATAATAGTGTAGGTGGGGCTCGATTCTAGGTATTTTCATTTCTCGCGACCACCTGTTCCCCGAATAAGCTACGCTGACTTGACAGTTAAAGGCAGAAATTCAATTCAATATAAATTTTAGTATTTTTGATGCCCAAAAACAGGGATAAAATGATATTTTTAAATAAAACCTAGCTAGATCGTTTTTTCTTTCCCAACACTCCCTACATGCTGAATTTCAGGAAAATCGTTGCAGTTGTTTCGTATCCGGCTGAGTAAAATAGACCAGCATCATTTCTCACCTAGGTGTCGTATAAGGCGACTTAGGTAAGTTGACCCACCGTGTTGTATCCGGTTGAGTAGAATAGACAACTTTCTTTCTTACCGAGGTGTCGTAAAATACGACTTAGGTGTATTGACGTCAGGCAGGCAGCCGGTGGAAAAATACGTAGCCAAATCGTGTTCAACATGTTTATAACATGTGCCGACTCCACGTAAAGGGACTGGACGATGATGATTAGTGGTATATTACTTTAAGAGGAACGAAGTCACTGTATACACGATTAAATTAATCTTTGACGGTAATAGTTTTGCTAATAACAGGTTTACGACTGGACACTACCTGTTTTATAGCTCACATCAATCAAGAGAAAAATCAACAGACCTACAATGCAAAGGGGAGGAAACAAGTCCTAATATCTGCTATCATCTTAGTGATAAACATATTAACTGGACATGGGACTGGAGATGGGACAAGCTTATATAGCTAATGATAAACTTATGTGTCACCCTTACACATAAGTTTTCTATTATATATATTGTATTGGAGCTGTATTTGCGGTCTCTCTAGGTCTCTTCAAAAGATATTTCAGGGCAGCAACTTTCTGCTATATTATTTATTATAAATTTGATAATTCTCAACAGCATATTGTATCTAACGTAGGTGAATCTCGACGAGGGTGCGTGTGCGCTACCAAACGTGGTCCCACCGCAAGTGGAGACCGCACGTCGTGCTCCACCGGCGCCGGCACCTGCGAGGCGGCAGCGGCTTGAATGTCGCCGGAGACGAGCACGTGCTGGCTCTTGCTCCTCTTCAGACCTTTCGGACGATGACTCCGAAAAGAAAAAACGTGCTGGCGAGCAGGCTGCGGCGCCGGCGGAGCGCGCACGACGCGATTCTCACGACGACTCCAGTGACAGCCAGGAGCGCGGCGCCGCGAGACGACCCGCGCCTCGCCCTCCGCCCCCTGCACCCGCGCCTCCATCTCATGGTATTTTGCATTGTATTAAAGGTATTGTATTGTATTGTATTTTATTACAGGCGTTACTTTGCGATTTTCATAATACAAATGAATTGAATGTATGAAATAATATTAATGAATTGTATTGCAATCATCCATGAATCATCCAGAAAATTTATGTAATGATGAAATTAGTGTATTATTCATGTTCATACCTAATACCTGCAGGATTCACAAGACGCATTCACTAAAAACCATTATTTCCTCGGAGCACACACAGACAAAATATTCTGATATTAAAAAAACATTAGAAAAAACAACAAACAAACATCAACATTTATCATCGTTGATTTATGTTTGTTAAAATGATTCAATGCCCGCGATATTTTTTTTAATAACAGAATATTTTGTTGTTGTAAAAACTAAAATTCAATTTTTGTTTTTTCCTATTATTCGATTCTACTTTTAGTAAAAGCGAATAACACTTTTGATTTGGATACCGATTTGGGATACAGACCGTTATCTGTTATCTTCACAATAGTGCTCGTAATATATTGACTGGCCCGTTGGCGCAGTGGGTAGTGATCCTGCCTTCAGCTCCGCGGGTCGCGGGTTCGATTCCCGCCGAGGGCCAACATTTTCTATAAAAAAAAAAAAAATGAATTTGTTGGTCTTTGAGCCTGGGTGTTTATTTGTATTTAAGTATGTATTTAGAAAATATATAAGTATATATTCACCAGTTGTCTGTCTACCATAACACAAGTATTAAGTTACTTACTTTGGGGACGGACGACCGTGTGTGTAAGTGTCCCATATATTTATTTATTTATTTATTTATTTATTTATTTATTTATACATATCCCACTCTAAGTAAGGTCGGCACAACATGTCTTAAACATGTTACATGTTTTGGATAAATATTTTACGTCCAGCCACCTGTCTGATGTCGACTTATTTTAGTTGCCTAATACGACTCCTTGGTAAGAAATGAGTGTGGTCTTTTCTTAAATTCGTTTCAACTACTCAAAAGACGTTTGTCTTTTATTAGGAGGGGGTTCGTCCAGTGGTAGTGGCGGTGGCGGTGCGGCGGGGGACGCACGCGGCGGCGGAGCGGGCAGTACGGGGGGGCGACGACGCCGTGCGGCTAGGAAAGAAAGCCGGCTTCGGGAATCACGTTCCTTGAACCGTATTGCTGAGGTATTAGTTTTAAATTCAGGTGTATGTGTATTGCAGCTCTTATAATAAATTAAATCGTTCGTAATGATCGTACTTGTAAAAGAGGGGGAGGTGTGTGTATGTATATCAGGGATGGTTTGTCGTTTCATATCATCAATCAATCAACATTCAATAATACTAGTGAATTTGAATACCTTTTCCTTGAAATTTCCTCATATCATACCAAACTCCTTCTGGGTGTAGCATACAGTCCGACGCTTCACGTTAATTATTTCAATGAGTTTGAATGTCTTCTTGAAAACTTATGCCCGTCATATGGTCATATAATTATCGCTGGTGATTTCAACACTTGTTTATTGAGAAATGACCATAGGTCAGATAAACTAAAAAATATAGTAACTGCATCTAATGCTTATATTCTGCCTTCCTCTGCTACTCATTTCCCAGGGAATTCTAACCCATCTCTTTTAGACATCATAATTGTTACTGAGCCTGAAAACGTACTGGTTCACGGACAATTAACGGCTCCCTTCTCTTATCACGACCTCCTTTTCTTGAGCTATAATTTCTCTATACCTAGACGTAAGAGTAAGTTAATTATGCGTCGTAATTATAAGAATATCAATTTTGATTCTTTCCACGAGGACGTCGCAAAGTTAGATATGACACCTCTGTACTGCGCCTCTACTGTTGACGCCAAAGTTGGTGTTTTGAATTCAATCCTTTTTCAACTGTTTGATTTTCATGCTCCTCTTAAAACTATTAGGGTTAAACATTTACCTGCGCCTTGGCTTACTCCTGAAATTAAAAATATAATGCACAAACGTAATAAGGCTAAAGGACTTTGTAAAAGTAATCCTAGCATAGAAAATGTAGATGCATATAAAAAATTACGGAATCTCTGTAATAGAATGTGTAGGAATGCTAAACGACGTTTCATTTTTTCTACTCTTCATAATCTTTCTTCTTCGCAGACTTGGAAGTTTCTTAAATCTCTGGGCGTGGGTAAATCTTCCAAAGTTTTGAATCAAAAAGTTGACTTTAATGCTTTGAATCTCTTCTTTTCTAAAGCTCCTACCAACATTTCTGATTCAGCTAAACATGTAACCCTACAAAAGCTGGCCTCAGCTTCACGTCCAAATTGTGAACCTTTTGCCTTTGATTCAATTACAGTAAGAGATGTTAAAAAGAGCATACATTCCTTATCCTCCAAAGCTGTCGGTAGCGATGGTGTTAGTTACGACATGTTAACATTTCTCATAGATTTCTTATCTCCAGCTATTTCACACATACTTAATTTTTCTATATCAACAAAATGTTTTCCCACTGCATGGAAGTTTGCCCACATCATTCCTTTACCAAAAGTTTCTAATCCTTCTTCTTTTTCTCAATATCGCCCAATCTCTATTCTCCCTATCATTTCTAAGGTGTTTGAAAACATTGTTCTAAAGCAAATATCCTATTTTGTCTCTAAGCATAATTTAGTAAATCCATTCCAATCTGGCTTTCGTCCTCTGCATAGCACAACCACTGCTCTACTCAAAGTCACTGATGATATTCGGCTTGCTATGGACAATAAAAAACTGACTATTCTCGTTTTACTTGATTTTAGTAATGCCTTTAACTCGGTTGATCATGATGTATTGCTTGGTATTTTGTCCTCTCTTAACATATCTTCTTCTGTGACCGATTGGTTTTATTCTTACCTTCACGGACGCCGTCAGAGAATCTGGAATGACGAATTTTCCTCAGATTGGGTTAACCTTGGTGCAGGTGTCCCGCAAGGTGCTGTGCTATCTCCGCTTTTGTTCTCTATATTTATTAACGAAATCTCAAAAGCATTAACTTGTTCCTACCATTTATATGCAGATGATCTGCAAATTTATAGACATTCTACAATAAACAACCTTGCTGCTGCAGTAGATGATATTAATAATGATCTCTCTAAGATTAAGAAGTGGGCTGATGAGTACGGACTTCTTGTCAATCCATCAAAATCTCAAGCTATGGTCATAGGCAGCAGACAACTGCGAAGTCAAATTGATTTCTGCAATTTGCCAGTCATCGCGTACGATGGTTTACCAATAATGCTGACTGACAAATCAAAAAATCTAGGATTAATTATTGACTGCAACCTGTCCTGTTCAGCTCACATTAACGAAGTCAGCAGACGTATTCACTATTCTCTGCATTCTTTAAAGCGGTTGCAGAATTTTCTTCCCATTAGTACTAAAACCTTACTTGTTCAATCACTTTTATTCCCAATAATCGACTACGCGGACGTTTGCTATTTAGATGCAACTGAAGAGCTTCTTAATAAATTAGAGCGGCTTCAGAATTTATGTATCCGATTTATATTTGGATTGCGTAAATTCGATCACATATCACATTTTCGAAGTCAATTAAAGTGGCTCCCAATTCGGTTACGGCGGAATATTCATATCCTTAGTATTCTCTTTAAAATTTTAAAAACCTCTTCACCCAACTACTTACGTGAGTTGTTTCACGAAGCTCCTCCCCGTGTCAGGCCTGTACGATCTTGTGTGCCTCTAAAATCACTTACCATCCCGCCTTACAATACCGTATTTTTTGCTAAATCTTTTTCTGTACTTGCTGGATGTCTGTGGAACTCGTTGCCATACAGCGTCATCAATGACTGCTTTAGCCTTTCCTTCAGCACTTTTAAACTAAGACTAAAGAAACATTACACATCTTTACCATCATAATGTAATTGTTGACATTTATATAGGTATTATACTTTGTATTATATATAATGTGTATGTATATATATTTATTTATATGTAAATATATTTTATATTTATTTTATTTTTATTGTTAAATTAGGAAATAATTAGTAGGTTATTCTAATTCATAATGATTGATATTTGCGTACCTTTTTCCATAATATAAATTGTCTCATTTCGTAGGTTAGCTGGCAGAGATCTCTATCATAGGGATAAGTTGACCTTTGTACACTTTTTTTACCAATAATGTTCTTTTCCTACATTTTTTATGGTACATAAATAAATAAATAAAATAAAAAATAAATAAATTAAATAAATAATTTAAATATATTAGCGATTACCTAGTGCATACCACACATTAAAAATTAGTTTTTCTGAATTGTCTTTATCTAATGAATAATTTTACTTTTGAACATTGTCAGTGTCAACTAAATACATAAGTAATCATCATGCTTGGCATGCGGGTTTGTGATCGCAATGTTGACCATATCAAACCAACACCGCTGTTCTATATCAAATAAGGCGAGATGAGGCTTATGCCGAGCAATGGGATAGTAACAGGCCGTTATTTTACTTCAGTAATACCAATTACATACGTATCATAGTTGTCGTGACAGTGTCACCTGCTTAAACCTACCAGTCGATTTAACAGATCTAATAATATTAGGTCCTTACATATGAAATTGGCGTTTTGTCGTACTGGCCACTTTGATCTCAAATATTACCTTTATGGTTAGGAATTTCAAATTCAAATTCATACAGCTATTTACTCATGCACTTGTGTTTCAAACTCCCTAATTCATTTGTTTTTTTCTTTGTGTCACTCTGTTTACAAAATGGAAAACATGAAATATCGCGTTATTTACGAGTATGAGTTCCACCGTGGCACCAGTGCTGCAGAAACGGCTCGAAGGATTAATGATGTGTATGGTGACGGTGTCGCAAAAGAAAACACAGTGCGTTTTTGGTTCCAACGTTTACGTTCTGGAAATTTCGACCTACAGAACAAGCCTCGTGGACGGCCGGAGTCCAAAGTTGATAATGAAGAATTGAAGGCTATTGTGGAAGCGGATCCATCGCAAACCATGTCCGAGTTAGCTGCAGGCTCCGGTGTTAGTGATAAAACTATTCTAATCCACTTGAAGCAAATTGGGAAGGTGAAAAAGCTTGAAAGGTGGGTACCTCATGAATTGAGTGAAGCAAATCGACAAACGCGCGTCGACTGCTGCGTTACGTTACCCAACCGGCACAATAGTGAAGGAATTTTAAATCGAATCATTACCTGTGATGAAAAGTGGATCCTCTACGATAATCGGAAGCGCTCATCGCAATGGCTGAACCCTGGCGAACCAGCCAAATCCTGCCCTAAGCGAAAATTGACTAAAAAAAAGTTGCTTGTAAGTGTTTGGTGGACTAGTGCCGGTGTCGTTCACTACAGCTTTCTTAAATCTGGCCAGACGATTACGGCAGATATCTATTGTCAGCAACTGCAAACCATGATGGAAAAGCTAGCTGCTAAACAACCGAGGCTGGTCAATCGCTCTAGGCCACTGCTGCTTCAGGACAACGCCAGATCACACACTGCACAACAGACGGCTACCAAATCGGAGGAGCTTCAATTAGAATGTCTTAGACATCCACCGTACTCTCCGGACCTTGCTCCAACAGATTACCATTTTTTTCGCAATTTGGATTACTACTTGCAAGGAAAAAAATTCAACTCCGATGGGGCAGTCCAAACCGCCTTCAAAGATTTTATTGATTCCCGCCCGAATGGTTTTTTAAGTAAGGGGATCAATGAACTACCTATGAGATGGCAAAAGTGCATATATAGCAATGGTACATACTTTGTTTTATATATAAATTAGTTATTAGTTAAATATATTTCATTAAAAAAAAAACAACTTTATGTTCCTCCCATAGAAAACGCCAATTTCATATGTAAGGACCTAATATGAAGGGAATGTTGTTAAAGTTTTGAACTTCAAATTTGTCCTTACCTCTTACGTTACGTAACGTACGGCTCATGTCATCTAAAGCCTGTTAATGTGTGTTAATTTCCTTAATGTGACCATAAGTCTATATTTTTTATATTTTTTATTTATAGGCAAATGAGTAATCCTAATTGGTGGCCGTATCTATATAGGTGGAGGAGGCGAGCGGTGCGCGCTGGGCGGGCGGCGGGCTGGTCGCTCTCTGCGGACGGCCGCTGCTACGCCTGCTGGCGGCCGCGCGGCCCGCGCCCTCCGCACGACGTCTACACGGCTTATGCTGACTGTGCACCTTCCGGCATCGCACTACCGCCCTAGGCCCTTTGATAGCACATCGTAGTGAGCAAAACATCTATGAGCGACATAGAGGAACGTATTTGACCAATTGAGATTGCATTAAGCATTGTATAGTTATAGAACATATCGATTAGTTCACGCTTGGTACATTACTATTTGTTGTTTATAATCATGACATAGGAAACTTACTTTCTTGTGATGATACACTAAACAAGCGATAGAGGTGATAATATTATACTTCTCTCTCTCAATATTAGGCTTCTCACGCTCGATATTACATATGAGGATAAAGCTGCGATCTAGAGCGAAAAGCGTTACTCGATCTTTTTTTTGAAGTTGCATTTGCTGGTAGTGTTGCACTCATTTAACATGTAGTTAGTTAAGTCATGTAGAGATATCTAAGCAACTTGGCTCTAGACGCATTGTAAATACTATAATGCTTGGATGTGTAACTCACCCCACATTTTCTATATCTTTATCAATTTGCCTTGCTGTCCTAACTCTCATTAAAATAGGCTCATTATGAATAACAATGCAGTCATTGCACGCTTTATTATTAGTGTACAACATCAATGTTTTATTTTTTATCGTAGTGTTTATTTAAATTTCCATATTGTATGTTTCGTATTCCGTATAACCTAGGATTTTCTATTATTTTTAGTCATTTTATCCAAGCAACTTACCATACTAGTTCCCTAGTTTATATCAAAATTGTTAAAGTGGTACATTCATGTTTTGTTTTAAATTTTCCATATTCAAACAAGTTTTATAAATAATTGATTGAATGAAATAAATGAATTTAATCACTTAAGAATAATATACAGATAACACATATATAATTAATTTCAAAAAACTATAAATAAGAAAACATTCTTTACTTCATTAGGTACTCAGAAAAAATCATTATCGTTTCCCTCTCCTCTATTTATTGCTTATTGTTTTGTCATTCTTATAACGACTTGTTCAATCAAGTTTTCACTTACGCTGGGCGTAATACTAATACCGCAAACCTCTACGTCCCCACGCTCTTAAATTTTCAATGCACCATGCTTAATTTTCAATACTTTAATTATACAGTAAATTCGTCATTGCACCGCTAATGCTGTTAGTCCTTTGAATCTGGAGTCTTGTTGTGTCTACTTTATAAGGCACTCAGCGTTAAACTTGTCTTGTTCCTGAATGTATATATTAAACTTAACGTGATTGCCCCCTTGTGTCGCCAAATAAATGTACTGGTAAGTTTTTAGAAATGTTTTACGCCTATAATATACCTATTTGCTATGTGAAAATTTCCGATGTTCTCTTTAAAACCAGATAAAAGGTTAAACAAATTATGTGTGGGGCCATTTTATCTTGGAATACATTCTTGACAAACAATAAAACGCAACATATATAATATGCGTGTTTACAAATTACTTTTAGGGCTACAGGGTTTGTACGGTTGATTTCATGGATACCTACTCCTTTTGTTTAAGTCGTAGGAATTATATAACGACGTAAAGAACTGAATTTTGCATTGTTTGAAGCTATTGACTAAGAATATATATAAAATAAGTTCTTAAGTCTCCTTATGTTGTAAAGAAAATTTTTAATTATATCAAATTTACCTAATAGGAAAATTATCGATGTTAGTGTTTTCAATCAGCTTTCTATTTATATTAGCTAATATTTGTGATAGTAGCGAATATTTTACTGCCTCGCTTTGTATTGATTACAAATATGGTTCTGGCTATAACAGAAGTCCGGATTACGATTTAATGATCACACGAATTAGTGAAGAAATCATAAAAATATTCAAGATATACGAATGTAAAGTTAATCGCAAGTTAAAGAAAAGTAAAGTTAATCGCGTCATTGTAGCGTTTATCACGTAGAGTTGACTATGAAATGTGATAGCCATAACGTTTCTTCTTGAAAAACTTCAACTTTTTGAGTTTGTTGATCTTTATTGTTTTGGACATTACGTAGTCGTACAACATTATTTACATCGTACGACTTACTCTTGCTTCCCTGTCCAAAATACTATCGTTAATCTGTAACTATTTAAAACGATAAAAGTTAAATTGATTATGTAACATTATGGAATGGATTTATCTCCAAAGTTTGGAGCTTATAATTATTCCTTCCTTTTTTATTTGTATTTGATAGTAATTTTTTTTTTTTAAATTTGGCGCTCAGGCGTGCCAACTGGGCTTAGGTAGCTTTGAAAATGTCACGTAGATTCAAAGTTTCTCTTTAGAGGATTTCTAATATTCTTATTTCGATGTAGCCAGTAGGCAAATTTGGGTTCCAATTTACCGACGAAACATTTTCTTCTGTGTTTATTGTTTCTAAAAAAGCTCAGCTCATTCTTCACAGAAAGGGCAGACCATCAATCAACCCTGGCTTAAAGCAATATTAGACAAAATCGGTATATAAGTGGTCGTGGTATATAAGTTGACGTCCTCAATATACGTGGTGGTGGTAATCGGTATGACTGATGCACCTTTATCTCCGTCTTTGTCGACATCAAACTCTAATCTCAAGTAAGAAAATTAATATGTTGAATCAATTCATACTCGCTCTTTACTTAATATTAGTTTTATTAGATACCTTTGATGGTTTATAATAGCTTTATTTATAATATGAATAGTCTTTGTGTTAATTGAAAATAAAATAACTTAGTAATTTTTATATGTAGCAGTGCCTTGTAATCCTTTCGTCAAAGATTAAAGTAAAGCTTATTTCTAACTTTTACTGTGCAATTGAGACTAGAAACTATTAAGTGCAATTTTTATTATACGAAATTATTTTATTTTGAATATAGTCCTTTACTTTTATGAAATGTTTGTATTCCGTGTGAATGAAAGAATACGCCAAATAATATACTAATAGCACTAAAAGATTACAAATAATTCAGAAACACTTTTTGTTTTTTGTTACTTAGTTTAAACTTACGTTTTCTTTCAATCCTTCAATGAATTGACATAATAATTTATTGTGTGTTCATAAAATCTTCAGTCTATAGAATAAAATAAAAATTTAAATAGAATATCATAAGTATATCTTATAATAACCACATTCTTCGTTGACGTCTGTTAATTCTTGAAATTAAATTTGCGACCCACTATTCTCCAGTAGATACAAACTATAATAATGAAAGTAAATATATGTGTGTTTAGTTATTTCTTTCCTTGTTTTGAATAAACTTTTATATGTAACTGTTGTGCTGTTTGGTGCTATCATGTCACTTGGTAGTTTTATTTGAATCAGTAAATTGATTTACATTCAATATTTATTCATATATTATACGTAATCTTTGCCTAAATTTTTTGCATTGTAACTAGTCAAAGGTTCGAACGTTTCCAGAGAATTGAGAATGTAGTATTCAAATAGGAATATAGAAAGACTAATAATAATAATTGTTGTATGTACCTTAGATCGTGAATAGTTCAATATACAGTTGTGCTTCTTCGACTTTTAATGTTTGTGTGTAGGTGATTTATTTTAACTGCATAATGAACGCTGTAGGCAATAGACATACATGTGTCCAAAATTGTATATGATCATTTTGTTCTATAATTTGGAGTAATAGTTATATATTATTATAATAAATTATTGTTGAACAAGTTAAATGTTGTATATTAAAATATTTATGTACATACCTATTTAAATTGTTGTAAATAAAAAGTTTATCTTAAATTTTATAGTCATAAGTTGATTTAAAAATTTTGAGTTGTGTGTGTGTGTATTAAGTTCTTAATATTGTCTTTGGATCTATACTAAAAGGATTTGTGATCTAAGTTTGCTGTAGAATATAGACCAAAGATTAGTAACAGTTAATATTGTGCACTTTTTAGAAGCCTCGTGCCAACCCCATTATTAATAATTTAATAACAAGCGTAACCTAGTAGCCGAGGCTTATTGGCCTGTAAAATATTAAGATTAATTTATGATCCACCACATATCCATAGGAATTAACTCATATTTAAGTTATTAATTTAAGGTTATGTATCAATATTTACGTAATGAAACCCCAATATATGTTTTTATCGGTTTCTACAAATAAAACAACTATTTTCCATTGACACTGTTAAATGTAAACAAAAAAGGACAAAATAAGCAATAAATTGTGTTTTTATATTTATATCGATATTTTTACATATACCAATAACAAATATAAGAATTTATTATTTCACTAAAGTCACTGTTTAAAAGCATGTGATAAATTAAATAAATACTGTTTATAGTATAATTGTTTTTTTAGTTATCATTCTTAAGTTACTTGATTTTTGCAGTATATTAACGTAGAGTTAATACATTGGATATGTATTTCTAGTTGTATACGCATGTCAAGTAAATATTGATAAATATTTTTTCTTGTACTACCAGCTTTGTGACGATAACCGAGGCCTCCTTTGCCAAACGGATAGCAAATTTTATTCATTTTCGAATAATTTTGACACATTAAGTAGACGTTGCATCTTCAGAGAGTTCCATTAATTAGTTAAAATTAGTAATGGAAAATTAAATAGATTGATACCTATAGTGCATTTTACCGTAAGGATTTTCTATAAAAACTGGACATTAAATCAACATTTTTAAGAATGTATGATTATAAATTTGAGACAACCAGATTTTTTTACATCATTTTGAATACTACGAACCAGAGTTAGTAAAAAATTTATAAAGATTTTATTCGGTATTAAAATTATAGTATTTTAACAAGAAATTTCGTATAAGAAACGCTTATGGAATAATATTTCTTTATATTACATTATATTAGTAAGTGAAAAAATTAATTTTTCAATTTCAAACTAAAAGTATATAGGTAGATTATTTATCATTTACACAATAATATCAAATATTCTTGCATATACCCCTTTAAGTTACGTACTCATTCGTTAAATCGTTCTTTCATCAAAGGTTGACGTCCTCAATATACGCTTAGGATTCTAGTATGTCTAACCTTGGAACCTGAATTATGTAGTAAAATTTAAGTCATGCTGTAAAGCAACGAGGAAGATCTTTATGATAAATATTGGATAGATGCAATATATACATATCAAACGCTTAGTATTAAAGTGTCCGAATTCAAAAAGTTGCTTTGTGACAAATATCAATATAACGTAACATAGAGCCTGTATAACTCGTGAATATATAGTTCGTAGCGTGATATCATAAATGGCATTGAAATAAGGATTACAATGTATCAAACTCAATTACGCCTAACTTTGGATTCGGTCACTATGATACTAAGTGTGCGATATATAAACTATAAAATATCGCTGACGCTATCTAAGAAAATTAAATAACTTCTTGTCGATGTTCGATAAACGATGTCACTTGTGTTGGTGCTGACTTTATTATTTTTAAAGTTATTATAATAAAATGCATAATGTTATAAGCTTGTCTAGAGGAAATATTCAATACAAGTAAAAAATTTAGATAGCCATTTGAACTTTTTTGCAATTTACAAGCGCAATCTGATTATTTTATTGCAAACAGGTTTTGTGCATTGCTTAGAAACAATTTTATATTTTCTGATATAGAATATAGCTTAGTCTGCTATTTTATAATATTAAATATTTCGGTGATAAATGTAAAGTAGAAGAAATCTTAATATAGACTTTCCTGTATATCAAAAGTGTATAAGAATTAATCTATAAACTACTAGTTACACATAATACTCGTAAATTTATAAGAATTAAAATAACGTACTATAATTCAAAGTTAAAAAGCTTTGAACTGCGTTTAAAGCTGTTTTAATACTCTTTTTCCCTCCGCCATAGTAGAATAGAATGTATTTATATATTTTATATGTGATTATAAATTTCTGTTAATTTATTAAAATCACCTCATTTACTATATATTTATATTTTCTTACTGTGTACAGTTATTAAGACGTAGCCATACTGAATAATAAATGTTAAAGTAATTAAGTATTTTATTTAAAGGATCATACATTGACATAATCCTTCTCTTGGCCTTATCCCACACTAAGAGGGGTCGGCACAACATGTTTTAAACATGACGTTATATCTTTTGGCTAGGTACTTGTATACCTCCGACTGCCTGAGGTCAACTTACCTTAGTTGCCTTCTACGATACGATACCTTGGTAAGAAAACGAGGTTGGTGTTCTACTAAGCTGGATACCACACGTCGGCTCAACTTGTTATAGTCGCCTTTTACGACACCTCGGTAAGAAATGAGGCTGGTCTATTCTACTTAGCCGGATGCCACACGGCACCCACACACAGACGCACACACGCGCGGCGCACATAAGTTTTTGTTACTAACCCACCGTAGGGAAAAGGCTTGAAGACAAGTGTCGTCTTTGACCAACTTCGTTGCCCCTATGTAAATTGGCAGGTTACTCAAATTATATCGTGGAATATGCATGGTACGTGCGGTTTGAAATATTTTTTCTTAATCCGAAATGCAGCAGGTAGGCCAGTCTTCGCTTCACAGGGGGTCATTTAGATGTGTGGTCAACTAGAAAATTGCCATGAGTTGAACTTACAGGCCATTTAAATGCGATGCTGTTATCCAATTAACATTAGTCAATTTAGCTTTCTGTGTATAATATTTTAAATTTATAGTAACAAGTCTTTAAAGTGTTGAAATCAAGTTTTATGTTCAACTCGAGATTCTCTTAAGAGTTAGAAATGAAAATTAACGCGTGCGGAAGTTATTCAATGGGACTTTCTACTGCCCATCCGACTCCCGGTGGGGTTAGCTAGAATAGTAAAAATATAGTTCCTTAAATTTTTTAATTGTTCCTGTTGTCAAAAAGGACTTATTAGTTATATAAACTGCATTTTATCTTTAATTAATATAATCGACTTTGTCTTTTGATAAATAAATGGCATAGTACTATAATTATTACATGTACTACTATTTATTCTTAGCAACAATTTTGTCTCACACTCTAACCAAAATGGTAATAACATTGATATAATAATATGAAATAAAAAAAACAAAAACCAAAGTTGAAAACGTCACATTATTGTTGACAAAAACAAGGCAAATAAGAATATCCATGACAGTATAGTTTGATTTATTTACCCTTGCTAGTTATACATTGGTAAAAATATTAATGCTATGAAACAATTTGACTTAGCGTTTTGGTTTTTCACAACAAAATCACACAATGGTTGTTTTCAAAAGGATCTACAGCAATGGACTTACATTTACAAGCTGTGTTTATACAAAATCTATTAACCAATTCAGTTTATATACTTTCTGTGAATAATCAAATGATGATGCGAAGCATTACTATACCTTATCTTATGTCTCTAACAAATAAAGATTTCTTAAAATATTTTACACTTCATGTTCAATTCAAATGAAATATTTCTTTAACTTATTCATGTGACTATCGTTTTCATAGAAATATTTTTATTTATTATAGGATTCATGCTTAAGTTTAAGAATGCATTTGAATACTCAATTATACAACTGAAAAAAAAGACTGTCTCTAATTATTGTACAGAAATCAAGTTGGACTTTTAAAGGCCACAATAATTTAGGTACAGACAAATAATGTTAATGTTACCCTGTGTGGGTAATTATGAAACCTTTTTTAAAGTGAAATCTTACAAAATATTTCCTATCCAATATATTAAATAATATATAAAAGACATAAGATCAAACAATTTGCTGCTCTGTGATAAATATGAAATTACAATAAATGCAAAGAGAAACATCAGAACACCCTAGTAGATCAATGAACTAGATGTTTCCAATGTGACTATAATTTTATGGGACATATTTAAAAGTATATGAATAAGTAAGTGTGTAACTCTGATATAGCAAAGAAGATTGGATTTGGAGTCATACTTCAAAAAATTAAAAGGTGCTTCCCTCTGGGGGTTGAGAAAGCTTCATATTTTCCTTAAGAGTCATGAGACGTCTCAATTCTTGCAGAACCGTTTTGATAGTGTAATCACGCTGCCATCTTGCTAAAATGGGGACTTGTCTATTATCCACCTGTACAAATACACAATAAATTACATAGGTCTGTAAAAGCACATTATTTATTATTAATTTGTTACTTTTTTTATTGTTTCATAATATTTAGGTGAAAGGTAAATTCTAGCTTCCCAACATAGAGGGATATAGTTAAGAGGCTACAAGTACATAATTATTTAATGTAATTTTACTTAAGCTTATAATTGAGGAGATAAAAAAGGGATTTATGTTAAGATATTTCTTCTCTAGTATTATAATAAAAAAAACAAGACTTAAGTTTATTACAGAAATAATATTATTAATAAGTACATTAGAATACTTACAAGTCCAGTCTGGCTGTTTACACAGTTCATATTAATTCTGGAGATAAATCTAGCAGTAGGAGGCTCATCTGGGTATCGGGTACCACATTCAATTTTAAGAGAATACATCCTATTTTCATAAGGAGTCTAGAAAATAATTTTCGTATTTTTTAATTGTTATAATATAGTATTAAGACATGCTTCGGACCCTTTCACCATATAAAAAGAGTAAAGATCAATATTGATGTATTTTTAAGATAATCCAATTTACTTGACAATCACAATAATATGATATATGGAACTTGGTTCAAACACTGAAATATACTAGATACCCATAATTAAAGTTAAATTAAACAAAAGGGCAGTTTTGAATTAGAAAATTCTATTGAATGAAAGTGTGCTGATTTAATTAGTAATAGACAATTACCCTAGGAGGTCCAATTATCATACCAGTCCAATGAGTCAGGGTCATATCATCATCACTTTCTAGGCCCCAAGAAATAGTACCATCGCCCACTCCCTTCTGACCTTGCTCAAGTTCTTCTAGAAGACGAAAGTTTCTTGGAACCACTGGAGACAGGACAATAAACACAATTACAACGTTTAAAAAAAATCTAATAACTAAATTAGAGTACTCTACAAAAAACTTAGTTTGAATATCAAATAAAGTGCTTACCAACGCCTGATGACGGATTCGCCATGATCACAATTTCACCGGCGCTTACTGTTCAGATATTAAACGGAACTCTCGTATCTACTTAATGTTTAAATATTTCATGAGATCGTTGAAATATTTATATGTATTAATAATGATGTTATATATTTTCATTTATCCTTAAAAAAAACGTTCACTCAAATTACTCAAAGTTGACTCAAGGAGTAGGTTAGCTATTTTCTACGCTGACATTGACAAATGTCATTCGACGGTCAATTCAATTTTCACGTCATTAATTTAAATTTCAACTACACATTTTAGTCACCAGCGCTAATTATATGAAAAAAAAATACAATAAAAATGTTTAAACTTTTTTACCGAACAATAATATCTATACATATATATAATACACAAGTTATTGGTTATTTATACTTTTAATATCGTTTTCAGGATTCAGGATTCTGAATAAGAGTTGAATTTAGTTTTATTATAGTAAACGTAAATTAAAGTTAAATGTTTTTTTTTTGGGAACCGAGAAAACTAAAAGTAGGAATCGTAAAATATTTTTCTTAGCTATTAACAAAATATTTGGTTCGCTTATTACTCTACAGTCCTCTTCAGGGCGGTTTTACTACAGGCGCCAACACATGCTATCTCGCATCCCTCTTGCACATGTATGTATTTATGAATGAATCGCATGAAAATAGTCTCAGCTGCATCTCGCTCCACTCCTACATACATATTTTTACGCACTCATTCTCATTTTGACTGTCTATCATATAACAAGACAACAAGTTGATTTCATTAATGAATGGGCGGTGTATTAAATCTTTAAATTTCCCGTCGTAAAGTTCTAGTACTTTAATTTTTACTAAAATGTATAATTTTGTTTTAATTTAGTTAGCAAAATTCTTGAAACAAATATCACTAGAAGCAAATTAAATGTATAAAGTCTTATTTCACCAGTAGCTGTTGAGATATTTCTTAAAATGAGAAATATAACAACGAAGAAACGTGCAGTCATAGAACAATAAGAAGAGGATTAACTTAATCATTATATAAATGTAAGTGTTGAGTTTTAATGAATTTTGTGCATCTCAATAATAGTAAGAGCTTTCTTAAAATTTACATTCTCACATTCTAAATATAATAACCTAACCTTGAATGGATAATCTAAAACCTTTAACATGCAGTATAATTTTTATTTCCTATTTGACTTAGTTATCGTTATGTAAAAATTATGATATGTACATAAATTTCGATTGATGAATTAGCTATATTCATTATTATATTAAGGATATGTCTTGCGATTTTATATAGCTTCTAGTGTCTTCGAACAGCGCCAGGCCGAACAGTAGCGTCAACCACCAGGAACAGGACCGAAGACGTCGTACGCATCTTTCGACCTCTGTAATTTGAGAAAATGCATTTGAGATAACTAATACTCAAGTGAAGTCTGAATTTATGAAGCTAAGTTAGATTCCCGCAATTTCAGCCACAGATGTAAGCGTGCACTCAAACATCAGTAGCCAAAAGCGACTGGGAAAAGAATTAAGGTTTTACATGTATTGCAGGTGCCAAATACCGGCTCTTTGCCAACCGCAACACATAACCATTACAAAAAAAATGTTAAAGTTAATGACGTACGAATTAGCGAAACTGCGCAATTTCAGAAATCAGTACGACACCTTTATAATGGCTAGCCCGTTAATAAAACGTCTAACAAAGTAGCGCGCTTTTGAAGCTAATGTTCGACGATACAGAAAACGAACATTACCAACAAAACGCCTACACAGTATGGGAAGAAAGAACACTGCAGTGTCCGCCTCAACCATACTGTTAAATGAGAAGAAAAAGCCCTGCAGCTTTTACAGGAGGGCAGTCAGACGCTGATAGTCATTAAATATTAAACATTACAATGTTTATATTTACTTAAGCTATGATTAAAACAGAGTAATTATGCAAAAGTAATAATAAAATTATTTTGCTATAATCGGCGATGAAGTAAAATAGAAAATATAGATAGTGCTAAATGTAGAGTGGACAATCGGTTATCATACCGATACATGCAGGATTCGTAAAAAACACATGCACAAACCTCCACCCTACACAAGCACTATATACATTCACTATCACAAATTCAACAACTCAAATGTTTGAATTTCAACAAACATTCTCGGATAAAATGTGAGTAGTTATCCAAAACTTAATAACAAATAAACTATACTTTTGCACTATTTAATACGAAGGAAATTGAAACGTAGTGACTCACCAGAAACGTTCGTTATACGTAATATATAACTGTAATCACTTTTTACTTACGCAAAAATATACAAACCAACAAATGATTTTTAATTAAAATTAGACAATTCCATAAACTTCTTGTTAACGCACACAATATACAATAACACGATATAATAGGAATACCACAATTCCCGTTCCGAGATGCACTTCTCTTGAATGACGAACAAGGACTGAATGTCACTGAAACGTTTTATCAATAGGAAGACTCCACCCCCCACCGGAAACAATAACGGCACAGTGTTGCCCCTATTTAATCAAAAAGGGCGCGACTAGGGTTGCCACATTTTTTTAAAGAAAAATAGTATTTTTCTTTTTAAATAAAAAAAAATATAGTACTTTTAGGAAATTCAGGAAAAAAAAAATAGTACACATCTATTTTCAATCATTATTTATTTTTCCATGATTATTTTTTATTACTTTTCGCTGGATAATGACACTGAGTTAGAGTTACTAACTAACTAAGCCCCGTAAATACATGAATGAGTTTCGTTCAAATATTCCCTATGCAGTGCTGCGGGTGCGTTCCATTCACAGTTAATTAAAAAAAGCACGACAATTGTGTTTTTATTGAACTGTAATAATATTGGGAAGTTTTATTTTTTAATTTTAAAATATAAGTAAAAATAAAACTAAAATAATAAAAATAAAACTTTTCCTTCTATAGTAATATTTATTGTGTATGTTTTATTGAAGTGTTGTGTATCATATGTCATACCTAGACATGGGTCGTTACGTGATTTTCGCGTAACGTAACGAAACTAGTTACGCCAATTATGTAACCTGTTTAATAACTAGTTATTTTCGTAACTAGTTACTTTTTCAAAACTCATGGCCAAGGCTAAAAACGTTATTGCATTGAAGTGTTATAGTTATTTCGGAGACGGTTGACAGCTGTTGAGGGATTAGTTATGTTCGTTACTCTTAATACAGCCATATGTTTGAACGTATTATCGAAAATACAAGTAATTTTGAGTACGATTGAAAAATTTATCTAAATTATAATAAATATTTGCGTCACATCAGGTGAACATCAAATTCATTTTCCGTAAAATATTTTAAAAAGAAAATAATTATAAAATCTCGTTAGTCCTTCCTTGACGTAGTAATAAACTTTTTAATAATAAAATTAAAAAATTTAATCTTAAATGAGCTTCCCTGCATACTTTATTCAGGCTTAGGACTGACTGCATAAAATATATATTTATTATCAAGAATATTAAAAAAAAGGAAAAAAATACAGTTAACATACACTATTTGAAATGAAAAAAAACAATTTTTTACTGAAATATTAAAGTGACTATACAAAAGTTCAAAGCAAAAGTATGTTAAAGCACTCTGCGATTAACAATAATGCAATATTATATTACAATATGCATTATCACCAACGAAGTCATTTAAACACTAATCTTTTGTTAGTAAACGTTACGGTCTTGTGTTTTTCTCTATAGTCAATAAATTTAACCACAAGGCAAAAGCTAATCTCTAAGTTTAAAGCCATACGTTCGAAAATTAAACGAAATAAATAAATACTCTCAATTTCTATTTTTTCAGAAATTTCTGAAACACTTGTTAATTTTGCTCCTTTGGTATAACCAGATAAAGGCGTTTTTCAGCTTCTATAGCCCCAAATACCCCAAAATAATTATTTAGTCCCTCGTCCCTAATTTAGCCTAAAATAATAGTCTAGGCTAGTGCAATTTAATTGAAAAAATACAAAAATACTGGTGATACTGTAACCTTCTGGTACTAAGTATAGCGTAGTAAGGCTGCGGCAAATAATAAATATAATATTATAGTCCTAAATGGACTGGAACTGAGTTTGTGGAGTGAATATGAGGAATTAATATAAAATATCAATCTAATTAATAGAAACAATTAACAAGCTTTGCTAATTCTGGCTCTTTTTTGATGTTATTATTTGTAAAGGGTCATAAAAAATCAACACATCTGTTTAGAAAGCGGCGTTCCAATGCTTTACGGCTAAAAACAATGAAGACAAACGAAACTAATGGTTTGAATTACTAAAGAAGCACGCCTACATATTAAAAAATACTGTTTATTGCTTTATACATTTATATTTTAAAGATTTTACACCCTCGAACTTAAGTCAAGACAAACTTAAGTTGAATTAGTCTTAATTTAACTTTTATGCAATTTTTATGTCAGCATCATTATATTCTGATGAACATCCAGTACTGATATATCTTTTGCAATGTCTTTGTTTGTGCTACCCTTCGCGGTCTAGCAGCTATCCGCGATCCACTTAATGTTGTCTGTCCACCAACGCTGCGCTTGCTGGTCCGAAATCGCCGTTTTAACACTGGGTCGATTGTTCGAATCATTTACTCCGTCCATTGCCACTTGAACGTCGCAATACATTGGGCTGTAGCGGTTACTTTGGTTTTTACGTATCACCTCATTTCTGATTTGATGACACAGAAAGACTCCAAGCATAACTTCTTATAAGGCCCATAGTTAACGAATATGTATCTCATCTTTACTCCTGTCTCCAATGCTGTTATATTATTTAAATCCTTAGGTATTCTATAACTACAACTTTATATATTTTTAAAAATAATTTTACCTATTTATTACCTTTACGAGAGAAAGTTCATTTTTGTTACTCAATAAAATGAGAACCCTAGCGTTGTTCTTGGAAACACGGTACTTAAGTTGCCATCGGCACCGGAATAACTACGAGGTATGACGTCACCAGCCAAGACCGCGTCTCGCAAGAAACTAATTATTAAAATAACTGCTAGTGATTCGGTTACTCGGTTACAAGTGATGCCGTAACGTAGCTCAACGAAACGCAAATGAAGCGTAACGTAATGTCGCATGAAAGCTGCTACGAAAGTAGCTAGTTACGGAAATAACTACTTCGCCTTTGTAGGTATAACTAGTTATTCCGTTTCATAGCTCGTAACCGGTTATTGTATACAGTTACGTGAAATAATGCCCACGTCTAGTCATACCCAATATCAGCTATATTCTATGTTTTAAGTGGTTATTTCTGAATAGTTTTTATTCTTTCTGCGACAGACAATATGGATTATAGACATACTTTAATTGTTTAACAGAAAGTTATTTGTTCAAGATACTTTAACATACTATCCCATTTAGTTATGCACATTTCAACTGGATTTTTTGTCTGAGTAACTGTGTCTGGTCAAGGCACTGCTACTGTTGTTGCAGTGAATTCATTAATATCAGATACAATGGCTGATATTCTTGAAGTGAGTTAAAATGTTTCAAATATAAATCATTTTTGTTTGTAAACACAAAAATTGGCATGTGTATGTTTAAAGTAACGGCCTGTTATCCACCCCAGCAGTGGGAACCATAAGCTTCCTCTATCCATTTTTTGGAGAGAAGTATTGTAGCAAAGACCTACCATCGCGTTGCTCCAATGCGGATTGGTAGGTTACGCATATCCCTAGAATTCGCTAGAAGTATGCGGATTTCCTTACCATATTTTCCTTCACCGAAAAGCGTGTCATAAATTGCAATTGTCAATTAGACATGTGCCTGCGCGGGGTATAAACCCATGATCGTCTTTACAGAGTCGCACGGCCTCACCGCTGAGCTATCACAGCTTGTTCGATATTTATTAAAATGTTTTTGCAATAATTTTCAGATGAACCTGGTCATTGCCAAAGAGAGTACTCATTGGGATGACGTCTAAGGGCTATATGCTGTTGATGCTTTATGGGATGAAGCACATGATTAGGTCAATTGATTTGACTAGATGAAGGCAAGTAAATATTTGATGTAAAGTATGTCAGTCTGTCCATTTCACTTTCAATTAAAACTGAAGCTTATATGTCTAATGGGCTAACTGCCTAATCCGTTTGAGATATAACAAAAAATGTTTGGTACAATTTTTCCTCTATTATAGTGATTAGTGATGCAAAAAAGGGTGTGATATAAGAATAGCTTAAAAGACATATTAGTGATGATCATTTTAACTTTATCACATATGCTTCTTAATTGTCACATACAATTCAGTATTTGGAAAGCATAATATTTTAGCCTGGCACTGCTAACAGTACAAAATCAAAGATATTTAACATAACACAAAGATTGTCACAGATACCCCTTATATTTTATTATTTAATAAAAACATTATTTATAATTATTGTCTCTATTCTATACTTAAAATATAACTGTAGACAAAGTTATAGACACGTAAAAAATATTTTCCAGACACTATTTAAGACCAGTAGAAGCTAAAAATATATTTTTAAAATTTAAAATCTCTGTTATTTGTCAATGCGTCATTCTCCTACCCTTATCCCACTCTAAATGGGGTAGGCACAACATGTTTTAAACATGTTATTACATGATTTGGTATCTTACGACCGGCTGCCTGCCCGACGTCAACTTACCTTAATCGGTTTTCGCGACACCTTGGTAACAAATGAGGGTGGTCTATTCTACTCAGGGGATATCAATGCCAAGATTGTCTGTAAGACTACCTTTGCAAACTAATGTTCTACCTGTACATTATTTAAGAATTACTTATTTATTACAGGTTAAATATGCTGCGAACTCTTCCGCCGGGAAGTGTCCACGAGCCCGATGATGCAGATGAACATATATGAAGAGCTTCAGTCGAATCATAATTATTTAGCCTCATTTATTGACATTAGTAATAACATTTTCACAGCGCGAATGCTTTTATTCACTAACAATTTATTTTGCCGCCTCAACCATTCGGAATTTTGGAATAAGGCTGTAAAAGTCCGCTTCCATGCTAGAGACTCGAGAGAAGGTTGTGTCTTCAAAATAGTATTCATATTAGTATAATTGACAAACATTATGAAGTTTGAAACTTCTTAACTAGGACCCAATGGATTTTTTCTCAAATCCGTGAATAAGGGGGCTCTAGCACACTAGTACGGATCATTATTTGGTTTCATTTTTTAAAACATTATTGGTTAATATTATTGTTTGATAGTTATAGTACCTTGTATTCCATCAGAAATATTTTCCAGACCCAAGCCATATCATATTACCGGTTCAGTATATTGATATATCGGTCATGTGCAGCAATAGCGGTACAACTCAAAAACTCATATTTTGAGATGAATGGGTTTAAAATTTTCATTACTAATGAAAATGAATAACAATTGCTTAGTTGCTAGTTTAATTGCTAGTTTGCTTAAACGACGGGCTTATAATGAATTATGAGTTCTGCCTGTATTGCTGCTAAAAATTGTGTATTTTAACATTAACACCGTTTATTCCTATTCAAAACACGTGTTTTTACTTGTGTAGCAAAACTAAAAACCTGAGCAATCCTGGGAGTAATATATTTTCAAAACAGGATTTTTTAAATTGTGAAATTTTTATAATTACGCTATTGTCTAATAAAACTGAAAGATTTGATCTAGTTAAAATTATATTATCCATCACAAAAACTTATATCTTTGGAATGGCATTATATGGCATGTAAAGTGTTAATTAGTCAAAAATGTATATAACTTAAAAAACTATAATTCTTGGTTAACTTGCGTTAATCATAAATATGATTTCTTATAAGTTTTTTTGCATATTCGTTATCATAATGCGAGTTAGACAATGGTGTATTAATATTAAGGAGAATTCACAGTACTACAGGTACTTGGAAAACGATAATGGAAATGGAAAATTTTATCGCAAGTAAAGTTATAGAACTATGATACATGAGGTAAAAGTAACTTACTAATATGACTATTATTAACATTTAAAAAGTGATTGAAATTTTTTATTATTTTACTATACATTCTACATAAGTATAGAAACATAACGAGATGTAAACAAACAAAACCATGTGATTCAGGAGTGACAAATATGTCATTACAATAATATTATTAACAAATGAAAAAATTGGAATTCAACTGCAGTTGTCAAAAGAATATCTCCAATATTTATAAATGTAATTTTCATAAATTGATTGTTATTTTCTAAAATTAAATATTTATACCTTTAGTATAGCCAAACAGCAATATATAATTTAATAAAATTCAGCAGATACACATTAGCCAAGTAAACTACCTAAAATGGTAATTGCATTAGATTAACCAACGTAACATAATATCCATATTCTACGAGCTTCACTCTGTGATACTTAAATGTGTAGTAATTTAGTGTATTTAATGTTTTCCATCGTTTTCTTTAAAAATTTTATAATACCTTTATGTTTGGGTTCTTAAAAGTGGATATTAAAGAATATTCTTATTTATTTGTTTCAAAGTTTGTAAAAATTATTGATAGCAATCACGCCATAATAAAGTGGTGCGAATACTATCAATAATTTAGAATTCTTTAAAAGAATTAATAATTATATTTAATGTTAGTATAATGTGTTGTAATAAAAAAGGCATTATCTACCTACTATAAAGTACCTGTTTTGACATGTTTACATTTAGTTAAATACTTAACCCATGGAGTATAGATCCTCATAATGTTTTCTTTCATCGAAAAGCTTGGTATGAATTGGCACATTAAATATGGCAAAATTTCACAATTTAATTCTTACTTTATATGTATAAATCCGAAGTGTTAACAGGTTTAGGAAAATATTATACTTAGAGATAAAACCCTTTTTGACTGGCCCATTGGAGCAGTGGGTAGTAACCCTACCTTCAGCTCCACGGGTCGCGGGTTCGATTACCGCCGAGGGCAAACATTTTCTATAAATGAATTTGTTGGTCTTTGAGCCTGGGTGTATATTTGTATTTAAGTATGTATTTAAAAATATATAAGTATATATTCACCAGTTGTCTGTCTACCATAACACACGTATTAAGTTACTTACTTTGGGGACGGACGACCGTGTGTGTAATTGTCCCATATATTTATATTTATAAAAACCACTAATATTCTATAAAACTACTACTTATATATCTAAAAAAGACTAATATTTATAATTTACCATCAAGTATACTCCTTTTAAGTATAATGTTTTTTCCTAAATACTTAAACGGTAAAAACGAAAGCATCTATTGTTTCAAATACTAATCTTGTAAATCTGTCGAGTGAATACTTATAATTAATTTTATTTAATAATAATATATAATAATTTAAATTACAATTCCTACATTTTCAAGATACATGATCGCCGATTCTGTTTCCTATTTAAAAATAGTTATCATTCTTGAAGTTGCACTTTTAGCGTGTTAAGGAAAAAACTTTTTTTTACACTTAGAAATGTAAAACGGCTGTTGAATATAAATTTTTTTATTACAGTAAAATTCTATTAAAGAATTTCATAAAATATTTTGTTTTATTAAAATCTAAAAATCATTATTAATATGCTACATGAAAACCGGTTATCCAAATAATCGGTAAGAGTAAAATGCGAATCGATAAAACTTTGACATCACTAGTTACGGTTTTAGCGCGCCAAGTACATCACTAATTTTACTACGATTTTACGTCATACATTATATATATTACTACTCCATATGTGAGAAAGAGTCAGAGCTGAGACTAAATCCGTTTTTATGAATGAAACGGGTGAGACGCAGATAGTTTTTTATGAATTAGAATGTAAGTAGCTATAGCGCTACTCTGCACCCCCCCCATACCACCGAAAATAGGCTCGCGCCAATGTATGAATCTCAGGCATCTATTTTATAGTTAGTAATCTATGGTTTATAGTTAATAATCTATGGCCAAAAGTTAGATAAAATTTATAGTTAGTGTTACTAAAAGAGAACCATATTTTATATATTTTATAGTTAGTAATCTATGAAAAGAACTATGTAACTAAAACCACAAAAATATTTTTTTATTAAACATTGAACTATTTACAATCAATTGATATAGCGAAAAAATACCATAATGAAAAAGAATATTTATCGCTTTAGTACTTCCATTAGTCATCTACGCTTAAGATTATATGATTATAACCATAGATTACTAAATAAAATAACATATTTCTTTATGGTGGATACCAGTGTTGCCATCTTAGTGGATTTTCCAGTAAAACTGGTGGTTTTAAGTACCCACTTAGTGGCCAAATATTGCTTTTAGTGGCTAGTGGTTTTTTTTGGTGGTCTTGGTAAAATATATTAGCAGTTAAAAAGTTAGATTTAATTCCATTTTACGATGATTTCTATATATCTGTTCGTTTTCCTTTTTGAATATGCATATATACATTGGTGTACAAGCTTAAATCCGCTGTTTGTTTATGGTTGGTGTTAATGAACATAGGAATCGAATATGACCATGCCATATTTTTATTTTTAAGAATACGACCTCGGTCAACGATATTGAGTCAACATTATTTTACATTTCATACAAAATCCTAATTCATGAGAATCCTAAACAAAAAAACCGTAGTTTCATCCCGGCTGACCTTCAACATCCACTCCAAGACGGAATCACTTCAGGCGGAGGACGATGCTGTGCGTATGGTGCCATCAGCGGGGCATAATTATCTATTATAAAGTGCTGAAATCTGTTGAAACTATCGATGTGCACCGCTACCACCGATAGATAATAAAATTGTGAGGTGCTATGAAGGAAAAAGGCCAGAATATAAGCTAATTTTCCTCCATGACAATGCTCCGTCACACACATCAAAAAAGGTTCAAAATTACTTAGAGACGCTCAACTGCTACTCCATACCGCTTATTCACCAGAAAGGGCTCTGACTATCATCTGTGTTCGTCGGTGTGCCATTTGCTCGCCGAGCAGCAGTTCGATTCTTACGCGAGACGTTCAAAATTGGCTCGAAAAGTGGTTTGCCTCGAAAAACGAAGATTTTTTTTTGGAATGTTATCCATATATTACCTGAGAGATGACAAAAATGCATATTTAGAATGAAGTTATTTTTTCTTCCTCCTATGAAAAAAGGAGAGATTTGAGCTTGTATACCTGGTAGATATTTACTTTACTTGAGTAGGCATAACTGATCGGCAAGAATTAGTCGTCTACGTCTCTCTACACGCGAGGATTTTCCACCTAATATTTTTCTAAACTTATACTTTATACGCGGAGATTTCTCACTTCATATTTTTTTCTGAATACTTATACTTAGAAGTTAGAAGGGTTCATCGTTCAGTAACGCTCATGGGCTCATAATTATTAATTTTGGTTTGTATTGACTGAGTGAATTTATTAACCCGTAACTCTGCAAAAATCACAATATACGCAACGGGTTACTTGGCTCGTAGGTATCTGAAATACTACGGGTCGAGTAGCGAAATGTAAATTTTGTGATATTAATTTCTTAATTTTTTAATAAATAATAATAAAGGAAACGAATTATTTGTATATTTATTTTCTTTCATAAAACAAAAATTGTTTTAGTGGAAAATTTAGCGGTTAGCGGTCATTTAGAGTGTAAAATTTCTGTTAGTGGTTTTCTGGTGGTTTTGAAAGTTGAATCTAGTGGGAAGCTTATTGAACTGTTGGCAACACTGGTGGATACCTACGATACTGTTCATACTATTTTTGTCTATGGTCTTTACCACCGCGTACTGTTAGATTGTGTGCGTTTTTCTTTTCCGTGCTGTGAACTATTCAGATTATTAATACACATGGATTTCAAGAAATATTAATAATTTTATGTGTAGCAGCTGTGTGTGATAAATATAATTATCATGTTTAATTCCTTAATTTGATAAATATTGTGACGTGATAGTGCAGTTTTGGAGGTAAAATGCCCGCTTCAATTTGTGACCCAGTATCAAACGCATTGCGCTTATCTCTTACGGCAGAAGAATCCCAAAGTCCTTCGTTGTTGGATAGCAGACTTTATTCTTCAACTAAAAGCGTTCTCCTATCTAAAATTGAATTTGAGGAGTCAGGAGATTACCAAAGCAATGTTCTTGAAGGGTTAAAATCTAAGTACGTGGTTATCCGACCTAAAAAACCGATACTCGAAAATAAACTACTTAAAAAGGACTTGATTTCGGGCAATCAATCTACAGGTAATACTGTTTTCTCATTTCAATATTTATTAATTTACTAAAATATCCATAAATTTATTTTCATATAGGTTATCTTTCATGATGTCAATATTTACTTTCTTAGTAAATGTATAGAGATAACATATGTTCAAAATATTTTTTATTAATACAGTTTACAATGACAGTTATATTTATAGTAAATTGTGTCATATGATATATGACAAAAAAACTGTAAACTATCATTCTTAATCAAGTGGATATTTTGATGAGTGTGATTACTTTGTTATTGTTAATATCAAACTGTCAACTAAATTCTAAAAATTACATTTTTAGATGGCACTAAAAATGGTGAAGAAGGCTTGCCAAAACCTAAGAGAGTATTCTTTCCTGTTGAGAAGGTCCAGTTGGGGTGGCAAAGCGCATGGGCAGCTGGAGCTGGCATGCAAAATGTTGGCAATACTTGCTATCTTAATTCCACACTGCAAGCTTTATTCCATGTTCCCGCATTTGCTAACTGGTTAGTTTCAGAAGTGGCACATTCAGAGAAATGTAATCAGCAAGGTAATGCTATTCTTATTTTCCATATGAGCATGTGCCTAAATTAACCTAGGTGACTGGTTATGATTTTTTGATAAGTAGTTAGATTCTTGTACTACAACCTAGATATTGTTGGAATTCTGATTGAGTTACATTTACTTTTTTTAACTAATTGCTTTATTATGAATTTTGGAAGAATATTGGGTTTTAATTTTTTGATTGAGTTCTATGGAATTATTTATTTACTTTACCTAAATGCCCCAGTTTGAGTTTGAATGATTGTTTATACTTCAGTACTCTAAGGCTTCAAGAGATTTTGAATTCTGATAATATTTGTTAAAATTATGTTGCTATATGTAACACATATTAGTATTTTTTTATTTTTCATATTGGTGAGTGAGGAAAGTAAGTACAGGATAATGTGATACCAATTATATGTTCTTAACTATATAATGACACAAGTTTTAAGGCCAAAGTAGGGATTCTTATACAAACTTGTTGCTAATTGTTTATTTTTTAAATAATAAAATTTTAACTTTGTACAAATTTGTATATACATTCCACAAAGTAACTTTTCTTAAGTGACTTAGTCCATACTTATTTCAACTTTTTTAGTTATACAATGATAGTAGCAAATTATCATGTATATATACATATGCTTTCATTCATAATATTACTACTTTATTCTAAAGTATAGGGCATGTGTACTTCCTATTTCAGAAGCCTGTGTTATTTGTGGAATGCGTGCCACTTTAATGGCTACACAAAAAAGTGGTGGTACACCTATCAAGCCATGGCAGGTGTACTCTAAATTAAGGCTTATCTGCAGACATTTAACACCTGGACGCCAAGAAGATGCTCATGAATTTCTAAGGTGTATATGATTGAATTATATGTTTTTTATGTACTAAGTAGCGGCCTGTCCTATCTCACTACTATCCCACTGGTGAGAATAGGCCGTTTTTTGGAGAGAAGGTTTGGAGCTAAGACCTACCACGCTACTCCGATGCGGATTGGAGATTACATGTATCTCCAGGACTCTTTAAGAGATATGCAGGTTTCCTCTGGATGTTTACCTTCACCGAATAACATGTGGTAAACTGCAATTATCAATTAGACACATAAGTTTTAACAAAAAACACATTGATGTCTGCCCAGGTTTGAACCTGCGACCTCCTCAAAAGAGTTGCATGCTGTTACAGCTGTTATGTAAAGAGTAGTTAAATAAACAACAAGAAAATAACTTCATTGGCAAATACTGCTAAGGGATTAAGGAATCATATTATGCACCCAACTACACAGTCTCGTATGCTTGCATTTACATTGTGGTTCATAAATCAGAGAGGTAGATTTTGTGATACGGAGTGTGTCTTTTCACTGGCATATTTTCCAATTATGAAAAATAATTATTAATACAAATGATAAGAAATAAAATGAATTCGTAAGATTTTTTATCTATACTAATATATAAACCTGAAGAGTTTGTTTTTTTGTTTGAACATGCTAATCTCAGGAACTACTGGGCTGATTTGAAAAATTCTTTGAGTGTAAGATAGTCCATTTATCGAGGTAGGCTATAGGCTCTAAACATCATGCTAAGATAAAAAAATATTAAAATTAAAAGCCTTCCTGACACGCGCTAAGCTAACAGTGAAAATAATTAAAAAACTCATTTGTTCCCCTCTAAAAGTTCTAAATTAAAGTCTGCGACTGTGCATGTCTAGCTTGTAAGGTTAACCCACTTTAACCATTTTTGTGGTTACCAAAATACTATATTACGGTTTTAATTTTTCAACATGTGTGTAGCCTTTGGCGATTGGTAGTTATAATTGTATGAAAATGTAAAATTATGCATTTGTTTACTTCTATACATATTTTATTTTCAATTTACAGGTATCTAGTTGAAGCTATGGAAAAATGTTACTTAACTAGATTCATAAATGCAGATAAATTGGATCAATACAGTAAAGAGACAACTCCTCTGAATCAAATCCTGGGGGGTTACCTTAGGTCCACAGTCCGGTGTCTTGCTTGCCATCATTTATCAACTACCTATCAGCATTTTCAAGTAAGCAACAACTAGTCTCATATTAGTGTTTTGTAATCCCCCAGATTGAAATGCCCTTCTTTCATGTAATTTAACCTAAACCTGTTATAAATGTTCCTCCTTTATTTATACTTTGTTATATATACACTCTTGTGTTTTTATAGAGTACTATACAGGTGGGCCAGAAAGTTGTGTATTTCAATACATTTCAAATAACCAGAACCAATTGGAAATATACATAATAATTTAACAATCTTAGATCTAAAAATATATTATTTTGCTGTTTATATATGGATTATATCATTACATTATTATTGTATTTTATTTTATTTATTTATTTTTTATTACTTTTGTATTATGGACCTCTGCAAAGTAATGCCTAATTCTACAAATTAATCTTAGATCTTTTGTCAAAATGCAAAACAAAGGTGTTTGGATACAGCAAGTTCATCGAATCACTTCAAATCATTAATCCAAGAATATGTTGCTGAGATGTTCTAACTTCCTTTATTGTTTTTTCTGTTCCAATAGATCTTGGGCGTCATGCAGGGGTGTACTTGAGAGTCGCACCAGTAGCCTCAAAATTTCTAAATATAGACCCAATGATACTCTCAATGAGACACTGAATTAGGTTATGCAATGGCTTGCATGTATAGAATAAACGATGAAGAATAAATCATCATCATCAACAACCTGCTCCTGTCCACTGTTGGACATAGGTCTCTCCCATAGCACGCCACTGAGCTCGGTCTTCAGCTCTTCGTCCCCAACCGATGCCAGCCAGTTTGCGGATGTCGTCACTCCACCTAGCTGGAGGACGTCCTACACTACGTTTGCCACGGCGCGGTCTCCACTCCAGAACACGTCTACCCCAGCGGTTATCGGTTCTGCGTAAGATGTGACCAGCCCACTGCCACTTCAGCTTACTAATCCTTTGGACTATGTCGATTACTCCGGTTCTCTGTCGGATCACTTCATTTCTGATAAGATCCTTAAGAGAAGCTCCGAGCATAGCCCTCTCCATAGCTCGCTGAAATTGGACGGTCATAATTGCGGCGTCATACAGACCTCTCAGCACTTGGATGTATCGCCAATCAATTTGGCACCGTTGCAAGGACTCCAGAACAGACCAGGTTTCAATAGAGTCAAAGGCTTTCTCATAGTCCACAAATACTAAGCACAGGGGCCGATTATACTCGTGGGTCTTCTGTATAATCTGCCGTACTGTGAAAATGTGGTCTATGGTGCCGTAGCCTCCTCGGAATCCGGCCTGTTCGGGGGGTTGGAAATTATCGAGTCTCTGCGCGAAACGATTCGTGATCACCCTGGAAAACAGCTTATAGATATGGCTCAAGAGAGAGATCGGTCGGTAGTTCTTCAAGAGAGTTTTGTATCCTTTTTTGAAGAACAACACGACAACACTCTCACTCCACGCCTTCGGAGTTCTCCCCGAAAAGAGAGCAGAATTAAATATGCGTCGGAGCCGCTCGACTATCGGTTTTCCACCTGCTTTTAGCAGCTCGGTCGTAATTCCGTCCTCTCTGGGGGCTTTTCCATTCTTAAGCTGCTCCAAGGCCAGAACGATTTCGTCTTGGCTGACTTCTGGCAGCTCTTCTGTGTAATGGCGGGTCAATGTGGCTCTATGATCTCCAGGATCGGGTGGTGGACGAGACGCTTCTGATGCATATAATTTCCCGTAAAAGTCTTGAACCTCCGCAAGAATCTCTGCTTTTGAAGCGACGATTTTTCCATTTGCTGTAGTCAACTTCGTGAGATGACTGCGGCCAAGCTGTTGAAAAAAGACTTTCGAACCCCGATTTTGTTCAATCGCTTTTTTAATTTTATTTGCGTTGTGGCTTCGGAGGTCTCGTCTTATAAGCCTAGAAATTGTTTTGTTTACATCTGACGAAGTGACTGTAGGATTATTTCGTCGCCTTTGCATTAAATGCAAAGTCTCCCGCGAAAGTTTGGACTCCTTACGGGTACATCGCGTCTGATAGAACTTCGTCCCCTCGTCCCGGAGAATCTTCACTGCTTGATCGAGTTCCTGGTCAAGGTCAACGTCAGCTGTGGTTTCCAAGGCAGCGAACCGGTTCTCCAGTTGTAACTGGAACGTTTCACACCCAACCACGGTTTGAAGCAGGTTTGGCCGGAGCGTAGACCTCATAAGACGGGCGTGCTCGAGTTTGCAATCAATATTCAGAGTGCCTCGTACGAGTCGGTGATCACTTCCGGTTTTAAACCTTGCGATCACGGAGACATCTCTGAATATACGCTTCTTATCGTTCATTATGAAGTCTATCTCATTTTTTGTCATAGTGTCGGGGCTTTGCCAAGTCCACTTTCGTTGGGGTTGTTTCTTGAAGAAGGTGTTCATACAGAACAACCCCTCTTTCTCTAGGAAGTTGACGAGCATTTGCCCCCTATGATTTCTGCTTCCAAAACCGTGTGGTCCTACTACCGATTCGCCGCTAATATGTACTCCCACTTTTGCGTTGAAGTCTCCCATGACAACGTTGAAGTGGGCCTTTTGGGTGGTGTGTAAGGCTCTGGAAATGTCTTCAAACATTTCCTCTACTTCATCATCCGAGTGTGACGAGGTCGGTGCGTAGACCTGAATAACCTTGAGGTTATATCTCTTGGTTAGTCTGATGACAAGGTATGCTACCCTTGTCGACACACTGGAGATTTCTAAGACGTTGTCAGTGAGAGCCCTGTGAACCAAGAAACCGACGCCGCCCTGAGACTGTTGTCTCCCTCTCTGAAGTACATAAGATGACCTGATTCCAAGGTAACGGTATCCTCCCCCTCTCTTCGGATTTCCGATAATCCCACAATATGCCATCTTATATTCTTCAGCTCTTCTGTGAGCTGCACCAGATTTTCTTCGAGCCGTAGCGTGCGTCCATTGTACGTAGCCATAGTCAGTCGGTGTTGGCGGCCTACCATCACCCGGGGATTCTTCGCACCCCCTGCCCCACCGTTACCATGACCGCCGCCGTGGCCAGGAATAGTGGGGCGACCGGGAACTGGGGGCCATTGTGTTTTGGTGTGTGCCATTTGAGGATAGAAATAGAATAGAAAGAATAGAAGAATAATTTTGGTCCCTTTTTTTTGTAATAATTTTTTCAAATTTAGAACCTGCATTGTGCACCCATGAAACACTCCATAGTCACTAATTTCCAAGATTTGCGCCACCACCATCTGCGCCCTTATCCCTCATTTCATGCCCATGTAATAGAGTTTGACAAATCGTGCGACTTTCTTACTAGCCCACCCACTTTATAAAATTAATTCAGTATTTAGGGTAAATTAACTTATTGAACTTCTAATAAAAAAGAATAGTATGGAAACTGTTTGCTATAATTCCTGAGTACCATAAGTAACACAAAATATATTGCAATTAAATATATTCTAATTTAAAACTAATGAGAATTTTATTTTGCTATAATTCTCATTAGTTTTATTAACCAACTATAAATTAATTCTGATTTATTAACCAGTACCCACTTTTTGTCATATTCATATAAGAAAGGAGCGGTATTGTAGACAATTGTAAATATAAATGATGAATATAAATGAAACGGTGGTAGTGGAATGGTTGGGGTAGCGGACTTGCGATCGAGAGGTTGTGGGTTCGAATCCCGGCCGTTATACTACCGACGTGAACCCACTCCTAACACAAGCATTTAGCTTAGCTGGAGAGGTTAACAAGTTTACTAGTATTTTCTAACCCAAGTTGCTAGTAACCTTTTTTTAAAAAATGTACATAACTCATCAATTTATGACTCAAACTGGCATAAATGGACTAGCTCTTAAGAATTTGTAATTCCATTTGCATGTACATTCAGGGAATTCATAGCATTCCATTTATTTGTTGTTTTAAGGACTTATTGTTGGATATAAGGAAGCATTCAACCCTAGATGAAGCTTTAGACTCATTTTTTTCAAGGGAAAGATTGGAGGATCTTGGATACAAATGTGAAGCTTGTAATAAAAAGGTAAGTAAGTACTTATATCTTGTGCTGTTTTATGTGATATTTAAGTATAAAGTGTTTTATTCTTTATTAAAATAAATAGTGATTTTGTTGTGGTTATAAATTGGCTAAAGATGAAAAAGATGGCTAAATGATAAATGTGAATGCACTCCTTTCACCAAACCTAAAGTCAGTTTCAGGAAATAATAAATAATTCTCAATGTAATATGGACTGTATGTCTCAAGATGATTTCATCATTTTGTACATTTATTGTTATGCTTATTAACTCTGCGACAAAATATGATGTAAAAATTTATTCAGTTTTATAACTATGTAATCCATATGTGATATAATTATGTCATAATACAGTAATCCCCCTATAATGCGGTAGATGGGTTTCGCGTTATACGATAACTGAGATGTATGAGGCGTAATCAAACAAACGCTCGCTTTGACAACTAGTTTATTACTGGCGCAAGGTAATATACACATCAACAACGCGTTGTACCGCGCTCGTATGACGCTTTTTAAAGAGAGTTTAAATAGAATATTTAGATAAAACTATGTAATGAACGAAATATGAGCGTTTTATGAAAACATGGAGAAATAAATATTTTATATAAAATAAAAATAAATTTTCTACATCTTATTATATCTGCATTCCTCTGAATTTTAATTTTGTGAAATATCACAATTCGTCATGCGGGTGTTTTCAAAGGAACAACGTTTTTTTCCACATATTTATATAAAACATGTACTGTGACATCAGGTGCCTCAACTTAAATGTTAAAATACCCTCAACTATGTATTGTGTTTTTATCTTGCTTCCCAATGTCTTTTAATGCTATACGTAATCTTTAATCATACCAAATATTATCACTAATTGTTCCAGTGATTTATAACAGACACACACTTTTATCTTTAATATAGATAATAAGTTTGAATTTGTCAACATTAAATTGTAATATTACTATTGCAATAGATAATTCTAGAATTCAGAGAAATCAATCATCTATATACGAGATTTCACAAAGATTTATAATAAACGACTTTATTATTAAATCTTGTTATCTAAGATCAGTCTTGACACTATCACCGCAATGGATATATGAATTAATGTTTTATTTGTAATAGAGCCTGCGAGCCAGGTGCTAGCAACCTGGTCATTGTCAGATGCTCACAGTTGTGTTTGTAACATATACATATACTGTAATAGCTCCAGAGTTGGTGAGCGCTTGACGTTAATGACCTGATCATCATCATCCCTTCAAAACGAATGTGAGAACTACTCATGTTTTGTAGTTTAAGATATTTGAAAATAAAATTTCTAGCAGTTCTATTTTTAATGGTGGTTTTAAAAATGATTTGAGAGATCACTCAAAATTCTATACAAATTGGTTCTCTCTTTATAATCTTTATATAAATATATAGATTCAGTTCTCGAGATAGCTTTTACAAATATAAATAGGATACTTTTTAATTTCTGTCTCAATGAAATTTGTTGTACCGAATGATATTATATAAGTTTCTCTTCTTTCATGTAGGTATCAGCAACCAAACAGTTCTTTGTGGAGAGGGCACCGATGGTACTTTGCATAGCACTAAAAAGATTCTCTCTTGCTGGTGGAAAGTTATCTAAGCATGTACAGTTTCGAAAGAAAATTAACCTTAGTAAATATATTTATAATAAAAATAGTCAACAGCAATTGGTAAGAATGAATAATATTAACTATTTTTAATAATATTAATTATTACCAATTAAATTTTTTTTCAGCAATAATAACTGTGTTGTAATTTTTTCAGTCTTACAAACTAGTAAGTTTGGTTACTCACTTAGGCCCCTCTCAAAATTGTGGACACTACACTGCAATAGGTCAAGCTCCTAATAGTAATTATTATCAATTTGATGACAGCTGTGTTCGGCCACTCCCGCTGTCTGCAGTTTTAGGCACCAATGCTTACATTATGTTCTTTGAAAAAGATAATACCCTAGAAGATACTTCAATCGTCACTGCCTCTACTTCAAATGCTGTGTACGGACCGCAGCTTCCTAACAACATACTCCATAGAGAAAAGAGTCCTTTGAAATTAACGTTCTACAAAAACGAGGAGAGAAAACCAATTTTACTAAACAGTAGCCCAACAGATACACCCAAGCCGGAAGTGAAACCTATCATATTAAATTCTACGCTAAGTAAGTCGTTGGAATTAAGCAGTACTATTTCTGAACCATGGGTCGTAAAACAGAATGGGGAAGTAGAAAAAGTGACACAAGCACCAAAAGTTCTAAATGGTTTTGAGAAAACGACACATAAAGTTGACGATGATAAGAAGATAACATTTTTTATAAAAAAGCAAAGCATTGATGAGTGTGAGATTAAACCTAAACTCTCAAAGAGTGAATCAGATCTGAGAGCAATCACAGCCATTTGTCCCAAGATACACCAAGAGAAGTCAGCATCGACAAGTAAGTTAGTTAGGCCGCCGAAATCACCTTTAGAGAAATTAGAAGAACAAATGAATAAGAATGACATTTCATCAAATCATATTCAAAGGAATGGAAACTCTTCCTCTAAATTAGTGCCATATGATTCGGAATCTAGCAGTGACGAGCGATGTGAAAGAGTGGTCGAAGATAAAAATAGAAAAGAGGAACCGAGGGAAATAAATCGCAAGCCAAAGCCTAGTCGATGTGATTCACCACAAGGTCTTATTGTCACCACCAAGGCCATGCACCACGCTTGGACAGTTTCAAAAGAAAAGAGCGGTCCACTGTTAAGTCCTAGTCTCAATGGTGATACTAACAAAAAGTAAGCATTTGTCTATTCTACTATATACTTATTCGATAATTAATATATGTAATTTGATTACCATTTTGTACTGATTTCTCAAACTCAAAGATATAGCCAAATATATACGACTCGTGATTGTCATATATAAATGAAAGAATTTTAATGAAAAGAAAACATTATACCCTATTCTTTATCAGAAATAAAAGTATAAGTTCAATAGGTTAAAATCCAAGGGTTAAAATACAAAATATTTAGACTTCCAAAGTTGTTAACAAGTTAAAGGGTTTTAATGGCGCGCGGGGCGGTGGGGTAGTTAATATTTAGCTATCTGTAACCGCACGCGCGCGTGTGCGTGAAACACGTGTTATATAAAAATTGAAATTTTAACTTTATTTTCTCATATAGCAAAGCATTGCTTAAAAAATTATGAATAATTCCATTAATTTCATTCTAACTGCTGCCACAAGTACAATTTTAATTCTAAGAAACAATAGGTAAACTTGTGCAGGAAATATATTTAGAGCCTTTTGCACTATGCACAATTCCATTCAAGTTATAGATGAGTCAAAACATTTCTTTAAGTTATTGAGGGCCAACATTAAAATTACTAACTTTAAGTTATAGAGGTTGTGTATTTTAAATTATAGAGGTTTTTGGAGCCTGAAGGGGTGATTCAGAATATTTTCTGGAATTACAGAGGTTTGAGTTATCAAGGTTCTACTGTACTTATAACAAAAACCAGATTAGGTATTGTGAACTCTTGAAATGGTTTCATATATCGCTCAAAGTCTCTTTCATGCCTTAAATCTTCCGTCTCTTAAAGTGTATTCTTTTAGGTCTACCGAAGAACAATGCCACAGTGATAACTAAGTGCGTGTGCGCTGGGATAAAATAAACAATATAAAGATTCTAGATTATGAATATACATTTAATAAAGTCGATTTGTATTGTCTTAGGATTAAAGACAAAGATGAGAGAAAAGGAGACACTGAAGAGAGTCCAAATACGAGTGTAAGCAGCATGTCGCCGTTGAGCGACTGCAGCGAGGCCCCGACGCCAGCCCCGGTCGCTGCCCCTTCACCCCTCGTACCTCAAAACCCTATCGAGACCGCGCGACATTTGTACGGACTGTCACACCGTGGTTACGGGGCACCGGTATCTTCTTGGAACGGCACGCACAGTGCAATATCGCGACAGGTACATTGACCATTGAATTTGATGCCCCTTTTTTTGCGTTATCTAAAAAGTTGGTAGATCAAATTGGATGATGGAAAATTTCGAACTAATTTTTTTTTATATAAATAATTGCATAAAATTTTTGACGGTGTGCTAAAAATGTTCAAAATATTATCCCCTGCTCTATAAAGGTCTCTCTCAACTTCCCTCTTTTATTATTTGTTTGACACTCACACTCACATTTCAGCATATGACTCCATTAATAGCTACTGACACACCCTTAGTGAAACACTGTGACACATCTTTGGGAATTAAGTTATTTTTGAATTTATTTATATTTGAGCGAACAGATAGACATACGCCATGGACTTTTTTGTTTCATACTATGGAATGATGTAATAACTACTTTTTTATTATTTAATTTTTACCTAGGTATTTGAAGAAAGGCGTGATGAACGTAAGCGCGCTATGGAAGCTACAGATGACATGGATCGGGGACGGACGAAAAAATTGAAAAAATTTCACCATTATAACCGTTTTAATAATAACAGGAATGGATATAATCCTTTCCAAGTGAGTTTTTTAATAGTTTCCAGAAATTAAAATATTTTTTTCGCTTTATCAAGTGATATATATGTATATCTCTATTAAGTGTCTATAATTTTCGTTCGTTTTTATTCATTATTTTTCGTTATTCTATGTGTGCTGTTAGTATAGTATCATATTATATTATAATTATTTACAGGAAAAGCAAAATAAGCTCCATTGGGGTAGTAACTTTAAATACCGCGGTGATCGACGACCCAACCACCACTTTAACAAACATCATAACAATAAATACAAACGATTTAACAGGTATGTAGAACTATAAAACTATTTATTATTTTATGTATTTTCACCATTGGAATATATTGATCAAGTTATCGATCGCTCGATCGATCGATCATTCGTAGAACATAAGTTTTATGGGACATTTGAAATACTGTTATATTCATTTCTAGAAGTCGTGTCGTGCCATCGTGTTTTAATTTAAATAGTCCTATGGTCATTTAGGAGGACACATTTTTTAAAATAAAAATCGAAAACAGCAGACCAAAATCAAGGAAATTACATTTGCACTAAATTACTGATTTTGAAAATATCAATCTTTAAACAATTAATAATAATGCCCTATCGGAAGAATAAAGTAGCATGTTCTATGTATAAACATAGAACATCATCTTTTCCTTATCCCACTCTAAGTGGGGTCGGCACAACATCTCTCTTCCATTTTCTCCTATCATTCGTAAACTCTGGCGCTACCTCTTTTACATGCATGTAATATTCACACAATCCATCCATCTTTTTTCAGGCATCTTTCTGGTCACATATCCATCCACATTCATATTTAACACTCTTTTGGTCATTTTCATCCCTCCTTATTAATTATTACATGACTATACAATCACTCTTGCACTGCTCGTCTTTTATATAATGGCCGCAACTTTCAAACTTCTCATTATATACTAATTTCGTATTCTACCTTGTCTTGTCACACCACACATCCACCTTAACATTCTCATCTCATTTACATGTATCATCATTTATTCTTATTCATTGGCCAAAATTCTGATTCATACAATGCTACAAGTCCTATGACAATTTTATATATCGTAAAACATATATGTATAAATATAGAACCATCTTCCTGCCCTTATCCCACTCTAAGTGGGGTCAGCACAACATGTTATAAACATGCTGTCACATGATTTGGCTGCGTATTTTACGACCGGCCGCCTGCCTGACGTCAACTTACCTCAGTCGTACTTTACGACACCTCGGTAAGAAATGAGGTTGGTCTATTCTACTCAGCCGGATACCACATGGCGGGTCGACTTACCTTAGTCGCCTTTTACGACACCTCGGTAAGAAATGAGGGTGGTACTATTCTATTCAGCCGGATACCACACGGCGTATGTATAAATATATAAATAATTGCATAAACATAGAACAATGTAACTTTATTCTTCGGATGGGGCGAATTAATAAAACAGTTTGATTCAGTTTTTTTTCTTTACATATTTATATTTTTTTTAGGTATAACAACATGAATCACTATCCGAGGCACCATTGACCCTGGCCGGTCAACGCCAGTTTATCGGTGTATATAGATAAATGGACTTAAATTGTTAGAGAATATGTTAAACTAATTACAGTTAAGGAGGTTTATAATATAAACTGAATGTAGTGGAGATTAATTTTAATAAAATACAATACAACCATAGTTCATGTTAAGTTAGTAAAATATATCAAAGTGGTTTGTTTCCATTAATATATACTTTTAGTGTAGCATACATACGTTTTACATTTTATATGTTATACATACTAAGTAATTGGTACATGACAGTAAACTTGCTATTTTTAATGTCTACGTCAGATAATAATGATATTATCTTTGTTTTACCAAAATATAAAATAATAATTTAGTTCAGTGCAAGATATACATTGCGATTTTGTTTATATAATTAAATTGAACAAGTAGCGCTGTAAAGTTTATGCATAAATTTAAATGTTTATATCGAATTGTAGATAAAAATTCTTTTTATTAACTTTCGCCAGGACCATGTAATTTACAGGAATTAAAAATGTGTTTTTTAGTTTTTACCTATTTGTACTAAAATTTTTTTAAACAAAAATACGTCGATCCGTTCGATCATCAAAGCAGTACAAATACATACTGTGGTACATACATACTTATTATTTCTTTCTAATTTTAGTAGTATCATAAGTTACTAAATTTTATACTTGTTTATTATATCTATTTACTTATATTTTAATTATGTAAAATTTATGTATGTTTTTTCTAAATTGGTGTCGAAAATACAACTTAGATACTAACTGTTACTTGTTAACTGTGCAAAATCGCAAAGCAAGGCTTTGTCGTGTGGAGTGTATCTCCTGATGATGCTTCGGTTGCGGGGCGAAATGATTGTTGCGTTTGTGATAGTGAACGTGTGTAGTGCTTGTGGATTGAAGTGGCGGTGATGGATATTTGTGCATGTGTTTTTACGAATCCTGCATGTAGCAAATATGAAAACGGATGGTTCGCTCTACATTCAGCATTATAAATATTTTATATTTTATTTTATCGCGGATTAAAGCAAAATATTTTTTTATTACTTTGTATTATGGGTCTAACATAGAATAACAGTTGTAATTCTTAGTGAACCTAAATACAGTTAGCTGTATTAGTAGCGGAATTTTTGATAATTATGGCACTGATTTATTATATTTTCTCTGGCACCAGTTTATGTATTAGTTTGCATGTCCACTTCTGATATTTTTTGTCAAAGACATATACTACCATGATATTATAAAATTAGTAATAGTAATCTTAAAATATTTATGACATGTTTATTTTGCAAAATGCAGTGCAGAATAGTGCACATATACATTTAAAATCCACACATGTTAGTAATAGAACGAAACTTTCTATATATTATTTCTAATGTAGGTAGTTACAGGTTTGTGTGCATTTGTTATGGTGGTTTGGAGTGCCTTTGGCCATTACAGTATTTTGTTTTACAAAACATTTCGTCAGAAAGACTTTGCATTTATTGTATAAGACTAATTGAACTATAAGTTTTGCAGTCATGTACCAATACCCCCAATATTGACAAGCAATACTTAAGTCGCGTTGACAGTGAAACAGAACAGTGGACAAAACGATTGTACTGTTTTGGTTCTAAAATAATATGAAACCTCTTTATATGTTGATGGTTCATCAGCTCCTTGGACTGGGTCATATACAAATTATATCGCCCTATCCGAAAAATAAAGTAACGAGTGCCATGTAATATATATATATATATATATATATATATATATATATATATATATATATATATATATATATATATATATATATATATATATATAAGCATTGGAAATGTGACTTTATTTTCCAGATAGGGCGATATTTTAACATTTAAGTAAGTCTTGCGACTCATTCTCCCCAAGCCGTGCGTGTTTCTTATTATTACCTACATTCTTTCACAATCTAGTATAATAACTCTATGGGAATCTGTCATTCTCGATCAGACAAAAGAGGTTGCCTTGACGAGGTGCCGTCAAATAATAGCAATGTGTTAAGTCAGCGGTATTATTTTATTTTTCATTTTGTCTGTCTTTGACATAATATGTGTAATATAGATAATGAGGGAATTTTAACTTGTTGCTTGCTATACATGGATGGTAAATATAGTCTAGAATCCTATTTTAAACTATTAGAAAAATTTTTTTAGACTTCTTATCCACGGAACGGAAATCCTATACATTTTGTAAATGAAAACTTGTTGTTTTTGTGATTATAAGATTAATTTGGTTTCCATTTGAAAGGCTATTTAATCTAAAACTCTATTATTAATAGAACATTTAAGAATCCCATAACTGTACATGCGTGTTCTTAAATCTAGCTCACTTTAAAGATGCCTAGGCATGAGTAAATTTGAAATCAATTTTTTTTAATACTTTTTTTTATAGCTACTCCCTACGTTATGTAAGAGACATTCTCAGTTAAGCTTGTCGGCACGATGAGTCTGTGATTTTGCTTATTTAACGAATATATCGAGTTTTTGATTTGATTACGCAAAGAGACTCTTGGTACAGTAATATTTATATATTTTATAAAGATCCTATTAAATTATGAAGATGATCACTAATCTTTTCTTTCTGCGAGAAAATTTGCCGAAGAAATAATTAAATATGGGCCGTGTACATAGTTTTTTGCAAATCAGTGCACAACAAATTCAAAATAGGTTATTCTCGTAAATGTAAATCAGAATAAGAGTACAGTAAAATATCGTCAGAGTGTTTTGATTTACTGCATTTTTGTGACACCCAATTTTAATGAAAAACAAATCTGAAAATTTTCTTTCAAATCTTGTTGCTTCTATCATATAACAATAGCATTGAAATAAATTATTGAGAAACAATATTGAACTTAAAATGCTTTTGCTCGAAACTGCACACTCACAAATATTTAGGAATATTATGTAATGTACACAGGATTTTTTTCATCTAAAACATATTAATAAAGCTTTACGTTCGATTAAGCTAAACAGTAATAAAATGATTAAAAACTAAAAAAAAGCAAAATTAGTTTAAAAATTTATAACATTGTTACTGCCTTTTAGATTACTATTATAATAGGAAAGGTAATAATAAAATTATTTTGCTATAATCCACGAAGAATTCTTCGCGGATTATAGCAAAATAATTTTATTATAACTTTTGCATTATGGATCACCGCAAAATAACGCCTAATTCTATAAATTATTTATTATAATAGGGTTGAACAATACAGATTAAAAATATATACTTATATATATTTTGGAAATTTTAAGGCTTTAAATTTCAATATCGTAATAATGGTTTATTTTAACCACACAATTTAGTAATATTATTTTGCAACACATACATTTTCCTTTAATAATACTTTTTCACATTTGTTTTTTTGAACACGATTAAGTTTTGTAAGAAAAGAAAATGCTATTAATTTTATGTAGTTTTATTCATTAAGTTTAGTTAACTAGTAATAGTAAGATTTTTATTTTAATACAAACTGTAATATAAAAAGGTTATACATTAAGGTTTAGGTATTAAGTGATTTTTATTTTGTACATATAGAAAATTTCGTTTTTAATTCAACATCTTGTATATATCAACGTGGTCTTATATTTTTATAGAATAATACGCACCAGTTTACCGTTTAATATCATGCGAAAATGACAGTAACTCGTTCTGTAACCTGACTTCGCAAGTCCAATATTTTAGATATGAACTAGGAAAAATAGTAATAATATTTGTAAACAAAAGTTTAATTTTGAGTATGACTATGCTAAGGTTTCTCATCATATATGTAATAGCCAAAACGAATTATGTATTTTACAATATTAGTGAAAGTAAAAGAGTGAAATTTGAGTTGATTTATGCTAAATTTGAAGAGTGTTTATATACTTTTCCTGGCTTACCTTATTTTATCAAAAAACATTACCAATTCATTAACAATTAGTATTTATGTTTTATATAATTATTGTTCATGGAGAGCAAATAAAATATTGTTAACATAATGTAAGTTTAAAAAATAACATCTTGAATATGTAATATATTCTAAAAAATAAATTCAATAGTAAAATGTCAAACAACTCGCCGATATGCAATAAAAAGCAATTTTACAACATTTTGTTTTATTCCTGTTGCCTTTTATGAATTCAAAGGGAATTGTTATCATTATTGAGAAAACTGTTTTCTTTAGGAGAGTAGTTTGGCGTGGACATTACTGCAGAGAAAAGATTGAATTAAATATTTGAAAAACAATTACAGTTTTTCTATTTTGTTACAATGTAATATGGAATTGATGTGGATATAATTGACATTTAATATATACGGATATGAATTAAAAAAAATATATTTCCAGGCTACAAATCTTTTAACCATGTTTCTAAATCAATAGTAATCATTTTCAGAAGAAACAATGAAGAAACATTTTATTGAAACCAATACATTTGAATCCCTTAGAATACTTTGTGGCCAAGTGATACGCGATTACGCGCTTTACCCCTTTAAATAGTTTCGATTATAGTTTCTAGACACTTAGCATTTATGGGAAAAGTTTTCGCAAAAATTGTATTGAAACATTTAGAGCTCATTACAAATTTATTATAATCTGGTTATGTCCTTGCACAAATATCATTAAAATAATTTAACAATTATATATTAACCAAAAATTATAAAATATAAAAAAAATCATACGTTTTGAAATTAAAAAATTCATAATGAATGCAGCTACTTTGAAAAATAATTTCAAACGAATTTCATATAAAAAAAAACCTTAAGAGTTTCTATACTTAGAGCAAGAAAGCTAACCAAAATATGACATATCACAATAAAGAGAATGTGGGTGATCTGTTTCTCTTTTTTATGTGTGATTACACAAATATGAAGTATACGAGTTTCAAATTCCTCATTATTTAGTGTCATTGTGACTTTCAGGCCTGCCTATGGCTCCCCTACTCTAAGTAAAATAACTGTAAAAAAGTAAGTACAATTTGACACATTCATCCATACGTAATTATTCTACCTGAGTCATATCATAACAGAATTAAAGATGAAGATTAGCTTAGATCCAATAAAGAACAAACACTTAAATAATGTAATGTAAGTAAATAATGATACCTATGTTTTTTGGCAGCAAATTATTACTTATAAAAATTCTTACCTGCCAAAAAACATTACTATGAAGTGTTACATATATAAACAATCACAATTATCAATCGCAAGGTCAAAATTCATAACGTATTATAATTTAAAGTCATGGTGAAATTATCAAATATTTCTCATTGTAAAGTTACTCAAGTAACACCAAGTATGACATATATGTTATGAGAAATATTTCACATTTAAACACTTATTGTTAGTAAATCATTAAATACTAAGTAAAGCTTTATTTCTTAAAATACGTAGAAGAATAACAATGGAAAGATTATAAAACAAGTTTATCGTTTGTGATAACTTGTTGTTTCTGCTAATAAACAGTCCAAGACATTGTCACAGGAAACTGAAGCCGTCGGTGTCGTTTGACAAAATTTGTTAGGAAGAGTTCTATAGAGATTCCTATTCCGAGCATCATCCACTAAGGTCTGCCACTGAGTATTTTTCTGAAACAAAAAACACAATTTATAGCAGGCTATGTAATCAAAATAAGTCAAACTGAATAACGAATAATTTGAATTCAAGACGAAAACTCTGCCCAGTGAACCTGCCTGCCAACATTTTCTGTAAATGAATTCGTTGGTCTTCGAGTCTGGGTGTATATTTGTTTTTAAGTATATATTTAAAAATTATATAAGTCCTCTCAGTGGTCCATCGATGAAACATTCTGTTGGATGACTCTTCAAGGGCTTGATATGAGCTTACATTTTGATGATGCCATTCCATGCCATACATGTGAGTTTGTGTCGCTTGAAGGTAGGTGCAATATTGCCACTCAAACATAATATCTGTGTCTCGAATCTCTACTTCGTGATACGATGTTAGTAGTTTCGTATTTGTCGTTTCTGTTTTGATACTCTGTAGAAGTGACTGGCCCGTTGGCACAATCGACAGGGACCCTGCCTTTAGCTCCGCGGGTCGCCGGTTTGATTACCCAACATTTTCCACCAAAATTTCCTCAAGTTTGGATGTAAATATGTATTTAAGTATATATGTAAAATTATATATCTAAATATATGTATTCACCATAACACAAGTATTAAGTTACTTACTTTGGGGACGGACGACCGTGTGTGTAAGTGTTCCATATATTTATTATTATTTATTTTAGATTTGACGTCGTGTGGTATCCGGCCGAATAGAATAGTACCGCCCTCATTTCTTACCGAGGTGTCGTAAAAGGCGACTAAGGTAAGTCGACCAGCCGTGTGGTATCCGGCTGAGTGGAATAGACCAACCTCATTTCTTACCAAGGTGTCGTAAAAGGCGACTAAGGTAAGTCGACCCGCCGTGTGGTATCCGGTTGAGGCGGCCGGTCGTAAAAATGCAGCCATATCTTGTGACAGCATGTTTATAACATGTTGTGCCGACCCCACTTAGAGTGGGACAAGGGCAGGAAGATGATGATGATTTATTTTAAATTTGCTCGCCTGCTTTAGTATAATAACTATTGTCATAACTCACCACAAAGGCTAATGGATTAAGGCAAACGAAGAGCGCGTGTTTGGCTCGCGTCAGCATCACGTTCATGCGGCCCGCGTCCGAGAGGAACCCCACGCCATGGCTGCGCGCCAGCGACACCACCACCACGTCACGCTCCTGCCCTTGGAAGCTGTCTACCGTGTTCACCTCCACCCGGCTATCCGATCTGTTACCATTTATATGAAACCATGCATATATAACTTGTTCGGTACGAGAATATCAAATAAAAATATTGTAAGCGAAAATAGTCCAACGCCTTGAGTTTCATAACTAAATCAAAATTAATCCCGTTACGATTTACCAGTGTCTATTACTTTACTTACATAGACTTTATAATCAGGGCTCTCATTACAGTAGTAAGAATAAGCATAGGGTAAATTACTAGTTACCATAGCCATTGCCAAAGAACATCTGGAAAAATCGCGGAATAAGCTATAAAACCAGTTACAGCATTAATATTCAAGATCTTTCTCTATGGAGTAAAGACTTGGACCATCCGAAAGAGCGAGACACAGAATAGATTCATTCGAAATGTGGTGCTGGAGGCGAATGCTCCGAATACCCTGGACGAACAAACGCATAAATGTATCTATTCTCTCTCAACTCGGCTTAAAAACCGGCCTATCTGTCTCCAACGCCTACTTTCTTATTTCGGCCACATAATGCGAAGAGGAGTTGGCAACCTGGAAAAGCTGGTTATTGTTGGCAACACGGAAGGTAAAAGTCCACGAGGCCCATTACCAACACGATGGCCTGATCAAGTGAAAGAAGCCACCTCCTCATCCCAATTCTATCAGACGGTGAGGGCTTCTTTGGAATAAAGGGTTCAAATGACCACAATCCTCAGTAATGAGGGACCGATTGAAGAAGGAAAAAAAGTATTACCAAATTAAATAAGATTGAAGAAGAAAGAAGAAGAAAAATAAGTAGTTTAGTTCATGTAGACTTGTTCACCCAGTTCTAAGAAAATAATAGGATCAATTTCATTACACAAAACAAAAAGCAGGCTACGTACGGTGCCTGCAGCGCGCGCACCGCGTCCCGCAGCAAGTCGCGGTGAGCGCTGTAAGGTGTGATGACAGCGAGCGATAGCTGCTTCGGCCGCGTTTTCTTCGCCAGGCAGACTGCTAGGCGAGCGACGCCCCACGCCTCTGTTTCATTTGCCCCGGAATGTCCTGACAACCCAGAAACAATATTTTATATCGTTTTATTTTTCGAACACACAAAATTAGTTCGTAAAATATAAAGTATAAAGGTGTTATTCGTCTGAAGTCATTAATCACTGCAATAACGATTGGAGATTAACCGAAAAATAGAACTTAGATTAGTTAACTATTGTATATATCAGTGGACGTATTGCGCGCCTCAGGAATTGGCTCGTTACGGAAAGAACTATTAGCATTAGGTATGGACCATCAGCCAAATTTCGAAAACGGAAAATAATATCCAGTGGCTACAATAATTCTTAGAATTAAATGTTTTTTAAGTAGGCTTGAGAGGAGTGTGTACGTCGAATTAAAATTAATGTCATATTAGTGGTACCACTTTGTTCAAAATTATCAGATATCACTAAATGAGGCTCTACCTCATTCGAATCTGTTGATAGTGTGTCGAAAGCAACACACTATCAACAGATAAAAGATTTCTCTATGTATTATTATACCTTGACCCTTGTCTCCGCTAGAGATGCCAACGACGATGTAGGGCGGCACGTCAAGGCCGACCGCGGGCGGCGGCACGGACTGTACGAGGCTGTCGTAAAACGCGCGGTTCGGATACGCCGCGATGGCCTCCTGCATGCGGTACTGGTGGTTCAGCAGCACCACGGGACACTTGGCCCATTGCTCCGAACAAGATGTCAGACGAGAGAACAAACTTTCGCCGAGACCATGTTTTTTTGCTCGCTGAAAATTAAAAATACCCCAGTATAACAGCAAAGTGTTGGTAAACATTTGTAAGTAAACGCATTCAACCGCTTTTTACCTGGGAGCAGATGAATCCGGGAAGCTGCTGCGGGTCGCCAATCAACGCGATCTTTGTAACATCGAGAGTCAGCGGAATAAGCGTTTCTGGTTCGATCGCTTGACCAGCTTCATCTACTACGCATAGTGCTATTCGACCTTTTAAACTGAAACGAATATTAAATCTGATAATTAATCATCAATACGTAATCCACTGTTAACATCATCGTCATCATCAGCTTTCATTTGTTCCAATTCACAAATTTTTATCAATTTTATTGTTAATTGAGTACCGGCATTTGTTACAGTTGGTGATTGATTAGCAAGATTTATGACATAGACTATAATTCTCAGGTCTATTTTTGAGTATCAATTAAAAACAATAGAAACCAAGGTAGTTTTGAAAGTGAACAAAATCTATCTCGAGAGAACAAAGCTAGCAGTTTTGCGATCCAAACTTTATATAAGCTTTATTAAGTTATATTTCTTATAAATAATTTACCCTCTCATCTTGTGGTTACACGAACTGGCGAGCGTGGTTACAATGATGTCAGCGCCCTCTATAGTACGACGTTCAGCGTGTGCCAGACGTTCGCCAGCTACGACTGCACTAGCATTTCCACCTCCGTTGCGTAGCTGCAATATAGCAGAGCAATATTTTCATCTACCCCTTATTTCTAACAATCCTAAAGACCTTTAAGGATCTTTTTATTACTGGCAGCCTTTCACGCCGTGCGGTATTCGGCTGAATAGAATAGTGCCACCCTCATTTCTTACGGAGGTGTCGTAAAAGGCGACTAAGGTAAGTCAACCCGCCATGTAGTATGCAGTCAAGTAGAATAGACCACACTCTTTCTTACCGAGGTGTCATAATATACGACTAAGTTAAGTTGATGTCAGACAGGCGGCCGATCGTAAAATACGTAGCCAAATCGTATGACAACATGTTGTGTCGAGTTCACTTAGAGCGGGATAAGGGCAGAATGATGATATGTTCCGAACTAGACGCATTCCCGATTTGTCATAATACAAATTCTTCGTACACCAGATACATCGTAATACAGTTGACTCCATCATAAAATTGTAAAGTAAATACAAATTGTAACTCATTAAGCAAAAACGATTTTTTTTTTAATTTTCTTAAGTCACTATCAATTTATAGTCTGTAAGTCGGAGTCAGAAGACCCTCTAAGCTTGGGAGCCCCGGGGGTACTTCTCCGTCTTGCCCTACGGTAGCTGAGCCACTTGAACCCATGAGGCTTACACAAACTCTTTATTTTAATTATGGCCAAGTATATAAGGAATAGAACTGAGGACTTTTCATCGAAATGTACCCGTGAAACGTTTATCCGTAACCGCCAACAAGGGCAGAATTAAACACACTTTTATTTTTTAAATTTAGATATCATAAAACGATAATTGCTTAAGCTGAAAAGAAAAGAGAATCAATTATTTCAATTGCATTGGTTAACAACAACGAGGAATGTTGATTGGGGTCATGTGTACTTAATGAATTGTTAACATTTCTTAATGTGTGAACGTGAAACTTGAATAGACGAGTCAATATTCTTTCAGTTTCACTGCTGTAAAGTTAGTTGTATTTTTCAACCACAAACAACCATGATCGTGATAAATTTTATCATATTGTCGCAACAATGATTCTCAAAAATCCGTATTATTTAAACAATATGTGTATTAAATTTCTACTGCACGCACCAGAGATATTCTGTTCAGTATATCATTGGCTCGGCTCTGGCAGTACGCTGCTCGCTCCGGGCCTTTTGCATCCCTTGCTGCTGTGTTCCACATGTTCACCTTTGCTTCTAAATGCGAAATCTGTATGAGATAAATCAGTCTTAATTAGTTTTGTAGTTTCTACAACAGATGTATATGGGTAACTTCTAATAATCTTTGAGCGTTTTAAAACTGCAATTCATTCATTAATATGTAGGTATAATATTACCTCAGAATGTAAACATATAATACTAATAATCAATTTTAGCTTTGCTATCACTTGTAAAAACTATTAAAGGAAGGTTGATACAGACAGCTTACTATGAGAATTACATATATGATAAGAATGCGTGGATATACTTGTCGACCCTGTACAAGATAGCAATTACAAAATATATGCAATGCCGTGTTTTAAGCTTTCTCTTTTCGGTAGAAGTAATTTTCCCAACCAGCAGTAGAAATGACAGTTTTCAATTATAAATATTAGATATGGTTATTTCACCACCTCTTCATTCAGTCCGTGGTGGCCGTGGTCAGCGTGCGCGCGGGCGGCGTCTCTCTGCGCTAGCTGCTGCGAACTGACGTCACGCGCGCGCTCGTGCATAGCATCCAGCCGCCCCACGCGCACCATACGAAACCGCTCCCCTGCATCCAATACAAACTTGCAGTCGTATTAGGAGAAGTTTTTACTTATTGTAATAATATCTTTAATATTTAAATGAGTTAATCTTGTATATATATATAATCTTGTGTGTGTGTATATATATATATATTATTTTTTCAGAATCTGGGAAACGGCTTCAACGATTTTCCTGAAATTCAGCATGGAGGCTTTTTGGGGGAGAATAATCGATCTAGATAAGTTTTATTTTAATAAAATGTCGTTTTATCCCTTTATTTCGGGCTCTAAAATTTTTTTGAAATGTACGTTGAATACAATCACAATTTTTCGCTGTCAAACGTAAAATCACGGATGTTCATTTGGGGAACGGGCGGTCTAGATAGGTGAAAATACCTAGGACTAAAATAATGTGGTCGAGCCCCACCTGCCCTATTATTTTTCTTGTTAATTTAAAAAAAAATCTTACATTTTTAAAAATTACTAAAACTTATTAATTATTTTAAAATTACCGAGCAAGGCTCAGTCACCCAGGTAGTTTAAAAATAATTACTACTAATGCTAACGATGCAAACTGAATTTGGCAGCGCCACGCGATCGTATTTGTCAATGTGTCTATGGAGGCTAACGCACCGAACAAGTCATGTCCACCTTCGTCTACTTTGTTGCCAAGATAAAAGAACAACCTAAGTGGAGAGACTCCTTTTAGATATAACAAAACATGTATGGGCGATTATTTCTCCTCCTTAGGTCCACGCTAAAATTCCCTTATCGCAAAATTAAACCTAACATACGTTTAAATTAATTTAAGGGAATTATCCCGATTATTATAACAATTATAGAACATATTAATGATTTATCCCCATGCAAAGCCAGGACATATCAATTGTAATAAAATAAACAATCACTTAAATATTTATTCCTTAGTGTTACCTTATGTTTTCTTACATGCAGCTATAATTAAAATATTTCTTGGTTACAGCATATGAATTACCTACAAACTGAAGAGTTACTGGTAACTGAACTTTAATACCAGTAGATGGAACTTCCGAGTAAGCACGCAGGCTAATACCATCTTTTCACGCACGTACACACCCAAGCACGAAAATGATATAAATGCATTACATTTGATGAATGTATATATGTAATTTACAGTAGTCTTTTTATGTCACGGTTGTACACCGAAAAAATAAACTTTTGCAATTACTGTTACAACTCCTTTCGGACATAATCAGATTTCAATTTAAAAAGGATAATTTTATGAAATCCGAGCGAAAATGTTCCGCTTTTCAAGCAAGCCACCTTTGTGCCACAATATTACTATTATATATTATTTTGTTTTGTAATTACATTTTGGTAATTTTTGTCTGATCTTGAGCAATCTGATGACCAATCCATCAACGGCAGCATTGCTTGTGGCGCATATTAAGATTTTGTTCCTGTTTTGTTGTTTCTTGCCCGAACAATCATAAAAATAAGTCATAACTATGGCACAAATAACACTGGATTTTCCTGGAATGAGAAAAAATATTCTCTTTCATTTCAATAATTTCATTACGACATTCGGATTTGTTCATAAGCACAACAGTTTTTTACCATTTTTTCAGTTATATAATTTATTATTGGCAATGTATGTCATATAAATTCATTGCATATTTCATTGAATGAATGAAATTCTTCTTGCAGCGTTTTCTCAGTGTTGAGAATCGTGAATTTAGCATACTGTCAATGAATGAAATATTAGATGGTATATATAATTAATGTATAGAAACCGGCTATACTCACTTGTTACTTTGTCAGATGAGCCCGACTAGTGTCAAGCCCATATGGAGCTATTATTCATGAGCCCCGTATGGGCCTATAGCAACTATAGCCGGTTTCTATACATTAATTATAAATACCACTCACGATAGTTTAAATTCAAAAAGATATATTTAATTTTTAGATTCAATGCTATAATTCTTATTAAATAAATTAGTATTAAGTCGCAACTACCACTGCACTGTGTTAAAAAAACCCTTAGCGTGTTACAGATTGTCACTTTTCTTGAGCGTAGCATTAAAAATTAGTACTGGCAAATAGATGATAATGCAATACCTGTTCCTGGCGGTCCTTGCACCATCTGAATGCTGGGTCGGTCTCCGAGCGCTGCTGACACCGAGTTACTGACAGCTAATTTTTGACTAGGGTTTAACATCATTGTCCACTGTAACGTAACAATAAACTTGTACACAGAGATTTATTTCAGAAGATATTCGGGTCCTTAACAATAAGTTATAGATTGCAAACTCAATAGTTTAGATCCATGTTTCCCAACGTGGGGCCCACGACGCACAGTTGGGCAATTTGATGATTAAGGTGGGGGCAACTCGACACGAGTTTAAGCCTTTCGCTCTAGGCCATTTAAGTGCAATGCTGTAGTATTGGCCTAGCTCTAGCATTGCTCTAGATTTCAGTGCCAAATTTAACAAAATAAAAGCAATTTTTCTTCTTAAAAGCTATTATTTATGTTCTTTAAGTGGACAACCTAAAACCTATTAATTATGTTCTTTAAGTGGACAATTAAATTTTTAATATTGAAATTTATGTATATTACTTAGGGGGGCAAAATAATTTTTAACGTGGGGCATGGACCAAAAAAGGTCGGGAAACACTCGTCTAGATAAGACTTGAAAAAATATTTTTTTTATGGATGTCAATTTGCAGATATTGCATAATATTATAAATTTTTTCAAATTGTATGACTACGGGGATTGAAACTACATTTTCTGTCCATGAACGCTCTACCCATTAAGCCAGATGTCATGGAGTAATTGCAGTAAAATTTCAACGTTGTATCTGTTTTAACAATTAACCGCTTTTACCGAAACTGGCTACACCGTGGTTAAAAAACTAATAGGTGGCTCTTATATTTACAACATATCGGTTATATCTTATATTTTTTTTAAATACGCGGAAAACAAGAATATGTAAATAAATAACGTAGCTATTTTTTTTTTCTAAATCTAAAATGGCTAGCGACAATAACAGATGATACAATGTCATCTTTATATAAAATATTATAAATGCGAAAATTTTGTGAGTATTGATGTATGTTTATTATTCTCTAACGGCGAATGCGTTGAACCAACATTGATGAAACTTGGCACAATTATTCCTTATACACTGGGGTAACATAACCATCTCGATCGCCGATTTGTATGACGCTGCAATAGCGACGTCTAGTGACCGCTGTTCCAGCGCCATACATATAAAAACTCGCACTAAGCACTCTGGCCACCCGATGCTGTGGCTGTTTAAAACTGACATTTATCACAAAATAACAGAAATAAATATTAAATAATATAATGGCTGAATGCTAAATATATAGGGTATAGCAAATACCTGTGAAGTCAAGTTAATTTTATTATTCAGTTCAGTTTTCGGATAATAATACGGGTCGGGCCTTAAAATTGCATTACTGAGAGGAGATCCAGCTAAGTACTCAATCGCTTCAAATAACATTAACTCGTTTTTTATATAGGCTATAGTTCGCCCGATCATTAGTTCGCCGGGTTTTAGGGTTTTCATCTTCTCAGTGAATGTTACATACAACGATATGCTGAAGAATGAATGTATATTATCTGAAATACAAATGCAAAATACGTCAGTATAAGTATCAAGAGTTCGAAAATAATAGTAAGGAAAGTCCTTACTATATTATCTAAATAAAATTATAAGGAAGCTGCCTGACGCTGTTACAGATTTTTTTATAAAGGAAAAAACCGCTTATGTGTACCAACGCCCGACATGGACGGGCGGCGGTTATGTCGTACTCGCATCGACTAAAACGATCTGTTTGCTCCACCACGCTGCTGAGTGCAAGGATAGGGTATCGTTGTATAAATTGCCCTCATTCTGCCGACAGTCTCCGGGTAGGGACCAAAAGAGAAGTCCCCCTCCGCTAACCGATGCATCGGTAGCACCAGATGCACCGACCACTTCAGGGACCTGTAAGCCAGGCGTCCGATATACCCCGTCCGTAAAACCCGAAGGTCCCCAGTTAGGGCGGCATATGATAGGCTTGGGCAAGTCGCTAACACCTGGACTCACTAGCAGCAGATTGGACAGACAAGAACAACAGTTCGCGGAACCGCTCCGCCCCCATCCGCAGAGCAAAAGGAGGCCATCGCTGCCCATGATCGCTCCCTGCCCACCATGTTACGCTGTTACAGATACTTCAACCTTTAGTTACCTTTACCTATTACCGTACCTTGAACCAAAACCATACCAACATTGCTAGGATATTTCCCAGCAATTAGATAATCCTTATCCTAGCAATGTTGATATGGTAGCATTGGTTGGTTCGATGTACGGTAATAGGTAATGGTAACTAAAGGTAAAAGTATCTGTAGCTGCTTGATGCAAAAAATCGCTGAGGAAAGTCACATGACAATAAATATATTTGAAGTGTATCAACCTTTTAGACCATATTCTTATGGTTTTTATATTAAATGTTAAGGTACTCGAAATAAGAGCTTCCGCTAAAATTGTTATAAATATATTATCTATCTAATTATATCTAAATACTTACTTGGTGGAGATGGCAGATGCCGAACATTATGTACGTAGACGAATCTGCTTTTTCTTGAATTTTCAGGACCAAAGTCTACTGTCATTACTTCCCCTATTCTGGGTAAACGCTTTATGTCAGATGTTGGTAATGATACTAAAAATAAATATTTTTTCAATTGAACAACAATAGTTTTATGATAACAAAAATCGTTAAAATAGCAACACAAAATTTTACCTTCTTAAAAAAAATTCTTTGTAAATTAATCTTGTTTGATAAAAAGTGAATGTTTAGATCAAATTGTTAAAAAATCTTGCATTATCCTTGAAAAACAAATATATCAAATTTAAAAGCTTAAAAAAACTTACAGTTAACATTTATATTAGACAACTGAATGTTATTATCTTGAGTATGAGGTGTCAATGGACATGATTCTATTCTAAATTTGAATTCATATGATTGATTTCGTGTTCTGTTAAATGCTTGTGTTAGACATTCCCAAATTTCCATAAGAAGTAAGTCTCCGATCACCCTGTAGACAAAACAAATATGGAACTAAAATGTGGTATATCAAAAGCATATATATTATATTATTTAGAACTACTCTATTTTATATGAACCCCCTGTAAACAAGGAGAAATGATATTTTGCTTTATGGTATATTAATTTACAGTTATAGCAATTGAATTCTTAAAATTTAATTTATACATAAACTAGCGGCCTACCCCTGCTTCGCACGGGTATAAAATGTATATCCCATGTCACTCAGTGTAAAAAAAGTGATTAAATCGATCCAGTAGTTTTGATTTATTCATTACTGCCCGTTGCCCGCAAGCGTTAAATTTGGAGAAAAATAATTTCCTCTCCCTATACCAAGAAGATTTCCTGCTATCTTTGGAATATCTAAATTCATATTCATTTTTACTTATTCACTTTTACATTTTCCCTATGTATTTTATTTTTACAATTAATTACAGAATGTCTTTATAAACAATATTCACAGCTTTAAACAAACTCTAGAAAGAACGACATAATATAGCTGCAAAATGCAAAGTGCTATAGGGTGAAGCGCGGCGTCCTCGCGGCATTTTAAATCTGTAATATCTCCGAAAATGTTCACTTAAATTACATGTTGTAAACGGCCATATTGATCTATATTAAATCAACAATTTATTTAAGGTACTTAATTTACTTATTTGGATAAGGATTAATACTGTATTGTATAAAAATTGCTTCGAAAATAAGGCAAAATTTTTCGTAAAAAGTAAATGTCAAAAAATGCTATTGTGGGTTATCCATAAGAGATAGACATATACCATCGCGGACTTTTCTGTAGACCTTTTCAAGGTGTACAAATACTTAGTACATCATTTTGATAAATCTCGAAGGGTTTAGCCTGCGTTTGCAATGTAAGCGGAAAAAAATGTAATTATTTACAGAAACCTAAAAAATTACAGTCTTTCTCTACTCCGTATTGAGTGTTATTTTACGTACAAACCTTCCTCTTGAATCACTCTATCTATTAAAAAAAACCGCATCAAAATCTGTTGCGTAGTTTTAAAGTTTTATGCATACATAGGGATATATGGACAAACAAAGAATGCGACTTTGTTTTATAATATGTAGTGATATAGGTTGATTAAAAAAATATCAAATAAAAATTAAATTTCTTATGTCTATTTAATTATATGAAATACTAATATCCAATAAATATGTCTACAGGAACACTTATTCATAGAATTAGGATTTCTTTACAGAGTTTCACAAAACAAAAAATAATGAATTATTTTGCTATAGTCTGTGATTAGAGAAAATCTACTACTACAAGTATTTATTTATAAGTAGAGTGTACTATCCATATTCATACCTTATACATACATTCGTAAAAAAAGCATGGACTATCATATCCACACTACACTACTACAAATGAAATATTGGATAGCAACAAAATAGCAGATTTTAAATCTGCCATTTTATTGCTATTGTAAAATAGCATATATACGTAAAATTATTTAAAAATTTCGCATCTGCTCGTTAAAATTAATTTTATAAAAAATATTAAAAATATGTAAATTATAAATCATTCAAATCACAATAATAAAGTATGAAGTATGAAGATGATGAAGGGCTTACTTCACATAATCCTTATGGCTATTGAAGGAATGCAAAATTGCTATGGGTGGATTATTATGGCTTAAAATTGGAGGTGGTTCTGTGATGTTCAGTTGTTCTATAAGCCAATGGGGATTCCAACGAAGAATTGTTATCAATTGTATCTTTTCCAATGAGAATAACTGTACTTTTTGTATATCAACTAATGTTGTTTTTACTGAGCTCGTTTTTCTCATGTTATTGCCAGGTTCAATTTGAAATTCATATACTTTAGGAGGTAATTCCGAAAAAGAAACCTTTTTCTTTGGTGCTTTAGGTGGTAAAGGTTCTACTTTAGATACAGGCTTTCCTAAATATGATTCTTTCGTTTCTGTTAGTGGTTTTAAACTTTTGAAAGAAATTCTAGTATCTGAATTAATAATTGTAGTAGATCTAGTTGAGTTAGATTTGATCTTAATATCTTTTTTTTCACATGTCTTATTTGTTTTTTTGGGTGGATCCAAAATTACATTATTGCTTACATCACTTATATTAGATATACTCCTAGATTCATGCTTATGTGTAATGTTATTTTTATCATTCCCTTTCAATGCACCTTCTTTTCTTTTCGTAGGCTTTATAGTGGCCTGAACAACATCACTAAGAAAAGCACCTCTATTTGATGTAGTAACTTTAACATTAACTACAGACTTGTTTGTATTATTAGCTAAATCTTTATTGATTTCATCAAATTCTTTGTCTTTATGAGCAAGCTCTTTTAGTTTCTTTTTTCTTTCTTCTTTTTGTGAATTTGTTATTTTCGTTTTTGATAACAAAGAATGTTTATTTGTTTTGCTTGACTGATGGGAAGACTTTGATTTACCTGAAAAATTAATAAAGTTAGTATTAGTTTTAAGAATTACATGTGGAAAAAGAAACGCCAGGTTACTTGTTAGCGCTCGTTAGTAGATCAATTTTTCCAAACCAGCAGTACAATTGAAAATTTCAAAGTGCTTATTTAGAAATTAATTTCGATGAAAAATATTCTGGAATTTAGATTTGAATTTCATAAACCGTTTGAATTACGTTCTGTGTATCTTCAAACTCAAACTATTCTAACTATTAAAGTAAACAAGTGCTTTTAAATCATCAATTTATTTATTTATTAACATATTACTTGCAATATTATTGTAATAATTGTAATCCACTTTAGCAAGGTAGCACTAGAAAAAAAGCAATAATTTTGGCTGTTGAAGTGGGATAACATCCTACTTCTAAGAAACTTGGGTTTAGGATTATCAAAATATATAAATATAATGATATAATATGGGACACATACAGTCGCTCATCTTAAGTAGTAAAGTACGTAATTCGTAAAGTAAAAATTAGTAAAGTATGTAATTCGTTTGTGGGTTTTGGTATAAGATTCTATAATAAAATTCCGCAATCAATTTCAGCACTGCCATTACAGCAGTTTAAAAACACTGTTAAAAAGAGGCTGATACAGAAAGCCTACTATACTCATGAAGATTATTTAGAAGATAAGTATGTGTGGATATAGCTCTCTTTGAACCTGTACAAGACAGTAACGACATAATGTAAATATTATTAAGAATTATATTTTTAAAAGAGCAACCACCTAGTTTCTTGCTGGCTCTTCTCAGTAGGAACAGCTTTCCGAACCAGCAGTAGAGTTGACGATTCAAAAGCACTTGTTTAAATGTTTATTTGAATAAAGAATATTTTGAATTTGAATTTAAAAGTAAGTTACTTAATACCTATGTCATGGATGACAGACAACTGATAAATATTGCCTCATTCGAAGAACAAAGGACATGTAACGTTATTCTTTGGATAGGGTGATATATACTTATATAATTTTTAATAAATACTTAAATACACTTAGAATTTCGTTTTTAGAAAATGATGGGCCTCAGCAGGAATCGAACCCACAACCCACTGAAGGCAGAGTTACTACCATCTCCTCATATATCATCTTTATGTTAAATTTTTATAAATGAAGTAAGTTTATGGTTTACCTTCTGAAATATGACATGAAGAGCGTGATTTATACTTTTTATTCACAGATTTGATGACTGGATCAATAATTTGAATTTGTTTTCCTTTTTTATGTTTTTGTTGTGTTATACTAAAAGGCCCATCAACATTTTCTATGCCTTTTCTAAAATCAGCAATAGAACTAAGTTCATTTATTGAGTCCAAAGCATCTTGAGCAACTTTTAATTCTTTTTCCTTATTAATATTGTTATCGGAGCGGTTATTTATTGGTGTAAAAGGAGTTGTTGCTTTTTCTATATGATTTACCAAATTGTTGTTAAGATTTGTATGATCCTCTACTGATTTATCAGGATTTTCTTGTGTCACTAAGAGTTTTTCTTTAGAGAGTATTTCAGTATTTTTAGCTTCAGAAGCCATATATTCTAGTGGTTTTGGAGGAATCGTTATTAGGTTATCCATATATTCTTCTTCAGAATCATCATTTTGTACAAAGATAACATCATCTAATTGACTGTATGAACCATCTGCAGCTTGAGAGTCTGGTTTTCTTACCCTTGTTTCAATTTTCTTTAATGGTTTACCTGGTGAATTTTGGGATAATCTTCTGAACCAATGTTCTGACTCACTATCACTATCACTAATAATTTCAATAGGCTCATCATCATATCCCAGGTATTCCTGCTTGACATTAAATGCTTCATACTGGAAATCTTCATTTTCTATTTTAACTTCTTTTTTAATTTGATCTTCCGTGATTGGTTCTAATTTAATTTTTTTTACAGAATAGTTTTGTTCTCCCACTTCATTTTCACTATCAGATATAATATTAATAATATCATCAGGTATAACATCTATTGCTGCATTGTCTTTTCTGTCTAGTGTATTTTTGGTGATGACTTCATCATTTTCAAATTTGATATTTAACTTACGTTTTAAATGAAGCTTTGGTTTATAAATTGAAGATGTTCTTGATGGGCTTGTTTTTGTAGCATCAAAAGACGCAATTTCTGCTTCTAAGTCATCTAGAACATTGTCTTGAAATTGAATTCTGCTGTTGATAGGCGAAAATAATTTCTCTAATTTAAAAATATATTTTTCCTCATCTTTCACATTAGCAAGTGGAGCTCCAGTAGTCCAACCAAAACCAATAACATCAGCTTCACTAAGTATGTAAGGAGTATTGGAAGGGATCCTCTTTATTCCAACATATATACCATTTGAACTCTGTAAAATATACTGTACTTTAAAAACACTATCACACAGAAGTATTAGAAAAAATGAGGTATAAGTAACAATGTTAACACTTCTGAGGATTTTGAAAATAAAATAATAATACTGTTCAACCCATACTGGCTTTGCAGGGATATTTGACTATCTTCATGGAGTGGGTTTTCATATAATATAATATAATCAATATTATATTATATTATACAATCAATAAAAACAATCAAAACTTATGTTTTAATTTCTTTGTTTTCTTGATACATATGAGAGTAATGAAAATAAAGCATATCTGATATGCCCATGATTGAGTGTTTATGCTACAAAGCACTTTTCTTCCAAAGATTAATAAATATAAAAAATTGATTGATGAAAAATTCTAAAATAAATAGAAAATTTAAAAAAAGATGTAAAACCATCAAAGGAATGAAAACAAAAAAATCTCCTACTAAAAGTTTGTAGTATCCTATATCGAGAAAAAACAAATACAGTATATATACAGTATATGTTTTTTCTTTTATATAGGAAACTTGTGACTTCTGATAACCAGAATAAATAAACCCGAAGTTCATGAACGGAATAACAACTATGAATAGCCCATACATACATATATTATATACTAATGTATATTTAATTTACAAGATACAAAAACAAAAAAATATGAATAACCTTTAAATCAGTGATTGATACTTCATCTCTTTTAACATTTATTGAGCAATGATTTCTTGATATAACTATACTCGAAAGAATTATAGTATTATTAAGCCCTCTTCCGACCGTAACTTGCTCCCCTTCAGACAATACAAATTCTTCATTTCCGAATGTTTGACGACATAACTTCCATTTTGCCATTGTGAATACAACAATTTTAGCAAATAAGTAAATACGTCCTTAGATGGCATATGACAATCAATTACCATTGCACTTTATACACAAAACAGAAATTTTAAATTTCATAACAAGCCGGTCATAAGTTATAAGTTTTGAAATCTAGCTATGAGTACTGAGTAGAGATGTCAAAAATTTATCATTCTTATAATAATCGATTCTTCGATCGAAATCTATTTTTTAAAATTCGATTATATATGTTTTATAAATAAAAAATTGATTATTTTATTCACCATCTTTCCCTTTTTCCATCTTTTGACGTGATAACGTCTTAAATTAAGTTGCGGCTTGGAGTCACTCATGAAAAAGTGTAACGCCCGCTCACGTCTGTTACGATGAGTCACCGAACGAAAGAGAGGCCCGCCGGACTGGCGAATGCCTTGCGTCTCTCTCCCACTCCAATCCATCACATTAAAAAGACGTTGTCACGTAAAATCTTTGCCCGTAAAACCGACTTTACAGTCAACCTTTTTTTTTCTGTTTTTTTAAAGATGACATTAGCATTTTTGGATGAAATTAATGTAGCCAAACTACACATTTTAATAGAATTTTACAAACAGCGCATCTGTTATTATTTATTGGTAGATGTCCATTTTCAAAGGCAACTTTCAAATACTTAGAAAAAAGCGATTATTTTGATACTAAATAATTGTTTTTTTAACCGATTTTTCTTACTCTAAGTTACATCCCTAGCTGTCAGCTGTAAGCTATTGTGTTGCCAAATGGTTGTCAATACTCAATAACATAATCTTTTCCGCATGGACGTAGTATATACTGGACGGCGCCAAAAGACGTTGCCGATCTTGCGTCTGTGTGTAAGCGATTTATCGTTTGTCTCTGTTCTTATCGCGAACTATACATAAGAGTGAAAGAGATTGTGATGAAGTTTGGCAACGTCGCTAGAAATGTGTCCAGTAGGTGACACCAAATGAGGCCATAACATTGAGTTTGTTGAAGATTATTTCTTGAAATCTAAAGCAAATACGAGTGTTACTGATATATTTTTTCAAAAAAGGTGGAATATGTCGTGTGCTGCCTTAACTTGTCCATCAAGAACAACGAAAGGAGGAGTTAAAAACACGGAATTACCATTTCATAAGTAAATCTTTGACTCTCATTTGCGTGCTAAATTAAAGCGTTTTATTCAGTTAAAGCGTTTCAGATTATAATGTATCAGTACAGTTTGATATTCTCTAGCCGGCACGAGTGTGGGATACTGATAAAACATAGAAATTAATCATTAAATATTCGATTGAATTGTGTTACCTACGTAGTGATGTACACACTAACGAATTATTATGTATCGATAAATATCAGTCAAAGTTATATTTACAAGCCAAGTAAATGCGAATTCTCTAATTTTAGATTATTTTCTTAGGTTTCCTAAATGCCCACATATAAGAGAACAGTGGATAAAAGCTATCACCGGTCTCACGGATATGTAAATGTTGGGAATAATGTGGATCATGATATTGTTCAATTGGCCACTGAAGCACTAACATTTATGTTAACATTTCATCTATACATAAAATACCGAGTACGGGCTGCACCTTCGACTTTATTTTTAACGCTTCAAAGGATTCTTTGGTAAATCTAGGCTCACAGTCAATTGACTGATACCATTTTTGAAAACCACCCATCGCAGTAAGATATGCAGTAAAGATGTGCATCGGATAATTCATGACATTATACTGCAGACTGTACACTCAGGAAATTATGTCAATCTATTCAAATGTTTAAATCTATTCTGAACAGTAAACCAACTTGGTTGGTTACAACTGTATATTAACTTTACAGTTCCTGAGCTAGGCTTCGATAATTATCGACGCCTAGTTTAGCTTATCGATAAGCTAAGTACTTCCCTAATCACGCACACTAATGCAGTTCTAAAACTTCACACAAGCATAAAACGGACACACAAAAATAGCTAAGGCGGCATCCAGTGTATTCTTTATCCAAGCTTTTCCGCCTTCCGTCTTAAGATACAGACCATATACAAATAATAAAAAAGTAAAATTACCATAGACAAGTTATGATATTAGCTTTTATAGTTAGTAATCTATGATATTAGCTGTTAGCTGTTTTCATCATAGAATTATTATACCTGTTTGCATAATAACTCTAAGTTCTTTATCTTTTTAAGCTCCTCCATGGTACGTTTAACAGATTCCTGTTTTCGAAATAATTTAAGTTGATCCTAAAATTTTTAATTGTGTCCTTAAAAGGACATGATTGCTCAGCTGAGAAAAATTGTCTGACCTAAATATGTGTTTCGTTCTATTTTTTAATTTTATCAATTGTTATGTTAATTGCGTTGATAAATGTTATAACGTGTCTTCGAATAAACATTCGAAAGCGCTGCTAACTAAAAGATTATAAATATCTATCTGAAGAAAATAGTTAAATAATGTTCATAATTATTTTTTCGAAAAGGTTCTATGCAACTCCAGATACCATATCCAGGAAATAAATTACCAGAACTGAATTATGTACCGCATTATCTCCTGTAATATGATATATTGACCTTTCTCATCATCTTTGTCCTAAAAATTCTGTACCGACAATATGATAGTTTCTTTGTCCGCATTAATACGTTTATGCTAAAAGGTGTTGATAGGAATTATAAATGTCAGTCCGTCTGTCTCTGTGTAAAGCTTTCACTGCCATATTCCTTCAGTAAAATCGATTAACTTTTTGTACAATTGTTAACAAAGTCCCACTTACTCATTGGGATTGTTCCAAAAAAAAAAAAGAAATAAATCGAACAGTACCTACCTTCATAATTTTTCAATAATTTAATTTTAATTTAAGCTCTTAATTTAAGCTTAAGTTGAAATGAAAGCGTTGTTGTTATATTACTAGCAAACGGTAAATTTGTAAATTGTAATTGTCTGATGTACTCGGAACGACATTTAAAATTGGAATACGATATTTTCACCTTTAATACTGACATTAAAATGAAGTAAATTGTTGTGGTTATTACGATTATCAACATCTTCCTGCCCTAATCCCTTTCTAAGTGGGGTCGGCACAACATGTTGTAACATGTTTTGGCTTCGTTTACTTATATTAGTCTTATTTTACAACACCTCGGTAAGAAAAAGGCTGGTATATTCTACTTAACAGGATACCACACGGTGAGTCAACTTAACTTAGTCGCCTTTTACGACACTTCGGCAAATAATGATGTTGGTCTACCTCACGGCTACAACACCACCACTACGGATACCACATGGCCTAATTTATTATTACAATTATATGACGTTAATTATCTTTGTATATAAATTTGAATTGTAGATGATGAAAAAATAAACTGCTTCTGTCAACTCAATGTTGATCATATCAATATGAGATTGATATCATTTTTTTTTAAATGATAGACTTATAATTTTTTGGAATTATTGGAGTAATAAGTATATTTTTCATTAGGTACTTTATATCTTATTCTGTCTAATTTTATTAGAAACTAGTGGTGATATTTGGTGAGTGGAGTTTTTATCATAAACATTAGTAATATAAAAGAGTAATAAAAAGCTTCGTGAAAGAAAGAAAATTAGTTGCGTTGCGCAGAGAAAGCTCTGGGCGTCTGCGTGAGGGGCGGGCGGCGAGCGGCGAGCGCAAAATAGCGGCAGCGCACAGTCGGCCAGCGTCGGCCACTTTAGGACCGCGTATTGCTTTACTATGGCTGATATCCTATCGCGTATCCCATATTAAAAGACGATCGCGTGAAAACTCGAACGCTCATCTTCCCGACGGTCGTTGAATATTTTGCCGTTTCTAATGATCCTAACTGTTTTTATTTACAGTGAGTGTGTAGTGTAGCTGTTCCTTACTATTAAAACCATCAGACTGACTGAGGAGTATTGTCCTAGTTTGGTCTAGGAACCATTCAACTTGGTGTCAACGGCGGTATATTCACCATCTCATCGCGTCTTCCTCCTCAAGGTCACACGAGGGGGTAAACATAATGCTTCATTCATATTTTATAAGACAACTGCTACCGTTTTCTAACGCTCGACCTGTATTATAAAACGTTTAGGAAAACTCGCAATTTGAAATTTTCAAATTCAATTCTGTATGGTGCGATGTAATCGACCGCTGTGCATGAATTTGCATCGATTGGTGTAAGTGCATGACAGTAAGTGACCCATTTTCGCAACAAGACACTCGAAAATTCAACATTTGGCAATAGGTATGTGCAACCATTTTGGCTGATAATGAGCTACTTGCAGATATTTGTCTTACCATTATTTTAAAAGTGTTTTTTTTGTAACGTTACCATTTTTTAGTACTTATCTGTTTTTGTACTTGGTCTATCTATTGTTTTGATTAACTTAATGTTACTCAAATTTAGATCTGGAGCTTTTTGTGATGAGCCTTGGCCATACAAAGGTTATAAGAGAGCTATTATATTATATACACTTTAAGCTTATTAAAAAAAGAAATATTAGATTAATACTCTTTTATGATCGTATCATTTTATATAATCTCTCGTCAACAAAAAAATATATAATTAGCCTCTGAGTTAATGACATATATTTTATTATGGCACCTTCCAAGTATACCTTCATCTACCTTACCTTTATACCTTTGTAACTAGCCAATTAAATAGTAACTTAACCTTATAATAAACTTTAAGCACATAAATATGAGTATACTACAATATAGACTACAACATTCCATTAATTGGTTATTTGATTATGAAATTAAAAGCACGAAACCGATAACAAATAATATTTAAACCAACGTATCACGTGCGATGTATCAATTCGATATTGTTTTATTAAATGTTCACATATAAATAATTGTCAACTTACATTTTGGAAATAAAACTAATAATAGCGGATTGATATCTACCCTAATAAGTTACACCCTAATAATATATTTTGCTAATTAGATAAAATCATTCAATTATATGTATGTATCCGGTTCTCAAAAACGTTGTTCTCAAAGTTAAATAATTGGTAAAAATATTTATTTGATACTTTGAAATAAAGTAACTAGATACTTTTATATGACTATTACCTTGATTTATCATTGAAAATTGTGTCAATAAATATTTAGTGATATGAAGAAGAAAAATGGCAATATTAAACAATGGCAATGATATATTGGGAAGAGTAATTACGTAAGCTGTCATATAACGATATGATTTTCGATTCGTGACCAAGAAGAATAATTTAATATCACTACATATTATAAAACAAAGTCCCTATATCCCTATGTACGCATAAAACTTTAAAACTACGCAACAGATTTTGATGCGGTTTTTTTTAATAGATAGAGTGATTCCAGAGGAAGGTTTGTACGTATAATAACATTCAATACGGAGTAGAGAAATACTGTAATTTTAGAGGTTTCTGTAAATAATTACATTTTTTTCCGCTTACATTGCAAACGCAGGCTAAACCCTACGAGATTTATCAAAATAATGTACTAAGTATTTGTACATCTTGAAAAGGTCTACAGAAAAGTCCGCAATGGTATATGTCTATCTCTTATGGATAACCCAGTATAGCATTTTTTGTCATTTACTTTTTACAAAAAATAATGCCATATTTTTGAAGCAATTTTTATACAATACAGCATTAATCCTTATCCAATTAAGTACCTTAAATAAATAGTTGATTTAATATAGATCAATATGGCCGTTTACAGTATGTAATTTAAGTGAACATTTTCGGAGATATTACAGATTTAAAATGCCGTGAGGACGCCGCGCTTCGCCCTATAACACTTCGACTTTAGCATCTATGTCCGTCTTTCAAGAGTTTGTTTAAAGACATTCTGTAATTAATTGTAAAAATAAAATACATAGGGAAAATGTAAAAGTAAATAAGTAAAAATGTACTATATGAATTTAGATCGTTATCTCCAACATTATTTTTCTGTTTCGCTCGCAGTATTTGTAATAAAATCTACCCGCACTACATATTATTAAGAATACTTAGTTATAATTTAATATTTTTTCTGTATAATTTTGTTAATTTATTTAAGTTTGTATTCTGATTATTTGTTTAAGAGGAATGTGCAATATCCAGACAAGTCGTCAAGGCTTAAGGATACTAAGAAATTAATTGTAATAAATATATATATATATATATATATATATATATATATATATATATATATATATATATATATATATATATATATATATAAATATATTCCAAAGATAGCAGGAAATCTTCTTGGTATAGGGAAAGGAAATTGTTTTTCTCCAAATTTAACGCGTGCGGGCCACGGGCAGTAATGAATAAATCAAAACTACTGGATCGATTTTAATCATTTTTTTTACACTGACTGACATGGGATATATATTTTATACCCGTGCGAAGCAGGGGCAGGCCGCTAGTTAATTATAATATAATGATTGATTATTGAATTGTATATGAAACTTATATGAAAATAATTATATGCATAACAATTAATTGCTTGCATAGCAAGTATCTTTGTTGTATCGACGTTGGTACCTTTGTTGAATCTATAACTTAATCCACCCACCTGATGGATATATTCACGATGATGGATTTCTAATGTTAATAATTGTATAAACGACGAAGGCTAAAAACTAAATAATTTATGAGTATTGATTTACCTGCCATTCTGTAGCAAATATTCAGTATCCTACAAAGCTGATAAATATATATTGGTAATTGTGTTTCCATTATTAGTGATATTACATAAATTAAACACTATCGATCAAATGCTTTTTTATAACCGCTGAATGCTAGTTAGTAGCCGTATTGTATTTACATACTTATCACTGTATCGGGTCCTTAGAAGTTGTAATTAACAATACAACCGTTATACCGTAATATCTATGACGTTGGAAATCCTTGCTTGTTGTTCACTTAAAGCAAATAGTCAATTCGGAAAAACACCTACAACCATGGACGACGAATACGATCATGTATATATAATTCACTTTTATACTAATAGTTAGATTTATAAACATCTTATTTTTGGGTAGTCAATATGTTTAAAGAGACAACGATATTATTTTAGTATATAAAAACAGAACCTACTGGCAGAATTTGTTGAAAATGACTGAAAAAGTAGAGCAGCTACCTAGGAGCTTTGGCTAAAATGTATGGTTGGGGTATTCCTATTTAATGGGTGGACAAAATGTGCGTGATGATATTTATTTATCTTATAAGGATAGTGTAACGAAGTAACGGGAGTAAAAACGTGATAGCTTGTTCAGAAAGGACCAGCACGAATTACTATGCCCATTCTAACTTCTAAGAAGATGATCATTATATACAGTCTTGTTATTATATACAGTCCACTAGTCTCTTATATTCTTTCTGTTAGTGTTATATTCTTGGTTGAAATGGTTCTCCTTTCAACGGGGGGACTATGTTAAGTACTCTGTGTTAATTTTGATGTATAGCTTAAATTATTTGTCTGTGTAACTTCCCTTCTCTTCCTGTATCTTGTCAAGTAATGTTGCATAGTAAAACACTCTCAAAAATTATACTAAATACTGAACAAACCAGCGACTTTCTATTCTCTCTCCACCACGCACAATGCGGTACTTGGAAAGCTATTTTGATGCTTATAGCACTAATCCATATAAAAAAATATGCTATGATTTATATTACCTTATACATACATAGGGTAAAGGATTATTACCTCTATACGAAATTTGAAAATAGGCGTATACAAATATTTAAATTACACAAAATACAGAAGATACATTTCTGTGACAAACGAGTTTGGCTAGGCTTATGAACCAGATACAGATCGTTCGGTGGCGTGAACAAAGGCTACAATGCCTGTATAAGAGTACTAGCCTACTAGGGCGGCCTCACGCAACAGGTAGTGAATCTGTTTTGGTACCTTTATTTCAGAAAAATAGCGAGTTAAATTGATTGAATATGAAACAAATAGTGTTTGAAAAGAAGCTGTTTTTCAAAAATATTTTGTTGTTTCGATCGACAGTCTCATAGCGAAAAAAGTTTGATTAAATGTTGGATCAAGGGCTTGAAGAAAGCAGTCTTGCTTGTAATTGAGAGTATTGTGAGCGTCCGGTCACTGTAGAGCTTTGATCAAGTTCGCTAGTTTGTTTGGGATTACGCTGGTAGAGGTACCAGCGGACAAAAATTTTGTGTTTGAAATGTTTTTTTATAAAATTGAGAAATATTTTATTATTTTTGTAAGATTTCTAACATAGGTAATAGTAATAAAAACAGTGTATAATATGTCTTTGTTCCGGACATTTGTGATACTATACATCCCTGTTGATTAAAATAAATTGCATGTGGAAATGTAATTACATTTCCACATGCAATTTATTTTTGTGCAAATGTTGATAGTAAAAGGGTATAATTACTTCCGATATAACTAGTATGGTGCCTTTTTCGTGCAAAATATGATACAATTGATACTTTCTAACTATGTATTATATAACTATCAATGTATTGATGTTTTTAAAAGCTTTTATTGAACTTGCAATTTATGTATGTGAAGGTGGAATATCGCAAGTTAAAATTGACTCATGACCCCTGAATTGAGCTGAAATATAATGATCCAGTTCCGATAAAATTGCGTGTTTATGTTAAGCATGACCTGATGCTTCTTCCAGGATTGGATCTAGACGAGGAAACTTTTCAACAGTTAACAGTAGGGACATGAAATTTGGTTAAAAGCTTTTTAAAAGCATTCTTTATTTGACTTGTTGATCTGATATGTATTTAACGTAAATATGAAAAAGCAGTACATAAATATAAAATATAAATACTGCTTTCTCATGGTTCGCAATTGCCAATGTGAGCTGCAATTTGGCTTTATCTAGTGCTGGTGTCAGATCCAGAGTGCAGCGGGACATATAAGTGTCGGTGTCCTTTCTCTAAATACTTCACTATATTAACGGACGACCTCAAAAATATTTCGAGGGGCTGTAGCTTTTAAGCTGCATAGTACCATACTCATGCCCTCCCATTTCCCACTCTATGTAGGGTCGGCCATGTTTTTCTTTTCAATTCTCTCCTTTAATTCATCAACTCTGGCGCTAATCGTTTTATACGCATGTCATCACAATTCAACTATATTTTTTGGCCTCCTCTAGTCCCATATCGACATTTACTGTTTGAAACCCATTTGGCCCTATGATTTTCATCTGTTCTCATTAAAACATAGGGTCGCAAAATACACAGGGTTAGTGTGTGTAAATCCATTGAACGAAACCAGGTCTAACAGTAAAAAGAACTGCGAAATTAGTTATGTATATGGTATATATATGGTAGCGAAACCCCTTAACGATATCGATAGAAGTGTCACAGTAATGAAGTGTATCAGCTTAATAGCAGTATTTCAACACTGAAGAGATAACAATGATTTACAATAATCTTAAGTTACTTACACGTTTAATCTGACTCTTTCTGCTGAAAAGGAGCCACCCGCATGAACAGGCGATTAACCAAGGTGTTGGATTGAAAGATAATGTTAGAAAGATGCAGAATTAGAGACTCACGTATTTTCATACTTAAAACTTCACAGTTTTTAATTACTAAAATTTCTAACTGATACCACTTGGTTTAATTGTAATGACATTGTTTTTCGTTGTAAAACACTCTTAAATGTCGGATAAAAATGATATGAACTGAAAGTTAATTAAAACTAAATTATGAGTTACCAGAATTTCCGTCGTGTGGTATCCGGCTGAGTAGAATTGACCAATCTCTTTTTTTACCAAGGTATCGTAAAAGGCGACTAAGGTAAGTTGACCCACCGTGTGGTATCCGGTTTAGTAAAATAGGCCACCCTCTTACTTACCGAGGTGTCGTAAAATACGACTAAGGTAAGTTGACGTCAGGCAGGCGGCCGGTCGTAAAAACGCAGCCAAATCATGTGACAGCATGTTTATAACATGTTGTGCCGACCCCACTTAGAGTGTGATGAGGGCAGGAGGATGATATTAGTTATCAGAATTTGCAATATTCTTTATGCTCATGGACATTCAAATTGAAAGGTGACATAATATTAGATGTAGCTTTTTGGAACAAGTAATAGAAAAGCTCTTCAAACTTTTGTAATCGATTGCATGTTGCACGGGCTTGTTCAGGTAACTTTCGTGCTGTTAAGGTATAATATCTGAAACATTCTGCCAGTTCTAATATAATTGACAATGTATTAGAGTTCATCATCGTCCTGCCCTTATCCCACTCTTAAGTGGGGTCGGCACAACATGTTACAAACATGTTGTCATACGATTCGGCTACGTATTTTACGACCGGCTGCCTGCCTGACGTCAACTTACTTTAGTCATATTTAACGACTCCTCGGTAAGAAAGAGGGTGGTCTGTTTTACTCAACCGGATACCACAGGGTGGGTCAACTTACCTTAGTCGCCTTTTACGACACCTCGGTAAGAAATGAGGTTGGTCCATTATAATTAGCCGGATACCACACGGCGGGTCGACTTACCTTAGTTGCCTTTTACGACATCTCGGTAAGAAATGAGGGTGGTACTATTCTATCCAGCCGGATACCACACGGCGTACAAAGTATTACAGTTCATTAAAATAATAATAAATTATTAATGGGAAATGTTGTATCACAGGTATAACAGAGTTCCATGTTTCTCTTATAAAGACATAAATTTTGGTCATGTTAGTTGTGTTCAGTATAAATAAGTGGAAATCAGAAAATTCTCTAAAACTAGAATGCTTGATGACTAAATATCGGGAAAAATTCTTAGATAAAATGAAACGATTTGTTATGGAAAAACAACATAAATCTCCGGCAGATCATGAAATCAATTTATGAGAACTTATTGCTTAAATAATAGTCAGCAATACAATTGTAAAACGTAATAGATGTATGTCTAAATACCGCGAAGATAAAACTTTCTGCAGCTCTAAATAGTGATGTTTGAAAACAAAGATTTATTAAAAAAATGCGGATACTTTTTGGCTTAATCTGAATATTTAATGTTTCAAACCGAAAGTAGAGGCACGTCATGTGGGTGAAACGAAATTTTGTTGATTCTCTGAAGATATAAATACTGATTAAATTATTATATGAATTTAATTTATTATACGAATATTCTTTTTATGAAATCGTTATGATCGATTGAGGGCAATAGAGCGTAAAAATCTGGCGCAGTCTGACGAATTTCCTTTTAAAATATTCTTATTTGATTTTAAGGAGTTGTAGACTGAACCTCATTCAACGATTTGTAACGAATTATTATAGTACAGCAATGGGTGTTGTCCTCTTATTTTGTTCTAGAAATGACATAATTTCATTTAAAAGGGAAGAAAAATTTTTTCTTACTTTTCTAGATTTGCGCGTATCCGTCTCGACTGTATTTTTATTTAGTAAAGATAATAGTCACGTAAGATAATAATAGTCAAGTGAACCTGAAAACAAATAGGAACTAAATGTTTGTCGCTTATTGTTGATTCAATTCGGTATTGTTTAGGATGCTCTCTACCCTATTTTCGCTTTAAAAGACGTTAATTACGAGATGTCATGATGAAATAATAGTTACTCGATTTTATAAGATTATATATTTTAAAAATAAATATGATTGTGGTAGACACTTTTAGGGAGTGATTAAAAATCAACCTTGATAACATGCGACGTAAACAGTGCGAATTGGCAAGCCGACTCTACGAGGAATGCTAACGAGATTGGCCCATTCTGCACCCGCAACTACATTAACGCCAGTTTGATAAAAACATTTACAGCTATAATTAAGTTCTTTGTGAATTGTATTATAATCGTTTTGAGTTACTTGGCTTTGTCAGACTTTTGTGCTGTTGAAATATATTTTTAATTGATAAAACTGGGTTGTTATAAAACCAATGGACCATTATATTTACGTTCATTTGTCTAGTGGCACAATTTATAATTGAAATAGATTACGCATTGCTAGTGTAGCAAATCGTTAAAATTGTTAAGTAATACATTTATTGAATGTATAGAAATATTGAAAAAGAAAATTTTGCCGTTCTTTGTGAATATAATAAATAAACAAAGAAAAAGTCAAAAGTGTCATGAACATAAGAAATATGTGCTATTATGTCAACTTCATTATCTCCAATCAGTAAATACTTATTAAGGTTTTTTTTACTTTCGCTCTTATTAATGATTTTGTTTGTATGTTAGTTCTTTTCTCGCACCACATTGCGGTCGAAAATTATTCAATATAAGGAGATAACTGAATCAATTATGCGATTCCAAGTAATTTAACACTTTCGATTGAAGATTAAGGCAATTCTAAGGTAGTTGCCACAATGCAAAAGATTTCTTTTCTAAAGTCACTTTATTTCACGATTGCAATTTACTTGTACTTCTTTCTTAGTAATTTTTAATAACTATACAACTAATCATGTAAATATTGTGACTATTATTTCACTTTTCTTTAAAACATTTAAAATAGTCTAATTATTGTTTGTTGCCTCTATCCATTATTACTAATTATTCTGAGATTACGAGACGGATAAACTACCTGTTATGTCAGTAACTTATGTTATAAGATTAAAATTTATTGTCTAGAAGTTATAATCTGATTTGACTCATAAAGGCCACCATTGTAACATTAAATACAATGAGTGATAAAAACAATGCAAATCTAGCTTACCGTATCTAATGAATATGATGCGCCGATTAATAAATCGATTTGTATAAAACACATCAACAAATTAGAGCAACAATTAAATATCATCGATCATATTCTATTCGACATAACATATCATAACATTTTGTTTCGTTTCTTATAAATATTTGGTTCTCAATGTAGAACAATGTACTAAAAGGTAAACAATTTGGTTTATAAGCTACTTCGAGATTGATTGACGTTAACGAGTTCCTGAATATTCTTTTATATTACTATTTCTAATTATAAAAGTATTTGCAGGAAAAGGATACATAATGTGGATGGACATGAACGTATATATAATACTAGCTGACCCAGCAAAGCTTGTTTTGTTATATAAATTATTTCTCAGGAAATACATTTACAGTCTACATTAGGAAAAAATATGATCAAAAAATTAGGGGTGGACAATCTTATCACTTAGGGGTATGAAATGTAGATAGTAGCCCATTTTAAGACTTAAAAAAGTCATAAAAATCTGTCAAGTCGTTTCGGAGGAGTATGGTAATTAACGTTTAGACAAGATATTTTTTTTATAAATATAAGATAAGTTGATATCTAACACATTACTGCTAACATACACCTCACCGAGCCAGTAACGACAAGACCGCGTCGTAAAGTAGCGTGTTTAAAAAACCTCGAAATAAGTAACTTAGGTACAAAAAACTTAGTTCTGAAATTTTACAACCAAATTTATTTTCGTTGTCCTATGCTACAGAGGCTTTAGATAGTTGGAAAATCAGCTGCCCCAATGATAACATCCCGAAGGAATGTACCGCACAAAAACTTTGGGATGTGCCATTGGTTCAGCTTACACATAAAAATTTGGTTCAAAATCTTTCGAGTGACCGAGATCGAGCTAGGCTTCTAGCTTTATCGGAAAAAGAATCTGGTTATTGGCTACATGCTCTCCTTTCTAAAAATCTTGGTACACTATTAGATAACGAAAGTTTCAGAGTAGCTTTAGGTCTCAGATTGGGAACCACATTGTGCCTTAAGCACCGATGTCCATGTGGAAAAGAGGTAGACACTTTTGGCATACACGGGCTTTCATGCCATAGGAGCTCTGGTAGGCTTTTCCGTCATGGTTCTCTTAATGATACCATCAAAAGAGCTCTTGCCACCATCGACATTCCTGCTCTTCTCGAGCCTTCCGGGATATGTCGGGATGATGGCAAGAGACCAGACGGCTTGACGCTGGTTCCTTGGGAACGGGGACGGGCCTAATGTGGGACGCAACATGCGTTGATACGTTAGCCTCGTCCCATATCAGGGAAACAGCGTCAAGACCTGGAGCTGCGGCGGAAATGGCCGAAACCGGCAAACGGCGGAAGTATGTATCTCTCATCGAGAGTTATATATTTGCGCCGTTTGCAGTCGAGACCCTAGGGCCATGGAGTCAAAGTGCAAAAAAAATTTTATCCGTTTTAACACCTCGGTTGATTGCCTCTTCAGGTGACAAGAGGGCTGGCTCCTTTTTCGCACAAAGAATCAGCTTAGCGATTCAGCGCGGAAACGCTACCAGCATTCTTGGGACCATTCCACGTGGGCATGATCTGTATAGTCCTAGCGTTTAAGTAATTTAAGATAGATATAACTTGTACATTTTTGCTGTAAATAAAAAAAAAGTACTTAGATACTAGAAAATTATTAATTAATACAGGGCATCTAAAAGTCTACTCGAGTCTGATATCAACTAAATCTGATATCAACTGAAAAATATATCAATTTCAATTTTCCGCTATTTAACTATTTAATTGACAGCCCTTTTTTAGTTTTACGTCTAACACGTTAAGAAACAAAATGCGATAATGTCATAAGTGTTTTTTAGAAATTTTTAAGGATCATAATTTCCTAATTTTGCAATTTTTATAATAATAATTCACGAGTCGGTGCGTAGCATTACAATGTTAATCTAGCAATGACGCAGATCTGATATGGTACACATTAAGTCTCGTTAGCAAGCCCTGATAAGGTAGATGTTTGGTATAGCTAATACTTATATCTAAAACTTATCATTGGCTATCGAGCTATTAATGAGATAACATAACAATCTCAGTATTAAGAGAGATAATCGATTACGAAGCGTATTGTAAATTATAAGTCGTAATAGATTATTACGAGTGGACCAATAACGAAAAAAGCGACCCTAACAGTCGAAGCTTACAAAAGCATTTGCGATGTCGTGGAGTATATATATCTCCTGATGATGCTTCGGTTGCGTGGAGGTTTGTGCATGTGTTTTTACGAATCCTGCATGTATCAGGTGTAAAAACGGATTGTCCACTCTACATTTAGCACTTTATATATTTTCTATGTTACTTTATAGTGGATTATAGCAAAATAATTTTATTATAACTTTTTATTTTTTTAAACTTAAGCGACATGGTTGCATTTCTACTGATGCAGTGTTTGTTGTTTGTAAGTATACGAGTATAGCAGACGAGGCTATCCAGGGGAAAATGAGAGTCTTGTAGTTACATTTCATGATTTAAAAATGTAATAATAATAATAATACACATCTCTAATTTAATTTTATTAAATTTGTAGTAGTAGAAGTATCACTTGTACAATATGTGCTTGCATGGAAAATTCCCAAGAATGTTTGCTTAAATGCTTTGTACAAACATATGAAGCGAGCCACCCCTTTTGTAGTTTGAAGAAGCAATTAGGCAGGCGTTATGTCTTTGAAATCTTGTTTTTACATGAGCACTCTATGCCTTCAGGGATCGCCTAGACTTTGATAGATACAAAGACTAATAGACATGTGTCTAAAGACATACAATGTGGGCGTTTCTTTATTCGCCTGTTTAAGGCATCATATTTGCTTTACGTAATATAAAATTATAACAATATGATGAACATTACACTATAAGTATATAATACCTGGGTTCACCTAAGCGTGTAATTCATACTCCACTGTTACAGTTAGCACTATTTGCTTTGTAGAGTTTATACAAACCCAGTTAATTCATTTGTTATTCCCGCACGCGGCATACCATTTCATTTTCTCTTTCTTTTTTCTTTATTATTTTTGTTCTCCTTTTTGTTCCAAAACAAATCAATTATTTTTTTCACGCACGCTGTCATTTAAACAAGTAGGTACAATATAAAAACCATACATTAGACAAATTCTTGTGAAAAAATACCTACAGTAATAACTTAAAAATAAAATATAATACGCACAGTACCAATATTACCCAAAACAAATATTAATTATGGCAAAAAATAATTTTGGAGGAAGTATTTTTGTTGTTTGAAGGAGCATAATTTCAAAGACGATCAAGGTAATTTTTATTTTTAGTAAATTTAATATTATTTGTATACAACTTTATCAAGAATATTACTTACTAATCTTATTAGTGTAAGCTATTCATCTTCATTCATTTGTTTTTTATTATTTAATACAACATTGAATATTATTTATGATGTTACTAGCTCTCCGGCCACGCGTTCCTGTGGCTCAGTCTAGTTTCAAATTCCCCTCGACACAGAATTCAATAGGTAAAAAAAAACCGATTTAAACTCAACAGGATCATCCGCTGGGTCATTCCAAAGACTGTCTGAATATTCCGTTAAAATAGGTCCAGCTATAAAGAACTTCCGAGGCTATAAAGAACATACAATCAAATATTCATTTTTATATATAAGAATAAGATATGAATGAAATACCGTCGAGTGTTGTACTTATAAATATTTTTTATACTCTAGCCCTGACCTATTTATGGGAAGGGTACATTATGCCGGTTATGGGGTAGCGTGCAATTGATTACGTCAAACCAATCTTTAGAAAGAATTTTGATGCTTTTGTATTACAAATGCGTGATATAGATATAGGAAGGCACCAATGAGTTTTTCTATTTAATACTTATGTGTCTTAGTAGATTTTAAACTTTCGCGATCCATACTGATTACCTTTGTATAAGGTTCAACGTTTCGGCAGAGTTGCATCCACCGTGGTCACGAACTGACGAAAGTCAGGTAATCGATTATAACGCGATGTGACCCGTATGTTAATATAATAATCACTTATGTGTCTTATTGATATTTGCAATTTACTACAGACATTTCGTTATAGGAAAACAGAGTGGGAAATTCTACATATCTCTGGAGAATTCCTGGGGTATGTGTAACCTACCAATCCGCATTGCAGCAGCGGGGTACCGGTCTAAGCAACCCTGCTTTCCAAGGGATTTAAAAATAAGAATTACGGCAGTACTAGGTTGTAGCTTTACTTAACTATGGTACACAAACTTTACTGCAATTACTCAATAACATATTTTATATTGATTCATCAAAGTCTTGAAACTTGTCCACATTAGACGAAAGTGCAGTAATGAATAATATATTGCTAGGAGCTGGAAATAACATCACGGAGCAAGGTCGGGTCGTACGACACTCATAGAAATCTTTTGATGCGTTCGAAGCATAAAAGGAAACATAGAGTCGTAGCAGTGTAAGAGTGATACACAGTGTAAGAGTTATATATAGTAAAAGAGTTATGATTTTAGGAACTATTAGTAAGATACGAAAGTCCAATTAAAATCTATGTTCATCGATCTGAATCTTCCTTTGCTATACGGTGTAATATCTTGGAATTTGAGGGATTCTTGGATTTTTTACAGATATATATTAACAAGATTATATAATTGATATTCTTTTAATTTCCACCGCCGTGTAGTATCCGGCAGAGTAGAATAGACCACCCTCATTTCTTACCGTAGTGTCGTAAAAGGCGACTAAGCTAATCTGGTCGATGTATTATCTGGTTGAGTGGAATAGACCTCCCTCATTTCTTATCGAGGTGTCTTAAAAGAGGACTGAGGTAAGTTGAATTCAGGCAGGCCGGTCATAAAATACCTAGCCAAAACATGTTGTGACCCCACTTAGAGTGGGATAAGGGCAGGACAATGATGAATTCTTCTAAACGCCAATTTTTATATGATGGTCTCTTTAAGAGATTTCCACGATCTTGAGCCGCGTCGATCCATCAGCTCCCTGTGACCTTTATGAGGTCTTTTGAAAGTTTGGTGAGGGGTCGATAAACGCTGTGATTTCTTATGCAAGAATAGCACTGGAAATTTGGTGTTTGTTAGAAATAGGTAACATGAGTTAGGAAAATATTGTCTTTATATGTACTCAATTATCCTGATTGTGATGTGTCAGGCCAATTTGGGTGAGTTGGCATGCAGGGCTGGCAGCACCCCAGGCGCCCACGTCTCTGCCCCCTGTGCATTTATGTGGTATTCTACGTAGCGTTACCTACTCCGTGAGCTATAACGGTGATGCAGATGCGTACACTTGGCACCCCTTCACGATGTTGCAATAACGACTGTCACAGTTCTAATTAAACTTTCTCGGCATTCGGAAGTTCAGATACTATATTTAGCGGCTTTATAATAGATCGGAAATGTCATGAAACTGAAAACAAATGAGTAATATTTTTAATATTAGATTGATACTATATAAATCTATATTATTTTGAATTGTTTAATGATAAAGGTTTGATATTAAGTATAATCCTTAAAGCATTTTGTCATCATGTTTGTGTTTAACAATTGTCTAGCCGTGTGATAGTAGAATAGTACCACCCTCATTTCTAACGGAGGTGTCGTAAAAGGCGACTAAGGTAAGTCGTCCCGCCGTGTGGTATCCGGCTGAGTAGAATAGACCACCCTCATTTCTTACCGAGGTGTCGTAAAAGGCGACTTAGGTAAGTGGACCCACCGTGTGGTATCCGGTTTAGTAGAAAAGACCACCCTCCTTCTTACCGTGGTTGACGTCAGGCAGGCGGCCGGTCGTAAAAACGCAGTCAAATCATGTTACAGCATGTTTATAACATGTTGTGTCGACCCCACTTAGAGTGGGATAAGGGCAGGAAGATATATATTAAGTTAACAGCCGTAATGTACCTTCACTCGCACATTTAATCGTCTCTCTCAAACGCACTTTTTTAGAATTCAAAGTTTAATCTTATTTGTACAAGGGAGTATTAAATTGAAATGTTCTGAACTTATGTGATGATTACAAATCGAAGATATAATTTATATAATTTTTGGCCTGGTAAATAAAACAATTATACTAAACATATATTGTTTCGTATAAAAAATATGAACGGATGGACGGATTTGCTAAATTTACGTATAATAGATTTCGCAAAACCATATGTAGTACTGAAATATTTTCTTAGAGTTTGTTTTGCTTTCAGTAAAGCAGCAAGGATTGAAATTTCTCAAGGGACACGCTTTCAATTTCATATTGCATTCGAAAATGTTATCCGATTTTATTTTTCAATTTATTTTCTCAGTAAATTTTATTTCTACTGTTGATGAAGGTAAAATTGAGTATTTATATTTTTGAACATATTACTCAATGTATACTTAATATTATAGCAGCGAAAGTGTGTTTGTTAAGTTTCTTAATTATTCTTCTTTCATGATCAAAGAGTGTAACATATAGATGTGATTTTTTTTGTATGGAAATAATTAAAGGACTTAATTAATAGTTAATTTTACACATTTAGTCGTCATAGGTTAAATCGTGAGAGTTGAGCTTTTTTAATGTTACAATTGTATCTCAGGGGTCAATACTAGGGGGTTCTTTTTTATTTTTAGAATACATAAATGATTAGTTTAGTTTAATTCTTTTTTTCGATATTATGCTTTTAGCCGATATCACATTAAATCTTTTATTATAAAGGCAAATAAATAATTATAAAAAGGGTTTTTTGGTATAATAATTTAATTTAATCGATTTCAATAACGCGGCATTCACTACAACTGAAAACTTGTTCTTAAAGTTTTGTTTTTGGATAGGTTTGAATGTGTTTACACATTTCTATTTAAATACACTTCCATCATTCGAAACGCATTTCTTTCATGGCTAGTGGTCGCTCTTCGATTTATAGTTTGTGAAAATACCGAATCGTTTACATTCGCAATAACATTAAATATAGATCTTACGATTAACGCGAATAATGTGGCTTGTCTTTCTTTCAGCAACAGTGGATTAATTTTTTATTTCCGGCGCAGATGTATTTATTTATTCGGGTCTCTAACAACATTACATATTAAATAATCCTTCAAGTCGAACTTAAAACCAATAAGGATTTATTTATTGATATGCATATAATATTATCGGCAAGGTAATCTTGTCTCATTCGTGTGAACTATTTATTATCACAATTAGAAATAAGATGTAGTAATTATTATAGTGTAGGGAGCCACAGGCAGGCCTGTAAGTGCGAGTGTCGAACAAATACTAAGAGAGGAACGATAAGAAACATATACTTATAGTTATTTAATCACAGACGCAGAAATATATTCACAGCGCGTTCTTAATTATAATACTTCCATATTTCGCTTTACGGCCTAATACATTCCACGAAACTTGGCCGTAAAGCGAAAGCCGTGTAAAGAATCAATTATTCGGATACAAATCCATACAAATTTGTTAAATATGTAACATGGTTTATCATTCAAAATGCATTTTATATTTTTATATCATTTAAATAAAAAATATATAGGTACATAACAAATACGGACATTTGACTATTGACGAGACTCAAAAAAACCAACAATCATATTTATATAATGAATGCGAAAGTTTATGTGTAAGGATGTATGTTCGTTACTCTTTCACGACGAATACGCTGAACCATTATCGATGAAATTTGGCACAATTATTCCTTAGACACCGAAATAACATATTATAGAAATCCTGTTAATTAAACAGGAATAGGATGACATTGAAAAGCGCCATCAATAATCGATCACACGACAACAGTCCACGCGAACGAAGTCGTGGGTAAAAGCTGTCTATAAACAAAAATGAAACAACTTCATGTTCCATAAAATATGTGTATAGATACATATTTTTATAAAATTGGACTTGATCTTAAGACGACGAAGAAACGGTAACCTGCATCACTGTTACCATCATTTTGTGGTAGTAGATAGTTGTTTTGTTATTTAAGATTCGAGAGATATTCTTAAAGTTCGGTTTTATGTGATAGACAGTATTATAGGCAGTTACATGTAGAAAGTGTTTTACGATCTGGCGTAAAGTGGGCGAAATTGCAGGCGTTTATTGATATATACTTAAAATTTAAAAACTACCAACAACTACAAATGAATTTAGCTCACCGAACATTTTCTCGAATTCTTAAATATGTCTTAATCTCACTACGCTGTTGAATATCAATCATCGACCTCTATGTCTTAGTGGTTTAATAATTTCGTCTCGAAATGTTTACATTTAAGTTAGCTTTAAAGTGGCTCCCTTAGACCAAGCAAGTGGTTTATTTTAATATTTAACTTTATATTTATAAATTTTAAGGTTCCGTAGGCTAAATGTAAAATAGAACCTTATCATCGCTTAAAGTAGATTCATTCTGGATGTAACTTATATATGTATCTAAGTTGTATATGTATATAATTTAGTAACATATATTTGTGTAAAGCTACTTTTTTAAGTGCGAACTATTCCATTTTTTCTAAAATGCATACAATAAAGCTTCAGCTGGTGAAGTATGTATATATAGATTATGAATTATTTAAATATAACGTTGTGTATATATTATTTGTTAATTATCTATTGTTTTTTTGCTGCTTTGGCAAGTATTAACGTTAATTCAAGAATATAGGGACAAGCATTATTGTTTTTGTTGAAACAATAATTTATGGGTGGATGTTAAAAAACTAAGATGTAAATATTTATCATGTCGTTTCTATGGATTATGATCTACGTAACAATAAATGTTACTAATGTGAGTTATTGTAGCGGTGTTGCAAAGGTGATAAATACTCTTTAATGACTGGCATCCGCCTAAACTCGCGGCTCACTCGTTGATGAACGTCTTATGTAACGACGTAATTACTACATCAAAAATTTCAATTTTGATGTATTAGTACGACTTAGTTCGCGCCAACTTGAGTGTTTATATACCAGTAATTTATAGAATTACGCGATATTTTGCGGAGTTCCATAATACAAAACCAATGAGAATATTATTTTGCTATAATCCGCGATAAATATACCTTTGTTATATACCCTAATGTTTATATACCCTATCTTTATATATCCTATGTTTGTATACTTTAAATAAACCAATTGGTGTTTACTCTGTTCTTTAAAGAAAAACTGTTTTTTAATCTTACATGTTACCCCGATGTAGGAGCTTTGATCAATATTGATTTCACAGCTAATCCGCGGGATCAGCTGTGAAATCGTTACAGACAGACAGACGAATTCGTAATTTAAATATTAGTATAGATATACTTTATTTTAAGTAGTGTTACGAGCCGTGCTTGAAGTATCTTTACACAAACCAGAAATTTGAATTTACACTAACCAGAAACAAAGAGTAGCGTAAAAAAACCATACTTGCCAATTCGTGTGAACTGAAGTACTGCTTGGAAATAACTTAAGTACTAAGTAAACATAATAAAAGCTTTTAATAAATAAAAGCTTTTAACAAAATTATAAATAAAATTCGTAAAATTTCAGCTCAATCGGACACCGGGAAGCGGGTTAAATTTAATTTATAAAATTCCTTTTACATACGTACACGGCAAGTTTAATAAAAGCTTTAAAAAAAAGTCATTTACCTTTCCTAAATAATATAAATAATAAAAGATGGAAGATGAATGATGAGAAATGGAAGACAGACACATACTAATCTTTGTCAAATCACACACAAAAAAGAGAGACAGATAGCTTTATTTGCTTTTTCTTTTTTTCGATGGACACATTTTAGACTGCCCTCTACTCTGTGGAGGGTAGTGATTATTTGTTTATTTACTTTAGATTTTATTAAAAATCTAACCAGCCTGAGTTTAAAATATACTTCATCGCTGACGGTTAAGTTATAATAAACTGCACGCTTTAAATAAATCGTTATTTGTTTTGTACCGAGAGAATTGGGCTAATTCTGTGTATGTTATAAATATCCAAAGAAGCTGTAAATAATGCTGTAAACGCAGCCTTTCAGAATTGCACGTCTTAGTACATTGTTTATATAACAGGCTATAGTGTTTAATAAGCGTATTAGCTTATATTGAGCCTAAACTGATTTTTAGTTATTTTTAGATGTTGTCCTACTTTTAAAGATTTCCTTAGAATGACATAAAGTAAATTGATAAGGAAAAAGGAAGAACAAATGAAATAATATTGTGTATCTAAAACAAGTTAACGGAATATGTATTAGAATTATATATCCATACATCTTTGACATTTAAATGAGTTAATCTCGTACATAAATATATATGTATTTTTTCCAAATTTCGGAAACGGCTCCCCCGATTTTCATTAAACATAATGTGTAGAGGTTTTCAGGGGCAAAAAATCGATCTTGTTAGGTTTGATTAAAATAAATGTCGTGTTATCCCATCCCTGTTTTCGGGCATTCAAAAAAATGCTAAAATAGAAATAGAAAGAGAAGCTTAAATTTGCTCTCATTTGTAAAGTTGTGGTAGCTCAACGGGTGGATTAAAAAAAATTAAAATACCCGGGATCGAGTTCCACATGTCAGCAGCCCTTTTTTATTTTTTTAAATTGCATTTTACATTTTTAAAAAAACTGAACCCAGGTCACCCATTTACTATACTATAAATGCGTAACTCTATCGGTCTGTTTTTCTCCAATCTCTGTGTTACGCTTTTAAGGCTAATCCGCTGGAGGAATATTAATGAAAGTAACACATAGGAGAAAAAAAATCTTTTTTTAAGTACTCGTGATAAGAAAAAAAAATTATAAGTGAAGGTATATACACTGGAGTTGATGCGACAAAGTTACAGTTGGACTGCATGTCAAATACATATTTAAGTGCATAGGTTTATAAAGACTAAGTGAAAAAGTACTTTTGCGCAATTTCATGAAATTCAATACAGCTGCTACTGCGGAATATGGAACCAACGTAAGTGCGATGGAAAGAGAATTTAGGAAAAATTAACTCCGATAACAGGGATTGGTATGAAGTTTCTTTTAATATGAAAAATATATTACATATAATATATAATATATTACATATTGTACAAATTAGTTGTTTTTCTTGTAAATATGATGTATGAGCCCGGCCCATTTATAAAATCAATTCCTGTTAACGGAGTATATATCAGGAATGGGGTTTAGCAAGCTCGATATAAAAATATGACACACACATCGAGGCTTAAGACCGGCGCCAGCGATGAACGTTCTGCAATTGACGTGCCGAATTTATAGACCAAACATTAAATTTTATAATTATGAATGTTTAGTTAAATAAACATTTTCCTATAATAAACATCCTTGATCTCATGAGCATCATATAAACTGTCAAGGTCCGACGTTTCCGACAAGGTCCGGTATTTATAGTGCGTAAAAACCATGTTGTTTATCGCAAATGTTTTTTGACAACGATAACATTGTAGATATTTAAACAGCAATTCATTTATTACTGGAAATAAAATAATTGCAAGATTAATTATATCAAAATTATTTAAAAACTATTTATAACAATATTAACTAGTTATATTTTTTGATATTCGAACAAAGCATTGGTTTAATTTTGTACGTATGACGTCTTTTGTTGTAATCTTAATTTGATTTTATTTTAAGCTCTTTACTGTGTTTGCACATTGTGATTTCCTTAATATACAACGACTGCATACTGGTTCAAGTATCTTTGTTTCTTTTTTTTTTTTTTGCAAAAACTTTGTTGTTTGCAGATGGGAAAGCTTTTAATGAAATTTGAAGTAGTTTAGATTTTTTTTATATTTTCATTGCACTTGTTTTAAAGAAAAAGTTTTCTTATCATATTTTATAGAAGCAGGCGTTTTTTTTGGAGTACCAGAGTACAGAAGTTATGATAGAATAATTCTCTATAATCCGCGTTAAGAAAATCTAATAAAAATCTAAAATCTCCGCGACAAAACTTCCTGATGATGATTCACGGGCCGAATCGGCCTTACAGTTTGTCGTAGTGAATGTGTGTAGTGCTCGTGTGGTGTGTTGGTTTTGTAATACGTGTGGGGACCAGTTCTGCATGTATAAGGTTTGTGAACGATGTCTGCTTCCTATACTTAGCAATATATAGATTTTCTTAAGAAACGCGCAAACAATTACAGCAAAATAATTTTATCATAACTTCTTTTTTTTTAATATTTTTTTTTAAATAGCCAATCTCTAAAGATACGGACAATTTTGTGCTTTGCGATTTTTTGAATTTTTTCCTTCAGCAGACTAGTTACCCTTTTTGATTGTAGAAATGGTAATTTATAAGTATCAATTCAATAATATTTGCACAGCAAAGCATTCGTTGCACTACGTATATGTATCACAGAAAAGTCCATTTCATTTTACGAGTGAACGGAAGAGAATAACTCAATTGAATTGTTCCTCGAAACGCAGTATATTTAGGTTAAGATTAGCCTAACGTAATATCAGTTTGTAGTTACCATTTTACATATCGGTACTGAATTAGCAGTTAGCAGGTAAATTTGTTTGTTTAAGTTCCTAATTTTAAAGGTAATTTATACTGAAATGACGAATATGTGTTCTTCCAAGATTAGTGCAATGTGCAAACGCTTTCTCTATGTGATACTATTGTACTGTTGCAATAGACACAATCTGTATTAAAGTTGTTTCTATAAAAATCGATACTATTCAATTTGTTTCTACTTTCTATGCCTTTTTTGGGTACATTTAGATCATCTTCACCTTCTTTTATCTCACTCTAAGTGGGGTCGGCACCACATGTTATAAACATGTTGTCAAATGATTTCGCTACGTGTTTTATGAGTACGACCTGCCGCCTGCCTGACGTCAACTTACCTTAGTCGTATTTTACGAAACCTCGGTAAGAAAGAGAGTGGTCTATTCTACTCAACCGGATACCACACAGCGGGTCGACTTACCTTAGTCGCATTTTATGACACCTCGGTAAGATATGCGGCTTGCTCTATTCAACTTATTTCCATTGCATTTGCATTTTTGGGTATATTTAGATACTGTTATTTAAGATATTTAAATGATCTAATCTAAATTTAAATAACGATTTATTTTAACATAATTTTAGTTGTTAAAGAGTAGCAGAAGAAAGTATTTTCTAAGCTTTAAAATTGGGTATTCAGTTATGGGAGATCGTAAAACTGTGTTTTTGGTTCCTGTTATAATACCACTAGGATCGTTGGCTGTTACAAATAAATGTTTTAATATCTGGATTGCCCACAATGATTAATATCTGGGTGACCGAGCTTCGCTCGACAATTTTTTACAAAAAAAAACTTTAAAAAAAGAAAAAACAATTATTTAGTTGGGATCGATCCTTGGCACTCTTATTTCTCGAGGCTGCCCGCTAACCGAATAAGCTACGTCGACTTGACAGTTAATGGCGAAAATTCAATTCAATATAAATGTTAGTGTTTTTTAATGCCCAAAAATAGGGATAAAACAATATTTTTTTTTAATTAAAACCTAGCTAGATCAATTTTTCTCCCCCAAAACCTCCTACATGTTGAGTTTCAGGAAAATCGTTGGAGCCGTTTCCGAGATTCGGAAAATATATATATATATACAAGATTAACTCATTTAAATATAAAGATTGACAGTCATAATATAGTCACATAGTCCCGTATGTATTACATACGAGTACATTTTTGGCGATGTCGAGTGATTTATAAACAAAATAAAAATGTTACCGTAAGGCGTTTTCTCCTATTGCTTTAATCACCTAATAGCTACCTTTAGATTTAAATAAGCAACATAAATAACAATTGCCTATTATGATGGCGTGATCACCTAATGGCGAAAACGCGTGACCAAGGGCTAGTTGGTTCAAACCGTTCACCAAACTTTTCTTTAAATGCTTAATTGATACTCACAATCATTATACAGTTTACGTGAAATAACGTAAGGATGACATATCCCTAAAGATTTCCTGCACTTCTCCTAAATATGAAAAATACTTTATATAATATACTTTATATAAAAAGTAGCGGCCTGTTACTATCCCACTGCTGAGAATAGGTCTCTTTTCTCCGTTTTTGGAGAGAAGGATTGGAGCTAAGACCTACCACGCTGCTCCAATGCTGATTGGTAGGTTACACATATATCCAGAATTCTCTAGAGATATGCAGGTTTCCTCACGATGTTTTCCTTCACCGAAAAGCGTGTGATAAATTGCAATTATCTATTAGGCCCATAAGTTTTAACAATAAAAACTCATTGATGTCTGCTCGGGTTTGAACCCGTGACTTCCTTTAAAGAGTCGCACGGCGTTACCGCTGGTCTACCACAGCTTACTTTCACTTTATATAATACTTTATAAAAATTAGGGGTAAAAAACGATATTACGTGTTATAAGGGAACTTTTAGTTGTGTCTCATGCTCATGCATTCGTTGCTAGATCGGCTGCTTGCCAATGTATCGTAAAATGGTAGAATAGCTCGTAAATTCGACCATTATTGATAGTCATTAAATTAGACACTTTATAGGTCGCGCGTAGTAAAAACAGTGTCTGCCATGTATCGTGTGATTGTATGTAAGCTTTTGACACTTTCTTTGTGCTCTAAGTAAATTTATCATTCTCTTGATTAACATATCCTTAGTTTTATATATTTATTACAGATATTTTTGTTTATAATATATGTATTATAAAACAAAGTACCCAAAAGCTGTCTGTCTGTATGTTATCGACTTTGTCAAAATTCCTGAACGGATTTTGGTACGGCTTACACTAAATGATAGTGTTATTCTCGAGGAAGGTCTAAGTTAATAGAACATTACATGAGAACTCTGATTCGTGAATTACGCGGGAAAAACTTTTGAATGTTGTGACAGTGATTGCCACGTGGGCAAAGCCCCAAGCACAGCTAGTAAAATATAAATATAAATTATTAATTTTAGCAAGGTTTTCAGGTTACCTAACCGCATCCGACTCTTGACTTACAAACTATAAATGCAACTAGTGAAAATTTCTTCCTAATTCGGAATATAAATAAAACAGATTCTAGCTACGTCTATATTTTAAAATGAACTTTTCCGTTTAGTCACGAAATTTTGGTCCCTGAAAAAATAGTGTGTTAGAAGGTCTATTTATACTCAAATAATATAATTAAAAGTGGGTTTCTTATATCACGTACGAAGCTGCAGTGAAGCTGCAGTGTACGAGGCTGCAGAGAATGATATAAACACCTTTTATCATAGTGCCAAAGTTGCCATAGACAAAATCTAGTAGTATATAAATATTGAATACATATGTAAGAATGTAATGCAGTATGCAATCATTATGTAAAAATGTTTTCTGGCAGGTTTGTAGATATAAGGTTTAGTAAAACCCTGTTTTTTACACAGGCTAAAATTAAATGGTTCATAATATTGTAAAGCATATGCATAGCGAAGTATAGAATTAAGCTCATTGTCTCAAAATACTTTTGTATGTATGACTCAACCATATTTTACATTTGTTTACACATGCTTTATTGTTTTGGTAAAAATAACCTTTTATATGTCATACATTTTTGTCCATATTAAATTGTCGATTAATTAAAGCAAAATTAAGCAAATTTAAGTACTCTTAAATTACCTTAATTTTTTTTTTTTTCTTAATATTTTGCGTTAGATAATTTTTAGAAATCTTTAAAATATGTGGCCCGAATATTTTTTAATATATATAACCTGTAACCTAAAACTATTCAAATAGTCTTAAATTAACTATAAAGTACCAATTACAGGAAATCAAATCATTACTTATAAATAGTGTTATATTTTTGATTGGAAATTTGTAAATAATCTCCATTTAATGCAATTCACATTGTAATATAATAAAACTTCTTTTCTACAAGTTATTGCATCTCATGATTAAACAACGTATAAACATATGTATATAAAAGAAATTATCTTTATGTGTTCATATCGTAGCATATACATAAGACGTTAATTTGTGGCTGCTTCACCATGAAATTACATTTTATTACCGGAGGACATAAAACTAAATTAGCTTTACAGCTCAAAATGTATATATTATGACAATAAATATACAAAATAATTTCAGTTTCTCATAATGTAAACTAGCCTTTAAACCTCAAAAGTTTCTAAAGCTAATATAAAATATTTAGATAATATTATTAAGTTTTGTTAATAAAATTCATTTAACCTGTATATTAAAACAACTTGTGCTCGCGACTTGTGTCCGTGTGATCTTTTGTATCGAATAAAGTAGTCTATGTCATTCTCTAACCCTTTGAAAATATCCGTATCAAAAATTACTATTTCGTTCAGATGTGAAAGAAAGACAAACTAACAAACGGATATTCGTATTCAAAATACTACTATAGATTTTGTTTATTTATTTAAGTACATATAATGAACTAGATAAACTCGTGACGTCACGTCAACTTTAGTGTTTTAGTTAAGAAATAATAAAAAAACGGTACTTTAAAAATATATTTCAAGTTTCGGTACAAGTTTTACGGTAGAAATTTAAATTTAATATTGATTTCATTAGTTATTTAATTTTTTATATTGGTAATTAATTTTAATATTGCTCCAGCGGATTGGCTGGAAAGCGTAATAGACAGAGAGAATTTCGCATTTGTATTATTATTAGCTTTCAAGCATTGTTAAAATTCCTAAATGTCACATTGAATACCATCTATAATGAATAATATAATGTTTATCTCCTTTTATTTTCAAAGCAGTCAATGGAATCCACACGTGATGGTTGTCGGTAAATATTTTTAAACACGTCATACATTCGCATTACGAGTTACTAAAAGCTTTCCTACATTATTATGTGCTTTGCTCTAGTGTTGATTGATTCAGACGATTCAACTCTTAGAATGATATTTTTTCACACTTAAGTAATATTGATTATTACCATTTTTATTTCATAACTTTAATTTAATATAATTTAAATAAATTTCATATAATTAAATTACCTTGAAGAGGATTAGATTTGTACAAAGATTTATATGTAAATTTATTTTAAAAAATTTTAAAGTTATAAACACAGAAGTAATAAGCTATAATGAAGTGAATGTAGAATTACTTCCCAAACAAATACATCACATTGTCGGAAAAATTAGTTCCAGAAAATAATTCAATAAAACCATTTTCTGGAATGATGATTATGAATGATAATTCTCTTCTGACCCTTAGTCAATAGATTCGTTTATATAAACAATTTAATCGGGTGGGGCGTTTTAAATTTAAGTTACTAAAGCTAAGAACTCAATACTCAATATGATATTGAAACATTGTACCTATTCGAAAACATAGGTAGCTAAAAATAGAAAAATCAATATATACCCAGTTCCAGAACGAATATTAACAGTTAATCATGATAGATTTTGTGATTAAGAAATCTAGAAAGGTCTAAAACATGTTTTAGTTTTAATTATGGGCACGCGATATTTCGGGTTTCACGTATATTTATATGTTATATTTAAATTTTTAGTCCGTGTACGAAATAAACTTTAAGGTTTGACGTACTTTCAATTTGTTAGATAATTCATTGGTAAAAAAAATAGCTTTAGTTATTCTCCCTTAATACAAACGAACCTTTGTATTTGCTTACTCTAATCGATACGCTTGCTATAATATCAGGAAGCGATCAGAAATTTTACTACTGTGTGATGGTTATAGGCCAAACCTGTATAGAGAAATTTTTGCTCAAACATTTGTGTGTGTGGACATGCTTGTTTTTCTTCTTATTCCATCCAACTTTTGACGAATATAATATTGAAAGTTTCGAAATAAAGGCTTTCGTATTTCGTTAATGTTCATCTAATGAATACAAATATAGCTATATACATGGTCTCCTCAGTATCTTATCTGACAAATCACGATTATTATACGTACTTTATCTGGTGATATTGTGATAATTGCTATAAGGTTTGTGTGATACATGTCTCATATTACCGAGTTCTATGTGTAGTGTTATGTTACGTACATGTAAACGTTGTTCTAATATGTTCAAATTTCAACGTTGTTTTAATATAAATGAATATATCGCCCTATCTGAAGAATAAAGTTACATTTCCTACGAGTATGTTTATACATGGGACATGTAATGTGTGTTTATTCTTCGGATAGGGCGATATATTATCCACAAATAGTTTCCCCTGGCTGCCGACTAAAATTAAATGTTTGATAGTAAGTTAGTAATAGCATTTACCTATAATAAGACTTTACTTTAATAAGACTAAAGCAAGCTCTATTCTTATTAAACTCCCGAGTCTAGAGGTTGCTTACAATAATTAATATAAGAAGTTATTTAAGCATTGTATAATGTGATGTTTTTGCTGTTTTTTGTAATACAGTGCTGTACAGTGAAATATTGAATTATTATATCTTATACTTTTATGTAGCGTTATTTAAGATGAACTTATAATTAACTATTTTTCTTTTAGTATGTACGGCCATATGATCGATAATACGACCTCATTTGCAGACGGGAGGAGGTTTTTGTCAGTACTACTTTATCTTAATATGCATATTTTTATATTAGTAAACATTTACTATCGTCACTTTTTTGTATTGTAAATAAATGTTATATGTATTAGTTATCTAAATTTTGAAAGATTTGAATAATTTGCCAGTCCCAAATTTACTCAACAATGTATATGCAATCAAGACGTGACCCCTCTTTATTGAACTTGATATATTCGGCAGCTGTGTTAAAAATATCACTCCACATATATTTCTGTGGTCTCGGTACAGACATATTTGCTTCTAATGCGGGCCGGACAAATAGATAGGTCAATGTCTTGGACTAGATTGAGCGCGTTCCAATCTCTTATTACTTTAATACGCTTTATGAAGTAAGAATTAAATATTGCGAAAATTTGGACATTTTTGTAGTATACGTAATGATAAATCAAATTAATTCCCTCGCATCATCATGGCTTTGTAATATTAGATGTGGTTACTTTTACCCCACCAACTGGCACTGTCTTGCGACTAAAACAATTTTATGTCCTGAATGAGCTTATGACTTTTAATAGCTTCTTAATTATGAATTAACAATTTGGGAAGTACAAATCATCCTTTTACATAAACAGTATGTACGCCGATACATGCCCGTAAGCTATAGTTAAAGTCTTGCGTGCGAAGTCAATATTTATAATAGTCATAGAAAACACGCTTCGTTTTAAAGTGTGCCAGTAAGTTTTGTTAATGAAGTCATAGATATAATGGTGTAACATCACTAGCGTACGTTCGTCACGCAGCACAACAGTGCTAGAGCTGTCAGATGACCGAACTAAATCGACATACGCCGGAGCTGACGAAAGAGTTAATATTAAACTAACGCATATGATATGCGGTAGCCCTGCATCAAGGAGAGAACAAAAATATCCGTCTTGACCTACGTCGGCGCCTCGTGTTATTTAGGCGGACAAGAAACAGTTGGTTCCTTGTCACCACTTGTACCGGTCGATAGCCTCACAAATACTTGAACACAGCTGTCATTGGATTTAATTTATTATTTTCAAATAGCACACAGTACGATCTTGTTTCTCGTTTTATGACGACTTGTTGAGCAAGTTAATATTTGTTTTTTCTGTCTGTATTCCTTCGATTATCGAATAAATTTAAAATGATTATAAAATACAACTTTAATTAACTTATCTATAGTAAGTATTAAACCTTTTTGAATTTACAAGAAATAGAATTATTTTACAGTCTTGATGATTGAACGATGAAAGCGCATCACCAAGCATTCGCGGGTTCAGGCTAGGAATGAGAGTTTTCTTTAAAACATTCGTATTTTTTATATTTACAATTTATCATGATTTATACGGTAAAAGAAAATATCGAAAATATATAGAATATATAAAAAAAAGACTAAGGGCGATTTTCGAAAGACTATTAGTACTGTTGATAAAATCTTGTGACAAGAAATAAATTAATGAACAAAGACCCATTCCACTTTTTCTACTCTGGGAAAAGTTTGCGTAGAAATAGTTTTAATTAAATTGCTCGAGCATTTTAATTTGAATTACAGTTTTTGAGATGCGTCTAAGGCCTCCATTTATAGGTTTAAAATTGTAGGAAAAATTACTTACTTACTTGACGATGCAAATCTTCATTTATATGTACATATATGATTTTTTTCAGTTCATTTATCTTTCCTATCCTTTATAAATACAATCTAAAAGTGAGTTCTAAGCTATGTTAAGATATAATTCTATCCATTTAATTATTAAACATTCAAAAAATAAATATCAATAATGAAGTGGAATCGCTACATACTGAATTATTAGAATTAGGCGTAGGCAGTAAGTTGTTTACGAAATTAGTTTAAGGCGCTTGTAATGCTCTTAATTTACCGGTTAAGAAAACACTAAGAGCTTGAAAGCTAAAATTATATTAAATTCAGAAGTAGTCATCGTAAAATAGAAAATTGGCTCGGGTTCGCGTTCAATACAAAATTGAGTAACGTGATTCCTGATTTTAGTTTAACTTTGTCTACAATCTAGATCAGTGATTCTCAACCACTAAGCCGCGGCACTTTTGTGTGCCGCCAAATTTTGCAAATATATAATAATTTTAATATTATTATATATTTGCAAATTTTTTGAATGATATAAATTTAAATTATATCATTTAAAAAGAAAAATATTTTTATTATTATCTTGTAATTAATCCTTTAATAAACGTTTAGTTATTATCACTACATATTATAAAACAAAGTCCCTATATCCCTATGTACGCATAAAACTTTAAAACTACGCAAAAGATTTTGATGCTGTTTTTTTAATAGATAGAGTGATTCCAGAGGAAGGTTTGTACGTATAATAACATTCAATACGGAGTAGAGAAATACTGTAATTTTTGAGGTTTCTGTATATAATTATATTTTTTTCCGCTTACATTGCAAACGCAGGCTAAACCCTACGAGATTTATCAAAATAATGTACTAAGTATTTGTACATCTTGAAAAGGTCTACAGAAAAGTCCGCGATGGTATATGTCTATCTCTTATGGATAACCCACTATAGCATTATTTGTCATTTACTTTTTAAGAAAAATTATGCCATATTTTTGAAGCAATTTTTATACAATACAGCATTAACCCTTATCCAATTAAGTACCTTAAATAAATAGTTGATTTAATATAGATCAATATGGCCGTTTACAGCATGTAATTTAAGTGAACATTTTCGGAGATATTACAGATTTAGAATGCCGTGAGGACGCCGCGCTTCGCCCTATAACACTTCGACTTTAGCAGCTATGTCGCTCTTTCAAGAGTCTGTTTAAATACATTCTGTAATTAATTGTAAAAATAAAATACATAGGGAAAATGTAAAAGTAAATAAGTAAAAATGTACTATACGAATTTAGATATTCCAAAGATAGCAGGAAATCTTCTTGGTATAGGGAAAGGAAATTGTTTTTCTCCAAATTTAACGCTTGCGGGCCCCGGGCAGTAATGAATAAATCAAAACTACTGAATCGATTTTAATCATTTTTTTTACAATGACTGACATGGGATATTTTATACCTGTGCGAAGCAGGGGCAGGCCGCTAGTTATAGTATATATTAGTTTATTTCGTATATTTAAAATTTTTGTCATAAACTATTTATGCAGTGTGTTGTAGTAAGTAAATAATTTTTATCTTTTTCTTTGTGTGCCGCCAAATTTTGAAATCGTTAAATATGTGCCGCAACAAAAAAAAAAGGTTGAGAATCACTGATCTAGATGATAGGGCCAACAACGTAGGGTTCTCGATTCTTAGGTTAAAATAAAAACCATGTCTACATTGATTATCAAAATTATTTTCACGTCGTTTACTATTACTTTAATAAAGCTATTATTGATTTTTAGTTTAAACTTGCAATACGTAATCGTACGTATTAAAATTTTTATGAAAATTACACTATACTGGCATCGACGCTAGCTTTCTTGAACTGAGCAGCTCCTTTATTATGTAATATTCTTCCTTAATCCTTGTTTAAATTGATTATTTGCAATTGTCATGAGTTATTCCACTGATATAAGTCTCTTCACGGGATCTCCATAGCACAGGATTCTGTGTCGCTTGGCTCCCCGCGAACTCTAAATCTTTGTCAGATCTCGTGGGGTCGTCTAACGACTCTACGTTTCCTGATGCGTGGTCACCTTTAAGTTTACTTTAAGTCCGTATGTATTTTTATGTGTTTTATGTGTTTGTACAATAAAGTTTTTATCTATCTATCTTTCTACTACCTTAAGACTCCAACGCCCATCAGTTCTCCGTAATGGTTTTCATTCATGTTTAATTTGTGCCCTAGTTAGATAACGCCTGACTACATTGCATGATTGCACGAATGGTAATTCCTTTAAAGAATGCGCTTAGTATTTTAGTACCTTTTACTATTGCACATCCTAGGTGGATAGCGCCTGCTAATAATATTAAAGTGTACTCAGCTGGTAAAAGTTACGAGTTTTCAATGGAGCTCTAGAAGTTTGAGCATAGCAAACTTATTAACGAGATGCAAATGTTAAAATTTAGTTAAAACGACAGCACTAGTTTAAGTTTATTTTCCATACCAACTATCGGAGTTAAATGAAGTATGAATAGGAAATAGGATTGAAGAGGAAAGTTTTAAGGTTTTTCTTTTAAATTTGATTTGTAAATAAAAGCGTTATTTGAATAGGTAGGTAGAGTTTACCTACACGGTGACCCTGAAAAAGCAATTATCGCTAGTCTTTTTGAAAAAGATTGACTGGTTGTAGGGAAGTTTGAACAAATTGCATATTCCAAAAATTAAATTATGAGAAATAATTCAGATAATACAAATGATCCTTACTTAAATAACAAATCTACCTTTTTATTTTCAAATACTACTCTTATAGTACAGTACTAATAATGTATACATCGTAAATAAAAAACGAGACAAGTAGCGTAGCGTGCGGAATTCCAATGTAAAAAGCGATTACACTCTGTAATGTACTTTAAGGGCGCGTTTCATCGGCCGCGAGCAGCCATTCTGTCCCTGTTTTCATTTGTATCGACCCTAATTGTTCCCTTAACGATTATCGTTTCAAAAGGGGTATCACATGAAACCAGGTCTTCAAATTGTTTGTAATATATATTTATTTCTTTAATATTTGCTTAGCTTATACATATATTTTTTTGCTTCCAAATCTCTAAACTTAGCTTACTTTAATAAAAATAAATAATTTATAATAAGTTAATTAATACGGCCGAGATTTTAAAGTTTTGTTGATATTCTATTGCAATGTTTAATAACATCGTAACATAATAAAACAGTTGGAAAATGCAGAGTTCAATGACATGTAGTGTATACCTATTTCTTTGTAATAGTACTCTAGTAGCTACTGTACTGTTGCAATGTTGCTTTTTTACATTATTCACATTTGGGAGTTGTAAAAGAATTCAAAACGACAACATAACCAATTTTTAAAATTTTTGCTTATTAATGGCAGAATTTAAAGATTTGATGAATAGGGTCTTTTTACGATTAAAAAACCAAGTTTCTGCCTACCAACTACGTAATTTATAGCCCCTTATCTACTCCAAATTAAAAGTAATTAAAACAAAATTAAAAGTAATTAAAACAAAATTAAAAGTAATTAAAACAAAATTAAAATTAATTATAACAAAATTAAATAAAAAAATATTTTGATGTTATTTTGACAACATTATATCATTATATATATTTAGAATAAATTTTTTTATTACTTTTGTATCAGGGGCTACAAAGCAACACCTAATTCTATAAATTTAAGCTAATAAGGAAGGTATATTAATTACTTATTCAAATATATATAATACTAATTTAAAAATGTTTCCAGTAAAATAATTGAAGTACCAAAAACAAATCCTAATGATTATGTAAATTGACCAAATACCCGTCGATGATCATCAGTGCTCCATTTCCGTTGGATCCCTTATCTTCGTTGGAGGCTACCAAATGCTCCAAAAACCAAATGCTGTAGCGGGTCTCAAATATTTCAGTTTAGCTTTGGAAGTGAAAGGTTAAAGGATGAAAAGAAAATTCGGTGAAAATTAAATTCGAGTGAAAATGGGAAGAGCCCGGGACGCCTGCCAAAAACACTTGCTGATCTAAATGCGGAGGGATACGTCACTCTCAGGAGTGTCACAAACTGTGTGAGGACTGGCGAACCGGTGTTTACCAGCGCTACACTAAATGCTGTCATATGTATGTCGAGTAGTATTTATAAATACGTGGAACCATTGTTGTATGTCAACTCATTAATGTCTTTTATGCACTGCCCTATTTTTGGTCTATAAAAAATAAGTGCTTACTGCGTGGTTATTTAGTATAAGGTTGACCCGGGCGATGTTTTTGTGGTTCTTGTTGTGATAGAACTGGGAATTATAATTATGCGTGTTGGATATCCTGGAGTCCTGGAGTGGAGACCGCGTCTTCGCAAACGCAGTGTAGGGCGCCCACCGTCTCGCTGGACCGATGATATCCGGAAGGTTGTTGGGGCCAGGTGGATGCGCATTGCGGAGAACCGGGATGTCTGGCGCAGACATGGGGAGCCCTATGTCCAGCAGTGGACTGCGATAGGCTGATGGATAGATGGATTGATGGTGTTGGATATGAAAGCGTATTTTAACAAATATAGGAATATTTTGTATATTGTCCAAGATATTTGACTGCATGTAACTTGATATTGTTGCTGAAGCTTGGAAATGTTAAAATTTACAAAGCGCATCATCATCATTCTCCTGCCCTTACCCAACTCTAAGTGGGGTCGGCTCAAGATATTATAAACATGCTGTAACATGATTTGGCTAGTTATTTTAGACCGGTCGCCAGACTGACTTTCACTTACCTTAGTCGGCTTTTACGACACCTCGGTAGGAAATTTGGGTGGACTATTCTATTCAGCCCAATTAAAACATTAATACATTTACTACACATTTATTAATTTATTAATACATAAGTTTTTATTAAGGTTGATTAAGAAACAATCTTAAACTTACAAATCTAGAAATAAAAATAAAACTAATATTAAATAAAACTACTAAAAACAAAGAACATGAACATGAATTTATTAACATAGGACTAGTTAATCTTTCAAGTTACAATTATGAGTAGTAATTTAATGATTTATTTATAAATATGCTTACAGCTTCGTAACTTATATCTACAGTTCGATATAAATGTATATTTTATATAATATTCTAGTGGATGTCAATGGTGTCGTAAACGGACAACTGGCGCTATAATTAAGCCATTAGCCATTAACCAGCAGTTACTCATTCTAATTCACTTAAGTTTAATCATTAAGAAAATTAATTCTACCATGTTCTTTCATAACTTAAAAATCAATTGAATGTGAAAGCATATTTTGACCGCCATGTGGTATCCGGCTAAGTAGAATAAACCACCCTCATTTCTTACCGAGGTGTCGTAAGAGGCGACTAAGGTAAGTTGAGACGTCTTGTGGTATCCGGCCTAGTAGATAAGGCCACCCTCATTTCTTACCGAGGTGTCGGTAAAGGTGACTAAGGTAAGTCAACCCGCCGTGTGGTATCCGGCTGAGTAAAATAGACCACCCTCTTTCTTACGGAGGTGTCGTAAAATACGACTGAGGTAAGTTGACGTCAGGCAGGCGGCCGGTCGTAAAATACGTAGCCAAATCATGTGACAACAGGTGGGTCTAAGTGGGATCGGGACAACATGTTTATAACAGTGGGATAAGTGCAGGAGGATGATGACAAAAATTGGTTATTTTATATTTACATAAATAAATACAAATTGAAAGAAGGAATTTGCAAATAAGACACGTGCAAACACTTACATGTATGTCAGCGGCTCTGTGCCAGAAGCCGGAAACAGCGATTAAACGAATTAATGTAGCTCATTTATTAAGTTTACTATTTGCCAGTAATGAAATGCTATCCAACAGCTATTACCAGCTCGTATTTTAGTCACTTAATGACTCCCGCCATTTGAAGAGGTGGTCTCTACTGCTCAAAACCCATTTATTTCGGCCCTAAATTTTCGGTTCGCTGTAATAATAAATTGACTAACTTCCCATTAAGTACTTCAATATTTCACCTTATCTATCCTTATTGATATCTGTATAAATACCAAAATGTGTCTGTAATACAAAAATTTGGTGTGATTGAAACTTATATACCACGCTAACATAGTTGAACAAATAGCCGTCTTTTCTTCTTCAGGTAAAGGAAAAAATAATATAGAACTTTATTGATATTTTAAGATTAATGTCGACGCGAAATAAGTCTCCCGTACAACTGTTATTATATAACTCATAATGTAGTTTTTTTACAGTTTATTTTGTTTGGCATTTAAATTCACACCTCCTAGTGTAGACTTAATAAACACTCAATTAAAACAATATTTGTGGTATTTGATAATATTACGTCAACTTGGAGACAAAATACAAGTTAAGTATTACAAAGGCGATTATATGATAATTACCTTCTACACAAACCAGGTTGAAGTGGACCTGAAACTTTGTCCTTCTTCGGCCATTTAATCATCTCCCTATTAATAATACTATAAATTGCTCCATTCACAAAAATTAAAAAAAAACCAATAAAAAAGGAAAAGCAAATAATATAATTATAGATTTTATCAATATAAGATAAGATAAGAAATTCTTTATCACACACAACATTACATACAAATAGAACAAATAATTAAAAATAAAATGTGTAAGGGCGGCCTTATCACTGTAAGTGATCTCTAACAGGCAACCCATATGCCTAAGGACATCCTTATAATGAAATGTACATTGTTGGTGGTTGAGTAAAGTTAAAAGGAAGACAGAATAAGTAAACTTACATAAATAGGTAATAAATAAAGTTACATAAATTAACACTATATTTTACATCCTAAAATATATAAATATATGGTAAGCAAGCAATATAATTTAATTACTATATAATTATATCAGTAAAGTCTACGTATGCATGTACAATATATAAAAAGTAAAAGCCAAAGGTAGTATAGGATGCTACGATGCTCTACATGTACATACAAAGCTCTACGAGTCGTAGCAATGAATCTATATAAACATTTTGGTTGCTAACTATACGATTCAAATAGCACATTATATACAAGTTTAGTCTTTATTCATTTTAATTGATCCAAATAATTCTTTATTTAATTTAAAAAAGATCAAAGATTGTAGGAATTGTGTATAAATTAATTTTTACAAATAAAGTTTTATCAATGATTTTGATCAAATCAAATACTTTTACCAAAAATAACATCAATTTCTGTTTGACGTAAATCTGTACTTGTAAACTAATTAAGGCAAAAGTTAATGAGCGAGTGTGATTATGCCGGTTTCACGCTCCAGATTTAACGGATATTTGAAATTTTGGAAATGAGGGAAGATGAAACTCGCATACTTCATCTTAGTTTATACATACATATAAAAGAGAGCCAAATAGATTTATTTGCTTTCTCTTTCTCTATTGGAATATTTCTCTATTCTGTAGGCTCTTTTTAAGATGGCTTCCCTACTCTAGTTGAATAGCGATTTTACCTATTTTTGTAATTATAATAACTCTATGGTTAGCTTCACCTGCAATGCAATGTCTATGTTCTTAGGCTTTCTGTTGCCTAAAAAAGGTTTCAGAGAAAATAAAAGTAAATATTTATTTTTTTCTATGACTAGGTACTTATATGTAAGTAAAACACTACAGCTAGTAATGTAAAAGGAAGGTTCATTTGTTATGATTTATATTGAATAATTGAAATAAACGCTGAGTTAGCTCAATAAATGTTCGCTTCGTAGGGTCAGTTCTATAGAATTTCCGCTATTAAAGTTGTCTATTGATGACACACAAGATTCAGTTACAAGTTGTATAACTGACATTAGCTTGAAGACGGAAAGGTCAAAGGTTGACAGGTATAAATCCTACCTCTCAAAGAAATGTTAGTAGAACATAAAATTAAATCAACGTTAAATTGTTTATTTAATATTTGTGCTGAGGCATTCGAAAATATGACAGATTATAATTGAAAACCGTCGCTACCCAGAACTTAATTGAAATAACTTGGATATTGCCTGCTATTCGCTTTAACTGACAACTATCCATTTTATCCAAAATATGCTTTAGGATAGTATCATACTATACATCATCTTACAGGTGGTATTTTATTATATGTAAAAGTATTATTAAACCTGTAGCCGTGTGGTATCCAGCTGAGTAGAATAGACCACCCTCTTTTTTTTACCGAGGTGTCGTACAATACGACTAAGGTAAGTTGACGTCAGGAAGGCGGCCGGTCGTAGAATACATTGCCAAATCATGTGATAACATGTTTATAACATGTTGTGCCGACACCATTTAGGGTGGGATAAGGGCAGGAGAGTGACAATGAAGCTTAACCTTACCTTTCTTCTCTGCTTTGCCTTAAAATCAGCATTTACATTCACATAGATTGCAGTATTCTGTAAAATCTTGTTCAATCTGCTTTCAAAAATTAGCTATGAACTATAGCTAAGTAAGGAACGTTGTGCGTGAACCATTACGATATCACACAATTGATCGCGCTCCACTAATCGCATCGCTTTTCTGTTATATTATTTTCTCGAGAAGAGTAAGAGTATGTATGGATGAAGCCTTATTTTCGGATATAGCCGATTATGCTTAAAACTAGAGAAAATATTTCGGCACTAAGAAATACTTCAGACGTCAATTATTGACCTTATTAATTGGAACGAGTAAAATTTACCAAAAAAAAATAGGAATAAAATCTATTTTAAATATTACATACCTATATATAGAAAAAACTTTAATAAGAATATTACTGAAAAAGCTTCTTTCAACATATTAGATATTGATTATTCACTATACAACTCTATAAGTCCTCATAAGACTGCTACAATGCATGTGGAAAAATAATGCAATTACTTTGCAAATATAATTTTTGATATTTTTTGTTGGTTCATATTATATTTTTATTATTGATGCATGTTTTTGGTTGTGATGTTTCTTTTTACTAACGTTTAGGCAAAATCTAATTTGGAGATATTCTATCTCCAAATGACGAGAATCTCAATATCTGCATCTAACGAAATATTTATTATAGTTTAAATAATACGCAGGAAAGTTCAAAGCATTTTATTTAATCGTTTTCTAAATTACAAGTTATCTTGAAAGCACGACGTAAGTATGGTGTAGCAAATCACAACTTTCACCATACATAATTCCGTTAATGGCTTTTGGTAAAGCTGAATAGTATGGCGTGATGCCAGTAATCGGCCCGAATGATTAATATGATTCAGCGAAAGTGCGTGCGAACTTGTGTAGACATTGGACTTCTAATTTCGAAAGTAGTTTTATTTGTGTGTAGTTACTTAAGCTTCTTGGGAACTTATTTTTTTTGTTTCCCGTTTTATTGTTGTCTTTCGTCTAACGTCCTAAAAACGTCTTTCTCATTGTAGAAGAGACAATTTTGTGTGAAGTTGTTGTTTGGAATTTTGCGACTGTGTATGTATTGATCGGTTTACTTATTGTAGTTGTTTTGTCAAATAAATCAAACTCAATATTATATTAGCTTTTGTGTTAGTTTTGATACGTTAACGGTTCGATCGCCTGATTCTGGATATTATAATATGTATTTAAACACGAATCAGGCAAGTACTTCTGAATTTTTATTAAAAACTGTACGTATACTTTTTAGGAGCCTAGAAAAATTGCTGGGTTATATGAAAATCTTTATTGAGGAAGAAGGAATTTTTTGTGTCTAATATCAATAATTTAATTATTAATTTGTGTCGAATATCAATAATTTTGCTACAGTGTATTAGCCGTGATAGCGTAACAAACAGGCAGACTTAAGCATTTATAATGTTAGTGTGGATAATGTATGGTAGCAGCTGAGCTTTAACAAACTTAGATGTAAGAACTAACTCATTCAGAGAAGCGTTTTATAAGACTTCTTTTAAAATAGACTATGTGACTAGCAATTTCATATTATGCACGCAGATATGTTCAACGATTTCAATGTCATTTAATTTAAAATATAGATATTCTATTTGATACATATTTAATATAGATAGTTTAATTTTTAATTTCAAATATAGATTAATAATAATTACTACAGATTATTGTACACAATATTGTGTCGGTAAAATACATTGGATTATAATTAGTTTTGTAACATCAATGAATTACTGTATTTACAATAAACATGATTTGAACTGATATGTTACATTAAACCCTTTAACTGAAAAAAATTCACTAAAATGTATTTAATGAATTATCGATGTCTCCTTTAGTTTGATTTTTGAACTCAGAAAGTGTTACATTATATGATAGTTATTATAGACCCATTTATTTTGTAAGTAACGGATATATTTAGTAAATATATTCAGTCATAAGGTCAAGGTTGGTTTGATTCATGTCGGATCTTGAGATACGGGCAACTGGATTAGAGCGGTCGAATGGAAACAAGACGTCGCTCTGTCTACCAAGATAATGGCCCAAGTTTAGCTTGCCTTGAGTATAGATCGACGACAGTTATGGCTTTAACGTTTAACATCAATTTGTTTTCGTATTTATTAATGTTATGATAAACCAATATTATAATTCTTTCTATTAGTAAGCAAAAGCGAATATTGAAATATAGTGAAATCGTTACAGCAGTTGTTCTTAGTTTTTGTAATTTACAAATTTCTGATTATTTTTGATAATTTACAAGTGATAGCTGAGCAGTTAGAGAGTGTAACTTATTCGAGGGGTCATGGGTTCGGACTCTGAGCAAACGTTAAGCGATGAGTTTTTATTTTCAAAACTAGCCTAAAATGTGTCTAATTGATTATTGCATTTTATCACACACTTTTCGATAAAATAAAATATCTTGAGGATATATACATATCTTTAGCACATGCCGAGGAAAACCTACCAATCCGCATTGCAGCAGCGTGATAGCTTTAAGCTTTGATCCTTCTCTCCAAAAAAAAGGAGAAAGAAGCATATGGCCAACCGATAGTATCAATCCGGTACTATATTTTTTATTAGATGTACCATTAATACCATTATTAAATGTATCATTGTTTTTTCACGTTATCAAATTACTACCATTGCTTTTTTCATTTTCTCTTAATCACAATTGTCAATTCTATTGTTAATTGTATATATTAGATCCATTTGGTAAGCTTTATTTCCTTCTTCTAACGTGGAAATATAGATTTGGCGATGGTCCAATTAATTATTGATATACGCAGATGCCTTTCTTTGAACTTGTACATTTTTCGCGAACCCACCTAATAGTTTTTGTTATGTTCTGGTATGTTTTCATGTCGATTTGCAAACAAGTTTTTACCGGGAATTAAAAATTTTTGTATCTTTTTAAGTTGGTTATGTTGTGCTGGAGAAATTTTTCAAGAAATTTTAAATCTCACAACATATGGATTTTATTACTTAATGAACACAGAAAAGACATCTCTGGCGTTTTAGGGCATAAAAACTCAGAGGTTGAACTGATATTAGATATAATTTGCTTTCTTTGTAATTTAGTTTATTTTACGGTTATAAGGCAAAATGAGCTAAAAAGCGACTTCATGTGCAGTGCATATTTTATGTTTAATTTGTAAATTGTGGTATCTGTACTTACACAAAAAATAGCTAAGGTAACTCAACCTGTATGGTAAGGGTTTGTCATTATTTGGGGGCGGAATTTAGACGTAATCTTTGCTTATAATTGGTTGCGGGTAACACGTGGGTTAACAAGATCTTAGTTACAGATACATGCTATATCAAAGTATGTTGTATGTTATTTGATAACTCAAAGTTCTACGTTTAGCATTTTCAATAGATCTTTTTAGCCACAGATTATATAAAATATAAATATTCTTTTTTAATCTTTTAGTATTAGGAAACTCTGTATAACATATCTACTTAGAACTTGTAAAACATATTTTTGATCGTTTATTTAGCAGTATTTATTATATGAAGAATAGGTTGTAAGATTTATTTAAATTACTGATTTTATTAGTTCATATTCCTAATTTTCTAATTTGTAAATATCGCTTAGTTCACTTTCCATACGTAGAATCTTACTCTGTTAGTATTACTCAGAAATGAAAACGTTATATAAAGTATATTGTGTAAGTAATACCGTTATATAAGCTGTATTGGCAGTGGAAAATTGAAATATCGCCCGGAAGTACTCTGGAATTTAATGCCAACTTTTACGTAACATGCTCTGAATGTTATAAAGTATTCATATAAGTCGATAAGCGGGTTGGCCGTGTCGAAGTTCTATCAGATTATTTACTACCAGCGGCGCCTCCACGCCTGTCCGTTCACGGCTCGAGATCAATACGGAGGCTGTCTCCACCCCAATACGTAACAGCAACCCTCCTACTGCCTCCCGCGTGTTAGAACTGCGAGATGTTTGAATCTGCACTCTCGCCAAATGAGCCCAACGGGATATTAGATATATCGAATCTGCTGTCATCTTTAATTGTAACAATTAAAAAAAACAATGTCAAATATTCAATATCTTGTTTAATCCCATTTAACAACATGTAGGCCAGAACATGGAATGTCTTTTGTTGTTATAACGAGGAGTTACATTTTTGTAACTTAGTTTTGTTATTTATTAATGCCTATGTGAATGTAGCAAGTATTTAGTAACGACTAATAAGAATTCGCGTTTCGTGAATACTTTGAACTATTATTAACTGAGTGTATGTACTTGGCTGCCTGGCCTAAAATAGTAAAGAGCCCGGTACGGGCCGTTATGGCAATATCTAGATAAAAATTCGTACATTTACTAATACGAATGGTTTTATAATTTTTTATTGGAAAATATTCTATACAAGAAAAATTTAATGTAAAACAGCATTTGTAATAAAAATTCGTCTTGACTCTATAGTACAGCCAAATGTGAATGAATTTTATATGAGGCGGCGACGTACAGAGCTTAATGTCAAACGTGAGGACTTAAAGGGCAGGTCACTAGTATATAGGCCATATGATATTTAACATGACATGCAGTAACCGTTACTGAAAGCTTTACGAAGAGCTGGATAATATTAATATAAATAAATATAATAATAAAATATAATGTAATAATAAATTAATATAAACCAATAATATGGACTGTTGTGTTTCTTGTGCGTATCTTCTCTGTAAGAGCAACATTTCCAACCCGTGGTAGCTATATTTATCATAATGATTATTGACGATTAAGAAGTGACTGAAAAAGCATTTTATTGAGTTATTAAATCTTGGTAACTACGCCGGCTGAATAGAATAGTACTACCCTCATTTCTTACCGAGGTGTAAAAGGCAACTAAGGTAAGTTGACCCACCGTGTGGTATCTGGTTTAGTAGAATAGACCACCCTCTTTCTTACCGAGGTGTCGTAAAGTAAGACATTGGTAAGTTGACGTCAGGCAGGCGGCCGGTCGTAAAAACGCAGCCAAATCATATGACAGCATGTTTATTACATGTTGTGCCGACCCCACTAGAGTGGGAAAAGGGCAGCAAGATGATGATTAAATCTTGGTAACTCTTTGAATTTCCTAATTTAGTGGGAACTTCAGACTCTGTATATAACCCTATAATCTTTCTGTCTTTTAGTGAGATTTTTATTTCCCACCGTGTGGTATCCGGCTGAGCAGAATAGACCAAACTCAATTCTTACCGAGTTGTTGTAAAAGCTGACTAAAATAGGTTGTACAATATGTAGCCAAATATGTTGTCACATGATTTTTGATGATGAGTTTGATAAGCGCTGGAGGATGATGTGTGAGATTTCTATTTCGATCAGTTAGGCTGATTTAAAGATATATTCGAACAAAACTAATGACAACAGACAATAATCCTGAAACAAGGGTCATTTATTTACTAGTCCAAATACATATAGAAAATACATTAAATTAATTGAAATTCCAGTTTAGAAAGGACAAGACATTTAATATCAAACAAAAGTAGGTCGTTCCAATACTTGGCTAAAATTACAAGCTTTCACGTAAAGCGGTAGGTCGGCGTATTGTTGTAGATAAAATCTTGTAGCAAGTACTTAATTACTTGTTTTTAAATTATGAATTTATCTGCTACCGTTGCCATTTTTTAAACGATTTAATTAAAAATAAGTTGCAAAGCCTCGGCTTCGACTTTTAATATTTTTTATCCTATATTTTAGCCCTTACCCTCAATCTTACCAAATTTCATTAATAATGCTTCAGCGGGTGACCCGTGAAAACGTAACAGACAGACTGACAGATAGAGTTTCATACAGACAGAGTTAGCAATAATAATATTTGTATGATAGTATGAATTCACAATGTAGCTTTTGGCGATAGGCGGACTCTCTACGAGTTGGTCTGACGACCTTAAAACGATTTGAAATAATTTTTCAAATCGGTTTTAAAATTACGGCGTTCAAACAATCAATCAATTAATCAATCAAACAAACAAACAAACTCTTCAGCTTTATATATAAGTAAAGATATAGATATAAATTTGGATGTGTCTAAATAATTTCTTTTACTAAAATAAAACATATCCGAAATCGCCGTTAGATTGTTAAGCGGGCTAGACAGTTGAGAGTCTTTAAGTCTACTGCGCTGTGAAGTGTAGACGAGCACCATTTAAAGATAGCCTATCTGTTGCTTGATGTTGATAAATAATAAACATTGTTTTACTATATTATTCGTGATGTATAACAATATGACTATTAAGGGTGTAGGGGCTAACCACGTCCTAGTTTGTTTACTCTAATGCCGATATCACTAGCTCGTGGTGAACCCTGTAGATAAAAACATGTAATGTCCACTAAGGGCAGGAGAATAATGATGAGGTATATCGGACGTCTTACAGGTCCCCGAGGCGGTCGATGCATCTGGTGCAACCGATGTACCGGTTAGCGGAGGGGGGCTTCTCTTTCGAGGAGTCCCTACCCGGAGGAAGTGTCCTCTGGGATCGGAGCTGTCGGCGGGGATGGGGGCAATGTGTACAACGATACCCTGTCCTTGCCATCGGCAGCGTGGTGGAGCACACAGGTCGATTTAGTCGGTGCGAGTCCGACATAACCGCCGTCTGTCCCCTTCGGGAGGCGGTACTCATAAGGGGTTTTTTCCTGTATAAAATAAAAAAGGAGAATGATGATGACACTTAAGTAATAGGTTTTAGGTAGAAGAATCTGAAATCTGAAGCTGAAATGCATTTAAAAGGCACGGTTTGCAAGCCTCTCCCCAACTTAACAGTCAATTTTCCCCCCAGTGGCGCGTGTGGCCTACTTTTGGAAACACTAAGTTAAGGGCTTCATATTAACGATTAAAATAAACTTGCTATTTCTACAAAACTCATTCTAATCAGAAATGTGAACATTGAAAAACATTTCTGTAATTAAATAAAGTGACTAATTCATTTCTGTATACATGAGTGAATGTACACATATAAATTGTTTGCATATATATAACGTGCATAGAAACAGTAGGAAGGTTTACGTCCGGTGGTTCAGTGCAATCTATTATTAGATTAGAGTCGATCAGAGGGCCTGATACAGGGCGCGCCATGCTATCTGCCAATCGATTTACCCCCGCCCACTGTTCTAGATCTTGGTCTGATGAACAATTTGCCTTAAATATTTAACCGCAATATAAAATATCATTATCCATATTAAGGGTGATCTACTCAGCCGGATACCACACGGCGTTTAATTATAAATGTATTTCTATATATGTATTCATATTTATTCAATAATATATATATATATATATATATATATATATGTGTGTGTGTGTATATATGTGTGTGTATTACATTCCATTACAAAAATGAGATCGATCCGGGAAGACTCAGGAGATTTATCATTCATCGTTTTATCAAGATCATAGGTTGATAATTTTAACAAATAACCCGTATGACTTACATGAAATACATACAAAAACCTATAGGTATGTTAAAATAGCTCAGTAAAAGGAGGCTTGTTACAAAAACCCTATATAAGTACAATAAGAAATTCTTAAAATGTTTTTCTGGTATTAAATATCACTATAAATATTTTATGGTGGTGGTGGTGACCATAACAACAAATTAATCGCCCAATAAATGGCTACATATATCATTACGATGCATAAATTATTGAAATATATGCAATAAATGCATTGTAGTAGTTGATTGTTGTTCTATAGACTACATCGTTCGTCAAAAAGTAGTCTTGAGAATCGGACCACTTATCCTCTATATGAATACTTTATGTTGTCGTGGCGTAGAGCCACATCGATCCATTTGTTAATATTATGAGGCAATTATAACACCGCAACATATAAAATGTAAATACGAATTCAAACAGAGGGAAGAATTTTTTTTACTTCAATGATTTTTTTAATGATGTACTCAAATTTCTTTTAAAAAAAAACGAAATCACAGTTGGCCTATATAATATAAAAAATATGAACTTCAAATTTTCAGGATTGCTTTTAAACCCCTCTCTATACTTAACCAACGTTCACTATAAGAAATAGGTTTCTTTAAGGCATTTCCACGCCATATGATCTTGTGCCACCTAAAACTCCATCAAAACTTACAAACGACACACTGCGGTTGTATACCGATTATTACAGTTTTCCGTTGCTGTATCGTTTCTCCTATGAGATCCTAATGTCCATCGTGTCTTCGAACCATAGTTCGAAGACACGATGGACATTAGGATCCATATGACACATATGTCACGCCAATTTCCCGCTTAGGCCGGCACTTTTTTAAGCCAATAAATTATAAGAATTAAAAATGCCTAAAAATGCAGGGTACAAATTCACGCGGCTGAAAAATGCATCTAGACGCATCGGATATACAGAAATTTGAAAAAAAGGCTTGATATTAATAAAAGCTTAAATTAAAAAGTGACATCATCCTCCTCCCTAATCCCACTCTAAGTGGGGTCGGCATAACATGTTATAATCATGCTGTCACATGATTTGGCTGCGTTTTTACGACCGGCCGCCTGCCTTACATCAACTTACCTTAGTCGTATTTTACGACACCTCGGTAAGAAATGAGGGTGGTCTATTCTACTCAGCCGGATATCACACGGCGGGTCGACTTACCTAAGTCGCCTTTAACGACACCTGGGTAAGAAATGAGGGTGGTACTATTCTATTCAGCCGGATACAACACGGCGTTAAATCAAAAAGTGACAATATTCATGTAATTTCAGGAGCAGTCAGAATTGAGCAGCGAGCAATCCTCTTTTAAAATCGAATGGGGCGAAGAAGGACAGCGCGATGAGCTAGCGGCATGGGGGGCGAGGGGGCGGGCCGCGGCGCCGCGCGTTGGCACGTGGGCGACTCGCCCCCGCGCGAGTCCATGGGCTTCGCGGCGCCCGCGCAGGATGCGCCGCTTGACCGCGGCCTCGCACCGGCACCCGCGCCCGCGCAGCCCACGCCGGCCGCCACTGCTGCCCTACAGCGTGCACACTCCAGGTACAATATATTTATCGAAAAGTATAATCGAAGTTTCTAAATGCTGAAAGCAGAGCGCAGAAGTTGTAATAGCGTCGAAAACACGTCGGCACAAGGGTGACTCGTATGAGGCCGGTCTAGTGTATGACTCGTTGTATGACTGTGATTAGTCTTATAGGCGCTTTTTAAACGCCTATAATTTCGACAATACAATTAATGGGTTCTGGTGTAAGTCAGGTTTCTCGATGTAAAATAATCTTTATTCTTTTACGATTATATACGAGTGTTGTTTGTTATGGATATGCCTCAATTTGTTTTTAGACTTGGATCTCAAATAATAGTCAATTATATGGCGATGCGAGAAGTATCACAGGACAAAATAATCAATAATTATAACACTTCAATATTTTTTAATATCATTAAAATTGAATCCTTATAGAATTTAAATATATTTACAGATCGATGTCGTCGTTACCGCCGGAGCCTTTTATGATGCTCCGAGCGAAAGCTCTGAGCAAGCGAGTAATAATTAACGTAGGCGGTGTTCGGCACGAAGTTCTCTGGCGGACTTTGGAAAGGCTGCCTCACACGCGCCTTGGTAGGCTGCGGGATTGCAATACGCATGAGGCTATCACCGAACTGTGCGACGATTATTCGTTGCAAGACAACGAGTATTTCTTCGACAGGTATGATTAAAGACGGAGCTATTTTAAAAACTACTATGTCAATAAATTAATTCATTATGATTTTCGCTTCCTTTTAATCGTACTTCGGCAAGGGACGGATGTGAGTTTCACGTTTGAAGTTTTGGTTATTAGAGATTTACCCTAATTCACAATATTTAATTTTTTGACGAAATTTATATTGTGACTAATAGATGATAATATAATACACACCCCATTTTAAATATTTTTATGTATAAAACCAAAGAGAGACAAACTCCTAAGAGATTTCTATTTAAACATATTTTATTTTCCATGTCGCTCTTTAAGTCATGACGCTCTTTAGGATGAAGGAACATTGTGAGCAAGCAGGCCCGGATATATAAACTTATGATATTTCGAAATGTGTCGCATAAAGCTTGTAACGACAAACATTTATTTTCTTATTTCAGACATCCGAAAAGTTTTAGTTCAATTTTAAACTTCTATCGGACTGGAAAATTACATTTAGTGGATGAGATGTGCGTTTTGGCATTTAGTGACGACCTCGAATATTGGGGCGTAGATGAACTGTATTTGGAATCGTGTTGTCAGCATAAATATCATCAGAGAAAAGAGAATGTACACGAAGAAATGCGCAAAGAAGCTGAAAGCTTACGACAAAGAGAAGAGGAAGAATTCGGGCAAGGGACTTGTGCCCAATATCAAAAATGGCTGTGGGATTTGCTTGAAAAACCAACAACGAGTATCGCTGCAAGGGTAATGTATTGAATGATGTTAGAATTTCTATTAACTTGTAATTCTACCGATTTAATATTGCTACTTCAGCAAGCTGCCTTGGATTTTATTTATATGACTGAAAGGTATTAAGACATTTATCCAACAATAGAAAATTAATTCATTTTGCTTCTGTACATTGTAAGCTAGACATTATAATATTAAGATCTTTATATTCCACGCAGCACAATTTTGATTCCACAAAATAAATTACTATTTACCCTTTTCAAATTAGTATACACTTGTTGTCTTGCATATTTAAATATTTTCCACGAATTTCACATATTTATTAACATAAAATCAGACACTTCTAATTTCGAATTTGAAAGGTGTTCAATAAAATATATATTTTGCAAAGAATACGGTATGTATGTGGTGTTATGAAACATTATTTTTTTTTAAGAAACGAATGTTAACATTTGTATACTTAAGTTGTTATCGGCATGAATTGGTTTGTAATGCAATGTTGTAATGTGGTGCATGAATAACATCTATCACACTAACTCTTGTAGTACCTCTATAGTTTGTTCTAGAAATGGTATGTGGTGTTGTGTTCCGATGTTGTATCGTGACTTGTGCGCTTTTGTCTAAACCTGCCTGATTTTGTCGTACAAATATTTTCTATTTTATACATGTTCTGTTGTATACAATATATATTTTTGACAACGGCGACATATGATGGCTATGTAAGTATAAATTAGTAATGCGATTACTTTTTTTTATTGTTACTTACTTTTTTAAATTTACTTCATTTATTTAGCTGTATACTTCCTGATATAATAGTAAATTATAAATCTTAATCATTTCTAAATAAATTAAGATTAAGAGAATTAAGAGGTTGTAATTGAAATAATAGGTTTTCTTTGGCGTAATAATTCATACCAATAGGACAAATTCAGACAATATCTGTGTAAATATTTGAACATTTTCTTTCTGCTCGTTTATTTAATTTTGTAGAATTTCATTAGACGTCTATAAAACAACATTTTGAAACCCTATTAAATATTTTTTAATAATTGAGCTCCAACGATATAGCTGCTATTGACTACGTGAACCTAATTATTGGGTGTCGTTAAATTTATATTGGCATAATTAATTTATCCAGAGTCACATAAATTATGAGAATTATTAAGATTTTATTTATTGAAAATATATTATAAAACAATTAAAATTAATATGGTACATATTCTGATATTATACATGTGCTACCAAGAAAACCTCATTAATTTGTAGTAATATTTAAATACATATAATATATTAAAATTAGGTTCGGTGTTTTATCAACAAAAAATATGTTCCAACTAATTCATTAGGCAACAGTGTTCTTGTTTGTCAATAGGGATATTTTTTCCCAACTTTATTAAAGCTGCTTGATTTTATTTATGCATATTACTAAGATATGTATGCATTATTTATATATTTATTGATATGATTTACGCAAGGTACCAGTTAGAACTCGTGCGGTGCCTCGTGTATATTTCCTGTTACATATATTTTTTAATGTTCACAGCCGCGTGGATAGTTCTCTGAACGAGGGCACTTTTTTTTTATAAAACAAAGCTTAATTGTTGTCGCAAAAAGTCGCAAATATGGGATGGGCTTACGCGATGTGACCAGCCGCTGCCGGCGACGCTCTGAGGCCCGCGTGCGGGGCCGCACGGGACGGAGAGCGGCGCCCTGTGGACCGCAGTCCGCAGTGCGCGCGCCGCGCCCGCGCTGCCTCCCATCACGGCTGAGCGTCGCTCCACCGGCGTCCCGCACCCTATCCCCGGCGATCCCTCACCCGTCCCCGTGCCCTCTACAACCCACCGGCGCTTCCGCTTCGTCGTACTGATCCGACTAACCCGACGCGGGCCATGGACGAACGCGCGTTCGACTGCACATCCTGTTTGTATATTGCATATTGAGTTTCCTCTGACTAAACGCACGTCCGTCCATTTGTGTACATCTAACTTTATTACTTTCTAACACCTCGACCACACAACACTACTAACAATATTACACCAATAGATGTTATTTCTACACCAAAATTGTGCTTTAATTTTAAGGTAACTATTGTTATATACATTGGCTTTAGTCATCCTAAAGACTGTAAATAGGTACATATTACTTCTTACATAGCTATCCTTACTCACAATATGTAACGATTTGTACAGAAATAAGACGTACTTTTGTATAGACACCGGCACCACGTCCACGAATTGTGCTCTTACTATACATGTTTCATGTCATATACTATACATATTTTTGTGCGACAGTACGGTGGCGGGGAGCGTGTCGCTCACTACGTGCGTGCTTGCAGGTGATTGCCGTTATCTCGATCCTCTTCATCGTGCTGTCCACGATAGGGCTCACTCTCAACACCATCCCTCAAATGCAAGTGTCCGACGAGAAGGGCGCACCCATGGACAACCCCCAGCTGGCCATGGTCGAGGCCGTGTGCATCACGTGGTTCACACTCGAATACGTGCTGCGGTTTAGTGCCTCGCCGGATAAGTGGAAGTTCTTCAAGGGAGGACTTAATGTGATAGATTTACTGGCGATATTGCCTTATTTCGTTTCACTATTTCTGCTCGAAACTAACAAAAACGCGACCGATCAGTTTCAAGACGTGCGTCGTGTGGTACAAATTTTTCGTATCATGCGAATACTACGTATCCTAAAACTTGCTCGGCACTCGACTGGGCTACAATCTCTCGGGTTCACGCTCAGAAATTCTTACAAAGAGCTCGGACTACTCATGTTGTTCCTTGCGATGGGAGTACTTATATTTTCATCATTGGCATATTTTGCTGAAAAAGAAGAGCCGGGGACTAAATTTATTTCTATACCGGAAACGTTCTGGTGGGCCGGCATCACCATGACCACAGTCGGATACGGTGACATTTACCCCACGACCCCGTTGGGCAAGGTCATCGGCTCAGTTTGCTGTATTTGCGGCGTGTTGGTAATTGCGTTACCCATCCCTATTATTGTCAACAATTTCGCCGAGTTTTACAAGAACCAGATGCGTCGCGAGAAGGCTCTTAAGCGTCGTGAGGCGCTCGAGCGCGCTAAGCGCGAGGGCTCCATAGTCTCCTTCCACCACATTAACTTGCGCGACGCGTTTGCCAAAAGCATGGATCTCATCGACGTCATAGTGGACACAGGTCAGTAGCCTAAACTTTATTTACGCCTTGATTGCTTATCCATGTCATGTGTCGTTTGCTCGTAATTGTAACTTCTCTTTCACCTTCTGCACGCATGCTTTTGATGTTCAATGCCCGATATTGTATCAGTGTTTATGAATGCCATGGATGTTAACCGAGTGCACGTCGCATCGTTTAGCTCTCCGGACTCGCAGGCATACTTAAATCAGAACAGATCACGTTACATCGCAGCTACAGCTATATTCACTCGCTCGTTCCAAAGAGGTGTATCAGAGTATTTTATTCATTGTCTTCAGGTGACAAGTGCGTCCTCATTGAGGCGAGAGACGACGCCAGATGAGCTACTTGCTACTATCGCACAGTCGTCAAACTCGACCCCTTATTATTATGTTCGTAGCTCGGGGTCGGGTTCGCGTCGCGTGTAGCTTGCGATGTGCGACGAAGACACTTTATCTAAGGTCGATTACATTGTCAGCGTAAGCCTAACGCTTCATAAAACTAACACTCATTTCTTCTGTGAACTGTACGTTGTGTGTATCCGGAGAACGCTGGATTTATTAGACTGTTCGTGTGGAATGTGTGTTGTGTTGTTCACGCCGCTTCATTTGTTCTAACTGTCGTTTAATTATGTGCAATATGTAGGTACTTAATGTGAGAGCTTTATGGAAATAAGTGGGACAGAGATCAGAAAACGTTGCTACTTAAGATGGTATGTGTCTCCAGGACACAACTTGTCGCAAGCTGACGCTACTAGCCTGGATGGCGAAGCGCCGGCGACCACTGGCTGCTACAAACAGTATGAACATACTATTGGCAATAAGATACCGCAGACTGCTGACAACATTCAGGTAAGAAATAACAATTTTCCGCAACCGCTGGGTGCGTCCGTGAGTAATATTTATTTATTATTTGAGTTATTTAGGTATTTTTTTTAATATCGTGCTAAGCGAAGCAGTTACAGAAATAATCGACAACACCTCGTATTTAGATGTAGATATTTCATCTAACATCTAATAATAATTGATTTTCATTAACGTAGATAATATTTGTAGTACTTAAGTAGCGACGCAATTTTTTTTTATGAAAGTTTAGTTTTGGGCGTACCCATGCAAAGACATCAGATATCAGCGATGATAGATAAATAGTGCCTCGTTATTAACACGTCAAGATGTAGTTTCAGAGCAGCCCTAAAAAGGAACGCCGCTTCTCAAGTGAAGGCTTGAGCACGCCGGAGAAATGCTTGCTCATTAATCCTGAACCCACACCAGTAAGATATTACATCATCTCATTCATTGTTGGCTAGTGCTTAACAGATGCATAAGTTTATTGTTTATGATATTGTGGTTTTACTAATTGGATAGAGTTATTAAACTAGAGTAGGGGAGCCTTTAAGTAAGAGTATCATGATAAAAAATGACAGGAAATATGACACTTGTATACGTATCATTGTAAAGTCACACACATAAAAAGTGAGAGATAGATATAGTCTAATTTGCTTTCTCTTTATTGTAATAGTGAAAGTTTTACGCTGGCTTCCCTACTCTAGTATAAAAACTATGATTAAGCTACAGGTATGTCCATGCTTTAGGCATATAGATAAGCCAAATGAACCATTAGGTGTACATTACTTACATGTTGATAGTTGCATCAAGATTATAACGCTTCGAATCGTGGGAATGTATAAATAAAAGACAATTTGTTTTTTATTGATATTCGGGGTACCATTGTCATAAACCGTCTCGTCGCAAACGGATTATGGTTTATTGTGCACGGATAATAATTCGTCGAATAACATTAAAAAACAAAAATCACATTGTTGTTAATATGTCCCTATGGTTTGAAGCTCGGTTGTATTGTGACATTGATTGACGTAGTATATTCCAAGAGTTTGTAGTAACCACTAATATTTTCTCTTTTTCTAGGAAAAGAAGATGGCTGAAAAACAGCTTGACTTGGATCAGCTGCCTTCTGAGTTTGAATGTTGTTTTTGCACGTTCAAGGTACTAAAATAACTAACGCATGGTTCAGTTTGCTGGAATTGCCAAAAAATTATTAGGTTTTATTTTAGTGCCATTGAAATTATCGTGTTAACAATTCTATTTTGACTTTATTTCAAATTTTCAATCAGCATTAACCAGTAAGTACGTGTTGCTTTTTATTTGTTTCTTTTTCTATAACGCTATTTTTTTGTCAATAATCAATATGATATTAACGCTTTGAGTTTATGAATACAATTTCGGTTAAATTTATTATTATTTTTCAATCGTTAAACATAATATATGTATCGTAAATGATTTCAGATGACAGTTAAATTACATATAAAAAGATAGTTAAATTTTGATGTAATATAACTGTAGTAATTTGATGTAATTTAAACTATGAGTTACTTTATTTACCAGAAGCCACGCACATGTAACACGCAATTGTTTTGCCTTTTTTACTAATCAGTTTCGATATTAATCGAATTTATGCTTAATACTGTGTTTGTGATGTTTTACATCACAAAAAATACTATATTTTTTATTTATTATATAGGGTTACAAAGAATTCATAGATGCGGAACAACTTATGCCAATGTCAACATCGGATCTAAGACAGCCAGTGTGCGTAGAGCTAGCGTGTCTGCAGCGACACCCGGCGCCGCGCGCTTTGCCCGAAGCAACCCCCAATAGCCTTGATAGTCCTGGTAAGTAATTTCACGTAATTGTAAGTAACAATTCTTGCAATCATAAATCTACTTAACCGATTGCACCGTGTGTATATTAAGCACTCATTGTGATTCTGTGATCGTGATTAATATGTCATGCACCAAGTTATTATAATGTGCTCTGTGGACGTATTACGCAACTTTGATAGATTTACAAACTTAACGTATGTTTGTGAATCCTTCTGATATCATAATTATATCTAATTAATTAGCTAATACTCAGATTTAAAAAGTAAGATGGAGTCCTGCCGAATAATCGAATGCAGCCTTTTTAATATATATATCTTTAATATTTAAATGAGTTAATCTTGTATATATATTATGTATACATAAATTATATATCTGTATTGTTTATGTAGTATTTCGTACAGCGAGAAGCCATTATGTTTTTATTTTAAATAATAAGCTATAAATAAAATGCTAATCGTGCAATACATCCGAAAGCTTGATCGCTATGACGACTATCGGCTTAGTTTTGCGAGTCAACGTACACTTTTCAGAGAGATGCTTCACTGTTTAGTTCTGTGCACTCCATCTTCCATTTTTTTTATCTGTGTGGTTAATATGAATATTACTAAGTAGATTCGAAAGCTGTCAGGAAGGTATTCTTAATGCGCGCATGCACTAAAAATAAATTATACCAACAAAAGATACTAAAACATGCTGTGTGTGTCAGCGACGTATAAAGGGGAGAACAATATTTTACTATTCGTATCTGGAAATTAAAGAACGACAATGTAACTTACAACATACTCTTCTATTTTTGTGCATTTTTGGCACTTCTGGTATAGGTAGAGTTTAAAGAAAGAGTCAATAAAATATATGTACGTTATTGGTTCTGTCTGTAACCGATATTAGCGAATTTTAGGAAAACAATGTGATAATAGCAATTTATGAATTAAAAGTTTCGTAATACGGAAGTGGAGCAAGCACATTTGGCATTGAGGTACATACATGATCTTAGTAAAATAATGGTGCAGATAAGTACATTGGCCGTATATTTAGATTTGGCATAATCTTAGAAGCAAAATTGGTTTACTCTTAAAAGAACACCTGCACTATACAGTTCTCAAATTATTAAAAAAAAACCACCATGTACCATTATTTTGTGCTAAGATCGCATAGTGCTGGAAATGATATCACATACAAATTACGTTTTTTAACATAAGATACAAAAATCTTGCACTTTAATAAGAATAACCACTTGGTACATAACATATACGTATATAATGCCTATTGTTTACCAGTTTGTTCGATCGGTAGCGATGTATGTAACCTTTATGTGCAGTTGTTTAAAGTTTTGCTATTCATTGTTTCATACGTAACTTCATTGGAGAATATTATGAAATCCACCAAACCCTCTGTTGTTTGCAACCCACATAATTCCAACTGGGTGACGCGGTTCCATATGCGTGTATGTCTTACGTTGCAGATACATTTGCATCATGCCTTACGCACCCTTTTCCTTCAGAGGGCGACATCACGTGCGAGAACGACTCGTCAAACTTGTATGTGAATCCGTTGGACGGTAGCGGCGGTGGCGGGGCGGGGGTGAGCGGGGGCGGGGTGTCGGCGGAGTTTAACGGTGTGCGCAAGAGCGCCTCGGGAGACATTTTGTGTGCGAAAGGTTCGCAGGGCGGGGGATCGCCGCGCGGTTCTCAGGGCAGCTTGTCGGGCGTGGGTGCTTGTGCTAGCGATATAGGCGGGAGGCCGCTCGACGCCTCGCGTTTCAGCTTACCGCAACAGACTGACGACTCGCCCGCCGCCGCCGACGACGCCAAGCCCAAACACAGAAAAGCGCGTTTTCAACAGGTCAGTTAGCGTCTTCGCTGCCACAGTTGTTCGAACTCAAACATACGCAGACCATTGCAAACGCGTATAACATATATTCATTTCCTAAAGCTGACTTTATAATACTTTGATAAATGTTTAATTCGTTTGTCTGCATGTGGATTACATGTATTCAATAAGTGTACATTCATTTTATTTGCATGCGATTTGTTACACATTCATATTACATTATGTGAAAGCGTGGGTGTATTTTTTTAAGCTGTAAGTATGCCACAATGTTTTGTAGGAATGGTCGGAAGAGGAGAAGAGGCCGCCTAGAGGAATAGCAACAAGGATTATCAATCACCACATACTGTTTGGTAAGCATTTTTAAATTTAATGGGAAAACTAGTATCAAGAAACATCGAGATCATAATCATAGTCAATTCTCAAAACACTTTTATTTGAATAATTAAAAAAGTCAGTGGTTACTTTGCGGTGGTCCATATTCAAAAATTCAGCATCATCAGCATCCTTCTGTCCCTATCCCACTATAAGTGGGGTCGGCACAACATGTTATAAGCGTGATTTGGCTACGACCGGCCTTACGTCAACTTACCTCATTCGCCTTTTACGACACCTCGGCAAGAAATAAAGGTGGTCTATTTTACGCAGCCGGATACCACACGACATCCATAATAGAAAAGTAATAACTCAGCCTTCACCTCCATGGTTATCCGGATGTAAAAGTAAAAAAAATCTGTTGTCTATCACCTTTAATAAAAGTGTTAAATTACTTTGGGTACGGATGACCGTGTATTCCCATATTTCTAAGATATTTAAATGGGTTTATCTTGTATATACATATATATATTCGGAATTTCGGAAACGGCTCCAGTTATTTTCCAGAAATTTAGCATTTAGGAGGTTTTGAAGGGGAAAAATCGATCTAGCTAGGTTTTATTTTAAAAAAAATCGTTTTATCCTTATTTTTGGGCATTAAAAAATACAAAAATTCAAATTGAATATATAAAACACTATTTTTACCGAAAATTCACAAGTCAGCGTAGCGTTATTCGGGGAACGGGTGGTCTTTAGAAATGAAAATATCTGGGATCGAGCCCCACCTACCCAATTACTTTTCTTTTTTTAATTTGTTTTTGGTAAGAAATTACCGAGCAAGGCTCGATCAACCAGTTACTGTCTTATTTATTAAATAAAAAATACTTTCCTTCAAAAAAATTACATGAAATAAAATGTATTGTTACCAATTTCTTAGGTAAAAATGGAAACAAACGCGGCGGTGGTGGCTGGCCCCTTGAGAGCGACTCGCGATCTCGATCCATCCTCAAAAACAAAGAGTCAAGGGGTACTGACAGCGAACTACTCCTACAAGAAACGACCTCCCTTGGTACTAATGTAAGAAAATAATTTTAAACTACTTTGATTTAACAGGCCCTGGTTACAATCTTACTTGAATTTACGCAAGTTCACTACTGGAAATTGGTCTCTTCAAAGACGTTGATATGATAGCATTAAGATAACGGTTAAGTGAGAACTTTGATCTATAAAAAGTATAACATTATCATATTTTGTTCCAGGGTGACTCGGGTAGCGAGTCCTCACCGATTCGTCTTAAAGACTTCAAGAGCCAAAATCATAAGGGAAGTTCCGCCGATAGAAGCAATCTTGTTACGTAGAGCATAGACTAAAGGCTACCCGCTCAAGACCCAGAGAATTCAATCTTTCGCGAAGCTCCTAGACGTATAGTCGAGTACCTGCGTAAACATATTTGCTTCATATATTAATATTTAGAATGCAATAATCAAAAAATACATAAAAATAATTTTAACATATCATTGGGCGATTGTGACTGCTTGTTGATAGACGATTTTCATTTTGTAGAGAGTTTATAAATATTGTATAAAAATATATTACTTAATGTAATTATCGTTCATTCCAATCGAAAAGTTGAAAGTACCTATTTGTTAAGTTTTTTTACGTGCAATTATTAATTGCTAATTCTATTTTAAGCGAATATAGTTTGTATGGCATAGTTGAAAAAAGCAATTATTAAAATTAAAGATTTTCTGAAATTGTTATTGACTTTTTCCTTTTTTAACCAATATTAACTTTTTTTGCGATACTGTCCACATTTCAAGGGAAATTTTCTGTTTTGATAACTACAAATCGATAAGTAATATGTTCCAAAATTTTTAAATATTAACGTAGTTTTTCGATACACAGATTAAAAGGTTAAATGTACGCATTGTGCTATGAATGGTATACTGAAGAAAAGATGGCCTTGGACCCTAACGTTAATGCTCAATGACTCTATTCTGGAATACGGTGCTTTAGTAGACTCCTCCAAAAGACGAACATTACAAAATTCATTATATGTATATACTAGTTCCAGTTCCAAACCAATAAATTTGTTAATCCATAGTTGAAGGTATATTAACGCTTAAGTTAACGGGAATTAACTCGTGGTTACAACTAGTTAAAGATAAAATTAATTAATAGTTTTAAAGGTTATCAAAAAAACACCTGGTAGTCAACAATGATATTTATTTTTAAGCGAAATAATTTTATGTCAAAAATGTTTAACATAAATTACGTACAATATATTTTGTGAGTTTAAAATAGAAGTCATAAATTAAATAAACATTCACAGCTCACATTGAAAACATAATTTGGAATATTTGTTTACTACAATTGCGTATCATATAAAATCATAAATAAAAAAGTATACAATTAAAAATGTTATATATTAAAACTAAATGTCATAACACTAAAAATAACTCAATAATACTAAACACGGTTCAGGGTGCGTTATTTCTAAACACTTAGGCTTAGGAATTTTGCAGTGTTGCCATAAGTGACTCGTATCGGAACGCAACCTTCAACCTTATATTATTAATACCTTAATAAAAACAACAAAACAAAAAATTTACTTTGGTTTTTTGAGAATTATAAATAAATCGAACAGTAACTGGTACACAAGCACAGGAATATGTAAAATTTACTTACACCAATAACCAATAGGTTTATTAGAATATAATAACAAAAGTGGATATCGATATATTTATGTCTATATATTACAATTTATACGTGAACACACAGGCACCTTACTTAAAATGTCTTGGCATAAAATCATGGCACTGTATATAATATAGCACTTGATGTTTATAATTGATCTGTGTAATGTTATTGCATATTATAATGTAGCTTTTAGGGGTGAAAATAAATTGATTTTTTAAAGCTTTCAGTACCAAAAAATATCACAAAGATTTGATAATCGTGCCTTTCTGTATATCGCACGCGATAACTTAACATCACAGTATTAATATTTTAACTCATTTTTGGGAGACAAATTTAAATATATATTTTGACCTCAATCAGTAATAGTCATTTGAAAATTAAGATTTTCTATAGTTGTGACTATAATAACTATATATTATAAAACAAAATTCACCCCCGCAGCATGTCTATCTGTTCGCAATAAACTTAAAACAACTGAAAGAATTTTCATGCCGTTTCTCCTATAAACTGTCGATTCATAAAGAAGATTTATATGTATACTTTAGTAAAGTTATGCTTAAATGTGTTGAAAAACGATGAAAATCGATGAAAACGATGAACTTGTAAATGTCGCAACTGTCAAGTCACCTGGAAACTTCCAACGAAAAAGTTGCCATATAACAAAACAATATGTGATGGGTCTATTCCTCTTCAAAAAAAGTTAACCGCATATTTCTATCTTTTGAGGATAGCATATTATTTGTTATTAAGTTCTAAAAAAATTGACACGTATAATATATGAAATGAATTTAGACAGTTTAAAGGAATATAGTATTACAGTACAGTAATTCTTATCAACTTAAATACTTTGGCGTCCTTAATTTCATGATATGATGAATCTATCAGGGCATAATATTGCACGCTTAGTATTTAAGTGACTTAATTCAAAAAAGGATATATGCATAAGTCTGTGTTAATATTAAATATGCGTAAGTGTGTTTCTGTGTTTGCTTTTCTATCAAGTCGTAACAGCGTAATGGATAGATCAGAGTTAATATATCAGCTGAACTGAACTGACTTGAGAGTAACATACGAGTACTTTTTAACTCGGATACCTACTGAAGATCACGTAGACGACAGACAATGTCGCGGGAAGAAGATATTAATTTTATTAAAAAAAGAGAAAGAATATTAGACAGAAACCAACCATTTCGATGGAAGATCGACGTCTACGCTCTGCAAACAACGAATAATACTGTTAGAAAATATTACTTGACCTCAACAAATCAATTAGACTATTATCCAGAGTAATACCTAGAGACTTTATTATTTAAAAAATTGGAGGCTTAAGTGAATAATTTTCGGCTTTAATTATGTATACATACACAAACATGAAAAATAATACTGTAAATAATATATTTGAAATCGAATTAACGGATTCAACAAATTCGATCAATTACTGGTGTTATTTTGGCTATTTAATTTTTTAGAATTTTAGAATTTAAAAAGTTTTTATGTAGAGATAGAGCTTTTTACCACAAAGTATAGATAAAAGAAATTATCAATAAAATTAAAGCTTAAATAAAAAATGATTATTGTCAAGAGCCATTAGTTTGGTCATTTGTCATTATTAAATATTTTTTGATGATGTTTTATTTATTTAAATCATTAGTAATATAAGTTTACAAATGTTAAAACATAAAAACTGGAATCTGCATGTGTGCCTGAAATTTAATTGACGGTATTATGACTCATCATTCTCCTTCCCTTATCCCACTCTAAGTGTGGTCGGCACAACATGTTATAAACATGTTGTCTCATGATTTAGCTGCATTTTTACGACCAGCCACCTGCCTGACTTCAACTTACCTTTTTCGTAATTTACGACACCTCAGTAAGAAAGAGGATGGTCTATTCTACTAAACCGGATACCACACGGTGGGTCAACTTATCTTAGTCGCCTTTTACGACACCTCGGTAAGAACGGTATCATGACTAAATATTGCAATTCCATTTCAAACATTTAATATAATTTTTCAAATTTCAAACATTATAATAAATTCACAAAAAGAAGAACGAGTTTGATTTGAGTCAATAAAAATAATTTTACATAGTATTTTATATCTTACATTTTTTAGCAGCAATGATGACTTGAAATCTTTTTCAAGATTGTATATGCTATGCAAACAATATGAGAAGGATATGAAAGCGATAAGATTGTCAGATAGCACATGCTTTATCAATTTAGAGATGTGATTCATATGCATTAGTACTTAATGATATAATTACACACGTATTCATAATCGTCGTATTAAATTCGATTTTATTAAATGGACAACAAGAAGCAATATCTACAAGTTATTTATTGTATGTGTCTTAGAATTACGAAATACAGATAACGGGTTCGTGTTTCGGAAAATCATGGGATGCATTAAAAATAAGTAGGCAATCAAAAAAAATCTTTACACAAAATATTCGTCACTTCTCTTAGTTTGCAGAAAGTTTATCAAATAGCTTTGCAGCACGTCACTTTTGTGGGTTAAACCTTATAGCTCCTTTTTCATGAAATGAAGCGGAATTTACGCTAGGGGATGACGTCACAATGTGTGATGGATTGTATCCCCAATAAAGCGCCACAAATTCTAAGACAGAGAATGTTACATTGCAAAATTTCATGATTTCATAAAGCAACGATAAAATTATTTTGTTATTTTCTTAAATGAAATTGAGTCTGTGTACATATAGGTTGTTTTTTTTTTGCGTTAAGATATGAATATAGACGACCTATATCAAACATTAATGTTCTGCCGCAATAACCTTAGAAACAAAATCACCGTAGAATCTGCCAACTTTGCCAAAAAATTCAAATTTCTCTTTATTCAAGTAAACTCGTAACTAAGTGCTTTTGAATAGTCAACTCTACTGTTGGCTCAGAAAGCTTTTCCTACCAAGAAAACCCAGCAAGAAACTCGGCGATTGCTCTTTTCAAAGTAATATTTATAACAAGTATAACTTTGCCCAGGGAGTAAGTTATAAGCGAATCCGCTAATATGGAAAAATATATTTCCTTATTGGCTGATTCATTTATTGCTATGAATTCCATAAATAAAATAGATTTGTTTATAACTTACCTTTAAGGCAAAGGTATACGTCTGAGCAAAGTTGGCATATACCTATTTATTATTTTACTTATTTTATTGTAAATTCTTGTTAATTAGAAATTATAAAATTTGGAATCATATGTCACACATTTAGGTTTGATTTAGGTCAGTTTTTTACCGTATATTACAGTATATCATGCTGAATATACGATTGTCACTCCACTAATTATTTTCGAATTTTCTCTAACTTTCGCGGGGAAAAAAAATTAAACGTAACATAAAACAATCTTAACATAATTAGCACACATTTCACTCCAAAAACAAATCTTAAGGCACACAAAATCGGAAAGCCAGCAATCTTGAAATTCTACAGATAGAAAATGGTACTAGAGAGAAAGAGTACAACTCTCTCTAAATATACAGATTTTTGGACACATTATAATAAAGTATTATGACAATATTTTATGCCGTATGTTACTTTTCATTTTGATATTTACATGTGATAAATATAAGGTTTTTCCTACAATAATCTCAGTTGTTTTATAAAATTTTACTCTCATAACCTTAAAATACTTAATACTATTATATTATTTGCACATCTTATTGTGATGGTGTCGTTTCATTTTCATTTCATTCAAGTTAACTCCTTAATAACAATTTCAATCATTGGAGAGAACTTTGCCTATGACCTTAAAATACTTTATACTATTATTTCTATGGGTCACAATTTTTTGTTAGACTTATTAATTTAATTAACACTCACACGGCAATATAAATCCAAAGTATACCAAAAATATGCAAAGTAAAAAATGTAAAAAATAAAATTATAGGCATATTAGAAAAAGAAGCGGTTTGTTCGATAACTTTGAAAATTCCAGTTTTACTTGCGACTTTACATTTGTGGAGTTATAGTTAATATAAAATAATGATAATGAAAATATATACATCTAAAATATTTCTTCACTAATAGGATACATTCATTTCATAAACATCTGATAATTAAACGTTTGCCCTCTCTTTATGAAATTTCACAATTCTTCATTATTAATTTATTCTAATCATACTGACGATTAAAAATATTTGTTATTTTATTCATTTTATACCTGGCAGCACTATTTGAAGCGTCAAAGTTCAAAATAAAAACTCAAAAAGGATGAGAAGCGTAATATAATCAAGTCTGGGTTCAGATAACCGTTCGGCATGACATTGATTTACATACATACATATGTTACATATGATTTACGCATTTATCGTGCATTATTTATATTACGGCAAAACAAAACGACATAGTATAAAAATTTGGATTACAAGCTAAATCAACAAATTATTTGAATAAATGGGTTCAAAATTACCATAATCGCAGGTAGCAGGAACTAGTCTCAAAGTCTACCCAAAACTCTACTTCACCAGGTGCGATTCGCTTTGCCGATGTTCCTTGGGTTCGAATAAAATATATATACATATAACAATCTTGATGAGTTCCGCGTATTTGGTTGTGCCTTACTTAAGCATAAACAAAACAAAGTGTCTTATTATATCGCTTAACCAAATTTGATATACCGCCGTTTGCCAATGGAAACGATTTTTTAAAGTCACAATTATTCCCCTACTTAAAATACTTATACATAATAACAATGTGCCAACAAAGCAACTTTTTATCATAGTGTTACTATATCTATTCACAATAATTCTATGGTTGATAACGACCGTCGATAGTCGGCCTACAGCCATACTTATTAATGGCAGTTTTTAATATTTTTAATACAATTTTCAAGTTTTCGGTGTATAAATTAAGCGGTACTTACACTACCTGTGCCAGGCTATTGTGAGGGCCGTCCGAAGCTTGCCCCATAGCCAGGGGTAGAGTCCGCCGCCGCGCCACGCCGTCCGGGCAACGTATTTCACGTAATCATAAAGCCCCCAGGGCGCGTGACCACCGTTCACGTAATACACGTATGTAAAACCGTCTTTACAACGGCCCTCTATCGAATAATAGTAAGGCAGGAATGAATGTAGTCTAAACCTGAAATGACCATTAGGAAATTTTAAATTCTGTGATCATAACAGGTAAAATCGTTTAGATACGTTTAGGTTGTATCTGAAATAAGTGTTGCAGTATGATTTTATTGCCAATACACAATTACGTCCTTTACGCCGTGATACCACACGGCGTAAAGGACGTCATTGTGAATAGAATAGTACCACCCTCATTTCTTACCTAGGTAGTCGTAAAAGGCGACTAAGGTAAGTCGACCCGCCATGTGGTATCTGGTTTAGTAGAATAGACTACCCTCTTTCTTACAGAGGTGTCGTAAAATACGACAGAGGTAAGTTGACGTCAGGCAGGCGGCCGGTCGTAAATCGCAGCCAAATCATGTGACAGCGTGTTTATAACATGTTTTGCCGACCCCACTTAGAGTGGGATAAGGGCAGGAAGATGATGATGATGACACAATTATGTCCTTTTTTTTGAATTACATAAGTGTATAGTGATTCATATTCTCTTTTAAGTACCACTCCTTATATAAATACTACATCTCAAGCCCCTTTTCAATACATGTCTTATGTGAGGTCAAGCGTGACTTCTATATACCTATAATATACAAGTCACGCCTGTTCCCTAATGGCCATTATACCAGCATTATAAACTATTATGAGGAGTCTATTATTTGTAGCCTATATGCACATTCCATTATTATATTATTCCATTATTATCCATTAAGCATGAAAGAAAAGTATTTTCAAAAAAGACTTTACCTTCGCTTTTCATAGAATAATATTGCTTCATTGTTAGTAGTGAGAACATGTAGAAATATGGCCTTAGCACGATGTTCATGTGGCAATTGTGGTACTGGTCCTGCCAGGTGATTTATCAGCACATCCAGAAGCAGTGTCGCTACACCCGATCGACGGTATGACCGAACAACACCTACAAAAATGATTTAATAATTTAAATAAAAAATATACTCTAAAATATTACTAAAATATTTCATATACTCATAAAATAGCTGTGTTACTATCTCTTCATTAAGTAGACACCCTCATCCCTATGAACAGAAATTGGTGGTTGGTTTGTTAACCTTTTCTTGCTTTTGCTTCATAAAATGCATTTATTAGTTACAACGTAATTAAATATTATGATTCTTTTATTACATACTACTGTGCCTACGCCCACCTAGAAATCAGTGTGTCACAAAGATTTTCTCGCGTAATACCGATTCCGTGGGAATTTTGATGTAATATACTATTACATCAAATAGTATTAAGCTAGATGTTCTTCAAAAATTACACTTTCTTTAAATGAAAACTGTACATAAACCCATCCAGTAGATTTTGAGAAAATTTATCACATACAGACAGACAGTTTTTGGCCATTTTGTTTTATAATATGTATAGAAGTAATCTCTTATATATAAAATAATCTTTTTATTCTGTATTGATAAGAAATCTCTTAAAAAAGGCGATTTAAGTATTTTAAATAAAGTTTTTACAATATTCAGCTAAAGCTGTCATTTTTTATTTAAACAGTTTTATTATATCATCATCATCTTCCTGCCCTTATCCCACTCTAATAAGTCGGCACAACATGTTATAAACTTGCTGTCACATGATTTGGCTCCGTTTTTACGACCGGTCGCCTGCCTGACGTCAGCTTACCTCAGTCGTACTTTACGACACCTCGGTAAGAAAGAGGGTGGTCTATTCTACTAAAACGGATACCACACGGTAGGTCAACTTACCTTAGTCGCCTTTTACGACATCTCATAAGAAATTAGGGTAGTACTATTCTATTCAGCCAGATACCACATGGCGTTTTATTATATAAATAATGAAATTAAATTTAGTTCATTATGTTAAACTTCATTATACATGTGTTTATTGATTGATTGATTATTGACAACTCAAAAAATGCAAACAAAATGAATACAATTTATCCATCGAACAACCAATAACATTAGTTAATCAGCTCTCTCGGAGTGAACTTTTTGTATCCACTCTTGCAATGGCCTCGCTTTTATAGATAACTAGCAAACGCCAGCGGCTCCAACCGCGTGGAATGATTAAAACCGTGTAATATAGTATTTTGATAACCATAAAAATGGTTAAAAGGTTGGTTTAACCTAAAATAAAAATGGTAAATAGTTGGGTTAACCTTAAAAGCTAGACATATACTGTCACAGACTTTTATTTAGAACTTTAAGAGGGAAACAATTTTGTAATACATGATTTTTGAATAACTTTCACAGTTCACTTAGCGCACGCAAGGCTTTAAATTTTGCTCTTTAGAAATATTTTTTATTGCTGCTCCTCTCCTATTCTACTTAGCATGATGTTATATAGCCTATAGCCTTCCTCAATAAATGGAATATCTTACACTCAAATAATTTTTCAAATTGGTCCAGTAGTTCCTGAGATTAGCACATTCAAACAAACTCTTCAGCTTTATATATTAGTACAATAGTTACACATAATATAAAAATATTTCCAAAACTATACTTACCAAGCGACAGTATATAAGCCACAAGAGTGTCTTTTGAAGCAAACCATCTTGAAAGAATTCCTCTGTCCTCTGCGTTAAGTTTAAGATATGGTTTGATCTCAGCGACTATAAGCCCAATTATTTGGCTCTTGTACACTGCAGCTAGGGCAAAGAACCTCTCTGAAGATGTGATGTCTTCATACCATGATTGTGGATATTCTATTGGAAACCAATCTCTACATAAAGATCTCACCTGTAATTAGTTACAGAAGTAATTATTTACAATTAATTAATAAAATTAAATCATTATCCTCCTGGCCTTATCATGTTGTCACATGATGGCTACGTATTTAGCGCCGGCACCTTGTTAAAAAAAGGGTGATTTATTTAACTCAACCGGATACCACACGGTGGGTTAACTTACCTTAGTCACCTTTTACGACACCTCAGTAAGAAAATGACGGTGGTACTATTCTATTCAGCCAGATACCACACTGCGTAATTATTCAAATTAAATACTAATCAAAATATTATACATGTTCGTGTTCTTATAAAGTCAAACAAATATTTTAACTCACTCTTTGCATTTTGAAATGTATAATTTAATAAATATTTTATTTAAAAGTAATATCTCCAATAAAATATTTATCCCTATTTAATTCTTAAGATTTATTGGGAGATAATTATGAATGAAACCTTTCACATGAAGTTAGATGTAGTAGATGTATGTAGTAGAGACATGTAGTTATTTATATACATACATTTTTTTTATAAAATAAGTGAAAATGAAGTATTAGAAGGTTTAAATTCACATTTTTTGCATATATATATACATCTACTGAAACTACAAATTAATTTATGTGCTATTTCATCTAGTTGAATTATGTAAATTTTATTTAAATTTAAATTAGTATATTTGTCACAGATTGCAATAATTCACTAACAACATATACAAGTTTACAATAGGCTGTTTACAACGTACTAGTGGGTGTTATAAAAATTTCTACTATTAATTATTATGGAAACTAATCATTTAACACTATGTCAGAGGTATGTAAGGAAAATACAATACTAAAGTAGGAATAACATCAACATCTACATTTACAGTTATTTATAGGATTTATAACCTGGGTTGCGACAGCTCATATGTAGGGTCTTTATGTACCCACAATACATTACATGTGAGAACAAGCTGCATTACACACAACCAAGTAAAAAGCTACATTAAATTATGAACAAAAGATTATTGAAATATAATAGAGTGTATAGCATTTTAACATGAATGTAAATATAAAAACAAAATACCTCTTCCAAATCATCAGGGCACAAGAAACGCAATTGTACATCTTTTAAAGAGCATTTCGCGTCCTTTGACTTCTCAATAATTACTTGGAAGCCCTCGGATAGGTACCTAAAGGAATTAATAATCACGATTCATCAATATATACGATAATAAATTTAGATTTGACCAATTTCGATCAATTAGAGAATACCGAAATAGAAACAATAATAAAGTAAATAAAAATGAATGAGTAAATTGGTGCTTATCAAATTGTTTGAACTATAAATACTTACCAACTAAACCCAGCCATTCGGCAATGTGGCCATTAAAAATAACATTTACACACTTAACAAGGCTAATCTTGTTATCATTTCAACATTTATTGTTTTCCACGAAATTAAAATAAGAATAATTACAAAATACGAGATCAAATTGACATTTGATTGATTTGACAGCTAATGTCAGTAGATGTTGACAGTTTTTACGCTGTACATCATAGATTACTAACTATAAAATAGATGGTTGAGATTCATACATTGGCGCGAGCCTATTTTCGGTGGTATGGGGGGGTGCAAAGTAGCACTATAGCTACTAACATTCTCATTCATAAAAAAATATCTGCCTCTCACCCGTTTCATTCATAAAAACGGATTTAGTCTCAGCTCTGACTCTTTCTCACATATGGAGTAGTAATATATATAACGTATGACGTAAAATCGTAGTAAAATTAGTGATGTACTTGGTGCGCTGAAACCGTAATTAGTGATGTCAAAAGATGTTTATCGATTCGCACACCGCTCTTACCGATTTTCGGATAACCGCTTTTCCTGTTACATACTAATAATGATTTTTAAATATTAATAAAACGAAATATTTAAGGAACTTCTTTAAGACTTTTACTGCAATAAAAAAATATATATACAACAACCGTTTTGCATTTCTAAGTGCATGCTTCTTAAAAAAAAAACGTTTTTCTTAAACACGCTAAAAGTACAACTTCAAAAATTATTACTATTTTTAAATAGGAAACAGGAACAGCAAGCTGACTAAAAATTATCCAAACAGAGCTTTCACAGTCCTCAAACTATCTTAAAAATGTAGGAATTGTAATTTAAATTATTATATATTATTATTAAACAAAATTAATTTAAAATATTCACTCGAAAACAAATGTACAAGATTAGTATTTGAAACAATAGATGCTTTCGTTTTTACCGTTTAAGTATTTAGAAAAAACATTATACTTAAAAGGAGTGTACTTAATGGTAAATTATAAATATTTCTTTTATATTTGTCTTTTTTAGATATATTAGTAGTAGTTTTATAGAATATTAGTGGTTTTTATCTCTAAGTATAATATTTTCCATGATATCAGTTAGCACTTCGGATTTATACATATAAAGTAAGAATTAAATTGTGAAATTTTGCCATATTTAATGTGCCAATTGATATCAAGCTTTGCGATGAAAGAAAATATCATGAACTATACTCCATGGGTTAAATATTTAACTAAATGTAAACATGTCAAAACAGGTACTTTATAGTAGGCATTATCTGCCTACTATAAAGTACCTTTTTTATTACAACACATTATACTAACATTAAATATAATTTTTAATTCTTTTAAAGAATTTAAAATTATTGATAGTATTCCCACCACTTAATAAGGTTAAATATGGTATGATTGCTATCAATAATTTTACAAACTTTGAAACAAATAAATAAGAATATTATTTAATATCCACTTTTAAGAACCCAAACATAAAGGTATTATAAAATTTTTAAAGAAAACGATGGACAATATTAAATACACTAAATTACTACACATTTAAGTATCACAGAGTGAAGCTCGTAGAATATTGATATTATGTTACGTTGGTTAATCTAATGCAATTACCATTTTAGGTCGTTTACTTGGCTAATTTGTATCTGCTGAAATTCATTAAATTATATATTGCTGTTTTGCTATACTAGATATATAAATATTTAATTTTTGAAAATAACAATCAATTTAAGAAAATTACTTTTATAAATATTGGAGATATTCTTTGGACCACTGCAGTTGAATTCCAATTTCTTCATTTGTTAATAATATTATTGTAATGACATATTTGTCACTCCTGAATCACATGGTTTTGTTTGTTTACATCTCGTTACGTTTTTATACTTATGGAGTATGTTAAAATACTAATATTGTTAAATATGAAAACTGTATCACTTTTTAAATGTTAATAATAGTAATATTAGTTAGTTACTTTTGCCTCATGTATCATAGTTCTATAACTTTACTTGCGATAAAATTTTCCATTTCCATTATCGTTTTTCAAGTATCTGTAGTACTGTGAATTCTCCTTAACATTAATACACCATTGTCTAACTCGCATTATGATAACGAATATGCAAAAAAACTTATAAGAAATCATATTTATGATTAACGCAAGTTAACCAAGAATTATAGTTTTTTAAGTTACATACATTTTTGACTAATTAATACTTTATATGCCATATAATGCCTTTATAATAATTTTAACTAGATCAAATCTTTTAGTTTTATTAGACAATAGCGTAATTATAAAAATTTCACAATTTAAATAATCCTGTTTTGAAAATATATTACTCCCAGGGTTGCTCAGGTTTTTAGTTTTGCTACACAAGTAAAAACACATGTTTTGAATAGGAATAAATGGTGTTAATGTTAAAATACACTATTTTTAGCAGCAATACAGGCAGAACTCATAATGCATTATAAGCCCGTCGTTTAAGTACACTAGCAATTAAACAAGCAACTAAGCAATTGTTATTCATTTTCCTTAGTAATGAAAATTTTAAACCCATTCATCTCAAAATATGAGTTTTTGAGTTGTACCGCTATTGCTGCACATGACCGATATATCAATATACTGAACGGGTAATATGATATGGCTTGGGTCTGGAAAATATTTCTGATGGAACACAAGGTACTATAACTATCAAACAATAATATTAACCAATAATGTTTTAAACAATGAAACCAAATTATGATCCGTTCTAGTGTGCTAGAGCCCCCTTATCCACGGATTTGAGAAAAAATCCATTGGGTCCTAGTTAAGAAGTTTCAAACTTTATAATGTTTGTCAATTATACTAATACGAATACTATTTTGAAGACACAACCTTCTCTTGAGTCTATAGCATGGAAGCGGACTTTTACAGCCTTATTCCAAAATACCGAATGGTTCAGGCGGCAAAATAAATTGTTAGTGAATAAAAGCATTCGCGCTGTGAAAATGTTATTACTAATGTCAATAAATGAGGCTAAATAATTATGATTCGACTGAAGCTCTTCATATATGTTCATCTGCATCATCGGGCTCGTGGACACTTCCCGGCGGAAGAGTTCGCAGCATATTTAACCTGTAATAAATAAGTAATTCTTAAATAATGTATAGATAGAACATTAGTTTGCAAAGGTAGTCTTATAGACACAATCTTGGCATTGATATCCCCTGAGTAGAATAGACCACCCTCAGTTCTTACCTAGGTGGCGTGAAAACCGATTTATGTAAGTTGACGTCGGGCAGGCGGCCGGTCGTAAGATACCAAATCATGTGATAACATGTTTAAAACAAGTTGTGCCTACCCCATTTAGAGTGGGATAAGGGTAGGAGAATGATGCATTGACAAATAACAGAAATTTTAAATTTTAACAATACATTTTTAGCTTCTACTGGTCTTAAATAGTGTCTGGAAAATATTTTTTACGTGTCTATAACTTTGTCTACAGTTATATTTTAAGTATAGAATAGAGACTATAATTATAAATAATATTTTTTTTTAATAATAAAATATAAGGGCATCTGTGACAATCTTTGTGTTATGTTAAATATGTTTGATTTTGTACTGTTAACAGTACCAGGCTAAAAATATTATGCTTTCCAAATACTGAATTGTATGTGACAATTAAGATTTTTATGTCTTTTAAGCTATTCTTATATGACACACTTTTTTGCATCACTATAATAGAGGAAAAATTGTACCAAACATTTTTTGTTATATTTCAAACGGATTAGGCAGTTAGCCCATTAGACATATAAGCTTCAGTTTTAATTGAAAGTGAAATGGACAGACTGGCATACTTTACATCAAATATTTACTTGTCTTCATCTAGTCAAATCAATTGACCTAATCATGTGCTTCATCCCATAAAGCATCAACAGCATATAGCCCTTAGACGTCATCCCAATGAGTACTCTCTTTGGCAATGACCAGGTTCATCTGAAAATTATTGCAAAAACATTTTAATAAATATGGAACAATCTGTGATAGCTTAGCGGTGAGGCCGTGCGACTCTGTAAAGACGATCATGGGTTTATACCCCGCGCAGGCACATGTCTAATTGACAATTGCAATTTATGACACGCTTTTCGGTGAAGGAAAATATGGTAAGGAAATCTGCATACTTCTAGCGAATTCTAGGGATATGCGTAACCTACCAATCCGCATTGGAGCAACGCGATGGTAGGTCTTTGCTACAATACTTCTCTCCAAAAACCGGATAGAGGAAGCTTATGGTTCCCACTGCTGGGGTGGATAACAGGCTGTTACTTTAAACATACACATGCCAATTTTTGTGTTTACAAACAAAAATGATTTATATTTGAAACATTTTAACTCACTTGAAGAATATCAGCCATTGTATCAGATATCAATGAATTCACTGCATCAACAGTAGCAGTGCCTTGACCAGACACAGTTACTCAGACAAAAAATCCAGTGTAAATGTGCATAACTAAATGGGAGAGTATGTTAAAGTATCTTGAACAAATAACTTTCTGTTAAATAATTAAAGTATGTCTATAATCCATATTGTCTGTCGCAGAAAGAATAAAAACTATTCAGAAATAACCACTTAAAACAGAATATAACTGATATTGGGTATGACATATGATATACAACACTTCAATAAAGCATACACAATAAATATTACTATAGAAGGAAAAGTTTTATTTTTATTATTTTAGTTTTATTTTTACTTATATTTTAAAATTAAAAAATAAAACTTCCCAATATTATTACAGTTCAATAAAAATACTAAGGATATACTATAATGCTATATGCTTCGAGGTCCCTGCTTTATACCTTGTAAACATATTAAATAGACAATAGGTTGAGATATACAAATAAATATATATATAAATTGAAAAACACTAGCTTAAATTGTACTATATATTATAGAAAAAGAATATAGCACGAAAAATACTATATTTTTATCGCTAGTTGCAATTGTCGTGCTTTTTTTAATTAACTGTGAATGGAACGCACCCGCAGCACTGCATAGGGATTAGGGAATGTTTGAACGAAACTCATTCATGTATTTACGGGGCTTAGTTAGTTAGTAACTGTAACTCCGTGTCATTATCCAGCGAAAAGTAGTAAAAAATAATCATGGAAAAATAAATAATGATTGAAAATACATTTGTACTATTTTTTTTTCCTGAATTTCCTAAAAGTACTATATTTTTTTTTATTTAAAAAGAAAAATACTATTTTTCTTCAAAAAAAAGGTGGCAACCCTAATCGCGCCCTTTTTGATTAAATAGGGGCAACACTGTGCCGTTATTGTTTCCGGTGGAGGGTGGAGTCTTCCTATTGATAAAACGTTTCAGTGACATTGAGTCCTTGTTCGTCATTCAAGAGAAGTGCATCTTGGAATGGGAATTGTGGTATTCCTATTATATCGTGTTCATGTATATAGTGTACGTTGACATCAGAAGTGTAAAAGTTTACTCGCGTCGTGCCTGTTGTCCGCGCATCTGATTTACGGCAATTTTGGCTTTTTAAACTTACTCTTGTCTAATTTTAATTAAAAATCATTTGTTGGTTTGTATATTTTTGCGTAAGTAAAAAGTGATTACAGTTATATATTACGTATAACGAACGTTTCTGGTGAGTCAGTACGTTTCAATTTTCTTCGTATTAAATAGTGCAAAAGTATAGTTTATTTGTTATTAAGTTTTGGATAACTACTCACATTTTATCCGAGAATGTTTGTTGAAATTCAAACATTTGAGTTGTTGAGTTTGTGATAGTGAATGTATATAGTGCTTGTGTATGGTGGAGGTTTGTGCATGTGTTTTTTACGAATCCTGCATGTATCAGGTATGATAACCGATTGTCCACTCTACATTTAGCACTATATATATTTTCTATTTTACTTCATCGCCGATTATAGCAAAATAATTTTATTATTACTTTTGCATAATTACTCTGTTTTAATCATAGCTTAGGTAAATATAAACATTGAAATCTTTAATATTTAATGACTAGCAGCGTCTGACTGCCCTCCTGTAAAAGCTGCAGGGCTTTTTCTTCGCATTTAACAGTATGGTTGAAGTGGACGCTGCAGTGTTCTTTCTTCCCATACTGTGTAGGCGTTTTGTTGGTAATGTTCGTTTTCTGTATCGTCGAACATTAGCTTCAAAAGCGCGCTACTTTGTTAGACGTTTTATTAACGGGCTAGCCATTATAAAGGTGACGTACTGATTTCTGAAATTGCGCAGTTTCGCTAATTCGTATGTCATTAACTTTTACATTTCTTTCTTTTAATGGTTATGTGTTGCGGTTGGCAAAGAGCCGGTATTTGGCACCTGCAATACATGTAAAACCTTAATTCTTTTCCCAGTCGCTTTTGGCTACTGATGTTCGAGTGCACGCTTACATCTGTGGCTGAAATTACGGGAATCCAACTTAGCTTCATAAATTCAGACTTCACATGAGTATTAGTTACCTCAAATGCATTTTCTCAAATTACAGGTCGAAAACTGTGATGCAGGGTCTGTACTGTGTAGCTGGGAGAGATATGTCACCACTAGGTGATGAAGCGGTCGAGGACGTCCCGCCATACGGCTACGGCGGATCGTAGCCGAACGCGAAGACGCGTATGACGTCTTCGGTCCTGTTCCTGGTGGTTTACGCTACTGTTCGGCCTGGCGCTGTTCGAGCGCTCGAGGCGATGGCGGAGCGACAGCAGTGATTTATAAATTATGTTTATTATGACAGAAGTGATTTATAAATTACATAAATATTTACTTTCAAATTTATAGAACAGTCTTTTTATATTGCTGTTATTCTTTCATTCATTACACATACTATTATATCTTTCATTAGCACTGTAAATGTAAAGATATCTCAAATCATAACTATAAATAATATGTGACAATCATATTAAAATAAAAAATTACTCTTAATCTTGGATCTGAGGATTCTTGAATCTGCAATTAATCAATCAATTGTTTAATCAATCGTAAATTTAAATTTTGCTTTTGCTTTTTAATTAAAAATCAACAATACAATCAACAATCAACAACAACAATTATATAAAGCAATATACCCTATATTGCTTTATACAGAATAAACTTGCTCTCTTTTGCTGTTTACTCCCTTTTCATCCGAGTCTCATTATAGAAAACTTGACAATCATTTTTAAAGTTCTAATATAATACAATGAAGTATACAACTTCAATTGAAAATACTTCTAAAAAAAAATATTAAGTAGACCATTTAAGTTATGTCCAAATTATTCATAACTAAGATAGATAAACACACTTATGATCAATTAGAACAACTTCTAAAAAACTTTACCTTTAATGTTCCATTATTAATCATTTATTGCACATCAAGACACTAGAAGCTATATAAAATTGCAAGACATATATATAGCTAATTCATCAATCGAAATTAATGTACATATCATAATTTTTATATAACGATAACTAAGTCAAATAGGAAATAAAAATTATACTGCATGTTAAAGGTGTTAGGTTATCCATGCAAGGTTAGGTTATTATATTTAGAACTAGCGGCCTGCCCCTGCTTCGCACAGGTATAAAATAGCCCATGTCAGTCAGTGTAAAAAAAATGATTAAAATCGGTCGAGTAGTTTTGATTTATTCATTACTACGCGGGGCCTGAAAGCGTTTAATTTGGAGAAAAACAATTTCCTTTTCCTTTACCAAGAAGATTTCCTGCTATCTTTGGAATATCTAAATTTGTATAGTACATTTTTACTTATTTACTTTTACATTTTCCCTATGTATTTTATTTTTACAATTAATTACAGAATGTATTTAAACAAACTCTTAAAAGAGCGACATAGCTGCTAAAGTCGAAGTGTTATAGGGCGAAGCGTGGCGTCCTCACGGCATTCTAAATCTGTAATATCTCCGAAAATGTTCACTTAAATTACATGCTGTAAACGGCCATATATATATATAATAAATCAACTATTTATTTAAGGTACTTAATTGGATAAGGATTAATGCTGTATTGTATAAGAATTGCTTCAAAAATATGGCATAATTTTTCTTAAAAAGTAAATGACAAAAAATGCTATAGTGGGTTATCCATAAGAGATTGACATATATCATCGCGGACTTTTCTGTAGACCTTTTCAAGATGCACAAATTCTTAGTACATTATTTTGATAAATCTCGTAGGGTTAGGCTGCGTTTGCAATGTAAGCGGAAAAAAATGAAATTATTTACAGAAACCTCAAAAATTACAGTATTTCTCTACTCCGTATTGAATGTTATTATACGTACAAACCTTCCTCTGGAATCCACTCTATCTATTGAAAAAACCGCATCAAAAACTTTTGCGTAGTTTTAAAGTTTTATGCGTACATAGGGATATAGGGACTTTGTTTTATAATATGTAGTGATGATGTAGTGATGTGAGAATGTAAATTTTAAGAAAGCTCTTACTATTATTGAGATGCACAAAATTCATTAAAACTCAACACTTACATTTATATAATGATTAAGTAAATCCTCTTCTTATTGTTTTATGACTGCACGTTTCTTCGTTGTTATATTTCTCATTTTAAGAAATATCTCAACAGTCAACAGCTACTGGTGAAATAAGACTTTATACATTTAATTTGCTTCTAGTGATATTTGTTTCAAGAATTTTGCTAACTAAATTAAAACAAAATTATACATTTTAGTAAAAATTAAAGTACTAGAACTTTACAACGGGAAATTTAAAAATTTAATAAACCGCCCATTCATTGATAAAATCAACTTGTTATATGATAGACAGTCAAAATGAGAATGAGTGCGTAAAAATATGTATTTAGGAGTGGAGCGAGATGCAGCTGAGACTATTTTCATACAATTTATTCATAAATACGTACATGTGCAAGAGGGATGCGATATAGCGATGTGTTGGCGCCTGTAGTAAAACCGCCCTGCTGTACATATATTTATAACAATAATGGAATCTAATCCTTTTAAAACTTTATATGTAAAACTTTATATTTGCTAATAATAATACTCTGTTTACTATAGGGATGCGACTTGGAGTAGAAAAAAAAATATTTTTCCCTTTAAAATAAATCGATTTTTAAAAAATCGAGTAAAATCTATTTTTCTGACTATTTGAAAAGTAGCCTTTCTTAATAGTGATAATTAATTATAATAAAGGCTAATTAAAGCAGACAACTACCAATATATAATAACAGATTCACTGCTTGTGACATTCTTATATTTATATATTTTATATTTATATTTTTACTATTTATATTAAATTCTTATATTATACTAAATATCTGGGTGACCGAGCTTCGCTCTGTAATTTTTTACAAAAAAAAACTTAAAAAAAAGAAAAAAACAATTATTTAGATGGGATCGATCCTTGGCATTCACATTTCTCGAGGCTGCCCGCTAACCGAATAAGCTACGTCGACTTGACAGTTAATGGCGAAAATTCAATTCAATATAAATGTTAGTGTTTTTTAATGCTCAAAAATAGGGATAAAACAATATTTTTTTACATAAAACCTAGCTAGATCAATTTTTCTCCCCCAAAACCTCCTACATGCTGGATTTCAGGAAAATCGTTGGAGCCGTTTCCGAGATTCGGAAAATATATATAAATACAAGATTAACTCATTTAAATATTAAGATAACAGATGCATTGTACGTGATTTTTTTACCTCTTTTTCTTCTCAAAGAGAAAAACATACGCTCATCATTTTTACCAGTTATACGTACCAAAAGAAATATTAAGTATTTCAGAGTGGAGACAGGTTCAGATAGCTTTCGTCTTTGGCAGTTTATTTAGTAATTATATACTTAAATTAGTTTACATTAAATAAAATTACTTATACCTATTTATAAAATGGTTTAGTTTAATCGTTTGTTATAATTTTAAATACAGAGTACCGCAGTTCTCCTCAACTTTTATATTTCGCGTAATCAAGCCCTCAAAATCAATGAAATTTATAGAGCAACTTTTTTATTTGCTATCATACAACGGAAACGAAGACATTGGTCAGTAAAGTAGATTGTGTACAAAGAAAATTAAATTAATAAATAATTACAAACAACCTTACAAGACCTTAAGTCCTTAATTCTATGTAAACTTTTTATGTAAAATTTTGGGCCAGCTTTTATCGAAATAGAAATATTTGTTATTTCGTTTATATATAAGTATTCAATTTTGTATTTACTTAATATTTAGTTTACTCTATTATTGCAAATAAAGCAAAAATAGTACATTTCAAACATTAAAACTTTTTATTCCAGTCTCTGTCGTGAAAAATATTTTAATGCGTTTCTTTTTTGTGTGCTTGCTAAAAAATAATTTGTAGGTATAATTAATCCATATTGATAACATATCCAATGTCCTTACGAAGTTCATTTGACGTTACTCAATGATTCAGCTGCATTGTACACATGTTGGCACTTGGGTCGTATATTGTTGGATTTGATTTCGAAGCGATGCTCTCCAGACGCCGAGGTATCGCCTTACACATCAGTATCTGGTATCTGGAGACCAATTTCACACGAACTGTCGTTAGTAACGACTACTTGAACATGCGGTCAGTGGCAAGCAAAAGCTCTCGTTTCCGATCTTAAGATTGTGCTAACTTTTTACGTGTTCGGTTTGAAACTAAGTAATATTTAGTATGTCTTTGTGCTTTAGTAATTTTAGTGGCAGTAAGAGGCTACTTTACTGCTTCTTACTCTTAAGCGAGGTGCTACTTGGGTTGCATTTGAATATCTCGATTCCTAGTGACGTACTTTAAGTAGTAGCGATGTATTAATTATAATAAAGGGATTATTTAAATTGAATCAATACATAAGTTTAATTCATTTAAGCCGAAAACGCTGCTAGCATGGATGGGATCAATCTACGTGGGAATAGTTGACTTACATTATTTAGCTTTTATACAAGCTTGTATATCTTTGTTGTATTGAATATATTTACTGTTGTTTTATCCTAAAAAAGGGTTTAATAAATTAAAAGAAGATTTTTTTTATTGTTATTTGAATTTTACAAAGGTTCAGGAAATTGGGACTGTGAAATTGGGTGTGTTAGTTTCTGCCCACCTAATTAATAACATGCATCTCTGTGCAAAAAACATTGGTGAACGTTTAGGATGTCTTTCGGCATGCAAGCCTGTGAAACGCGATCCGCCGCCGCACGCGCCTCTAACCCCGGTTCATTTGCACTCAATCTTAATATCCCGCAAGATGCTCCATTACCGATTCATAACAGCCACGCCTGTCGTTATTATTGTGTCTAAAGATCCAATTTTCAGAATTGAGATAATTTTATGTGTTTTTAAATGTTGCGAAACTGAAGTTATCTATAATTGTGTTACACATGCTAAAAAGAAATTTCTTAGTTTTTAGGATATTAGCAAATGGCGCCTATGTATTCCTTTAGGGTAAATATTTATCGCTTGTAAAATTGAATTCGCAAAAATAGTATTTAAAATAAAAAAATTGTCTAGGTATCGGTTCTCATAAATGTGCAGATTTGTACGACGATTTTATTATATTTAATTAATAAACAATTTGGACAAGTTATGGTAATAAAAAAGTAGGTATACTAAAAGTTATACGAAGCGCCACAAAGTAATACTACTTTACAGAGATTTATTATAATTTATACAGTATACCGTAGCCTGTGGGCATCAACTAGCGAGAAGGATTATATCTTATCAAAAAGGTTGCGTTTCCTTGTTGGTAAAATATAAGCATTTTTTTATGATTTTTAAATCGTTAAGTGTAAAAAAAGAGAAAAACATAAATCGAATGTTCGAAAAATAATTCTGGATTTTCTTATCCCCGATCTCTTTAAAACGACCGTTTGTCCATTACACTAATTAATGACATGTTGTATATTTATATCTTATTGGAGCATTTTATAATTGATATTTAAATACAATTATACATATTGTAGTAGTCATTTTGATAATATTATAAGTGATAAATCAACTGTATGTCGCATAAATTCTCTTAAGTCGCATAATTATGTAATTTGTCGATAATATTGGTCATTAGTCGGTTGCGAAAATGTGATAAGATATGTGAACAAGGAGGCTTTGTAGCGGGCGGGCGCGACCCGGCCGGAAGCGGGCGGCCAGGGGTCGCGCGTATCATATACCCTTTGTCAATTCTGGGAATTAGCGAAAGAGTATCATACTCTTGATCTCATTGCAATATATGAAACCTCTTTTTATTTATATCTATGTATAAAAAGAGAACAGTTTATAGATTCTTTCAATAGAGCCGGCGGCTAATCTTGTTAAGTTCGATGGTAAACGGATTTTTTTACCTGTTAATGACAGTTTTGTTTTGAGGAGAGATCGAAACTAGACTGAAACACAGCAATTTGTAGCCGGACAGCCTGTATATTACCTATTCCTTTCCAAAAATTTAACGATAATATAACTTCGAGTATTTACAGCATCTAAAGGATTTCTTCAACTATACTTAGAGCTACAATTTCCTGCAACAGAAATTTTAAGTTTTTTTTAAAATCGTACACACATAATATACAAATGTTAATAGAGACGAAGCTACATGAATATAGTACAGATTTTTGAGATTGAAATAGCGTAAGTAATGCAATAGTAATAATGTACAAAGGTAAACCTTTACACAATATAATACGAAGGCAATTGGTAAAGCAATAAGTCTCTTGGAGTAAATAACACGTTACGTACACAAATCCTGAAAATGCAAGTAATCGCAAAATCCCGAGCCGCAAAGAAAAAGAATGATGTTTAGCTTGCGTACGTAGTTGCGATGGTATAACGCTGATAGTCATCTATAAAATTTTTATATTTGATATTTAATAATGCGCGAAAACACACCTCGAAATCATTTTAAAAGCGAATAGTGCATAAACTTAGCAAAAGGATTGGGGTGCCGCCTGCATTTTTTCAATAGGTAAAATAACTGTATATAACTGATTTTTCAGTATTATTGTACCATCGTGCAATAATCGAATAAAAATGGCTTTAAAAGATGGCTTGTATATCTTTGTTATTAATTTATATGTAGCTTGATTGTAAATGTCATTATTTTTTATGCAGTCAAACAATGAGCTATTAAATGTAATTTAGGATATTTATAATAATAAATATATTTTTAATTCATTCAAAACTTTTATTTTATAAGTAACATTAATATTATATTACTAATTAATTAATCACAATTATAACTTATAAGTTTATTCAATAACATATTATATTATCAACTAAATACTTGAAGGAATACAATTAGCTTTGGAACCTGAGGTGTTTCGTGAATTCTACGAGTACTGTAGGCTTAAATTAGTTACAAACTACGCACTTATAATAACGATAAATTAAATAAATAATTGACAATTGTTATTACGAAGATATTTTTGTAATAGTTTGTCAATTAAGTTTGCTATAAAAATGTCTAAAAAGTATGGAGCATTAATAATAATTATATTCGTACGTATAAATATACAAAAGTAATTGTAAAATCATGAGAAAATCTTAATGAGTTATACCTAAATTATTTTTCGTGCGTGTCAATTATTTACAATTGTTTGAATCGAAACATAATAAAAAGCGCTGATCGGTATTATATTCTCTTTCAAAAAATCAAGAACATTTAGAGTTTCGTCAGATTTATATGAATTACATTAAAGAAGGAGATACGGGAGGTCTTAGTCCAATTGAGTCCAAATTCTATTCTGTTACCAATATTATATTATTAAGCAAGATTTGTCATGACTGTCATTTTAATATGAATGGAAGAGAATATTGAACATATTTGAGTTTAATTTTTATTTCTTCTCGTTTTATTTGTTTATACGTCTATTGATATTATACAATATGTAATATACAATAATAATTTTAAGACTTTTTTAATATTATCTACACCACATAAACCGTAGTAGTTACGTTAATTGTAGTGCTAATAAAAAAAGCTTTAATAGATATCAAATTACTATTCTAGGTTCAACAAAGTTCAAATATTTACATGAATCGCATTCTAACTGTAGGAACATAAATATATTGATGATGGATTATGAGTATATTAGGGGAAGTCTGAAAGTTGCGCCCATTACAGAATAGATGAGTAGTGCGAGACTAAGTTGGTATGGTCATGTAATGAGGAGGGATAAAAATCATGTGACCAAAAGAGTTTTAAATATAAATGTGGATGTATGGCTAGGGGGAGACCGAAAAAAGATGGTTGGGTTGTGTGAAAAATTATATGCATGTTAAAGGAGTGGCACCAGAGTTGACGAATGATAGAGGAGAATGGAAGACATATTTTGCCGACCCTACTTAGAGTGGGATAAGAGTAAGAGAATAACGATGATGATTATGATATAACTTTTAGCTTCAGAAATGGGCAGAAATGAAACATAAATTGTATAGTATAGTTTAAGTGTGACGACGAATGTTTTCTTTCACAAACCTATCTTGACCACTATATGTATCTGTACCAGATGAATAATTTAATAAGTAGACTTAATCCCTTTTATATGTTTAATCATAAAAGGCATTAGGATCGCCTAATTTTTACGGTAAATATTTCAGTGGTCCAAACTTGTGAATATTTAAATAACTCTCTAAACGTAAACCTATATACTCGTATGGCTGGCCAGAAAAGTGTGCGTTTTGGGCTTGTTAAGTTGTTCTCGCCTGGAGCGGATATAGCCAATACAATTTTATATTGATGATGTTGTTTAAGATGAGGAAGCGCCAATTGGTAGTTATACATTTTTTGAAGGTAGCGTAGCGGCAGGTAGTGTAGTAAAGGTATAAAATGTAAAATCATTTTTAGGGTTGGCTAGAAAGAATAATTGTGTAAGGATAATGAATAGCTTCTCCGATGTTTAATATTACAATTTAATATAATTCATATAGTGTAGGTAAACATATACAACAAATTAACATTTAAGATAATAAATGTAGATATCAATGTTAATTTGTTATTCTTCTATATTTTTAAGACCCTAGACTATAGTGTTACACACATCAGGAAAGATATTATGGTAATCTTAGATATCAACATGTTTTTCCAATAAATGTTTGCTTTGCGATGTGATTAAACGCACGTGCGCTTACGTTCGGATCCCATGTGGGGATACCATGATATTTACAATACCTACTAGACATTCGTAAGTCATGACCTAATTTTAAAGTTTGGACTTACGACAAAATTTGGAAGAGATATAACTCTTAGTAAGCATATATTTTTTTATTATTATTATTAGGGCATTAGGGATGCCCCGAGTAGTGCGGCCAATCTCCACATGATGGGTGCAAATGGGAAGGAACAGGGGAATAGAGTCCCGGGGGCGGTAAGCTGTGGGTGTATCGAGGTTGCATCTCGTGGTAGTCTAAGATCGGCGCTGGCTTCAGGTACTGATCTAGTTCTGCCCCGTCAGGCGGTCCGTCGGCTAGCAACGCCCCGTCTACCTCAATGCGAGAGAAATCTATTTGAGATCGTTCTGGGGTTATTTCGCGTTTAAGCCTGGTCGTCGTTGCCGGTGGAGGCTTGCGGCGTCGAGGTTGATATTTATAATCGGGATACTCTCTTTTGTGTTGCGTACGTAACCTTTCCGCTTGCTTGACGAAAGGCAGTTTCTGACTGTCACTCAGGTTTCTGTGAAAAATAATATTATCATAGAAAGTGATTTTAGTGTAGAGTTGCACTTCATGAGTATATAAATAATCTAAAATGAAACTTATCTATACTAATAATATAAACTGTTGGTCTGTTACACTTTCACGGCTATACCGTTGGAAATATAATGGCGAAATTTATCACATCTGTATACCTGCCTAAGATAGAGGATAATAACATGTGATATATAGGAATGTCCAAAAATATGGCAGCGGCATACCTAAATAGAGATTTTTCTAGGAAAATTTAAGTGATTCTTAGGGTGATGCTAGTAGACATTTTACATTTTACATTGTGTTCTCTGCATTTTGCAATCTTGACTGGACTTCTGCGTCCCGCCCGGTGACTATAGACTTAGTATTACTAGAGTAGGGGAGCCATATGCAGGTCTGTAAGTGATAGTGATACAATAAATAATGAGAGACAAAGAAGAGACAGATAGATCACCCTCATTTGCATTCTGTTTATTGTAATGTGTCATATTTTAGGCTTGCTTCCCTCCTCTAGTATAATAACTCTAAGACGCTGTAAAAGCCATTAGAGCTAACAGCATAATGTCAATTACAAATATACGGCATATATAGGCGTGTCATCTATATATATCAATTTTAATAAGTAAAGAAGCGAATGTAATAGTAACGTAAGATAACATCAGCAGACTATTTCCAGATGCCGACCGCGGCGCGTCGCTCTGCAAATGTGCCGTAAGATCCGTTTAACTGTACCATTTGGATCACTCTCAGACGAATTGCGTAGCTATTGTTTGGACAACGACCACAATGATAAAATATTATAACCTAATAATCCAAGAATTAAAAAAATTAAAGATGGTTAGCCAGCCAGTTGAGTTAGCCATTCGCAAGTTCTTACTTTTAAATGTGTACGTGTGTCGTAGTGTGAGGAATAATTTACTTTTTAATTATCAATATAAAGTCGAAATGTTCATTCGCTTCTATAGTCTAGTTTTGCGTATCAAATTTTTTTTGCATTTGTAAAAAGGGCGCCAAAAGACAAGACCCCTTAAGCTGTACTAGTGTCTAGGAATTCAGACCTATGGACAGAATATTGGTTTAGAGTGACATATAGCGAAGGACTGGTAATATGACAAAACATCTCGCTGTCGGAAGTGTGGATAGAAAACGATTAATACCAGGAAACTGGACCTTGTCTTTGCAGGCGAAGATGTGTATAATATATATTTGCGATCGTTATTTTATCGTATTCATATAGGGTGCTTTTGGACCTCTATATCTTTGGAGGGACCACTTAACTGTTAGTTAAGTTAGTTTAAAGCCTTGTTGTAAGTGTGAACTAGTGTATCTTTATTTTGTGGTTGTAAACCTTCAAGCGGCAGCGGCTGACGCAATTTATTGGTTCTGCATTCTTTGAAATGTGAAGCAATTTGACTTTTGAAGAGCGAGATCGCGTCATTCACATAGGACTTTACAGGTCTTATGCAAGTTTTGTGGTGAACTTTGTTGTGAAATGACATGTTACTCTTTTTGCATAACATCCGTTATACCGGGATAAGTAGAATAGGCAGTATTATATACTTAAAACAGAGTTTTCTTGCAGAAAATCTTAGGCTACAGGCCTTATGCAAGTTTTGTAGTAAACTTTGTTGTGGAGTAACATTTTTGCATGACATCGGATAGGCCCATGTAAGTGGAACAGGAAGCATTGTACAGGGTGTTTATTTTTAATATACCATTAAAGGTATTGCCTATCGTTATCTATCGTATCTAACATAAATAAATCATCTTCATCTCCCTACCCTTATCCCACTCTAAGTGGGGTCGGCACAACATGTTATAAACATGTTGTCACATAATTTGGCTAAGTATTTTACGACCGGCCGCTTGCCTGACATCAACTTACCATAATCATATTTTACGATACCTCGGTAAGAAAGAGGGTGGTCTATTCTCCTTAACCGGATACCACACGGCGGGTCGACTTACCTTAGTCGCCTTTTAAGACACCTCGGTAAGAAATGAGGGTGGTACTATTCTATTCAGCCGGATACCACACGGCGACTAACATAAATAAATCCATTTCATATTTGGTACAAGTCACTTACAAAATTTAGTAAAATGTAAACGTAATAATTGAATTTGTATACGCCATTATTGTTACAGAAATTCGCAAATAGTGAGACCCATCACTGCTTTCTAGTTAACAATTACAGCCACATTGGTGTTTTTTTTATTTCTATCGTTAATAATACTGTTTAAAAAAAACGTAAGTAGCTTTATTTAGCCTTGCCAATATACCACTTGCCGACAGTTCGTGAGAGGGTCGACGAATCACAACAGAGCAGCAATCAGCATCTTTTCACCGACTGTTTTCTTTGATGATTCGACCGTTTGCTCTGAATAGTCATGTCATTCTTGTGTCATAACAGTTCATCGCGGGTGGCCGTAGATATCAAATACAATCCATAAAATGTATAACATTTCTGCAATAATTTTTTTACTAGAAAAATGTACGGCTTATAGATCTAAACTATGATTTATATTTACTCGAATTAGGCGCTACTTTGCGGAGACCACATAAATAATAACAATATTATTGTTATTATTTATTAACAATATTATTGTTATTATTTATTGCCATAGAGAGATTTGGTAATGTGATAGCCCAGCGTTAAAACCGTGCGACTCTTTCGAGGAGGTCACGGGTTCAAAACCCGGGCCAACCAATGCGTTTCTATTAAAACTTATGCGTCCAATTGATAATTGTAATTTATCACACGCTTTTCGGTGAAGGATCGTGAAACCTACATTTCTCTAAAGAATTCTGGTCCCATGTGTAACCTACCTATCCGCATTGGAGCAGCGTGGTAGTTCTTAGCTCCAATCCTTCTGTCCGAAAACGGGGAGGGAAGGCCTATCCTCAGCATTGGGATAGTAAAAGCCGTTACTTTACATTTTACTTTATAAAGAGATTTGTGTAGTGTCCAATCATTTTTCATACATAATACATACACGACTTATAAAAATGTATACTATACAAAACCTCTTAACACACTGTTAGCTAGCTAGTATCATATAAGTATCAGTACTAAATATGGACAGATTTAGCCCCATAAAAGAAATGAGTTCATTTTATGATTAAAGTAATACGCAAAAGCGGCAGTAGGAAACAACTGAATAATAAAAGTTGAAAGGGCGAGAAAGATCACATCGATACGTTCTATCCTTTTCGTGTAGTTCTGGAGCTTCTTGTCTCACGCAACTGTTCATATCTAACTTATACACCCATAATATAAGGAAAGAGTATGTTAGAAAAGTAAATGAAATCATATAACTGACACTGTTTAATGTCAGTCACAAACTATCTTAACGTTTCAAATTGGCCGTGAATATCGAGCGTTTGGTTGATTCGTAAACTTTTTAAATTCGACCAAAGCTCCAGAGGAAGGCTCGAGACAGTTAGAGATGTTATCACATCACTTAGCGGCGATAGCATTTTAATGAGTAAACAATCGATGCACGCCGCTCGGTTGGGCGCCGCACGCGCTCTCTACTCTTGTACATTTGCAATGCATTCTCATTTAAAAAGAAACCTTATTTATGGACGTCTAAAGCTCAATAAAGTTTGTGTTGCAAATGAGTAGCCATAGTATGCTTCCCCGTCCACTTTCTCAACCCCGCTTGCAGTACTTGATGTTAGTCATCTCTTCGAACGCGATGTGCTCATTAAGATAACCGCGGGATGGGTTGACGTTAAAATTGCAATGTTAGTCAGATTAAATTGTAAAATTCTATTTTGTGTAGTTGTATCGTGATGATCACGATTTCCGTCTTCTTAGCCAAAAATATGATATTATAAATCTTACACTATTCAAAGCTTTAAATAAATATAGTAAAGATAGCAAAATATCTTTTTTGCGCATTCAAAACATGTCATAAAATCACTTAACTGCAAAGAAAAACCTTTTTCGAAACTATTATATTTTTTCATATTTTGATCTATCTGGCAATATGTATGTACCTTTGAAAATGAGTGATGTTATACTGATACGAAAAGCTTTTTATATTCAAATTTTTCATACAATCCTTAGTAATACTCAAAAAAGAGTTTTAATAAATGTGGCTTTTTTCATAATAACATAAGGGAGAAAAATTGGAACTCGGTTTTTTCACGCCCAGGATACGAATCCACGAAAAATAAGTGAGTTACGCGACCTCATCGTTGGAACATCGGAAAATTTTCCTCGTTGTTGCCATGGTATACGAGTATAAGCTACAATTGAACTAAATTCCATAAATATTGCTCCAGCAGATTAAGCCATGAAAGTATAACAGACAGATTTTTACATTTATAATACTATTATGGATATAGATTGAATAGATATACGAGGTTAATTGATTTATAGAAGAAGGCGTTACTTTTGGGGAATTCCATATTATAGAAGTTACAATAAAATTATTTTGTTGTAATCCGCGGTAGTGAGTGTGTGTAGTGCTTGTGTGGAGTATTGGTGTTGGCGGCGTTTTGTAAACGTGTGGTGACTTGTTCTGCATGTATGGGGTCTGTGATTGTTACTTGCTTCATACACTTAGCATTACATATATCTTACTAATATTATAAGTGCGAAAATTTGTGAGTATGGATGTATGTTTGTTACTCTTTCACGGCGAATCCGCTGAAGAAATATAGATGAAATTTGGCTCAATTAATCCTTATAAACCAGGGTAACATATAGGCTATAGAAATCCTGTTAATTCTACAGGAAAATGCCAATGACGTCAAAGGAAAATGACGTCGAAAAATACCAATTATTATCAACTTATCACGCGACAATAGTCCACGGAAACGAAGTTGCGGGTAAAATTCTCTTAATAAACGCGGATTACAGCAAAATAACTTTATTGTAACTGCTATGTTTTGTTAATTGTTAATATACTCACTTCCACATAGACCCAAGGGATTTGCTGAGTTCTGCGTTATGTAGCGAAGGCCGCTGCTCAGAAAGACGGCGGCGCATTGCTTGCGCGAACACCATGAAAGCATTCATTGGACGCTTTACATGTTTTCTTCGCATACAGCCACCGCCTCTGCAAATAATAAATTATTGAACGTATAAAGAATAAAAATCTTATTGCGTCGCAAGATCCTTGTCATACCCGAAACATATGTTCTAAATATTTTAACTCAAATAAAAATAATAGCAAATCAAAGGGTTAAAACTAATCCAACACTAAAAAAGTCATTTAAGTCACTTCTATATGCTTAGTATTCATTCATTTAAAGTGAAAATTCATAATATTATATAGAATTATTCGTTATTTTGTGGAGTTTCATTATACTAAAGTAATGTTAATATCATTTGTGCCAATCAATAGAATAAGTTATTAGTGGCCCATTACTATTCGTTTTTGGAGAGAAGGGTTCTAGCTGAGACCTACCACGCTGCTCCAATGCGCATTGGTGGGTTAACATATCCCCAAAATTCTCTAGAGATATGCCGGTTTTCTCACGATGTTCTCCTTCACCGAAAAGCGTGTGATTAACTGCAATTATTAATTAGACATAAGTTTTAATAGAAAAACTCTATGGTGACTGCCCGGAGTTTGACCTTGTGACCTCTTCAAAGGTCGCACGGTCTTACCGCTTAGCTATCACAGTTTCAAAGTTATTATATTTTAAAACATTTTCATGTTAATCCTACTAATATTATAAATGCGAAAGTTTGTGAGTATAGATGTACTCGTATGTTTGTTACTCTTTCACGGCGTATCCGCTAAACAAATCTCTATGAAATTTGGCACAATTATTCCTTATACACCGAAATAACATACAGTCTATAGAAATCCTGTTCATTCTACAGGAATAGGATGACATTGAAAAGCGCCATCTATTATCGACCTAACACACGACAACAGTCCACGCGAACGTCGCGGGTAAGTAATAAAGTCGCGGGTAAAAGAACATAATAGAAGACTAAATTTTAATGTGAAAGCAGCTTTGAAAAATTAACATTAATGATTTAATGAGTGTTATAAAGCACATATCTTATTTTCATCAATTTCATCAAACTGCTCGAAACTTCTTCATTTCATGATAATCAAATAGATACAAGGTAGAATTCGTGATAGAAGGTAGAGTCTACATTTTTATTGAAGTAATAGTTTGAAACTCATATAAAAACATAAAAACTTTTGAATCGCAGCTATACACAATTCTACAGTCTTAAAGAACTTACAACATTATTAACCTAGATAAGCGCGTAGCACAAAGCAAAAACCAATGTTGACACAAGCAATATAAAATACGCACTCGAGTAGTTTGCTGTACCACTTAAAAGTTTCAACTTTCGGCGCACGATCCATATAATTACCTACGAGTCGACCACATATAAAAACTACTCACAGGAAATATATACAAACGATAGCCATAGATTAGTGTAGAGACACGTTTAGATGTAGAAGAAAAAACATATTAGGCACAAGAAAAAGTTACTAAGGCTATTGAGATTTACTATTATATTTCAAGCTGTGATATCCCAGTGGTGAGATCGTGCGACTTTTTCGACGTGTCACGTGTTCAAACGAGCAGGCACCAATGAATTTTTGTGTTAAATTTTATGTGCCTAATTGAGAAGTGCAATTTATCATATGCTTTTCTGTCAAACAAAAATAGCTTGAAGAAAGATTAAAACCGTAATATCTGGTTTTAATTCGTTTAAACATTTATTTACTAGAAGTACTATTTGTTTTTGACGGGTAAATTGCTTGGTCTTATGTTTAATCGGAGTAAAATAATTCTTTAAATGTACCAAAAAAATATATGAAATTATTTGTTGAAATGTTACATTTACTGTAACAGTGATGATTGATACAACATGCTAACTTTTCATACATCATTCATCTTTATATTTAAATGAGTTAATCTTGTATATATATATATTTTCCGAATCTCGGAAACGGCTCCAACGATTTTCCTGAAATTCAACATGTAGGAGGTTTTGGGGGAGAAAAATTGATCTTGCTAGGTTTTATCTAAAAAAAAATTGTTTTATCCCTGTTTTTGGGCATTAAAAAACACTAACATTTATATTGAATTGAATTTTCGCCATTAACCATCAAGTCGACGTAGCTTATTCGGGTGACGAGCAGACTTGAGAAATATGAATGCCAAGGATCGATCCCCAACTGAATAATTGGGTTTTTTTTCAGTTTTCTTTTTGTTAAAAATTACCGAGTGAAGCTCGGTCACCCAGATATTAATACATATAGTATTAAATAGAGGTTATTTATACTTGTAAATGAAATAAAAAACATAAAATACAACGTTAAACACGTTGTATTTTATGTTTTTTATTTCATTTACAATGAATCTGAAATTATTGTATCTTTGAGATGGGTTCGAATAATAATCAATTTAATTTGTTAAATTACAAATTTAATTCGGCACGTTTTCTGATTTATTAAATTAATTTTATTTTGCATTCAACATTATCATAAATTCCCTTTAATGCTTTCTCCTAAACCATACGCCGTGTGGTAACCGGATGAATAGAATAGTACCAGCCTCATTTCTTACCGAGGTGTCGTAAAATTCGACTAAGATAAGTTGACGTCAGGCAGGCGGCCGGTCGTAAAATACGTAGCCTAATCATATGACAACATGCTTATAACATGTTGTGCCGACCCCACTTAGAGTGGGATAAGGGCAGAAAGATGATGATGCTTTCTTCTAAACCATGGTATCTTAAAACTAAAGTAGTAATTTTTTACATATTTTCAATTAATGAGTGTAATTTTTTAATTATATTCAGAAATATATATTTCTAAACATTATTTCCTCTCATTCATTACGTACACTGTAATCTTTGAACTAAAACATACTTCAAGTCGGCGGCACAGTTTACGGCGGCGCATGTAAACTTCCAAACAACCGAAGTGGCGGACCCTCACGTCATTTTACGCTCGTAAACATCTCTTATTTTATTACTTTTTTATTTTCTAATACCGCGTTCGGGTTACCTCGCGATCAATGCTGACGATAAATTATGCTTTTTTCAAACGCTGACACGCTACTAAAAGTCGATCGATTTCTAACGGATCACCCTCGGGAACCAATATGAAACAATAATTACCTACTACTTCTCCGAACCAGTTTACTTGTTTATTAGAATGAGTTCTCAAGAAATGTTGGTAAACTTTATTGCCCATCACACGCGTGCAAATGAAAACCAGAAATTTAAAATTATAGTTTACCTATTATGTTAGCCGTGTGGTATCCCACTAAGTAGAATATTACCACCCTCATTCCTTACCGAGGTGTCGTAAAAGGCGACTAAGGTAAGTCAACCCGCCGTATGGTATCCGGCTGAGTAGAATAGACCACCCTCATTTCTTACCGAGGTGTCGTAAAAGGCGACTAAGGTAAGTTGATGTCAGGCAGGCGGCCGGTCGTAAAAACGCAGCCAAATCATTTTACAGCATGTTTATAACATGTTGTGTCGAACACACTTAGAGTGGGATAAGGGCAGGAGGATATATATAATTAACCTATTATGTATATATATTAAAAATCACTGTTAGTTGGACTATTTTAGAGACAATATTCGATGCGTTTTTTTGTAAGACCTACCGCGCGCCGCCATCTGGTTAGTAACAGCTGACAATCACAGATACCTACTTGGACCATCTTCCAGTACATGTATTTTATAGAAGATTTGAGTAAAATTACCTTTTTATTATGTATCATACGCGTATTTAACTAATATGTTATTTATGTTAATATCATTAAGTTACTAAAGATAATTAAGTAACAATTTAATTAAGTGAAAAATTATATTTATGCTTATTTTATAATGAATTATAATGTAAGGATTTATTCCCAGATCCCCAGCTTAATAATTTTTTTCATCACATCATCATAAAGCATTGTGTAACAATAAAATGACTTTTTTTTTTTTCAGACACTAACTAATGCTGTTAGCCATGAAGGCTTTGACAGCGTCACCGGGAGAGTGGGCGAGCGCAGAAGCATCGCCGGGGTGAAGTACTAGTACTAGGAGAGCGGGTCTCGAAAGAGGCCCGCAGCATCCTGGGAGCGTCGCCTTAAGGGTGCCTCCCGTGAGGCCGTTATAAAACAAAGTCCATATTTCCGTATGTACGCATAAAACTTTAAAACTAAGCAACCGATTTTGATGCGGTTTTTTTTAATAGATAGAGTGTTTCCAGAGGAAGGTTTGTACGTATAATAACATTCAATACGAAGTAGAGAAATACTGTAATTTTTGAGTTTTCTGTAAATAATTTCATTTTTTTCCGCTTACATTGCAAACGCAGGCTAAACCATACGAGATTTATCAAAATGATGTACTAAGTATTTGTACACCTTAAAAAGGTCTACAGAAAAGTCCGCGATGGTATATATCTATCTTTTATGGATAACCCACAATAGCAGTTTTTGTCATTTACTTTTTACGAAAAATGATGCCTTATGTTCAAAGCAATTTTTATACAATACAGCATTAATCCTTATCCAATTGAGTACCTTAAATAAATTGTTGATTTGATATAGATCAATACGGCCGTTTACAGCATGCAATTTAAGTGAACATTTTCGGAGATATTACAGATTTAAAATGCCGTGAGGACGCCGCTCTTCACCCTATAGCACTTCGAATCTTTTAGAGTTTGTTTAAAGACATTCTGTAATTAATTGTAAAAATAAAATACATAGGTAAAATGTAAAGGTAAATAAGTTAAAATGTAGTATATGAGTTTAGATATTCCAAAGATAGCAGGAAATCGTCTTGGTATAGGGAGAGGAAATTGATTTTCTCCAAATTTAACGCTTGCGGGCCACGGGCAGTAATGAATAAATCAAAACTACTGGATCGATTTTAATCATTTTTTTTACACTGACTGACATGGGATATATATTTAATACCCGTGCGAAGCAAGGGCAGGCCGCTAGTATGTATATAAATTTGACAAGGGATATGATCATTCATTTCAGCGATTAAACGCGGAAACGCAGTCAGCATTTTACGGATCAATCCAATTACATAAATTGTTTACATAAACTTAAGGATATCTTCTGCAAAGAGAAACTTTAAAACAGTAATTGAAAAAAAAACCCAATTGCATTATATTGTGCATTTTAATTTAAAATAGAATAGTGCAATATATAGACGTTTGGTTATTTTTTGTGACAGTTGTATTTTAATTTCAAAGGCTTAAAGTCATTACCAAACGTGTCCGTATCTTGACAAAAAGTTTTATAGCCCAAGCATTGATTTACTACACACGATTTCACAGTCAACGTCTACTCTACATCTGTGTTTACAGCGAGAACATAATTTTTTTCAGTAACATATGCTCGAAGAGGCACGTGTTTATTACGAACGTTTGAGTATTTTCATAATATGCAGATTTAAATCATCGATATAATTAAGAGGAGTGCCAAAAAGGGGAATTGAAATAAAAGTTAATTATAAGCCGTGGTGGTTCCTGACTATGTCGCGGTTTGATATTGCATCAAGCGAACAAAATAAATAATGGGGTAAGCTTATTTACATGCAATTATTCTCTGGAAAGAAAGAGTGTCCGCAAGGTTTTTCCGCTGGTTTTTCTCGGTAATAGAACTTACACCTGTCCGATCCAGACTTCACAATAATTTGAGAAGCACTCTCGATTTGTCGAAGTAATGTGAATAAAAAAGAATTTGAATTGGAATTTGAATATAACAGTACATAGTGACTATAATAGCTGGTCCATCACACATTATGATCAATCAATTGCAACTTATCATCAATCTACAAAAGGCTTAAATTACAGTCAGGCAACTTGAGTTTTTTTTTAAGTTGCGTGCTTATACATATATGAGAAGTCAGAAGTTAGTGTTTGTTTGTTACGCTTTAAGTAACTATCGTCTAGACGAATATTCACGAAATTTTGAGTATCAGTACAAGTTGACAACAAGTTTTACTTGTATAATCTATGGTTCCTGAACCTACCAAAAACCTCGATTTTTAATAACTGATTGCAACCTTTAATTTTTACATGAATTTAGTATGGCGGGTAAAAATGCAGAGCAAAGCTAGACTTTATATATGAAATATTTAAACACGCTTTTTTAGAAAATATAAAATTGATAATATTGTAATGTTATGGTAATAATAAGCGTAATAAGCTAATGAAATATAACTTTTTAGCAGTAAAATTAACAGTGTTCAAACCGACCAAAGTTATTTTGATAGTTTTTGTGTTTGTTTAATGATTAAACTTTTTCAATTAGGTATGTAAATCACTGAAGTAACTGACTATGGTTATGTATTGATGTAAGTTTTCGCTTTGGAAACAATGTTGCTGCTAAATATTAAATAAATCATATTTAAACATTACAATACAGAAGTCTACTAAAATTAAACTGATTTCAAAATACTTCATTATAACTTTGAGCAGTCAGGCAGGTTATTAATTTGACCCCATTGTTATGAAAGCAACAGAATTCGCCTCGTGTGGAGAGGTTTTTTGATTGATTTATTATTAAACAAGTATAATGTTACACATAGGTACACGTGAACTATATTTTAGTAAGTACAATGTTTCAAAACATGTCAGCGAAATATTAATTTGAGTATTTGTATGGTAGAACTAAGAACTTTTGTAGGTATAATATAATGTAAATTCGTTTATATACTTTGACCCCTTTAAAATTAATTTTACAGATGCAGAGGTTAAACGATCTCTTAAACATAGGATCATACTTAAGTCTAGATTGAGCATTATAAACTTGTCCACCGCAATTGGAAAAGTAATAAAACAGACGAGAGTCTTTCAGATGAGTTATCTTTTTATTCAGGGCTACGATTAGTAAAATTAATAAAATTCTGTAGATTACAAATTACAGGTCTCAGAAATGTACAATATAGCATACAAATACTAGTAGCAATTAAGGGTTATATTTATTTTTATTTATTTATTTCTTTTTAAACATATATTTAGAAAACAAAAAGAAAAAGTAAAAAATCACATGTATAAAGGCGGACTTATCCCTAAAGAGGGATCTCTTCTAGACAACCTTTGAATAATAGAAGGAAAAGGACAAGAAGTGAAGAAGAAAGAGAGTACGGGTCATATAGAGAAAAATATATATATGTAATGGTTATAAATGAAGGCTGCGAGGAGTATAGGGCGCAAGACTAAAAAATAATAAAATTTCGTCTTTGTTTACATAACGAATATTGTTATTTATTAATTTAAAGTTCGTTTTTGAACCTTGGAATATTAAGTCAAACCGGACTTAGTATTTACTTCGTACGATACGATATATATATAGATATATATATATATATATATATATATATATATATATATATATATATATATATATATATATATATATATATATATATATATATATATATATATATATATTAGTTATATTATCTATTTAAGTGAATATAATCGAAATTATTCGATATTGCGAAAAATATATTTTCTTGAGCGCGCATACAGGTTTTATAAGATTTGTCATAGATAAAATAATCTTAAAAACTTTTTTCACTCTCTTTCCTAGTATTGAGTTAAAATAAATGCAAAAAGAGAAATGTAGGAATGCAAAATATGTCATTGAAACTACCGCATCAATATCATGTTTGTTATTTTTTGATTACTGGCCAAGTATTACTAGGCGATCAAAATAAAGATAAATTTTCCTAGTTATATAAATGTTCGCATTAATGTTAAGATGTCATAAAGGTGCGATAATACTTACAGCTTGGTTTAATCGTGAAAAGTAGTCGGAGGCCAATGGCTGAGGAAGTCATAAACAGCGCAGAATGCAGATAGCTGTCATGTGTGACGAGCCCGCCCACGCTATTTCTGCTTCCAACGATGCGCCGGCGCTGCCCCCTCCCACCCTTTTACTAATCCGACATAAATTTGCCAACGGCACTTGGGCTGGTCACTTAACTAGTGTGTTTAATTTAATCTTTAATTAAAAGTTATGTTTCTTTCCTATTCCCTATTAAGAGTACCGTGGCAGCGTTTTAAGAAAATACCTTTTTTGATAGTGCAGCATTAATATATTATATGTACGCCGTGTGGCGTATTATATAATATATTAAATTGAGTTTTTTTTTCTTTAATTTAACTTCTCTAGTTTTACATAGGCTAAAAAAAATTTATTTTTCTTTTGTGTGTTATTGTGTATTGTGCAATAAAGAGTATTTCTATTCTATTCTAAATATAATTTCTTACCGAGGTAAAAGGCGACTTAGGTATCTCGACCCGCTGTGAGGTGTCTGGCTGAGTAGAATAGACCACCCTTATTTCCTACCAAGGTGTCTTAAAAGGCGACTAAGGTAATTTAAGTGGTAAGGTAAGTTGAGGCAGGCGACGCGTCGTAAAATACGTAGTCAAACCATGTGACAACATGTTTATTTCATGTTGTGCCGACCCCACTTACAGTGGGATAAGGACAGGAAGATGATGATTTAATATATTATATGTCAATAAAATTTTATTTCCATTATACAAACAATCTCATGATATAACAATTTGTTGACGAAACAAAAATCTCATCATTTGGTCGAGATGTATTTATTTTATAGGATATTTGCCTATTTTTTTACTTAGAAACATTTGATAAGACTATTAAGATGTACTGAGTGCAAAGTATAGTATGATACTTATGTTGGAATCTCTCGAAGATAATGATAATGCTGAATTGTACAGTATTATCTCATATTCTATAATATCTGGGTGACCGAGCTTCGCTCGGTAATTTTTTACAAAAAAAAACTTAAAAAAAACAATTATTTAATTGGGGATCGATCCTTGGCATTCACATTTCTCGAGGCTGCCCGTTACCCGAATTAGCTACGTCGACATAACAGCTAAAGGCGAAAATTCAATTCAATATAAATGTAAGTGTTTTTTAATGCCCAAAAACAGGGATAAAACAATATTTTTTTTACATAAAACCTAGCTAGATCAATTTTTCTTCCCCAAAACCTCCTACATGCTGAATTTCAGGAAAATCGTTGGAGCCGTTTCCGAGATTCAGAAAATATATATATATACAAGATTAACTCATTTAAATATAAAGATACATAGTCATACATATACATAGACTTATTACTAGCGGTATGTATGAGTTTCGAAAGTGGGGTTATCAGGGGGATAACACAAAAACTACCGATTGTCGTGGACAGTAACTGCCTGTCACTACCATTTAAATAAAGTCAACCTCTATAGAAAATTCGATCTCTGTAGTGACCGCGAAGCACGAAGAGACATTGACAGCTAGAGTGATCGTACCTTTTGACCAACGTCACGACGATTAGTAAAATTTCAACTAACCATCAGTCCACCATGAAACGATAAAGGCCAACAATATATTAGCAAAAAATATTTGTGATTTCAGTTTCATAACCTCAACAGCTTGATGACAAAAGGCAAAGCGAAAATAATATTTTGCGTCCGCTTGACGCGGTCAGTCTTACACACTCGGCACAACAAAACGGAGACAAATACATAATTGACATACTTGGGACATAAGATCTTGGTAATATCTGTGCTTTAAGCCGAGATTCGGTCTCGGAGGAGACACCCCTGTAAGGCGGGAGCCAATAATGCACTCGCTCTTACCACTCATTTCTTCTCTTGGCGATGCTTCCGCGCTCGCCTGTCTTTTCGGTGATGCTTTCAAAGCCATTAGGGCTAACAGCGTTAGTCAAATTCGAAAAAAAAAGGTAATATCTTTAACTCTGAGTAAGAAGTAAATCGCCAAGTGTAACTCAGTTGACACGCAGGAACCACAAAACATCTTATCGACCATAATCTAATTGCCTAAACACTAAAGTTATCCAATAGTTTACAAAATATAACTTCTCCGTCAGGGCACATTCACCGATACTAAAATCCTCTGTCGCCACTCCAGTGTAGTCTCCTAAACATCCCCCAACCGCCTTTATCTTTACAGTCAATTTAACAACTACCATAAAATAATTAATGACGCTGTAAAACATTACGGTAGCTACACTACAATTATTATTCGTGCACTCGACTCTGCTTATCATACTAACAAATTTGTAGATACTCGTAGTAGGTACGGTAAACGGACACCTGCTTCAAATAGAGCTGTGGGAAATAATTATAATTTAACCATACACGAAGACAAATTATTTACTAAGTTATAACTATAAATCAAGATACAAACTTTTGTCTTGTTTATGACCTAGGTGGAACACAATAAAGAACGGCCAGTTACAATTAAGCTGAGTAAAGAACTCATATAGTTAATATACTAATTACACAAATGAAAAGAGAGACAGATAGGAACAGTCTTATTTACTTACTTCGTATTTCTCTATATTGTAATACTAGCGGCCTGCCCCTGCTTCGCACGGGTATAAAATATATATTCCATGTCAGTCAGTGTAAAAAAAATGATTAAAATTGATCCAGTTGTTTTGATTTATTCATTACTGCCCGTGGCCGTAGCGTTAAATTTGGAGAAAAACAATTTTCTTTCCCTATACCAAGAAGATTTCCTGCTATCTTTGGAATATCTAAATTCATATAGTACATTATTACTTATTTACTTTTATATTTTCCCTATTTATTTTATTTTTACAATTAATTACAGAATGTCTTTAAACAAACTCTTGAAAGAGCGACATCGCTGCTTAAGTCGAAGTGTTATAGGGTGAAGCGTGGCCTCCTCACGGCATTTTAAATCTGTAATATCTCCGAAAATGTTCACTTAAATTACATGCTGTAAACGGCCATATTGATCTATATTAAATCAACTATTTATTTAAGGTACTTAATAGGATAAGGATTAATGCTGTATTGTATAAGAATTGCTTTGAACATAAGGCATCATTTTTCGTAAAAAGTAAATGACAAAACTGCTATTGTGGGTTATCCATAAGAGATAGACATATACTATCGCGGACTTTTCTGTAGACCTTTTCATGGTGTACAAATACTTAGTACATCATTTTGATAAATCTCGTAGGGTTTAGCCTGCGTTTGCAATGTAAGCGGAAAAAAATGTAATTTTTTACGACATCACATTAGAAACCTCAATAATTACAGTATTTCTCTACTCCATATTGAATGTTATTAGACATGTAAACCTTCCTCTAAAATCACTCTATCTATTAAAAAAAAAACCGCATCAAAATCTGTTGCATAGTTTTATAGATTGAAGCATACATAGGGATATACGGACATAGGGACAGACAGAGAATGCGACTTTGTTTTATACTATGTAGTGATATTATTTATTTTTACAATTGATTAGACAATGTCTTTACATACAACATTCATAGCTTTCTTATCATTAGACAATATAAACTTGAAAGAAGGACATTAAGTTGCGCCTCCGGTCGCTGCTAAATTCGAAGTGCTTATAGGTCTAAGCGCGGCCTCCTCGCGGGATTTTAAATCTGTAATATCTCCGAAAATGTTCACTTAAATTACATGCTGTAAACGGCAATATTGATCTATATTAAATCAAAAATTTATTTAAGGTACTCAATTGGATAAGGATTAATGCTGTATTGTATAAAATTGCTTTGAACATAAGGCATAATTTTTCGTAAAAAGTAAATGAAATAAACTGCTATTGTAGGTTATCCATAAGAGATTGATATATACCATCGCGGACTTTTCCGTAGACCTTTTCAATGTGTACAAATACTTAGTACATCATTTTGATAAATCTCGTAGGGTTTAGCCTGCGTTTGCAATGTAAGCGGAAAAAAATGTAATTATTTACAGAAACCTCAAAAATTACATTATTTCTCTACTTCGTATTGAATGTTATTATACGTACAAACCTTCCTCTGGAATCACTCTATCTATTAAAAAAAACCGCATCAAAATCGGTTGCGTAGTTTTAAAGTTTTATGCGTACATACGGAAATATGGACTTTGTTTTATAATATGTAGTGATTGCACATTTTAAATTGGCTTCCCTACTCTAGTATAATAACTTTCCGAAAGAACTCCTTCAGTCTCCTTAAGTTTCAACGCGAAAAAGCTTGCTAGGTAGATTTCATGAATTTTAAAGAGCATAATTAATATCCTATATCCGAATCATTAATTACAAATTATATACTGAAAAAAAAAAACAAATTATCATATTAAATGTTTAATGTTGATGATAATAAATTAAAATTTATTATATCGTTATCTATGACACTGTTTATAGATATCAATGAAGGTTTAAAAATAAATCTCGAACACCTGGTTGAATTTGTTCTCCCTTGGGAAAATATGCTTTACAACGGCATTAAGGGTAATATTGAACAAAGTTATCATGTAATGGAATTGCCGTCAGTTATCAGTTATCATAAATCGATGACAGGGTTCTATGTTTTGTTTTAAATCTATTGTTATATTGTAACACTTCTAATTTTTCTCTGAGAACTCTTACCTTTGAAATTTTAGTTATATCGTACTTATTTAAGTACTACTACCCGCAACAACGTTTGTCTGAATTTAAGACTTAAAATACTTTAAATTTCGAATAACTAAACTGATAAACTGATAAACCAATTAAATAGAAATAATAATTCATTTAAAAAAATTATCGATAGTTTAAAGGTACTGAAGCTGCTTAAACTGTAAATTTTAAACCGGAACGGCAATCAAACGAATTTTAGTAAATGTTTGTAATTTTAATATTGGGAAATTTTTAAGGAACAGTAAATGAAGAAAGTTAATAAACATTACAGTTAAGGATGATGTGAGAATAATTTAAACGTCATAGTATTTTGCAGTTCACCATTAGTATTTTTTCGAATCACTCGAACTTTGACTTTTTTACCTTAGGCTTTTTTTATAGATGGCAAATCATTGCTGGACTACAATTTGATGGATTGCTAAACCTCTTGAGAGAATATTTTTCGTAGGATTTAGGTAAGCATTGTACGAGTAGGATCTCAAAAAAATATCCCATTTTTAACATATATCAACTCTGGTGCCACTCCTTTAACATGCATATCACTTTTCACACAATCCATCTATCTTTTTTTCGGCCTCCCCCTAGCCATACATCCATCCATAAAAGTTAAATTACAATAGTAATATAAATAAATATACAATATAAACTTATTTAATTTTCCAAAAGCATACATGTGATATCTGCGGTATTATTTATATTGATAAAACGTGCCACTTCTGTGAATTTAATGTGATTGCAAACCCGGTGCAGGAAGTGAATACAGAATAAATATAGTCTGTAATAGGTACATTTGAAACTATATACTTTAACACAAGTACGCCGTACATATTTGTTATTGAAACTGCTTTACATTGACCTGCCATATTGATGGGAATTCGGGGCTCCAAATAGACTAAGAAAAACATTGAGATTATAGAGAATATTTGAAAGAAAAATCTTGGAATTATTGACGATCGTGATCGCAAACACAGAAAAAATCCGGCAGAAAATTCTGGTTTTTACCCGGGCGAAGACGAGTTTCCAGTTTCCTAAAGTTGATCGGTCTTGTCGCAGCGCCTTATTAAAGATATACCAACGGTATATACCTTGGAATAATGCAACTGTACATAAGTTAAACATAAAAAGTAATATGTACTTTAAAGAATTAGGATGTAAACTTCACACTTGGTGTTAGAAAACATTTTAAGACTTTAGGGGTAGTAGTTGTTTGTTGGTAATGTTATACACAAAAACAACTCTAATCTACTTTATTTTTCGAAAATGCGTTATATATGCATGATAATCCGTAAAATGTTTATCAATCGTAGGTAAATGTTGTTTTATGCACCCCAAGTCTCCAAAGATTGTTGGGTGCATGGGAAAACATCTGTGTCCACATCGCTCCTGATAACGTCCACTCGGCCCTATCTACGTCATAGTAATATGCACCTATCGACCGGGCCTGAAAGTGATCAACTGCTTGAAGATTCCTTGTAACCAATACAGTCTAGAGTAAGATATTTCATTACAATTATATAGTGTAATTAATATAATGGATTTGTGTATAAAATACGTTATCAATCTACTTTTCAAAAAACATATTTTAATTTTTTAAATTGTTTTAAGTAAAATGTTTTGTTGTAAAGAAAACGGTAATGGTGTATCTCGTTTTCGATTTGTTAGGATGTAAATATTGTTAGGTAATTAAATTTATGAAGCTGAAAATAATTATTTTCGCAATGAAACGCGGTAACCGATTTTACTATTAAACACGGAGCTTTTAACCTATACTTTATATTTACGTAAGTTAACCGATTTTTTCGTTAACTTTTTAACATGTCTTGACAGACAATATTCACATATATAATTATACACACGGATATAATTGTACCCGGTTCCTGATATAAGGTGTTTTAAACCATAAACATCATGAAAGAAAATCGTGAAATGAGATTGTTAGGTACAATCCGAGAAGATACGAGAGAGCCTATTACGATCTCACAGTTGGGTATGGGCCTGGACTACATTTTTAAAGAGACGGGTTAAAGCTTAGACCAACCAACATTACCACTTGTAAAAATAACACGTATCACCGTTCAGCTATGACAATGGTGAAAATACAAAAAAATTGAGAATCTGCTATATTTAATTCGGATTATTTAAGGAGAAGGGAGTCGCTCGCGTCCGCAGCAGCAAGCTTCCAGCACCCTGCGCGTATCTGGATGATGCTGAACGAGCTGGCAACGCCGAATATCGGACGGATATGATAAACCGAACCCTGTCCTGGTCAAGAGAGGCTATGGGAGCCTGGAGGAATTGAATGAACTCCGAAGAACTCAGCGCAGAAAGCAAGGGGAAACTACTGTGATTATTATCCCAGGAGAATGTCTCTGGTTGGGATCATCACGATGCTCGGCAGTGAGCACACACTAAAGGAGCATGACGAAATTTAATTGTTTTATTTCAAAACTTTCCTAACTTTTTTCCTTTTCTGATTTAAACTATATATGCGCTCCTCGTCTTTTTGTAACCTTTATGTGTGATACTTTTAATTCTACTAAATGATACACAATTTATGTATCTATAAATCGAAAATGAATTACGTTCTGACCGTGAGATATATCCTATAGGTAGGTATCGACGTGGTAACTGATCGCGAATAACGTTTAGCGAGTGGAAGCATTCCAAATAAGTACATAGTCGGTAATGAAGAACGGCTGGTGTTAACCGCGCGCATTACCGCCCGTCCGCTAACACACATACGCCCGCCGCGCCGCTACCAGATTAAACTCTGTCAATATTTAAATAGTATAGAACCTCAGGAAAAATTAGAGGCACCGTCTAAGGCATAATACAAATGACCATGTAAAGGAAACTGGTACACTTTCATGCAATTTTGGGCCCTATATGTAAAAGTATGAAAATGAGGCCAAATAGGCTTTTTTATTACTTTACTCAAAATTTGTCTGATTTTGACAATCTAAAAGCAGTTATATAAGATTTAGTAAAAGTGAGGTTATGAACTTATGTACTTACGTATATATAACTGATTTTTTGATATTTTGTGGCACAGAAAAACAGCATAGTTAAGCGTAAACACAATAGTAATGAACGAAACAATTGATCGATTTCTAAACAAGAAACAACTTTAACGTTAATTTCATTATTTAAAAAAAAATTAAACAGATTAGATTATTTTGTATTATTATTAAATAATTCTTTTTATTTAAATAGTCATGTAATTAACGCCATCTTTATTGTATTATGAACTATTCGTTTAAGTTATTCGATTATTATAATCGATAACTTATTTTATTTGTACCAACACACATTTTTAACAAGTTTTCAATTTCCAGATTGCAAATTGCGCTATTTTTTAAAATTTTGAAAAACTTTTATCTTTTTACAAACCATATCTTAATCTAGGTATTACAACTAGGACCAAAGTCACCGTTTCCATTATTGAAAAAAAAAACAAATATATCATACATATCGCCCATTAATATAAGAAATAAGCAGCTGCTAATTGCAAGCCTTATTGCCAAATCAGAACCAAAACTCGAGTTTAACTCCATTTGAAAATGCTTTGAGTTCTATAAATATTGCAACAGTATGCGAAGCTAGATAAAAGGTATTTAATTAAATTTGGTATTTTTAAGTTTACTTTTCATCCAATTCCGTGTTAAATTTCATCGTTCCTTTTTTGTTTGTCAAATTAGTCAATTCATCTAGTTTTGAGTCAATAATTTTAAAATTTTATTCTTATTATTATGAGTGTTATATTGAAGTACATTTTTTGATATTATATGTCTAGGAGGGGATTTATAGGACAATAAATTTAATTTTAGAATGTTGCACACTATTTTCAAATTAAGAACAAACGTTCGTATTTCGTATTGAATGAAATTGACTCAAGTTCAGATGCCATACATTTATATACAGCAAATATGACGCGGGCGATTGAAATAGCCTATTTACACGGGGTGTTTGGGTGTGGAAGCGGCACCTGTGAACGTGTTTGCAGCCCCACTTACGAGGCAAGCTAGAATAGATGTGCAAACTGTTTGCTCGCACCGGCATAGCCCGGCTAGGCGAGGAAATCTTAATCTACCAAAGAGGTTTCATAGTAATGATTCATTTGCGCATAGATAACTTAGTTTTTGAACAAGGATATGTACATGTTATTAAAATTAAATTTGTAAGTGTTATATTTAAAAACCAAAATTTATATTTTAGATAATATTCACAAGCCTATATGGTGTAATAAAACAGTGACTAAACTTATTTCCGAGTGTAGAAGGAACTTAATTAACTTATTTTATCTAGTGACTGGACTTTAGTTGACTCGAATAAGCAACAAATTGATTAGAAAATGTTGGCTCCAACCCGCGACCCACGGAGCAGAAGACAGGATCAACGTCAACTGCGCCAACGGGCTAGTGTAATAAACATCATATAAACTTCTTGTGTACATTAAAAATTAAGCATTTATGCATCTACGCTTATAGGAACTCCCTCGGCGGCTGAGATAAGCACCCCACAAAGGGAATGTTTGCAAAGCACTATCGCTCCACGCGGAAATAAATCGGTAACAGGAAGACGATAAAAATCGTCACACGAGCATCGCCTGCACCCTAATAAAGCAGCGCCCTGCTCTACTCTCAGTTTTAAGTATGCGCAAATAAATGTAACCATATAAAAGTCCTTCCATATAAAGGCCGGCTGTAAGATTATTTTTTGGACTTTTACTATTAAAGGAAGGCTGATACATAAAGCACAGGCCGGCTTTGAGATCTTCGATACCTGATACCTCTGTCGCGACTCAGCAGAAATAGCAACTCATTCGATGGTCTCGGTATTCGCTTCTGCAATAAAATTCCGCAATCCATACTAGACCAGTCTACAGTTTAAGTTAAGTATAAGAGATGTATACGTAAAGCATATTACAAAATTGAAGATTATTTGGATGATAAAAAAGCCTGGATTTGAAAATCATTTCAGCTTTATACAGGACTGCGGTTTAATAATGTAAAATTTAAAATGTTTAAATGATTGACCGCCGAGATTCTTTTGGGTTTTTCTCGGTAAGAGCAACATTCCGAATCCGTTGTAGCTTCATTAAACATATTGATCTTTGATGATTCAAAAGTGCTTCAAAGAGCTTATTTGAATAAAGATAATCTTGATTTGATTTGATAAGATCGGTTTTTGGACTTTTGCTATTAAAAGGAGGCTGATACAGTAAGCCTACTTACTACACTATTGAGGATTATATAGATGACTAGCGGCCTGCCCCTGCTTCGCACGGGTATAAAATATGTATCCCATGTCAGTCAGTGTACAAGAAGATAATTAAAATTGATTCAGTTGTTTTGATTTATTCATTACTGCCCGTGGCCGTAGCGTTAAATTTGGAGAAAAACAATTTCCTTTCCCTATACCAAGAAGATTTCCTGCTATCTTTGGAATATCTAAATTCATATAGTACATTATTACTTATTTACTTTTATATTTTCCCTATGTATTTTATTTTTACAATTAATTACAGAATGTCTTTAAACAAACTCTTGAAAGAGCGACATCGCTGCTAAAGTCGAAGTGTTATAGGGCGAAGCGCGGCCTCCTCACGCCATTTTAAATCTGTAATATCTCCGAAAATGTTCACTTAAATTACATGCTGTAAGCGGCCATATTGATCTATATTAAATCAACTATTTATTTAAGGTACTTAATTGGATAAGGATTAATGCTGTATTGTATAAGAATTGCTTCAAAAATAAGGCATTATTTTTCGTAAAAAGTAAACGACAAAAAATGCTTTAGTGGGTTATCCATAAGCGATAGACATATACCATCGCGGACTTTGTGCGAAAAAATGTAATTATTTACGACATCACATTAGAAACCTCAAAAAATACAGTATTTCTCTACTGCATATTGAATGTTATTAGACATGTAAACCATCCTCTAAAATCACTCTATCTATTAAAAAAAACCGCATCAAAATCTGTTGCATAGTTTTAAAGATTGAAGCATACATAGGGATATACGGACATAGGGACAGACAGAGAATGCGACTTTGTTTTATACTTATATTAGACAATATAAACTTGAAAGAAGGACATTTAGTTGCGCCTCCGGTCGCTGCTAAATTCGAAGTGCTTATAGGTCTAAGCGCGGCCTCCTCGCGGGATTTTAAATCTGTAATATCTCCGAAAATATTCACTTAAATTACATGCTGTAAACGGCAATATATATAGATCACTATATTAAATCAACAATTTATTTAAGGTACTCAATTGGATAAGGATTAATGCTGTATTGTATAAAAATTGCTTTGAACATAAGGCGTCATTTTTCGTAAAAAGTAAATGAAAAAAACTGCTATTGTGGGTTATCCATAAGAGATAGATATATACCATCGCGGACTTTTCTGTAGACCTTTTTAAGGTGTACAAATACTTAGTACATCATTTTGATAAATCTCGTAGGGTTTAGCCTGCGTTTGCAATGTAAGCGGAAAAAAATGTAATTATTTACAGAAACTTCAAAAATTACATTATTTCTCTACTTCGTATTAAATTTTATTATACGTACAAACCTTCCTCTGGAATCACTCTATCTATTAAAAAAAACCGCATCAAAATCGGTTGCGTGGATTTAAAGTTTTATGCGTACATACGGAAATATGGACTTTGTTTTATAATATGTAGTGATAAGAATACGTGGATATAGCTACTCCTCTACCCCGTACAAGATAGTAATGACTAAATGTTACTAGTTATAAGAATTATCTCTGATAAGAGCATCCGCCTAGTTTCTTGCTGACTCTTCTCGGTAGGAACAGCTTTCCGAACGAGCAGCCTTGACGATTCAAAAGCACTCGTTTACAAGTTTACTTGAATAGAGAACATTTTGCGTTTGAATATAAAGGTTTGTAATAAACTTACTGAATTTTATGATAATTAATAAAATAATTCGTTAGGAAACAAAAAATAATAGCAAAATTTTAAATAAAGCTTATTTTAAATAATCTCGCTTCGCCGCGATTTGCTGTGTGTCTATGTAAGGCCGTACGCGACAAACACACAACACTTGTGAATGGATGTTCTTCCGGTTTTTCTAATAGACACAGTGTTTAGAAGAATATTTCAAGTATATACACTTTAGAAGGTTTTATTTGTTTTAATTTTTTTGATAATTAAAGTTAAAAAAAGTTAAATGTCCTCGGAGAGTTTATCGAACATGTCGCCTAATTCTTTTGTGATATAAAAAAAACAATGTACGGCGGAAATATTCCCCTTTTAATTTTTTTTCGAACCATTTTAATTTCCTGGATGTTGGGAACTTCTTATTAGTAATATAATATAATGCGTTGATTTGAAAGCTATTCAGACCGATATATATCTGTACTTTAATTATTTTAAGCATCGTGCTTGCCATTGTGGTCTCACAGCATCATCATCCTCATTCTCCTGCCCTTATCCCACTCTAAATGGGGTCGGTACAACATGTTATAAACATGATTACTTAATACGTAGATTTTGGCCGGCCTGCCTTACGCCAACTTACCTTAGTCGTATTTTACGATACTTCGGTAAGAAAGGATGGTCTATTTATCTTGAGCGGATACCACACGGTGGGTCAACCTACATTAGTCGCCTTTTACGACATCTTGGTAAGAAATGAAGGTGGTCTATTCGACTTAGCCGGATACCACACGGCATATGTCTCACAGCAAATACTTTCAATTAAAACCTCAGGAGTAGACGCAAAATGAAAAAAAACGAGCAAGAAAAGTAAATAATTTACTACCCGAGCAAAAGAGGCGGGGGTCGGCTAGTTAATTATAAGTTACTTATATTGAGTGTAGCAACATTATAAAATTGCTGTTTGCATATTTTCGATACGCAACCCTAAAATGTTTATCCAAAGACTAAGAAGCCGACAGTCGATAGGAAATTAATAAACAAGGAGCTGATAAGAGATAACGGTATTCAATAAGGCTGTACATCAAGTGTCGGTTTCACGAAGACGCCGACCTCGCGCCCCGTATCTTACAACTACAGTTTAAGATAGTATACTGTAGTTATAAAGATGTCGTATTAATTACGGAATTTCTCAGTATACGGGGTCACATCCATTACTAATCTACGACGTACTGCTTAATTAATTTATCTCTTCATAATATATTTTCTGGGAACTGATCGCTGTTTAATCTAAGTAAAAATAATTAATACAATCTTTGTGGAAAAGTTTTTTGGACACAATGCAAATATATCCACAGGATAATTGAGAAAATAAGAAATTTTCGACTCATGATTTTTTGTTGATATTATTTTATATTTCAAAAGTACATATAATATAAATTATCGATTATTAATATGTATTAAATTCTTTTTTTTTTTAGCCATACAAAGCGGCCTTTCATTTAGAAATTAATTCTAAGTGAGTAAGATACAACTATCACAAAGATCACATACACCTTAACCTAAGCCTTTTAAACACATCCCCACATATAAACCTGAACTTTACTATTTTATTAATCCTTTAATAGCGTGTTCGCAATTTCAATTACAAAGAAAACCTTCAAAAGAATAATTAAACTATTTAATAAATTTAATAAAAATAATGATATATTAAATAATTCTAATATAATATAATCATAATGATATAATTTATAGAATTTGCCGTTACTTTGCGGAGATCCATAATACAAAAGTAATAATAAAATTATCGGTTGCGGTATTGTGGTGGCGTAAACACACATGCACAAACGTGCATGTGTGTTTACGAATCCTGTATGTATCAGGTATAAAAACGGATTGTCACTCTACATATAGCATTATATATTCTTTCTATTTTACTTCATCACGGATTATAGCAAAATAGTTTTATTATTACTTTTGTTTTATAATGATTTAATTCTTTGGCACCAAGCTCGACCCCAAGATATCTCTACGCATATTAAGAATAAGTACGCAGCGTTTGATGTCTTCTTCATTTCTCTTGCGCATGGCACAGGTGTGGAATCCTCTCACTAATTAAAATGCGGTTATCTTTAAAGCGAGAGTGAAACACATCTTTTAGGTTAGGGCGTTAAACCTTAGAATAAATTATCGATTTTCTAATGAACTGATAAATACTTGTCTGTTTAGATTGCTGCATTTAGGCTTTCGTATATCCAAATACAATAAAAAATATAACAAACGGAACACACTGTGTAAAAAATTAAATGAATAGGCAAAGGCCCTGTCTTTCTCATTTTTTAAGGGGTTGAAGAAAACATTTGGTAGATATGTGTACATATCAACAGAATTCGCTAGAGATATGGTTTCCTCACAATGTTTTTCTTCACCGAAATTTTTAATTAGATATAAGTTTCAACTTATTGGTACCTGACCGGGGTATGAACCTGTGAACGTTGAAAAAGTCGCATGGTCTCGGTGCTGGGTTATGCACGCTATGCAATTGTTTTAAATCGAAATTTTATATTACAATGGATAGTAATCGCAGAAATCGAAAGCAAACAAAGAAAATTTTTCATAATCGCTTTGTATTATATTTTTTCACGAATGTTGAAATAATGAAATCCTGAAAGCGAGTGTTAATTAAACAACTCAATAGAAGAAATGCACATTACAATATGATGCCGGTTATCGTTAGCGCAGATGCTGCGCACTTGAATCTTAAGTGTTTTGTACTTCAAAATAGAATGAATTTTACTATTAAGCATATAAGTTTGTTTCACGATTTAATGTTCACTTTTATCAATTATGAATAAATTACTACTACTAGCTGTGTAAATATTAATACTAGTTGTGCAAGCGGCTTTGTCCGCGTGGAAATCAGTGTGTCATAGAGTTTTCCTATTTCAATTTACATAAAACCGTAATGCATTAGTCATTTAAGCCTTTCGGAAGAATTGCAGTATCAATTAATAGCATGCTTTATAGTAGCCTTTATAGTAGCAGAATTTTGGGAAAATTGATCAGATACAGACAGACGGCTTTGGGGTACTTTGTTTGACTTTGTTAGTAATAATATAAAAACTTCTTATACTACAACTAAGCCGTATTTCCAGTGAGAGCTTGAAAGCTCAATACTTGCTGTCCGTGCGTTGCTTGCATTTATCTCAGAAAGTATCGTGTTATATGCACTTTTAATCACGTTGTACTAATATTCCTTTACTGTAAAGTGCTTACTGATTAATTAAACCAAATAAATATAGGTATAAGTTAAAAAAAAACAACTTCCCCGAATTTCTAACTTAGAACTTCTTATTAGATATAACAAAATAGCTATATTATTTTTTCTATTTAAATTATATGGTATTTCAACACTAGGTTCAAGTATTTAAATTATCATATATTTTTTCTCACATTGTTTTGTCTTGCAAAATGTAAATGTAAATAATAAATAAATACAACCAAATTATGCTACAATATCAAGTATTTTAAATTGTTGATAGACATATTATTATAGATAACCAGATCTTAACTAAACGAAATAATTCATTTATTGTTTTATACACCTATTTTAATAGACTGTAGACAGTAATTTGATGCCCCGTCAAAATATACGATCGCTACGACTTGGATAATATTCTCTGAAAATAGTTTACATAAATAATATTATAATACACTACATTATATTAGTCTACTTAACCTGTTAAAATATTACTTTGTTTATATACCGATCAAAATTAGTTTTGCCTTTTTTGTTAAATCAGTCCCGCGGTTTATTTCACTGCGTCTACGCAGCGCTACGAAAGCTCAAAGAAACATTTAGTATCATACTAAATAATTGTTACATACTTGGTGGGTTGAGCGACTATGGTGTCGTAGTTAAATGATTGCAATAGCTTTGCAACGGCCTCATTGATCTCCAACTTCTCGCCTTGGCTGTGTTCTTGCTCCCAGCTCATCATTACCAACGTAAGAAAAAAAGTTATGTTTTAATCACAAGTGTTCGACGTCGCGGTATGTGCGCGTGCGATCGACTCGAGCGCACCGACTATAAAGAGTTCCTTATGCTCGGATCATAGTTATAAGTGTATAGAGCGCGAGGCTATACGTTAGCTTTTGTTTACTTCTCAATCGGATAGGTTTTTATTTCATTTAAAGTTATAGTTTTCCAGTATAAAGTCCGGTTAATTTTTGTCATAAATTAAAATTTTCAAATATCATCCCTTTCTCGAGTAATGTTTAAAAATGTATATTTATAAATTGCCCTTAAGTTCATTATGAAATAAATAATACGTTAGGCGATGTGCCTCTATTGCGTTTTATTAATAGATAAATATTACAAAACAACATCAAACTATAAAACCAGCGTTGAGGTACTCCTCAACTTAAGCTGAATGGTGATCCAATTTGTAACGTCACATTTCTGTACATCTGTCTTAATTTTATTTAATTTTACTTCTTCTTTCTATTAATTTACTGTTATTTACTTTACTGTTTGCTAATTTACTGTGACGTTATCAATAAAAAGTTTTGTGATTTTGATTTTGATAAATGCAAAGGAGTTTTGTGGCTGGGTGGAAGTAATCATTTTGTAGCTTTAGTCAATTAGTTAATCAATAATTTGATGAAAAATTCTATTTCGGGTCTTATGCAAGTCAATCGAGTATTATAATAACGATTTTATTTATTACGGGTAATATTTTCTGAGTATATTATCCCGTATTATTTACGGTGCCATTAATGCAGCAGCTTATAAGTATTTTGTTAATTCTATATGGATGCAGTATGTTGTTATTGAATTCGGTATTTTTAACAGAATTTTCCAAGTTTTCCGCCGATAACGGCGTGAGTGGGCGGTACTGGGAGGTATCGTCGCCTCGGCCGCCATTGGCGCCGGCCACTGTGACGTCAAGGCGCCCGCGCCTTTATCTCCGTGCCTACCACAGTATCGACAGATTGCTCCGAGCACCATGAGAAACTCATAATATTCACATTCCTCAGTGAGTATGGATAAAATATTTATATTTATTATTTGTGTACGGATCCTTTGCAGATATTAAACAGAACCTGCACTCAGATAAAATTAATAAGTACATATAAATTCTAAAACATAATTGTTAAATCAAAATTATTGTAAATAAATTCAGAACTTATGATAGAATTATTTTGTCGTAATCCGCGTTTGTTAAGAGAATCCATGTGATGCTAAGTGTAGGAAGGCAACGTTTACATTACTTATATATACAGGACCAGTCATCACACGTATCACAGAATGTTGCCACCAACAACACACCACATAAGCACTACACACACTCTAGTGAGTGTGTGTAGTGCTTATGTGGTGTGTTGTACACTCTCTACGATTGTTTCGCCCCGTACCCGAAGCATCATTAGAAGGATAGGCTGCACGAAAATCGTGATGCATTACGATCCTGCATGAATAAGGTATGTGAACGTTACCTGCCACACTTAACATTATATAGATACTCTTAAGAAAAGCGGAATATAGCATAAACATTCTATCATAAGTTCTGTATTATGGAATTCCACAAAGTAACGGCTGCTTCTATAATTTATGTAAATAAATTCCTTTAGTGTCAAATAAACTGAAACATTGATTAATTTTACACTAATTGATAATTAGGAGGTTTAAGCTATGAAGTGTACTGGTTTAATAATAATCATAATAATAATTTATTGATTACAGACATAACATCCATTTTGTTAGTAAAAAATAAATCTTATAGACTATGTTAGTATTATGACTATTAGGTACTAATTAAATTATTCCATACCTTCCATTTATGAAACTCTGGGACTTCGTATGCATTCGAATCCAGTGCCTCATAAATGGATTATCAGGTTTTAGAGCTTCCCAGTTTAAATCCCAGAGATTTAAGCTTTTAAGTGTACCTACTGGTTTTGGTTTTGACATGACCGATAACTTATCAGTCATAAATAACTAATCAGTATTTTGTCTGGAAGGCCTCTTGGGTTTCACTAACGGCCTGACAAAGGTTACAAATGATATTTGCTTTATCGATAATCTATCTAAACTAATATATAAAGATGAAGAGTTTGTTAGTTTGATTGTTTGAACGCGCTTATCTCAGGAACTACTGCACCGATTTAAAAATTCTTTCAGTTTAAGATAGTCCATTTATCGACGAAGGCTATAAGGTTATTTTTATTTATTTATTTATTCCATACAACTACCAACAGAATTACATGTGGAACTAAAGTAACATGGTTATATTTCCTATGGTTGCTAATAACATATAAATCTAATTAAAGGCTATATAACATTACGTTACAATAGGAGAGGAGCAGCAATAAAAAATGTTACAAAAACGGCAAAATTTAAAGCTTTCGTTGCGTGCGCTACGTAAACGGTGAAAGTTGTTCAAACATCATATACTACAAAATTGTTCCCCTCTAAAAGTTCTACATAAAAGTCCGCGACAGCATATATCTAGCTTTTAAGGTTAACCAACTTTAAACCATTTTTATGATTATCAAAATACTATATTACGGTTTTAATCTTTGCACGCGGGCGGAGCCGCTGGCAATTGTTATAGATAAAGATAGAAATATAATAAAAAAGGGTTTATTATTGCATTGGCTAGGTAAATCCACGTTTACCTACATGGATTTACCTACATTTTAGTGGTTTGCGTGTGTGGAATATGTACACAAGCAGATAGTATTCCTAACTAACGAAATGCTGGTAGTCGAATCGTTCAATACTTATTCCAAAACTTATTATAATTCGGTCCCATGGTCCAATCAATGTATTAAGTAACCTTAAAAGTTAACCTAAACCTTTAACCAATTATATAATTTAAAAAACGATTAAACGATGTTTATACAGTAAGCCCATTCCAAGAACTTAGGTAATACCATTAAAGATTTTATATGTAAATGTTAAAAATCCGTTGATTCACTTGTACTCCTTATAACTTTGCAAGAGAATATAACTAAATATGAGACTGAAATTTTGAAAGCAGTCGTCGATTTCCTTGTCTACGTTTTCGTCGGAGGTTTCCTGAATCAGTTGCAGATACACAAGAGCTCGTAAATGTCTTATCATCCTCCTAACCTTATCTAAGTGGGGTCGGCACAACATGTTATAAACATGCTGTTACTTGATTTGGCTAATTATTTTACGACCGGCCGCCTGCCTGACGTATTCTTACCTTACAGTCGTATTTTACAACACATTGGTAAGAAAGAGAGTGGTCTATTCTACTCACCCGGATACCACACGGCAAGGACTCGTAAATGTCTATTTGCATAAATTAGCCTGAATTTGACTGGCTTAACTTATATTCGACATTTGTAAGTCTACAACCATGCAAGTAGTTGAAACTCACAAATTAGTTGCTTTTTATTAAGGCTTCCAGTTGGTCAATTAACACGATCTAATTTTTGTACCAAATTCACGCAAGAAACCGCTAATTGATCTGTCAAGGTGGGTACGAACGTGTTCCAACTGCCTTTTCTATAAAATATGTAAGTGTAGAATAGAATAGAATAGAATATATATAGATGATAGTTTTAAACTATCGTTCAAAATTATTATAGTTTAAAAAATGTTTAATTCTTTATAATAGTTTAATAAAAAAGTATCTCGATTCTGATGGCAAGTCCCCAGAATCGAATTATTGCAGAAATTATAAATTAGGTATAGATTTGCACATGGTCAAGCGTGACAATGGAATTCACGATTCAAATTTTTAATACAGTGGGCATCAGCGTTCCTATTAGTATCTTAGGCCTTAAAGAACTCGATTCCCAGCCGTTAAATAAACAAAAAAAGTGTTAGTATCATAGACACAGTTAAACATCGATATTATTTATTTTCAATAGTTCAGAAATAATTACCGATATTATTGATAACATCGATAGTTTCTGATAAATAAATAGATGTGAGAAAATTTAATAAACAAAATAATTTAAGGCCATATCTACAATTTTTTAATCGAAATATTATGTTTTATATTAAGAACAACAACATATTAACATTTTTTTTCCTTAAGCCTAATTTGGTGTACGGTTATTTGACTGGCTTTAAAAAAATTTACTTAACAAACAAACAACAAACAAACAAAATAAATTACTAAGCTAAAGGAACAGCAGTTGCCGAAAGGCAAAAATATTAATGTATTCCAATTTAATAAGTCTTCGGAAGATGATACTGATGCTGAATTTGGTATGCGTGTTGCCATAAAGACACAAAGAAGTCATCTGGATTGGTTCGCATATATGTATGTATAAAGCAAATTTATATAGCTTTCACCGTCTAAATCTTCTATCTCTACATTTCGGTAATCCCTCGCGATGCAAGTTTGAAGAAAAGGGATAAAGCCAATAATCGATAGTGCCAACAAGAAAAAATTGTAATATAGAAAGAGGGTAATTATAAAAAAATTAATGTAAAAAAATCGATTATTGAAATCGATTAAAAAAATAATCCATTACAAAAATCGATAATTTTTTCTCAACCCTAGTGTGAATCAATCTATGGTTAGAATAACCTAATGTTTGTATATCTGTTTGATAAATATTATATACAGAAAAGAGATATAAATGTAAAAAGTTAATAAACTGCGTTTAATGAACGTTAATTATACAGTAAACATTATTCGTCCTTTATCTAGTCGTATACCCTTAAAATGAAAATAGCAGTAGAAGGCTGTGCCCATGGGGAACTAGAAAAAATTTACGAATGTATTGAAACATTGCAAGAAAGAGAATGTATTAAGATTGACTTGTTAATTTGCTGTGGAGATTTCCAATCTGTTCGTAATAATGATGATCTTCGGGCTATGGCCGTTCCCGAAAAGTATCAGAATATTTGTACCTTCTACAAGTAAGTTACTGTATCTTAAAAGTCTAACTAAATATTTTTAAATTTAAAGTTTGTTTGTTAAAGTTTAGTTAGTAGTATTCTTAGTAATTGTATAGAAATTGGCTGTACTCACAACTTCTATCTTACTGAATATATTTTCTATGCAGATATTACAGTGGTGAGAAGCTAGCACCTGTCCTAACTATTTTTATTGGAGGGAACCATGAAGCTTCTAATTATTTACAAGAATTGCCTTATGGGGGCTGGGTGGCACCGAATATATATTATATGGGTAGAGCAGGTGTTATTAAGTTTGGTAACTTAAGAATAGGTGGTAAGTATTGCATATATTTCTTATATTATAGATAAAGTTAATAGCCTACAATTTACTTTACACTAAATGAACAACATACTATAAACTTCATACAGAAAATGTTATTGTTATTCCAGGTGTTACTTGCTGCATTTGTGTACCTATATCATTGACCCATAATAGTATAAGTAATAAGCTAATCTTTTGATAAAATTGCAATAACACTAACTTTACAAAGATTAAAATAATTTTCACAATTATATGACTATTTTATTTTAAATTTAATCATGCTCTTATGAATAGCAATTTGATGTTCTATTTTAAAAGGTTTTTCACATGTTACAGGAATATCAGGAATTTTTAAAGGACATGATTATTTACAAGGACTTTGGGAATGCCCACCTTACACACAAAGTTCACTTAGATCAGTTTATCACATAAGGTCTTTAGACGTATATAGGTTAAGTCAAGTAAAAGAGAAAATACATATTATGCTGTCACATGACTGGCCTCGAGGTATAACAGAGTATGGAGATAGACAAAACTTGTTAAGAAGAAAGCCTTTTCTAAGGTAATTCTGAATGAAACCACTGTCTAATTATGTCTGTCTATTATGTCTATCTTGCTTTATAGCCTGTAAAGCACAAATTGGGTGTAAATCATTCTGCCAGTGTCACGTTAAATAAAGAATAGTAGTAGTTTCTACTACTAAATACTATGGAGTTCTGCAAAGTAACACCTGCTTCTAAAAATCAAGAATATTACAAACGAAATCCTGATTCATCACTCCATTTTTATTTTCCCCCCAAAAAAGCCACTTTTAATAATAAAAGTGGCCTGTTCTGTCTCAACTATGTTACAATTTTTCTATGCACTAAATTTGTCATTAGACTACATGTTCTCATTATTATGTAAGTCATATCTCAATCACTAATGGTAGTAGGATCTCACTCAATATACATATATAAAAAATTCAATGATTGAGGATCAATATAGTATATAACTGAGCCTCACAATTTTCACATTTTGTTTTTCATTCTATATAATTGTTTAATGGCAGGGAGGACATTGAAAGTAATAAACTGGGGAGCCCACCAGCAGAGAAACTGTTACATGAACTTAAACCACATTACTGGTTTGCTGCCCACTTGCATTGTCAATTTGCAGCTCTTGTTAAACATGATGCTGATGACGAAACTAAGTTTTTGGCTTTGGACAAGTGTTTGCCAAAGAGAAGGCACTTGCAAATACTGGACTTACCTGCTGAATATGACGGTGACAAACTCCTTAAATATGACACAGAATGGTTAGCTGTATTGAAAAATACAAATCACCTTTTGTCTGTAAAAAACATTGATTGTCACTTACCAGGCCCTGGTGGTAATGAAAGGTAGGTCTAAACAATTTGTTGTATAAATTAAAAAAATATATTTATTAAGTTCTCTGTATTAAAGACAAAATAATTTATTGAGTCCTTGATATAAATAGGCTTGCTATGCTTAAGGATCTGCTATTCTTCTGTGGGGTCAACATTTCAATGATCCTTTAGTTACAAACTTTTTTATTTTAGTTTGCTAGTAGTAAATTAGAGATGTTGTGATATTTAGACTTACTAATCTTATAGAAATATTTCTAAATACTACATAAAAGAGTGATTTTTCTGTTTGTTTCTTGAATAATGTGAATGTAAATTAACATTGTAAAGATATTTACTTACATAAAATGGTTTTTTGCTTTATTAACATTTTTACATGTAAATTACATTAATTGTTAACAGAGAACAGAGCATCTGTCTAACTTTTGTTTCCTTTCTCTAATAAGAGTAGTGTGCAACAGCTGTGAAATATGAATAGACAGATACATATAATAATAATTAAATAATATTATAAATACATTATTTTTAAAATTATATTACAACTCTTTTTTTTTTAGATATGATTTTACTCCAACTATGCAAGAAAAAGAAAGTATAGAAAGCATTATGACTAAATTAATAATAACAAATGATATGTTTGTCAGAACTGGACCAATATATAAAGCTGGCACTCCGAAATCTCTACCTACAGAACCTCTTTTGAATCCCCAAACAGCATATTTATGTGAGAAGCTAGGAATTGATGATCCAATTCAAGTGATTATGGCTAGATCAGGCAGAACCATCAAGCAAATACCAGCAGATAGTATTGAGATGCAAGTTGAAAGAACTCCTGTTAAATGTTCAAAACTCTCACTTCCAGCTCCTGTTACACCTAATGAAAATGAAAGTCAACATTTATCACAAGACTATACAACTTTTACTCCTGAGAATAGTTGTTTGTCGGACACAAGTATTGCATCTGATTGTCTAACACCGCCGAGTGTTACAAAAAAAATTTTTAAAAGACGAAATTTAGCTATATATACTCCTGAACATAATACAATTGAATCTCCAGAAGATTCCACCAGTCCATGCTCAAGTAAATTACATAGAAGTAATGAATTAAAAAATTAGCAAGGTTTATTATTAAGTTATGAATAAGTTAATGGAATTTTATCATGATAAAAGAGACGAGAAACCCATTAGGTGGGTTGACAAAAGAAAGTTGCAGGAAGCTGTTTCAATTGTTGGTTCTGCGTGGATCTAAATAAGTAGTTTGGATATACCTTGAAGACGCTGTGAAGTCCAGGATTGAGTGTAATATATAAAAGATAGAGAATAAAAATAATTTGAAACTATTTTTATTGTAATGATAGTTGAGTTATAGGAATCTGTTTAAAAATAAAAAAGGTTTTTACCATTAAAATGAAATTAAAATATATAGTTGCAATTTACAATATTTTTTAATAAATTTTTTAATACTATTAAAAATATTAATTATTTTATGGTCCTTGAACATTGTGTAGTATACTTTTGGCAATATTATGTGCAATTTTATTATAATTGATTTATAATAACTAAAGCACAAATATTATGGTAGAATATTCTATTTCAGAAATATATAATATCTGATATTATTTGGTCTTTTATTTTATATATAAAACCCCTTATTCACCATCTTGATATTTTGTGCCTAACTTGTTATTACTTGATTTTTAAGCAAAAATTTTTGTTCTGTATCTTGTATAACGTGTATAGTGTAGGTACTGCTTCATAAACAGTGTGGAAGACTATACAAATGCAGTCTAAGGTAAGATGATAATACTTTAAAGTTATTATGTGTATACATAGGGAAAGCTTAAAGTCACACGATCACCTTATCTGATATATTAAATTCTTATATATACCATATTATTAATTTGACATGTCCTTAAAGCACTTATTATTATATAGAGGTGAACTATTGATTGTTTTCTTAGTTATTTTCAACTATTAAAAGTTATTTTTTTTTATAGAAGTAAACAGCTAAGATTTTTTAAAATTTGAACCAATAATTTATAGAATTAGGTGTTACTTTGCAGAGATCCATAATACAAGCAATAATAAAATTATTTTGCTATAATCTGTGATGAATTGTGGGTTATAGCAAAATAATTTTATTATTACTTTGTTTGAATCAATATTAGAATATCAAGGAATTCAAATGAAGAAATAATAAATTATTAATTTAGATCTTTCGGATTTATATTATAGATTATTGTCACCTTCAGGTATTTTATCCAAAATAACATTTTCCACTGAAAGTGTTGGCTTTAAAAAAATCAGTCATTCGTCAAATGGGTTGTTAAATGTTGCTTTAATTGGGGCATATTTTTCGGTTCATAACTGCACTGATTACACTTCAGCTGTGTTGACATTAACATTTTCTGAATGTTACTGGGCATCCTGTCTATGTAACCATCATCCTTTAATTTGTTTAAAAAATCTGCAATTAATATAATATGTAATCACAATAACAAAACATTATCCTCCTGCCCTTATCACACTCTTAAGTGAGGCCTGCACATGTTTTAAACATGCTGTGACATGATTTGGCTACGTATTTTACGACCGGCCGCCTACCTGACGTCAACTTACCTTAGTCGTATTTTACGACTCCTCGGTAAGAAAGAGGGTGGTCTATTTTACTCAACCGGATACCACAGGGTGGGGTCAACTTACCCTAGTCGCCTTTTACAACTCGGTAAGAAATGAGGTTGGTCTATTCTACTCAGCCGGATACCACATGGCGGGTCGATTTACCTTAGTCGCCTTTTACGACACCTCGGTAAGAAATGAGAGTGGTACTATTCTATTCAGCCTATAGCGACAGTCAAGCAGCTTTAAAAGCACTTGACCGCATAGAAACAACCTCAGCTATCGTGAAGGAATGTAAACGTGTACTAAACGAATTAGCTGAGAAGGGGGAAGTAACAATTGCATGGATTCCGGGGCATAGTGGCCATGCAGGGAACGAACAAGCTGACGAATTGGCAAGAAAGGGAGCTAGTCAAACATTCGTAGGACCAGAACCCTTTCTCCCAATTGCACATAAGATAATAAAGTGTGTGATAGAAAAAAGAATAGAAACAGAATCGAACAAAAGATGGAGAAACACAATGCTCAGACAAGCAAAGCTGTTTCTCAAATCGTTTGATACAAGGAAGTCTAAACAGCTGATGTCTCAGAGCAGGGAAAATATAGCAATTGTAACAGGTATTACAACTGGGCACTGCCTGTTAAACAGACACCTGTCAATAATGAGAATAACAGAAGATGCTGCGTGCCCAGAGTGCGGAGAGGAAGAAACGAGTCTTCACCTTATGGCTGAGTGCCCTATGTACTCGCTGGTAAGATGGGAGATACTAGGTAAGGATGAAATTGAAGTTGAGGATCTGACAAATATCTCCTTCAGGGATATTATCAGGTTCGTAAAAGCCACGGGTAGATTAGAGCAGGTGACACTGTCGGGACAGCAGTGAAACCCTTGTCCCAACATGGGGAAATGGGTGGAATAGTCCGAAATAGGAGCTGACCACCCGCCCTGCACCGACAGGCGTCCCCGAAATTAGATAGATAGATTCTATTCAGCCGGATACCACACGGCATTGTTACTTTCAGTACCATAATGTGTATATTGCTGCAAGCCATACTTTAAATAAACTGTGAAAGCAAAGTTTAAATAAGTTTTTATTGGACATTTATTTAATATATCTATCATTCATAGGCAAGTACAGAGCAATGACAATGGTTTTAAATCAAACATAAAATTGACATACCTTTGTAGGGTATAAAAAAACTTGTAGTAAAGCTATTCCAGTGTATTTTGGTTTTAAGACATTTAGAGACCATATCGTTACTAATCACATGCATGTGAAGCCTTTGCATACTAGGTACTGCGTGAAAACCAGCTCGCAATTCGAGATTTGAATGTTTACTTTTAATAGTTTCAAATATAGAACCAAATTCTGATATTAGATTTATATGCGTCTTATTTAATTTGTATATGCTACTAATATCTTCCACTGGCAATACAAGGTAATGTATCTTTGCTTTCGGGTATTTATCTTTTATAACAACAATTTGTTGTGTTTTCATATAAATGGATAGAGGATTTGTCATTGATTCGACTAAACCCAAACTCCAGTGCTTATTCTTAGAATCCATTTCAATTTTTTGAATGAATTATCTTCATAATAAATTTAATATATTCTTGTTTGTTTTAAGTTAAGCTTTTTACCTAAATACTGAATCAAAGAGTTAATCAATGTGAAACTCCAAACTGCAAATCAATTGATTTTAATAAATCGGTGGATTTATCAAATTCGGAGAACGAAATGCTTGAAAAAAATACAGTTTTCAGTTTAATTTTATAAACAGAAAACACAGATTACTAACTATAAAATAGATGCCTGCAGCCTGAGATTCATACATTGGCGCGAGCCTATTTTCGGTGGTATGGGGGGGTGCAGAGTAGCGCTTTAGCAACATACATTCTCATTCATAAAAAACTATCTGACTCCCACCCGTTTCATTCATAAAAACGGATTCAGTCTCAGCTCTGACTCCTTCTCACATATGGAGTAGTAATATATATAACGTATGACGTAAAATCGTAGTAAAATTAGTGATGTACTTGGTGCGCTAAAACCGTAACTAGTGATGTCAAAGTTTTATCGATTCGCATTTTACTCTTACCGATTATTTGGATAACCGGTTTTCCTGTAACATATTAATAATAATTTTTAGATTTTAATAAAACAAAATATTTAAGGAAATTCTTTAATAGACTTTTACTGTAATAAAAAAAATTATATTCAACAGCCGTTTTACATTTCTATGTGCATGCTTCTTAAAAAAAAAGTTTTTTCCTAAACACGCTAAAAGTGCAACTTCAAGAATGATTACTATTTTAAAATAGGAAACAGAATCAGCGATCATGTATCTTGAAAATGTAGGAATTGTAATTTAAATTATTATATATTATTATTAAATAAAATTAATTATAAGTATTCACTCGAAAACAAATTTACAAGACTAGTATTTGAAACAATAGATGCTTTCGTTTTTACCGTTTAAGTATTTAGGAAAAAACATTATACTTAAAAGGAGTATACTTGATGGTAAATTATAAATATTAGTCTTTTTTAGATATATTAGTAGTAGTTTTATAGAATATTAGTGTATTATTAGTAACTTAATACTTGTGTTATGGTAGACAGACAACTGGTGAATATATACTTATATATTTTTAAATACAAATATACACCCAGGCTCAAAGACCAACAAATTCATTTATAGAAAATGTTTGCCCTCGGCGGGAATCGAACCCGCGACCCGTGGAGCTGAAGGCAGGGTCACTACCCACTGCTCCAATGGGCCAGTCAAAAAGAGTTTTATCTCTAAGTATAATATTTTCCATCAAACCAGTTAACACTTCGAATTAATACATATAAAGTAAGAATTAAATTGTGAAATTTTGCCATATTTAATGTGCCAATTGATACCAAGCTTTACGATGAAAGAAAACATCATGAGGAACTATACTCCATGGGATAAGTATTTAACTAAATGTAAACATGTCAAAACAGTCACTTTATAGTAGGCATCATAGATTACTAACTATAAAATAGATGGTTGAGATTCATACATTGGCGCGAGCCTATTTTCGGTGGTATGGGGGGGTGCAAAGTAGCACTATAGCTACTAACATTCTCATTCATAAAAAACTATCTGCCTCTCTCCCGTTTCATTCATAAAAACGGATTTAGTATCAGCTCTGACTCTTTCTCACATATGGAGTAGTAATATATATAACGTATGACGTAAAATCGTAGTAAAATTAGTGATGTCAAAAGATGATTATCGATTCGCACACCGCTCTTACCGATTTTTGGATAACCGCTTTTCCTATTGCATATTAATAATGATTTTTTAATATTAATAAAACAAAATATTTAAGGAACTTCTTTATTAAGACTTTTACTGCAATAAAAAAATATATATACAACAACCGTTTTGCATTTCTAAGTGCACGCTTCTTTAAAAAAACGTTTTTCTTAAACACGCTTAAAGTACAACTTCAAAAATTATTACTATTTTTAAATAGGAAACAGGAACAGCAAGCTGATTAAAAATTATCCAAACAGAGCTTTCACAGGCCTCAAACTATCTTGAAAATGTAGAAATTGTAATTTAAATTATTATATATTATTATTAAACAAAATTAATTTAAAATATTCACTCGAAAACAAATGTACAAGATTAGTATTTGAAACAATAGATGCTTTCGTTTTTACCGTTTAAGTATTTAGGAAAAAACATTATACTTAAAAGGAGTGTACTTGATGGTAAATTATAAATATTTCTTTTATATTTAAGTCTTTTTTAGATATATTAGTAGTAGTTTTATACAATATTAGTGGTTTTTATCTCTAAGTATAATATTTTCCATCATATCAGTTAACACTTCGGATTTATACATATAAAGTAAGAATTAAATTGTGAAATTTTGCCATATTTAATGTGCCATTTGATATCAAGCTTTTCGATGAAAGAAAATATCATGAGGAACTATACTCCATGGGTTAAATATTTAACTAAATGTAAACTTGTCAAAACAGGTACTTTATAGTAGGCATTATCTGCCTAGTATAAAGTATCTTTTTTATTACAACACATGATACTAATATTAAATGTTATTTATATTTCTTTCAAAGAATTTAAAATTATTGATAGTATTCGCACCACTTAATAAGGTTAAATATGGTATGATTGCCATCAATAATTTTACAAACTTTGAAACAAATAAATAAGAATATTATGTAACATCCACTTTTAAGAACCCAAACATAAAGGTATTATAAAATTTTTAAAGAAAACGATGGACAATATTAAAGACACTAAAATACTACACATTTAAGTATCACAGAGTGAAACTCATAGAATATTGATATTATGTTACGTCGGCTAATCTAATGCAATTACTATTTTAGGTAGTTCACTTGGCTAATTTTGCTATACTATATAGGGACAATGTAAAAGTAAATAAGTAAAAATGTACTATATGAATTTAGATATTCCAAAGATAGCAGGAAATCTTCTTGGTATAGGGAACGGAAATTGTTTTTCTCTAAATTTAACGCGTGCGGGCCACGGGCCTATTTATGAATCATTGTCTAATTACAATCATTTAAATGATATTCTTTTATTTTATTGTCAGCATACTCGTCCGTCTTTGTTATCTAACAAATGTAGAAATTATTATTTACTTGATCACATTGACGTTTTAACCACCACCAGGCGATAGCAAAAATCTCTCAACATTATATTAGACTTCGGATCACGGTACAGTATTTTAATGCAAGCGTTTTACCTGAAAATAAAACTTATATTAAAATACTTACCTGATCCGAAGTCTAATATTTTAAAATCCTGCCTGATGTACCAAAACAACAAGTGCAATGACGAATAAAGTTTCGAGGCCCACCTCGAAACATGCCCCCTACCTGGTGGTGGCAGTAGACAAGGACGGATAGTATTCACTACTAAGGAGGAAAAGAGACAGAAAAAGGAAGTGAAAGCAATGGTCTATCTCAACATTATATTAGACTTCGGATCAGGTAAGTATTTTAATATACGTTTTATTTTCAGGTAAAACGCTTGCATTTATTGTGTATGCTTTATTGAAGTGTTGTATATCATATGTCATACCCAATATCAGTTATATTCTATGTTTTAAGTGGTTATTTCTGAATAGTTTTTATTCTTTCTGCGACAGACAACGATTATAGACATACTTTATTTAACAGAAAGATATTTGTTCAAGATACTTTAACATACTATCCCATTTAGTTATGCACATTTCAACTGGATTTTTTGTCTGAGTAACTGTGTCTGGTCAAGGCACTGCTACTGTTGTTGCAATGAATTCATTAATATCTGATACAATGGCTGATATTCTTCAAGTGAGTTAAAATGTTTAAAATATAATCATTTTTGTTTGTAAACACAAAAATTGGCATGTGTATGTTTAAAGTAACAGCCTGTTATCCACCCCAGCAGTGGGAACCATAAGCTTCCTCTATCCGTTTTTTGGAGAGAAGTATTGTAGCAAAGACCTACCATCGCGTTGCTCCAATGCGGATTGGTAGGTTACGCATATCCCTAGAATTCGCTAGAAGTAAGCGGATTTCCTTACCATATTTTCCTTCACCGAAAAGAGTGTCATATATTGCAATTGTCAATTAGACATGTGCCTGCGCGGGGTATAAACCCATGATCGTCTTTACAGAGTCGCACGGCCTCACCGCTGACCGTGATAGCTATCACAGCATTACAGCACATATTTATTAAAATGTTTTTGCAATAATTTTCAGATGAACCTGGTCATTGCCAAAGAGAGTACTCATTAAATAAAGTATGTCTATAATCGTTGTCTGTCGCAGAAAGAATAAAAACTATTCAGAAATAACCACTTAAAACATAGAATATAACTGATATTGGGTATGACATATGATATACAACACTTCAATAAAGCATACACAATAAATGCAAGCGTTTTACCTGAAAATAAAACGTATATTAAAATACTTACCTGATCCGAAGTCTAATATAATGTTGAGATAGACCATTGCTTTCACTTCCTTTTTCTGTCTCTTTTCCTCCTTAGTAGTGAATACTATCCGTCCTTGTCTACTGCCACCACCAGGTAGGGGGCATGTTTCGAGGTGGGCCTCGAAACTTTATTCGTCATTGCACTTGTTGTTTTGGTACATCAGGCAGGATTTTAAAATATTAGACTTCGGATCAGGTAAGTATTTTAATATAAGTTTTATTTTCAGGTAAAACGCTTGCATTAAAATACTGTACCGTGATCCGAAGTCTAATATAATGTTGAGAGATTTTTGCTATCGCCTGGTGGTGGTTAAAACGTCAATGTGATCAAGTAAATAATAATTTCTACATTTGTTAGATAACAAAGACGGACGAGTATGCTGACAATAAAATAAAAGAATATCATTTAAATGATTGTAATTAGACAATGATTCATAAATAGGCCCGTGGCCCGCACGCGTTAAATTTAGAGAAAAACAATTTCCGTTCCCTATACCAAGAAGATTTCCTGCTATCTTTGGAATATCTAAATTCATATAGTACATTTTTACTTATTTACTTTTACATTGTCCCTATATAGTATAGCAAAATTAGCCAAGTGAACTACCTAAAATAGTAATTGCATTAGATTAGCCGACGTAACATAATATCAATATTCTATGAGTTTCACTCTGTGATACTTAAATGTGTAGTATTTTAGTGTCTTTAATATTGTCCATCGTTTTCTTTAAAAATTTTATACTACCTTTATGTTTGGGTTCTTAAAAGTGGATGTTACATAATATTCTTATTTATTTGTTTCAAAGTTTGTAAAATTATTGATGGCAATCATACCATATTTAACCTTATTAAGTGGTGCGAATACTATCAATAATTTTAAATTCTTTGAAAGAAATATAAATAACATTTAATATTAGTATCATGTGTTGTAATAAAAAAGATACTTTATACTAGGCAGATAATGCCTACTATAAAGTACCTGTTTTGACAAGTTTACATTTAGTTAAATATTTAACCCATGGAGTATAGTTCCTCATGATATTTTCTTTCATCGAAAAGCTTGATATCAAATGGCACATTAAATATGGCAAAATTTCACAATTTAATTCTTACTTTATATGTATAAATCCGAAGTGTTAACTGATATGATGGAAAATATTATACTTAGAGATAAAAACCACTAATATTGTATAAAACTACTACTAATATATCTAAAAAAGACTTAAATATAAAAGAAATATTTATAATTTACCATCAAGTACACTCCTTTTAAGTATAATGTTTTTTCCTAAATACTTAAACGGTAAAAACGAAAGCATCTATTGTTTCAAATACTAATCTTGTACATTTGTTTTCGAGTGAATATTTTAAATTAATTTTGTTTAATAATAATATATAATAATTTAAATTACAATTTCTACATTTTCAAGATAGTTTGAGGCCTGTGAAAGCTCTGTTTGGATAATTTTTAATCAGCTTGCTGTTCCTGTTTCCTATTTAAAAATAGTAATAATTTTTGAAGTTGTACTTTAAGCGTGTTTAAGAAAAACGTTTTTTTAAAGAAGCGTGCACTTAGAAATGCAAAACGGTTGTTGTATATATATTTTTTTATTGCAGTAAAAGTCTTAATAAAGAAGTTCCTTAAATATTTTGTTTTATTAATATTAAAAAATCATTATTAATATGCAATAGGAAAAGCGGTTATCCAAAAATCGGTAAGAGCGGTGTGCGAATCGATAATCATCTTTTGACATCACTAATTTTACTACGATTTTACGTCATACGTTATATATATTACTACTCCATATGTGAGAAAGAGTCAGAGCTGATACTAAATCCGTTTTTATGAATGAAACGGGAGAGAGGCAGATAGTTTTTTATGAATGAGAATGTTAGTAGCTATAGTGCTACTTTGCACCCCCCCATACCACCGAAAATAGGCTCGCGCCAATGTATGAATCTCAACCATCTATTTTATAGTTAGTAATCTATGATGCCTACTATAAAGTGACTGTTTTGACATGTTTACATTTAGTTAAATACTTATCCCATGGAGTATAGTTCCTCATGATGTTTTCTTTCATCGTAAAGCTTGGTATCAATTGGCACATTAAATATGGCAAAATTTCACAATTTAATTCTTACTTTATATGTATTAATCCGAAGTGTTAACTGGTTTGATGGAAAATATTATACTTAGAGATAAAACTCTTTTTGACTGGCCCATTGGAGCAGTGGGTAGTGACCCTGCCTTCAGCTCCACGGGTCGCGGGTTCGATTCCCGCCGAGGGCAAACATTTTCTATAAATGAATTTGTTGGTCTTTGAGCCTGGGTGTATATTTGTATTTAAAAATATATAAGTATATATTCACCAGTTGTCTGTCTACCATAACACAAGTATTAAGTTACTAATAATACACTAATATTCTATAAAACTACTACTAATATATCTAAAAAAGACTAATATTTATAATTTACCATCAAGTATACTCCTTTTAAGTATAATGTTTTTTCCTAAATACTTAAACGGTAAAAACGAAAGCATCTATTGTACAAACGGTAAGAACAGCTTGCTGTTCCTGTTTCCTATTTAAAAATAGTAATAATTTTTGAAGTTGTACTTTTAGCGTGTTTAAGAAAAACGTTTTTTTTAAGAAGCATGCACTTAGAAATGCAAAACGGTTGTTGTATATATATTGTTTTATTGCAGTAAAAGTCTTAATAAAGAATTTCCTTAAATATTTTGTTTTATTAATATTAAAAAATCATTATTAATATGCAATAGGAAAAGCGGTTATCCAAAAATAGGTAAGAGCGGTGTGCGAATCGATAATCATCTTTTGACATCACTAATTTTACTACGATTTTACGTCATACGTTATATATATTACTACTCCATATGTGAGAAAGAGTCAGAGCTGAGACTAAATCCGTTTTTATGAATGAAACGGGTGAGATGCAGATACTTTTTATGAATGAGAATGTTAGTAGCTATAGTGCTACTTTGCACCCCCCCCCCCCATACCACCAAAAATAGGCTCGCGCCAATGTATGAATCTCAACCATCTATTTTATAGTTAGTAATCTATGCTTTATACTCATGATTATCATACTCATAGTCATTTTCATTATCATTATAACCTTGGATAAAGAATACACTGGATGCCGCCTTAGCTATTTTTGTGTGTCCGTTTTATGCTTGTGTGAACTTTTAGAACTGCATTAGTGTGCGTGATTAGGGAAGTACTTAGCTTATCGATAAGCTAAACTAGGCGTCGATAGTTATCGAAGCCTAGCTCAGGTACTGTAAAGTTAATATACAGTTGTAACCAACCTAGTTGGTTTACTGTTCAGAATAGATTTAAACATTTGATTAGATTGACATAATTTCCTGAGTGTACAGTCTGCAGTATAATGTCATGAATTATCCGATGCACATCTTTACTGCATATCTAACTGTGATGGGTGGTTTTCAAAAATGGTATCAGTCAATTGACTGTGAGCCTAGATTTACCAAAGAATACTTTGAAGCGTTAAAAATAAAGTCGAAGGTGCAGCCCGTACTCGGTGCTTTATGTATAGATGAAATGTTAACATAAATGTTAGTGCTTCAGTGGCCAATTGAACAATATCATGATCCACATTATTCCCAACATTTACATATCCGTGAGACCGGTGACAGCTTTTATCCACTGTTCTCTTATATGTGGGCATTTAGGAAACCTAAGAAAATAATCTAAAATTAGAGAATTCGCATTTACTTGGCTAGTAAATATAACTTTGACTGATATTTATCGATACATAAAAATTCGTTAGTGTGTACATCACTACGTAGGTAACACAATTCAATCGAATATTTAATGATTAATTTCTATGTTTTATCAGTATCCCACACTCGTTCCGGCTAGAGAATATCAAACTGTACTGATACATTATAATCTGAAACGCTTTAACTGAAAAAAACGCTTTAATTTAGCACGCAAATGAGAGTCAAAGATTTACTTATGAAATGGTAATTCCGTATTTTTAACTCCTCCTTTCGTTGTTCTTGATGGACAAGTTAAGGCAGCACACGACATATTCCACCTTTTTTGAAAAAATATATCAGTAACACTCGTATTTGCTTTAGGTTTCAAGAAATAATCTTCAACAAACTCAATGTTATGGCCTCATTTGGTGTCACCAACTGGACACATTTTAGCGACGTTGCCAAACTTCATCACAATCTCTTTCACTCCTATGTATAGTTCGCGATAAGAACAGAGACAAACGATAAATCGCTTACACACAGACGCAAGATCGGCAACGTCTTTTGGCGCCGTCCAGTATATACTACGTCCATGATTATAACTCTATGATGTTTTTATCTCTATGATTTGTATGTACTGCTAAGTTTTTTTTATTAACAGCTTGGTATCGAGTCATTAAATTTTTTTGCATAAAATTAAAATGTTTTTTTTTGTTTGTTTGTACAATCCACTCTATTATCGTTACACTTAAAATAGTACACGAAAACCTATAACTTGGACATATACATAATTTGCTAGATCGATCCAAATAAAAAGAAGTTATCGCATGATCAACGTATGGGGAGTGGCGTGAGATCTTTCTTCCATAGCTCTTCGAACGGTGCCAATGTTGCCAATGATGGGCTTGATAAGTCTAGAGTAAAGTAAATAAATAAATGTATGGAACACTTACACATACGTCGTTAGTCCCCAAAATAAGTAACTTAATAATTGTGTTATGAGTGACAGACAACTGTTAAATACACACTTATACAATTTTAAATACATATTTACACCCAGACTTGGGAAACCAACAAATTTTTGTTGGAAAATGTTGGGGATTCAAACCAGCAACCCGCGGAGATAAAGGCAGGGTCTTTTCTTTTGTTTTTTTTTTCTTACTGCTTTAGGATTTTTACTCTTATTAAACAAAAGTCGGATATAAAAATGTACACATTATACTGAGATTTTCAGTTTGAACTCTCGATGCTAAATATATTTATCATACACCATCTTAAGTAATTGATGCAATATATGTATATAATAAAATCCAGCTTGATAGCAAGACGTTCGGTCCTTGTAAAATAAGTCCTTGTAATTTTTAATGAAGTTATATAATATTATATAGAACACAGGTATATTGGATATTACAAAATAATAGAGTTGTATGATAACACAAACAAAGGTTCATTACTTAATGTGTGTATTTATTTAAAATCACATATCATATTATACAACTTGGTACATACTGATATATTAATTATCAAATCAAATCTTACTAACCAACTTATTTCTTATATTGATAAATTAATATTTTAACTTATTTCTATGAATTTACGTATCGGTCATGACTGAAAAAGTTTTTAAGTTAATTAATTTTAACTTTTGTTTTTTTCAGTCATAAGTTCATTACATATTATGAGTCTGATGCCCGAAATAAAGAAAAAAGCATACAAAATTAAAGTACTAGATACGGTATAAATTAAGTTTTCTATTATGGTTGTTATGTTAAAATAATATACGGACGCCGTGTGGTATCCGGCTTGATAGAATAGTACCACCCTCTTTTCTTACCGAGGTGTCGTAAAAGGCGACTAAGGTAAGTCGACCCGCCGTGTGGTATCCGGCTGAGTAGAATAGACCAACCTCATTTCTTACCGAGGTGTCGTAAAAGGCGACTAAGGTAAATTGACCCACCGTGTGGTATCCGGTTTAGTAAAATAGACCACCCTCTTTCTTACCGAGGTGTCGTAAAATACGACAGAGGTAAGTTGACGTCAGGCAGGCGGCCGGTCGTAAAAACGCAGCCAAATCATGTGACAGCATGTTTATAACATGTTGTGCCGACCCCACTTAGAGTGGGATAAGGGCAGGAAGATGATGAGATGATGATGTTAAAATAATATACGGCTTTACACCATGTTCAATATTCAGGTTAACTAGCCGAATGTCAATCAATCTTTTATTATTCATTCGTGACGGGTGGGCGACGTAACTAGATCATAGATGGTTTACGTATTTGTTACTCTATAATTAATTAATTATCATATAATTAAATTATGTTGATTCCACCTACAGATTATTTACTATTAAATTTCCAGTTACTGACAAGTTCACGGGTTAAATTTATTCATGAGTTTTTAAAAATATCACGCACCATTCATATTCAGTACCAATCAAGTCCATAATTAATATACGATCAGTATTGCTAATTTAATAATATCTATCACATTTTTTTATATCAGTGCATACAACAAATTTAGATAAATTATTAATTTTTGTAGAATCGGCCTTCATGTTTATCGCCATTATTAATGGAATACATATTTACTAAATACAATAACTTTAACTATTTTACTTCTAATTACAAAAATAAGAAAATACTGTTAATCAGCATGATTATAACATACTGCTTCCGAATTCTTATTCTAAAGTAGGTTACTTATCTAAAATACTTAAAATAATTCTTTCACACGTTACTTTGTATTACAACAAGGAATGTTTGAATTACTTCAACTTTAACAATAAATACTAGTAGGTATACAAAATCTATAATTCTGCAGTTATAATGTGTTGCTATTTTAGTCATCTATCGAATATTGTATGTTAAAAATACAAAGGGCTCTTTAAAACGCAACAAGATTCACGTAAACTATTATAAGTATGTTACAGATTGCGTAAGAATTCCAGAAAGGTGGGGCATGGCATAAAAAAGGTTAAGAAACACTGGCTTACACTATTGTGAATAATTATTATAAAAAAAATCGGTTATACTTACGTCTTAAAATATTTGATGATTATTATTTGTACATGTCTGTCTAATGAATAGCTTAATCTTCATATATTTTTACATTAGGGACAATATTTGAATAACATTTATGATTGGGTTTCTTAAAATAATGTTTATTGAATCGATTTTTTTCTTAGATATATTATGATACTCAAGTAACATTGATATTTGCTTAACCTGTCTGAAAGTTTGGTAAATAATATTATTTCATCCACACAAACTCCTGAAAATGTGATGTTCCTGGTTTATAAGTTTTCTGTTTGATCGTTTTAAATATCTGTGTTTTAGCAGTTTATATTTTATAATTTGTAATGCATAAAATATATTTACTGAGACAAACTTAAAAACTCTATATAAATAAATTATATTTTACATAACGCTTTTAAACTCTTATTTATGAGCATAAATAAAATATTGTATTATTGTACCGTGGGGCGACCCGTGTAACCCGTTTCCGGCAGCGAATGTTGCGCTAACTCTCTTAATATCTGTTCGAAGCCTTTTCCCGATGTCGAGTGTAGGTTGTTGTTCTTCAGCATTGTCGAATTTAATTTAGTTGCTAAATAGCACATCTGTAAATTTAAATGAAATGAATTATGAATAAATTTGATATTTTTCGTTAGTAATAAAGCTACAAATAGAGTAATTAAATATCGGGGGATATCTTGAGCGTGTAACGAATAATTTTATGTAGAGGATTTTTATCATAATTAATTATACTGGCAATATATTCAAATGGTTTGAAACTGCTTTGCTTTGGAATGCTTTTAAGAGATTGAGATTAATATAATGCCTGTCAGTAGTGCGTTGTTCTCGAATTGATGACTTTACGATACATCGCCTGTGAAATGTGTACGTATTATAATGATAACTGCTTGCTTATACTTATAATATGCCTTGAGGAATGTATAAAGACGAAATATAACTAGTAATAAGAATTATATTTTGAAAAGAGGAACCGCTGAGTTTCTTGTAAGCTGCGTTGACTATTCTAAAACACTTGTTAACAAATTGACTCGAATTAAATAATATTTTAAGTATGAGATTGAGTTTGCATTATAATTGAAAGTATTAGTATATATTATATTACTTCACTTCAGTCGTTTTAAAAAACTTTTATTTAACTTGACGTTTATGTATTGTGAAGGTGGAATATTTCAAGTTAAATTGAATCCACTTCCCGGTCTTCAATTGAGTTGAAATTTTACTTACAATGCATGTCTATGATAGTCACGCCGTGTGGTATCCGGCTGAATAGAATAGTACCACCCTCATTTCTTACCGAGGTGTCGTAAAAGGCGACTAAGGTAAGACGACCCGCCGTGTGATATCCGGCTGAGTAGAATATACCAACCTCATTTCTTATTATATATATCTATAAGATTGTTTTCAATAAATTGAATATGTTTTTAATTTGATGGATTTACTCTGCCTGGTATCCGGCTGAATAGAATAGTACCACCCTCATTTCTTACTGAGGTGTTGTAAAAGGCGCTTAAGGTAAGGTGACCCACCGTGTGGTATCCGGTTTAGTAGAATAGACCACCCTCTTTCTTACAGAGGTGTCGTAAAATACGACTGAGGTAAGTTGTCGTCAGGCAGGCGGCCGGTCGTAAAAACGCAGCCAAATCATGTTACAACATGTTAAAGTGTTGTGCCAACCCCACATAGAGTGGGATAAGGGCAGGAAGATGATGATGCATGTTTATGATAGGCATGACCTGATGCTGCTGCTAGGAATGCTTCAACGGTCAACAGTAGGCACATGAATTTTTTTAAAAAGCTTTTTTAACTTTTGTTTCTTACCAATAGAGCTGACATAAACAGTAGCGCTCCTAGCGCCACCGCCACCATCATCGACGTAGCACAATTGCCCTCTATCGGAGTCCGATGGAACAGTTCCCCTGGCATCACTACTGTGTACTCTATGTTTTCTTTAAACCTCGTGAATGGAATGGTGCTATTGTCAGCGACGAGCGATGCAGACGATATGTTGTACGAGGTATTTGATCCTGGCAGCGATCTTTTTCTACGGCCGTGACCTAAAACAATCACATCGATGTATTAAGCTGTAGACAACATATGATGGAAGTCAAGTGAGAAGGATGGAAGTTAAGTTTGACAGTCAAGATTTGCATATTTTTATGTATTAATAATTTGTCTATTTCATTGCTAGGGATTTCGGTGAGTTCGTGGTGGGAATAAATCGTGTACGATTCAGGTCTGTAATAATAATGAAATGATTGTCCAATGAGTGATTGCTCAAAACTTGTCCTGACCTTAAATTTATATACTTTATAAAAAAATTGCTGTTTCTTTATGGAGAAAGGGCTTTTGAAATGGTTTTGGTATTAAGTTAAGTATATAAAGAACTCGGAATTGATGGCAAATACCTATTTACAACGAACAACGAGGATTTTGTTCGATCAAAAGGAAGGATAGATAAGCAAAGGTGTAGTGCTTGTGTATTGTGGTGGCGGTGGTGGAGGATTGTGCATGTGTTTTTAAGAATCTGACATGTATCAGGTATGTAAACGGATAGCCCACTGAGCTCTATTTCATTTTATCGCGGTTTATAGCAAAATAATTTTATTAGAAGTAGTGATGTTTAAAGATTCTTACCCGAAGGCTCGTATAGATCTAGACAGTAATCAGGCTGACAGTCAGCGGCGTCCATGCAAGCTTTTATTTGCGAATGTATCCAAAGTGTCGAGCGTTCTTTCATTGAGGCGAGGAGGAACGCTTCAAAGTCTAAAAACACTTCATTATGTCGCTCGCGGTACCGGGCAGGTTGGTGTGGGATGATCGAGGCGAAATCTTTGTTACGACACCTGTGATAAATATATATTTAAATTTGAGTGCTCCTAATTAAATTAGGTGTAAGTATATATAGATTTCCAGCAACAACATTGAAAGAGAAACTACTGATCCAGAAAACGACATACAAATTGTATATTTGAAATTAGTCGACAATATCCCAATGTACTTAAATTCTGAAGCTTTCAATCTTTTACGAACGGAAAACAACGAATCTCACTACAATTAGATAAATAAATAAATAAATAAATAAATATAAATATATGGGACACTTACACACACGGTCGTCCGTCCCCAATGTAAGTAACTTAATACTTGTGTTATGGGTGACAGACAACTGGTGAATATATACTTATATATTTTTAAATACATACATAAATACAAATATACACCCAGGCTCAAAGACCAACAAATTCATTTATAGAAAATGTTGGCCCTCGGCGGGAATCGAACCCGCGACCCGCGGAGCTGAAGGCAGGGTCACTACCCACTGCTCCAACGGGCCAGTCAATCAATCCAGTCAGTCAGATAAGATACTACATCTTAATAAATTAAAATTGCAAATAATTTGCATAAGTATAGGCTTTCAAATGTTCACTGCCACTATCTACTAATACTGATAAAATAGTATTTTTTTTCTCTTTGCACATTTTAAGTGGTATACACTATATTAAGTAAGAAGCGGCCTGTTACTGTCCCACTGCTGAGACTAGAGAGAAGACTCTCTGTTTTTGGAGAGAAGGTTTGGAGCTAAGACCTACCACGCTACTCCAATGTGGATTGGTAGGTTACACATATCTCCAGAATTCTCTAGAGATATGTAGGTTTCCTCACGATGTTTTCCTTCACCGAAAAGCGTGTGATAAATTGCAATCATCAATTAGACACATAAGTTTTAACAGAAAAACTCATTGGTGTCTGCCCGGGTTTATACCCGTGACCTCCTCGAAAGATTCGCACGGTATTACCGCTGGGCTACCACAGCTTATATGTGTTTAAATAAGAGTTTTAATTTATTTATTACTTTTTTTATTATAATGATCGAAAAAAGCATATTTTTATTATGTATTTGTATTATACTTACCCATCCTTCACTAGCAAGACAGCCCCGGCGGCGTGCGGTCGATCTGGATCAGGAGAAACTGCTACTTCAAGCAGTTTGATGTGACGCCAGGCAGAGTCAGGGTTTATTCGCGCTCGCAGTTGGAGTTTTGTTCCGATTGGTACTGCCTGAAATGTGAGCATTTAGGCAAACTGTGTTTTAAGATATATTCTACAAGGTTACAGAATCAATTGACTTATTTTGTAAAATACTAATTTTACGATCCATAGTTCTTTTGGACTAGTCTTTAATGTGTGCCTTGTAATTTATACAAACAGTATTTTTATTGGATATCAATCCTTTGGCAAGAGACGCCCGATGATTAAGCGATGTCCGGCCTCACAGGATGCAACCTTAGGACGACATTTTCCGACGCAAAAATACAGCTATCCGAATTTCGCATCTTAAAGCAGTAAGTGCTACCAGTATATTTGAAAGTTGTGCAATTCAAGAAATATTGGACTTCGCGTTTTTCTTGTTTTTAATATGACTAAAATTGCAATGATAATAAAAGAACAATCAGAGCTTTAATCTGTTTATTTAAGACATTATATTTTTCCACACATTATTTTATGCCGTGTGGTAAAAGGTGACTAATGTAAAACGACACGCCGTATAGTATCCAGCTGAGTAGACTAGACCACCCTCTTTCTTACCGAGGTATCGTAAAATACGACTTACGTAAGTTGACGTCAGGCAGGTGCCTAATATTATTTTCTCTTTTCTACACAAAAAATATAAAGTTGATACAAAATATAATATATATAATAAATACATCTTAATGTTTTGCTATGAACATTCTTTTATTTAATGTTCTGTTACAAATTATTGTTAAAGCATACAAATGTATACAAACGTCACGTACAGTATTTACCTGGTCGACGGGCATGTCCACTGAGAGATTGGAATGCCGGGATACTGGAGGCGCCTCCTTGTACAGCGCTACCTCGTACTCGAGGCGCCCCGGTGTTTCCTCCACCACGCCGGAGACCCGAGCACCGTGGGGACTGGAAATGTGTCTATATAAGTTATTACATACGTAAATGACTCATCTATTTACTACTCTAGAATTAATAATGATTGAAATAATTTTACATGATACAAATGGGCGTTGAAGTCTTAGAATAACAGAAACGACAACTTTAATATTTAAGTGAGTTAATCTTGTATATATATATTTACTCGTTTATACCGGAATTACGGAAACGGCTCAAATGATTTTCATGAAACTTAGTATGTAGAGGGCTCGGGGGCGAAAATTTAATCTAGCTAGGTTTCAGTAAAAAAAATGTTGTATCCCTGTTTTCGGGCAATAATAACTACTAAAATAGAAAGTGAAGCTTCAATTTGCTGGCATTTGTGGAGTTGTGATCAATGGAGAACGGGTGGACCAAAAAAGATAAAATACCCGGGATTGAAACCCACATATCACCGGCCCTTTCTTTCTTTTTTATGAAATAAAATTATCGAGGAAGGCTATCTAATAAAGACATATCTTAAAACGGTTGCAAGCAAATCTGAACGAGACATAAGATGTAGGTTAAGGGACTAATACATTGGACATCTATGTATTCATCAAAAAAGAAAAGAACAATTTAAGTGTAAGAGGAATGAATGCCTTGTTATATAATCTTATATGTGAAGAGTTTGATGAAAATTTTTATTTTTATTTATCACGCGTTTTTCGGCGATAACATCGAGGGGAATCCTGAAGGAGAAGATAATCTTAATTGGGATATATTACTTAACCTAATGGGTGGATCTTGGCTCCGAACCTCTTTAAAAAGGAGACAAATGCTAGGAGTAATTACAAAAATAGTAGTCTAGATAAAAAATATTAAATATACAAGTCTAATAATATTATTGGTATTTAAGTAATCGAAAAGATAGGATAAGGATAGATAATAATGAATAAAGCTTTCGTTTATTAGAAATATGACTTTAAAGGATACTCACAAGCTACCGGCAAAACCTGCTGCTTTGTTCTCGATGATGGTCGGTTCTGGCGGCTTGCACATGATTATAAGTTCTTGATCGGACTGCATCACCACTCCTGGGAACTGAGGGAACCAGATGCGGACGTGCACAAAACCCTAAAACAAAACATTTATTGTATTTGGATTTATATGGATTTATTGCATTATAGACATAAAATCCTCTGTAGTATTTTTAGTCACTCATATTCATATTTGTTGCTACACATGAACTGTGTACGTTTTTATATACATAAAAGATCTTCGGGATTTTTCCTCTTAACGCCTTATATATAAGAATGGATCTCTATTTCCTTTGGTCAACGCAACACGTGTGAATTTCGCGCATTTCGCTCTTTCTTTTTTTAATGTGTTAATAATTATTGTCAGAAGAATATTGTAAGTAAGCGGCAGTTTAGAAAATTAACTTATGTGAAAAATAAGGTGTGACAGCACAGCGGTGACACCGTGCGATTTTTAGAGACGATTATCTGTTCAAACCCGGCCATACACCAATGAGTAAACTTATGTGTGTAATTGTTAATAGTAATTTATCACACGCTTTTCGATGAAGGAAAACATCGTGAGAAACCTGGATATCTCTAGAGAAATCTAGTGATATGAGAAATGCGTGTACTAATCCGCAATGGAGTAGTGTTGTAGGTTTAAGCTTCAACCATTCTCTCCTTAAACGGAGAGAGGAGGCCTACGCCCAGCAGTGGGATAGTAACATGCCACCACCACTTAGGAAATTAAAAACAAAAACTAGATTTCCTTCTATAATCTACATATCCATCTTACTCCTAATGCCTATTAACTTATCCACGTATTCGCTGAGGTTATTACCGTGGGGCGCAGCTATTCGCTTATATTTTTATTACTATTTACTACTATGTCAAGCCCGCTTTGTCGTGCTTAATTTAAAGGTATATTAATTAAGGTTATAAAAAGTGCTCTGATCTTATATATTTGCTGACCGATTGAAATATAACAACTCTATATGTTAAGTGCGACTTTCTACTACGTATTAGTAAAAACAACATCCAAATTGGATCAGCGGTTTTTGAGATTTGCGGGAACAAACGCACAGAGATTTGACATCTAAACGATTTTATTATATGTATAGAATAGATAGAAGATAGATAGATAAAAGATTATGTATTTATTATTTTAAGTTTACTCTATCCGCAATATTTAAAAATAGAATAGCCCCAGATACCAACATCGTATAACACAAAATTCACTGAAAGACTTAAATAATGTTTAGGCAACCGAAACTTTCTTAAGATGGTTGGCTTAGCGTATAAAGAAGTTATCCTTAATTTTGTTTTATGGAATTCACACGTTACTATTTCTATCAATTGCCTTGAGAAAATGTTAATTGTGACCTATATGTATAGTGCCCTACTCTCAAGTGACAGCTATCTGAGTCGCTAAAGTGGTATTTTGCAAGTCTTTAAGTTTCCACTTTTATACCGGTCTACAGATAGTTAATAGTATATCAGGAAGGCAGTACATGTCTTGTTCTCTATCCGACACTAACCCAATACTGTTATTTTAACGGCATTTCTGTTATACATTATTGGAAAAAGAATATTTAATGGCGAAAGAAAACGTTTTCTAAAATTGTTAAATCATTATATCAGCGTTTAGATGACTTAGCGTAAATACATTTGAGATGCTATAATAATGTTATTATTATATGATTTTATATATTTAGTTGGTAATGGAGACAATAGGTTTTTTTAATGTTATTAATCATTCATTCTCCGCATTCTATTCTAAGTGGGTTCGGCACAAGGTGTTTTAAACATGTTGTTAAATGATTTGGCGAGTTATTTTATGGCCGGCTGCCTGCCTGACATCAACTTAACTTAGTCGCCTTTGTTTGAATTGGTAAGAAATGAGGGTGGTCTATTCAACACAGCATGATACCACACGGAAGTTTTATGTTTATATTAAGTTATCATTCGCTTTCTGTATTATTTGATAGTTATTTTTATCGTTTGATAGTTATTTTTACCGCTACCCGATACGGCGCTAAACAGCTAAAGAGGGCCAATGTAAATAAAACACGCTTTGCGATTTTGTCATGGAGTTTATCTCCTGACGATGCTTCGGTTACGGGGTGAAACAATTGTTGAGATTGTGGTGGTGAATGTGTGCAGTGCTTGTGTACTGTTGTGTCATCGGTGTCGGGTAGTGCATGAGTTCTTACAAATTCTGCATGTATCAGGTATGAGAACGAATAGTACCTACACTCTACATTTAGCATTACATATATATTCTTTTATCGCGGATTATAGCAAAAAAATATTCTCATTACTTTTATATCACCGTTTACTCTGCGCACGCGAGGAAAACTTTAAATTTTGCCGTAATATTTTTTATTGCTGCTCCTCTCCTATTCATCTTAGCGTGATCTTATTTAGACTTCCTCGATAAATGGACTATTTAACATTGAAAGAATTTTTCAAATGGGTTCAGTAGTTTCTGAGATTAGCGCGTTCAAACAATCAAACAAATAAACTCTTCAGCTTTATATATTAGTATAGATATGTTACATAAAAAGTCTCGAATAGTCGTTGATAGAAATCAATTTAAATTTGAATACTAGGAAAGTTTTTATTTAGTGCTTAATGGATCGTATCGAAGTGTAAAAGTATTTTATTACTTTTTTACTGGCTAAACGAAACTCCTTCGTTTATCTGATTGTAAACAGATGTTCATTTACATACAATAAAAATGGAAACAGTTATATGAATGTACGAACATTTTTATTTGTACATTTCTTTTTAAGACTACATTTGGTGCAATTGTTTGTCCTCGTTTTATTTGCAAACCGTGAGCGTCGTACTTTCTTTTTAAAATCCGTTGTTAAAAGTTTTAATATAGAAATCTTGGATTTTATCATATTTCACAGGGTTTAATATAAAAAAATTGCTTGAAATATTGTATAATCTAACAAACTTAAGAAACTAGTTTCTACCTCGATTTAGTCTAAAATTCACGTCGTTCTGTTTGTTTGTTCGTATTTTTTTCTTTCGTTCGGACATATTTCTTATGTTGTTACATTCTTTATCACAACCTCTGTGCAGTTCGGGTGCTCTGCAGGAATGTTACATTTAACTTACATCAGTTTAGCCTATTACCGTTTATCAGTAATAAAATGACCCGGCGTGATAAAGTACTGTATAACGTACAACAGTTTATATACGTATATACAGACGTAGATAACGTTACGTAAAGAGCTTATGAATAAGTGCCTCGGATGGGTTTGACTAGTCGGGCTAACCCGATAGAATAAGACGTGAGTATAGCCGGTTTCTATACATTAACTACATCAGTTTACCCTACAAGCCTATATTAGTGACCCGGTGTGCTAAAGTGCCATATAACTTACATCAGTTTAGCCTATTACTGTTTATCAGTAATAAAATGACCCGGCGTGATAAAGTACTGTATAACGTACAACAGTTTATACACGTATATACAGACGTAGATAACGTCACGTAAAGAGCTTATGAATAAGGGCCTTGGATGGGTTTGAAACTAGTCGGGCTAACCCGATAGAATAAGACGTGAGTATAGTCGGTTTCTATACATTAACTACATCAGTTTACCCTACAAGCCTATATTAGTGACCCGGCGTGCTAAAGTGCCTTTTACCTTACATCGGTTTAGCCTACAACCCGATATCGGTGACCCAAACCTGATAAAATACCATTTAACGTACATCAGTTTAACCTACAACCCTACATTGCTGACCTCGTCGTGATACAGTACCATATAACTTACATCAGTTTTGCATACAACCGTACATCGGTGACCCAAACGTGATAAAGTACTAGTATCCGGGTGACCTAACCTTGTTCGGTAATTTTTAAAATGATGTAAAAAAAATTAAAATTAAATTTTTTTTAAAGAAAAATGAAAAAAATAATTGGGCAGGTGGAGCTCGATCCTAGGTATTTTCATCTCTCTAGACCGCCCGTTCCCCAAATGAACTCCCATGACTTTACGTTTGACAACGAAAAATTGTGATTGTATTCAACGTAAATTAAAAAAAAAAATTAGAGCCCGAAAACAGGGATAAACGACATTTTTGTTAAATAAAGTTTTATTCGATTTATCTAGATCGATTTTTTCCCCCAAAACACCCTACATGCTGAATTTCAGGAAAATCGTTGGAGCCGTTTCCGAGATTCCAAAAATATATATATACATACAAGATTAACTCATTTAAATATTAAAGATATATCTTAAATTTTGCCAACAACACTACATGGTCACTTACGTTTCTTTTCAGAACACCGCATTTAGTGAAGTCGCTAATTTTCAATCTATATAACAAGGCAGTAGGGTCGTCGGGCTCCGGCCGTATCTGGCACACGGGGTCTCCGATAGGGTCTGTAGTGCGGTCGTCGGCGAAGAGCGGGGCGCCGCGGAAGCCTTCCGGCTTTCTAAGGAGCGCTGTCACGGAATCTCGGATGCCTGAGCCGCCGCTAGCGAACGTGCATTGGATGTCCGTCACTGCAATAATAAGGATAAGTGTAGGATAAAGGATTAGTGTAGTGTATATAAACTAATATTGTATGAATATAGCACAGGCTCAAAACACGCACTAACAAGTAACCAAATGTCACTCCACGTCCACTCTCACCAAGGGCTCTCGTGTTACTGGCGTGGTGCATCATGAGCGTGTATGTTACTTTGTACAGCAGTATTAGTGTAAGTTCATGTATGTATTACATATAATATGTGTCTTGTATATTAATATACAAAGTAAGTTACACATCTCAACTCGTACACTACAATTAGTACTACTAATGTGTACTAGTAAAGTAAAAAAAGCTTCATACCCCGTTCGAGTCGACTTAAAATTAGTAAAATACCCTCAATAAATTTAAAGTTTAATGATTTACACAGATTTCGCTTAAACCATCAAACCTTTAGATATATTTGTAATATGCTTCAACAGAATTAGGTAAGCCTGTATAGGTATATAACTATTTGCTTTACTGTTTTTGTAAAAATACTTTGTTCACTGGAAAAGGTATATAATCTAAAATCGTATTTTTTTTCGAATTGACTATGCGCTGTTAGCCCTAACGGCTTTTACAGCGTCACCGGGCGAGACGGGCGAGCGCAGAAGCATCGCCGATCTCTAAAATCGTAACGTAAGACCGTATATATGGCCGTGTATATGGCATCTTGGGATTTAGCCCTACAATTTCATTATTCTCCTGCCCTTGTCCCACTCTAAGTGGGGATCGGCACAACATGTTTTAAACATGTTGTTACATGTTTTGGCTAGTTATTTTACGTAGATGATTCGGCTAGGTGTTTTACACATGACACATGATTCGGCTAGGTATTTTAGGACCGGTCGCCTCCTTGACGTCAATTTGCCTTAGTTCCTTTGATGACACCTCGGTAAGAAATCATCATCCTCCTGCCCTTATCCCACTCTAAGTGGGGTCGGCACAACATGTTTAAACATGTTGCTACATGATTTGGCTGCATTTTTACGACCGGCCGCCTGCCTGACTTGACCTGAACTTACCTTAGTCGTATTTTACGACACCTCAGTAAGAAAGAGGGTGGTCTATTCCAGGGCTTCTTAAAATGTGGGTCGCGACCCCCAGGGGGGTCGCGAGACTACTGAAAGCCAAAGGCGTCGCAAAGATCTGATACTTTTCAATCATTATTGATACAACTACATGGCTGCAGCTGACCTTTTAAGAACTAACAAAGAGTTATTGATATTTCTCCTCCTAAGTTCCTTCATTACCCCTTTTCATTAAATTTAATTAAATAGATTTTATTAAATTTATGATTGGTTAGTTTACAACAATTATAAATAAAATTTTAAAATTAGTATACACACTACGTACAAATATAAATACAAATGAAAATCATACAAAATACTATTGTAGTTTTATTATAACTATTTTTTGAAAAAAGTGGCAATGCAAAACTGTTATTTACATTGTAAAATAGTGCGATATTACATCTACATCTACGGTTAATATATATTTCATTATATGGAGGAGGGGGTCGTTTAAAATTTCCTAAGCTTGAAGGGGGTCGCTATATAAAAAAGTTTAAGAAGCCCTGGTCTATTCTACTCAGCCGGATACCACACGGCGGGTCGTCTTTCCTTAGTCGCCTTTTACGACACCTCGGTAAGGAATAAGGGTGGTCTATTCTATTCAGCCGGATACCACACGGCGTACCTCGGTAAGAAATGAGGGTGGTCTATTCTAGTCAGCCGGATACGACACGGCGGATTTAGTCCTACAATTAAATCTGGTTAATTGACCACTAGGCACAGTGCGATCTTCAAGATACACAGTGACCATTTTCGATGTACTACTTACCGTCATAGTCTTGTGTTAACACGGCCGGAATCTGAAACAATGAGCATTGCTTGAGTATACATCAATTACATACTTTGTTTCGTTTACTTCGGGATCCGAAGTTTAACTAAATGTGTATTGTAATCGTTTACAATAGACATTACAAAGAATCGAATACTATTCATTTAAATCTGACCATTTAATTTAGCCTTTAGTTTAGAATACGTTATCATTTTTTACTTATATATATATATATATATTGTTTGAATCTCGGAAACGGCTCCAACAATTTTGAACAACTGCAATTCAGTATGGAGGGGTTTTAGGGGAGAAAAATTGATCTACCTAGGTTTTATTTAAAAAAAATCGTTTTATCCTTGTTTGTAGGCATAAAAAAATACTAACATTTAAATTTAATATAAAACACTATTTTTGCCATAAATTGTCAAGTCAGTGTAGCTTATTTGGGGAACGGGTGGTCTCGACAAATGGAAATACCTCGGATCGAGCCCCACCTACCCAATATTTTTTCTCTTTTTCAGAATTGAAGCCAAAACGTAAACAAAACAAGGATTTTTTGTATAATATTTATAGCAATAAGATTCTAATATTGTAAAATTAAGATATTATAATGCAATCATTGGTTTTTTGGTTTGGTTTATTTGCTTTAGAATTGCAAGACGCTTATTTGTCTACAGTCTAGACATTTTTTTATAACCAATAGGGATCTGCAACACTACAAAATGTCTGTAAGACCCATAAAAAAGCGAGTATTATTTAAAAAACTTAAATTTGTTATGCAGTATTTACACTATTAGCTTTTGTAGAAGTGGACTTCAATTACAGTATTATGAAGTATCTAAGTGCCAAAATTCACTTAGGTCCATTGTGACTATTGAATAATGGAAAAAAACAACCCAAAAGTAAAATCTTTCACTTTTATTCCACAATTATTTATTCACAATATTAGAAGGATTGTTGCTTAATTCACTAGCAGAGGTAGTTTTAAGTTAATGATGACAGTAAATGTACCATCCTGTTGCTAGCTACATTTATAAGATGATTATGTATAAATTATATTTTAAACAAATGGACAACTGAGGCTTTTATTTTTGACTATAATCTAGCTTTAAAGCATTGCCTTCAAAGATTAAGGAAATGTATTCTTGTTCGCTGTATTCGTTGTATTCGCTGCATACCTACATACCTACGGGTATTTTCTATTTCATTCTATGTCATGGAAATTGAAAGGAAGAGATGTTAAGCCTATTAAATTGTGGCCTGTTTGACTAATCGATGCGTTTAATCATCTTATTGAGCATCTCACTCATTTACTGTGTTTGACTTGTTACAGGTCGTTAAAGTTTAAAAGCCGACTTTAAAGAAATATTTCTTTGTGTGAAACATGTTTACTATCACCTATCAGTACATGTGTATCCTTGTTTTATCTAGGACAATTTTCTCTCCATTATTACTTTCATCGTCTTTGTACTTAATGCTAATATTACTATAAATATAACGGACGCTTTTAACCAGGCTATAGAAATCGTGATCGGAACAAACCGCAGAGTTTAATGCCGGCTATTATCTGCCAGTGGCTGCGGACTGTGGATTTCAACAGTTTTAAGATTAACTTAATTTTGTACGTGATCTATAACGTTCTAATTTTTAACAACTAGACTCTAAATTGCTTATATCCTACAGCTCTAAGATCTGATGTCCAAAGCCTGACGTAGGTAGATTTGATAGAGACAAATATATTTTAGGTTAACTACATTACATTCTCTTGGACTAGCTTACCGTTTAGATTAAAATTAATCGCGTAAATAGTTTGAAAATGCTTTTTCAAATTAATTAAACTAGGTAGTCCTATTTTATCTTTTCTCACTGCTGGGTAAACGTGTCTTTACGGGATAATCCCGGCACACGATTCTTTGAGGTCTGTCCACTAAATAGAGAGGTCGGTGTGTGATTGTGTGTTTTCCGATGCTCTTCAGTCAGATACTATGCCTTAGTGTCCCAAAGCCCATCTTTTATTCGTAGTACGAGTATGTCTTCGGCCTATTGCTATAACTGTCTATAGCTATATCAGTTATTTTAGCATTTTACTCTTTTGGATCTTCTCGTTTCTGATTAGATAATGCAAAAACACTAATAAGCATAGCTCATTTTACGGTACGTATTATGCGTTTTTTGTTGAGGCACATTATCAGCTACTAAGTATAGAGTCAATAGTCAACATGCATTGTTATAAAACCCTGCTCTACAGCAAGTCTAGAGGGACTAGAGGGCGTAACTTTTCGAAATCAGTATATGTATTCTATTTGATTGTGGGTGACTTGGCTTTCTTAAAAGTTGATTCACCACTGAGTACTAGGTTTGGGTGAATACAACATTTAAGGATTTATAACTTAACAACGTTATTGTTGTTTTCAATCCATAGTTCGCTTTACGTTGAAAGAAAATATTGTAAAGAAACCGTCATATCCCTAGAGCATATCCAAGTAATTAGCAAGAGATGTAACTAGTTATAAGAATTATATTTTGAAAGAAGTGCCGAGTTTCTTTCAAGCTCGACTCGGTGGACAATTTTCCGAACCAATAGTAGAGTTAATGATTTAGAAGCACTTGTTTTGAAGTTTACTTGAATAAATACTATTTTGAATATGAAATTTGAAGATGGCTGTAAGCTACAATTTTCAAGAAACTTCAAGAAGGGAGAATAACTTTGGCCAGTTATTGGATAACGGCCACCTGTCTGACGTCAAATTACCTTAGTCGCCTTTTACGACACCTTGGTAAGAAAAAGGGCGGTATTTTATATTCAGCCGAATACCACACGGTTAATTTGGTCAATAGTGTCCATTATTTTAACGTTAGGTACATGTTGCCGATCGGCATCAGTAAATGCTTGTATGCAAATTAGATGAAGTGCTGGCAAACGGTTCATTCCTAAAACGGTGCCGCTCTGGTTATTGAGCGTGAAGACAGACCGTGACGAAAATTAATTGATCTTCGGAGGAATGTTTTAATACCCAATTTTTTATTATTTACAACAATAAAACATCTCTTTAATCAATGGAACTCCGAGGGGTGGAAACTGTTAACTTTTAACCTCCACATTTATTCTATCTATCAAGCCGTGTTAGCCGAACGATGATACCATGATTTGCAACATCGGCACAGGGTAGCCTGTCTATCGCTTTTCTACAGGATATATTTTAGAGATCGTACTCAGGTACTTCATTCCACCTTCGCCAATCTATCATTGGACTGCTAGGCGAGAGAAGTTCCACCCTTACGTTATTGACATCCCACAAGGCGCACGGAGCGCTTCGCTTCGCTATTTGAGTTGCACACAGCACGGGAATAGAATTCTCTCCTATCTATCTTTCGTATCTATCTTTCCCAACACTTACGATATGGGTACTTTCAAAGCAAGGCATAGCAAAGAATAGGCATCTTATAGGCACCGCCTGCTAGCCTGTCGTCAATTTACCTTAGTCGCCTTTTACGACACCTCGATGAGAAATGAGTGTGGTCTTTTCTACTCAGCCGGATACTAAACGTGGGTTAATTAACTTAGTCGACTTTAACGACACGTCTGTACAAAATGTGGGTGGTCTATTCTATTCAGCCCGATACCACACGGCGGAACAACATATAATAACTATAAAATATTAAAGTTAAAATTATATTAAGAAATCTGACTATAACAAAACGAAAGATAATGCAATAATATAAAAAAATAATAATAATTGTAGAAACTATAAAATTTTTAAAAAATATTAATACTATATTAGAAAACGCATAGTCTATGCAAGCGCATTCCATCTCAAATTGGTACCTAGGTAACCGGATTGGTGATTAAGCTGGTATTATCATTACTTTCTCTTTTCACTTTAGGAAAATCTTTGAGTTTAGTATCCTATTTAACAGTTATTACAGTTAACCTGCTAAATAGCATATACCTTAGTTAATCTAATTACAAATCAAAACAAGTCAAGTTAAAAAGCTTTTAACAAATTTAATGTCCCTATTGTTGACAACCTTCCAGCAATTCCCGCGTCTGGAGTCACTCCTGCAGCATCAGGTCATTATTATAAACATGCATTGTCATAGAGAATGGACCAGTTTATAAAATCATCTCAATCGGACCCCGGGAAGTAGGTCAAATTGAACTTGCTACATTTCACCTTCACATACATACATTGCATGTTGAATAAAAGCTTTTAAATAGTTGAGAGAGGAAATTATGCTAAAATTTTGATATTTCTAGTATGAACATTGGTAACTGGTCTAAAGAAGAATACAATTCTTCCAATTCAAAGAATATAATTCGGTAATACTGCTAAGTACTCGAAAAAGAATCGATAGCTGTTTTTGATCTCTCCAATTAAAAAATCAGTGTACATCTTAACTTTTGACAAGTGTTACAATTAGGTTATATTTTGTGTCGGTGTAAGAAATACTAACGTCTATTTCATAAAATACTTAATATACAATTTTTTTTTAAATTTTAACCTGAAATAATCGTACCTAAAGAACTATGATCAACTAACTCAAAACGCTAAGCCAAGCTGTTATAAGTTTTATCATTACTTTTGTATGATACATTTGCTTTAAAACGCTTGCAAATCTAAAACTGCAAGGATTATGGATGAATTAAGTGATTCCTCTTCACTCTCAGCGATTAGACTGATTAAGCTTTACTTACTTTACTATGATTCAGCTGTACTCGCCAATGATTGTTTGTGATCGCTTACAAACGCCTACAACCCTGAAATTGTCGGTTAATCAGACACGCACCAAGGGGAATCGTTGCGTGATACGTATGATCGTATGGATTGTGTGATTATACGACCGATCAACAATCATCATGCGATTATAGACGATCACATTATCAACCATCAACACCGATATTGCAGGCACAAGGATTGATCCCTATAATGAATATAGCGCTTTACGTAAAATAAAACATTAGCAAACTTACCTTCGGAGTATTTTTCGAATCTATGAAACTCGGAAAAGTATGCTTAATTTAAATGATTTATATTACATTAAGATTTTGTTCGTGGAGCCCATCCTCCTGATTATGCTTCGGTTTCGGGGCGAAACGTTCGTGGAGGTTGTGGTAGTGAGTGTGTGTAATGCTTGTATGGAGTGTTGGTGTTGGCGGCGTCTTGTGATACGTGTGGCGGCTTGTCCTGCGTGTATGTTGTATGTGATTGTTGCCTGCTTCATACACTTAGCGTTGCATGTATTATGTTAACAAAAACGCGGATTACAGCAAAGTAATTTTATTGTACCTTCTATGCTTAATTTCTGTTTACCCAAAAGCATGTATTACATGAAGAACATTATAATAGTATTCATATTAGAATGCAGTTACGCCGGCTACGTTCAGATTAGAAATGTGATAATAAGAATGTGTACTTTATTTTTCGATGTTATGTTTAAAGTAGTGGAATAAAAACAGTTTTCAACATTAATTTTGGGCTACCTAGTTTTTACGGTTGAAGCGCAGTGTGATACAGTTTTCGAATTACGGTTAAAGTCAACCATAGCGCAACACTAAACCACCAAAGTGAATCGATTTGATTTGATATTAAAGACATATTTAGTTCCGTTCATGACTAAACTAACCCGGAAACCTAGATAAAGAGGAAAATCTGTAAGTGAGACTAATTGCCACTATTGTCTCCTATTTTTATTTTTACTACGTTTAGGTGTACGGATTATTGAAAAAGAATGCTGTATGAGCTATAATCTATAAACGACAAGATTTATTACACAACTTTCCTATTACTTAAACAGATAGATTACAAAGATATTTGAATTAAAAGGTACAATTTTACTAAGTAAGTTGAGCCACCGTGTGGTATCTGGCTAAGTAGAGTAGACCACCCTCTTTCTTACCGAGGTGTCGTAAAATACAACGAACTTAGGTAGCCGTAGTTAAATACCTTGCTAAATTATGTTTTCACACATGTTTATAAAATGTTGTGGTGCCCAACTTAGGGTGGGATAAGGGCCGGAGGATGGTGAATTTTACGTAATGTCAAATTATTCATGCTGTGAAATTCCGTAATTCCTTTTGTTTTAACTTTAGTCGAGTCTGTCTGTACACTTGCCAAGAATTGCGCAATATTACAAGTAGAGATTATACCTAAAATATCGAAAAAAAATTTTTTTTACGTAAGTATAGATGTGCGTAAAAAATATATTTACGTGCGTACGTAAAGTACGTGAATTACGTATTGATTTTATATTTCATAATAAGTTCTGCCGACCAATTATTCCGCCGTTTGTATAGAATCTCGTACCATGATAGCAACCATCGACTCTCTTCAGCTCTACAGCTACAACATATCACTCCGATGTTCTGTAAGATGTTACCGATACAAAACATACTTCTGTAATTTTAATATAAATAATAGCGGCGTGTTGTCTGCCTGCATAAACACCCTCTCTCTATTTGAGACAAGAATAGAGGCATAGATCGATGTAAATTGGCACGATACACGTATCATCATATGGGCTGCTCCTAAGAACAGAAGAGTTTCTCCCGGTGTTTAACTTTACCGAAAATAGAAGCACCGAAAAACTTTATTACGTATAAAGTGTTATATAATCAATTAGACATTTCTGTTTTTATAGAAAACTTATTATTGCCTGCCCGGCGTTATGACTCGTGATCTTGTAATCGCAGTCTCTTTGATCACGGCTTAGTATTGATTGAATTGCTAGAGAAAAAATACACGTACGTTAAATTTGCCTACATATAACAAGGACTCCGTGGCGCAACGGTAGCGCGTCTGACTCCAGATCAGAAGGTTGCGTGTTCAAATCACGTCGGGGTCATTGTCTATATATTGTTTTATTTTTTTTTACTTAAATTGACAGAGTTAAGATAAGAGTTAAGATAGGAATTTTAAGTAAGTGTACCAATATTATTTTCAGTAATCCTGTATGACCGAAAACTCATAAGAGATAAATAATAAAAATGCTAATCGGCTCTACTTGTGATGAAAAAATTAATCGAGTTAAATATAATAAAAAGTTAATTTAATGAATGAGTGAAAAAAATTAACATTAAACTTTTTTATTTAGAAGTTCCCACGGGACAGCGTGCGTATAATTCATAGCTGGGTCTAGGCAGTATTTCATAAAACTACTATTATATCTAATCTAAACGTACATTTCCTGAGATCACAGTGGTGTACGAAGATCGTATCATCTTATAAAACATATATCTCAATTAGTTACAATGTATACGTTACTTCCTTAACTTTGTCCGTTTGTCTCACGGTATGTTATCGCTTTCTCAGGCGATTTGGGCTCATTAAATGTATAATTATACTGCAATGTCAAATTTCTGAACAAAATATCCGCTACATTTTACTTAAAGGTTTACGCACTTGAATAAAATTCTAAGTACTTTAAGAATCTTGTCAACCTTTAATGCTGTTGCTTTTATAGGAAATCGAATAGATTAAAATTATTTTTAAATTGATTCTATATAGGCAAGATTATTGTTTAGTTATGATTGAATTATCTTATGAAATCCCTAAAAACCTTGTCTAAAATCCATTTAGATTCGTCTTTTGAAATCCTATCAGCCTTTCAATAACTACAGATACTGTTATTTCCAAATAAGAAAGCCCTTAACTAAATTTCTATTCTAATACAATCATTGCAACTCCGCCATTTATATCTTTGGATTATTTTGTTTTCATCAAACAAAATTTTACATTTTCATGTCGATTTAAAACGAGTAATAGATATCGTATTTATAATCTTTAATTGCGTTTATTGCCACAATTTATTCACAAACAGATTTCTGGAAGTTAAGTTACAATCGTCCAATAATTGATTCCGTTTACCGATAAAGCCTGTAACAAAGCCAAAGTTTTATAAGAATACTTAAATGTAATTACATACAATAATTGGCAAAACATGTTCTGTTAATTTATTTTTACGTTTATTCCCAAAATAAATCTTGGATATTGCATTAAAGATACCATGTATTTTACGGATGAACGAAATGAAAATTTTATGAATATGAGATACGTAAAGTATTTATTATCGAAATAAAATCAGATACTTTTAAAAGTCGTCTATATATAATAAAAAAATCAGAATTGTTTTAGCTTTCATACACATTTAATATAGTCAAAAAAGAAGGACAATTTATGTTAACCCACGTTGATGGGTTTAGTCTAACAACGTGTTGCAGTGCTTAGGTTGTTCTTAAATATTTTCTTTACAGTTATCTGATGTTGACTGTAGATACATTCATAAACGCACTAGAGGTTGCAAACTTCCTAATTTTGAACTAACCACATCCAATGCCCCTATATGGGTATAGGTTAGGTAAGTAGATTAGACTAGAAATGATAGCAATTGTTGGGGTTATTGCTAAATTAGATCCAAACTTAACTCATTCTTGATCTGTAGTAGTGTAAGGTTTTAATACTTTATTGTTGCGCATGCAATTTGTTACTAACTTGCTCTACCACTGCTAAATAATAGGCTTTCGATAAATTTATATTATAGTCAACGGTCGTTCGATACCGGGCAATAGTCTCTTTTATAGATAAATAAATAAATATATGTAACACTTACACACACGGCCGTCCGTCCCTAAAGTAACTTAATACTTGTGTTATGGTTGACAGACAACTGGTGAATATATACTTATATAATTTTTAAATATATATTTAAATACAAATATACACCCAGACTCGAAGACCAACAAATTCATTTATAGGAAACTAGCGGCCTGCCCCTGCTTCGCATTGGATATAAAATATATATCCCATGTCAGTCAGTGTAAAAAAAATTATTAAAATCGATCCAGTAGTTTTGATTTATTCATTACTGCCCGCGGCCCGCAAGCGTTAAATTTGGAGAAAAACAATTTCCTCTCCCTATACCAAGACGATTTCCTGCTATCTTTGGAATATCTAAACTCATATAGTACATTTTTACTTATTTATTTTTACATTTTACCTATGTATTTTATTTTTACAATTAATTACAGTATGTTTTTAAACAAACTCTAAAAGATTCGAAGTGCTATAGGGTGGAGGCGTCCTCACGGCATTTTAAATCTGTAATATCTCCGAAAATGTTCACTTAAATTGCATGCTGTAAACGGCCATATTGATCTATATTAAATCAACAATTTATTTAAGGTACTCAATTGGATAAGGATTAATGCTGTATTGTATAAAAATTGCTTTGAACATAAGGCATCATTTTTCGTAAAAAGTAAATGAAAAAAACTGCTATTGTGGGTTATCCATAAGAGATAGACATATACCATCGCGGACTTTTCTGTAGACCTTTTTAAGGTGTACAAATACTTAGTACATCATTTTGATAAATCTCGCAGGGTTTAGCCTGCGTTTGCAATGTAAGCGAAAATAAAATGTAATTATTTACAGAAACCTCAAAAATTACAGTATTTCTCTACTTCGTATTGAATGTTATTATACGTGCAAACCTTCCTCTGGAATCACTCTATCTATTAAAAAAAACCGCATCAAAATCGGTTGCGTAGTTTTAAAGTTTTATGCGTACATACGGAAATATGGACTTTGTTTTATAATATGTAGTGATGTTGGCCCTCGGCGGGAATCGAACCCGCGACCCGCAGCGCTGAAAGCAGGGTCACTACCCACAGTCATTGATAATTGTAACCTTAGATAGTTATTGCTCATAACCATTTCGCTCGTGCAAATATACACTACAGTTACAAAGCTAGCGATGCGCCAGTTAGTTACGCTGCGATGCATCAGTGTAAATTATTAATTGGTTCGATTGTGACCGATCGTGATCATTGCTGCTATTAAAACAAAGCTCTTCTATTTGCTGTAGTAACTTTATATACAGTATAGATAAATTCTGTGACAAAATATGCTCCATCGGGTGTATATCTGGATATATTGTTTAAATTTTTAAAATTCGTGATATTCATATAAATCTCGATATAAACTTAATATCGTAGAGATTATGAATCTCAAAATTGGTGTTAGGATAGTTTAAGAAGAAGAAGAAGATTATACTTTTGATGGCTTTCTTTTCAGTGTGTTGTAAATAAGATGCATTAGTATGACATATTCAAAAATATATTTTTTTAATCTCTTCATTCTAAAATTGTATGATTGACAAAAAATGTAACACATTGTCATTGGAAATAAGATTACAGTCACTACTAATAATTAAAAAATTAGTGACAATTTCCTCGGTTAATTGCCTCTTCAGGTGACAAGAGGGCTGACTCAGCTCGAAAGAATCAGCTTAGCGATTCAACGCGGAAATGCTGCCATCATTCTTGGGACCATTCCACGTGGGCATGATTTGTATAGTCCTAGCGTGTAAGTAATTTAAGATATATATAACTTGTACATTTTTGCTTTAAGTAAAAAAAACAACCTCTAATTATAATTAAAAGATTGTAATAGAAGCTTATAAATTTAATAACCGCGTTACCTGCGTACTCTGTTTAAAGTACTTTTCAGATCAGCCATCGAATATTTCTTGTAGCTAAATTCGGCGATAAGGTTTAAAATATATATCATGATTTAAATATTATTATAACATAAAAATACTGGCATTAAGCTAAATCGCAGAATTGTCGTATTATCTCAGAAGCGACAGGTTTACGAACGAGTTTGGTTTTAATACTGTGGGCCTTTCGATTGTATTGAGGTTAACTGAGGACGTGGTCGTACGTAAATGACATCTAATTTTTATAATATTATATGACTTTCCTTTTTTTTGACACGGTTTTGAATTCGTAAAGGGATTAAAAAAATTGTAGTAAGAATGCTTGCCTTCTTCACTTCATATACAGAGTATACAGAGTAATATTTTATTATATATCGGCATTTTCAATTTAGTAAAAACGCCGTGTGGTATCCGGCTGAATAGAATAGTACCACCCTCTTTTCTTACCGAGGTGTCGTAAAAGGCGACTAAGGTGAGTCGACCCGCCGTGTGGTATCCGGCTGAGTAGAATAGACCACCCTCTTTCTTACCGAGGTGTCGTAAAAGGCGACTAAGGTAAGTTGACCCACCGTGTGTTATCCGGTTTAGTAGAATAGACCACCCTCTTTCTTACCGAGGTGTCGTAAAATACGACAGAGGTAAGTTGACGTCAGGCAGGCGGCCGGTCGTAAAAACGCAGCCAAATCATGTTACAACATATTAAAGTGTTGTGCCAACCCCACTTAGAGTGGGATAAGGGCAGGAAGATGATGATTTCAATTTAGTAAAAATTATATTATAACTACTATTTTTTATTATAATGCATATATTGAAATATTTTAAACTGCTAAATCTATATGAAAATCTTTTGTTGAAATTATATATAATAAATTTTAAAGTTTAAAGACGCAGATCGTGTGGTGACAAAAAAATAATAGGATTTTCTTGTAATCATTTTTTTTCCGTATCAATTGAACCGATAATTTTTCGAAATTTATACTAGGAAACCTTTACTTCAAAAATTTTCTAAGGGGGAAATTTCATTTATAAATTAAATAAGTACCGTTATAGAACAATTCAGCTTACGTTGTTTTTTTTAGATCATCAGGAATACATTTTTTTAAATAAAAAAATCATTTCTGTATCAATGTTTTATGATGATTATTTCTTTTGTTATTTTAATTTACCATTGATGGCCTCATGGTGTGGACAGGTAGATTTAAGCTGCATGGCTCACCGCTTACACGTTATTTGCCTCATTGAACACCCCACCGTAGACACGATGCTCTTTTCAATACTAAGAAAATAAGTGTAAAATATAATTTGAAAACAGTGACTAATTTTATTATAATTTTATATTTTTTTATATTAGCGTTCAGTTTATGAAAGAAAATCATCCTCCTGTCCTTATGCCACTCTAAGTGGGGTCGGCACAGCATGTTATAAACATGGTGTCACATGATTTGGCTGCGATTTTACAACCGGCCGCCTGCCTGACGTCAACTTACCCTAGTCGTATTTTATGACACCTTGGTAAGGAATAGGGTGGTCTATTCTACTAAACCGGATACCACACGGTGGGTCAACTTACCTTAGTCGCCTTTTACGACACCGCGGTAAGAAATGAGGGTGGTCTATTCTAGTCAGCCGGATACCACACGGCGGGTCGTATTACCTTAATCGCCTCTTACGACACTTCGGTAAGAAATAAGGGGGGTACTATTCTACTCAGCTGGATACCACACGGCATCAGTTTATGAACGATCGACATACGTAATTTTATTTTAGATATTTTGTTGTAATTTGTTTTCTTATAATTGAGTTATAATATTCGTTTTCATAATAGTTTTTTTTTTTTTATAAAAGATGAATATATAGAACAATAGTTCTATACAAAATAACAATTTCCCACTTAATCCTTCATATTACATTTGTATTGAAATTTACTATTAACATATCGATACACCAATTAAAATTATTAAAATTACAGTTATATATCTCTTAGGAGAGTCCAACTCTAGCTTAACACATACTTTATTCATATAAGCTTTTACTTGCAATATTAAATGGTTAGGTAACGAACCAACGGTACGGAACATTGCTTCTATAGAATAATCATCTAGAAACTCGGTGATCAGTTTCTAAGAATGTTCTTCATAATTGTTGTTTTGTCGTTTATGTCTATCATATGCCTGATTCAAATCAGTCATGTTATAATTTATGATAACGAATCTAACAGAAAGATAAAAAAGAACCACTAATTGTGTCATGTATAATTTTAATTAACTTTATTGACGCGCCATCGTCCTGCGCAAACGGAGCCTACATCAGCGTCATACCATGTGAATTGTGAATTTTCTGGCAATATTAAAGCATCAATACAAACAAGTGTTTCTTTCTCCGATTTCCATCACCACGACTCAAAAATATACATATATTAACATAAAATCAAAACGTCCGAATCAACTGCAATGAGGTAAGGTTCCGTTGGCGTTACGTATTTGTATGGCCAAACTTGTACGTTGGCTACAATAGCTACCAAACTCTACATACAGCCCTTGGTCTATTTTATCTTGTTTGTACTTAATCTCATCATTAAGTTATTCATTTATAAGTAAACTTATGAATGAAAGACAATATCTTTGGAACTATAAAGGACGCATTGTATATTTTGTTTAATTACTCATACGAAAAAATAATGGCGCTAAAAATTTCGATTTTCTAATGTTTGTGAAATGTTAATGTTTTCCATGTGAGCTTCATGTGAACTTAGGGTAAGAATGCTTGAACTAATAAAAAAGTATGGATATTCATGTTCTTCAAGGCGTTGGCTTTCGCATATATCATTCGCATCATTGATGTCGGGATTACAACACTACATGGCAATGGTACCAACCGTAACAAAATAAGTAGTAAGTAAAAAACAAAACACTGTCCTGCAACACTTGCGAGAACTTCACTCGAAGAATATACTATGGTATATATAACAAAAAAACTATATTTTTTCAGGACCCCTCGAAACGCGAAACGGCTAACCTCTATTATATCTGTAAAAAATTTTATAGATAAAATGTTTCTTAATGCAAAGAACCCATAATATACTTTAGATTAAAGCAAGTTACAAAATAATATATCACTACGCGAAGTGTACCGTGGCCACAATTTCCAGCATGCCTAAACAGTCACGGACACGTGATTTATGCTCAGCCATAAACATTTTTATGGTCATTATAAAGAAATTCACTATTTCAGATCTTTTTGAAAGCTTTTTGCGCATCTAACACAAATCCGCGAGGCATGAAATTTTAAATTTCAAGCGAATGCTATCATCACTTCATCATAATGTCCGATCAACTAACTGCACTCATATAAGTGATATATTAATTACAATTACAGTAACAATGAAGTTATTTTCTATTCTTATTAACTACTAGCTGTGCTAGCGGCTTCTTCCGAGTGGAAATTAAGGTCACAAAATTTTGAACGTAAAAGTAGTTATTGTGAGTTAACCATAAGAGATAGAGACATGCTGTCGCGGACTTTTTGTAGTATTTTTGTAGATCTACAATCCTCTAGTACATTACTTTAGTGGATCTTCACTGGTTTATAATTTTTTTGTTCCCAACAGGCGAGTTTTTTTACAACCCGCAATCTTTTCAACACAATTGATATAAAACGGTAATATATAAAAGATTTAGGTTACTAGTACACTAACCTAAATCTTCCAGAACGATTGCACTATCTTTTAGTAAAAACCGTACAAAATTACGTTCAGTAGAATTTGAGCAAAATCTATCACTTACAGACATACAGCATTTGGGGACGGTTTTATAATAAGTATAGATTAATAATTATTGTCCGTCAACAGATTATAATCATAATGTTAGTTGCCATGCTCCTCCAAAAAAGCTTGACCGATTTAAATAAAAAATTATATGCATCAGTTCTTTCATTCATAAATTTCTATGTATTTTTTATACCCCTAAGTGTTATCACTTAGGGTTATCCACTCCTAACATTTTTTTCTTTTAACATTTTAATTTATTTATAATGTACAGTAGAAATTCACTAGAAATAATGTATATGGAAAAACAACGTTTGCCGGGTCAGCTAGTATAGTATAATTTTATTGTAATATGAATAGTAAAAACAGATGTTGAAAAATTCTCATTCGTCCCAGACAAGCATAAATGAATTTTCTATAAAAATGATGTAACTAATTATTATAGATATTAAAGTCTGTCTATCTGTTATGATTTAACGATTTTGCAAGTAACAATAATGATAAAATTTGGCACAGTTAAAGCTTGAACTACAGGATAAAATATAAGATTAAAAATCCCGTTTTTCTTTGGGAAAAACGTAAACTAAATACGCAAATGAAGTCGCGATGTACAACTAGTTTTTATAAAAAGCGCGTTTTGATATAGAAAAACATCTAGGAAAACCTAGTGGAGTGAAGAGCGTGATTGTGGAGGGGTCAAGACTTCTTTCTTTCCAAAAAAATAAGAGGCCACAGCACAGCAGTTTGCAAGTTATAGCTTTTCTTACTTAGATTTTAATACGCATTTTTAATGTATTGATTTCTTAGGTTACGTATGTATAAGCCCATTGACCTGTGGGTTGCGGGTTCGATTTCCACCGGAGGCTATAATTTTCTGTAAAACAATTTGTGGTTTCTTCGAGTTCGGACTTATATATGTATTTATTTAAAAACTATATATACTTGTTGCCTATTATTATTACCTACACAGCCTATACACAAGTATTAAGTTACTTTGGGAACGGACGACCGCGTGTGTAATTGTCCCATATATTGAAAATAATATATTTATGTATGTAACGATGTTAGTTATTAACATAAACAAAGCTTAATATGCGTTTGTCTGTTAATCTAATGATAAATGACAATGTAGTTTAAGATAAACATTTCTGACATAGAGGCGTAGGTATTCTCCACACATCTTAACGGTTTTTACACGGCGTTGTAACGAAACGCAAAGTTATACGGTGGCATACTTTCATTATATTTTACTACGAGCACATGCTAAAATAGTTAGAATTAAACTGTAATTAAAGGTAACTGGATCGTCGTATTAAAAATGACGAATGAGGGCGTGGTAAAGTAAAGTAGTAAAGTAACGGCTTGTTATTATCCCACTGTTGGGCATAGGCCTCCTCTCTCCGTTTTCAGAGCGAAAGATTTAAGCTAATACCTACCACACTGCTCAAATACGAATTGGAAAGTTACACATATTACCAGAATTCTCTAAAGATATACAGGTTTCCACACGATGGGTTTCCTTCACCGTAAACCGTGTGATAAATTGCAATTATCAATTAGATAGATAAGTTCCATCAGAAAAACTCATTTGTGCAGCCCGGGATTTGAATCCGTGACCTTTCGGAAGAGTAGCACGGTTTTACCGCTGGGCTATCACCGTTTTTCTATATCGTTCCTGAATACAAAACAACTAATTATAAAGTGATTTACATTGGTGAAAAATGCGTTTGAAATAAGGTTGCCGTAACATTTATGTATTCATATAATTTATTTATAGATATAAATCAATTGCAAATAATTACAATTATTGTTGATATAGAGTTTCTGTGTGATCGTTAACTTAACGAATTAGTGAACAAACTTAAATTATCTTAAGGATCGGAAGTTTTGTGAACCACGAGAGTTGGTGTACACATTAACTCTGACGCCTTAAATATTTAACTTTACTTTTTAAGTTAAATAAAAATTTGTCCAAACATTAACAATTATTCAAACTTCAGGATTTAGTAAATAAATTAACTAAAGACTTAGAGATCCAAAATTTATCGAACCCTCACGAAAGAAAAACTAAGTTAGTGACACTAAATGGATACAAAATTATACAAAAAAAAACATGAGTTAGTATATATATTGTCATCAACCCGTCAGGGGTAAAGATTTTGTTATTTAATAATGTTTTGATTTGCTCTGAAAAAAGGCTAATTAAATTGCAGTTCTTATATCAGACTCGGCTTTATTTTATGGAGACAATTAATTTTTTTATTGTCAGATTTCAAGAACACCCTCTTAAAGTTCAATCATCAAAAATCAAAACAAATGTTTCAATGTAACAATCTTTTAAAATATATTTAAAATGACCGTTAAATTTGTATACCGGCATAGTCTTATTTTACAATCAAATGCAACACTAGTGATATTCATTTTATATTAACGTTTAAGATTAGTCTGAAAGTGGTCATGATTATTCTGAGATCGGTTTAAAAATCAATAATATAAACCGAAGTACGCAATTTAAGTGAAGTCCATATCAATAATTAATAAATGGTCATTACATATTGCCTTCTACTATACATTATCTCTTATACGAATTTTATTATTAAAATAATCCCGAGAACGTACCAAGAAGAGAAGTAGGAGAGAAGTGCTGGCGCTCGTCATGCTTGCAGACTGCCACACTCGAATGCGGAGCCAACCGTTAATGCTATCTGCCCCGATTACCTCACTAATGCTACCACAAAAAAACTATAATCGTTAGTTTTCCCCTATTTGGTTCATTAAAAAAAAATATTTATTGCACTGACACTTTTTGTACTTCCGCCACGGGAGTGCGCGCGCAATACGATGCAAACCTTTCCCGCGATAGTGACGGGCGCCGCAAGATTGGAGCTGCGATTTCCGTTTGCGTGGTGCGCCTGCGACGTCTCGACACGGGACTGCGCGGAAGCCAGTGGTACGCCTCGCTTCACGAACAGTTAGCCACGCTGAAGACGGGGAGAGCCGCCTCCACCTGTTACAATTTTTCTCACGCCATTAAAATTGCAATTCGACAATCTTATAATCTACATAGCTGATAGGCCTCTCCTTAAACGAAATTAGGTTCTCATATAAACCGCAGAAGGCACGCTGGCGTGACATTTACGTGGAGAAATCGCAGTATCGCGGTATCGCTGATTGAGTGACGGTGACCACAGGTCGCGAATGGTATGTTCGGCGCGCAATCTAAAATCAGATTATTTGATAAGATAACTAAATATGCTATTTGTCCGGGCTCACGGAGACTATCGATTTGATTTGTAATTATAATCTTTATAGTCAATCATCTAAAGATGCATCTTGATAAGCTTTTGATTTATTAACCCATATATCTCCTCAACAGTAGGTACTTTATATCTACCTCGTTGTATACAGTTGACTGTATGAAAAAATAACCGAATAGTCTTAATCGCTTTTCTATTCGCAGAAGCTTATCTGCTAGCACGCTCCTAATATTGATTATTTGCAAATACAAAGTAACCACACACTTACATACAAAACTTTTAGAGTCACGATCTCTTCCGCAAATTAGAATTGTCAAAAACGAAAACACTCTTTATGTTTTCGATTTTCTCCTAAGCTCTCGTGACCCATTTCTATATTTATGAACTCTCATTGGAGCACTGTTTAGTTGAAAATTCCCTATACTCTCAATATAAAACTTATTAAAATAGAACTATTTCTATATGTAATAAATTATCATAGACCATAATAAATAATTGTATTACTTTTTCGAAATTAGTTTTGAAGTCAGGGGTATCCATTCCCACTTTTCTTGGACCAAAAGGTGTGGTGTGGTACACGGGTACGCGACCCCGGCTCCCCGAGCTACTACTGTCTTCCTCTTCCTATTGTTCAGTCAGTAGTATCCCACTCCCATTGTATCCCTTGTGATTGTCAACATACTCCTTCCCATTCCCCATCCTACATTCCTTCCCAAGGTCTAACAAAGGCAGTTCCCTCCTGTGTAACACAAAAAAGCCTGATTCGGCGAGGATGGCGACCCAATGCAGATATTGCAAGAGGGCTCGGCAGAATCGGCGTCTCAGCAAGGCAAGGTGGATGGCCTAGGGCGATAGTAGAGGGCGTATAGTTACTATCGGCCAGACACAACATCCGACCTCTCCTCCAGTCGTAGCGGTTTCCCGTTCCACTGAACCGGGGAGGGGAAGGACGAGTGTGTGCGCTTGCGTTTGCGCGGACGTCTGCGCACCTTAATATATCCTGCGCAATTGACCGCTTTCGACTAATGGACTCCGATTTCCCTTAAGTCCTATGGCGATGGGTTGAAGTAGAGAGGTCTGGTTTGATGCAAGCTAGGCTTTGTCTGATTCCTGCACATAGGCGGTCCCAGGGGTGTGAGTACACACCGTGGTCGCTTTCACATTGCAAATTGGGGGTGACAATGTGGTTTCGGCAACACCTGGGGTGACAAAGCAGCCCTATTTAGGGAGGCACTGCTTTCCTCGCTCAGCCGAGGAGGGGGCTAGAAAAGGTGCCCTAAAAAAATGCTCGTCCTCATATCAAAGGTGGTAGTAACCGCGGCTGCCATCGCATCACTCTAATACGTGGTCGACGTTACAAAAATAAAAATAGACTCATGAAAACACCTATCATGACTTTTGGCGCGTGGAACGTGAGAACGCTAATTGATCGAAATGGCAACGCCTGTCCTGAACGCAAAACCGCAATAGTAGCTCGTGAACTTCATCGCTATAATGTTGATGTGGCTGCGCTCAGTGAAACACATCTTGCTGATGAAGGAGAGCTGGTAGAAAAAGGAGGTGGCTACACTTTCTTCTGGAAGGGTACCTCTTCATTGGAACCTCGTCGTTCAGGTGTAGGATTTGCCATTAAAAATCAATTAGTAAAGCAACTCCATGAATATCCTGTACACATCTCGGACCGCGTGACCACACTGCGCCTTCACCTGGATAAAGACAACTACCTTAATGTCATCAGTGTCTATGCTCCAACACTAGACAAGTCTGATGACATTAAAGATAAATTCTATGATGATCTATCTCAATGTCTTAACAGCGTAAACGCTAAGGAGCAGATTTTATTGCTAGGCGATTTCAATGCCAGAGTTGGTCGGGACTATGAGGCTTGGCCTGGAGTTCTGGGAAGACACGGAGTCGGCAACATGAACAGCAATGGTCAGTTGCTACTAAGTCTTTGTGCTCAATACGGTCTTGCGATAACGAACACTATGTTCCGACTTGCCGCCAAGCACAAGACAACGTGGATGCACCCACGATCCAAGCACTGGCATTTGATAGACTATGCTATCATAAGACAAAGAGACATCGGTCAAGTCCTAGTCACCCGCGTTATGCGTGGTGCCCATTGTTGGACTGACCATAGACTTATTGTCACGAAACTAAGACTCCGTCTCCGTAGACCACGTAGATCTACTATGAAAGGGCCTTCGCGTTTGAACGTGGATAGGCTGATGTTAGATAACGGGGCTAGAGAGATGTACGCTAAAGCCTTATCTGGAATGCTGCTGCCAGTAAATGAGACAGATAATGTCAATGCTACTTGGAGAGCCTTGTCTTGTCACATCTTAGAATCTGCTTCGGTTACATTGGGTACAAAAGACCGGCATAGCGAAGACTGGTTCGATGATAATAGTGAGGATCTCAAGGTGGCATTCGACATACACCGAAAGCTCTTGCGACAGCATAATCGTAGAGGTGGAAGTGTCGAGGTGGTCAAAGTAAGTGACCAGGAATTGCGAAAGCTGTCTCGACAATTAAAAGACAAGTGGTGGCAGGACAAAGCTCGTCAGATGCAGCTGCTTGCTGACACTAACCAGCTTGGGGAGTTTTACTGCGAGGTACGTAAACTGATTGGTACTTCCTACCGAGCTAAAGTACCTTTAAGGTCTTTGGACGGTATGGATCTTCTGACCAGCAAGGAGGCTGTACTAAAACGTTGGGCCGAACATTTCGATACTTTGCTTAACGTAGATCGATCAGCCGATCTAAATAATATCAGCATGATGCCTCAACTTCCCTTAGTCACTGAACTGGACGTACCCCTGTCTAATGACGAGGTTGTCACTGCCATCAGACAGCAGAAAAATAAGCGGGCGGTTGGCCTTGACCTTATACCAGGTGAACTACTGAAATACGGTGGTGAGGAGTTACACAGTTTGGTGTGGAGGCTCTTTGTTCGAATGTGGGAGGAGGAGCGAATTCCAGACGATTTTAAGTTGTCTAGCATCAGAGCCCTCTATAAGAACAAGGGTGACCGCAATGACTGTAACTCATATCGCGGTATTTCACTACTATCAGCCGCTGGAAAGGCCTTTGCAAGAGTTCTTTTAAACCGCCTAAAAGATTTGTCAGAAAAGATCCTGCCCGAAACACAGTTTGGCTTCCGACCTGACCGAGGCACTTGTGAAGCTATCTTCTCGGTGCGTCAACTACAGGAAAAGAGTAGAGAACAAGGTTGTCAGTTGTACCTCTGCTTCGTTGACTTGGAGAAAGCATTCGACAGTGTGCCTCGTGAAGCTCTCTGGATGGTGCTCGGAAAGCTAGGATGCACGGAAAAGTTTGTGAGACTTCTGCGACTCCTACATGACGATATGCAGTGCTGCGTCTCCGTAGACGGCGAACAGTCAGAGTTTTTCCCCGTTACCTGTGGGGTGAAACAAGGGTGTGTTTTAGCGCCCACACTTTTCGCCTTATACTTTACCGTAGTGATCAAGGAGGTCCTGCAAACTATTTCCGAAGGAGTCCGCATCCGCTTTCGCACAGATGGCAGTCTTTTCAACTTGGCTAGGCTTAAGGCACGCACTAAGGTCTCACATGCATTGATTACGGAAATCATGTATGCTGATGATCTGTGCTTTTTGGCAGAATCCCCAGATGGCCTGCAACAGCTAATGTCCGTTTTTCACCAAGCATGTTGCAAGTTCGGCTTGAAGATCAGTGTTAAAAAGACGGAGGTGATGTCCCTAGACACGCATGGTCGTGAGACACTGGCCATTAGCCTCGGTGGGGATGTGCTGAAACAGGTCGATAAGTTCCGTTATCTGGGGAACACTATAACATCTAAGTGTGACCTTGATGCTGAGATCAACAGCAGGATCGGTGCTGCAGCTGCAGCATTTGGGAAGCTGTGTTCCAAGGTCTTCTGTTCGCACGACCTTAAGCTGGTCACTAAGATCTCGATATACATGGCGGTTGTGCTTCCAAACCTTCTTTACTCCTCCGAAACCTGGTGTGTGTATCGCCACCACATACGCACTCTGGATCGTTTCCACCTGAAATGCCTTCGTACCATCATGAAAATCCGATGGTCCGACCGAGTGCGCAATACTGAAGTATTGAGGCGAGCCAATGTCGGTGGCATTGAGGCCTACTTAATGCGTAGGCAGCTTCGGTGGTGCGGTCATGTATCAAGGATGGCGGAGGAGAGAGTGGCGAAGCGCATCTTTTATTGTGAGCTAGAGGAGGGCAAGCGTAAGTATGGCGGCCAACTCCTCAGATATAAAGATGTCCAGAAGCGTCACATGAAAAGATGCAACATTGAGCCCTCTCAATGGGAGGGTTTGGCAGCACAGCGGTCTGAATGGCGCGGGCTTGTGAAGAGGCAAATCCGCGACTTCGAGGAACAGCGTAAAGCTGAGCTCGACGCCAAACGCAATGAGTTAAAGGCTCGCCCACCCGCTGCCATTCACTATAATTATGTCAGCGGCAAGCTCACGTGCCCACATTGCGCACGGGAGTTTGCTGCAAAGATTGGCTACGTAAGCCATATCCGGGCGCATCAGCGCCACTCCGACTAGGAGTCAAAGTGGTCGCCATGACCGAAATCGGTCGGAATATTCATTTTCGAAATCCGTTTGTTATACATATATTTTATCATAATAACAGATTAGTTAAAACAAAAAAATTAAAGTATGCATAATTTGCATAGAATTAGTGTTGTGTAGTAAGGCTACTTAACGATGATTAAATGATATTTTGTAAGATTGCTTCGTTGATGGGAACTTTTGTCTCGCCCTTCTTTTAATTAATACGTTAATCTAAATAAACGTTAACTACTACCAACCAACATACTTTATTACTTATTGATTAAAACACGTCAAGGGTTTTAATAAAGTCCACCCTAGCAGAAAAAATTTAGATTAACAGAGTTGCGCGGAGATATTTTTTTGTTTTGCCGTTAAATTTTTTGATGTAAAATGTAAGCAAAAAAAAAACTTAACTAACTTGACTTACGAGTATTTAAACCTAAATATTCGTAAATTAAAACCATTGCATCTGCCGTGAGCTAATTTGCCCAATAACTTCACATGTTAAGAAAAAAACTAGAAATTGGTTCTCGATATTTATTCTTGAAGTTTTATTTTTATTTATTCTTGATTTTATTTTGCCTACTTCCATAGCATTTTGTCCTATGGAATATTGCTATGAGTAAATGCGCGGGTAGTGAAAAAATTTTTGTTTTACAAAAGAGAGCTATACGTGGCATTTATAATTTAAGACCGCGTGATTCCCTGCGAGAGAAGTTTAAGGAAACAGGTATTCTTACATTCACTTCACAGTATATTTTAAGCAATTTAATTTATGTACATAAAAATATAAAGAATTATAAAACGATAGGTGATGTATACAATAGACAAAGCAGGAACCGACATAAGCTTGCGGTTCCTGCTTTGCGCCTTGCAAAAGTGCGTAAAACGTTTGTGGGTTTTGGTATAAGATTCTATAATAAAATTCCGCAATCAATTTCAGCACTGCCATTACAGCAGTTTAAAAACATTGTTAAAAAGAGGCTGATTCAGAAAGCCTACTATACTCTTGAAGATTATTTAGAAGATAAGAATGTGTGGATATAGCTCTCTTTGAACCTGTACAAGATAGTAACGACTTAATGTAAATAATATTAAGAATTATATTTTTAAAAGAGCAACCGCCGAGTTTCTTGCTGGCTCTTCTCGGTAGGAACAGCTTTCCGAACCAGCAGTAGAGTTGACGATTCAAAAGCACTTGTTTACAAGTTTATTTGAATAAAGAATATTTTTAATTTGAATTTGAAGTTTGACTAAAGCTACTGAAATCAAGCATGGTACATATTTCTCCACATTTGTCCGTGTTAGTATATTCCTCTATATAAAGTTTCCAAAGTATAATATCAGTATGCCATCAATCATATGGTTAATATTGTCATGGGTTTGAATCAAACTCTTTGGTTCTAAATTAGCAAACACAATAGAAAACAAAGTTATTTCCGTTACTATGGTTAAAATGAAAACCACTTCTCAAACGCGAGATCTTAGTGCCTATGTATCTTATATTATAGTGTATTATCTATGCATATGTATATTTACCACGCCTTCAGAGAAGCCTTTGACTTATTCGTGGCGCTAGTCTAAGAAATATGTTTTTTTATTCTTATTTTTTAAGCTTGTTTTTTTTCTATTTTAACATGTCCCAATTCTCTTTTAAATTAGTTTTCTTTTTCTGTTTGATAAATACTTAAAAATTAATATTAAACTAACCTTCCTACATGCTACAAGGCTTAAAGTTTTTACATACAAATAATTAATGTCATTTTCTAGACTGTCGGTCTGTTTATCCTGCACAAAATAACTAAACTCAATTGATAACTATAACTTATGTACTGTAGGAAACATATAATATCAATATGTTTCATCAGCTGTGAAACACATAGATGTAGATATTTAAATAAAAACCAATGAACTGTCTCAAAATTTAAAAAAAATGTTAAGACAAATACAGATAAATAATAAATCGACGACGAAACTTATAGGTACTTGCATTATAAATTAATTATTTAGACTATATGCGCAACAGATGTGATTCATACTTAAAACTTTAATTTGATTTAGCCTTTTAAGTTTTAAATTAGACGTGCAATAATTTATTTAAGTATTAATATATTTAATTTATTGCTGCATAGTATCTGGCTGAGTAGAATAGACCACCTTCATTTTTTACTGAGGTGTCGTAAAAGGTGACTAAGGCAAGTCGACCCGCCGTGTGGTATCCGACTGACTGGAATAGACCACCCTCTTTGTTATCGAGATATCATAAAATACGACTAAGGTAAGTCGACTAAGGTAAGAGTTCGAAAAATACGTATTCAAATCATCTGACAACATGTTTATAACATGATGTGCCGACCCCACTAGTACCCACCGAAGTAATTTTTGTATGAATAGCATTCTTATTACCGTGTGTTATTCTAAAGTTATTCTCGATGTATGCACTGGTTTCTTAAACATAAACACCACCTAAACGTAGCGGTTATACTACAGTGTATGTGTCAAAACTTTAAAGTTTCACATTAATGTGGACAAGTTTTTATTTCAGTATTGTTCGGATTATTATTTTGTTTTATCGTTGCAGGACACTTTTCCATCAACGCAGGGCGACGATCCATAACTGTGACCGCTGTCTTCACGCCCTTTTGCTTGGCTAATTACAATGTAAAGTTACTGCATTATTCAAGCTTATGCAACAATTTGTGTAAAATGCAATGTGATGATGATCAAAGAATAGTTTTACATTCTAACAAAAATCTTTGTTAATCTACTAATATCAGATCTTACCTTGATTGTGTATATCGATATGGCAAACAATTCTTTTTATAATAGTTGGCTTGAAGTTTATTTAATTTTCATTAAAGACAGTAATCTTTAATGTTATTAGGTTATGTTATTAGGTTCATTCAGATGAATATCGTACTAAATTGGAGTAATTAACAACTATAATCTCAGAAAATGAATTATTACTTGACATGTCATTAGACGATATTTTTGCTAAACGCTAATTTACATAGTGTTTATACACATCAGCAAAATAGGTCTTTCTTTAAACATACATAACCGGCTGAAGCTTATACCAATTCCTTCAAATTACGTCATCGCGCCGTATTACATTTTTGAAATGATAGCGCCGCTCTACTTTAGTTTTTTTGTACACTTGTATTAAAAGAAAAACGCCATTAATCGTAATTTAGTTTGTATTAGAGAATGTAGTGGCTTACAACAAACATTTGAAAACCCATATACGCCTCTCAAATTGTTATGGATTAAACTAATACAAAGCTCTTGGCTATACTTTACATTGGACCCTGTGTAATCATTGACCGAAACAAACTATATATACAATAACTGTCGAGTCTACATTCCATATGGTGTTTTCGTGAACACGGTCTAAATATTTTAAGTGTTAGCCGAGATTTTTTTAAATAGATTAAAAAACTAAATAATTGCGGCAATGACTTGACCATGACCACAAGTCATGTTGCTTTTTCCCCGGCGTTAAATATACAGTTTGTAGCTCACTTAGAAAGATTACTGCAATCGTAAACAATGATATATATTCATGGCTAATAGATACGCTGTGCGATGCAAAGTGCTTTCACCGCAAACTAGGTTCCCTATAGGAGGACAGAAACTGGAAACTCAACTGGTATGGTGATCCGTAAAATTGACTTAGTTTATTCATCTGTTCCAATTTCAATTTTGTTGTAATATTTTTTTTTTAATTTGCAGCCAAGTCTTAATAAAGCTGGAAAATTAAAGAATGATAGCTTTGACTCTTTTATAAAAAATTACCTATGTATAGGTTACCTATATATGTAACTGTAAGCCATTGGTTTACACGTGACCGTAATTTGTTATATAGGTCTCTAGATTGAGCCTAATTACTTGGGTTGATCCACAGGGCAGCATTTGTAAAACTAACCAGCTTTCATTCCTTATAGGTATATAGCCAAAGTAATGTCACGACGACGATAGGTGACTGCATTGTCGCTATATTGGCTCTATTTGGGGGGGGGGGGGACTGATATTTGGTTGTTCTTGTTCAAAACCATTCAGATCAATTACCTTTTCTTCCCGATTTGGAGATTTTTGTTGTTGTTCATCATCGTTAATCACACACATCACATATAATTTTATGTAAAAGCTCGCTGTCTGTTTAAAATGGAATAATAAGCAAGCTCTAAAAATTCCGGTCACTTAGGAGATTATATTAGTTTTTATTTTATGTATTATTCAACGGCTGGGAAAAAGCCTTTTCTGCGGAAAGTAGAATTGGAGTTATTTATACTCACCCCCTTCAATGCGAAACACTTGTCCCAAGAACTTCTAAAAAATATACGGGTTTCCTTTCACTATATTTTTCCCCTTCCTCAAGGGCAGGATGAAATTCCAAATACTAAATAACATGTCAGTGAAGGTGCCTCACCCAAGAATCGAAGTCAAAATTATTATGGAATATTTTTCCGCTTAAATAAAAAAAAAATCATCAATAGGGTTTTGCGATGGGATTTCATCATTTATAAAAAAATGTTCTAAAATTTCAAGTTCAGAGTTTGATTCTTAATGTTGTATTTTTTTATCTTTTCATTATTCTCTTTGTTTTTTTTTTTATTTTCTGTTTATTTTAAGGTCTATAATTGTAAAATTGTTACTAAGAATGATGTGATTTTCCGTAATTGGTACTACATAATTAATTTAAGACTATTTGGATATTTTTGAGCTAAATAATACGTTATGCTGTTGGAGAACCGTATAAATAAATAAATAGGGTATATATAGTTAAAATATGATATATTTGTATCTAAGTTATTGTTCATAGGTTGTTAATTTATTTGACAAATTTATCACGTACATATTATGTAGGATGAAAACATAACCTATAAGTGTCGACAACCACTCAATGAATTGTTAAATTGATGTTATGTTTTAATGATCGATGTAAGTCACTTAAAAAAACCTGCTATACACGCTCATGTCTTGGCAAAATAACTGGTTTGGTACATAAAGCCTACATATATTACTTGTTATTTTATTAAAATATTTTTTTAATTAACATATAGAATATTAATTACGTAATATGAAAGGCCGATGGATATCCAGATGTTAAGATGCTAGAGTGGCACCCCACACTAGAAAACTCAGTGCTGATTGACCCCCTACAAAATAGATAACGAATCATATATTTGTATACATAGAAAACATAATACGATAAAATGCTAATAAATGGAGTAGTTTAAAGTATAAATCGCGTCACATAATCACAATCGAAGAGTTATATTATGGCCCGTTAGCGCAGTGGATAGTGATCTTGCGCAGTGGGTAGTGGGTAGTGACATATGCTGTCGCGGACTTTTATTTAGAACTTTTAGAGGGGAACAATTCTGTAATACATGGTTTTTGAAAACTATCACTGTTTACTTAGCGCACGCAAGGACAGCTTTTAATTAAGCCGCTTTCGTAATATTTTTTATTGTTGCTCCTCTCCTTTTCATCGTAGCGTGGTGTTATATATATCCTATAGCCTTCCTCGATAAACGGCCTATCTTACACTCAAAAATATTTTCAAATCGGTTCATTGGTTTCTGAGATTCTTCTTCTTCTTTGTCAGCCGATGGACGTCCACTGCTGGACATAGGTCTCTTCATGGGATCTCCATACCACACGATCTTGTGCCGCTTAGACCCAGCGATTGGATCCTGAGATTAGTGCGATCAAACAATCAAACAAACAAACTCTTTAGCTTTATACTCGTATATTAAGTATAGACCACGTGGACGTAGCCCAAGATGTTCGACGGAACAGGTTAAGGTGGTTAGCTCAACCCCCCCTTTATTGTGCTCTTCATACCGCGGAGAATAGGGCTGGTTGGCGAAACACCATTAAAATGTCCTATCTTCAAAGAGCCACGATTCTCATCAATGAGATAACAATGCAAGAAGAATTAAGTATAGATTATTTATTTATTATACCAGAGTATCAAGGAGGTTAAGGAGGTCAGCTCAACCCCCCCTTTATTGTGCTCTTCATACCGCGGAGAATAGGGCTGGTTGGCGAAACACCATTAAAAATGTACTATCTTCAAAGAGCCACGATTCTCATCAATGAGATAACAATGCAAGAAGAATTAAGTATAGATTATTTATTATACTAGAGTATGTGAGCCATATAGGCCTGTAAGTTAAATTGTATCAATAAATATTGAGAGGGAAGACAAAACTCGTATACTTATCTTCTCATTTTTAGAGTCTAGCACATACATAGAGAGATGACCGCGTGATTCCCTGCGAGAGAAGTTTAAGGAAACAGGTATTCTTACATTTGCTTCACAGTATATTTTAAGCAATTTAATTTATGTACATAAAAATATAAAGAATTATAAAACGATAGGTGATGTATACAATAGACAAAGCAGGAACCGACATAAGCTTGCGGCTCCTGCTTTACGCCTTGCAAAAGTACGTAATTCGTTTGTGGGTTTTGGTATAAGATTCTATAATAAAATTCCGCAATCAATTTCAGCTTTGCCATTACATCAGTTTAAAAACACTGTTAAAAAGAGGCTGATACAGAAAGCCTACTATACTCTTGAAGATTATTTGGAAGATAAGAATGTGTGGATATAGCTCTCTTTGAACCTGTACAAGACAGTAACGACTTAATGTAAATAGTATTAAGGATTATATTTTTAAAAGAGCAACCGCCGAGTTTCTTGCTGGCTCTTCTCGGTAGGAACAGCTTTCCGAACCAGCAGAAGAGTTGACGATTCAAAAGCACTTGTTTACATGTTTATTTGAATAAAGAATATTTTGAATTTGAATTTGAATTTGTCTCATTTGCTGTCTATTTTTTACAGAACTCTACTTCGGTAAGGTCCTTATAAACTCTAATTTCCACTCAGTTTCTTTACTGAACAACTTACACCTGAAGACAATAACCTGTATTGATGACAATTATTGTACAGTTGGGATTAGAAAACATAAAATTGAAAACGTTTACAAAGTAGAGCCAGAGGTAAATAGAAAGTAGAAATGCAAAATTTCTTTTCGTGTGTCACAATGTATCGTATAATGATGTAGAGATAAGTCCCACATTGACTGAAAACTGTTACATACATGAAAAACAATTAGAAATAATTTTTGTAGGTCATTTTTTTAAAGAATATTTGTTGTATCCGGCTGAGTAGAACAGACCACCCTCATTTCTTACCGAGATGTCGTAAAAGGCGACCAAGTTAAGTTGACACGACGTGTGGTATCCGGTTTTGTAAAATAGACAATCCACTTTCTTACCAAAGTGTCTTAAATAAGTAGTATAAACCACCCTCATTTCTTACTAAGTTGTAAAAGGCTACTAAGGTAGGTTGACCCGCCGTGTGGTATCCGTATGAGTAGAACAGACCACCCTCATTTTTTACCGAGATGTCGTAAAAGGCGACCAAGGTTGTCCTGGCGTGTGGTATCCAGCTGATTAGGATAAACCACTCTCATTTCTTACCGAGTTATCGTAAAAAGCGACTAAGGAAAGTGACCCGTCAAGTGGTATCTGGTAGTGTACTAGCTCTGGCATACATAGAACACACAATCCGTACATACTTCCCGAGCAATCTCTATTCATTCAAACTCTAGCACAGAACGTCACGGGGAACACGATCGTCAGCTTTTTATAAAGCTATAAAGACCTTATATGTAAATCTTTACGTGCATGACGATATATCTCGCTTAATTGGAACAAATAACAATACAGGAAAGATAAAACTCATATCTTTGTCTAATCACATATAAAAATAGACGGATAATAAATTACACATTTGCTTTCTTTTTATTGTCGATGGACATATTTTAAGCTAGCTCCCCAACTCTAGTGTAATACCTCTATGGTTATAACATATTCATATTTCTCACACGTCATTAGTGTTAAAAATAATGTGAAAGACTATTTAAGCCCCGCATAACATACCGACAGCGTACGGCATCCAGGAATATAGAACGGTCAATTTATTGAACATTCTTCATATACACGATGTTAAACAAAAGCGACCTAACTTAATTTATCTTTAAACTTATTAATTTAATTAAGCGTAATAAATATCTTAATTTACTTAAATAAATAGTAGATATACATCTGTATTATACAATATAAACCGCCTACCCCTTTATGTGCTAAAAAAAAATTATATTTTTATTGAATTAATATCAATCAATACTAACATTCTAAATGCAAAAGGCTGTCCGGATTTGTTAGATTTCATTATTAAAGTATAAGATCATATTGTTTGAACCCGCCGTGTGGTGTCCGGCTAACTAAAATAGACCACCCTCATTTCTTACCGAGGTCGTAAAAGGCTACTTGATGGCTATTGAAGTTAAGTTGACGTCATGCAGGCGACCGGTCGTAAAATACGTAGCCAAATGTGTCAATATAATGTGACATGTGACATCATGCTATTAACATGTTATACACACATTAAAAAAAAATTTATATTAAAAAAAATCTTCAGGACCTGGAAAAACCGGCATACCATAGTGTATTTTATTTTATCAAGGATAAACAGTGCTATTTAGCGTTTTTTTTTATTTTCCTTGATTGATGATTGACTTGATTTTTCGCGTTATTTTGTTACAATATATTTTGTCTACAATTATTATTCTATCTATCTACATAGATATATAATATAATATCTAAAGAAACTAAATCAAAAAGGTGTAAAGAAATTTTTAATTTTGAGTTATCACACTATTGCAATACTGCGAAGCCTCAACAATTGCAAGCATTAGGGAAACGTTCGAGCGCGTGCCGTCGATGGTGTTTTTGCAGCCATTACTGACGCGAATCGAATCAAATGATTGATGATCTAAAACCTTCCGCGTGCTGTCGTGACACCGTACGTGGACCCGAAATCGATATAAACAGTAAAACTGAACCCGTTACACAATCGACGCTCTGATGCCCATGAAAATTACTAATGGACACGATATGTCTTGCGACATACGTGAGTTATGCCCATCTTTATCTGAGTTGTTCTCGATTGGGTGATGAATTTATAACGATGAATTAATGATGAACCTTTGCAGGCCAAGAGGCTGGTGAGAGACCCTATCGTTAATAATTTATTTGATTTCCACGGGGCGAAGTTGCTTGGCACAGCTAGTTTTTGTATAAATTAAGCTATTTATTTATGTACCATAAAAAATGTTGAAAAAAGTGTACAAAGGTCAACTTATCCCTATGACAGAGATCTCTGCCAGCTAACTTACAAAGTGAGACGATTTATAGTTAAGAAACAGTTAAAAATTAAATAATATGAATTAGAATTACCTTACTAATAATTTCCTAATTTAACAATAAATAAAATAAATATCTATATTGATTGTAATATGTTTGTTGGAATGATTGCTTCAATTATTCTTGTACGATATGTATTGGATTGAACTTGACAAATCTAATTTCTTAATTGATTAAAATTCTTTACCTTCATCGCAAGGCATAGACGTTTTTAACGGAGCGGTCACACGGTTGTCTACTACGGACGACTGCCACTGATTTTGACCGAACCAATCGTAATTTCAAACTATAAGAAAATAGGACAAAACCGGAGGCCGGAACAAAGTAACAACCTGTACAACGAAAATTTGAATAATGACTATCTAGCGGATTTTATTCTTTTGTAATACGGTGGCTGCTCTTCACTGACATAGGTTATGTGATTAAGCAGTGATAGTTGCGTAGAAACAATAATTATTATGTGTGTTTGATAACACTTACTGTTTGTTTTACATACATCAACTCTTTGCTATGATCAACTATTTCCTGTAAAATTATAATTTGTTTTTAATAAGTAAATAAATAATAAAATAAATAAATATATAGGACACACACGCTCGTCCATCCCCAATGTAAGTAACTTAATACTTGTGTTATGGGTTTCAGACAACTGGTGAAATACATACTTAAATACAAATATACACCCAGACTCGAAGAACCAAAAAATTGTTTATAGAATTTGTTGGCCCTAGGCGGGAATAGAACCCGCGACCCGCGGAGCTGAAAGCAGGATCACTACCCACTGCATCAGTAAAAAATAAGTGTTGACTTTGATTTCTTTTAAATCCTGTTATCGATTTCGACTTATCTGTTAGATTATCATGTTGTTTTAGTTACATATATATTGTAATATTTTAAAATTTAATGTAGCGAGTGTAGAGGTAAATTTATAATAAAATGGTCCCGTACAATGCAGTTGTTGGAAAGCTATTTACAGTATCAACCTTACTTTACAGTATACCTTAGTTACTTAAAAAAAATAATTCCTAACATCATCATGGCTCTCCCACGTTAAGTGTGGTCCGCATAACATGTACACACATGATTTAGCTAAGTATTACGACCGGCCACCTGCCTGACGTTAACTTACCTTAGTTGCCTTTTGCGACACCTCGGTAACAAAAGGGGTGGTCTATTCTACTCAACTGGATACCACACGGCGAGTCAACTTACCTAAGTCACCTTTTACGACACCTCGGTAAGAAATGAGGTTGGTCTACTCTACTCAGCTGGATACTACACGGCTTAAAAAAAAGGAAAACAATTAATTCCTAACTATAATTTAAATGATTATTTTAAATGTTATCGCAAAATAAAAAACTAACGCGCGCGAAAATTAATAATTGGTGGGACTCACTTAAGGCATAATAAGTTCATCTATACGTACGTAAGCGAAGTCGGCTTGTTAGTACAGTATAAATAATAATAATATATATAAGTTTAATTTGATGCAATACGCAGTATTATAAAGACTTGCTATATCTTTAGCTTAACTGTGTATGGGAAAAGAATGTGCGCATTGGTATAAATTAATCTAGACAAAAATCGAAAACCAGTAGTTCGGTTTGTCTAGAATGTCACTATATTTAATAGCAAATGTTTGCAATTGTAGATAACTGACTGATTGAGACTGTTTTAGGCTTTATACATGTTAAGAGGTAAATATTTAGCTCGAAGAAGAGGTAAATATTTAGCTCGAACATACCCTATAATTAGACTGTTACTTTGTGCGACCACAAGCTTGAAACCGTTTTAGTGTCGTGTGTCTATGCACTATTTGTCGCATTATAGCATGTTGAATGTAGAGCATGCGGGACTTAATGTTTGAGTCGGTCGGACTTCGCGCCTGGTGGTTAGTTTAGGGTGTAATTGGCTGTGCCTTGTTTCTGAAGTGCTAGGTGATCATTACACGGTGCGCGGCCTATCTTTACTAGGAACGTTCAATTGATTCAAATTATATTAGAAGTTGTTTGGTCGTTTTCAATGGCACCACTTAACATAACTTCACAATACCCGAGTTACTATTCATAAAAGCTTCTATAATCTATACAATCATCATTAGTCTCCTGCCATTATCCCGTTCTAAGTAGGGTCGGCAAACCATGTTATAAACATGTTGTCACATCATGTGGCTTCGTATTTTACGACGATGGTATCTGGATGTGGTACTCATCCAATACCACACGGTGGGTCAACTTACGTTAGTTACTTTCACGACACCTTGGTAAGGATTGAGGATGGTCTATACTCACCATAACTATACATGACCATAATTTATACAGTGCTTCAGTAATTTATTAAATTGATCTTACTTGCTTTAAATCGTATATGACTAGTTCATTGGCGGAGTTGGCAGTGATTCAGTCTTTAGCTAAACGGATCGCGGGTTCGATTCCCGCCGAGGGTCGACATTTTGTATAAGCTATTTGTTAGTTCTTCAAGTCTGAGTGAATATTTCTATTTAAGTATGTCTTTAAAATTATATTAACCAGTTGTCGTAAGTTACTTTGGAGACAAATATCCGTGTGTGTAAATGTCTTCTATATGTATTTATTTGTGACAATACTGCAAATCTATACACATTATACAACTATGTTGCCCGCAGCATCTGACTGTCTCTCAGTTAAAAAGTTACTGAATCTTGTATGAAGTATTGACCAGTATACAGAGTTATGCTCGAGGAAGGAAGGTATTTAGAGAGAATTTGGACTTTTATGCTTCGTTACGTTACGATACAGGTAATTATAACGACTAGCGTATGAGTTCCAACCGTTGCAAAGCCGGGGCGCGTTAGCTAGTGAATTTAAAAATAAACTAAAAGAACAATGTGTTCTTTGCCTAAAATTTGCTTAAAGTTCAAATTTTCGTTATTCAACCTGGGCTATTTTGCTTACAATTAAAAATAATTTAACAAACTTGTAGGACGAATTTTAACATAACTTTGCTATAGACTCACGCTTATTATTGCCGGAAAATTTATTACTATCTTATGGATATTTAAGATTATTTTTAATGCCAAACGACTAGGATAAAACTAAGTAAAATTAATTAATATTTTAAATCTAGATTTAAACGTAGAGGTGGTTAACCTCAAGTATGCAACTAATAATATTAAACTAAGTATTAACTGTGTGTAACGTATTTTCTTTGTTTCTAGGTCAAATTCAGATATCATGAATTCTGAGTAATAGTTTCGCAAGTTACGGTATAAGGTATCATCGTGAAATATGCGTAACGGCGAATCGTTCCGTGTATATAAAGAGTAATACAAAAAAGGAGAATAGGCCACAATTAACTACGTACCGTCAGATCTGGACAGACTAATTAGTGTTAATAGAAATTTTAGTAGCTTATTTAATTTAATAGCTGTTATTTGTATTATCTAAATTGTCATTGTAATAGAAAAATTAAAAAATATTTTTTGATACAAAGAATTTGAGATCTTTGTAGTAGACGTGTGTTATCTACATTATGTATAAGTATATTCCCTTTTAAAAGCTTTTATTTAACTTGCCGTGTATGTATGTGAAGGTGGAATCTTGCAAGTTAAATTTAACCCCCTTCCCGGTGTCCGATTGAGCTGAATTTTTACGTACTGGTCCAATCTCGATGACAATGCATATTTAGGATAAGCATGACTTCATGCTGCTACCAGGGTTGGCACCAGACGAGGGTACTACTCAACTGCTAATAGTAAGGACATGATAATATGATAAAGCTATGTAGTTTTTTTTTATTTGACTTGTATCACAACAGCTTAACAGTTAGATTTCGTTCTTCCGAATCGGTCCCTCATTGCTGAGGATCGTGATCCCTTTTCAAATTATCAATTGTCCCTTTCCAGGTGCTACTATCGGCAGCTCTGTGTATTGCGGTACTGATGGATATATCCAGTTGTTATTTGGTCTGACCATCGTTTCGGACTCCGACCTCTGAGTCTCTTTCCCTCTACGTTCCCTGTGGCCATCAGTCGTTCTAAATTGTCGCTAGACCTATGAGCAATGTGGCCAAAGTATCGCAGGATCTTCTGCAAACAGACACAAGACAGTCGTTGTGTTTTCTCTATTTTTAGTTTTTTTGGAACGGAGACATTAGTGCGATGGGCTGTCCATATAATATTAGTAGGATAGGATGCCACACGTTAGGCTGGCTTCCAAGCTCTAAGTATAATAAATCTATGGCTCAAATTGATTCGACTATCACGGTTTAACAAATTGTTGACATTCCGAACGCTGCCAAGCAGAGTTAAATTAGGTGAATTAAAAAAGAATATAAACTTAAAATATAGAAATAAAAAATTATAAGATATTCAGAATTAAGAGATTAAGAAAAGACAATTTTTAAAATTGTTTATTTTTATTTGTTAATAAAAATAGATATTGTTAACTTGCTAAGATGTTGTGATGTGTAAGAATGATAAAAACAGAAAATTTACAGGTAGTTTTAAGTGCTAAACAAACTGTTATCAAATTTCTGCAATAGAAAGTTTTACTAAAGTTACTGTTAATATGATCGATATAGTGTAATAAATAATAAGTATCTTAAAACTGTTCAATTTAAAAAAATCCTAAAAAAAGTAACGCAACGTGATTGCCAAACAGTTATACAGCGCGACCCTTACTAAGGGTTCGCGAGTACAAACCAAAGGCATCTATTATGTTTATGGTTTTTTTTCTTAAACTTAGTTAATCGATATTTACTATTTCAGAACATAGATTCAGAAACAATTCATCAAAAATGTCTAATGCAATACCTTCATAAGAACAAAAGCAATAGAATACGCCGACGTGTCTTATTTTACTAATGCATAAAAGAGATTTTTTTAAATCTTTTTCAAGCACCAGAACTATAGTAAATAAAAATAAATCAAATATTATCAAATATTATTGATTATATTTGATAATGTTTGATGATTTTATATATTTTAAGATTTATATTGTTTAATCCCCAAAAATACTCCCCAAAATTACGAATTACGCAGCGTCCAAATGTAGACTCGCACTTGTCGATACATGACCTCAACGGCGTTCTATATAACCCTTGGAACTTATCACTACAAAATGGTATTATTTGAAAGGACTTAAGAACCCCATGTCTAAGAGTGTCCATACAATTTTTAAAGAAGTTATAAAAATCTATATATGATGAATGAATGAGTAACCTTTATAGTATTACATAACAAAATAAGAAAAGATACAAAAATATCCGGTAATTGAAAAATCTGAATCCAAATCTGAAGATTTTTTTTAATCTATGCAAATTCAATTCATTAAATATTACGAAACAAGAAATGTCTGACTTAGATCTCTTTCATAATTATGGACACATTTATCGAAGGTCCAAAGTGTCCAGACGAACTTTAAATTTGGTCAGTGACAGCATAATTCAAAGGTGATAATAATTTAAAATGAAATTGAATTAAAATACATTCATTGAAGCGTCTGATCTGTCCCAAAAACTAGTTACAATTAATGTTATTAAAACAAATCAAGAGCAGTCAAGTTAATGTCACTTCCTTCTTCAAATAATACGTGACAAGATATTCAATAACTTTTAAGCCGGTTTTATTGCTGAACTAATATTAACTCGTCACTGCCAGCATAATAAACAATTATACAAACAAAGTTATATCTATATTATTACTTTAAAACCGCGAGTATTTCATTTACTAAGTAACGCAAACTGCTTTATCTGTGCTAAGATATCAGTCATGAAGTCATTGTGCTACTAACATACACATTTATATTTTCAAATACCGTTTTTATTATACATGTAAATTGCCTTAAGTACTTATAATTAAATACGTTAGCATTAACCTAACTGAATCGAGATAACGTTATAAGATTTTTAAACTTTTAAATGTTAGAATTTGTGTAATTTTTATTAGCAACTTCGCAGCTGCAAAAATATGCGAAATGAATTGTGAGAGATATAAGTGGAGTTATGGACCATATTTTCCTGGTACATCTTGCGGTGTTCCAAAAAGCTTTCCAGTGTTGAGTTTAGGATTGCAAGATCAGGGCATTGGCGCATCAATGCGTCCTTGAGATATTTAGTTCCTTTGTCTGTCATCGCTACAAGAGAAGCATATTCGTTAAGATATTTCTTCCTATGTCTTTCTTTCTCCAAACACACGATCTTTCTCTCAGCGACTTTTTTGAGGTTGGTCTTGGTGTCCTCTGTCCACCTAGTGGACAGAGGACACCAAAACTATATTGTCTATTGTCAGGTACGCGATCGCCATTCTAGCATCCGAAGACCCCAAAGCCCTTTGCTTCTTCGTACTATGTATTTCGACCATTGCCATATTTCAGCTTCGTGACTTATACTAATCGCTTTTTATTCTTCTACCGATCTCTTCATTTCCAATACTAATACTCAGAGATACTCTGATCATATTTCTTCTTTTTATTCTCCTATAGTGACGAAGTTTTAGATCCCTGTCACCACTCGAAGGCTATGATCACTAAGCAGCAAGGAATTTTAGTCAATTTTTGGCCATTGATTCCTTTCTCGAAATTAGACCTCCCTGTCCATTAGGACGTTACGAAGCTAGCTGCTATCTGTTCCTTTATACAGGACGTTAATTTACCTAAAGCAAAGTTGGCATTGCCTTTATGTTATTCTATATTACTATATATTCATATACTTCTATATTACATAACTATGTAATATAGAAGTGTAATAAGTGACTATGTAATAAGTAGACTGTTGTCGCGTGATTGTCCGAGAAAACATAACAAACAAAAAGACAGACAGACAGATTTTCACATTTGTAATATTTGTAAGAATTAGGATAAGGCTCATAACAAACAAATATGTTTATAATTCACACTGACTCAAAACTACGACGAATGACGTATTGCCTCAGAGGAATTGATTCAATAATGCAACCACTGAAAAAATTACACACAAAAATAGTTTAATAATAACAACTAATTTAACGGAAATTCGATTGTTTTAAAATTAATTAAAAATGAAGAAACTAATTAAGCAATGTCATTGACTGGCATAACACATTGAACATCATCATCATCCTTATGCCCTTATCCCACTCTATGTGGGGTCGGCACAACATGTTACAAACATGTTGTCATATGATTTGGTAACGTATTTTACGACCGGCCGCCTGCCTGACACCTTTACCTTAGTCGTATTTTACGACTCCTTGGTAAGAAAGAGGGTGGTCTATTTTACTCAACCGGATACCACACGGTGGGTCAACTTACCTTAGTCGCCTTTTCGACACCTCGGTAAGAAATGAGGTTGGTCTATTCTATTCACCACGCCGTGTGGTATCCGGCTACACATTGAACAGAATTTTCGAAATCTATTTACATATACCTATATATATGTAGAGTACATTTTCAATCGAAGTTGTGGTGAAATTAAAATTCCACATCTTAATAATCCCATAGACGTTATAAATATTAATAGAATAATTGCTAAAATAAACGTAATGACATTGACAAAAATATTAGCTATGTAGAGATTTTAAATATTCCGCCAAAACTTGAAACAAGGATATTGAAAATTATTTTATGTGGTGAGGTGCAATCAAATTGATAATTTGATATCGGTTTTTACAAATTAGCTGTAACTAATTTTTTTTTTATTATTCTGATCCTTACCAAATATCGTAATTCATTCAAATATAATATTTATTATAATAATATAATATTTCTTAATATAACATTTTTTACTCTAGAATGTGACATGTAATTAAAAGTAAGTCTATTTTTATTTTGCAATTTTTATTTTTATTTAAAATTCATGCAGGTAAAATAATATGTCATTTTATATAACCTGAAAGTTTATCAGCGCATGCTACCAATACAGGTGAGAACGATGATAATTATAACATGATGGTACGTCGTAGTTTTCAACCAATTTATTGTCATAATGTTATAGTTAGATTACAGATTAGACAAATTCATTAAAAACTTATTTTATGCGATAAATAAATTTTTTTTAAATGAACACTTGAAGTGAATAAGGCACTAAGTACCTAAAAATTAAAATTCGAACTAAGTATGTAATTTGGTTCTAAAACCAATTTTGGGAAAAAATTGCATAATAAAAATTAGTTCGAATTTTAATTTTTAGGTACCTAGTGCCTTATTTATTTTAAGTGTTCAGATTATTTAAGTGAATCGGTTTTTACGGATATTATTTATAGGCACATCCCTATTTTCTTTATTCTGTGCAACAATATAACAATATGTCAACTTCAAGTTCGCGATGTCAACGATGTCATTTATGTCAGTACGATAAACATGTGGAGAGTAGGTATAAAAAGATCTGTGAAAGATAACACTGACTTACTACAAAATATAGCTTGAAATATGTGTTCAAAATAGTACTTAATTTAGAAATTAGAAATTTAAATAATACTCTATAAAAATGATTCCTGGGTACGGTGCCGTGACACAGGCTCTTCTAGGGACCCTTTTGACGTGGGGTCTTACCGCCGCGGGAGCCGGCTGCGTGTTTTTTATACGAGGAAAACATGTAACTACATTTTTACAACAAAATGGAATTATTTATTTCCAAAATAAATGTTAATAGTGCTATTTGTTTTCAGCGAAAATTGCTTGATGTATCGTTGGGGTTCGCCGCTGGTGTTATGACAGCAGCTTCTTACTGGTCACTATTGGAGCCAGCCATACAGATGTGCGAAGAGTCTGGTTTATACGGCGATAAAGGACAATATGCATTCATACCAGTTGCAATGGGTTTTCTTTTTGGAGCTGTATTTGTGTTTGCAACTGATCGGTTTTTGGATTACTTGGGGATCAATTCGACAAATATGATGATAAGTGAGTAATATTTTTACATTTCTCATACTATTTTATATACACAAATTTTTAATTAAGAAGAAATTTTGAAAATTATATTCATGTGTTTCATAATCATTACTAGTATTCCATTTGTCTGTTTCTTATGACTAATATATTATTGGAATTTTTACTAATGCTTTGTTCAAACAATAAGGTGGTTTTATATACATTAGTTAGTTGAGTCAAACAAATAATTAGATGCCAATGTATTTATTCTTGTGTAGTTATTTGGTACAAAATATTGTATATAAATTTGCAGAAGATGCAAATGTATTATTTAATACTAATAAATTTATTTGTCCTTGCAAAACAATAACAATAATAGAACATTGACAGTATTGTGATAATGGACTATGGTGACTTTTAGTGTCATATTATAAAAGAACAGGTGTATAAAGTCATAAGGGCACAGGTGTACAAGACAAATACATCAATGATAGTTTCATTTGTATTTAATAAACATACAATTACAAAAAACAATGACTAAGAAATAGTTATTAGTTTTTCAGTGGAGTATATTCCTTAAGAGTTCTTATAATGTGTGTAATCTAAGCTCCAATTTTATCAAATTAAATTACTTAAATTATTTTTTAAATAAGTACAATTATTAGGGAATCCAGATAATATGATCTTAAAAGAAATCTGTAATCTTTGAATTTGTTTATTTTTGCATTTAGATTGGTTACTGGTTTTGTAAAATGGCTAAGTGAATTCAACGTAATTAAATATTACGTTGAATTCACTAATATTTATATATAAATAGCTCTTTGCAAACTGAAGGATTTGATGAAATAATAGAAAATAGATAAAATACTTATAAATAATTGAAATTCTAAAATTTAGGTTTTTTGCTACTATTTGGTTATATTAATAGATTTAGATTTATTCAAATAGGATAAAAATTCAATATTTTAGATTTTCAGTCAATTGTATGATTAATTATGTTAATAGCTTTTGACATACATAAACATAGATTTTTTATTTAACTTAAATCATAATTATTTTGCAATATGTCAAGTATGAAGGCCATCTTACTACTGGTTTGATTATTTTGAATTATATTTCCTGTTTCAATTTTACCGCAACAAGTTTTAGTAATCAGAAGTATTCTTAGTTAGCAGTTTCTTCTTATAAAGAACTGTATAATCAACAAGTTATTTACCAAATTTCATTTAAAAAATTAGGTTTTACCGTAGTTGATATAATTTTATATTATTATTATACATAATACAAATATTGCTTATTACTTAACTACATAAAGGTAAACACAATTTGCAAATTAATTTATATTTTAACTTATAACTTAAAAATAAATTAGATATAAGTAACAATTGTACATAGTCGGAAGCCTACTGTTGTTTTAACATTTTCCATTTGCAGGAAGGAAAAGTGATAATGCTTAATGCTCACTGTTTTTCAAATTTTCTATACATACTTGGATTTACATTATTGATAAATGATTGTGTATTTAGGTCTCATCTTGGGTAACTGACCTTGAAACTTGTTTTTTAATGTTTACAAAGATAACAAAGAGTTTTTGTTTAAGTGCATTACTCTGTTTATCTGAATCAATAAATATAAAAAATAATGCACTCTGTTAAGGTACATAATACTAAAGTTTTTATATCCATTTGATCTTAGAAACACTGAACAAAAGGCTATTCCTTTAGGTCACAGGCATAACTATTATTTTGAGGTCGTTATTATTATTTTGCTGTATTGTACAAAGTCAAGATGTTTCACAAGGTCAAATTTGATAGGAGTGATATATTAAAAGCAATTTTTAAAGTAAAATATTATCATATTGCTACTACATCTTCAAGAAATATACAACATTTGTAATTAAAATCCTTTTAGTGTATGCTTTTATAATTTTTTATGGGCCAATGGTAAAATAAAACTTTCTATTGTTGTAAGTAGTTGAATTAAGAGAAAAATAGCTATTATTTTTGTAAAATACAAAGGTGTTGGGATAAAGTAGATGAATTCATGTTAAACCAAAGTTTAGTTTTCATACGTAAGATAATAATATTATGCATAGACCTACCTTAATGCTCATATTCAGCTACAAAATTTCACATTCAAAATATTATTTATTCAAGTACTTTTGATTTGTCAAATGTAGTGAAAAAAGCACACATTTGTGCAAGTTTACTCAAATATTTGTTCTTACAAATATGTCAATGTCTTAAATCGACATTGGTCAATACATTTTCTTATAAAGTTTGTCACAAATATCAACACAAATGTTTTCTGAGAAGTGATGGACAATGAATAAACAAATAAACCTATGAAATAGGTTTTTATCATATTTTCCTGTCTACGTTAATAATACAATCAATTTTTATGAATACCTTTTAACATCTTAATCACAAGTCAAAGTGGATTTAAAGTGAATATCTGTAGGATAAAAAATGTAAAACAATAAAGTTTTAGGGCATTGTTAGTGTTGTAGTGCAGATCTTTACTAAGGGCATTTACTATAAAATCCCCTTTCTACCATGGAATATGTTTATGTACATAGTACATGCAGGTATGATTAAATTTTAAATTTTATTTATATCTTGCTGTCATATTAGAATATAACTTATTTCTTGTCTTTTGTCTCTTGTTATCATAGAAAGAAAGGTGTTGTATGTTCTGAGCTTGATTTATTTCAAGGTCCTGTATTCAGTAATAAATTAGAGAAACTCGTCATTTCTGGTTGTTAGTTAGGGATTGTTCTTTGTTCGCTGTTTTATTATGCAGCTTCGTCTAAAACTATTATAAGGTTGAGCCTAAGTTGGTTCATTTCCACCTTAGAGATTTCGTTTTGTTTTTGTTATAGAGTTAAGTTGCTTTCTCGTAATCTTTAGTCCATTTCTCATTATATTAATAATATTTATATCTTTTAATTTATTTATATCGTGTGCAATTAGCGGAAAATTTGATTTCTCGGCCGACAATTAGATACGTAACTAAGCAGAGTTGAATAACTGTGAAATTTTTAATAAACCAAGCTACCTATTTTATTATCAAAAAACTTTAATCAATAGTAAAAAATGAGCGTACAATTAACTAGAATTTATGTCTAAGTATTTAAAATTTTTGTATATCAAAAATTTAAACCATGGTTTTGTATTTTTGTAAATTACTTTATTGATTTCTTTACACATAAAATATTTATCTACAGTCGTAAATACAACATATTTTTTTTATTTTAAATACGTGATAACAATATACTTACTCTAATTATAACTAAATGAATTATCTTCATGGTAAAGCCGGCTTTATCAAATTTGTGCATATGTTTAAATTTTTTGTGTTCCTATGATCTTAGGAATTTGGTTCAATGTTTTACCTGATTGTTCTTAGTAAACTTAAGTTTCAAAGCTCAGTGATATTAACAATTTATTAAATCCCTACCTACACAATTTGTAGAGGTCGTTTAAGATGTGATATTATAAATTAATGACACCGAAAAGTAATAAAATAAACCTAAATACGGAGGCCATGTTCTGGGTGAACAGCTTGTATACAAATATAGTGAATAACAGCTTTACATAAAATGTTAAAGTATAAATAATTAATTTGCGAAATATATCATGTTTCTTTGTAAGATACGTCGCAAATGTTGACGCCGATTCATAAATTAGGCAGCAGAGCATAACCGCCACATTGGCTGCGTATCTTTTGCAGGGTTGTCAGATCAAACGAAAATGGATATTATGCCTCTACACTATCGGCGATGATCGTTGATCGTGTGATCGTCCGCATTGTTTAACGTTACATACGATCATAAGTATTACCCAGCGAATACCTTTGGTGCGTGATTGAAAAACCGTCGTTCCCGAGTTGTAGATGATCATAGATGAGGATTTGCGAGTTCAGCTCAGTATGCCCTCATTTCGATCGTGACCGCGCTTAATCATTTTAAATCGCTGATTATGAAGAGGAGCGATTAAAGTTATTTTACCGATAAGTTAGGTTAGGTGCTTGAACTTTCCACTCGATATATAATCGATAATCGATTGAATATCCCACTCGATAGCAAAAATTTATGTCTTAAACGTAAACCGTCTCAAAATGTAAACCCCCGAACTCCAATTAGATATAGGAACAATATGTCCTCACAGTATATACTCTTTTTGTAGGAAATTTGTATCGCTTTATGGTAATATTTAGTCGACCTGTGGAGCTGTAATTGCTATAGCCTCTTGCCAAAACATGACCTAACGCATCAAATAAATATAATATTAGCACGCGCTTTATTTCACATGTTTGTCCTCCATCGACTATCAGTCAGTTATTGAAACAAATGACAGGAAAAAAGCAGGGAAAACAAAGTTTATTTATATTACACTGTTTTATTAGGTACTAAATACCTGGGACATAAACATCTCTAGGTTAAAGATTCTCCTACTTAGAATACCGAATTGGATTTTAGACTCGATATTTTTTTCCTGATCACTTCTCTATTCCATACTAAAAAAAAATCCGGAAACTTCATGTGATTTTCCTGTACGCAAACTAAGCATTAAGTATACTTTAAGCGTACTACACTCGTGGATTATGTAAATGATGAAAAAAACTTGAATCAGAATCTAAAAGGATTCTATTAAAGTCCTATATAACTGCAGTATTAATTATGAGAGTTAAAAGATTCAGGTCAACATCCAAAAGTGCTTTTAAAACTCTATTCAAACGACTTATGATATTCAAAAAGATTATTTTGAATTGATGTTGACTGTGAATGTGTGTTTGGGCCCAAAATTACTTAGCTGTTTATAGAATTAGGCGCTACGTTGCGGAGATGTATAATAAAAAAGTAATAAGAAAATTATTCTGCTATATTCCGCGATAAAGTAAATAGAGAAAATATATAATGATAAATGTAGAGTGGACTATCCGTTTTCATTTCTAATACATGCAGGATGCTTAAAAACACATGCACAAATCTCCACAACCGCCACCACAATACACAAACACTGTACACATTCACTATCACAAATTCAACAGTCGTTCCGCCTCGCAACCGAAGCATCATCAAGAGATAGACTCCACGGCAAAATCGAAAAGTTAATTGCGAATTGCCGATTATAACATTTAATAAAACAAATAATTAATAAACAATAATTCTTTTATTTCTTTTGTACATAGCTGTTGTTATGCTGAGTATGTAGTATAAATGTATATAAGAAATATTTTCTGCCATCCCTAAGTCCAGTTATGAGGTAACCTTAAAGTAATAATTCAACTTTGAGGAGCAAATTTGAGGTATTTATTCTTTTGATATTAGCGGTAAAGAAAGAAACCAAATAAATTACATCTCAATTAATTTTTATGCTTCGCGAACAAAAACGCATTAACATGATAATTTAAGATACTATAATTACTAGCGATACCAGGTGACTTTTTGGGTAGCGTGGCTTGTTTTATAACTAGAAAGTGTATACTAATTACTTATTTACTAATTGCTTTTTTTACATCGTGCTATTTACGTTATCGTTGAGTTGCGAAGAGTTGCGGACGATGTTATGATCACTTTGACATACGGATTGAATCGAGTGTACAGGGAAAATATCAAGTTTTCAACAATTCCATCAAAGGGCAATAACTTCTACGCTATCGAAAAATTATTTACAATAAAACAATATATTTTTCACGTAAATCATAAAATATACGTTAAATTCTTTGATTATAATAATATTTTTTATTACAACATCACGGTTAACATGAATAACATGATATCAATTTATTGTATGCATTATGTAGAGTACGAGTTACTTGTAATACAGTTAATAAAGAAATTGCGCTTCCATCACTTGTCGTCACTTGATCTGATGTGATCAGAAACGATTAATTGTAGGTGCAGAAATAACCATGACCAAGAGAAGACCAAGACTTAATACAAATATTTGTCGGGATTTTTTTAAAGTTTTTGAAAAACGTTTTGACTATATTTGGTAAAAAAGAAATACTTATAAAAATTTTATTTGTTTAAAAAAAAATTCGTAATTTTGTTACAAAAACAAATTAATTGTTTTTGTAACAAAATTACGAATTTTTTTTTAATAATAATTTTACATAATATTTTTTTAATTTAGCTGATAAAAGCTTTATTTACTTATTAGCTGATAATTTTTCTAAAATTTAAAGAATCTATAAAATTTAGGGAAAAAAAACGTTTATCGTCAAGTCAATTTTATTGCTGGAACATGAAAATGTATGATTCAAAGAATTTTTTCGGTTTGTGTAAATGTGTTTTTGTAAATTTGAAATTAAGTTATGTTACAATGTAGGTTTTTTTTGTATTCTGTGTATAAGCTGTGATAGCTAAACGTGTCACTTTATCCAAGCGAGCAAACATCGTGTTGTTCTGTAAATTCAAATTCAAATTCAAAATATTCTTTATTCAAATAAACTTGTAAACAAGTGCTTTTGAATCGTCAACTCTACTGCTGGTTCGGAAAGCTGTTCCTACCGAGAAGAGCCAGCAAGAAACTCGGCGGTTGCTCTTTTTAAAAAATACAATTCTTAATGCTAGTTACATTTAATGTTTCTATCGTGTACAGGGTCGAACAATATTTATATCCACTCATTTTTATCGTCTAAATAATCCTCAACAGTATAGTAGGCTTTCTGTATCAGCCTCTCCTTAATAGTGTTTTTAAACTGCTGTAATGGCAAAGTTAAAATTGATTGTGGAATTTTATTATAGAATCTTATACCCAAACCCACAAACGACTTACGTACTTTTTCAAGGCGCAAAGCAGGGGCCGCAAGCTTATGTCGGTTCCTACTTTGTCTATTATATACATCGCCTATTGTTTTATAATTCTTTATATTATTATATACAAAAATTAAATTACTTCTATTATTACATCGCCTATTGTTTTATAATTCTTTATATTATTATATACAAAAATTAAATTACTTCTATTATTACATCGCCTATTGTTTTATAATTCTTTATATTATTATATACAAAAATTAAATTACTTCTGTAAAAAAATATTATTTGATATTTACAATTTATGAAGGAAATCATGATGTGCCTTCATATCTCTAGAGAAATACTTCTATTTTCTTTCCTTCATCACTCAAGTCAAATTTTATGTTTTAAAAATAAACAAAGATACTTAAGTATCCATTTGATATTATAATTTTTGAGTCCAAATTTAGGGATATTGATTTTTCTTCGTCTCCAACTTAGTAGTTCAAATTTGTAACTATATGGTATTCCTTTATACATTTCTATTTTCAGGTTAATTAAGGTATTCCTTTATATATTTACGTTTAGCCAATTATAGATAAATATTTCAGTATACCCAATAGAAATTATAAAAACAATTCTATGAGTTCCATTGGAATTGTTTAAATATGTAAATATAATCGATCGACCTGCCTATGTCGGTATTTTTATGTTAAAGAATGTGTAAATGAGGAAATAGTTTTAATATTTGTTTAGTTAAGATCAAGATCCTTTTGCTACGAATAAGTCTTATAAGTTTGTGCGTGTTTACAACATTTAACGTTAATAATATATTTATATGTTATTTGCGTACGTATACATAATAGCAGACGTAAGTACGAGGTAAATAATAATTTTCCTGATGCTCAATGTAACGAACAAAAAGCAAGACCTTTAAAAAAGAGTTGACTGATTCACGTCGTTATGTAATTGGTGACAGAACTTATAGCACTTATTAGTGACTAATAATAATATTAGCTCACTACAGTTAGGTTTATATACACAAAACGTATGAATTAATTATCTGTACATAATATAAAATAAAGTATTGCCCAGTGGTATCTGGTTGAGTAGAATAGACCACCCTCATTTCTTCAAGAACGATTAAGGTAAGTTGACGTCAGGCAGGCTGCCGGCCGTAAAATACTTAGTCAAAACATGATTAAAACTTAATCATGTTTAGCCGACCCCACTTAGCATAAGGGCAGATGATTGATGATTAAAAAACAACGTCCCCAAAAGTATAAGTAAAAGTAAGTGATTTTTTCTCAAAATCTACTGACTTAAAAGCTAGTGAAATTCTTCAGAAAGGTTTTAATAAATCTCTTGGACTCCGATATCCACGCGGGCGAACCCGCAGACTTAGCTAGTTTTTATATAAATGTTTGGAGCATATGTTTTCTTTATCATGTTGTAAAAATAAAGGTGTATTTATTATTAGTATACTTCTTCTTTAACGACCGATGGACGTCCACTGCTGGACATAGGGCTCTTCATGGGATCTCCACCATACACGATCTTGTGCCCCTTGGACCCAGCGGCTCCCCGCGACCTTTTTGAGATCGTCAGTCGATCTCGTGAGGGGTCTGCCGACACTGCGTTTTCCGGTGCGGGGTCGCCATTCCAGCACCTTGAGACCCCAACGCCCATCGGTTCTTTGCACTATGTGCCCCGCCCATCGCTCTGGTTCTTCTACGGATCTCCTCATTTCTGATTTGATCACGTAGAGAAACTCCGAGCATAGCTCGCTCCATCGCCCGCTGAGCGACTCTGAGCTTTCTTATCAGGCCCATGGTCAGCGACCAATATTCAGAGCCATAGGTCATCACTGGCAACACGCACTGTTCGAAGACTTTAGTCTTCAGACTTACTTAGTATACTACAAATCAGCAATACAATTGACGACATTAGTGAGTGCTTACTTATGCATTTCCGTCAAGTTTGCATAATAATTAGTATGCAATTTCAGTAACATTAAATACATAGCTTTATAAATTTGCAATTTTCAATTAAAAGTAGAAAAGATTTCGGTTTGAATGAAAAAAGGAATTTAGCACAGCCGACATACATTTTTCCTTATCACTTTTTTATGTACATTTTTTTCCCCTTAAAGCTGAGAAATAACTTTTGGTTTTTACTTAAGGTAAATCCCCTACAAATCAAAAAATAATAACAACAGGAAAAAGAAGTAAAAATATTAATATTTATGATGTTAAGATTTTTTGTCCTCTCTGTGGACTTTGAAAACTGCGGTGTGTGGCCACCATTCTATCATCATGGGAGTTCATAGTCCGTCGATTCTTCGTATTGTTGCCAAGGAACGTTGGTGTCCTTAACTTCAGTATTATTTATTTTTATTTTATTTTTATATGTAAGACCATCAACGACAAATACATCATACACATTAAAAGTTATCATCATTAAATCATCATCATCAAATCATTAAATCAGACGTTTTTGTTGATGACTAAATATTCCTCCTCCAGCTAATTTATCAGATGGCGGACCTCAAATGGCAGTTGACCCGTATAACAGGTTGCATGTCATTTTATGATTAACGGTTATGTAGTAGGTAATAAGGAAAGAAAATAAAATGCAGTTTTATGTCATATTATTGGGTTTATTAAGTAAAGCTATTTTGAAACCGTGATAATCATGAACCATGTGATACTTAGCAAAATTGATGGACTTGATATTTAAAATTTATCATGCCCTTTACAACTCTGGATTTTCGTGGGTTATGTGCAACCAGACAGTCTACATTGAAGCAATGTGTGATTTTAAAATACCAATCTTCCACTCCAGCTAGTAGTATAGATCGGTCTACTATTTATTCTTTGTTGAGAAGTATGTTTACGGAAAGTTTTTTTAAATCATTCCTTAAATGCGAAGTGTATCAGGACAAATGCTTTGATATATTAATTTTACTGAGATATTCTTTTAAATGATTCAAAATAAAACAACAAAGAGTTACGTCTTGTAATAGCCAGTTTAAACATCTGAAAGATTAAAAATGTGTTCCTGAATCATTTTTTATTAACTTACGTGTACAATGTAAGATTCAACGCAGTCAAAGATTTCTATCTTATCTGGTAACCGAGTAGCTAATAACACGTGGTCGTAAGTTACCCAAGACCATGTTATCTCTTATTGACAATGAACAAGATTATGATGTTATTGTGGCTAATTGCGTCTGCTGAAATTAAATGTGGTAATACTATACATTTCTGACTTTAAATTTTATAACCGTCTTTTACTGTGGGACTTAACGTTTTAACGCAAGTTAGGCTACTGATAAAGCTGTATTTTTCTACAGTGAAATAAATTAAATAAATAATTTTGATAATAAATTTATTCATATATTAGCCGTTGATAACTTGGCGCATTATATTTCAGAGGCGTATACACATGGGATACATGTATCCCATGTAATAACTAGAACCAGAGTCTTTCCATGTGGGTAGTTCTAATTTAGAAAAAGAATTCAACCGCCGAATTCGTATTTGGTAGGTCGATTGCATTTGAAATTAGAAGCAATGAAATACGTTTTTACGTAAAAACTAAATTTACCTACACGGCATTGTAGCCTGGTACTAGATTGAATGCGGCGTTGAATTCTTTTGAAAAGACATGTACAGCATGTCAGTGGCTTTAAAAAACAAGTAATATTATGCAATTGAAATGAGAATAATATTTAAATTTAAAAGTTATACTGACTGCAAAAACTATTAAACAAAAAATATCTAATTATAAGTGTTTAATTCGCGTAGTCATCATCAAGTTTCGAGTTATTTAGGCTATAATATAAATTCCTCTTCTCTTTGTTGAGCTCGGTGAAGCAAAAGTTAAAATAGATTTCTCTTGAAAGACTGACTTACATGTCAAAGCAAATTTTTTAATAGTTATCTAAATTTATTGCTGGTTTCTTATTGTTTAATATTGTTTGCACTCACTTACAAAGAGATCAGGTTTGTATGACCTTACGCTGAATTGAATCTTTGCAAAAAACTATGCATCACGGTTTATTGATTAGCATTCTAAGGTAACTATGATCGAGCTGGCGTGAAGTAAGATCTTTTTTTTTAAACAGACAATATACTCTTAGCCCGAAGGCGTTTATAGCATCATTGAGTGGTAGGGGAAAGTCGTTGAATGTACGAAATGAAGAGAGTAGTGCGGTTGAGTACTAGATTCTCCTATGAGTTTAAGAAGCGCTTTGATAAATCTTTTATGGTGGGTAGGTCAACCTCGATCTCTCTTTTGCCTATTATTATAAACAGCTATTACTACGTTATCATCATCTTCCTGCCCTTATCCCACTCTAAGTGGGGTTGGCACAACATGTTATAAACATGCTGTCACATGATTTGGCTGCGTTTTCACGACCGGCCGCCTGCCTGACATCAACTTACCTCTGTCGTGTTTTACGACACCTCGAGCTATTACTACGTTAATAAATGAAAAAATATATAGCATCTTCCAATTTGCCGAGTCGAAACTAGTGCTTTATTAGCACAGTAAACATTTTACATCATTGTATTTATTGTTTGAACTAACTGGGCTCGTTGTTTCGCCTATTAGCAATTTAATACTTTCACACAAATACAAACCTGCTCAGCTCATTATATCGCGGTATAAATTATTATTGCTGATGTATGAATCCGTGGAAGCCGCATTAGAGCACAATGTAAGCTTATATGCTGTAATGGTTTTCTACAAGAAGAGAAGTGACCTTTGGTCAGCTGTGGGACATTACTACTAATAACCTTATTCGCATATCGTTATTCGCTTAAAGCAAAGAAAATAACCGTTATTATACGATTTATATAAAACTAAGAAACAGACTTTTCTAACGCACGTCACTCAATTACCACCAAAGATTACAGTGTACATAATGAATGTACATGATTACCACAGCTAAGTAAATTCTATAACTGCACTGTACGGCACAGGTTAAAATATCCTCACCATCTGAATGCGTGGCGATCGACAACAATGTGGTTTTTTTTTAATAATTTTGCTCCGCGGACCACTATTTTGTGGAAATATCTCCCTGTGGCAGCGTTTCTGGATCGCGACGACAAAAGTACCTCCAAAAAGCGTATTTTCCATCTTTTTATAGGACAGCAACTCCCTCGCTCTACGAGAGGTCGTGAGCGGTGGTGATAACATGAGGTGAACCGCATGCTCGTTTGCCATTCTATTCCATAAAAAATAGCTAAAATGCTTACTTTAACATTGAGGAATTGGTCCCTTATGTAACGTAAAGACCGATTTCGAAATGATGGAGAGAATATCTGTTTTAATAATTACAGTACGCTGTTTCCTAGATGTCTGATTTATAATTAAACTTAACAATAGGCTGGAAGTATTGCAAAGTTAATTGACTTGGATTTATGATAGTCTTATAAATTTTAAATGTACGAAGAGTACCGGGAATAATCGCAAGGAAATAACGATAAGTGAGTCGATTCAAGTTTTAGTTATTTTAAGACACCCTTTAGTATTCTTAAAGCGTGTTTAGGGAAAGTAAGGCCTGGCGCGAACTTTAGGGAGTGAAAGTCAGATTTATGATGCGAAGAATCATTTGATTTTACATTAAAACAGCTATATTGAAATTTTCGAAAATCTGGCAAGATACCAACAGACGGACCAATGTGATTTTTGCTATAGAGAGAGTTAAAGGGCTGGATAGTGAGTACTTTTGACTAGGATATTTTTAATTATAGTACAGTCCATGTGGACTATGTTATTGGCAGAAAGTAGTTTTTACCATAAATATAATATTGATTGAGTTACTGCGAAACACTTTTAGACTCTTAATATATACGTAAGTTCTATTTAGCAGAAATTCCTAAAATAAAGAAAAAAATTTTTTTTTAGTAAAATAAGTGATTTTGGTTTATTGATTTCTATGAAATTTAAATTAGGTTTCAAATAATTTTTAAAGATCAAAGTTTGACCCAAATTCGATCCCTTAGAGATTGGTTGACTTTGGATACTGTTTTTTTCTATTACTAAACCAAATAAAATCTTTCCCTTGGGTTATGGGGAATTTCACTGTACATTAACTAAACTAACACTAGAGTATAAGGTATTAGTGATGTGTGCTCAGTCCTCTAGCATCTTAAATAATATTTGAAAGATATGATTCATCAAATTTTGGTCACGCGCCATCGCCGCGTTTTAAGTCGTAATCGTCCTTAACCCGCTTCCCAATCGATCAAATTTTAGTATACTATTTTTTAAGAAGTTACGTATTTTTTATATTATACTAGCTTCATCCCGCGACGTCGAGTTTTCGACTTCGACTTTTGTGTTGATAATAATTTTGTTAATAGATGGCGTTTCTCAATGTCATCCCATTCCTGTAGAATTAACAGGATTTTTATAGCCTATGTGTTATTCCGATGTATAATTATGCCAAATTAATGCCATCGATATTGGTTTAGAGGTAGCCGTGTGGTATCCGGCCGAGTAGAATAGTACCACCCTCTTTTCTTACTGAGGTGTCGTAAAAGGCGACTAAGGTAAGTCGACCCGCCGTGTGGTATCCGGCTGCGTAGAATAGACCAACCTCATTTCTTACCGAGGTGTCGTAAAAGGCGACTAAGGTAAGATGACCCACCGTGTGGTATCCGGTTTAGTAGAATAGACCACCCTCTTTCTTACCGAGGTGTCGTGAAATACGACAGAGGTAAGTTGACCTCAGGCAGGCGGCCGGTCGTAAAAACGCAGCCAAATCATGTTGCAGCATGTTTATAACATGTTGTGCCGACCCCACTTAGAGTGGGATAAGGGCAGGAAGATGATGATATTGGTTTAGAGGATATGCCGTAAAAGAGTAACAAACACACTCACAAAATTTCACATTTATAATATTAATAGGACTGAATGTCCCTAGGCTTTCACCCGCGAGGAAATCAGTGTGTCACAAAGAGTTAAATTAATGCAGATCTATTTTTTATATAGATGAACATAAAATTAGTGATTGTAAGTTGACCATAAAAGATTTAGACATGTCGCGGACTTTTTATTATTTCGGTTGATCTACAATTCTCTAGGACATTATTTTAGTGTATTTTTCTTAGTTTACGTTGCGCACGCGAGAAAATCTCCCAGCAATCGTATTTTTTTACAACTTCGCAACCTCTTAATCACAAATTACATAAAACCGTCTAATAAACAATCAATCAAAAATCCTTTCAGTAGATTTTGAAAAAATAGATGTAATACAGACAGACAGCTTTTAGGGACTTTGTTTTATAATAAGTATAGATTTACTTCGGGCTACAATATAAAAAAAACTTATTCTAATATGCTAACACAGCGGCAGACTGTATATAAATGTTATGCACTTATAATTGAAGGTCCTTATGATAGTGTAATACCCGCAGATTCGCAGTTAAGTATAACATTGAGGAAAATGTTACTAGGTGTCAGTGAGCTCTTTCAGCAGTTGATTCGAATTAATTCGCTATATACTCCATAGTTTTAGATACTTAACTAAATGTAAACAAACAAAACCATATGTCAATAATATTTTTTATACAAATAAATATAATAAATAATTATATGGGACACTTACACACACGGTCGTCTGCCCCCAAAGTAAGTAACTTAATACTTGTGTTATGGGTGTCAGACAACTGGTAAATATATACATACTATATAATTTTAAATACATACTTAAATATTAATATACACCCAAAATCGACGAACCAACAAATTGTGTTTACTAAATGTTGGTCCACGGCGGAAATCGAAACCGCGACCCACGGTACTGAAGGTAGGGTCACTGCCAACTGCGCCAACGGGGCAGTCAAAAATTTTACACAAAGAAATTCATATAAAATTGCATTTGTAAAAATGATTTCTATAATTATATTTTTCTAAAATAAGATTTTTTTTATTTATGTCTTTGCTAAATAATTAAATTCCATTTAATAAAATAGATTCATTATCTACAAATTAAAGCCAATTAAACCATTATAATATGCAATTCTGGCCATAGTAATTAGATTAGCTAATGTAACGTAATATCAATCTTTGATAAAGTCACTCGGTGATACCCTAGTGTTATAGTATATTTAATACTTTCCATTATTTTCTTGAAAAGGTTTAAAATGCTTGTAAGTCTGGGTTCCTAATAGTAGTCAGATTACAACGCATTACATGAAAATATAATATTCTTATTTATTTCAGTTTTTATATTGCGCTATAATAAAATTGCGCAAATATTATTAATAATTTTCAATAAAGATTAAAGAAGAATTAAGGAAAAATAAAGCTTAATATTTAATGGTAATGTGTTGTAATCTGCCAACTAAAATAACCTTTTTTTACATGTTTACATTTATTTATGTACATAAACTTGTGGAGTATAGATTTAACAATCAATTTTATTTAATGTAATATGATACACAAACTAGGAGTATCATATAAAATTTCTGTATGGGAAGCTGTGTTCATTATTTCATAACAGAAATCTTCTAATACGTTCAAAATGTTCTCAAAATTTGTAAAGTTTATACATCAAAACAAAGCGGTCTAATTTGTAGTTTTTTGTGCTGAAATTTTAATTAACGTTAACTGTTTAACCTTGCAAATTTATAACTCGATTATCTTGTAACCAGTTATATGTAATTTGATTGACACTGATCGCTCTGGTCACATAACCATCAATATATAGACATGACAGCTATTTTGTTTTTTCCTCGTATTTTGAAACATGTATTGATATATCCATACTATGATTATAAATGCCAAAGTCTGTCACGTTTGTCTGCCTGTTTGTCTGCCACGCTTTCAATCTCATCTCTTACGGCACAGGAACAATATTGACGAAATTTGACAGAATAAAGCTTACTAAGGTGACCGAGCCTTGCTTGGAAATTTTTTTACAAGATAAAAAAGATGAGATAGGTATTTTCACTTCTCTAGACCGTCCGTTTCCCAAATAAGCTACCATGACTTTACAATTGACACCAAAAATAGTCTTTTCTGTCTGTAAATTTTAGCATTTTTTCAGTTCCCGAAAACAGGGATACTTTAATTTTTTTTTTTGAATCTTCGTAGTAGTAGTAGGTAAATCATATTAAATCATATTTGATTTGCATATTAATTTGTAATTATACTTGTAACTACTAAGAAAGTTTTTTATTGCTAGTTTAATGTAATCCTTGACTATCACACGGGACTGTTTGTTTTTAAAAATTTTTCATAACCATAGTCATAGAGTAAATATACTAGAGTAGGCAAGTCAGTTTAAAATCTATCCATCGAAAAAAAGGGATCAGACAAAGATAAGTAGACATATGGGTCTCTCATCTTCCCTCTCAAATTATTTGCTGGATATCTAAATTAACTCTATGACCGTACTCTGCAATTACATTATGGCACAACTTCGTGTTTTATTCTTAACTTATTTTGTACAATATTTATTACGTACCTAAATTAGTACAAGTTTTGAATTTTTGTTTTTAAATATGTATGTGGGGCAATTATACATACAGTCATCCGTCCGGAAATTAAGTGATTTTAACATACTTTAAAATTGGTCTGATTCTTGGTTAGAGGTTTTCATGAAATACAATAAATAATTGACTAAACTGAACTTAACTATGTGTATAATCTCAACTCTAGTCAAGTCGAGTGGTATTTCCTTTTAATTAAATATAAACCATGATTTAAGATGAACTTGAATATACGACAAAGTATGTATTAAATCGATACTTAATGTTCTCCCCCTTAACAATTAAATTGACCCCCACCCCTATAGACCCCACGTTGGGAAACACTGGCCTAGTATATATAAGCTTCAATCGTCAAAAATTTCAACAACATATGTCCAGCGGATTAGCTGTGAAAGCGCAACGCACAGACAGAAAGAATTTCGCATTTGTATTATTATGGATATGATGTTTACAAATTTAATTGACGCCAGATTGAAATATGAAAATTTGTATTTTACAGCAATAACAAAAAGTAAAGACTCCAAAGAGAAGTTAGAAGACTTAGAAATGATGACTGCGCTCAACAGGCGGCCGTCCAACCCCACAGTAGTGACTCTAGAGACGCAACCAATAGACTTCACCGACTGTATTTCTAACCAGCATACTGCGCAGAGGCGGCGTGGGCTTCATGTATCCCAGCATTCATTGGTTAGTGTAAGGTTTACAATATAAAAATTCACAAACCCATAGAACTAGACCAGTGGTCGGCAAAGTGCGGCTCCAAAGCTGCATGTTGCTCTTTGGCTCCTTAAGTGCGGCTCTGGCACAAATATCTACGGAAGACGCAATAATATTTCTAATTGAAAAAAACTTACTCCAACTTTTCAAAGAGATGCAAGCCCATTGGTCGCCTTAATAAATTTGTATTTAGTATGAAATTTAGCTTTATTTTGTGTAATAAACATTTACTAAACAAGCAAATTTGGCTTGAGAGCCAAATATGAAAAATACAACTATTAAAAAAATTGAGATTTTTTTTAATTGTTGTATTTTTCATATTTGGCTCTTTGGCTAATAAGTTTACCGACCACTGGACTAGACTATTTACCTAGATTTTTGTAGTGAAATCTTCTGTAGCGTTGGGCACTTTTTGTGATGGGTACAAAATGTTAAACTCGCGTCCAGGACACGTGACCTGTGTGCTTAGTGCGAGTTTTATCAACCTACTCGATCGCGTCAGCGTAACGCCAATTTGTATGACGCTGTAGCGACGTCTAGTGACCGCTGTTCCAACAATCCATGCAACGGAGTTACGCTAAAATGTCTGAAAATTAAAAAAAAAAATGAAAATTTCATTTAAATCGCTCCAGCTGTTTTGGAGTCAAAAGTAAAGTACATACAGACAAATATTCATTTTTATATATATAAGAAGAAGATTAGAGTCTGGCCTCCTCTCTCCGTTTATGGAGAGAAGGGTTGGAGCTAAGACCTACCACGCTGCTCCAATGCGGATTAGTATGCTACACATATACCCACAATTCTCTATAGGAGACATGTAGGTTTTCTCAAGATGTTTATCTTCACCGAAAAGCGTATAAAAAAATATAAATTGCAATTTTCAATTAGACACATAAGTTTTAATAGTAAAACTCATTAGTGCATGCCCGGAGTTCAAACCCATAATCATCTCTAGAGAGTGTGGCATGGTCTCATTGTTGGGTTATCGCAGCTTAGCTTTTTTTATAATCGTAAATTTACTGTTTAATGATAATTAACTTTTTGTTACAATAATTGTAAAGTATATACAAAATAGAATTATTTGGTATCGCAATGGAGGAACAACTTTTCCGAACAATAAGTTAAATATTCCAGAAAACGGATGGTGGTGAAGGCGATCGTCGTGATAGCTTACAGCGGACGTTGGAAGCGCGGCAGTCGCAATGGAAGAGGATAATGCTCCTTGTGGTTGCTATCACAGTCCACAATATACCAGAGGGACTGGCAGTCGGCGTCGGCTTTGGCGCCGCAGCCTCGTCCTCGAAGGCTTCCTTTCAGAGCGCAAGGTAAGTAAGAAGTTCTAGACATGATTAGTCTAAAAAATGAAACAAACTGGTGAGGCTTGTAGTTTAGAGGAAAAAGAGGTATAAAGAGTGGTGCAGGTTATCAGAGAGCAGATCTCTCGCAGAGACTCAAGCTACTACAACTATTAGATAACTTGTAATCTAGTTCGTGTGTTGGGTTGATTTGTAGTATGGTGAAGAATATCTTGCCGAGCCAATTAGAACGATTCTACCATCAGTTGGGAATGTCATCATCCACTAAGACCGCTCGATCAGAATTAGCAATTCAACGGATGTAAATTATATTATCACAGAAGAAGAAATATGCGAAAGTGCGAATCTTCTCAATCAACATACAGACAGCATTGATCTCTAAAGCATACATTTCGTCAAATCAATATCGAACCAATAAAATTGTACCTACTTTACTAAATTAAAAGATAATAAGACCTAGATAACATGTAACCCTTTAAAGTCTTTATGAGTCTACAGTCACGATTTTTAGTGTACATAAATAAAATATTAACGGTATTTAGCTTCATCAGTTTGGAACCCATTTTCGCTATTAAAAATAAACGTCTTACATTTGAGTATTACAATTATAAATTATGCAATTTTAATAATAATTACTATGTTGAGATCCCACAGTTATTCAAATTTGCTTTGTTTTCCTTGTTTGAAAATGTAGTCTTTGTATTATTATTATTGTGTAAATACAAATTTATGATGTTAAAATATGCTACGATAATCATTTAATCATGTGCTCAACGAAATAAGCGAATATAACTGAATTAATAAAAACTTGTCTGCTTTGTAATTATTTTGCTTAGCAACTTAAAAAAATATATATTCTCAAAGGATCAGTATATCCTTTAAGTTCATGTGTGGTACCAAATACTGTTGTTATTTATTAGTGTTAAATCGGTCTTCAAGATACGCTCGTCTTACTGAAGTCTAACTACTTGCCCAAAACAAATCTAAGCCGTGCTCCATCTTAATGGCGGGAATCCTTAGGACTTCGTTGTGAAACATTACTAAAGCTTCTGTCCTCTACTGTCCCTATGTAGCTTTGATCTGTTTATTTATAATATCCCTATAATATTTTAAGTATTTTTTTACTTAAAATATTTTGAATATATCAACATTCCTTTAAGATTTTTTTTTTCAGAAAGCAATTTGCAATAACGCTTTGTCTTATTTTTATATTAAATTGTTTTTTGATCTAAGAATTTCATCGTCCTATTAAATATAATTGCAATCAACTACTTATCGACAAATTATGTTTTTGACGCATGTTATGTAAATTCACCATAGAGCTATTATACTAGGGCAGCCAAACTAAAATGTGCCCTATTACAATAAAGAGAAAGCAAATGAGACAGTATCTATGTCTCTCTTTTTTGTGTGATTAGACAACGTACCATATACTAATTGATACAGGTTTCATCTTCTCTACTGTAGATTAACTATGAGATTCCCTAATGCATAATGCCATCTATGGCTAAATTAGTGCATTGCGTGCTCTTTGTGACATGTAGTATTTCCGTCAACGCCATCTACTGAAGACTTAGTAAATTTTGATAATTTACCTACTGCTGCCCTCTAATCGTAATTGTTAATGTATGTATTAAAGCATATTGTTTTGAAGAAGATGGCGTTACCTGGCGCGTTTATCCAATTTATTATTTTTCAGACTTAATAAATTCCAGTCTTAATAATAAATTATATCAAGTCAATTTACAAAATAAAGTAAAAGTATAATCCAGGTTTCATGATTTGATATCTAGCTTTATCTCTCCATTATTCTTGAAATTTTAGATTTAATTTTAATGGGACGAATATCAATTTATGTCTAATTTGTCCAAATGCACATGAGTTATTTTAATACAGTCCAAGAATCCAATCCAGAAAATGTCCAAGAATGTCCATTCGTCAGTGTTAGTTGGGCGCCATTTTGTTACGTCATAGGGACCGCGAGGCATCGGAGGGCGTCAGTGCAGGAATTTCATTGATAACTTGCCGTAATCGGGATAAAACTAGTTACACTATGGACCACCGCTAACTGGATTCCAATTAGATTAAGAGACAGCAGTCGAATATCGAGCAGATAAAATTGTTATTATTAATGATTTTTCATCTTTTATATTAAATTAGGGTTATTTATGATTAAGCGTTGATACTGTCCAATTAGATATTAATTTTTACGAAATATCTTCGTGACGTATTGTGTTATAATATAGGCGAAGATCACTCAAAAATAGTGTTTTTTGTATAAAAAGTATAGAGTTATTATATTAGAGTAGGAGAGTCATACTAAAATGTTCCCTATTACAATAATGAGAAAGCATATGTATCTGTCTCTCTTTTTTATATGTGATTATACAAAGAAAAATATAGGAAAATAAAATATAAAGTATAATAGTTTCATCTTTTCTTTCGTCATTTATTCTGACACTCTTACTTACAGACCTGCCTATGGCTCTCCTACTCCAGAACTTTAATCTATGACAAAAAGTTACTCTGCATTATAGCTTGCCACATTCATTAGGAGGGTCTTGGATAATTGAGTGGATTATCTAATTGAAAGCTAAAGTTCCCGTGCTGTTTATTTGGATCAAGTGATTCCAGACTTTTAGCCTTACTTTATCATCGCTGCCATTAAACTTTATTGTAGATAAATAAATACAAGATAATTACGACAATTTAAGACAACTGAACTATCTGTCCGATTCTTTGCGACATCGCCACTTTAAGAGTAAAAATAATTGTTGTGTACTCAATTCTTATATCATTATAACGTCGCCTCTAGGACTCATTAGAGAACGCGTTGTGTTGTTTCCTTTAGTAACAAGTTTAGGGTCACACGAGAATTGATAATAGAAGTTGTTAGTTTGTTATGGATCTATGGAATGTGTTAAGTGGCATGAGTTAGCTTTATTGTTTATTACATGACCTCTCTACATGATTTCTATAGCTACATGTTATTCCGGTGTATAAGGAATAATAGTGCAAAGTTCATCGCTATTAGTTCAGGATCCGCCGTGAAAGAGTAACAAACATGCATCTATCTATACTCACAAACTTTTGCATTTATAATATTAAAGAGGATTAGTAGAATAAAAAGTTTCTGTAGTGTAAATTCGGTAATGTTTTTAAACTTTAAGACGTTGCTCAGAAGTTCTAAAAAACTTGAATTGTTCCAAGTACAATTTGAATAATTAAATACTTTGGAAATCTGGGAATGATATTCAACCAACATAAGTCGCGCTTTACCTTGTTCGAATGACTTCAACGACTGCTGAAGTTAATTTTGTCAATCTCTTCTTCTTCTTCTTCTTCAACCGATGGACGTCCACTGCTGGACATAGGTCTCCTCATGGGATCTCCAGAACACACGATTTTGTGCCGCTTGTATCCAGCGGCTCCCCGCGACCCTTTTGAGGTCGTCTGTCCATCTAGCAGGGGGTCTTCCGACACTGCGCTTTCCGGTGCGGGGTCGCCATTCCAACACTTTGAGACCCCAACGTCCATCGGTTCTCCGCACTATGTGCCCCGCCCATCGCCACTTCAGCTTCGCGACCCGCTGAGCTATGTCGGTGACTCTGGTTCTTCTACGGATCTCCTCATTTCTGATTTGATCACGTAGAGAAACTCCGAGCATAGCTCGCTCCATCGCCCGCTGAGCGACTCTGAGCTTTCTTATGAGGCCCATAGTCAGCGACCAAGATTCAGAGCCATAGGTCATCACTGGCAACACGCACTGTTCGAAGACTTTAGTCTTCAGACACTGAGGAATATTGGACGAAAAGATCTCGCGTAGCTTCCCAAACGCTGCCCATCCGAGTTGGATTCGGCGACTGACCTCTTTCTCGAAATTGGACCTACCTAGCCGGACCGTATGTCCCAGGTATATATATTCGTCAACAATTTCGAGTGCAGAGTTCTCAACGATGATCGGGTGGAGCGGAACATGTGAGTTTGACATAACTTTCGTCTTGCTCATGTTCATTTTTAGGCCCACCTGTTGAGATACTCTGCTGAGGTCGTCGAGCATTGTGTTAAGATCCTCCAGGGACTCTGCCATAACGACTATGTCGTCGGCAAATCGAAGGTGAGTGATGTACTCGCCGTTAATGTTGATGCCGTATCCGTTCCAATCCAAAAGCTTAAAGACATCCTCCAATGCAGCGGTAAACAGCTTCGGGGAGATGACATCTCCCTGCCGCACACCACGCCGCATTTGGATTGGTCTCGTAGTTCTGTCTTGGATACGGACAGACATTGAGGCGTTTTCATACAGACACTTCAACACTTGGACGTACCGATAGTCGATTCGGCATCGCTGGAGCGATCTTAACACAGCCCATGTTTCCACCGAATCAAAGGCCTTCTCATAGTCCACAAACGCCAAGCAAAGTGGCCGGTTATACTCCTCGGTCTTCTGTATAACCTGCCGCAGCGTAAATATGTGGTCTATGGTACTATAGCCTTTCCGGAAACCGGCTTGTTCGGGAGGCTGGAAGTCGTCGAACCTACGAGCGAGACGATTCGTTACGACTCTCGAAAACAACTTATAAACCTGACTCAGCAGCGCGATGGGTCTATAATTCTTCAATAAGGTGTTATCACCCTTCTTGAAGAAAAGAACCACCACGCTCCTGTGCCACGCTTCCGGCGTAGTGCCCTCGTGAATGACGGAATTGAACAACCGCTGAAGGACTTGGAGTACCGGTTTTCCACCCGCCTTCAGGAGTTCTGTAGTGATTCCGTCATCACCCGGAGCCTTGTTGTTCTTAAGTTGTTTGAGAGCCGTACTAATCTCGTATAGGCTGACGTCCGGGATATCTTCGGTATAGTGTCGGGTCAATTTGGCTCTTGGGTCTTTTGCCAAATTGACAACAGGCTGTTGTGTTGAGGTGTATAACTGCCCAAAGAACTTCTCAACCTCTCCCAAAATCTCAGGTCGAGTCGAAATGATACTACCAGTATCGGTCTTCAGTCGCGTTAACTGCCTCTGCCCAATAGACAGATCTCTTGCGAACACTTTTGAGCCCCTGTTACGCTCAATGGCATCTCGAATATATTCGGTGTTAAAGTGTCGCAGGTCGCATTTCTGCGCCTTAGAAATCTGTCTATTGATCAGACGGTAGCTCGAAGCGTCTACTGAAGACTGTAGCCTCATTTCGTTCCTCTCTTCCATGAGCTTGAGAGTCTGGGTCGAGAATTTATTGGTTCTCTTACGGTGAGTCTTATAGAATTTGGACCCCACCGCATGGACAGTTTCCACTAGCCTGTCGTTTACATCGTCCACAGAAGCGCAGTCAGCTAAGCAATCAAAACGGTTTTTCAGCTCGAGTTGAAAGTTCTCGGGGTTTTGAATATGAGCTCGAGTTGGTCGGAGCGTAGACTTCACCAGTCTGGATCTTTCCAGCTGTACGCATATATTCAATGTGCCTCTAACCATACGGTGATCGCTCCCGGTTTTCACGGTATTGATCACAGAGACATCATTGAATATATGACGCCTGGTCGACATGATGAAGTCGATCTCGTTTCTCGTTCGTCGGCAACATACTATCTATATATATAAAAGAAAGTTGGTCTAAGTTTCACTATTTATAACTCAAGAACGGATGAACCAATTCGTTCGAAAATTGGTGTAGAGGTTGCTTAGAACCAGGAAACGGACATAGGATACCTTTTATCCCGTTCGACCGCATTTATTTTATCCCGTCAAGTCACTATCAATCGTGGTATTACAAGAACGACTATGACATTGAATAACAAAACGCACATGTCAGTGGAATACAAAACATAGATGACAGTTAACGTAATTTTTCTTTGGTGAAGTATGGTAAAATATTTGACAATTATCAAAATAATAGCTAAACGTCACTACATAGTATAAGACAAAGTCGCTTTCTCTGTCTGTCCCTATGTCCCTATATCCCTATGTATGCTAAAATCTTTAAAACTGCGTAACAGATTCTGATGTGTTTGATGATAAGAGATAGAGTGATTGAAGAGAAAAGTTTTATGTATAATAACATTCTATATGAAGTAGCGAAATACTGTAATTTTTGAGGTTTCTAATGTGATATCGTAAATAATTATTTATTTCCCGTTTACATCGCAAATGCAGGCCGCACCCTACGAGATATATAAAAATAATGTACTAAGTATTTGTACATCCTGAAAAGGTCTACAGAAAACTCCGCGATTGTATATGTCTATCTCTTATGGATAACTCACAATAGCATTTTTTTGTCATTTTATTTCACTGAGTGATATAGGCTATATATTTTATACCCGTGCGAAGCCGGAGCGGGCCACTAGTATGATATAACTGGGAGAGTGATAAATAAATAAAGAAAATTGCATAATGCAAAACGATTCATATGAATAAATATTTGTGTAAATTTAATCTCACAACACCTCATTGAGCAAACCATCTTTTAAAAGGAAGAAGATGGATTCTTAGATTTTTATAATTGTGTTTATAGTTGTATGTGATTTCGTAATGTAGTTTTTTAAATACTATATTTTTTAAAGCTAGTTCCTTAATTTCAATTCTATCAATTATCACTACGCGGATGGCTCTACATTCTGTCAGGAATAACTGCCCAAATTCAAATATGTAGAGTATATGTTACTTACATTAGAAACGTGTGTGTAAGTGTCAAAAAAAAAGTTCGTGATTATAGATATAATAGGGTTGTAGGTACTATAAGTTGCCTGTGTGTGCAAGCATTTAACGAATAATAATAGTCTAATCACATACAAAAGAAAGACATATGGGTAGCCTCATTTGCTATTTTTTCACTAGGTTGGGTTTCCTTATCTAGTATAAAAACTCTAAGTTTAAACTAGTCGGGCTGACCCGATAAAATACGACGTCCGTATAGCCGTTTTCTATAGGTATATAATTTTTTGACCTGGAGAAACAAATTCTCTTTTCTTCTTCATATTCTTTTTTGCGTATTTTAGGTGTTTCTCAGTTAGTTATTTTAAACACTGCCGAGAAAGCCTAAACTATGTTGCCAAAATGAGCACGTTGGGGCGGCGACGTTCGCTAATTGATACGGGCACCACCACCCCGACTGCAATGGAATGATATGCACTAATCCATGTATCATATATGATTAGTTGAAAATGTTGATAACTAAGTAATCTAAGGGGTTATTGGTGAATACCTTTTAACCGCGACTTCGTAGCAGCAGCAGGGGTCTTGTCACTCGCCCGAAAACGAGTGTCGTACGGGCTTCGAGGCGTACCTCCTTACCCGGTCCATCACTCGCAGGCCTTAAAAGCCTGGTTGTTCGCCTTAAACCCTGCGACTTCGTTCGCGTGGACTGTTGTCGTGTGATAGGTCGATAATAGATAGCGCTTTCCAATGTCATCCTATTCATGTAGAATTAACAGGCTTTCTATAGTCTATCTATAATTCTAGTGTGTATGGAATACTAAGGAATAATAAGTAGGACTAGAAAGGCATTTCGCGAGAGCCCATAGAGAATACATCCTTCTCCATAGGTTCTCGCGAAATGCCCTTCTAGTTCCGGCGGTGGTATTGGCGAAGACGGTCCATTAGTAGAGGCGGCGACGCGGGCGATGAGCAGAGCTAAATCGCACGGCTGCCGGGGGCATTGACCTACGCCGGCGTGCCGTCACCGCCGACGCCGCTCTGTGAAACTATTTCACTGAAAAATCCGCCGGCGCGCCGTAGCATTGAAGTCAACCTTGACGATTTGTCGCGTCGTCTATACCGCCGCGTGGGTGACCCAGGAATACCTATTCATAACCGTTGAATATTGCCACTTCGTTAAATCCACTAGACGCTTTTCAAAACACAGGTTTTTTCGAGTCTTGACTTTTTCTTTCCGTGCCTATTAATACTGCAGGTCTGCCATTAGCGTACTGTAAACCACTCTATCCTTTGCAAGGCCTAACAATTCTTCAACGGTAGCAATTCCGGTCTATTCTCGTTTGTTACGCAACCATGCTTTGTTTCAAAAGTCCAGCGCGCCCTTTACCTTCAATTTTGCTCATTATTATGAGTTGAAGCAACCTGTATCTCTCGTGCCTAAAAATATGACCGCTTTCGCTTCATGATTGCTAACAACTTTTGGTCTCCAATGCGGATCGGTAGGTTACACATATCCCTAGAGTTGTCCAAAGATATGCAGGTTTCCTCCCGATGTTTTTCTTCGTGATGGAAAGCACGTGATAAGTTGCAAATATCAATTAGGCACATAAATTTTAATGGAAAAAAACAATTTATTTGTCCCTTATCTTCCTCCCTCATCCATACCACTGTTAGTAAATGTAGCAAAAAAAAGTTCTGACCATTACAAAAATTCAATATTAGTACATCAATTAGCACAGAGTTACAATAACTTATAACTTGAAGAGGATATGAACTATGTGTGTTCAAAAAAAATTTCCCGAATTGAAATTTTGTTATAGAAGTAGTTATTGTGAATTAACCTGTTCAGTGTGTCAAAAAAATCCCGAATTGAAATTTTGTTATAGAAATAGTTATTGTGAATAACCATAAGGGATTAAGACATGCTCTCGCGGACTTTTTGTTCTTTTTTTATAGATCTACAACTCTCTACATCGTGTCGTACATTACTCTAGTGTATCATTACACTACCTTTTAGTAAAAACCGTACAAAAATCTTGAGAGAATAGATCACACACAGACAGACAGTTTTGGGGGACCTTGTTTGATTATAAGTATAGATTCTTTAATATTTAAATGAGTGTGAGAGAATAATAATTCTGAATCTCGGAAACGCCTCCAACGATTTGCCGGAAATTCAGCATGTAGGGGGTTTTGGGGGAGAAAAATCGACCTATTTTATGTTATAATTTAGAATTGAAAGCAAAGGATTTTTTTAGTCGTCAAACGTAATATTGCGATAGCCGATGGGTAACGGGCTGACCGAAAATGATCCGAAATGACCAAGGCTCGGCCAACTATGTCCTAATCATTAAACATTATATCAAAATTTCATTATAAAATTTCTTTTTTTCGTAAATGTAAATACAATTGAAATTATAAAAACTTTATTATTTAAGTCGAATAAATTTTCACGACTCTGTAATGTATGATGTACACAAGGTATGATGTACATTTCTACAACGTACGAGTATCAACGATACTAAATAGTTTCTAGAAGGTATATGCCAGAAAATTATATATGAAAGAGACGTCAGAGCGAACATTTGTATTTAAAAATCGAATACAAATTTCTAAGAGTAGATTAGAAATAAGTAGAATTCTTCCGTCAACACAATCTCGACTGCATATTCCATTTCAAAGACGGCGTGTATGTGAAATGTAAAATAGTATATACATTAAATAAGTAGTAGTATGTAGTCATGTAGTCATTGTTATTTTAAAAATTAACGGTTTTAATTTCACTGAATCGAATAAAGATACCTATTAGACGATAAAACATGCTGTCGCTTAACAACGTTTTCTCAGAACTTTATGTGTCGGACATGCATAAAGCCCCCTGTGGTTTTCCCTCGGAATTCTATAATAGAGCGCATGTTTGGGCGAAACATGTAATAAATTTAATTTTTTATTCCCTGACTCTGTCATCAAAAAATACTTTGTTATGCAATATTGTACCAACATTTTTTTCGTTTTTCTTCAAAATTGTCACCAATTTTTCTTCATCTCTGAGAACTACTGTCATTATTATTCATGGAAATAAAATTCCAATATTAGCCGTTTCTTAACAAACGTACAAACATTGATATTTCTAGTGAAATAACTAGGTTAAGAAATCGAAGGTGGAACAAAATTTATTTTTTATTCCCTGGCTATATTATAAACAAAACAAGGTACAATAAACAATATTGTGCCTACAATTTTTTTTTGTTTTAAATATCGCCCCTTTTTCTAAATCTCAACAAATGAATAGGTTTTTTCAAATTCATATTAATAAAATTCTAATGATATGAGTCTTTTCCTAACGAAAGTACCGAATTTGCGTTTGCTAAATCTACCAAAAATATAAATGAATATAAAAATACACCTATAGTGTTTAGATTAAGTGCGTTTACCCGTAGATCATTTGAAAACATCTCATCGCACCACCAGATTGTAAATATGTCCAGAAGGTAGGACCCTCTATGTAAAAGCTTATATTCATAACGTCCTAAGCTTTAGAGATCCCGTTGGCCAAACAATCGCCTTGGGTATTTGAGTCCTTTGTTTCTGGTTGATATGCATTTATCGCTTCCCTTCGAACCATTACGCATCAGATATTTAATTTTTATATGTTTATTTAAACAGATTTTTATATTTTAATAAGTCTTTTTTGAAGTCGACATAACGAAAAATTCGATTTTATCACAAATTTAGCAATATCTCAGATGCTACTTTAGAAGAAATATATTAAAATAGCACAAAAGCAAATACGCCTTCATACTTTCGCAGTACACCAATGGAAATTGTAAAAATAGTAATAAAAGTGAGTATTAGACTAGACTAGACTTGCCCTTAAATTATCATCTCACTAGTTATTTTCATTGAAATAAGAGCATTTAATTTCTATTATTTATGACAAGATGAATGATGTGACACCACAGTGTTTCACTCGTGTACATAAATGGCAGCGTGTAAATCGGGAGGTGGTCGATCGCTCCTCCGAGCGCGGGATGGCGCCCGAGCATAATGGATGTCGGCAACGGCTTTGTGCCGGCCGCTGTTATTATGCAGATTAACACCGCCGGGAATTTGTTCAAATATCGTAACAAGCTCTCCTCCCGGCGCCGGCGCCGATCGCGTTCGTGTAATTTACGATTCGGGCCTCGGGAATGTGTCGGTGTTCGCTCCTTCTATGGGTTTCGGGTTTGTCCATTTTATATTACGCCTCCTCGCCGCGACTGGCGTTGGAAGGTTTTAGGGTGTAATTTGTTTTTGTGTTTTGTTTGCGGTATCGTGATTTTTGCGTTGCGATTGCGAAACGTGAATCCGTATTAATTACGCAATTATGAGTCTTTGATGATGTATCGAATATGGGAGTGTAGCTAACTCGATAGCTCTTCTTATTGCTTTTTTTTATGCAAATATTACTAAACACTTTTAATTATATTACAGGATATTTCAGATGAATAAATAGACCATTTTAAATAAGTTTGGGACGTCTTAAAAATATTAGCTTTGAATTATTTCGATCATAGTTATATATTTTATAAACTATTTCTTTGATCAAACATATATTACATACATTTCTCTATAAATTAATAATGATAATTCAACTCCTCATCCTCCTGCCCTTATCCCACTCTTAAGTGGGGTCGGCACAACATGTTATAAAAATGCTGCCACATTATTTGGCTGCGTTTTAACGTCCGGCCGCCTGCCTGACGTCAACTTACCTTAGTCGTATTTTACGACACCTCGGTAAGAAAGAGGGTGGTCTATTCTACTCAACCGGATACCACACGGCGGGTCGACTTACCTTAGTCGCCTTTTACGACACCTCGGAAAGAAATGAGGGTGGTACTACACACTAAACACGGCTAAGTATAATGATCATTCAACTATTTTCCTTTTTTAGTATATATTGAACGGAAGAGCATATTTCTTCTAAATACTGCTATAGTTTCTATAGTTTTTAGTAATGTGTGTAAATTTAATGTTTGTATTGGACCATAAAATTTGAAGTCTAAAAACTGAAATGGTTTCAAAGCAATAACAAAGCTTGGAGTCTGAAATTCCGCGCACATTTAGATATGAGTTAAGCAACAAAGTGGAATAAATGGTGGGAGCAGGCGGGCGAAGAGGGGGGAGATCCGGCCGCATTCCTCCGAAGCCTCCGACCCTCGCATGCCAAACTTTCTGCCGCTTTCCCAGGATGGAATGCCAGCCCGCCTAATGTGGTTATACGTATACTTCTAACAATGAAAATTATATTTTAAATTTTATTTTATGATTTCTTATTTTTTTTTATAACGCTTTCTATTTGTTGCGCATGTATGAAGGACACCTTTGAATTCAATTTTGACCCACGTTGAATGAAGAGATTTAATTTTAACTAGGTATATTTATCAACGACCGGTGGCTATACAATATGTTCTTTAAAAAAAAACGGAATAAATAATTCACTTCACTTCACTACTTTTACAAAAATTAAAAAAAAATTGTAAAAATACGTCTTTATAGCACGTCGACCTAAAAAATAATTCTTGATATAGATTGAAAACAATGAACGACGAAAATATTAGGATATATTATTATGAAATAATGCGTTAGGTATTTACTAATATAATAATTAAGTATTATTAATATCATTTTTAACTAGATATTATATTAATTACTAATTATATATGAAAAGGTAAGGACACACTAGCGCCTCGGTGTGCGAAAATCGTGTTTTTTAATCTTATTATTTATCTCTTATTTTATTGTAAAGCAAGTTTTTATTTTATCCTTACTAATACCTTTTATAAATGTGAAAGTCTGTCTGTCTGTCTGTTATCTTTTCGCAGCCAATCCGCTGAACCAATATCGACGAAATTTGGCAGAGATATTCCTTATACACCGGGGTAACATATAGGCTACATAAATCCTGTTAATTCAACAGGAATTGAATTGAGGAGGAATTAAATAGGTTGACATTCAAAACGCCATCTATAATAAACCTATGGAACTTATTTTTATTCATCATGTGTCAAAATCTTCTAAATTTTAAAAAATTAAATTGTAAAGTTAGTATTTTATTAATGCCCAACAATAGGGATAAATAATTTATAGAATTAGGCGTTACTTTGCGGAGATCCATAATACAAAAGTAATAATAAAATTATTTTGCTATAATCCACGATGAAGTAAAATAGAAAATATATATAATGCTAAATGTAGAGTGGACAATCGGTTATCATACCTGATACATGCAGGAATCGTGAAAAACCCCCCCGCAACCGAAGCATCATCAGGAGATAGACTCCACGACCAAAATCGTGAGCGGGGCGAAACAATTGTTGAGTTTGTGATAGTGAACGTATATAGTGCTTGTGTATCGTGGTGGCGGTGGTGGAGGTTTGTGCATGTGTTTTTCACGACTCCTGCATGTATCAGGTATGATAACCGATTGTCCACTCTACATTTAGCATTATATATATTTTCTATTTTACTTCATCGCGGATTATAGCAAAATAATTTTATTATTACTTTTGTAATAGGGATAAAATAATTTTTTTTTTTAATAAAACCTAGCTAGATCGATTTTTCTCCCCCAAAACCCTCTACATGCTGAATTTCAGAAAAATCAAGATTAACTCATTTAAATATTATATGAATTCGGGCGTCTCACTAACATTATAATAATATATATAGATACCTATATACTGCACGAGTAAACAAATATTGATTGAATATTAATCTTTTCTCGTCTAACCTATTTAATCGGAAGATTTTTGATTGCTGCTGAAGTGATTGCTTTTTAAGTTAAGTTTACCTGAAATTGTATAATAAAAAACAATATTTTACGATTCAAAACCGTATTATGATATATATAAAGTTTACTTTATGCCACAGTTTGTGCAGTACCAATTAACGTGCACTGCGAGCTTGCGTTTTAACAAAACCATAACCGATGCTGTGGAGATAACAGTGATTAGCGCATTATTTATTCGTCTGACGTTACGCCTGCCTTGCGTAATTACTAAAGTCTAAATTCGATGTTAAAAATTTCTCAGTTCGAATTACAAAAAATACCTATATACATTTTTATACTATTCGATACCGGCTTTACTTTAAAAAGTAACGACCTGTTACTATCCCAGTGCTGGGCATAGGCCTACCACGCAGCTCTAATGCGGATTGGTAGTTACACAAATCCCTAGAATTTTCTAGGGATATGCACGTTTCCCCGCCATGTTTTTCTTCACCGAAAAGCGTGTGATAAATTTCAATTATTAATTCAATACAAAAGTTCAACAGAAAAACTCAATGGTACATACCCAAGGTTAAACCGATGACCCCTCAAAAGAGTCTCATGGTGTCACCGCTGGGTTTCTTGACATAAGTAGAAATCAATTTTTCAATACACTTTTATTGAGATGTCTCAGGAGTAGTGTATATGATCTCTCCTTGCCCAGCGTGGTTTGCGCCATCGTGGACATTTTATCTTTTCATAGCATTTGTAACTGAGCTCCGTAATACCGTAATATTTTATAAAAGGCCTTGTATAATCTCTGTGATATCTTTATCCTTAAAGTTTTGTAATGGTATATCGGTATTTCTTGCAAGGTTTCATTACTAATATTTAAAAAAAAAACTTAAATAATTTCTTCTTATTTTTCCTACATTTTACAAAACGATATGAGAGTACAATAGGTAGTATAAATAATGTTTTGATTGATAACAAAATACTTTCCTAATTACCTGTAATTTAAACAGCTTTAAAACTTGTTTCGGTTACTTACAAAACAAAGTATTTCAAACACCAACAATTCCCATTGGACATCAACCTTAACAACAACAAAAAAACTATATTTTGTCGTACTCTTTAAATTTTATTCTAATAAGCTTAACTAATGTATATATATTTTTTAAATATATGGAGCACTTACACACACGATCGCCTGTCCCTATATTAAGTACTTAATACTTGTGTTATGGGGTTTTATATTTTGAAATTAACCTGCAAAATGATATCTATGTCAAATTATTTATTTTAAGGTACGATCTTGACATTATTATTTTTTTAAATCGAGTGTACCGACAAGAGTTCGATATGATTCGATAAATTTAATTAATATTTGCGAAATATTTTGCAGATGTTTCGCTTGCCGCAAAAAATTTAATGTATAAATGCAAACTAGTGACGTTCAATTTTAATTTTATACCACCATACGTAATCGATTTGTAGTATTATCTGACACTGATTAATCGAAAAAGAAATCATCTAAGATGAATTTTACACCGTTGATTTCAGTTTAGCAATGCTATTAAGTAGTATTTTAGGTGCAATAACTGTACATTGTAATTTAAGTTAACAATTAATACTTTTTTTGTAACTACAAAATATATATCTCCCCACCCGAAGAATAAAGTAACATGTTCCATAGAGAACATGTAATTTTATTCTTCGGGTGGGGCGATATATGAAACAATTTTTATCTATTATTATATACAATATATACATTTTATTAATGCTTGTAGTACCGAAATATAATGTGAACTTTAGAAATAGATAATGAATATACAAAAATGTACTTTACTAGGTGCGGTACGCCTGTTTGTTGATGAATAAAAAAGCTTACATTAAATTAGGTTTTACCTAAGGGCATAGAAAAAATGGGATTTCTCAATATATGTATATAAGTAACGTTAAATATAATTTTATATTAATATGTCGACTAACCATCCCTTTTTAGGCCTCTCTCTAGTGAGATATCCATACACATTCATGACATATCTATCCACATTCATATTCAACACTCGTTTGGTCATATGCTTTCTTCTTCCCCATTATTTGTCCATAACATCTTAATCTTATGTACTTACTATATAACTGAAGAAATATATACAAGACGTTGATATCGATTTAACGGGCAATTTGATGCCAAGGAGTCGCTAAAATCGATTAGAGCCCATTTACGCGCACGCCTAGCCAACCCTCAGCGCTAAGCTAAACGCTAAGGTAGCGCGCGGGAGGCGCGGGCGCGACGGGCGGCATGCGGCATGCGGCTGGCCGGATTCACGAGCGTTGCACTTGTTTTTACGCACGCGCCCACCGTGTGGTGCATGACCCCATTGGAATGTACCACGTGCACTAGCCGATGGAATGCGCAACTGTTTACTTTTTAATTTTTTTCCCTTTTCACTCCTACCTCCACAAACAATACCTTTTCATGCTATTTCGTAACGAATTCTATGCCGCACTTTCTATTCTCATTTGTATATCGACGCTTTTTATTATGAATTGATTTTGTTTTCTCAATGAAGTTTGTAATTCACTTTTTAGTTAGTTAATGTTGATGAATATTGTTGATTTAAAGGATCTTCATTAAAAATTTTATTGTTATTAGTATAATGAATGCTTTGACACATTTATCGTATCTGATGTTAATATCTTGATCATAGAGTTATTATACATTACATACATATTGTATTAGTACAGTATCCGGCTAAGTAGAATAGTGTCGTAAAAGGCGACTAAGGTAAGTTGACGTGAGGCCGGTGGCCGGTCGTAAAATTACTAGCCAAAGCAACAATTATATTTAAACATGTTGTGCTGACACCACTAAGAATGGGATTAAGGGAGGCGAATGATGAGTATATGTCCAACAATATTCTAAAAGTAATATAGTTAATAATATTTCCAACATAAGATGCTGTTTTTAATAAATTCAGTACCTACACATACCAAATAATAACTAATTAATTTAATAGAAATTATCTTCTAGTCTAGCAAGAGATTATGTGAATTACTTAAGTACCTACTTCATATCGCGGATCATTCACAACGGAACGCGTTGTCGAAATTGAATAAAATAATTGAATTCTTTGTCTGAGTTTAAGTTGTTAGATTTAAGAACAATATTCATCTTTATAGTGAACAAAAAAACGACCTCATTCTAGCAAAAACAAATAATATTATGCTTAAATATTACGGTCGCGTCTTTCATCGCAACTCCTCGTATTATTCCATTCATAATTAATTCATTCACAGGCAAATATTAAATATAATTTGATTTAATATTCTCATTCGTTCATTTTATACACATAATAAAGATTTTTTTGTTATTGTTTTATTACTAAAATCTCGTGTAACAGGATTTATAATTAGGATGATTTACGCATAGCGTGCTTTGATGAATTCGCATTAACTGGATCTAAAATCTTAGTTTATGTTAAACCTAAAAAATGTCTAGTATGGACTTCCGCAAATGGAGCCTAAGTCTATAAACTATTGAAAGTTAGTGATCTTGGTCGTAAAGGATAAACTCTACATGAAAATGACATTAACATCGCGTCGCAGTTCAAAAAATAATCGCAATAATATTACTTTTGTACTATGGGATCACGCAAGTGACGCCTATAAGTGTATAAAATATTAAAATTCATTTTTTATGTGTACATTTATGCAATATGTTGTTTATACATCAACCATCATCATGCCACACTTAGCACACCTAGTATCCATAGGTATTTCCTCTTAAAAAAAAAATAATAAAATAAAATAAAAAAAATAAAAAATAAAAAATTTGGTATAATGATTTTCTATATTCTATATTGTTCTATTTTTGGAAGGTTGTTACTTGCGATACAGGGCGACCTAGTGCGAGTATCAATAGATCTCTGCCCTAATATACGACAATGTATTAGTTTAATTTATTAAACTTAAGCAGAATTATTTGTATTTTTATGGAATGAAATGAAATAAATAAATTATAAATTATAAACATTACTTAGCTGGTTGTCTGGAAGAGTCGCTATGTAGCGACTCTTCCAGACTCTTCTAGACCGCCTTATTGTGCGACTTTATTTCATTTAGATATGTATTATTTTTGTGGTGTACAATGCAAGAATTATTATTCATTCATTACATCGCATCGCAGCTAAATAATAATCGCAATAATATTACCATTACTCGTAATATAGCAACTCCTCAAGTAACTGAATCTATAAGTTATTAAAAGACCGTACAGAATAGAAGCTTGATCGTGCAGACTAAACTCTACACTAAATTGACTAAATTACATGGCTACGCAGTTCAAAAAATAAGCACAATAATATTACCATTACTTATGTACCATGGACCTCCGAAAGCAACGCCTAAGCCTATAAATTATTGAAAGACTGAGCTTGATCGTACAGGCTATAGTCTACATGAAATTGACTAAATAACATCGCGTCGCAGATGAAATCGCAATAATGTTATTTTAATTACTTTTGTACTATTAACCTCCGCAACTTAATTCTATAACTTACGTTCTAGAACAGAGATTAGCAACACCCGGCACGCGGGCCTCTAGCGGCCCTTAAAACATTATTATGTTCCCCGCCAAGCATTTTTAAAATGAAATATATTTAAAAGACTCTCCCATTTATATATTTCAAAAAGTAGTAGTACATACTTAATTGAAATCTTAGCTTTTTAAATTTTATTTTAATATTTATTAAAAATATAGTTTTGAATATTATTAACTAGCGGCCTGTTCCTGCTTCGCACGGGTATAAAATATATAGCCCATGTCAATCAGAGAAAAAAAATATTTAAATCGATCCAGTAGTTTTGATTTATTCATTACTGCCCGTGGCCCGCAAGCGTTAAATTTGGAGAAAATCAATTCCCCTCTCCCTATACTAAGAAGATTTTCTGCTATCTTTGGAATATCTAAATTCATATACTACATATTAACATATTTATTTTTACATTTTTCCCTATGAATTTTATTTTTACAATTAATTACAGAATGTCTTTATATACAACATTCACAGCTTCCTTGTCATTAAACAAACTCTTGATAGAGCGACATATAGCTGTTAAATTCGTAGTGCTATAGGGCGAAGTGCGGCAATAATGTAATATCCCCGAAAATGTTCATTAAATTACATACTGGAAACGGCCATATTGATCTATATTAAATTATTAAATTTATTTAATGTACTTAATTGGATAAGGATTAATGCTGTATTGTATAAACATTGCTTTGAACATAAGGCATTATTTTTCGTAAAAAGTAACTGACAAAAAATGCTATTGTGGGTTATTGATAAGAGATAGACATATACCATCGCGGACTTTTCTGTAGACCTTTTCAAGGTGTACAAATACTTAGTACATCATTTTGATAAATCTCGTAGGGTTTAGCCTGCGTTTGCAATGTCAGCGGAAAAAAATGTAACTATATACGACATCACATTAGAAACCTCAAAAATTACAGTATTTCTCTACACGATATTGAATGTATACATTAAACCTTGCTCTTGAATCACTCTATCTATTAAAAAAAACCGCATCAAAATCTGTTGCGTAGTTTTTACGATTTAAGCTTACATAGGGATATATGGACAAACATAGAATGTGACTTTGTTTTATACTATGTAGTGATAATAGTACTTTGTGTGCGGCCCGCACAAAAAATGTTAAATGGCCCATTGATTAAAAATGTTGCTCACCCCTGTTCTAGAATATAATAATACAAAAACAAGTAAGCAAGGTTCATTCCTATCCATCAAGGCACATCCCGTGCCCGAAATAGAAGAGTTCAGTAAACGGGTGGCTATAAAGCGAAGGATATTTGGCGAAAGCAAGGCACGGTGCCGGAAGCCCGCCGGAAGATGCGCGTTCTAGATGCGTTTCTTTTACGATTTCCTGTGCGCCAGCGTACGTACACCCTGTTCGCTAATGACTCATTGCTGTGTGATTTTCATTCACTGTTTCCTACTATGCATCATACGTTGAATACATAATATATCTGTTGGATGTGTAGTTTATTAAATTTTGATGTAATTGATATTGACAATTTTAATACGTTTTTCGGTGAAGGAAAACATCGTAAGAAAACCTATATCTTTGGAGAATTCTGGGCATATCGCCCCATCTTAAGAATAAAGTTAATCTTCTATTTTTATACATGGAACATGTAACATTATTCTTCGGATAACCGTGCACGGTTATCCGAACGGAGCGGCATTGTGTGTCTAACCTCCCTTCTCACCTAAAGGAGATAACAGTTCTATGCCCAGCTGTGGGGTAGTTATAGCCCGTTATTTTTTGTACCCGCAAATTAGTTCCCTCCGACTTAAATCCCTACAATTATGAACGATATGTTTATTCCAACTTCTCAACGAAAATTGCAGCCTTGCATGGATTTTATCCCATATATTAGCCCGGTGTAGAAGCGTAACAGACAAGTGTTCCAAATTCATCAACATTGGCCCAACAATTAATCGAACCAGCGACGCGCTGAGCTAAAGAGCTAGGTCACTGCCACCTCCGCCAACGGGACAGTCTATCATAGTCTATCTGTCAGTCGGATTAAATCTAATTCGCCACATAAACTTATTCGTTGTTACCTATGAGAGTATGTCAAACGTTCTTTTATTACCTGCTATACTCGTACCAGCTTACCGAGAAAGGTAAACTGGTGGCATTGGTATTTGGAACACGGTAGCATGTTACATTTTGGTTTTGTGTCACTTTTGTGGACATACATCAGAAATACAGTTACATATACGCAAGAGCATTGTTGAAATGGTTTTAAAATATTATAGTACTAATGGTACCTACGACTTCGTTCGCATTAACTCTAGTTTTGATAATTACCGTCACTAGTATAAAAATAAATTAACCGGCTGTTACTATCCCACTGCTGGGCATAGGCTTCTCTCCTTTTCTTGATCAAAGGCTTAGCGGTTAATCCCACCACGCTGCTACAACGTTGATTGGGTAGGTTACACATATCCTTCCTTTATCCTTCACCGAAAAGCGTGTGATAAATTACAATTATTATCTAAACTAGACCTATAGAATTTAATTTCATCATTAGATTCAAAAGCACTAGCTTACAAGTTTATTGAATAAAAAATATTTTGAATTTGTATTTGAATTGAATAGAAAAACTAAGTGGTGTCTGCCTGGGGTTCGAACTCGTTTGCGGAAGAAATTCATGAATTTTTATATCCTATATGTTAATTCGCTGTATAAGATTTAACTGTATTAAGTTTCATCACTATTACTCGAGCGAATTGGCCGGATTAGTATTAACCGATTAGGGTAACAAACGGATAGACATACCATTGCATATACAATAATAGTATGGCTGGTTTTAATCTAGTCTTAAAATAATCTATGTTTAGATAATCAAAATCAATTTATTTTTAAAAGCTTTTATTTAACTTTCATGTAAATAATCTTTCAAGTTAAATTTGACCTCTCAGAGTCCGATTGAGCTGAAATTATACATTCTGGTCCAGTTCCGATGGCAATTCATGCTTATCATAAGCATTATCATGCTGATGCCAAGATTTACATCAGTCGAGGATACTACTATATGTTTAAAAGCTTTTTAAGAACAAGATGAATATGGAAGATGATATGAGATGAACATAAATACCGTTTTTTTTTAAATGGTAAATGAATAAAAATGTAATAGGACTTAATAAATTTTGCTTATATTGTATGTCGCTTGTTTTCGTTATGCAAGTAAAGTGCAATTTATGTATGAATAAGTAATTGCGCGACAGGACACGTCAATGCTGCATAGTTGGCGTCACTACCAATCGCGTCATTCACGACTTAATTGGCTGTTAGGCTACATGCCACTATCAATCACTTAACCGTACCTTGTAAGGCAAAATTGCATAACAATGTTAAGAAAATATATTTACCATAAATCCAATTGTGAACGTCGGTATGTTTAATAGGATTAATATTGATTTCATAGTTACGTTTGTTACATTCACCTTGTATGTTAAGGATTGGTTCAATTTATAAAGTACTTATATCATCATCCTCATCATCCTCCTGCCCTTATCCCACTCTAAGTGGGGTACAACATGTTATAAATATACTGTCACATGATTTGGCTGCGTTTTTATGACCTGCCTGACGTCAACTTACCTTAGTTGTATCTTTCTTTCCTTAGTCAAATCGTTACTAGTATTATAAGTGCGGAAGATTTCTGTCCTTCTCATAAGAATAGATAGAATAGACCAACCTTATGTATTACCGAGGTGTCGAAAAAGGCGACTAAGGTAAATCGACGCGCCGTGTGGTATCTGACTGAGTTGAATAGACCTACCTCATTTCTTACCGAGGTGTCGTAAAATGCGACTAAAGTAACTTAAGTTGGCGTCAAGCAGGTGCGCGGTAGTAAAATACGTAACCAAATCATGTGACAACATGTTTATAATGTGTTGTGCCGACCTCATTTTAACTGGGATAAGGGTAGGAGGATGATGGGGCCGTGTGGTATCCGGCTTGATAGAATAGTACCACCCTCTTTTCTTACCGAGGTGTCCTAAAAGGCGACTAAGGTAAGTCGACCCGCCGTGTGGTATCCGGTTTAGTAAAATAGACTACCCTCTTTCTTACCGAGGTGTCGTAAAATACGACAGAGGTAAGTTGACGTCGGGCAGGCGGCCGGTCGTGGAAACGCAGCCAAATCATGTGACAGCATGTTTATAACATGTTGTGCCGACCCCACTTGGAGTGGGATAAGTGGCAGGAAGATGAAGGGTAGGAGGATGATGATCACATACACATAGACAGCTTTTAGAGACTTTCTTTTATAATAAGTATAGATTGATAGATTATTTAAGAATAGGTTTAAAAACTTTGTCTGAAAAGTTATTTATTTTAATTCAAATCTAATTTGAATTTTTATGGTCGTACTAAAATTAGAGCTAGTCAAAGGTCGAAGGAACTTTAGCTACATATTTAAATTGATTGTTATTCGTAGAAAACTTTACCATTAACATTAAGTTGGCGCCAGTCGTAAATTACAATATCTACTCAATTCAATGCGTATTTCAATGAATCAACACCTCAGTTGTTTTACATATCTGTACCAAAATTACCAGTTAAGGGAAAAACAATAACTGATTTATTGCGAACTTTGTGATTCATAATGTTTAAGTCGGACCAGTTCTTGTTAAATGCATAATTTTTCGAGGAACTGAATGAGTCGATTGCATAAAATATACAGTATTAGCAGTTATAATCCGATCTGTTAGGTGCTGGCACCGCCCTTGACATGTTGGTTAGTCGTGAATGGGTGAGTAATGCAAAATGAATTACATGAAGGTTATTCCGACCTGCATTTTGTATGAGACCTACAGGTGAGTTTCTTGTGGGAAATTCTCAAGTGCATATCAAGTTTCTTGTTCTGCTCTTCTCAATTTATAATATCAATTGAATATATAATTGTGTTTATTTGTTTATCCTTCTTCTACTTTCGAATGAATGAAGACAAACACGCGGACACAGCCTTACTACTAATATATCTATGATTCGTCAATCCAGCGTAATCTTTAATATTTAAATGAGTTAATCTTGTATGTATACATATATTTTTCGGAATCTCGGAAAAGTAATTCTCGGAAACGAATTTTCCGTAAATTCAGCTTGATGGGGTTTTGAGGGAAATAAATCGATCTAGCTAGGTTTTATATAAAAAAAGTTTTACCCCTCTTTTTAGGCATAAATAAATACTAAAATGTATATATAACACTATTTTTGCCATAAACTGTCAAGTCAGCGTAGCTTATTCGGTTAACGGGCAGTCTCGAGAAATGTAAATACCTAGGGTCGATACAACTTCCTAATTATTTTTTTCTTTTTTTTCGATCAACCAGGTACTCTTGTTTAACTCTAGTGCCACAAGCGCCGTCACACTTTTTTCACCATAATATTTTTTTTTCATTTATAATTTTTATTCTACGTATGATAAGTGTTAGTTGTCACTTTTTAGTTAGATGTTGAAGTTAGAAAAAGCGTGTTTTTAATTATAATTTTAGGTTTCTTTGAGTTGATGTAATGAGAAGGGATGAAAACCATGTGACCAAATTAGGGTTAAATATGAATTTAAACGGATCTATAACTAGAGGGAGGCCTAAAAAGCGATGGTTGAATTGTGTGAAGCATGACATGAATATAAAAAGAGTAGCGCCAGAGTTGACGAATGACAGGAGAAATATAGGGAAAAACATGTGCCGACCCACTTACAAGATAACGATGAATTTAAACTTCATAAATTTTTGACAAAATATTGTTAATATCAATATAGTCAATGATAACCTTATCTTATGTACTTGTATGACGAGAAGAATAATAGAATTTTAATTCCAGATTTATGAATTCAGATTCACAGTTAAGTTAATAACAAAATGGTGATGTGCTATTGCTTTATTGGAGACTTTTTAAACATAAAAAGATGCTAAAATGTTTTCAATGAGTAATCATTTACGGTAACACGTGGGCGTAATGTGACCCATTCAAAACACGTAGGTACCACCATGTGAGACAGGTACTTGTTGGTGCCTTTGCGATAATCAAAGCTGGCTGACTAATCGCAAAGACACGCGAGGCATGCATTTGTTAAAGGAAATCCGCGACGGCGCTATGTGTATGCATCAGGAACTGTACTTGGCTCAGAGTTGATGATATCATTGTTGTTTATTTAGGTATTTGTTATTTTTAGGTTAGAACGTGTAGATCCATACAAAAGGAACGTATAGATCCATGCAAACCCAAGACCGATTCGATTCTATTATAAAAGTTTTCCTGAATTATTTAACTAATGAGTATATTAATATGTTGTAAAGAAAACAGTTTAATTAGGAAAACCTCTTGTACTTCTACACCTTAATCGAGAAGGTAAAGTGTACATATTTCATTGTTGTGTTAATCTTTTCCTGCAACAAGTGCCGACGTAATCTTGCCGATTACCACTAGAAAAAGTGTCTCCAATACAAAGATTTAATCATCTGTCAAGACGTAAGCCCTCCTATTTACGTTAAGGAGAATGTTATCATAATATGAAACACGGATTTGCAAAAGTAAATCCACGAAAGCCATAGAATCGCTTAGGCGTGGATCAAACAATAAATATTTTTTATTTTAATCATTCTCATTAATAATACTAAAAATTATTAATTTTATGTACCTGATTTTAAATTTGTTGAGTACTTCGCAGTTCTTTATCCATTACGGTCAGATCGGAAATTCTGTACGTCCCTGATTTTTTTTAAATATTTTCTATTCTTTTCAAATAAATGTAAGTATAGGGACACTGACAGCCAATATGAATCGTTTCTTATATTTGTATCCTATTCTACTCATATTATAAATGCCAAAGTTTGTGACTATGGATGTATGTTTGTTACTCTTTTATGGCGAATCCGCTATTCCCTATATAACAGAATAAAACCGATAAACCGGTACCGGTTAAAGAAACCCTGTTAATTCTACAGGAATAGGATGTCACTAAAAAGCGTCATCTATTATCAACCTATCACGCGAACGAAGTCGCGGGTAGAAGCAAGTTATATTCATAGTTTTATAAAGAGTGTCAAAAATATATGAATTGCGTAATTTATAGAATTAGGCGTTACTTTGCGGAGATCCGATTATCCACTCTACATTTAGCATTATATATATTTTCTATTTTACTTCATCGCGGATTATAGCAAAATAATTTTATTATTACTTTTTTATATGAATTGCAGTAAAACTAATTTTGTCTGTAATAATCTCGAGTGTCAGATATGAAGTAAATGAAGAAACTTTATTTAGACAGAGCGTAAAGTCTTTAAGTAGTTGGCAAACTAGATTCTGGCAACAAGCTATAAATGATTTGATTTGAAGTTATTTTGCTAGTTTGCAACACGACAATAGCTACCAATAATATTTAATTAAATTTCCTATTTCCTTAATGTTTTAGTGATGTGATCGCCGTGAGAACAAACATATTATTAAAAACGCTTTTGGAATGTAAAGTTTAATGTGAATACATCCTGGAATTCGGCATTTTTGGAATATATAATGCGGCAATCTATAGGTAAAAGCTATCCTGTGTATTTGCATGCAGTTAAAGTAATTTGATATTTTCGTCGAACGTACAGTAGTTCAGTATCAAAAGGTCGAGAGGACTTTAATGTCAAATAGCGGTGGAGGAAATGGAGGGACGGGAGAGATCCCACCAAAAAGACGACTATCAAAGGGAGTAAACATGAACTTTACCGCACTGCATGGCGGAGATGCGACGACCGCATCTGCTCTGCCAAGAGCAATGCGAAGCTATATGTATTTTTTGCACACGGTCAGTGGAAAAGTACGGTAGATAAAAACCGTATTTAAAACTCACGACGACATATCGTTGCTGAAATTGCGGTTCGCACATCATTTTTACAAAATATAAAATCCGCAGACTATGTAATGAGTCATTTTCCGGCGAGACATGTTTAGAGCAGACGAGATGACCTTACAGAATCGACTTTATTTTTTTAAATTAGAATGCGGCTGTGTTTACATCTTTCTCTTTATTGTGACATTTTTGGCTGGAATCCAGATTGTGACATTGAGCAAATTACCCATCATATAAATTTGTGGGTGTAATCTGACTGACAACTTAAGTGTGTGCTGTTTGATTATGGCTTCGTAATAATTTAACGTAAACATTATTCATATTTTGTAAATTTTATTGGAATTATTTTTAATTTTTTTTTTTTGCCTTCGTTCGTATCCTTATAGTTATTTATTTAAGGAAAATTTGAATTGTTAAATCTAGAAGATATTAAATACTACTTTTGCGTAGCTGGATTAGTTTTGAATTATTAAGTTAATGTCTACGTTTTTTACGAATCCGAATTTATCCCAAGTAATTATATATTAGTAGCATCTTTTCATCTATTAATTTTACCACAATTAATTATTAATAGATTAAATAGTTAAATTTATATAAACTTTTTCTTTTTCTCTATACGACCTGTACTCTCTATCTTCTATTCTTGTCCTTTTCCTTCTATTACTTAAAGGTTGACTGAAAGAGATCCCTTTTAGAGATAAGTAAGCCTATATACATGTGCTTTTTAATTTTGCTTTCTCGTTTCTAAATATATCTATAAGAAGAAATAAAAAAAATCCTGCATGTATCGTGTGTGAAAACAGATAGTCCACGCTATATTTGGATTATTTATATATTCTATTTAGTTAATCGCGGATTATAGCTGAATAATTTCATTATCACTTTTGAATTTCCGAGATGCAAATTGAGGTATTGCATTTTGAATGTCTTAGCGATATTAACTACGAAGAAAGTCTAGTTACTCGTTACTGTCTATGTTTAGATGCTCGTTAGAACTGTATGGTTACAGGCGGATGTGACTAAGCGTAACTGTATCGGAACCAGTGACAATGCTCTATTATTGTAACGCTACGAAATAACCGCGTCCCGGTAGATGGCTTACTAATTTACATTAGTTGTCTGTAGACTGGACGAACTCGGTCGTAGATTTTGCCCTGAATTAAGAATCAATAGATTCCCTTAAAGTTTGATAGAAATAATTAAAATAACCAAAAACATAACTTAGTAATATTATCTTGTTTATCATCCTCCTGCCCCTATACCACTCTAAGCGGGGTCGGCACAACACAAACATGTTTTCACATGTTTTGGCTTCCTTAGTCGACCTTAGTCGCCTTTTACGACACCTCGGTAAGAAATGAGGTTGGTCTATTCTACTCAGCCGGATACCACACGGCGGGTCGACATACCTTAGTCGCCTTTTACCTCGGTAAGAAATGAGGGTGGTACTATTCTTGTCTAATCAACGATAAAAGCAAATGGAATATGTATGTATATATACATATATATATATATATATATATATATATATATATATATATATATATATATATATATATATATATATATATATATATATATATATATGTATGTGTGTGTGTGTGTGTGTGTATGTGTGTGTGTGTGTGTGTGTGTGTGTGTGACCTGTGTGTATACACACAGGTCTCTTCATGGAACCTCCAGAACACACGATTTTATGCTTGTATCCAGCGGCTCCCCGCGACCTTTTTGAGTTCGTCAGTCCATCTATTCCTCGTCGTCAGCCATTCCAACATTTTGAGACCTCAACGCCCATTGATTCTCCGCACTATGTGCCCCGCCCACCGCCACTTCAGCTTCGCGACCCGCTGAGCTTTGTCAGTGACTCTGATTCTTCTACGGATCTCCTCATTTCTGATTTGATTATGTAGAGATACTCCAAGCATAGCTCGCTAAGCGACTCTGAGCCTTCTTATGAGGTCCATAGTCAGCGTCCAAGTTTCGGATCCGTATGTCATCTCTGGCAACACGCACTGTTCGAAGACTTTTACTTCAGGCACTGAGGTTTCTTGGACGACTTGATTGATTCTTAGAGGGCTGAATTTACGAATGGCGCGCGCTCCTTTAAGACATCTGGGAAGTAGCGAATCTGGTAACACTCGTTCTTACAATTTTTTTCCGGCAAAGTTAATGGCGCTCGCCCCATCTCTAGGTTACGTTAATAGATCCGTTAAGACTAATAATGTTAATATATTCGAAAAAAAAAGTGAATAAATCACTTCATGTGTTATGCCCTACTTAAAAAAAAATATTTGTAACGCATCATCACTTACCACCAGGTGGATAATGCTGTCAAGCGCAAAACCCGTTATAAAAAAAGACATTTTATTTACAAAATATGTTAACGACGCTGATGTATTATCATTAGTACTTAAGCATGAGGTTGAATAATGTTAACCTGTTTTAAGCTAGCCATGAGCCAGGCGTCGTGCCTAACCACATTCCACTTAGTTTGTAATAGAACTTTGTACTTGCGAGTAGCTGTAGCGGTATGCTTTGTTTTATTAACAGTTGCTGTCCTGGTTATAATGTTGTATGGAGTTTAAGGCTTTACCTTATTAAACACATGAATTCAAATTTTCCATTTATCATTAACAACCATTTAAATTGGAAAACTAGGTAATGAAAATATTATTTTGCTATAATCCGCGATAAAAGGAAATATATGTAATGTACTATTCGTTATTGATACATGCAGATTCGTAAAAACTTATGCACTACTCCCCACCGATAGCACAATACACAAGCACTGCACACATTCACCACCACAATCTCAACAATTGTTTCGCCCGTAACCGAAGCATAGTCAGAAGATAGAAAATAGAAAATCGTAAAAGCTTTGCGATTTTGTCGTGGAGGCGAAACAATTGTTGAGGTTGTGGTGGTGAATGTGTGCAGTGCTTGTGTATTGTTGCTATTTAATATATTTTCTCTAAAACTTATGTACTTTCTTGTTATTAATATATTATCACGAAAACATCACATGGAAACGCATATATCTTAAGAAAATTTCTTGTGAATGTGAAATTTGCTAATTCAGATTCAAAAAGGTCTCGTATTCTTTTGATTGGAGTTAGACTCCTTACCTAAGTATAATAGCTGTTTTCTTTGCTTCGTATATAAAAACAGATAATGTGTGTTGTGTGTGCGCACGTCAGATACAGAACTAAGGTAATGCGCCGAGCCACCCGATTCGAAAAACAACCTGTGTTTCTCACAGGAAACCGGCGATCGATCAAATCACATAGCCAGTATGCAAACATACGGATCAGCAGATATGCGCCGAAAGGAGCGCATCATCGCGAGCGAGCGGGACGTCTGTATGTCAGATAGGATTAGGGTTACCAACTTTTTTCATAAGAGATTAAGTATATGTAGGTATGAGAAGAATATTAACCGTATTTTTGAAAAATAAATAAATAAATCTTTAATATTGATATGAGTTCATCTTCTATATATCTTCTATATATATATATATATATATATATATATATATATATATATGTACGGAATCTCGGAAACGGCTCCGACGATTCCTGACATTTAGCATGCAGGGAGTTTTGGGGGAGAAAAATAGATTTAGATAAGTTTTATTTAAAAAAAAAAAGTTTTATCCCTGTTTTAAGTTTACCTGCTCTATTATTTTTTCATTTTTCTTATCAATTTTTTTTTTTTTTTAATTATTTAGAAAATTACCGAGCAAGGCTCGGTCATAAAGATACTACATATTTGTATTATATATTAAAAAATACACCCAGACTTGAGGTACTAACAAATTTAGAAAATTATGTCTTTCGGCGGGAATCGATTCCGCGACCCCTGCGATTATAAACAGATTTTGTACTTAAAAACACTCAATCAAACAGACAATCAAAATTTTATTCATAATTTTGATGTAAATATAACTTATTCAGTCGTTAAAAAGAGATCGTTATATATTTTCGTTCTTCGAAACGTTCGTATGTGTTCGTTTTTTGTATTTCATATTTTATAAGGAAATATGAAAATAAAATTATTTCTTTTCTTAGTTCATATAATAGTTTCACAAAATTTAAAAACAAAACAGTTTAAGAGAATTTCATTATCATAATTCCAAATACAAAATACAGCCGTTTCAAATGTCCTAGAAATAACTGTTTTTATGTAGCGACCCTAATGTCGAGTGACGGACGTGAGATGGAACGCAGCAAGTCCGGCATCAAATCCGTGCGTTTGCGCTTACGAATTGCATTCCCATACAGGGTAACGGCGCTCGAGCTGCGTTCTCGCTCGCACCAAAGGCCTCTATTAGACCTCTCGCTCGCGCAACATGAATGGAGGCGCCATGGAATGCGGTCGCGTGACGTGTGCGGCGCCGACGGCGATCTCGATGCACTTCATAGGGCTAGTTCTACCTTTGTGGTCCTAATAAAGTAATAAATTCTTACCAGGGTTTTATAGTCCTCCATCCAGATAAGTTGAACTTTCAAAAACTTCGTTTGAAATGAGAATAAGGCACCGTTGAGACTTACACTATAGTGAAAAGTAAAATAAGAAATTGTTTGTAGCAGTGTTTCTCATTCGCGATTCTTATTGGTGTTTGTGTGATGATGTGATAAGCTAATTAAACTTGATAAACGTGAATGAATACGGTATTTTAAATATAAAATATAAAAAAATGACTCAATGATAAATAAAACGCAGACAGATAATTTCTGAGCAGTTTTTTAAAATAATAAATAAATAAATTAGTTATAGAAAATAATCACTACAATTCTTATTGATATATCCATTTTTGTTAATAATAAGTAATAATGTTTGATGTATTTGTAGTTAAATTTGGGAAGTTCATCAACGAGGAAAATTAAGTTACGCAGTCGAGTAACATAACGCTTTGCAATATATCTGTGCGTATCCCATATGCTATTGACGTTTACTTAGTCGTAATTTATTAATTTAAGATTTGTAGACATAATTTAAATGCAAACCACGTAAAGAGGTTGGGGATTGGAAAAAACACCTCTTTCTCAAGATTGGACCTATCAAGAGAACCTCTTGTATCGCTTTATCTACTTTAAAATAAACTATAAAGGTCGATTATAGTAGAAACCTCGAGAATTTATTGGATTTTCGCAGAATTATGTATTTACACGTTGATCGCAACATTTTTTACGTTGTTTTAATGACGTAGTAACTTGATTAAGCTAAACTATTAAGCTTTAATGGCTGAAAAATGTATGCATCTAAGCGCGATTACGACTGTGTAGATCTCAGTTCAGATTTTAAAATATCCAATGTTATTTTTCATGTTCATATCAAGAAACAAATCGATCCGATGCTCCATCGAGACACGAAATATCGACAAACAAACACTTTCGCATATATTAACTTAACATCTTGTTTTTTTACAATTTGAACTTAGGAAACTAAATTGATATTCTAAGCTTTTAAAATCTTTTACTTAAATTAACTTGTATGCGCATGAAATGCCAAAATTATTAAGTTCACCTATAGGACAGCGCGGTAGATCGAAACTTCGAATACCTTTCTCTAACTAGAGAGTGGGCAAAACGTATTTGAATGGGAAAGTAATGTTAAGCGTATGATAATTTTAGCGTAATGTTCATGTAACAGAGAGCGTGTCGCGAACGGCCAGTGCCATTTGTTGCAGACGGTGAGATTGAGTGTTTTTGTTGAAATGCCGCCCCCTCACCCCGCGGCGTCTGCGCCCGCGTCTCGCATTTAATTTTAGGCTGAGTGCAAACTGTAGACTTCATGGAGACTTCTCATCGTCAATACAATACTTAATATTATTATTTATTACAATGACTACCTAAAAGGAATCGAATAGAAATATAATTTATTGTACATAATCCTAATATACAATGAAATAAGAGTTTGATCATAAAAGATTTTGCTTGATTTAGACAAAAAAAATATTAAAAATAATTATCGTTATATTTTCATCACAAATCCTATCATTTCTTTATTTCATGTTATTATGGTATTTAGCTTGTAGTTGTACTTGTACATAACCTTTAGAGTTTATAGTTCCCCCATAGAAATTAAATAAAACAATAATTGTTACCAAGATAACAATTATTTTTTATTTCACAACACAAAAATTATTAGTATAACGTCTGGGCTCAAAGATTTTCTTTATAAAATAAACAAAAACCGAAATATATACAAACAATATTTCTTTAAATAACTTATTGGACGATTTTTGTATGTCATCCCGATATATAAACATTAATTGTGCCAAATTTCATCTATATTAGTTTTAATTAATTTTAATTGGACTTGAAAACGTTACGGACAGACTTTCGCAGTTATAATTTTAGTAAGGATATTATTCGTTTATTTATTTTAGTAAATAATCCGTATTACCTATATTAATTATCCATTTTAATAGCTCAGTTTAATTTATCCAGAAAACAGCAACGAATATACTATATAAACTCTATAAAGGTTTAAACTTAACTTTAAACGTAAGCCGTAAAACTTGGAATCCAAATACTTTTGTAAATACAGATTTGACTTGATTTTGACACATCGTGAATAAAAAAATCTTCTAAAAGTTTATTATAGAGGGCGTTTTTTAATGTCATCCCATTTAATTCCTCCTGAATTTAATTCCTGTTGAATGAACAGAATTTCTATAGCCTATATGTTACCTCGTTGTATAAAGAGTAATTTGCTAAATTTCATCGATATTGGCTTAGTAGATTAGCCGTGAAAACGTAACAGTATTTTATATAAAAACAAGACATAAATGTCTTGATGGTACGTGATCTGACAGTATGCGTACGACCTTATAGACACGCTTAAACGGGCAATGTTTGTATGTCATACTATTATTTAAAGCTGTTCAATTTGTGTCTATAAATTCTAATAAAATCTTTCTCTGACGATGCATCATACTTGAACTATAAGACAGTATAATTTTACCAATTTTATTGGGCCCTATCGCGTTTGCTTAAGTATTGTCAGGTTTCATATTGGATATACTCGTAGATCTCTTCATAAAATTTTCACGACAGACAATCTTGTACTGCTCAAATCCAGCGATTTCCGTACGTCTCGTATGGTCATATCTCAACCGAGCTGGAGGTCTATCTACACCGGCTTCTCACACAAACATCAAGTTACAGGAAGCAACAAGCACTATTCGATTAGCAGTCCTCATATACTGAGATTTTGGGTGAAGATGTTATCTACACGTAAAAGTCATGTTAAGTGGAATATAGAATTTTTCCTCTAGTAATCTTTCAAGTCATAATCATTCTTCTACCCTTATCCCATTCTAAGTGGTGTCGGCAAAAATGTCCTCGTCTTCCATTTTTCTTCCTTCATTCGTCAACTCTGGCACTAGGTCTTTTTATATGCATCTCATACTGAACACAATCTTTTCTTCTTTTTTCGGCCTAGTCTCGGCCTCGGCCTCTAGTCATATATCCATCCGTATTCATAGGTATTTAAAACTCTTTTGGTCACACGATTTTCAACCCTCCTTATTTCATGATCATACTGACTTAAATCGCCTATCTTATCTTTTCTATATCGGGCGCAACTTTCAGATGCCGACATTCTATCAATTCCTGTTACACCACAATTCTTAAAATTAACACATTAATTCGTATTTAAAGGAATTTTTCGGAATATATATTTAAAAACCCAAATACAAGCTGAATACGCAGATCTCATGCTTGTATCTTTGACACGAGGCTGATCAAGTCATCTATTATCTATTATTTCATCGGTCAACTTATTTAACGGTTCGTATAAAATACCTTTAGTCAGATGTTGTTAGTATAAAATATTTGTACTGACACCTCCGAGCGCCCCTCCCTCGTCATAATTCGCACAAGTAACGGTCACATCTCATTCACAACGTCATTGCTCTGAAATTTGCTCTATTTCCGATCCATAGCATTGATATTATCTAGTCATTGCGACTTTTTAATTTTTATTCGATGATGAACATTTAATGTTTAAAAGTTACTTTTTACTTATTTTATTTAAAATAAAGTGATTTATATTTATATTGTATATAATTAGGCGTTACCTTATGATATATACGTTAATGATAACATTATTTTTCTATAATCCGCAATAAAGTAAAACAGAAAATATATATAGTCGTAATGCTAAATGTAGAGTGGACTATTCGTTATCATACCTGATACATGCAGGATTCGTAAAAACACATGAACGAATCTCAATCAGCGCACCCACAATACACAAGCACTACCCACGTTCACTATCACAAACTCAATATTTTTTTGAAAATTAAGTACCAGATTGCTTAGTGTGAGTTTTTTTTAACCTACTCGAAGGTGTTAGCGCAACGCTGTTTGTATGACGCTGCAACAGCGACATCTAGTGACCGCTGTTCCAAACGCATACAAATTGCGTTATACTAACGTATCTCTCGTGCTGCTGGCGTCCTTTCTCGAGGGTCGGAGCTTCTTCGTGTCGGTTGAAGGAGCAGATTCCATGCCACGCCCCATTAGAGCCGGAGCACCCCAGGGCAGCTGTCTTTCGCCACGCCTGTACGCGGCGTATACAGACGACATCCCGACCCTTCGCGATCATCTGCGCGAAGGGGAGGAAGACGTGTTGTTGTCCCTTTACGCGGATGACAGCGCGTATTTCGCGTCGTCCCATCATCAGATCATCTCCACCAACCGGATGCAGCGTCTGCTGGATCTGTTGCCAGAGTGGCTGGATAAATGGAGGATGGCGGTAAATATCGGGAAAACAGCCGCTCTCTTGACCAGTCGCTCCAAGCCGCTTCGTCAACTCACCCTACGAGGCCAGAACGTAGAGTGGAAGACTTCAGTTCGGTTCTTGGGGTGTGAAATCGACCGCAGCTTGCAAATGGTACCCACGGTGAACCGTGTGGAGGGCCAGGCCGCCGCTGCTAGGTCGAAGTTACATGCCCTATTCACATCCCGCCTACGAAGACCAAACTGAGAGTCTACGGTGCCTACGTTCGCTCGCGTTTGACGTATGCGGCACCCGCCTGGTACGCGCTGTGCTCTGCGTACCAGAGGCGAAGGCTCCAGATCCAACAGAATCGCTGCCTGCGCCTGATCGTAGGAGCTCCGAGATATGTGCGGAATGACGTTCTGCACCGGGACACCAGGACACCGACCGTGGAGGAGTTCGTCCGCATGCTTGCGCGCAGGATGTTTGCGCGAGCGGACTGCAGCGTGCATGTCCACCTCCACGGCATAGCCCCATTGCATGCTCGTCCACCGGAGGGCCGTCCCCTACCTCGCGAGCTCCTACGGTCACCCTCACCGCTAGCGGCGGAACAGGATGACGATCAGGACGACGCGAACCCGGACATGACGTCCCCCCTGGACTTGACATATCACGGATTGACTCTTCATGAAATCGACACCCCACCGCTCAGAAGATACCACGTGAAGAGAAAACCATTTCTCCCCGGATTATACCCGAGTTTTCAATGACCTGGAGAGGTCCTCCTCATACACAGAGATATCCCCTAGGCTCAAGCCAACAGGCGAGAGCCCTGGCCATAAGGCCATAATAAAATCCAGGCACAAGCCTGCGAGGACCAGCCCGGGTAAGGAGGTTCGCCTCGAGGCCCGTACCCCAATTGCCTTCGGGCATTGAGAAGACCCTTCGTCGTATACTAACGTGGTTAAAAAAAACTCGCACTAAGCCCACAGATCATAGAACATAGTGCGTATAAAGGCCTATTCGACACAGCGATCGCCCTGCGATATATAAAGCTTTGTAACTCTACTACCAGTCGCTGAAGTTACATATATTGTAGTTATTGTATTGTGCAATACCAGTAGAAAAATTACAGAAATAATAATATACTTAGCTTATATGATTGATTGAAAAAATTGCGGCTTACTTGAACTGATTTTTTTTTAATCGAACGTTTTACACTTGACTGGAAGCTTCATTGTAACTATAGTGTTATGTCAAATATGTCAGATACATTTGTTACAATACAGTTTTGAAAAACTCATCCTCATTCAATACAGAACAATATATTTTGACACACTGTAGATTATAAATAGTTCAATTTACAATTACAGTACTGGTTGACAGGGTAATATTTTTTTACAAAAAAGCAACTTAAAAAAGAAAAAAAAATAGGGCTCGATCCTAGGTATTTTCATTTCTCGCGACCACGCGTTTCCCGAACAAGCTACGCTGACTTGACATTTAACGGCAAAAACATTGTGTTATATTCAATAAATTAAAAGTAAATACTACAATTTTTAAATGCCCAAAAACGGATAAAACGTATTTATTTAATATAAAACCTAGCTAGATCGATTTTTCTCTCCCAAAACCTCCTGCAAGCTGAATTTCAGGAAAATCGTGGAGCCGTTTCCGAGATTCCGAATATATATACAAGATTAACTCATTTAAATATTAAAGATACAAAATTGGCCAATAGCATAACGCTGAACGATGTAAAGTTAAGTGTAGGAATCGAAACCGTTCTCATTCCTTATACATGCAAGAATAGTTACCGCATTACAAGACACCACCACCACACAGACTACACACATTCACTACGACAATCTCAACGATCGTTTCGCCCCGTAACGGAAGCATCGTCAGGAAATAGGCTCCACGAATCTCGCAGCTTCAAATCGTTCGGACAAGTAAGCTTTTATGTTTCTATATCGTGATTATTTAGACGATTATTAAATAAATTTATGTATACGATGTTTCTCATAACGTTCGTTATACGGAACGTATACCTCACACACCTACAATGCGGAGCATATATTGAGAATCAGTATTTGTTACTTTTTCTACAGAATATAACTAACTCTCTTCATTTACAGGAACAAACATTTTCTTCTTAAAATTGACGCTTCTTAAAATTAATGCTTTATATATCCAATTTATAGAATTAGGCGTTACTTTGCGGAAATCCATAATACAAAAGTAATAATAAAAGAAATTGCTATAATCCGCGATGAAGTAAAATAGAAAATATATATAATATAATGCTAAATGTAGAGTGGACAATCGCAAAGCAATTTTGGTCGTGGAGTCTATTTACTGATGATGCTTCTGTTGCGGGGCGAAACGACTGTTGAGTTTGTGATAGTGAGCGTATATAGTGCTTGTGTATCGTGGTGGCGGTGGTGGAGGTTTGTGCATGTGTTTTTTACGAATCCTGCATGTATCAGGTATGATAACCGATTGTCCACTCTACATTTAGCATTATATATATTTTCTATTTTACTTCATCGCGGATTATAGCAAAATAATTTTATTATTACTTTTTCTTTATATATCCCATTAACTTAAACCTTCCTCAGGAATTTCGTAAGAACCGTAAAAAAACCATCACAAACAGCGGATTTTGAAAAAATCGATTCTTTACAGACAAAATTTGAGGACTTTGCTTCATTATATTGTGTATATAGGAGTGTATTCATGGTTAACAAGGCATATATTTAAAAAAATTACGTCATCTTCCTGCCCTTATCCCACTCTAAGTGGGATCGGCACAACATGCTATATACACATGATTTGGCTACGTAGGTATTTTACGATCGGCCGCCTGCCTGACATCAAGTTACCTTAGTCGTATTTTACGACTCCTCGGTAAGAAAGAGGGTTGTCTATTCTACTTAACTGGATACCACACGGTGGGTCGACTTACGTTAGACACCTTTTACGACACCTTGGTAAAAAATAAGGGTGGTACTATTCTACGCAGCCGGATACCACATGATGGGTCGACATACTTTTGTCGCCTTTTACGACACCTCGGTAAGAAATAAGGGTGGTACTTTTCTATTGAGCCGGATACCACACGGCGTATTTAAACAAATTACGTATTTGTACTAAAGTAATGAAATAATAATAGTTATAGTGCACTGGCGACCTGGCGAACTTCGTACCGCCTTAAATGAGTCGGCTACGGGTCTTTTAATACTACACAGTCTAAGCATGCTTAATATTTAATTTCCGAACGCATCCTACTTAACAAGTACGAGAGTTTTTATGGAAAAATATATTTTTTTGTTTATTTTTCCTTACAATTTTAAGCCTTGTTATACCTCCCATGGACTTCTAGAATTCCAAATCAAAATTAAATAAATCAGTCCAGCCGTTCTCGTGATTAAGCGAGGCTAACAAACGTCATTTTTATATAGACAGATGATTTAATTGCGTTATTTTAAATATTGCTCGTCGTCGTATTAACATTCGTACATACAGTTATTCAAATCGCTCGTATATATTAAGAACTAGTATCGTATCAAATTTTGATCGAAGTAGAGCGAGCAGCTTTCGCGGACAACGATCACAGCTATGCAAGAGATTGCTGTTAGCCTCCCATGCGGAGCCTCGCTGTCTGGCAGCCGGCTCCCCCCTCCCCCGCGGCCCCCGCCCCGCACCCCCTGGCGCCTCTCGCTCGCAGCCTCAGCACGATGGCCGCATGCACTGTTCGCATACGGAACCTTGCGTCGACTGTCTAGAAACAAAAATTGAATGATATTTGTTGTCTTAATTACCTCGGCATCTTTCCTTTAATTGAGATTTGTATTTGTTCTAACAAAGCAGCTTATAGGAAATATATTTCTGTATAGACAAAGGCAAATTATGCGTTGATATAATATACATATATCCGTCTGTATATATTTTAACATTGCTCTTGTCTTTATGGCGTCATGAGTTCAAACCCCAGGCAAGCAAAAGTTTTTCTGTTAAAACTTATGTGCGTATTCGATATCTATGAATATGTATAATCTACCAAACGGCATTAAAGCAGCTTAAAATCTAACCCGTCTCTTAAAAAAAAGGTTAGAACCTATGCCCACCGGTGGGGGATAGTAGCAGGCCGCTCGCTACTTATACAATTTTTTAATGTTTTTTTGATACTAAAAACATAGACAAACGATGTCTAGAATCATGGCTGGGTGGGGTAAATAGTGCGAAGAATCGACGGGCGTTGGGGTCTTGAAGTGTTGGAATGGCGACCCCGCACCGGAAAATGCAGTGTCAAAAAATGCAGCGGTAGACCCTACGACTTCAAAAAGATCGAACTGGGAGCTGGATCCAGACTGCTCAAGATCGTATTTATGGAGATTTCGTGAAGAGACCTATGTCCAGCAGTAGAACGTTCATCGGTTAAAAAAGAAGAAGTGTGTTACATATATTTTTAGTGCGCAAAGAGTATCACATGATTGCGTTAAGATAAAGCTAATAACTGGATGATTTATCACTATTTAAAAGTTCTATCAATCTAGTAACCTAGATAGAACATAAATCCGTGATTCCCAACTTTATCAATAGCATTATCTTCGTTAGCAAAGTTATTATTTAGTTATACCCATACCACTAGTTCATTTCGAGTTAATCCAGAAGGTAAGATTTTAGTCGCTCCGTATTACATATGAGTGAGGTTAATAAGCACTCTGGCCAAATCCCGTGACCAATAACAAGAATTGTGTTTCAAATATGTCAAAAAGCACCATATTTTTCACCATCATAGCATCATTTTTACTTAATCAATTAAATTAAAGTTAGTTTTTTCAGTGATGTGAGAAATTAACATATTGGTAGAAATTTATTGCTATATTATGTCAGAGCCTAAATTAAATTTGTTCTCAAGATTTTATTTTAGTCGCATTATAAAAGTGGAAGTAACTTGTTTACCTTTTCCAACGTAGTTGATGTTGAATAGAAACTCTTATGTTTTATGTAATATATTTATCAATCAAAATTGAAATATCATCAAAGTTGACTTATGACAAATTCTTATAAAACCATATATCATTTTGATAATAAAGCGTTATTTACTTCTATTATAAAAAATTAAAACAAAATTTGCAGTCGCATCAACTTACAATAATTATGAATACAATAAATATTTTAATTACTGGACGAATGCCTTCTCTTTGTTAATGAGAATGATATGAAGTTTTAGACTCACCACGTTTCTCCAATACATCAGTATTGCCAATCATGGCAACTATCCACAAACTCCTTCAAACTTACCACGCTTCTGCAATACAGATTGACAACTATCCACAAACCCCTTTAAACTCACTACGCTTCCTCAATATAGATTGGTAAATATCCACAAACCCCTTTAAACTCACCACCTTCCCGAATATAGATTGGCAAATATCCACAAACCCCTTTAAACTCACCACGCTTCCCAATAAAGATTGCCAAATATCCACAAACCCCTTTAAACTCACAACGTTTCTCCAATACACATTGACAAATATTCACAAATCCATTTAAACTCACCACGCTTGTTGAATATACATTTGCAAGTTACCTCATACCCAATGGGGTATGAGGTAACTTGCAAATGTATATGAAGGAAAATTTTGCTTTGAAACCTACATCAAGAAAATTTCCTTCATCGCAAAGCGACTGCTGTATTCTTAATGACCTTTAAATACGTATCTTATAAAGAACCCTCAGATTCATATTTTTTTTTTCTTATTAAGGGCACTATTATTAAGTAGGTACCCTAACAGGCCACTTAGCTGGATTTCATATTCCGAAAGATAAAATATAATTAATACACGAAGAAAAAATCAACCTCTAATGTTGCTGTTAAAGAAGTATTAAATAATAAATACTGAAGAATATCTACCTTACTTGAACCGTTTAGAAAGCAACAGAAAAATAAGCAATAGATGAGGTTCTGCACGAAATTTTGTATTGCAAAATACTAAGGAAACCAATGAACTACAAAAATTCCGATGACATAACACCGTCTGGGGCCAAGAACTGAGCTGGTCAAATGTTAGATCATCAGAAAGTTTTTTAGCTTTGTTTGAAAGACTAAAAGGTAGAATATTATCACTGATACATTTGCATTACTTTAAGAATACACAAGTAATATTATGAAACTAATTAACTTTATTATTAAGATTGAAACTACTCTTATAACTTTATTACTTCCAATAATTTGATAATATATAGCAAATAAGTTATTATTATTCTTTGTTTTCGTTCTATTTATTTTGATTACCATTTTGGCGAATTAGGTTGTGGTGTGTACACGTTTATTACTTACCACATATTCTGTCCATACCTTTGCAAGATGAAAAATCTTTTATGTTAGTGTAAAGGTAACCCTATCCCGTATAGTAACTCAAATACTCAATAACTGCGTATTTTTTTAGCATAATATAGATGGAATATTCGCCTTTGGTGACATTCATATAGCGAAATCTAATTACTAAGTATTGAATCTAAAAGTTTTTGAACTAGTTTCACGTTATCAAAGATTTTTAAACTGACTGATGTCATCCAGGTCTCATTATACGTGTCTCAAACCTGAGCTTCACTTATATAGTAGTTATGGCATCTTTGTATGACCGCCCTGTGAACACAGACCACATTGTAGGCGCCCTATTGCTATAGGTGTTTTAATTGGACAAGGGTAGAAATTGGTGACGTGGCCTCAAGCTGTCATGGTTAACTGGGATTGCTAGATCAGCCGGACCTGAGGTGCTACACGTGTTCACTGGCCAAATGCCAAAGTGACAATTTAGCAAGTGTTCATTGTGCACAGTGGAGTCCTGAGCGTGCTGCAGCGGCTCCGCGCGAGGCCGCGGCATGAATGGATCCACGGTATGTAGGTCACGGTGTCGTCAATGGGCCGTCGTGTCGATGGGCCCCGCGCCGCCGCCGCTGCCTCGCGCGCCCCCATCCTCACGTGTCGTGAAAGTTGCCACTACTTTCGCGACGATCGCCGCATGCCGATCCATAATCTACACTAGCCGACTAAAATTGAGTTACTTTTCCACTAACAGCATCGAACATTCACATCCGCTTCAGCGTTTTGTACTCTCGTCTGACGCTTTCTGCGACCGTTTTCCGCTACGACTCTATCACCTCGCTGACAAGGCTCCATTTCCATCGGGCAACTTAAATATCGGCCGCGCCGTATGATCATGCTTAGGAATTCACTTCCGGGTAGGTCGGAAAGTGAAATGGTCTCGTCTGTGATGTAATTGGAATTCGGATGTATCCGGAGTCAGCGTTACTCCGTTCACTTATAAATTTTCTATACAAAACTGTTGACATAATAGCGACGCGTCAATTCCGTTACACAGTTAATTGTCGAAACGATCTCGCGCCGGGTGACCAGCGCTGCGAAATAAATTTAATGGTCCATTGAAAATACCTTTATGCATACTTTAGATATAACCGTGAAGATGGTGCAAAAACTATTGGAATTCGTAACTGAGTATTACGAATGTGTCATTGACTCCTTAGAGGAATTTGCGGATTTTTTACCTAAAGTAATTCCATTAACCTGTTTATTTAAGTACTTTGAAATTTTAAGCAACGCAAGATAAACCATCTTTAAGTTCGCTCTTTCGCGTTCTTTTGTATAAGACTATAAGACAAACCTGTTATTAAATACACAGTAAGAACGTAAAGAATAGTATCAAATACGAGTATATCTCAAACGTTATTTGCAACTATTTAATATGAAAAAATTTAAAAATCCGCATTACCAAATATAAAATAATAATTAAAAGGAAAAACGTTTTCAATAAATTTGTCTTTTTAAAAATTTTAATCCTGAAAAATCAGATACTGTAAATTTATATTGACAGATGTATCTGGTTTCAGTAAATTTTCTAATTTCAGTACACTATAAGTGTCTTATAAATATCTCAGTGCTGAGAAAGTACTTACTCTTTCTATAGAGGAAAATATTGGAGGCTACAACCACTTGCTGCTCCTTGGCAAATATTATATATTTCAGTAATAGGAATATGCAGTTTTTTTCTCCTTGCAGTTTGTTCTCCTACACTGTCGATAAATTATATCAATAACGTACCTTAGTTTTAATGTTTTTTAATAGAAAAAACGTAAGTAGTAAGCAATTAATGTTTAGTTAAATATGAGAGAGTACTTTAAAGATTTGAACATGAGCCGTTAATTTAGCCGTCAGAGAATGTATGTCTACCCAGCTTGGTGATAGTAAACAGAAAGCAATTATTACATTATTTTGCTATATTTCACGTCTATATCTTCGCTGATTATAACGAAACAATATTATCATTACTTATATATTACGAGCTTCCGCGAACTACCGCCTAATTCTACGAGTATAGATTATAATAAATAGAGTTTTACACACATTCGTGTTAGGTAACTAAAATATTCTTATTTTAAGTCATTCATCAAATTCTACACAATAAATTCATGTATTCCATAGATCAATTTTTAAATACTAATTTTATGATTTCATATAGGAGTAATTAGTGTAAGTTGTTTACTGCTCGACGCTGATGATATTCGAAATTGCGTAGTTATTTTTTGGTCGCCTGAGACCTAATTTTTCCTAGTATTTACTGCACATGTTGCCACAATGTTGCAGTAAGCTAAGTAAGTTAATCGAAACAACCAAACAGATATGTAACATTTCGACTGCTCACTAAAAGAGAGTTTAATACACACTCAACTAGCTTTTTGTGGACTAAATAAGTGGAATGCCAGTTTAGTAACATCGAGTCGGTCGGTAGCGGTGCGCCACCCGTAGTGAACAGCTTTCACCGGCTCAAAGGCTCCGCGGGCATGTTTATAAGTTAACCCTTTATACCAGAATTCTCGTGCAGTCCGCTTACGTCATTAGTACGTACTTGGATTTATGTTTTTAATCTTGCGTGAGGACATTACCATGTTCCATTGATTTAAGCCCACCATGGATAATTCAAATTCTAGAGATGATAGATTATTGCATTTAAGTCATTTCTTGGTCAACTAAAAAACAATGCGCTTTTAAATTATATATATTATTACAGAGATCTATTAGTCTTTATTTGCGTCTCTAAGGCTCCGCGTGCATGTTCATAAGTTAACCCCTTAAACAATAATTCTCTTGCCGTCTGGCTACGTCATTAGTACGTACTTGGATTTGTTTTAATCTTGGATGAGGACATTACCATGTTCCATAGATTTAAGCCCACCATCTGTTTCTACATTCTAGAGCGGATTGATATTTGCAATTTGAAAATTGTTATTGTAAACGTCTACTATAAAATTCTTCGCTTTTAGTAATATTATTACAGAGATTACATTATTAAGTACGCACCCGAACTCCGTCTGACCACGAAAAGAAAGGCATATGCAGAGCTTGACTGCCAACCTCTAATAGTTGGAGAGGCAACCAAAGAAGATTACAGAGAACTATTTGTCTGTCTTTCTGTCTATCAATCTTTAACAGCTAATTCGTTGAATCAATATTAATAATTTTTAGTTCAATTAAAGCATATAAGCTTTACAATTATAATTCCAAATTTCTCTTTCAAGGGGAACAAGGATAAAATACACATTCTATAATATTATTGAGGGTACTTAAACTAAAGTTTTCGCGAACGAAGTCGCTTGTATCACTAGTAAGTACCGCAAAAATCTAAATTACACACTTTATTGACATCGTTATAGTGAATATTTTTCTTTATGGTAAGTGTTTAGAAATTATCTCAAAACGATGTTGCTACATAAAGCTTACTATACTATTGAGGATTATTTGAGTGATAGCATATCTTAACTGCAGTCAGCTACGCATCCAGCTGCAACGATTATCTTGTAACCATCAAATTGTAATAATTTTTTAAAAGATTAGCCGCCGAGTTTCTTGCTGATTCTTCTCGGTAGGAGCAAACTTCCGAATCAGTGGTAGCTTCTTTAAAACATTTGACGATTCAAAAGTACTGTAAACAGTCCACTTGAATAAAGAATATTTTGAATTTGAATTTGAATTTGAGTGATAAAGAGTAAAGATTCTATAAAAAAATAAGAAAAAAATTCTATCATTACCTTAGTCTTATGTAACAAGTGAAATTTCTGAAACAGTTCGTGCAAAAACTACATTACTTCATTACGTAACACGGGCAATGTAAATGATCTCTAGCAGGAACAGTTGTTTTTAACGGTGACGGAGGCTGCACGCTGTACAGTTAGCCGCATTCCTAGGCCAGCCGGGGAGGCAAGTGCAGAGGGGGGAAACGTCCTCCGTTGGAATGCTGGTGTCTTCCTCTCTTAATCACTAGTCATTATCGACCGCATCGCAAATATCTATTCTAGTGCAACTTTGTATCCTAGTATTAAATCGCTGAAGCTATAATGACACGTTAAAGCATCATGTTTGCTAGCTAATCTATACTCTACACTGATATATAAAGCTGAAGAGTTTATTTGTTTGTTTGAACGCGCTAATCTCAGGAACTACTTTACAGATTTGAAAAATTATTTAAGTGTAAGATAGTCCATTTAACGAGGAAGGCTTAAGGCCATATAACATCACGCTAAGATGAATACAAGAGGAACAGCAATAAAAATATTTCGAAAACGGAAAAATGTAAAGCTTTCCATGCGTGCGCTAAGTAAACGGTGAAAGTTATTCAAAATTTCATGTATTACTAAATTTTTTATCTTCTGAAAGTTTTAAATGAAAGTCCGCGACAGCATATGTCTAGCTTTTCAGGTTAAGTCACTGTAACTATTTTTATGGTTATTAAAATTCTATATTATTGTTTTAATCTTTTCACGCGGGCGGAGCCGCTGGCGATTTCTAACAGCTTTTAAACCTATTGCATTAATAGTAAGTATATAAGCTTAACAAACATAAGAAATGTTCATTAAATTTTCATTTCTGTTCCACCGATCTAATTAATACGGGTTATGAATATCATTGTTGTGTACATATTTGTACTTGTACATATTTGTACTATACTTTTACTTACGTACTTTTTGTATTTGTACATATTTGTACTATATTTGTGTATTGTTGCAAATGGAAATAGAAAAGTTGTTCTACACAATTAATTAATTCATTAGTTACGTTGATTGAAAAACTTTTAAGGGGTTTCATTTTACTTATTATATAACATATGACTACAACTGAAAACCTTTTTACAAGAAAAGTACTTTTGAATCTGTTTGGTATCATAGAAATGAAAATCTTTCTCGCATATCTTCCACTCTTTCAAACCACCGGATGTTCGTTTTGAATTTATGATATGAAATGAATTTGAGTTATATTTTGAAGTTGTATATCAATTCTATCGTTGTCTATTATACTTTACCTACGTTTTCGGTGCAGATTCGATTCTCTTATATCTTAAATACCTTAGGGTATAAGTTATTCGTCGAATAAGGTAGTAAGTTAATCGATCAAATTTCGAATTCGAATAATGTGCCCTTACCAGTAAGTACAATAGTAAAAAGAATTCATGTAACGTGCATATAAAAAAAATTATATACTAGTCATTCATCATTCTGCTGCCTTGTCCCAATCTAAGTGGGGTCGGCGCAACATGTTTTTTTCTTAAATTCTCTCCTATCATTCGTGAACTCTGGCGCTACTCGTTTATATGCATGTCATACTTTACACAATCTTGCCATATTATTTTCGGCCTCCCTTTCAATCTACATTCATGTTTAACACTCGTTTGGTCACATGATTTTCATCCCTCCTTATTATAATCGTATGTCCAAACCATCTTAATCTCCAAACAATGTAATTTATTCTCAAACAGGCCAATGGTGGAAGACGTATCTTAAAGCGGAAGTTACCACCCAACCATGTTACGAGCTTTACCGAGCTGGGTTCATGGGTTAGATAGTTCTCAGGGGTCAGTTTACTGAATAGGGGAGTAACCTCTCTTGCAAATTCAAATTCAAAATATTCTTTATTCAAATAAACTTGTAAACAAGTGCTTTTGAATCATCAATTGTACTGCTGGTTCGGAAAGCTGTTCCTATCGAAAAGAGCCAGCAAGAAACTCGGCGGTTGCTCTTTTAAAAATATAATTCTTATTACTAGTTACATTTAGTTATTACTGTATTGTACAAGGTCGAAGAGTAGCTACGTCCATTCTTATGATCTAACTAAGCCTCAATAGTATAGTAGGCTTTCTTTATTAGCCTTTTATAAATAGTGTTTTTAAATTGCTGTAATGCCAAAGTTAAAATTGGTGGTGGAATTTTGTTATACTATCTTATACGCCTGTGCAAATCTTGCACTGCTCGTCTTGAGCGCAACTTTCAGACTTCCCATTATACTGCTAGTAATATATACATTACTGAGGCAGGATCTTAATTTAGTCCTTGTCGTAGATATCCTCTTTTAAAACAAATGTTCTATTGTTAAGTATACGTAAGCGATATACAAAGCCACATTGCAATCGGCTTACTCATTCCATGATTCAATTATCTAGGCAGATTTTATCGTCCGCTCGGATCGTTGAGATGGTGTTGCAAATGCCATAAGTGAGCTTCGGGTTTACGTGGGCGAAGTCTTCGTACTTAGTACTTAGATCGTAACCGAAATGTCAACAATATGATTGCTAATTATAGTTTGAACAAGGTTTATTTAAAATTTTATCATATATTTTATAACACCGCAACATAGTAACAGAATAGTTTATTATAATTGTGTTTAATTAAAATACCTACGCCTTAATTATATCTTAATTCAGTTTTTGATGAAGGCCGCTTTCCTAAAAATATCACAAAACAAGAACTGTAAATGTAATGATTATTTAAATACACGTGTTAAACCTGTTTATATAGCTACCTAGTATTCGTATTAACTTTAGTGTATTGCACTGTATGGTATTGTTCTTGGTCCCTAAGGAAAGTTGGTATTTTTACCCTATTAGTTAGCCTAGTAAGCTTTAAATTGACTGACCCGTTGATTCAGATGGCAATGCCCTGCTTTCAGCTCCGCGGGTCGCAGGTTCGATTCACAACATCATCAAGGAAATTTTAAGCCCTGTTGCTCGCAGTCTCTTTTAAAGTAGTGTTGGCTTTTGTTTACATACAATATGGTAATTATTTTTGGGTTGGTTTTCCATACTCAGCTCTTCCATAAGAACTCGACACTTCTTTGTCATTCATAGTTGTAAAAACATTAATACATACATTAATTGTAAAAAAAATCAATTAAATGGAATAAGAATTTATACATTTATTAATTATATTTACAAACGAAATGCACCCGTAACTATATCGAAACCTACGCTGAGATTTGTTAGGAAATCATACCAGATTCGATTGATTGTCAGTCACATCTTTAGTTCAGAAATATAATAATCCTTTCTATAATATAATATAATCATACTTTCTAAGATGTTTACAGTTTCGTCGCTTTCTTTTTGTATATAAGATGTTTACAATTGTTCTTTTACTTGTTTAGGAATTTGGCGCTGGGTATTGGTATCCAAAACTTTCCCGAGGGCTTAGCTGTGAGCTTGCCACTGCAATCGGCAGGGTTTTCCGTATGGAGGGCGTTCTGGTGAGTGATTTTAAATTGTACTTTTTATCGTTTAGCTTCAACCCTTCTCTCTAAAAAACGGAGGCCCTATCTATATACCTAGGAATGGGATAGTTTTTGTTGGTCTTCGAGTCTGCCAAGAGTAAGCAAAGCTTAAGCCAAAGCTTAATAAGTAAAGCTTAATAAGTAAGCTTAAAGAGTAAGCCAAGCTTTAAGCCGAGTAAGCCAAGCTAAAAATTACACATGACATTGATCAACATCAAAATGGCAATTAAAAAAATTATGACCTTTCTCATTCGTTTCTCAATTTAATACTGACTATTTTAAAGATGAATTAAAAGTTCCTTACAAAATAACAAGTGTTTAAATTTAAAACCATTTTGAAATCTATAAGGTGTGTACGAATTAAAAATACACCTCTTTTATAAATCGATGGAAATACGTATACCGGTAAATTAGACGATTGTCGTGTCATACCATCATCTTTCCATAAGTTTTTCTCATGTTTTGTTATGGACGACCTATAAACAATAGTTTTTTTTTTATTTATTTATGTAAAAATGTCTTCCGTAGTATCAAGATAGAGTAGAGAATGCACTCGAGTCCGGCACGTCGTTAGGCCGCATGCCAACGGAGCCAGACTAGACGACCCCATTCCTACCCAGGCTAATTCATTTACATGTAACGAATCGCGGAGATTTTCATATCACATGAAATCCACAGATGTACTTTTTTTAGTTTCAAATCAAATCAAAGTAATCTTTATTCAAACAAGCTGTTTCAAGCACTTTTGTATCGTCAAGGATCAATATGATTAATGAAGTTGCAGCTGATTCGGAATGTTGATCTTACCGAGAAAAACCAGAAAGAAACTGGGCAACATACTATATGATATATATCGTTCTTTTAAACATTTTCAATTTTACATTATTAAATCGCAGTCTTGTATGTAGCTGAAAGGATTTTCAAATCCAGGCATTTTTATCATTCAAATAATCTTCAATTTTGTAATATGCTTTACGTATAAGCATATCTCTTATACTTAATTTAAACCTTTCTGTAGACTGGTCTAGTATAGATATTTTATTGTTCACTTTAAGCAACCCTTGCTGAGCTTGCAAAAAATATAATTTTTCTATACTGATGGTAACAAATCAAATATCCCACTGTTCTAATATAAATAGTTTTCAGTGTAACATATTTCCTAAAAGTACATAGCACCCAAGACTTCCCGTAAACTTTAATTTTTGAAAATACCCTCAGTACAGTCATGGACTGAACTGAGGGTATTTTTATGTATTTTATGTAACTCAATGTACATTGAAGCTGTGATGGCCCAGCGGTGCGACCGTGTGAATCTTTAGAGACGATCACGGGTTCGAACCCGGGCAGACACCAATGAGTTTTTCTCTTAAAATTTATGTGTCTAATTGATAATTGCAATTTATCACACGCTTTTCGGTGAAGGAAAACATCGTGAGGAAACCTGCATATCTCTAGAGAATTCTGGAGGTATGTGTAACCTACCAATCCGCATTGGAGCAGCGTGGTAGGTCTTAGCTCCAATCCTTCTCTCCCAAAACGGAGAGAAGAGGCCTATTCTCAGCAGTGGGATAGTAACAGGCCGTTACTTATGTAACTCAATGTAGCCAGATGGTATGCTATTGAAATTATTAATTATCGGAAAGTATTTTATAGCACAATGGTAATTAAACGAAACTTAAATTACTCATCAAAAACCTGACCAGATTTGTATATTCAGTCTTAATGTGCGGAGTACGAAACAATTAATTGGTTTTATAAATATTCACCGAATGTAATTGACGCATGAGAATAAATCCGTGGCATTTAAATTCAATGTCCACCCCTCATATATATTAAACGTACGTAGCTCGAGGAAGGAATGTCCAAATTGCCGGAGCGAAAGGTTACATCTGCCAGTGTATGCGGTACGTGCATGCATTGTAAATGTTACCAAATAGGTAAAAGTTGTAAATAGTCGCATTCCGTGGGGTTCTCGGAAAGACAGGCGCCACCCGGACACTGGCAGTGCTTGTGCTCTGGAGTTACTAAACTACCATTGGATATGGCAACGCTCTTTTTTTACATACTTATTTTTTGATCATATATTTTTTAATAAAGTGATTTTTGATAGTGTTCAACTTTCATACACGAGTATGCTTATTTACTCCGAAACGCCGAAAACAGTTATAATGTACGATCGACAGTTTATCTGATTTATTCGGAATTAAATTGTAGTCGTAGACTGCAAAATATACTTAGAATTACAGTCATAAAATGAATGAACGCTGAGAGCGATTTTTTGGAATAAAAAAAGGCTAGTAAAAGTTATATTGTGGGGATAAAGTAGTATGGTAGATTCTCACTTCTTCAAAACTTAACGTAAAAGAGCCAAAATACAGAATACAGTAACATTTCTTATCAACTTAAATTCTTTATTAACATTATAATGTTGAGTAGTTCATACTTAACATTATAATTCTTTTTCGTGTAACTACAGAATATATTTATATTGTAAATTAACATAAAATTATAGCTTGCCAAAATATTAGGAGAGAGAGAGTAATAAACTGAGATCGATAAATAGAGAGAGTCGCCGAGTCTGTTAGTACTAAATATATAACTTATATATACAATTAAACCTTATTCTTTTATCCGGCTTTAGACAAAAATGCATAATAAATTATTTACTTGTACAATGTAAAATCTCTAAATTTAGAATATTCATATTTGTTAATATTATGCCATTACTAATGTAAAGGTTCGATAAATTCAATACTATAAAACGTTAACGAAACAAGATATAAAATAAGTTAAGCAAACGACTAAAAGAAATTTTTGGTATTTGTGTTAACATGTACACTACGGTGATCCCGTTACGAACATTTTTAATGATGTGACACATTTTCCTGTTTCCTTATCTTGAATATGCGTTATATATACACAATGTATAATAAAGATAAGAAAGCATTTAATATTTCAATAAATGATTATTCAAACTATAATTCAATTCAATTAACTTCTTTAGATTGTTATAAAATTTAGATGTATTGAAAAAAAAGTCAACATCTATAGGCCAACCTATTTTAACTCAGACTTCGCCTGCAGGGTACAAGGGCACAGAGGTAGGACGAGAATATGCTACCTCCAAACCTTAAGATAAAAAAAAACAAAAGTTTAGTTTAGAAAATTATGTAGACCCTCCCCCAGCCTATAGACCCCCCCTCCTAGACACTTTTTTCTCATGCTAAGATGTCATAGTTTAATTAAGATGTTGACAAAGCGGACAGTGCAAACAAGGGCACACATGTCGTTGATGACCTATATCTATAAAGATAAACCCACTCGCTATATATAAGAAAAAAGTGATGGTGTTTCTGGAACTCGAACCCGGGTGTATTAGGTTTTTTCTAGCCCACACGTCCCCCCCCCCCCCCCGAGCTATCATAATTTTACAAGTAACATCTAAATGAGTCTTTTGTATTCAATGTCAATTTTAGCATTTTTTCATTGGCAAAAACAGAGATAAAACAATATTTTTTTATTTAAAACCTAATAGCTAGATCGATCATCTATTTTCGTGCAACGGTATTCCATGTTATATGGACCTTATTGTCGCACAGTCCATTATAACAGTTTTTCTCTCATCTTTAAATTATTACTGATTATATCTGAAATATAGTTGTGCGGTATCCGGCTGAGTAGAATTCCACTCTCTTTCTTACCAAGGTGTCGTAAAATACGACTTTATTTTGATAGCTCATACATGCATCTTATGCACCTTAAACTACACAAAAGTCTCTTAAAATAAAGAAAAACAAAACTTTAAACCACACTTTAAAATAACTATATCTATATCTTAGATTGATAACTTTATTCTTTCTTACGTTTTAAATACTTAAGTAAGACATGATTTTAATATAATGTACAATTTAGTAGGCTTTTGATGCGGAATGCAAGGAGTTAGGAATGTCGTTTGGACAAGAAGCGCCGCCATTTCACCTCGTACATATATGCGTCTGCGGGAAAGCATACGCAATATGAAGACTCAACATTAATAGTAGCTCTAAAAAATTTTATAATGAAAATTTAACTACTACTATCTGCGACTTCTTTCACATCGACTTCAGTGTTTATTTACCATCAATGATGTAATATCTGTTTTTAAACTTATTTCTGTGTGTTATAGAGAATCTATATGTGACGACGTGTCTGACATAAGCTCTTATGCCGGTTTCAGTGAAATATTTTACGAAATATGAAAAAAGCTTCCTAAAAAGTAAATAAAAGCATTCCTAATTAGCAGATGATAATATAAAAATCTTTATTATATTGAATAATTTATTTTATATTTTTTTTATTATATTAAAATACTAGCGGTGGTACCCGGCTGAGTAGGATACACCACCCTCATTTCTTACCGAGGTGTCGTTAAAGGCGACTAAGGTAAGTCGACCCACCGTGTGGTTATCCGGTTGAGTAGAATAGACCACCCTTTTTCTAACCGAGGTGTCGTAAAATATAACTAAGGTAAGTTAACGACAGGCAGGCCACCGGTCTTAAAATCGAGTGGGATAACGGCAGGGGCATGATGAATTTACATATGAGATCGAATTGAGCTGTTCGAAAAGGGACTCTACGCAGATAGACGCAGTGTTAGTAAATCCATCTCAATATTGATAGGCAACCTCTGAAAGTTCGCAGGGGTCGCTAGACTCGATCAAAGATTATATAGTTTTATTATTTCGTTGATAAATTTTCGTGAACCTCATAAATATACAATATAATCTCTTATAGAGAGAATATATAAGAGAGAGATATATGGGAAGATAACAGTACATTACTTTTAATTTACTTGGGTAAATTCTCAAATACCATTCTTCATACATGGACACTCGATTATCGTGTTAGAACTGTAAGTAGAACGAAATTCAAGAAGTAAGGAATGCAGTCCGGGTAAGGAATGCTGCTATATCGGTCGTCGTGATTAGTATGAGAGAATATAATAACTACTGTAATATTCTAATCGTAACATCATTTAGAAATTTGGCAATTTGAAAACAACTGACATTAATTTTTCGAGAGATATGGATAATAGACCATAGTTTGTTTTCTAGATGTAATCCAAGCCTGTAAAATGTTACGAGCTTATTCTTAAAGGCAATATAAAAATCAATTGCTGGTCTTACCATACCGCTCATGAGCGTGAGCAATAGTGGCTCAATTCAAAAAACATGTGTTTTGGACTAGGAATAAGTGTAAAGGTTAAAATTAAAATACACATTTTCTTCAGCAATAATACAGGGAGAACCCATAATTCAATATAAAGCCGTCCGTTTAAGCAAAATAACGTATTTTTTTATATTTTCCGTTGCAATCACAGCTTTAAACTCATTTGAGGATTACTTACAAGACAGTAATGTACAAGACTAAATGTAACTAGTACTAAGAATTTTGTTTTTAAACGAGCAACCGCCGAGTTTCTTGCTGGCTCTTTTTGGTAGGAACAGCTTTCTTAACTAGCAGTAGAATTGACGATTGAAAAGCATTTGTTTAAAAGTTTACTTAAGTAAAGGCTATTTTGAATTCTGAATATTTTGAATGAATTAATTTATCTCAAAACTTTATTTTTCAAGTTGTATTATTACCACTATTGCTCCTCAATGGCGACATGATTAACAACGCAAGTAGGCAAAAAAGTATATTTGGAACGGTCGCTCAATTGTCTTATACTGTCGATATTAGTCTCTCTAGTCTGACATGGTCGCCGAGCTATCGAATTTAACACTAAAGTGTTAAATGTAATATCAAATATAGTTTAAACTATATTTGATATTACAGTGTTTGCATTTAGAATTTCTTAAAATTTTCATCTTTGCAAATTGTTTTTTTAATTCAGTACATGGGTGACCGAGCCTTGGTCGGTAATTTTTTAAATAAATTAAAAAATACAATTAAAAAAGATTTGGTCCGGGATCGATTCTAGGGTTTTAAATTCGAGATCCCCGCTACCCTATTGTGTTATGATGACTTTGGAATTGATAGTGTAACTATTCTTTGCTGTCTCATAAAATAATAGCAGTTTTTTTTTCAGTGCCCGAAAACAGGGATAATACAACATTTTTTTATCACCTTATCTCTTAGTCTTCTTATCTTCAGATTAAAGAAGTATAATTGTTTCGGTTCTTTCTATCCTGAAACTTCTCAATGTAACGTCGTATCTATATCATGTATTATATAAAACCATAGGTTTTGTCTGTCATTTTTAAAATAAACTGTTAAATATAATTTGTTACAATTTATCAATTCTATATACTGAATAAATTGATGTGAAATAAAATCATACTGATCAATGTATGAAATTAATCATTGAGGAAAATGTGCCAAACCGGACCGTCTATTGCCTGTTAGATTTTTGCAATAATTACAAGTTATTTAATATCGTTAAGCGTGCATTAATAAGGATGTATTAAATTTACATAAGGTCAAGATGGACTGGCAGACGATATGTCTGTTGATCAACCATTGATTTTATACCTACTATTATGTTCTACCTCGTTACCTAACGTATGATCTATTTTTGAGGCAAAACTAAACACAATTTTCATATATAATATTTATTATATCCATTGCTCAGAGTTTCTTTCTTTGCGGAAGGAGCAATTCTATGAACCAGTATTTGAGTTGATGATTCGAAAGGACTAGTTTACAAGTTTATTTGAATTTGACTAACTGTTTTTATTATGAGTAATGTAATCCAGATATCTCACTAATTTGTTTTATTATATCAATGCGGTGTCAGTACTAATAAGTCGTATGTTATTTTATTAAAGCACAGAGTCGGATAGTTTTTTTGTTTGATTATGACATAATCAAATTAGGCGGTTCGGTGATACATTGTTGTAGACAATGCGTCTAGTGAATTTTTCTCACCGCATGCGCACATGACTCACCATGACGTACAATCAACATCGACCTTACGCACCATGGACTAATAGGGCACCCTTAATATTTACGCATTTTCCATTTCCTTAATCTATTTTAACGATTTACCTAATGCCTTTTAATACATATATTATGTCATAATGTCACCTGCTACGTGAAATAAACGATACGTGATCGACCACATCAGTAGAGTCTTGATAGAGTTGCGACGAAAGTGCATGCGCGAAGCGTGTTGAAAGGTCGCCTTCGGCACGAGCGACTGCTTAGTTGGCCGGAAAGTGGACCCGAGAAAGTCATCGTATGTTGAAATTTGAGTGTTGCGTGAGTATGATGTGCGATGTGTCGCTGTGGTGCCGCAGAGTCTGGCGCAAGCATGCGGCGGCGCGCTGTCTGCGCGCTCTTCCGGGCCACACCCGTCCGACCAGTCGCAGCGCACCGCCCGCTGCCCGCCTCGGGCGATCGGCCTTCGAAGTTTAATAATGAAATCGAGCTTGCTACGACGAGAGCGGCACCCGCGGAGGCGCTACCCGCGCTCTCGTGCGGGCCCCGAAGAAGCGGTTGCTGGCAGCCTTGATGGCGCTATTCTGCGCAATCGCGGCCGGTTTGGGGTGCGCATATTGTTGCCGCGCCTAATCTTCTCGAATGTCGTTCTAGACTGCTCGATCGCCTTGTTATTTTTTGATCGATGACGTCCTAATAGCAATCTACTTATGCGTGGGAAATATACTTCTAAGACTAGTTAGATCAGATTGCACACTGATTGATTTAGGTTAACGTCTGTATTAAGAAATCTTTGTTTAAGTTCAACAAGCAAATTGCGCGTTTTATTTTTAACTAGCCGCCTGCTCCTGCTTCGCACGGGTATAAAATATGTAGTCCATGTCACTCAGTAAAAATTTTTTATTAAAATCGATCCAGTAGTTTTGATTTATTCATTACTGCACGTGGCCCGCAAGCGTTAAATTTGGAGAAAAACAATTCACCTCTCCCTTTACTAAGAAAATTTCCTGCTATCTTTGGAATATCTAAATTCATATACTACATATTTACTTATTTATTTTTAAATTTTTCCCTATGAATTTTATTTTTACAATTAATTACAGAATGTCTTTATATACAACATTCACAGCTTCCTTGTCATTAAACAAACTCTTAAAAGAGCGTGATGCGAGCGTGAGCGTGATGAGCGCGGCCTCCTCACAGCATTTTAAAACTGTAATATCTTCGAAAATGTTCACTTAAATAACATGCTGTAAACGGCCATATTGATCTATATTAAACCGACAATTTATTTAAGATACTTAATTGGATAAGGATTAATGCTGTATTTGATAAAAAATTGCTTCAAAAATAAGGCATTATTTTTCGTAAAAAGTAAATGATAAAAAATGCTATTGTGGGTTATCCATAAGAGATAGATATATACTATCGCGGACTTTTCTGTAGACCTTGTCAAGGTGTACAAATACTTAGTACATCATTTTGATAAATCTTGTAGGGTTTAGCCTGCGTTTGCAATATAAGAGGCAAAAATGTAATTATCACATTAGTAACCTCAAAAGTTACAGTATTTCTCTACTTGGTATTGAATGTTATTATACATATAAACCTTCCTCTTGAATCACTTTATCTGTTAAAAAAACCGCATCAAAATCTGTTGCGTAGTTTTGAAGATTTAAGCATACATAGGGATATATGGACAAACAAAGAATGTGACTTTGTTTTATACTATGTAGTCATGACGTACGTTTTTATTAATCGTATACAAACGCTTTATTATTTTTTATACACATATTTAAACACACGTTTTATATAATCCACGGTTTATATAATTTTAAATATATAAATAAACATATAAATGAAACTACAGGGCTATCATTTCGCTCAATAGTCGAATTTATAAAAGTAATCGGTTAGTATAGAGGTTATAGCCAATCGAAACATGAACTATTCTAGAATAAGCATAATTAGAGATCCAAATAATTTATACAAACAAACAATCTGGAAAGTTTTGTTTAAATTAACATAGTTATTGAGTGACGGGTATCCTGTTTTATGAGTTTGTCGGCAACTCAACAATCGGACGATTCTGCGAATCAGTGGATATTGTCGCAAATTGCCGCTTTCGCCTCCCGCTGAATAATGCATGCGATAGCATAGCATCACGTCCGCACCCAAAGCGCGCCTTCGATTCTCTGCCGCCTCAGCTTTCGCTGACGCCTGCACTGCCGCGAACAAGCGACAAGCAAACCCATTTCCTCTTACAGTTCTTCAGAATTTTCTTAGCTTCGTGTTGCCTAACGTGAATTGAAATATGTTATCATGTCCTTACACAACGAAACTTTCGACTCTACAAAAGTGATTGTGTCTCTTCCAATTTGATATATCCATACGACCGATAAAGTTTTACTATTTATGGGTAGTAATAGACATTCAGTACTTCGTTCAGTATCACTGGATGATGAGCTGTCAACGGTAGTCATATCTTTGGATTGGCGGGGCTCGGAGATGGCGGCGTTTCCCACAACTCCGCTCGTCGACCAGTTCGTCGGAATGTGGTCGCGGCACCGGCGCGCACTTTCACCAAAACAATTCGTTGGCGGCCTCTTTCGCTACCGCGGGACCACCCCGCGCCGCCCGCACCACCCCGCCTTACACCTGAACACGTGAAAAATAGTTGATAATATTTTCCTATATTTCACATTCGCAAACAGACAAATTTGCTATACTTCGTATTGGCAAATTTGTTTCGTATATTTAAAGTAAGAATATATACACTAGTTTAAAATCACAGTATCACGTCCATTGCATTTTTCACGAAACGGATATCAACGGTCTCTACTTCTACCCCAAATATTACGTTATTACATATCCCAGTGACAAAAAATTTAGTTACAGTGACAAAAAGTTTATGTGATTGTTACTAAATTAATTCAGGTAAAATATATGCGCAGAGATAACGTGTTGTCTGAATTAGAACATAGTATTTATGGGCACAAAATTGACACACTATTTTGATGAACATTCATCTATTATAATATATAAAGCTGAATAGTTTGATTTTTTGAACGCGCTAATCTCAGGAACTACAGAAGCGATTTGAAAAACTCTTTCGAGTTTAAGGTAGTCCATTTATCGAGGAAGGCAAAACATCGCTAAGATGAATAGGAGAGGAGCAGCAAAAAAATTAAAAGCTTTCCTTACGTGCGCTAAGTAAACGGTGAAAGTTATTCAATAATCATGTATTACAAAATTGTTCACCTCTGCAAGTCCAAAATAAAAGTCCACTACAGCTTATGTGTATCTTTTAAGCTTTTAGGCACTTTAACCATTTTTATGGTTGTCATAATACTATATTACGGTTATAATATTTCCACGTGGGCGGAGGCGTTATCGATTTCTAGTCAATTATAAAAGAAAGAGAAGAAAGACCGAATTGCTAATTTTCAGGAGTGAGACAGTCTGAAACATTTTCTCAAAGTCCAATTTTAATCGTGCGTATTGACGACACGTAGTCGTCAAAGCTTGTAGTATTGAATTATTCAAGGCTCACTTAATAAGTGTATCATTATCAGCATTACATGGTCTGCGTTTTGAAACGTATTAAAGCTTCGTGACTCCTTGATAGAGCACAACCACCAAAACATGATTAATTGAGGATGATGACCGCGTTGAACTTTTCCGACAAGTTGAGACGCTTTTGATTTTTGAGCGTGGCCTTTTTAGCTTATTGTAGCAGTTTACATGATTTTTTTCAAATGCAATACAAAAGTCGTGCTTAATATTGACTTCCACAGAGTAATAGTCAATTTTCAGAAATGGAAGTTGCATTTTTAAGGATTTCTCTTACCTTACTCATCCTAAATTCCATTTATCCCCATTTTCGCGATGTCGACCCTTATTTTTTAGTTATTTTCCTGGTTTCTTTAAAAAAAAACATGTCATGACAAAATTAACGCCATGCTACTATTCCACTGCCAGGCATATGTCTCCTCTACGTTTTTGTAGTGAAGGATACGAGTAAGATCCAAATGTTGCTCCAAAAAAGATTGGTCGCCTGCATGGAAATCAGTGCGTCAAAATTTGTTTAACATAAAAGTAGTTATTTTAAGTTAACCATATATGAGATAGATACATGCTGTCGCGGATTTTTTGTAGCATGTAAAGAAAAATAAATAGTGAATATAAAGAAATAAGAAAAATAAATAATGATTGGTAGATCACCCTTCTTAATTTAGTAAAAACCATTAAAAATCCGTTCAATAGATGTTGAGAAAATCGATCACATACACATAGATAGATAGAGCTTTTGGGGACTTTGTTTTAACTTTAACTTTATTTAACTTTTAACTATTTTGTTTTAACTTTAAACTATTTTGTTTTAACTTTATTTAAAGGAGTTAATCTTGTATGTATATATATATTTTCAGAATCTCCAACAATCTTACTGAAGTTCAGCATGTAGGCGGTTTTGGGGGATAAAAATCGATCTAGCTAGGTTTTATGTAAAAAAAATACGTTTTATCCCTGTTTTTGGGCATTAAAAATTGCAAAAACTTATATTAAATTGAATTTGTGCCATAAACTGTCAAGTCAGCGAAGCTTATTCCGGAAACGGGTAGTCTAGAGAAATGTAAATACCTAGTATCGATCCCCAACTACAGAATTTTTTTTTTGATCCTTTTTGTTTCTTTTTTTTATTTTGTAAAAAATTACCGAGCAAGGCACGGTCAACCAGGCACTAATAATAATTCCACGTTCCGATATTAATGGCGATTTTAATAATCCTAGGTACGGACAATTATCGGGCATGGTGGAACCCGTGTTCGGTGTGCTTGGTGCAGTAGCTGTAGCAGCAGCCCAGCCCGCGCTGCCCTACGCTCTGGCCTTCGCAGCAGGAGCAATGATTTACGTCGTCGCCGATGATATAATTCCAGAAGCTAATGCGTCGTAAGTATCTAATAACTAACAATAACTAACTAACTAAGTATCTAATAACTAACTAACATAAGATTTTTCAAATACTTATCACTCTAATCCACAGTATATTATAACATTCATACTTCGGGTAACGGATCACGGTTTTTCCGAAGGACCAATATATATGAAATTTAGTACAATTAAAGCTTAGAAACCGGGTTAACATAATGGATTATAAAAATTCAGTATCGAGAACTTAAAAACACTACATATTTTGAAGGGACTTCATCGTTTAAGTTAACGCGATTGAAGTCGTAGGTAGATCTAGTTAATTATAAACCTACGCGAATATATAGTTATAATAAATAGAATCGCAGTCACGATAGTTATGCCTTCTACAGATTATTGGTTTCCTCCTATAATTTTTCTTAATGTTTTACACGTATAGTGTTTCCCATCATGTTTAGGGCGTATGTATTATAAGCCGAACAAACAACGCCCCATTGTGCACGTTTAGATTACTGAAAACTATACTTGAGTCTTCCATTAATTTTATTGTCATTAATTTCCAAGCTATGACAGTCCAGCGGTGAGAAAACTTATACCTCTAATTTATATTTCCATTTATTACACGTTTTCGGTTACGGAATACATCGCAAGGGTAAAAAGAATTCTGGGATGTTATGTGTAACCTACAAACCTGTATTTGAGCCACGTGCTCTACCCCTTCTTTCAAAAAAGAAAAAAGGAGTCCAGCAGTGGGATAGTAAATGGCTGTTAGTTTACTTTCTTCTTTTTTTAAGTGTCTTAGTCGTTTTTTGGTTATTTATTTGTGTTGTTGAGCGCTTGCAAACATGGGGTAAGGACTTTTATTTGCGTAACGAGTATAACTATAAAACTGCTGGCATTTTTTGTATACTTTTTCTGGTTAGTTTCTATTATATACCTCTTTAAGTGAGGTGTTTTGCTGAGAGTTCACATAACATTTATACAAAAGAACCTAAACGTAAGCTAAAAGATAAAAAGAATGGCATGAGTAAGATATCACGACACGTTTTGCATTCATTCCATATACACATAATGTTAAGTTCTAAATTTAAAAGCAATGACACTTCAACTCCCTGTTTCGAAACATTTGTAGCTGTTGTAAATTCGTTTACTTAGTAAAGGCCTTTTACGATATCATCTCGTTGCAAATTAGGGTCTCTTGTTGGGCATGTTTATGACTATAAGTTTGTTTGTGTAACTTTTCGTTTTACATTATAAAGGAACGTCTTGAACCGACCTTGAGATTGACCCAAAAAATACGGGAATTGCGCGTCTTTGTTCTGACCCTTGCAGGACGCGGCCCTCGAGCCGGCTTTCAATGTCAATACAGAACAGATACCATCATATATTGCGTTCTTATTTGACGAGAGCCATATTCATTTCAAATCTTCATTGCGGTACGGAATCGAAACTTCCTTCCACGATAAATAGGTGGCAAAACACATTTAGAAACGGTTACTTATCGGACGCAGATCTCGATCACAAATACAGGCTCCCGTCATAATTGGACAGACGAGGGTTTCGATGTTGGTCGATTGTTCGTCATTTTTGCCTCTCGACAAATTGAGAGTTGAATTTGGCTTCTTAGCAGCACAAAATTCTAAAGACACCGTTAGGCCCATGAAAACTATTGTGCTTTACAAACACTTCCCCTTGGCGACACTTATTGTCCATGTTATGTATTGTTTGGAACCCGTCACGATTCCCTTACGTCCAAAACTTGTCTTTCTTAAAACTTAAGTAGCAGATGTCTGCGGCTTTAACCATTAGACTTTCAATTTAGTCTCTTACTAAGGGAGTCAAACTAGTCAGAAAAGTTAAGGTATATTTTAACGTTATATATCAATTATTGTTAATGAATACTTACTAATACTTAATTAATACTTTTTTATGACAGAATATTGGCCACTATCTTGACATAGATTGAGGTGATTTATTCTATGATCGCAACACATTAATTTGGATGAGATAATATTACTATATTATCTCATCCAAATTAATTGATTCGTCTTTTTTATTTTGAATAATAATATATTTTTAAAATAATTATTTTTGAAACGACTAAGTCGTGTGCTACTCGGCTGAGTAGAAAAGACCACCCTCATTTTTTACCTAGGTGTCGTAAAAGTCAATTATGGTAAATTTGCGTCAGGCAAGCAGCCGTTCGTAAAATACCTAGCCAAATCATTTGACAACTGTCCACAATATGTTGTGCCGACCCCACTTAAAGTGGGATAAGGACAGGAGAATGGACGTATGGATGGAGCATTACATATATTCAACGCTGTTAATTGTGAAGTTAAATATATGTTTACTTTACTTTGTTTGCGAAGTAAAAAAGTACAAAAGGCGTATTCAAAATTAATTAAGCGGTCTCTGCCAATCAAATGTAGGTCACACAAACAATTTGGATAGTCGCGATAAGCCAACGAAGCACGTAAATAGGAACACAAGGATTTCTATCTAGTGATAAACTTATTCGATGCCAACGCAACACGATAGTAATATTTTAATATGCAATAATTGTTTTTGAAACTCGAGTGTAGTACAATGCCCCAGCTTTTTAGCTTTTCAACAAAAATATTCATTAGAACTCGAGTGTTAAATTTAATTTTACACTAGATGTACCCGCGAAGCCTGATTGATTGATGATTGATTGATTGATTGATTTGGCTAGTTATTTTACGACTGGTCGCCTGACGCCAACTTACCTTTGACGCCTTTTACGACACCTCGATAAAAATATGGGGTGGTCTATTCTACTTAACCGGATGCCGCACGGAGGGTCAACTTACCTTAGTGGCCTTTTACGACACCTTGGTAAAGAATGAGGATGGTCTTTTCTACTTAGCCGGATACCACACGGTGATTATGCAATGAAAGACGGTGTAATGTAGAAACTAAAATCTTTTCTTATATATCATGGATTGGGAGCAAACGTTGCTGGCATGGTTGACGTAGTGTATGTGTGTAGTGGTTGTGTGTAAGATGTTGGTGGTGGTGTTTTTGCTTCCTCAGAACATAGATTTTCCAAAACAAAAGTAATCATAGAATTATTTTGCTATATTCTGTATATAGCAAAACTAATTCCATGATTACTTTTCTAGTATTCTATTCCGCAAATACTTCTGTTAATTTTTTAATCAATTTATTTAATCTCCGTCCTATTAGTTATTAACAGTAGCAATTCGTAAGAGATTTTTATAATAGTCTTATTACTGATCTAAAGTATGTATTAATTTTAGAAAATGTTATCTATACTAATATATAAAGCTGAAGAGTTTGTTTGATTGTTTGAACGTGCTAATCTCAGGAACTACTGGACCAATTTAAAGAATTCTAAGTGTAAGATAGTCCATTTATCGAGGAAGGCTATAGGCTATATAAATACATGCTAAGCTAAATAGGAGAGGAGCAGCAATAATTAAGCAAATATTTATAAATATTTATTCATAATCATTGAGTTTTAATATATTGTTACATTTTTAGTATAAGAAGTGAGAAGAGATTCCGTCGATTCATAATTTTCCGTCATATCGATCTCATTGATATTTCTTTTATATATTCCCACGGTTTCACTCGTCGGCTGTAGCCGTCACGTAACACTGAAAGTTGGTACTAAGATCCATTCAGAAGTAATTCGAATTTTATTATGCAAGGCATTCACACGTATCACCTGTGAATTTGTGTAATCTAATTGCACGGATCGCTGTTATTAATTCGCATCGGAACACATTCGCACATAACAACCAGAACCAATGTGCTATTTTACTTTTATTATTTCCATAAAATATTAAACTAAAGAATGTTAGTAAAAACTTTTGTATATGCCAAGCGTCAATTTTTTTTAACGGTTTAGCCAAACTAATTATTCGAAATTCTATGGCGGGCCACTACATTATTATCTTACCGTATCCTATTGTACTTTGTACTAATATTATATATGATGTATGTTTGTTACTCTTTCACAGCGAATCCGCTGAACCAATATCTATGAAATTTGGCACAATTATTCCTTATACACCGGCGTAACATATAGGGTATAGAAAGCCTTTTATTTCTATAGGAATAGGATGTCATTCACAAACGCCATCTGTTATCCACCTATCAGGCGACAACAGTCCAGGCAAATGAAGTTGCGGGTAAAAGCTAGTAAATAATAATTAACGATTGTGTTTATAAATTGATACAGAAATGAGGGTTACGTGATGAGCTTATAAGTATCCAGATATGGTTGTTCTTACAGTACTGATAAGTACGTACCCGGGATTCATAGTGCAATTTCTGGAGGTAGGTCAGGGAGTCGACCGGTGCGCCGGATTCCCAGACGGTGACGTCAGCGTTTAGACAAACTAGAGCGGAGTCCACGGGCTTTATCCCGGTAACAAATGCGTTATTTCGCATTATTTATTATTATTGACGGCGGCGAGACGGTGACAAACCCACGCACGCACCGAATTTACTTGATACAGCGACACGAATGCCGCCGCCCGCCCTCCGCCCTCCGCTTTTCGCCCGCTGCAAATAGATGGACCGCGACTCGATGCATACTCAGACGAATTCGTCGCGCATATTTCGGTGAACTAACGGCAGTTACTCTACCTAGAAGATTCACCATCAGTTTCTTTATAACTATCGGTATCGTCCTGCCAAGCAATGCAAATCCAACATTATGTTTTAGCTGTTAAAGCTCTGATATACCGTGTAATTCTTTCGAGGGGCCTCGGCAGGCACCAATAAGTTTTTCTGTTAAAAAAACTTGTGTCTAATTAATAATTGCAATTTTTCGCACGCCTTTCGGTAAAGAAAAACATCGTAAGGAAACCTGCATATCTGTAGAGAATTCTAGGGATATGTTTAACCAACCAATCCGCATTGGAGTAGCGTGGTAGGTCTTAGCTCCAATCCTTCTCGCCTAAAATGGAAAGAGGCGGCCTATGCCCAGGAATGGGATAGTAACTAGCCGTTACTTTACTTTATTATTGTTATCATAACATGACAAAATCAAACCTTATCAGCTGTAAAACCTTGTTTTAGATATTTTAAATTATCTGGCATATAATATGTATTCATATCTAGGCAGCGAGTAAGGGAAAAGATTATATTAATAAAGAAAATATACAGTCTGAGACTAAAAAACCGTCTGGTATCCGGTTGAGTAGAATAGACCACTCTCATTTCTTACCGAGGTGTCGTAAAAGACGACTAAGGCAGGTTGTCCCACCGTATGATATCCGGTTGCGTAGAATATATCACCCTCTTTCATACTGAGTTGTTGTAAAATACGATTAAGTTAAGATGACGTCGAACAGGCAGCTGGTTGTAAATCATGTAGCCAAATCATGAGGCAGCATGTTAGCAACACTTTATGTCGCCCCCCACTTAGAGTGGGATAAGGGCAGGAGGATGATGATTGTCAGAGACAAAAAACTAGAATAATGGTATGGTAATATATGCCAAATATTATTTGTACTTCCTTAATGTCGCTTTTCGTATTCTGGGATATCTGTAACTGAAAAATCCGCATTGTTTTCGCATGACGGATCTACACATTTCCCTATCCAAAGAAACTGGATATGTTCTTTATCCCCGCATTTATTTTACTCTGTAACATTAATTGTGCGTTGATTACAAGAACTGTCTAACATCAAGCATAATTCGTTGAAATGCGACTTTATACGATCTATAACTTCTCATACGTAGATTTCGTGGCTTCGCCCACGGCATCTGTCCTCTTATAAACAGGCAAATCTAACAATACGTTTACGACTTGTGCAGTTATTATGCTCACCAAAACATACTGTAAAAAATATTTCAGTTTTTATTAAAAGCTCTTTTATTTAACTTGCCGTGTATGTATGTGAAAGAGGAATCCTGCAAGTTAACTTTAACCCGATTGAGCTGAAATTCAAACTCAAATAATTCTTAATTCAAATAAACTTGTGAACAAGTGCTTTTTAATCAATTTATAGAATTAGGCGTTACTTTGCGGAGATCCATAATACAAAAGTAATAATAAAATTATTATTTTGCTATAATCCGCGATGAAGTAAAATAGAAAATATATATAATGCTTAATGCAAGTGGACAATCGGTTATCATACCTGATACATGCAGGAGTCGTAAAAAACACATGCACACACCTCCACCACCGCCACCGTGATACACAAGCACTATATACGTTCACTATCACAAACTCAACAATCGTTTCGCCCCGCAACCGAAGCATCGTCAGGAGATAGACTCCACGACCAAAATCGCAAAGCATTTGCGATTTTGGTCGTGGAGTCTATCTCCTGACGATGCTTCGGTTGCGGGGCGAAACGATTGTTGAGTTTGTGATAGTGAACGTATATAGTGCTTGTGTATCACGGTGGCGGTGGTGGAGGTGTGTGCATGTGTTTTTTACGACTCCTGCATGTATCAGGTATGATAACCGATTGTCCACTTGCATTAAGCATTATATATATTTTCTATTTTACTTCATCGCGGATTATAGCAAAATAATAATTTTATTATTACTTTTGCTTTTTAATCGTCAACTCTACTGCTGGTTCGGAAAGCTGTTCCTACCGAGAAGAGCCAGCAAGAAACACGGCGGTTGATCTATTAAAAATATAAATCTTAATACTAGTTACATTTAATGGTTTCTATCTTGATAATTTGACATACTGGTGCACCCTCGATTATAATTCATATTCATGATAAGCATTACCTAATTCTGCTGAAAGGATTGGCTCAAAACCAGGCAACAGTAGGGATATGAAATTTTGTTATGATCTATATTAGAATTTTACTGATATGCAACTTTTTTTATGATCTATATTAGAATTAAAAAATACACCACTTTCAATAATACCTAACCGTGTCATGTTATATCGATCGAATATTTTTCTTCTGGCTTAGTTGCGTGCATTGACTAATGGAGGATAAATTAAGTGTGAAGCTTGTGAATTATAATAAAATGCCGGTATTAATAGGCACACGACTGCCGGCCCGTCTAGTGCCAAGTCATCACTTTTATTCGTTTTGCAGTTCACGCCGTACGGCGTTGAAATGTATTGTGTCATTCGCTCAACTAGTAATTAATTTGGAAAGCTAATATAAGAAGAAGTCAGTATTTTTTTTATATTTCATGCCAAGTACATTATGGGAATTTTTAAAAACTTATTTAAATTGCCGTGTATGTATGCGAAGGTTGAATCTTGCAAGTGACATGTGACCCACTTCCCGGGGTCCGATTTAACCGAAATTTTACATGTCGTCCAGTCCGATGAGAATGCATGTTTATGATAAGCGTGACCTAATGCTGCTGACAAGATGGCTCCAAATAAGGGAACTCCTCAAAGGTTATCAGTAGAGACATGAAATTTTGTTAAAAGTTTTTTTAACTTGACTTGTTTTTTCTTACATTTTGGGCAGTCTACATGATACTGTTCCAGTGCATATTCGCATGTTCGAAATAAATATCGCAGAAGTCCTTAGGGACTTAGCTTTAGAGCTAGTTAGATTTGCTTATAAGGTTAATGGACCCATATAAGCTCTACCTACCGCAAAAATAACCTTTAAACCCTTCGTAACGCTCATATCTTAAAAAATACATAAATTAAACTATATGAGAAGTAAAGATTTAAACAAAAATAAAGATAAATTTAAATAATTAGGAAGTAGCATTTACGAGAAACACAGTTAGTGCTCCCGAAGCAGGGTGTCAGACGGCGCGCCGCTATTTCTGGCCAAGTATTCGCGTCCCCGGCCGCCGTCGGGGCGCCCACTCTACAGCATTGTGCTACTTGCACCGACCAAGTTTCACAGTCATTGCAATTAATACCGTCCAAAACAACATCCACAACAAAAATTGTACAGAACAATTATACTTTGATACACTTTTGATTATGTTTACGTTTGTACATTGAAGCATAAAAAATTATGTAACAATGTATTTTTTTAATCTCCTGACATAAAAAATATGTCGTCAGTTATATTAACTATCGGCAACAGTTCAGAAGCTATTCTTCTATTCTCAAGACACCATCAGACACACGACTGTTAGCAAAATTTCACTTGACATCATGGTAAGAATTTTGCTAATTCTGTATATTTATTTTTGATTTTTTTACAATTGACACCGTCCTAAGCAACATATTCCTTAAGAAAATCGTATAGATCAATTCTTATTAATTTACTACTCATGTTTACGTTTGTTTATCCTAACTGCAGTCATAAAAAATATGTCCTCTATTGGATTTACCATCAGCTACAATTCAGAAAATATCCTACATTTTCTGATCCTTATTATTGTCAAGTAGCAAATCTGTAAAATTATTCAATATTTTTGAGTTTAAGGCTTGTGAGGAACGTTCTTCAGTAACCTTAAGCACTCTTTCTAACTTTGGTTAACCTGCTTTTTCATACAAGCCCTCTTTCATCATCCCCTTACTTTATTGTATGTTTAGTATTCATTTGTATTACATTACAATCAAATAATGCAATGTCTTTAATTATTAAAAAATCTGTTCGAAAAACAAATTTACAAAAATAAGTGTACAGAATTACCAAAATTCTTACAATGATGTCAAGGGAAATTTTCCTACCAGTCGTGTGTCTGATGGGTGTTCCCCATCTCATACGTGATTTGCATGTAGCAGAAGTGATGACATCGTACATTTACGTTAGAAAACCCAATTGTATATGTATATTGCTAAGCGAGTGTTTCAGCGAAAGGAATTTGCAATATTTTCACACGTATCTTTCCGAATGCTGCCCAGCATAGTTCGATTCGATAAATTACCATTAGCCCTAATTTACTTTTACTTTACTGAATCATATTAAATAGTAACTGATTGTAACTATGGTTATTGTGGGGTTACTGCGATGAACTATGGTGACGAAGGGGTTTTATCAGTTATTTCGAGTAGCGCTGTACTCCTACGACCAGTAAAACCTAGAACCATAGCAATATGCGATTTATCGTACGTGCACAGTAAATGGTTATTTAGTTGTACAATAGAACCCGGCACACTTGCTGTATACAGGCAGAGTACTTGGAATCGTTTTATTGTAATGGGCTATAATTCCAGTTAGCTGATTCCGTCCGGCCGTCAATGACTATTGTTTCTCTAAATCCGAGTGCGTGAGACGCAAGCGCCATCGTCGGCCTTTCCGATATCGTAATTTTGCTGCCTACCTGATTTAAGGCGAATTTTGATACGTATTTCGTGAATTCAGTAGTTATCTTATGGAAACCTTAACTACCTGGCATCAGTGCTTATTTTATTTAAGTACCAAAATATATATACATCAATTAAAAATATGACGAAAATAAAATTCTAATGGCATTTGTTGTTCCTTAAGTTGTAAATTGTAATGACAAAGATGGGGTTCTCGAGCGAGTAATATAGTGTTATTTAGGTGGTTGCCAAATTAAAGTAAGTCTTCGTTCTGACTCCTTTGGCCATTTGATTTCTATTATGTTGGTTGTGGTTATTATGAGATGAGATTTCTATAACTATACTCTTGTCTGCAACGACCCAAGTTTGTTCCAGATGACATGACAGTAACGAATCACAGGCTTACGGGGTTGTGGAAACAAAAGTTCAATAATTTTTGCATTCCCATCTTCTCTCTCCTAATAAAATATTATTTTCTCAACATTATCCTGCCCTTATCCCACTCTTAAGTGGGATCGGTACAAAATGCTTTTCTCTTCCATATCTCCGATCATTCGTCAACTCTGGCGCCACTCCTTTTATAGGCTTATTTAGTCATACTTCACACAGTCCAACAATTACAAGTCTTTTTTTTACTTTTAGTTGGTAAACAATCATCGCACGTGTTAAAGTTTATCTTTTATATGTTTAAGTCATATTGTATGGTGTTGTTGCAATATCACAAATTTCTAACAAAATACGATTCACCTTAACATTCAAATGTCGTCATGTTATTTCTCAATGGCCCGCACCGTCCGTCGACAGTACTTTATAACGGGCTGCGATGATATGCGCTCGACTATTGTATTCCACCCTGTCTTGTTGCGGGCCGTCGTAAATCAATTTGGTCACGGAAGCATTAAATCTGCCCTAAACAGGATATTAGTGTGCACGATTAATAAATTTGGTGTTACGTGTTTTGTTTTTATTTATTGGGGTTCTGTTACCAATGGGTCCGAATTACAACTAATTCTCGTGGCTAAAGTTAACTTACTATAATTGTTTTTGGTAACAGTTTTATTTTCAACCACTGTATCGCAAGATATTTCACTATCAATGCATTAGTGTGCATTTGTTTTACTTTATGGCTCTTCATCGGCGCTTAGAAACAATTAAGTGTACTCGTCGATCGTCCTCTACGAACGCTAAAACCACGGGAATTGTCAGTGTTGAGGACATACCTCTAAGGAATCACTGGTCGATATCTATGATTGTATGTATCGTATGATACGGACAATCGTGTGCACACTTGCATGATGATCGAGCCTATCACACGAACAACGATCATCGTCGATAGAAAAGTGTTACGTTTTTAGCGTCTTATTATTATCACACGCATCATTTGCAACTTCGTTATATGAATATAATATACCTTTTAAACATTAGTCAATATACTGGATTATGTAGATTCGTAGCCTTGGTTTTAATTAAATTTGAAATTCAATTTACCTTTAGCATTAAAAAATAGTAGGCATCTTTTGAAAATTAAATTCATAGTAAAAAATTTAGCAAATATCAGCAAAAATTACCGATATTAGGCGTTGAATACTGAACATTTTTAAGACATTAAAATTAGGTTATCTCTGTATATTAACAACTATATTAGCTTACTACTTGAGACGGGAAGTTTAGACTCACGCGCATAAAAAAGTTTCTAAGGATTTTCTTAATATTATAATATAAGCGAATTCCAAACCAAGATATAAATTGCAACAGCAAGTTTGAATTGCCACGTCAATTTAAGAATTAAGATAAAGATAATTTAATATGATAATTTAAGTAAGGTTATAATTGTATAACTAAATCTGCAAAAACGTTTTTCATTTGGTTTTTATGCAATATTCATTCAACACTAGATTATACTTGCAAATTCTTGGAGCAATTACGTTTCCGCCGTCTTGTACGTGTTAATTATATCTATAATGTACTAAATAGTGGATGCCAACTAGTCTAATTGTTGCACAGATGTTTGGACGGTGACTCCCTTTGTTTCATTGATAAAGTATATTACCAAGCTGTGATAGCCCATCGAGAGATCATGCAACTCTTTCGAGTGGATAACGGGTTCTTTACTGGATTTTTCTGGTAAAAACTTATGTGTCTACTTTTTTCGTCTATTTTTTCACCACTAGGCGATAAAAAGTGATGTCGAATCTTTCTGATTTTTTCGTGATGATGCTTCGGTTATGGGGCGATTGTTGAGATTGTGGTAATCAGTTTGTATAGTAGTGCTAGAAGTGTAGTGTGGTGGTTTAGTATACGTTTTACGAATTCTGAATGTATCGAGTATATGAAAACAGATAGAACACCTGACATTTACCATTGCATATAATTTCTATTTTCTTTTAACTCGGATTATTACAAAATAATATTATGATTACTTTTACGCCGTGTGGTATCCGGCTGAATAGAATAGTACCGCCCTCATTTCTTACCGAGGTGTCGTAAAAGGCGACTAAGGTAAGACGACCCGCCGTGTGGTATCCGGCTGAGTAGAATAGACCAACCTCATTTCTTACCGAGGTGTCGTAAAAGGCGACTAAGGTAAGTTGACTCACCGTGTGGTATCCGGTTAAGTAGAAATAGACCACCCTCTTTCTTACCGAGGAGTCGTAAAATACGACTAAGGTAAGTTAACGCCAGGCAGGCGGCCGGTCGTAAAATACGTAGCCAAATCATGTGAAAACGTGTTTATAACATGTTGTGCCGACCCCACTTAGAGTGGGATAAGGGCAGGAAGATGATGATGAATATTATGTTTATTTTCGCATTGTGTATCTCCTGAATGCATAATTCTATAAATTATTTACTTAAATATCCATTTAATTTGTTTGTTAACGTTGCAATTAACGTTATTCTATGTATTCAGTGGCAACGGCAAGCTGGCGACGTGGGGTTGCATCGTGGGCTTCATGGTAATGATGTGCCTCGACGTGGGTCTGGGATAAAGTCACTGCACCGTGCCTTCATTCGTACATTACGATCAATAGCGTGTTTTACTTTAACTGTAAAGGACCTTTCACGTCTGCAGAATCGGACTACAAGTATTTTTTAATATTTACCGAATGTTCAGTCAAAAACGCCGCGATAACATTGAAGAGCTCACGAATGGGTCTCAGGTGGGCTTGAAAACAGTCGGGAAGACCCGATAAAATAATGCGTGAGTATAGCCGGCTTCTTCATAAACTATGAATACTAGTCACAATAGTTTAAATTCAAACAATACTGCAAATATTTACCATATTCGGAGTCTGCAGATGTGAAACTACCCTTTTATTTACCAAAAAATCTTAAGTTTATCAATCGACGCTGACAGTGGCTCAATGCCTTTATTTAAAAATATTAATTTTTTTTTATTTGATATTCAAATAAGCAAGCACCAGGTCAATTATCAGTTTGCTTGCGACTGACCAAAAAAGTTTTTATGTTTACAATATTCCTTTGATTCTGCAATACAAGATAATTTTCAAAGTATTATTTGTTACTTAAGTTCCAATCTCGTTGTTCGAGTTCCTCTATATACAGTATGTATATTTAACTTAAAGTGTAAACTTGTAAATATATTAGGATATTTAGGTACACCGTAATATACTTTAAGTATTTAGAAGGAACGAATTGCACAAAACTGACTGAGACGAATTTATTGAGACCGGAAATAGAGACGAAACAACGGCTATATATTTTATTTATTATATTATAATTAATCCTAACATATACTCATAATAAAATAACGGGATTTCTATATTTGTTTACTGAATTTTAAAAAATACACAATTACTCAGTATTATCACTTTGTGCGTTTTTTTTTAATACGCTATATTTATTTATATTAATGTCTTAATTATTTAAAGTATCTGCCAAATAATAGCCAATTAAAATTCACAAAATCTAATCAAATAGTAATTGTAAATTTAAAATATTTATGTTTTTATCATTTACTCATCATGAACCTTTAATATATAACAAGCCATAAATATCATTAGTATAATAATAATTAATAATTTATAAGACCAGGGATCAGTAACCTGCGGCTTTTTCGATGTAGTTACGGATCTCCAGTTCCGAAACCAAAAAATACTAATACAAATGTTACACCAATTGTCTTATTGTGATAAAAATATGTTTGTATTTTTGTAGAAATAAATATTATTTCTTAAATTATTTTTTTCTAAATCAGAAATCCAATATATATTGTAGGTCTTAAAAAAATTAGAAAAAATCTTGATTTTTTTAAATTATCACTGTCCTAGAAGTGTTAGAAGGTAGCGCACCCCTGATTTAAGCATATGACAAAATTGGAATTGAAATTTTTGACTGTTGTTATTAGAAATGTTAAGTCTTAAAATTTGGCTTACAAATACAAATTTTATATTTAAGCTGTCGTTAATTTAATATACATAATTGATTTCGTCTCTGTGTCTAATCTCTGTCTTAAATATATAATAATTATGTTATAATTTTTAAATTTTAAATGTCAGATGCAAAACAACTTCTTTCGCACAAGTAATATGAGAATGCTGTTGTGAATGTTTTGGTTGAAGGCAAATTTCTCAAACTTCATTACGACTTCGGCGCTTGAAAATGGTTTTAGTACTTGTTAATACTAATAGAATTAATTTCGTTAGGATTTATTGATATTAAATTTATGAATGCTGTATTAATTATATATATCTTGTATTGATTTAAAATTAATAAATGCTATCAGACAAACGTTTTGTTTATTAATTTTATTATAATTTATCTTTCGTTTATTTATTGTTGAATACTAATATGAATGCAATGTGTTGACGTTTAATTGTTGTTGACTATGATTTTTATATATTTAATTTCGTTAGGTATATGCAATGCATTTATTTATTAGAATGCATTTATTTGCAATTTGGTTTAAAAATAGATCAAACAGTATTTTAATGACGTAAAATTGTTAATTTTCTTAAAATTGTTAAACGTGGACATTATTTACTTAATAATTTAGAGACCATATATTGTATAATTCAATTTTTAATTATTCTCCTGCCTTATCAAACTCAAGTATTAGTACAATACATTTTCCTGTTCCATTCTCTACTATTATTCGTCAACTCTAAGTCTACTCTTTTGATAATTATCCTGTAATTAAATTGCTGCAGAAAATATGTATTACTTAATAAGAAATTTTGACATGATATCGGCTGTAGTGAAAATGTAGTTAATTAAAATATTTTTCATTGCAATAAAGATTTATTTTCGCTCGTCAAAAGTATGTGTTTATACCCTTATATTTATTTAAATTTTATCTAATTGTAAAATAGATTAAATACTTATAGTTCGATGTAGTTGTAAAAATACCTGTTAATTTAATTGTATTAATTTTTTTATAAAATATATTGTAATATTACAAAAGCTAATTTTGTTTATTTTCTATTCCTTGATTCTTTTATAGGAAAGTAGTATTCAAATTCAAAATATTCTTTATTCTAGTAAACTGTTTTCAGTACTTTTGAATCGTTAAATGTTTTTTAAAAATTTCCCACTGATTCGGAAGTTTACTTCTACCAAGAAGAACCAGCAAGAAACTCGACAGATAGCTTTAAAAAAATTATACAATCTGATTTATTTATTTCATGTTATTCGTTAATTTCTGAACTGTGAAAAAAACCCTCTTACTAATAAGAACACACATAACAATTATTAATTTAGTATCTACGATTTCACAGGTAAAACTCAAGATAAGTGTTGTACTTCTTTATCACATACGAATGTATTCTCAAATTTTAATTCAAATTTTTTTTTATATATTTAACCAAAAAGGTTTATAATTTAAAAATAAGAAGCCTTACGTGATAATCGAATAAATTACAAAAAGTTTTGAAAAAAGAACGTAAAAAATAAACAATCATGACCATAGAAGTATAATAAATACTAGAGTTCGGGAGCCGGTCTCAAATGAGTATATCTATACAAATATATAAAGCTGAAGAGTTTGATTGTTTGAACGCGCTAATCTCAGGAACTACAAGACCGATTCGAAAAATTCTTTGAGTGTAAGATAGTCCATTTATCGAGAAAGGCTATATAACATCACGCTAAGATGAATAGGAGAGGAGCAGCAATAAAAATATTGCGAAAACGGCAAAATTTAAAGCTTTCCTTACGTGCGCTAAGTACTTGAATGGTGAAAGTTATTCAAAAATGTTTTATAATTAACGTACAACTACTTTTGCGTTAAAAATTTCAATTCGGGAAAAAATGTGACACACTGATTTCCATGCGGGCGAAGTTACTGGCACAGCTAGTCCATAATAAATAGAAAACACATAAGATTTATAATATTTTTCTTTTTTATTTGTGATTAGAGCAAGATGATATAAGATATGAGTTTCATCTTCCCTCTCTTATTATTTGTTGCGCCACTCCCCGGCCTATCTATTGCTTCCCAACTCTAGTATATTAACTCTATGGTGAAACACCGCGTCACCCTCATGGTTCAACGCAGAGGATGACGTGACAAACGACAGGGAACTGCACTAGAAAAGTATAAGGAAGGGAGCGGCGCTACGCGGTCGTTGACCCCGTGCACACGAACACAAATTCTTGGGCGTTCAGCTTTACCGCCTGATAAAAGCTCAAACCCTCTGGATGGCATCTCAAGCGCGCCTGACGCCGAGAACCTGTCATGGCGTCAGACACACGTCTTCGTTTGTTCAAACGGCGCCAGGATATAGCTGCATCATCCTCTTTATATGAGGCAACGAAGAAAATGAGCCGACAATCTAGTAGTTAGAACTTGTCTTACCAAAATCTAGATTTCCATGGTACCTCTTAGTTTCCTTAAACTTTTGGTAATCTTACTAATAGTAAATGATTGCTAAATGATAACATTATAAGAAAATCATATACAGGATGTCCCGTAATGAATGGATAACCTTCTAACAGTTTGTATTCACGGCTCAAACTGTTCGTGAAAACTCAAGTTATGAGTTTTGGTACTGAGTCGAGAATATTTTTTTTATAATGCAGTTTGAGCCGTAAGTCAATATACTATCAGGGACAAGGTTATCCATTCAGTACGGCACAGCCTGTAAATATTGTGACAACAGACAAGCTGTGATGAATCCCAGTAACAAATCCTACATTAATGATGCAAGCTTGCTTTGTTTGATAACCTAAGTATGGCATAAACTTATTTCTTTTTTTCTTGACTGACTTTTGATCTTGATTGTTTTTGGAAAGGTTAACTCAAATATTGTAATTCTGAGGAAAATCAGCTATGTCAAAGTTAAGTATCAGGAAAACCTTTGTCGTACCCATTACTTATTGTAGATTACTGCTATTCCATCATAGACTACATGATGATTGCCCATCAATTGTGTTTGTGTGAGATAGTAATAAGCAGAGCATTTAATCCAATATATCTAAAGATAAATTCAACTTGTTCCTTATTGCCCGTTTGTCAAAATTATCTAATAAAATTAATAGCGAAGTTGAAAATCATGTGTATCGTAGTGGTTTGAAACAGTTCTTTTAATTTTGTAATTGCTATATCAATTTATTATTCTGTCGATTTCAAAATTAATGATTATTTTGCTATAATCAAAGCGTAGCAATATAAAGTATTATATTATCTACTTCTATACTATGGATCTGCGCAAAGTAACGCGTAATTATATAAACTATACTACGATTTCATTTACAATTAGTGAACAATGAAAATCGGGAATTATGCCGCATATGCCACTCTTTGGCTTGAACACTTTAAGCACTTTGTACAAACAAAAGCTTGACGCAGCTTCCAACAAACAAAACTTACTACTGATTGAAAAGGACAGGCGATGTATCGTCAATTAGGAGATCGAGCCGCGATGCATGCGATCGATGGTGTACCGAGTAATGTGAAGCATCATCGGCCTCATTTCCATTCATTCGGTGTTTGTTGACAATCTATCGTGCGGTGGCGCGGTCAGAGGGCGCGGCGGGGTGCCCCTCTCGGCTGCAGTCAGCTACGTGCGCCCGCGCCCCGCGCACGCTGCACGCTGCACCGCTGCGTGCACCCTTCGCGCACCCTACGCGCACCCTAAACCGACTGCACCCTCACAACTCCGCACCCTACGTGCACCGCCGCTCCACCGGCACGGCACGGACGGAGAGTCTTTGTTTACGCCGCCTGCGCATGTAAGTTATGCACTGTGTACTAAGCGCCTGGGTCTTAAGCAACGTTTGTTTATTTACTTCGTGCGTGACGTAATCCTATCGCATACCTACGTCATTGAATTTTAGAGAATGACTCGGGAGTAACTAACAACTTTATTAAGTTTATGTTAAATAATGACAATCGAAGGGAATGATTAGTAAATTGGTAATCAATTAAACACTTGAAATAAATAAGGCACTAAGTACCTAAAAATTAAAATTCGAACTAAGTATGCAATTTGGTTATAAAGGCTTTTAGAACCAAATTCCATACTTTGTTCGAATTTTAATTATTAGGTACTTAGTGCCTTATTTTCTTCAAGTGTTCAATTTACGTATCATAAATTTATTTCTTTGGTATCGGTTAAGTTTTACGGTTTTGAACTCTACGACCTTATAATAGAGATTAAAATCTATTGTTATGTATCTGCTTAGTATGTATACCATAATTTATGAAATCTGTTGAATTAACAGTTTAATGAAGGTAGATAAATAAATGTAAGATATTGTTTTAAGTGACCATTGCTAGAATTGAATATCACATTCACATAAAATATCCACACTCATTGCTGACAGAGTGTCGAATTTATGTAACTTGCGAACTATCATCTACTACATTTTACAAAAGTTATTAATTATTTTACTGTATTCCTGATTACTGATGAAAATCTATCTAATACTAAATGTAGAAATAACACACGGATTATAGCATGTGCTCATAGGATTATAGCTGTGATAACTTTTTTACTATGGAATTTTGAAAAGTAACGCCTATTTCTCTAAATTAGCTAAACATTTGTTACGTTCGTTCTCACGTTATGTCTGGTATATAAACTTTGAACTAGAACTTTGAATTTAAAAAATTGAACGAGGTTATTTAACCTTGTTAAAATTCAAAATTGGAACCATCCTAGTGTAAAATAAATCCATGGTGAGTCTACGTAGCAGGGAGTGAGTTGCAATTTGCGGTGTCGGGACGGCCGGTCGGAAGTGGGAGCGCAACGGCCGCACACCTGCCGGTCAAGCTGGGACGGTGACGTCCATAGACAATTTCTTATCTTTTAATAAATACATCACTACAATTTGGACCATTGACCTATTTACGGGAACTAGTAAAAAAATCCTTTTTTTAAACCATCTAAATACTATAAGCTAAAACCTCTGTAACTTAAAACAATAATGCGTTCCTTTCTAAAACCTCTAAAACTTAAAATACACGATCTCCATAACTTTAATTAACAATCAGTATGTAATATATAAGAATACATTGTCAGGAGCTGAGCTCCTAAAAAAAAAATCGGCAGAATTTAATTGGTGAAAATCAAAAAAAATATTGAATGTCCTATTTTGGAACAATGTTTGGTTACGTGCTTCAAACATGTCGCAACAATCAAAAACATCAGTGGCCTTTTCTGGAACACTTAGATTAACCCACAACACCCCGACCCTCACTTTTTATTAATCCTAGATAAGATAAAAACTATAACTTAAAAATTTTGGGCGTCCCTTGGATTTTAACTTACGGAGGTTTTACTGTAGTTAATACTTGCAATTGTTTCAGTTAATAGTTAAAGTATGACAACAATAATGAGAAAATATTATAATATTTTAATATAACATGTGATAATAGCTTATTTGTTTAAATACTTCCCTAAACTTTGGATTATACTATTAAATTTATTATATACTATTAAATTATTATACTGTTAAATTTAAGCAGAATGATTCGTACTTTATGAAATGAAATGAAATAAATTATTATACTTGTACATCATAAGAGTGACTCACACCGCCTATACCCCTATGGTGATTTTCTTACTTGAAAAAAAACACCAAATCACCTTATCGATCAAAATACCATACTATGAATACCAAATATCGTTTCGCCACGTAACCGAAGCATCATCGATTGTGCTTCCTAAACTTTGAATTACATAGATTCTCTTAACAAAAGCGGATTACGTACAGCAAAATATTTTTTTGTAACTTCATCCCTACAATCGTTTCGTCCCGTAACTGAAGCATCATCAGGAGATAAGCTCCAAGAAGGATCGTAATACGTGGGGAAGGTGTTTAGTGCTTGTATGGTTTGTTGTTGGTGGAGGCATTTGTGATACATGTGGTAATTAGTACTGCATGTATAAGGCACTTACTAGCTACATACTATACTTAGTATACATTAACTATACTTACTAGATAATTTATATAATTTATAGAATTAGGCGTTACTTTGCGGAGATCCATAATACAGAAGTAATGTTAAAATTATTTTGCTATAATCCGCGAAGAAATCGCATTTGGTCGTGGAGTCTATCTCCTGATGATGCTTCGGTTGCGGGGCGAAACGATTGTTGAGTTTGTGATAGTGAACGTGTATAGTGCTTGTGTATTGTGGTGGCGTCGGTGGAGGTTTGTGCATGTGTTTTTACGAATCCTGCATGTATCAGGTATGATAACCGATTGTCCACTTACATTTAGCATTATATATATTTTCTATTTTACTTCTTCGCTGATTATGGCACAATAATTTTATTATTACTTTTGTATACTTACTAGCTTCTACCCGCTTCATTCGCGTGGATTGTTGTCGTGTGATAGGTTAATATATATAATAGATGACGCTCTTCACTGTCATCCTGTAGAATTAATAGGATTTCTATAGGCTATATGTTGCCCCGGTGTATAAGAAATTATTGTGCCAAATTTCATTGATATTGGTTCAGCGGATTCGCTGCGAAAGAGTAACAGAGAGTAAATCTGTACTCACTAACTTTCGCATTTATAATATTAGCAGAATATGAACGGTTTGTGCTTCCTATACTTAGCATTACTTACTTCACTTTCTTAATTCACTTATGAGCTGTGATAGCCCAGGAGGAGGTCACGGGTTCGAACCCCGGCAGATAACAAAGATTTTTTCTGTAAAAACTTATGTGTCTAATTGATAATTGCAATTTATCACACGCTTTTCGGTGAAGGAAAACATCGTAAGGAAACCTGCATATCTCTAGCGAATTTAGGAGATATGTGTAACCTACCAATTCTCATTGGAGCAGAGTGGTAGGTCTTAGCTCCAATCCTTCTCTCTTCTCTCAAAAATGGAGAGAACAGGCCTATTCCCAGCAGCGGGAGAGTAACTGGCCGCTACTTTACTACTTGTATATTTCTAAGATACTGTCTCCTTTGCTTTCTCATTATTTCTCTTTATTGTATTAGGGCACATTTAAGGCTGCTGCCTACTCAATTATAATAATTCTATGGTAATTTTACAGCAAAGGACAACTGCCATTTCCTTGCGAATTACGCAAAAGTCGATTCTCATGTTTATTTTGTTTGCATACATTTCACAATCTCCTTTCAAATCCTTGTTATGTAAAAGTGGGTATGTGACACGCGTGGCGCAATCTTGTTTACACAAAAATATAACAGCTAAGGTCCATTATACGAGAGCTGATAGATTACGTTAAGGAATACGGAAATGGTATACTAAACTAATAAGATACTGTTCAAAATAATAAAACACAATATTCATCAGATGTTTGTAACAATAACAGCAAATTCTAACATTAAAGTTATATTTATGTGGTATTCGGTTGAGTAGAACAGACCACCCCATTTCTTACCGAGGCGTCGTAAAAGGCGACTAAGGTAAGTTGACCTGTTGTGTGGTATCCGGCTCATTACTTACTGAGGTGTTCTATATCAGGTAGTTAGCTCAAATTTCATTTGCGTGAACTGTTGTCGCGTGATAAGTTGATAATAGATGGCGTTTTTCAATGTCATCCTATTTCGGTTAAATTAACGAGATTTCTATTATCTATATGTATTCCCGGTGTATAAGAAATAATTATGCCAAATTTCATTTGATTTGATTGATTCAGCGGAATCGCCGTGAAAGAGTAACGAACATACATCCATACTCACAAATTTTCGGATTTATTATGTTGGTACCTAGGATTCCAATTGTTAATAATGTTTTCGGTCCATTTTCTCATTCATCACTCCTTCATCATTCCTCATTATCATTTATGTTTAGCCTCATTTCTATTTAGCCTCAACTAAATCAGCGAGGAATTATAAACCCCCATCGGAAAATATTCAATACCCGACCGTTGGATATAATAAAATAGACATTAACCTGGTAGATATTTCTTTTATAGCAGAAGTAAACAGATCCCCGATAACTAATTTCAATGTAATCACGATTACGGAAAGAGGTTGGGTAGATAGGTCAAAGTCCAGGTAAGCGAGCCACGCCAGACGTGAAATAAACAAAACAGTCTAAAAATCGAAGAAAAAATCATCGCAAAACTCAGCGCCAATAGAGACTGACCAGACGTAGTTGTTTTAAATATAACTAAAGTATTCATCATGATGCTCTGATGTCTTTACGAATCATCATCCTCCTGCCCGTATCCAACTCTAAGTGGGATCTGTACAACATGTTATAAAACAAGCTGTCACATGATTTAGCTGCGACCTTTTTACGACCGCCCGCCTGCCTGACGTCAACTTACCTTAGCTGTATTTTACGACACCTCGGTAAGAAAGAGTGTGGTCTATTTTACTAAACCGGATACAACACGGTGGGTCGACTTACCCTTAGGTAGTCGTATTTTACGACACCTCGGTAAGAAAGAGAGTGGTATATTTTACTAAATCGTATACCACACGGCGGGTCGACTTACCTTAGTCGCCTTTTACGACACCTCAGTAAGAAATGATGGTGGTACTATTCTATTCAGCCGGATACCACACGGCGCACACGGCGTGTCTTTACGAATGTACAAACTTATATCTATAGTTATAAAAATAAGTCCCTAAAAACTGTCTGTATGTATGTGATCGAGAAAGCTACTTTACTAAACGAACGTGAAATTCTTCCGGAAGCTTTAGGTTAATAGTACATTACATGAGTTTTATGTAAATTGTATTGTAGAGGTCGCGCGGTTGTAAAAAAACGCGTCTCTTGGGAACTATACTCGCATGCGCCGCGTAAACCAGCAGTGATACAATAAAGTAATGTACTAGAGAATTGTAGATCTACAAAAGTAGAACAAAAAAGTCTTCGCGAGCATGTCTCTGTCTATTATGGTTAACTTACAATAACCGATTTTACATAATTTATAGAATTTCGCTTTACGATTTTGGTCGTGGAGTCTATCTCCTGATGATGCTTCGGTTGCGGGGCGAAACGATTGTTGAGTTTGTGATAGTGAACGTATATAGTGCTTGTGTATCGTGGTGGCGGTGGTGGAGGTTTGTGCATGTGTTTTTTACGACTCCTGCATGTATCAGGTATGATAACCGATTGTCCACTCTACATTTAGCATTATATATATTATCTATTTTACTTCGTGTCGTAAAAGGCGACTAAGGTAAGACGACCTGCAGTGTGATATTCGGCCGAGTAGAATAGACCACCCTCATTACTTACCTCATTACATACATATACATTGTCCTTTTTTGGGACAGAGAACATACTCATACTCTTAAAATATAAACCCTACCTCTGTTTATCGATGTATCGTGTGCAGGAAACCATTAACTCTTCGGAAAACTATATCCATTGTGGATGTTTCCGAAACCAATGTCCAGAAATTGTTTTTTCTTAAAATTTTACGGAAAAAGTCCACCATGCAGATTGGTCGGTTGCATATCCCACGCTCAGTATTAAAGTCCTTATTGCGTCCTTATACCATACTAAATGTAAAGATCACAAGCGATTGCACTTACCAACTCTGTAAGGGTCAAACCGTTTGGCTATCACTATCCCTATATTGCATTTATTTTATTAAAAAAAATTATTAATAGCCTTTTCCCGCAATTTCGTTCGCGTGGACTGTTGTCGCGTGATAGATTGATAATAGATGGCGCTTAGCAATCATCCTATTCCTGGAGAATATACAGCCTATATATTATTCCGTTGTATAAGGAATAATCATGCCAAATTTCATCAATATTGGTTCTGCGAATTCGCCGTGAAAGAGTAACAAACATACATCCATACTCACAAACTTTGGCATCTATTATATTAATAGGATTCAGATCCAGATCCTTCTAGTGATTCAACTATTTTAATATAGAATCTTTCGAACTTTCCCCGTGTCACCCGTCATACAGTACGTATATAAAACTGCACGTGACTTGTACCTAATTAGAACGGTCAGAAAATAGCTGTGAGTAGTACCGGCGATGACGTCGGGCTGTGATCACAATCAGGTAGTCGCGTGACGCACCTTTGACGGATGCGGACGTCACCGTATATGACCGCACCGTGGACTGTAATAGACTCCATCACTGTCGTCCACGTGGTATTGAAACACTATGGATATCTATCATCGTGCGTGATGATCAGATCACCAGTTTTATAATTACATCCCCGCAAAGTCCCCTATCACGTAAACAAATACAATGAGGTTTTCTATTAACACTATTGTGCCTAATTCATTTTTGCAAGTTGTCACACGCTTTTCGGCGAAAGGTAACATCGTGAGAAGAACAGCATATCTCTAGAGAATTCTGAGGACATATATAATTTATCGATTCACTTTTGTTCAGCGTGTTGGGTCTTAGCTGTAAACTTTTCAGAAAAGTAGGGAGGAGACTCATGCCCAGTCGTGGGATAGTAACAGGTCGTTTACAGTTATAGTCCAGTATCAGGAATTTTAGCAGCATTTCTATACAATCTCTGTGTGTATGGTTCAATATGACTAATTTCATTTACGCATATTCGACAACGTAACATTTATTGCGCCTGCGTAGACTTCACGAGTTTTCGTGTTATTTTTTTGCATAGAATTAATAAATTTCTTCTGAACAATGTTTACATTCAAAATGATTAACTTCGTAGAGTTTGTAAAGCCATCATTATTAATCTATGCGCCTTTCGGATATCGACTTTGAATATGAAGCACAAAACCACTTGTTGAGTTAAAAAAATATTTTTAAATCAATTACCATAGACACTGTTTAAGCGAGGACGTATTAGCACGACTCAGTAAAGGCAAGCATATATAAACTTGTTTTGCGTCATGTGCATCTATCTAATAGTCCGTCCATCTGTCTAATAGTCCTGTGCATCTATGGACTAATACACATGCACATGACTAGGCAAGGAAATCATCCAACAAGAATATCGGATTTTTCCTTACTCGTTACGGTTAGTACATTTTCAACATCGACCTTTAGAAAGTTTCGTGCGTTTTGGTATTCATCAATAGAGCGAACAAGGTGACATGTAAAGTTATATATTACTAACTTTTACCGGCAACTTCGATTGCTTAGACTGTTGTCGCGTGATAGTTTGGTAATAGATGGCTCTTTTAAATGTCTATTCCTGTTGAATTAACAGGATTTCTATAGCATTTAGGTAACCCTGGTGTTTAAGGAATAATTGTGCCAATTGTTTTAACGGATTCGCTGTTAAAGATCAAAAATACATCCATAGTCACAAACTTTAGCATTTATAATTTAGTAGGATAGGATTAAGTAGCATATATTATATATTATATATAGGCGCTTATCAGAGATGTAAATAACGATATGTGCCTCGAGGGAGGGTGAAGAATATGTGAGTAGAGAGAGGTAGAGCCAGAATTGATGAATGATAGGAGATGGAAGAGAAAAACATATTAGATCAACCAAATACGTACGATAAGGACAGGGAAATGAATTAATTTGTAGTATACATTTTTTTTTGTAATCAAATAAAAGTATGTTAGTATAAGTTTATCGATTTAAGGCAATATGTTGTGTAAATCTACAAATTAATTTGTTTATTATCAGCACCAAGGCGCAACACTAAACATAAGTATGTGATTCTCCTTGAAAATCAGCTATCGAGAGTATATAAATTCGACAGTGTGGCGACCGTAGATATACAGATACGCCTTTGTTAAATGGATCGAATAGTTTGGTCCGGACAGGTCTATTAGCTTTATTTCGGACAAGCCTCGTGCCGCCTCCTTGCATTGTGTTCTAGTCCATTGGTCGCCAAAGTGGGGTGTAAGTACCCCAGGGGCTACGGAATATGATACTTCAATCAACACTTTCAGGTACTTAAAAATACATTTCACCCTTACTTATTGTTAACATATCTATTTTTATATTAAACTAGTAATATCCTGCGGTTACACCCGCGTAATTTTTAACTTTTTACACCTTATTACATTTTTATTAAGTATCCCTATTTTTTAATGTAATATAGGCTATGTTGCTTAGTAAAGATGCAGCTTTCCAACGGTGAAAGAATTTATGTAATCGGTATAGTAGTTTTCGTCTCAAAACATTACAAACATATAGCCGTGTGGTATCCTTTTGAGTAGAATAGACCACCTTTATTTCTTACCGAGGTGTTGTAAGAGGCGAGTAAGGTAGGTTGACCCGACGTGTGGTATCCGGTTGAGTAGAATAGGCCACACTCTTTCTTACTGAGGTGTCGTTAAATACGACTAAGATAAGTTGACTTCAGGCAGGCGGCCGGTCGTAAAATAATAAGCCAAATCATGTGACAACATGTTTATAACATGCAAATAAAGGTGTATTACTAAGAAACACATGATGGTACATGATGGTAAGTAAGTACATGATGGTAAGTAGTAACCGTCAAAAGATGTACTACAATTTTTGGTAGCCCTTTGAGTTTGTTAAGTTGGTATTTTTAATTGTATCGGTAATGTGATATGAAAATCAACCTTAAGACTTTCTTTAACACAGAATATAAATAATAGGGATAACAAGTTCATTTTATATTAGAACTAGTAATATCCCGCGGTTTCACCCGCGTACATACCGATCTCAATGCAGTGGCATGTCTACTAAGTCGCACTACAGATTTATTTTTGTTAAATCATATCATCAATAGTTTCGCAGCGCATGCGATGACATATTTTTATGGCTAATTTTTTATACCTTATTACATTTTTATTAGAGATCCCTATTTTTTAAATGTAATATACCCTATGTTGCTCAGTAAAGATGCAGCTTTCCAATGGTGTAAGAATTTTTGAAATCGAACATTACAAACATACATACAAAACTTTCCTCTTTATAATATTAGTATAGATATAAATAGACGATGAAAAAGTTTGGAGATCACTGCTCTAGACATATCGACAATAGTGTCGCGACAGGCGGCCCGCTCGCTGAGACATCGACTTCGCGCGATGTATTTATATAGGGTGACCATTAATTGTTTATACCATTGATATAATATTGCGTTCGTGTGGTGAATGAATGGTTATCACTCACCACACGGTAACCTATGATCAACCTTTCTTACGACACGACAGTACAACTATCATTTTATATTTTTACTCATATATAAGATTATTGCAAAGTTCTCACAAATATTGACATTAAAGAAACAGCCTTTAAAATTCCTCATAATTAATATCCATAACCCGATATACCCCTGTGTGATCGGACAAAGGGATGTAACTCCTATGAGTAACCTTAATGAGTGGCAAAAATTATATTGTCATATGTAGCAATACATTTTTACACTTTCTTTTACACTTTTGCAATTCTTCTCAAGCGCGTGATAAAGTTCGTTTCGTAAATAGTCTCTAGAGTAGCTTATAAGGGTTTAAATACACAAATCATTGGTAAGGATTACGAACTCCGGCTACTAAGCTTACAATGATGTGGACTCATAATTCTCCTACATCTGAGACAGCCGTTGTTTAGTAGTATTATTAGTGCGTCGCGAAATATTTAACGGTAGAGCGTTAGTTATCCGCACGAACTGCGAAAAGCCGAGGTTAGTTCTTAGTAGGACCTGTGTTACGACAATTATTCCTTACTATTAAATACAATCGAGCAGGAACTCATAATGAATACCTAAAAAAAATATTTTATGTTAAAAAAGCACTAAACACGCAGTTTGATCGAGCTCCAAGTTCAAGTGCAATGGTTCTAAGTCGATATTGCGTTGTAAGTTAAAATTTGTGCAAAAAACTTTTAAGGAGTAGCACACTCACCATTAAGTGTATACCTAAACTAACAATTACCCTAACTAATTATATCTCGACGGCGGCCTAATTACTAGAACTAAATTTAGGATATTCCAAAATAAAAGCAGACATATAAAGCAAACAAAACTAACCGCACTATTATTATTTCTCCACTGAAAATCCTCTTATCCCCCTCTAAAAAAGCTTAAACGAAAATCGAGGGTGGTCTATTCTACTCAGCCGGATACCACACGGCTTTTATTTAAGATTAAATTAAATAATAATTTTATTTGCTAGAATGTTGGTACATAATTTTGTTGGTCATAAACATGATTAATGGCAGCCGTAACATTCACAAATAGTATGCAAAATAACAAAGTAAATCTCCTAATAAAATTATAATACATTAATACAATAAATCCATTACAAAATAAATGCACATAAGTTGACATAGAAAACATACAGATCCCCGCCGAGAGTTACACGGTCTCACTGGTCGGCTGTCACGGGAAAATCTCCGTTAAGTATTTTAAAGTACAAAAAGAAATAGTAGTTTATAGTTTTCAAATTGGCGTGGTAACCCTATGTATGTACATGGAAATGAAGCGAGCCACATGTCTGGTATAATTGTAGCGCAGTGTGAGCGCGCTCTAACAGTCGAGAGGCGATAATGAGGAGTGCAATGGTGACGTCAGGAGGCGCGCGGGCGAGCGCGGGGCGGGCGGCGCGGGCGCGGGCCGCTCGGGACAGAGGACGGAGCCGCGCGCCCGTTCATTGTAGTTTTTCGATTATTGTTTAATTAGGGCGAAGCGGCGGCGGAGCGGCGGCCAGGGCACGTCAACGCGCGGCCCGCTTTTCCGCAATGAACCAAATTGTTTCATTAAACACGATTTATTTTAATCTTTAAAATTTGAACACTTGAAGTAAATAAGGCACTAAGGTACCTAAAAAATAAAATTCAAACTTAGTATGCAATTTGGTTCTAAAAGCCTTTTAGAACCAAATTGCATACTTAGTACGAATTTTAACTTTTAGGTACTTAGTGCCTTATTTACTTCAAGTGTTCATTTAAATGAGTTAATCTTGTATGTGTATATATTTATATATTCAGAATCTCGGAAACGGCTCCAACGATTTTCCTGAAATTCACCATGTAAGGGTTTTGGGGCAGAAAAATCGATCTAGCTAGATTTTATGTAAAAAAAAGGATTGTTTTATCCCTGTTTTGGGGTGGAATAGTCCGGAATAGGAGCTGACCCTCGCCCTGCACCGACAGGCGTCCCCGAAATTAGATAGATCCCTGTTTTGAGCATTAAAAAAACACTAACATTTACATTGAATTGAATTTTCGCCATTAACTGTCAAGTCAGCGTAGCTTATTCGGGGAACGGGCAGCCTCTAGAAACGTAAATACCTAAGATCGATCCCAATTAAATTATTATTTTTTCTTTTTTAAGTTTTTTTTTTTTAAAAAATTACCACCCAGATATTTATTATAATATACGCACATAAATGTAATTACGTTCAAATTTATTAGTCTACGATCGGTTGCAAAAAGTTATTAATGGCTTTTAATACTATAATTCTTTCGGTGTATTTTATTTTATTAAGAGGAACAGAATAATACTGCTCGACGATTGCACTGTGTTACGTTTTTTTGTGATACGTTATATGTTATAAATTAATACCATTGCGCTGTTGATTAAGACTCGTATGCAATCAATATAATATATTAAAACACGGATAATCTCTTGATATTTGTTAAACGTGTGTCTATTTACATAAAAAGGAAATAAAACATGTATTCATACACAAGTTAAAGCAAAATATGTTTATTTTGATATAAACATGTGAAAAATGTTTATGTTGGTAATATGTTTTAATTATAACCAATGTCGTATTTGTATAATCAATATACGATAAATGCACAAATGCGTTGGTAAAAACGTTGTAATGTTTAAATATTTGTTATTATTTGACCCCCGGGATTTGATCCACGATGCATTTTATGTAAAATATAATGCATTTTATGTAAAAACAAAAATAACTACATTTAGGTAATTATAGATTTACACCGGTAGCCCCACTTCTTTAAAGCAATAAAATACTCTGTTTCTTTAAAGTTTACAATAAATGAATCTCAATTTTTCATAAGTTAAGGTCCAACTGTTTAAGAGTTCAAACTTGAAAAAGGAATTGTAATTAATCCAGTAGTTAGTCGGCCCGTGATGCGCGCACAATGGCGGACCTCCTTCGTGTTCCGTGTACATATTTCTCATCTCAATTTTTCATAAGATTAGGTCCAACTATTTAAGAGTTAAAACTTGATAAACGAATTGTAATTTATCCAGTAGTTAGTTGTTCGGTGATATGCGCACAACGGCGGACCTCCGTTGTATTACGTTTATATATTTATAATAAAGCCTTTATTCATTCCACAACTTTACATGTTTTTATTAGTTTGTTGTTAATTGTGTTAAGTATTGTTTCTTAATCTGCGTTAGTATTATTGGTATTAGTATATGTTGTGGACCCCTTTCGGGTATAGGCCTCTTCCAGCTGTTGCCACATGGAACCCTTTTTGGCAACGTTTGTCTAATGTTCCCCACCAGTTTGTTTAATTTCATCCATCCATCGAATTTAAGGTCTCCTTCTTCGCTTTCCGTTTGGTCCGTACCATTTGGTCGCTTCCAGGGTCCAGCGATTATCACTCAGTCTTGCAACGTGACCTGCCCACCGCCATTTTTGTTTTAGAGCATATTGAAGAGCGTCTACTGTTTGTGTCTCTTTCCTTATTTTGTCACTTCTTACTTTATATAATGATCGCATTTCGAGTATACTCCTTCTCCATAGCTCTTTGGCACGAAACTATTTTACAATTTATATAGCCGCGTACAATAAACGTGTATAATTAGTAGCGGCGCAGACGGTGCGTCGGTTGGTGGCGGCTGGCGCTATCGCGGGCGGCGACCGCCGGGGGCCCGCGGGGTGGCGGCGCGGGAAAGAGCGCGTAAAAAGGCGAGCGGCGGGCGCGCGCGGATCCGCCGCCGCACGCCGCGCCGCGCGCCTTTCACGAGGTCGACGGCCGGGGCCCGCCGAAACCGACCCCGGCCCCCGCCGCGCCGCGCCCGCTCGCACCCGGCCACCCCACCCCTGACCCCCTTCACACATTTTCCCAATTTTACCGGCGCGACATGAAAATACACAAACTAAATGTATCCATAAATTACATGTATGCACAATCTACATGTAACATCGTTCTCGTAAACTAAAGCGGTCAAATACTCTGAACTATGAACTCCGCCTGCCTGACGTCAACTTGCCTTAGTCGTATATTACGACACCTCGGTAAGAAGGATGGTGGTCTATTCTACTAAACCGGATACCACACGGTGGGTCAACTCACCTTAGTCGCCTTTTACGACACTTCGGTAAGAAATTAGGGTGGTACTATTCTACTTAGCCGGATACCACACGGCTAATCCTATATGTTATCCATATAAGCTTGAATTGTCCATCAATAATGTGCACGGACAATTCAGCTCTGAAAGTGTAACAGACAGACAAAAACTTATGCATTTATAATATTTAAACATAGATATAGTCCAAATTAGTTAAACAGCAAATTATATCGATGTCTCAAATAAAAGAAAAATGGATTCCTGCCCGTCAATAGTTAAGCATTTTTAAATACTAACATTTGAAAAGTGTGCGTGCGTCGTAAAGAATTATGAGCTTTATATATATCAGAAATAAAGGCGAACAATAAGTCCGAATACTAATGCACTTCAGATGTTTTTGACTTAGTTTTGCGTGTACTGAATGTGTGCGTTTTATGCATGTGCATAGAGGCTTTTTATTTGACAGATATAATGCTTAGACATTGGTCATTCCTTTTTAGATCGCACACAACATCTTTCATTTTTATTTAACTGGGGCTAATTACAGTGCTAGGTATAAATTAAAAGTTTTATCTACATTAAAAATACGTTTCAAATAAATGCTTGCCTTAATATGGAGTTCAGTTCATAATTCATTTTGTTGTCCACAAACTTAACATTTCAGGAAATTCGTTTCGGGACAATAATAATAATATCAGAATTAAATCATGAATTTAATTTAAGATTTATTTAATATGTGACCCTTATTTATTTATACACAAATTTACATTATATTTTTAAATATTTTCTTTATAAAATAAATACAAAAAAAGCATTTAAAAAAATATAAAAAAATTGTTGATATAGTGGGGTCGGCACATGTTATAAACATGATGTTACATGATTTGGCTACGCATTTTACGACCGGCCGACTTCCTGACGTCAACTTACATTAGACACCTTTTACGACATCTCGGTAAGAAATGAGGATTGTCTACTCTACTCAGCAATATACCACCTTGTACTACTGAATCTAAATGCTATTAAATTTTCTTGATTTTACTATTATATTATACGAATTGTCTTTTGTGTATCAATCCTGAGACAAAGCAGGTTATTTTAGCTCATTTGCCAAAAAAACCTACTACTAGTCAAAATATGGAATCTGAATTCACAGACAAGACTCTTTTGATGTAAGCGTTTTTATCTTAACTGATTAGTTTGCATTTCCTTTTACATAAAGCAGACTTGACCAAATTCTTACTACCTTGGAACATTTTTTTGTTTTCACTAGCGATTAGGTTGTATTCAGAAAAATGTATAATCTAGGTAAGTTTCCTTTTTTAAAAAATCCCTGTTTTCGGGCACTGAAAAAATTCTAAAACGTAGAACCAAATGCAAATTATATTTTAGCTGTCATTCATAAAGTTGTGATGTGGATAACGGACGGACTATAGTGAAAAAACCTGTGTTCAAGATTTTGTTATTATCAACCTTTTTTTATTTTTTAATTCTTAATTTTTATAATTAAAAAAGCGGTTACCCAGGTACTAAATCATAACGTCATGTAATAACTTTTTTATTTTATTCGAATTTAGAACGCTGTTTAGTATAGAACCTTCCAATTGTACATATACATGAAAAACGATAATTAACAGTCAACGTGTCAAAGGAGCTATTAACAAAAATTACTTCTTTTATTAAAAAAAACACCTCGCTAAAGTAGGAAACAGCATGGATCAGCAATAAGTGATGTCGCATTGTCAACTCGAGTACGTAATCCGACATCTATATTTAGGATTCTCGACTCTCGCGACGCTACGCAACTGCACCGACACGCGCACGATTCGATTCCCGTCCTCCAAACAAACTTTTCCCTGACGTAACCTTAGAAATAAGATACAGTGGAAGAAAAATATTTAACAACACGCCCACAACGCGATCGTACATACGACGTTGCCGACAATAAAACATCCATTAACATCCAGTCAGATTTGACGTCGAGCTTTGCCCACCAAGTCACATGATGTGACGTTTGCGGTAGATCAGGTAGCATAAAGCAAGACATAAAAATTTCTTATTAAAATAAACATAGGTAAAAACTTTGAACATTAACTTGCTAATGATAAACTATTTACAATAATAAAACTAGTCTATAAACGCCGTGTGGTATCCGGCTGAATAGAATAGTACAACCCTCGTTTCTTACCGAGGTGTCGTAAAAGGCGACTAAGGTAATTCGACCCGCCGTGTGGTATCCGGTTTAGTAGAATAAACCACCCTCTTTCTTACCGGGGTGTCGTCAAATACGACAGAGGTAAGTTGACGTTAGGCAGGCGGCCGAACGTAAAAACGCAGCCTAATCATGTGACAGCATGTTTATAACATGTTGTGCCGACTTAGAGTGGGATAAGGGCAGGAAGATAAAGGAAAACTAGTCTATAACTTGTGAGCACCTTTTGTTAAGTTAAAAGACAAAAGAAAACGGATTTTGAATTAAATAACGACTTATTTCATGTTACATAAACAACAAATAAAGAGAAAATTGACATTGATTTATCTTCAGACTACTAATTTTAATGAAAGCTTAGTGCTCAGTAGAAGTAGATTCCCATTCGCAGATCCCTTTGTGATAAATTATAATTCGAATACATTATGTGTGGTAAAGTGTCGTAGTTGCGTGTAGCGAATGGACGTGCGCACTCATCGATAGTATCCGGGCCAATGCCAGCGGTACCTAAACTAGAAAAGTATTGTCCTCGAATGTTCCGAACGATAACCGAATTGTGAACGGATCTAATAACAACTCTGTGTGGAGTTGAGAAGGCTTAGATTCGCGGTGCGGAGGAGATGAGGTTGCGCGTGAGATATGTGGAGTCGCGGCATGCGGGTCGCGCGGCGTTCTCACGCTTTGAATATTCCTGCTCCCGGCTGGTTCCCCCCGCGCCGCGCCCCCCTCGCCCCCCGCGCGTCCCTGCTACCAGCGGCCCTTCAATGACGTGCCCTGACTCCCACTCCGTGTCCTATAATTGAATGAACTTGACTAAGTATGTTTACATCCGCGCTCTACGTACCCTCATGCCTGTCAAATTCGTTCTCAATATTTATAAGCTCCGTAATTCTAATTGCGGCAACCCCTTAGCGTTTAAAATTACATCACTGTAGATAAACATTTTTAGTTAATAGAGTATATATCCGGATAAGCTTTAGATTAGACTCTTATTTTACGACCAATAAAGAGTAAACAACTTTTCATATACTCGTATACACACTAGTAAAATAGCGGTCTGTTACTATCCCAAAGCTGGGCGTAAGCCTCCTCTCTCTCTATTGTTGGAGAGAAGGCCGGAGGCTGCTCCAATGCGGATTGGTAGGTTACTCATAGCCCCAAGAATTCTCTAGGCACAGGTTTCCTCACGATGCTTTCCTTCATCTAAAAGCGTGTGATAAATTGAAAAACTTATTGGTGCCTACCCGGGGTTCGAACTCGAAACCCCTTTCAACGAGTCACTGGTCTCTCCTCACCACTGCTATCTATATACATACACTGCTATCTACATATGGGTATGTATAAAAATACATACATTCATCCAACATAAAAATAACTTCCAACATAAGTTAGCTCAATACTAAGTTACTTCAGTACTAAAGCGTTCTTCTTCTTCTTCTTCTTCTTCTGGGAGTAGTGGCTTTGCATGGCCATAGGGCCCAGTATCACTATGACCATTACTGATCTATTGTGATCGCCACTGACTACAGTTCGCTGCTAATGCAGGTGACCTCCAGAAATTCCAGGATCTTTTTGGTAGCGAGATCTTTCACCTCTTTTGGGCGTAGACTATGCGACCCTAGGAGAGAGTATCGAATGTGAACCAGCGCAGGACAATCGCACAGGATATGCATGGGTGTTTCCTCCGCCTCTAGGCAGAGTCTGCACGATCCTGTGTCTGACAGCTTTAGGTTTCACATGTGTTTATTTAGTCCACAGTGCCCTGTAAGCGCTCTCGCTAGTTTACTTAGATTAGTTCTGCTAAGCGCTAAGATTTTACAAGTAGCTCTTTTGTTAAAGGCTTTCATAGCGCTTTCGAGTGTTTTAATCCCGGACTATTTCTCCAAAGATTAAGTGTGTGATAGAAGCAATAGGTTTCCAGAGTAAGCATGGCCAAACTTTTTGGCCATACTTACTCTGTTTATACTCTGGTTTTACCAAACCGTTACTTATATAGTGCTAGAAACAAATATAATAACCACCGCAACTGTTATGTGAAAGTTATAAAGGATTTCTAAATTTTGACTTTATTTTCATTTTTTATTTTCAGTATTCAGAAACATTTTCCAATCCACGATTATACCGCTTTATGGAATATAAAATTACAAAGAACCAGATTTATTAATCTTATATCATCACTTGGTTTATAGCATGTTGTGCCGATCCCACTTAGAGTGGTATAAGGGCAGGAGGATGAATACATAAGTGAATTATAATCCTGTCATGGCAATAACACTGCAGATTTAGATAACAGACTTGTTGGTCCAATACAAGTCTTTATACACAATGGTACCTCGTGATACGAGTCCCCTGACATAAGGTGATTGCCTTAGATGATAAGAATGTGTGGATATAGCTCTCTTCGGATCTGTACAAGACAGGAATGACGAAATGTAACGAGTATTAAAAATTAAATTTTTAAAAGAGCAACCGCCGAGTTTCTTGCTGGCTCTTCTCGGAAGAAACAGCTTTCCGAATCAGCAGATTCGAAAGCACTTGTTTACAAGTTTATTTGAATAAAGAATATTTTGAATTTAAATTGGAATATAAGTAAATACTTGACGACAACCGTTTTAAAGATTAAATTTATGAAATTTGGCGGTCACTGCTGACATATGTAATTAAAAAATGATATCCACTACTTAATTCTTGTATACACTAATCCGAAGCACAATAATTTAGTTATTTTATAGAAATGCGTAAAAAGTTATAAGCATCATATTTTATTATTCATTTTGATAACAACTTTAAACGATGTGTTAATTTGAAAAAAAAATCCAAGTAAAAAAACTGTATTATAAAAAACAAATATATTTCTTTACGTTAACGCAATGTGTTATTACTGTATTCCATAGATATCAACATATCCTTGGCTTACCTTACTAACAGGACCTTTCTAATTAGAACTCACGTGTTGTGAAAATATTTTAAGTCAGGGTTTCTTAAACTTGTCGATAAGTAGAACCCTTATTTTTTATTTATTTCTTTTTATACATATATTTAGAAAAGAGAAAGAAATAAAACGACACGTATAAAGGCGGACTTATCACTAAAAGGGATCTTTTCCAGTTAACCTTTGAGTAATAGAAGAAAAAGGACAAGAATTGAAGAAGAAAGATAGTACGAGTCATATAAAGAAAAAGAAAAAGTTAATATTAATTTAACTATTTAATCTATTAATAAATTTTGGTAAAATAAATAGATGAATACATGCTACTAATATATAATTACTTAAGATAAATATTTTCTAGTCTGTAACTTAAATACCGAAAGGGAAAGAGATTTAGTAGTAGATCCTTTTTAGTAGTAGTCACTTTTATTGAACCCCTGGTTTGTTTCAATGCTAATAATCTATTTACAAAAGTAAACAATTATTTCAGCGACCAAACTAAGATCTTTGATTAAAATGTTATATTACAGTTTTGTTTCTACTGTTCTTAATACTTTTTTGAAGTGTTTATGAAAATACTTAATTTAAAAACTTTGAAAGTAAAAAAAGGTATAATAACGACCTGATACTATCCCACTGCTGGGCATATACCTCCTCTCTCCGTTTTTAGAGAGAATGTTGAAGTTTAGACTCTCGATGCCGCTCCAATGCGGATTGGTAGGTTACAGATATCCCCAGAATTCTCTAGACATATGCAGGTTTCAAATCCAATCAAATCAAAATAATCTTTATTCACATAAGCTCTTTCAAGCACTTTTGAATCGTCAAGGATCAATGTGATTAATGAAGTACTAGCGAGAAACTTGGCAGTCAATCTTTTAAATATTGTCAATATTTGTCCATGATGTTTTCCTTCACCGAAAAGCGTGTGCTAAATTGCAATTATTACCTCAAAACATAAGTTGGAACAGTAAAACTCATTGGTTTGAACCCGTGACCCTCTCGAGAGACCGCACGGTCTAACTGCTGGGCTATCACAACTTAACTTTGAAAGTGGTTTATGATAAATAAATATAAGAAAAGTGGCTAGCCTATGAATAGTCTCGAAAGTTCTCCCAGAGTATTATTTAAAGGATTGAGTATGTATATGTGGTAAGAACATTTAACTATCTACTTACGATTTTGTTACATTTCAGCGTCAGACAATTTTTCTATTTCAGAATGGCTCGTCAGCGCAAGGATCCCACGGTACGGACATGTTCAATTCATCCTTGACTTACATTAATACGTACCTTTTGTGCGGGACTCGGTTTCCGTGAGAACGGAATAGTTAAAATTTCATGCGGCATTCAGAATAGATTAAAATTAGTGGAACAAAAGGACTGCTCTACGTATGTTAAATGTAGCTACCGGCCTACTTATTCACTTCCATATTTAAAAGGTTATAAGTATTTGTTTTTACGGTCAAAATTAAGAACTCAAATATACTTTTTTCTGCTTTCTCCGTAAAAATAAGTTGTTAAACAAAAAGAAATATTGGTTTAATTGTATATATTATGATATTTATTATATATCACTCTAATATAGTATTTTATATTTTATATTACATTTTGTTTACATCGACAATAGTGTATAGTGTATAAAATACGAACTGAGTATAATAGACGAAGTCAGAAAAAAGCGCCCATTGTACAAAACACGAGAAGTGTATGATAAAGATGGTATAGACATATAATGAGGAGGGATGAAAATCATGTGACCAAACGAGTGTTAAGTATAAATGTGGATAGATATGTGAACAAAGGGAGGTCTGAAAAGAGATGTTTAGATTGTGCAGTGATGAACAGATTACGGGAAGCTCCAACGGTTTCTGAAAATACTCAATGATTTGATAATGCATTCATGAAGCACTGAATTCGGATGCAGTGTAAATCTAAAATGAATGTAGTGTAAATCACATAAGCTTATATATAAAACTCTCGTCCTATATACAAAATACTCGTGTCACATTCTTAGTTACCTTAATCCTTAGGCTTTGCCGATTTTTATGAAATTTTTATATGCATATTCTTTAGGTTTATGAATCGACTATTTCTATTTTTGCCATTAAGTGAAAAGAATTTGTCCACTCATTACATTTTTTTTTGTACGGAATTTTATTTTTTTATGTAGAATTTCTTAAGAAATAATTTATATGGCAAAACAGTTTGCTGGGTCAGCTAGTCTTATTGTAATAATTAATTGTCTTGTAATATACAATATTATACAAGTAAGTGTAAATGTATGCTCGCGGATTTCCATCGGATATCCCAGTCGTGTACACAAATCACGACATGGAATTATTGAAATCACTGCACTTAATAAATTCATTTCTAGAAAAGCTATCATTCAGGAAACCGGAAGGTAGCATATGTGAGTTATGTTACTTCAAAACTATAAATTTCTAATGTGCATCACATATTTCAAAGTTTAGGGCTGATTGAAACTTGTTTTTTTATTTAGAAGGATTTCTGATGCTGTTTTGATTATAGGGCAAAACCATTGTTGAGATTGTGGTAGTGAATGTGTGCGGAGTAGCACGGTAAATATGTGCTTAAAAGAAAAAATAGAAAGTATCCCAATAATGAAAATAGAACTTTATATCGTTTTTATTTGAAAGTAATGAAACGACATTACAAATTTCTGTTATATCGATATGCACTTGAGAATGTGATATTGCTCTATTCAGCCCCCACAAATACTTTAAATGGGGTTCTAACATATCGTTCATTGATAGATGTATGCGGGCTCCTAATAATCCTTAATATTGAGTGATCAATAAACAAAACATATTTATTTGAATTCAATTTACCAATTTGTATTCTACTACGATTTTAACCAACAATACAACAATCAAAAATGGCAATACAAAAGACTGCGGGCATCAAAATTAAAATGAATTAAAAAATAATGATTATAACATTTTGCGATTAGAAATTAAATCTATGATTAGCTAGGAACTTTACAGTAATGCAATATTACCACAACCATCCTTAAAAATTGCAATCTCTAAGTAAAGACTGTTCAAAATTTGGGGATCTTGTTTTATAATATTTATAAATATTGATACTAGATTTTGTATTTTATACGTTATATACCGCGTACTGAGAATACGAACTGTCTCAAAAGAGGTTCGATTGGAGCTATCTATTCTAATTGGAAGATACAATTTCTGAATTATACTTTACTAGGAGTCCCGCCCCAGCTTCGCACGGGTATAAATCATATAGCCTATGTCACTCAGTGACAATCACAGTATTTCGCTACTCCATATTGAATTTTATTATACATATAAACCTTCCTCTTCAGTCACTCTATATACTTAAAAAAACCGCATCAAAATCTTTTGCGTAGTTTAAAAGATTTAAGCAAACATAGAGATATAAGGACAGACAGAGAAAGTGACTTTGTTTTATACTATGTAGTAACGTTTATAGCTACTATTATTTTGATAATTGTCATATTTTTACCATACTTATCCAAAGACTAAATTACGTTTAGCTGTCATTTATGTTTTGTTTTTCCATGTCATAGTCGTTTTTGCTATACCACGTTTTATAGCGACTTGACGGGATAAAATAAATGCGGTCGAACGGAGTAAAAAGTACCCTATGTCCGTCTCCTGGTTCTAAGCAATCTCTCCACCAATTTTCAGCCGAATTAGTCGATCCGTTCTTGAGTTATAAATAGTGTAACTAAGACCAACTTTCTTTTATATATATAGATATAACATGAAGATTTAACTAAACGCACGAAGTAACCGCACGTACAAAAAAAATCCCAGTACCATAACAATACACTGGTAATGGACACATTTACTATCACAATCTCAACAATTGCTTCACCCCGTAACCGAAGCATCATCCAGAAATACTCGTAGAAGAAAAATCGCATATATTTTGCGTTTTACAGGCAATGTTTAAGAATTGTTATACGTATCTAAAAAGTGTCAAGGAAAATCTACCCTCGTAAGGTAGACAATCTACAAATCTCTATTTTACCAATCATGCTAGGAATATATCGGTCAATAGGTGTGCATTAGTAATAAAAGAATATGATTAAGTAGTGATAAATTTACTAACTAAAATTTTAGATTTGGTACAAGTGTACGAGTAAGTCAACACAAGCAACTGCTGACATTAAAGTTGACAATAGGTTTAATTTTATAATTTATTGCTATTAGTGTTAAACGTGGACATTTATAACTTTAACAGAGAGAACTAAATCATTTCATTATACGTAATTCGCGTGTTATAACTGGTAATATACTAGTAACAAGTTCAATGGCTTAAAAGCCTTGTTTAATCAACACTAAATATAAACTGATGGAAATCCGCAAGCGGGCACGTGTATTAGCGATTCGACAACCGGACGTCCGTCTTATGAATGGACACGTAATGTTTTTATTAATTGATAATGCCTGAGCATTTTAAAGTTAATTATTTATAGTTTCCCAAAGTTCGAACAGTTAGCGCCATAATATTACTGATCTTTCTTAATGGAATAGAGAAAATCTGATACTGACTGCATTCGAAATGTGCTGGAGGCGAATGCTTCGAATACCATCAATGGCCAAACACACAAATGTATCTAACATCATCCTCCTTTCCTTATCCCACTCTAAGTGGGGTTGGCACAACATTTTATAAACATGATGTCACATGATTTGGCTGCGTTTTTACGACCGGCTACCTGCCTGACGTCAACTACCTTAGTGGTATTTTACGACACCTCGGTAAGAAAGAGCGTGGTCTATTTTACTAAACCGGATACCACACGATGGGTCAACTTACCTTAGTCGCCTTTTACGACACCTCGGTAAGAAATGAGGGTGGTATTATTCTATTCAGCCGGATACCACACGGTGGGTCGACTAACCTTAGTCGCTTTTTACGTCACCTCAGTAAGAAATGAGGGTGGTACTATTCTATTCAGCCGGATACCACACGGCGTTCAGACAAATGTATCTAACGCTGCATAAAAATCCTAATGTCAACTAAATGTCTTCAGTGCATTCTTTCGTATTTCGGACACATAATGCGAAAAGGGGTTGGTAACCCGAAAAACGGGTCATTGTTGGCAATACAGAAGGCAAGAGTCGGTCGAAGTCAGTCGAGAACAGGATGGGCTCTAGGAAACCTTATTCCAATTCTTCTTCCAAATCTTAATGTAGGATACACATCTAGTCACGTTCGTCAGATGCTTTTTTCTCTGACGTAATTTAAGAGAGACGGATATAGTTTAAGTTATTAACACCTAACAAAGAAAAAAGTTGTTTACTAACTTCTCTCTTTTATAATTTATTCTACACTAGCACTTACATGTCTGCCTATGATTCCACTCCTCTATTATAATAACTCTATGACAATAATAAACGAAAATAGAAATAACAGAGAATATTTTATAGCCCAAGGATCACAATAGTTTTTAATCCGAAGCAAATTTTTTGCAAATAATAAAAAATAACAATATCGCTGCGATATTGTTATTTTGTATTATTTGCAAAAAATATTGCAAATAATTTGCATAAAAGATTAGTGATAATATTAGTAATCTGCTGGTCAAAGCACGATATATCTTATTAGGTATATTGTGCTTTGACCAGCAGTAATATTTTACCAGGCTCTTACTGTTTTAATTTACTATCTAAGGAGCCGGATCCATAGACGCCAGCCTCAATATTATTATAAGCTATTCTGTTCACATCAGTTCGATGCGTCTCCAAATAGGACATTGAGTGACAGCGTGAGATTTATTTGCTGTATTTGCTGCGGCAAAAGCTTTAATAGTATCAAGTTCTCATCACAAATCAATATCAACAAATCTAAACATTATTTTGCTTTAATCCATACAGAGTAATTCAATATTTAATAATAGTAATATATTATAATATGTAGAAGCTGCAGATAATAATATATAATTGAATAATTTGAATAGTAGGATATTTGAGCAAAATATATACTATTTTAAGATAATTATATTATTTAATTACCCCCCCCCCCCAAGCAAGCTATGGTAGCCCAGCGGTAACACCGTGCGCCTCTTTCGAGGAGGTCTAGGGTTCAAACCCCGGGCAGGCACCAATGAGTTTTCTAGTAAAACTTGTGTCTAATTGATAATTGCAATTTATCACACGCTTTTCGGTGAAGGAAAACATCGTGAGGAAACCTGCATATCTCTAGAGAATTCTGGGGATATGTGTAACCTAAAAATCATGTGTTTATAGAGGTAACATTAGGATGTTTAGGGTCTGTTTCACAAGCTACTGATAAAGTGTCGGATAGCTAACCGGCAAATAAACTAAGTAACAGATAAATGTCTCTACAAAAAGACTAAAAAGTGAAAAAAACAAATCGCGGCCATTTTGAAATAGGTATTTGCTATCAAGCAGATAAACAAAATAACAGCCACAAGATCTACCTCTTAACTAATTTGGGGACTCTTAGTGCTGAATAAGCCTATCAGAAACCTGAAAAACGCAAAATTCCGAGATATGTGTCAGATATGTTCCGAATAAGCTAACTTGTGGAACAGGCCCTAATTCTCCTAATTATAGGATGTTAATAAACTTATCATACCAGGTAATGAGGTTTTACACCAAGTATGAAAATTATGTATATTGTCCAATTGATTCTTAGTAGAATATGAAAAAAAAAAAACTATACCTAATAAATTTCATAATTGCAAAAAGCTTTCGTTGGTGCTCGCATGCAAGGGTGCACTTTTGAAGGCAGAATCTGATTTATATAATTGAAAAATAATGACTGAAGACTAACTAAAAAGAAAAATTGCCCCTGACACGTCCCTCGCATGTTCCGGAATTAAGTTGAATCTTAGAATTAAGTATTAAAGTATTCTCTCCGTACGCAACTTAGTAAACGACTGTAACTATTCATGTATAAAAATAACTGCTATATCTATTTAAGAATTAAAAGACGCTATAACTAGATGCTTCTATTAATGTAATGAGTTTAAATACTCTATGAACTTTGTGTAAAAACATTAAGGTTTATATAATAGATTGTAAGGGTGCTCGCAAGACTGAACGCGTTTCCGAGACTATAGGCTTACCATATATTCAATAACTATTTTGGGACTAATTTTTTTTTTTTTTTTTACCAACCCAAAGTGTATCAGAATGGTCAGCATTCACTAGCCAGCTGATTTACTGCAGCAGTATAATATATAATTATCTGTGTGCATCTCTTCTGGATAGAAGAAATATCTAGTGGTAATCCACTAGATTATATATAAAATAAAATTCTTAGACACAATTTTTTGTAACTATTCTCCTCCAAATTTTCTACATTCATTCTTGTATATTTTATCACAACTATATTACATATATAAGCCAGCCACGATTACTTATAGCTGATTTATAATTATTAATTTAATTGTTTACTACCTCATTAATGCAAAATTTATGTTAATGTCATATTTTACATATCCAATAAAAATTACTTAATAAATAAAACATAACTTAATTCAATACAATTTTTTACAATTCATCCTTGTCCGATGGGACAGTGCGAATAACTAATAAATACTTTGTAATTGCTTTCGCTAATCTTTGCTTTGTGATAATATATCGATAGATATACGAATATAAAAAACAAAGATATTTACTGTAGTTTGTAAAATAAGCAAAATTAATCAGTTAGGCGAAAGCAGGATACACTTAGAACTAAAATCATCAAAAAAACATTCATTCATTCAAACTTTTGCGTAAAAAACTAAACATAAAACTTCATTCATTAAAAACTTTTGCATATTCTATATTTTTATTTGCTCTGTGCCCTATGTTGTGATTGGTCCATTATTATTTCATTCGTGCGGCAGTCCCTTAACGTTTTTGACCAACTAACTGTGAATTTATATCCTAATGATAAATCCTAGGCCTAGGTATTGTGAAAAGGACCAGAATTGGCAAGTACTCTGTTTTTTGTAATCTGTCACAAACTGACGTATTCCCTAAACGTGTTTTATATTAAATACAACGGGCCCAGCATTTCGCGAAACGAACAAGAAAAATCCTCAAAGTGCGTCGAAGCTGGTGAACATAGCGCAGCTTCGGACGACGCCACGTACGTATTTTTAACTCGTGGGGCCGCCGCGCTCAAGCTCACCTTTCGATCTATTCCTAGCCGTCTAAAATTAAACTTTTGTCTCGATTACTTTCCTGCTTATTAGAGGATGATTGAGATGCGTCGCAGGGGGCGCCTGAAATACACGCTGTGATATTAGCGGCTGGTCGACATCTGTCACCTGGAGCGCCAGCTTTTATATCAAACATGTTGAAGTAAAGGTTACAAGCTGCGTCGCTCTAAGGAGAAACTCGCGTATATCTTAGAGAATCGACAGTGTCCTTAATTTCATGCAACGCAAACTATGTAACCAAACGAGTGCTAAATATGAATGTGGAATGATATATGACTAGAGAAAGGCCTAAAGAGACCATGGATGGATAGTGTGAAGTATGACATATAAAATGAAGTAGCGCCAGAGTTGAGGAGAGAACGGAAGAGAAAACATGTCTTACTTGAATTGATATAAGGTCAGCAGAATGATGAAGTCCTCAATTTCATACATAATCAGGAACTTCAACAAAGCTGATTATTAAAATTTATAGAATTGTACATCTGATTACTATCAACAAATATAAATGTTTTGTTCCTTTAGTCATATAAAGATATTAATTATAATTCTATGTAATGACTTCGTTATGTATTTTATACTCATGCAACATTTACCACTTCGTCAAATATAACTCAAGCGTAAATCTTACATAAATATGAATAGTCATTGCGTGAAAGGCTACAGAAAAAGTTTGTGACTAAGAACCCCGAATGCAACGTAGGCGGGAAAACCCGACATTAAAAACATGAGCATAGCCGGTAAGAATTAGGGCTATGATTGTCCTTAATTATAGAAATAGACAATTTTTAGTAGTACGCTACATATGTCAAAGAAATAATAATGTCGCATGATTTTTTATTTTTTAGCTGTGTACGAATGATCAAGTTATGAAATATTGTTATACACAAAGTGACAATTAGATAGATCATTCCTAAACTATGGATTACTTTGTAATTAGTCTATGGAATTTGATATTTATGACGAAAAAAGCGAATATCTGTCGGTGAGTGAAGCAACAACACATTTACTTATCTTTAAACCTTTGAAAAAGAGAGACAGATGAGTCTTATTTGCTTTCTCCTTATTGTCGATGGAAGTTTATAGGAGGTTGGTAGATGGAGGTTGGAGCATTATGTTGGCTGCCGTGCTCTAGTATAATAAATAAATCCATGGAGAAGTCTCGTCATAAAACTAAAAAGCTCCACGAGCTGGTTTCTGTGAGCAGATATAAACAATATTATAAGCAGATATGAAACAGTTCCTACATTTTTAGGTTAGGCTGACATTGACAGAAACTTAAACTAGACCACGAAATGAGTCATAAATAATTTATTGTAAGAGTGATTAAAATCACGAATTAGTAATTTTGGAATAGAGTTAGTACACTCAACTTAGTAATAGAGTTAGTACATTCATCATAATCAGAGACTGTATTTCATACTAAATAGCCAAACGTAAAAATATAGTGGTACTGTATTTAATAGGGTACATTTTTGAATAAGATTGCATTTTACTGTATAGATTTATTTTTCTGTAGATGCTTAGAAAAAAGCTTTCACACGTAGAATTTCTCACATCCGCGAATTAATCGCAAAATTTCTGTACGATGTTTTCGTGTGGTTTATCCCCTGATGGTTTGGGGGGGTGAAACAATCTTATGTATAGAAATCAGCTATAATCGCGTCTTATTTTATCGGATGAGCCCGACTAATTTCAAGTCCATACCTATTCATCAGCTCTTTATGCGACATTATCGGGAACTCTTTTCTTATTCAATATACTTCAAATACAACTTAAGATTTTAGTTGCTTGAATTTTGCTTTAAGTTCCTTTAGAGCAGTGTTTCCCAACGTGGGGCCCACGACCCAAAGGGGGGCAATTTGATGGTATTAGGGGGGGGCAACTCGACACCAGTGTAAGCCTTTCGTTCTGGGTCTTTAAGTGCAATGCTAGATTTCGGCGCCATATTTAACAAACAAAAAAAGCAATTTTTCATCCTAAAACCTATTATTTATTTTCTTTAAGTGAACAATTCAATTTTTATATAAAAATCTATGTATGTTACTTGGGGGGCAAATAATTTTTTTACGTGGGGCATAGACCAAAAAAAGTCAGGCAACACTGCTTTAGAGCCTCTTTAAACAACTCTATGATTACTAAACAGAAAGCACTAAAATATACTTACATTTTACCTTCACTTCCGCATCTGTTGTGCGGGACTCGAAGTCACGTTACAGAGCGCGTCGCTGACACTTCTACGCTACCCAAAGTCACACCATTAGGGTTGAATTTGGGCCTTCGCTACATTTTTTGCCCCATCCGACGACCTATTTATGAATGAACACAGCGATGTCTCTGCGTCTATAACTTTATGAATGATTGAATTATTTAAATTATTTCACTATATGTTGCGTTTGTTAAAATAATGTATGTAATGCTATATGAACGAACCAATATTGTTCTATGTATCTAATTTCGGGGACACCTGTCGGTGCAGGGTGGGTGGTCAGCTCCTATTCCGGACTGTTCCACCCATTTCCCCATGTTGGGACAAGGGTTTCACTGCTGTCCCGACAGTGTCACCTCATCTAATCTAACCGTAGCTCTTACGAACCGATAATATCCCTGAAGAGGATATTTGTCAGATCTTTAACTTCAATTACATCCTAGTATCTCCCATCTTACCAGCGGATACATAGGGCACTCAGCCATAAAGTGTAGACTCGTTTCTTCCTCTCCACACTCTGGGCACGCAGCATCTTCTGTTATGCTCATTATTGACAGGTGTCTGTTTAACAGGCAGTGCCCAGTTGTAATGTCTGTTACAAACCAATATCCTTTATCATACGCTGTACATGTAAGATTAGTAAATGCACGTATTACAAACCACAAGACTACGCAAGCACTGCATATATTCACAACATCAATCTAAACGATCGTTTCACTCCGGACTGAAGCAACATCAAGAGATAATAAATAAATAATACTCAATATATACTTCTATAATTTTGTATTTATTTATTTATTCCTTTATCAATTGAAAGTACCTTTTACAGCCATACTAAAGAAAAAAGCACCAGACTAGCTTCATTTATTGTTGGTAATATGCAGCCCAAATAGACCTAAGCCTGTGTTATACTTAGCAAGATATGGTGTGTATTCTTTCTCTGCAATATTTTTCACCATCCTTTGGAAACAGTAAAGTTGATACATAATCAACAAAACGATTTATAATTGACTGTATCTCATGTATGATAGATTATCCATAGCTATGATAACTTTCTCCATTGCGAAAATAACATCGACCGTACGCTCCATTTTGTCATCAACTAAAAGCAAAATAAACAAACACACTTTTGCATTTCTTACATCAGTACACATAATCATCAGTTATTGAGAGATTTGAGGTGGCCAAGACCCGTAAAAGGTTGTAGTGCCGCAGGAGGATAGGGAATCATCAGTTATTATAATATAATTGTGTGCTATACGAATATTTCTATATTATTGGACAATAAAAAGTAAAATTGGCTTTATAACATTATTAGACTTTGAAAATGTTGATACATACAAAAATTACTATTTAACAGTTGCTCATACTTTCAGTTAAGTCACACTAATTCATATTAAGCCTAAAGGAATTTAAATGTCATTTATTCGGTATCGCGATAAGAGCGGTAAAATCACTAATGCATTGTTAAGATAAAGCACGACAGGAAATAGCGGAAGATAAGTTCCACTCCAGATGCATAATATCATACCGAATGGAACCACTTATTTATAGAAGCACGCGCGAACGTGGGGCGAGGGTGGGCCCCGTACTTAAATTGTTAACTTCTGACGAAAATCCAGCAATCGTGCTGTCAACGTCGACATAGGGGCGAATACAACGATCTGTTTATAATTGTGATAAATAAAAAATTGGGGATGTTCGAGCCCATAAAAATATTCTCGTCGCGTTCTCTGGGGAAGGGCGAGAGGCAGTCGGGCCATGAGAGAGCGCCTTTTTTCGTCCCACCCAATATATAATCTACCATCTGATAATTAAATCGCATCGTTCGAAATACCACTTTCGTAATCGATAACATGTTTTCGAATCGTCACGACGCATACTTTTACACTACGGCAGACGTAACGAATATGGAATCCAAAAAGTTGTAGACGCGTTCGTGGAATCCATATCGGAGCGTATGATGAATTTTAGGTGAAGAAAGTCCGGGTGGTGGAGATAGAATGCGGCGGGATCGGCCGACTGGTTTCTAAGTCAATGTCGTTTGGAATGCAGCGGGGCGGCGGGCGGCGGGCGGCGGGCGCGGGGTCCGGTGCATCGCACGGTGTCGTCGCAAGTGGCCGCCGCACTTGTCGGCGCGTTTGAGTGCCGGAGATATTCGGCACGGTAACGGGCCGCGGCCTTCCTGGAATCGGTTACCTGTTGCATTCCTGCGCCGGCCGCCGAGCCGACCGCCGCGCCCGCCGCCGCAGCCGAGCCGCGCGCCGCACTCTCCCCACGATGCACCGCGCCGACCGTAGCGAAACAATATTCACTGTTTGATGCAATGGCGCTGGATTATTTAACAGATCGGAAACAAAGTAATGCTAGTAATATTTTCCAAAATGATAGAATACGAGCTGTGATAGCCCAGCGGCAAAACATGCGACTGTCCCGAGGAGTTTACGTTGTCTAATTGATATTTGCAATTTATCACACGCTTTCGGGGAAGAATAACATCTTAAGGAAACCTGCATATATCTGGAGAATTCTAGGTTTATGTGTAACCTAAAAATCCGTGCTCCTACCCTTCTCTCCAAATACGGAGAGAGGAGGCCTATGCTCTGCAGTAACAGGCCGTTATTTTACTTTACTAATGATAGAATTGTTTTGCTATAATTCGCGTTGGTTAAGATAGTCTATGTAATGCTAAGTGTAGGAAGTACAATCCGTGGAGAAATAGAAGCTAGAAGAACAAAACACCACTACTACAGAACACAAGCACTGCACACATTCACAATAACGATCTCTACGAAAGTTTCCGACTCATCATCATAAGATATGCTCCACAACAAAATCGCAAAACTTCTATATGGATCCAATAAGGATCCACTTACCATACCACCATACGTACGTACCATACGTACCATAAGGACCTCGATCTAAAAAATATCTGACTTTTTTTGAGGACAATTTTCTGCAACAGTCGCCGGTGTTAGCTTGGTTACGTCAACAAGTTCAGCTCTTTTCAAGCTGTAGTAGCCCAAGGTAAGAACCGTACGACTCTCTAGAGAGGATCATCGGTTCAAATTGAAAAAAAAGAGTTGTTCTATTAAAACTTAGGTCTAATTCATAATTGGAATTTATCACGTTTTTTGGTGAAGGAAAAAATAGTTAGAAAACCGGCATATCTCTAGAGAATTCTTGGAATATGTGTTACCTACCAATCCGCATTGGAGCAGCGTGGTAGGTCTTAGCTGCAACCCCTTTCTTCAAAAACGGAGAGAGGAGGCCTATGGCTAGCAGAGGGGTAGTAACAGGCCGATAACTAGCTCCTTTCCGAACCCTACTCGGCCCACTTGAAACTTCTAGCCCCATTCTCCTTCCAAGAATGTTATCTTCGTTCTGCCACCACTGTAAAATGTCGTAAAACGCGACAGTATAAAGAATAGTGGTACCAATGACTTCTTTCGCATGGAAATTTGTGATAGCTTACCCTCAATTATGCGCTTTATTCTTGTCTCCCTGTTTTCGAAGGAAAAATGGCATGTTTTTATATTGGAGTAGCTGTTCTCGCGGCTTCACCTACGTAGAAATCAGTGCGTAATTGAAAATTTGAAAATAAAGGTATTTATAACGAGTTAACTGTAAGAGACATGTTTTTTTTGTATATTTTAGTTGTACGGACTTTTTGTAGTATTTTTGTAAATCTACAATTATTTAATATATTGCTTTAATGTATCTCTATTGGTTTACTCGGTGTTTTACTCTCAACAGGCGAACTTACAACTGCGCTACATCTTCAAAGCAAATTACATGAAACTGTAATCCACTATTAACTTAAACCTTCCGGAAGAATTGCACTACCTTTTGGTAAAAACCGTATGAAAATCCGTTCAGTAGATTTTGACAAAATCGATCACATACAGACAGACAACTTTTGGGGACTCATTCCTGAGGATGACTCGTAGTCGTTGTCAACTGCTCGTTTCCAGGAGTTGCCGACAACTTGATATAGTGCTGTACTGATGGGTATATTCATTTGTTCAGATATTTGGTCTGTACATCATTTCGGACTTCCACCTTTGGGTCTCTTTCTCTCTACTTTTCCTGTGACCATCAGTCGTTCTTAATTGTCGCTAGACCTACGAGCAATGTGGTTAAAGTATCGCAGGTTCTTCTGCAAACAGACACAAGACAGTCGTTGTGTTTTCACCATTTTTAGTTTTTTAAGGACGGAGACATTAGTGCGACAGGCTGTCCAGGGGGTTCTCAGTAACCGAAGCCAACACCACATCTCGAAGGCATCGACCCTTTCTCTATCGGAATGTCAATTTTATGTCCTGTCAATTATAATGTCTTCAGTCGCCCCTTTGTGCTTCGTATTCCTGAATTGTTCTATACAGATCGATAAAGAAAGACAGCGTCATTCAGCTATATTCTCTGCCCTTATCCCACCCTAAGTGGGGTCAGCACAAAGTGTTGTGATGTAATTGATGGTGATGACGACCGGCCACATGCCGGTCAACTACGAGTACCTTAGTCGCGCTTTAAGACTTCTCGGTAAGAAATGAGAATGGTTTATTGTACTCAGCTGCATACCACACGGCAATGTTTAACTATACATTATAGCCATTAAAAAGTATATAATAATACGAGATGTAAGTAATTATCAAACTTATTTCAGGAAAGATTTAAAACTATTTCACTTCTAAACATTTCTCCTCACAAGCAGTAACGGCGGTATCTCATAAATGCGCCGGATTTACAAGCTGGTTACCATTACTGGTGACCGTTATAAGATGACCTCTAACAAATATTAGATCGCTTACTTTATAGGGCGCTAGCAGTGCTGTTGCTTCCACCGGATTGGAATGTATCGGTACAATGTAATCGAACTTAAATAGTGTATTCGATTAGTTTGTAAATTTTTGCGAAAAATTTAACGCCGTAAATACGGCGTTAAATTTTTCGCAAAAAAAAGCTGAAGAAATTATTTCGGAAAAATTTCCGAAATAATTTCTTCAGCTTTTTTAGGTTCAATTAGAAATTCAACGACTTTCTTGTAAATACCTCTCAATGTTCAGAGCCTAGCTTTTTTTTTTAAATTTCAAGGAACCCTCCATGTATCAGGAGGAAAACGGATATTCCAGTTCTATTTATTTTATTGCAGATTATTTTTGTATTATGTTGATCCACAAAGTACCGCCTAATTCTATAAATTATAAACGTTTCGTTTAGTTAATAATCAAAAAAAGTCGACGTAGATTCATCTCGAATCCCCACCAGCGGAACCAGCTTCCGAAACTATCGGTTGCTTTTTGTAGTAATCCTACAACGACTAGCGATAGGCGAGGTAGCGAAGTGGGTGACTACACTAATTTTAGTGAAGAATCATTGGATGTCCCTCGTTTATAGGGAATAGAGGAACAGAGAAAATACAGAACTTTGGGGAACTCCGACGCGTAAAGTACGTCTCGAGGACAGCGTACCGTCGATACGATATCTAATCAAATCAAAATAATCTTTATTCAAATAAGCTCTTTTAAACACTTTTGAATTTTCAAAGATCAATATGTTTAATGAAGCTGCAACTGGTTCAGAATGTTGCTCTTACCGAGAAGAACCAGACAGAAACTCAGTGGTCAATCTTTTAAACATTTTCAATTTCAAATGAACTATTTGTGATATAATCGCGAATGATTAGGACCATCCTAACAGGATTCCTAGGTTTGCGAGTTTATATATTAAGCCCGCATGCGATAAAGTATGTATCGAAGGCTTTGGCGACATCGAAGAACTGGTGTGCGGTTTTTTGGTGAAACCATTGGGGATAGTTTCGATTAGTCTGTCTACTTGTTGAACTGCGGTGTTATTGCCGCGAGAGCCGAAACTTTTATAAACGTTTTAAGTCTAGCGAGGTTTACTCTGTCGTAGACTTTACCTATTGAGCAGACTAATGGGTCGATAGCTGCTCGGAGGATTGCTGGGTTTGCCCGGTTTATGGTTTATACATATATAGATAAAGTATCTATTACGGATAAATATAAAAATGTTGTTTTTTTGTTTCACCTTTTTCGACGTCTAATCGACCCAAATCGATGCAATGAATTACAAACATTTGACTTAGTTTTAGACTTTGCATAAGCTGTTGAGCAGACTAACGGGTTGATAGCTGCTCAGGAGATTCCTGGGTTTACCCGGTTTATGGTTTATACATATATAGATAAAGTATGTATTTAGGATAAATATATAACTGTGGTTTTTTTGGTTTACCTTTTTTTGGCGTCTGAACGAACGAATCGATGCAGAATTACAAACATTTGACTTAGTTTTAGACTTTGCATAAGCTGTTGCGCAGACTAACTGGCTGATAGCTGCTCAGGAGATTCCTGGGTTTTTATTGTTTATACATATATAGATAAAGTATGTATTTAGGATAAATATAAAAATGTAGTTTTTTTGGTTCACCTTTTTTTGCCGTCTGAACGAACGAATCGATGCAATGAATTACAAACATTTGACTTAGTTTTAGACTTTGCATAAGCTGTTGAGCAGACTAATAGCTATCGATTTAGCTGCTCCGGAGATTCCTGGGTTTACTCGGTTTATGGTCTATACATATACCTATAGATAAAGTATGTATTATGGAGAAATATAAAAATGTAGTTTTTGGTCCACCTGTTTTTGACGTCTGAACGAACGAAACGATGCAATGAATTACGAACATTTGTTGTAGTTTTCTCTATACCACTACATATATTACTATTCAATAATCAAAGCACTAATTTCTAACTCCAGAACATATATATTCCGAGCCTTTTAAAACTACGCAAAATATAACCGCTAGTAATAATATTAATACAAATACTTTAAAGGAATATAAATATTCAGGCAATTAAAATGTAATTTAATTTTGGCAAGTTTAATTAGCTTAACATCCATTATCTACCTACTTGGGCTTCCACGCTAACAATAATTATATAGCTCTTTTATATAAGGGTAACCGCACCATTGCGACAAAATTGTCTTTCTTCTTCATCTATGATCATAGAGTTATTATACTAGGGTAGAGGAGTTATGGGCAGGGCTGTAAGTGGGAATGTCGCAACAAGTAACGAAAGGGAAGATGAAATCGTGTACATATCTTTGTCTAATTACATGTAAAAAAGAGAGACAGATAATATGTCTCGTTTGCTTTGTCTTTATTGTCGATGGACACATTTTAGACTGGCTCCCCTACTCTAGTTTAATAACTTTGTCTATGATACTGTTTAATAGGTAATTTTTCGATATTTAAAATTATTTGTATGCTCTGTTTAGCTGACTAAAGCAAAATATGTTACAGAAAAGATGCTTTAATAAGATTAAAATCATATACCTACTCATTATTATTTATTTATTATACTAGCATTAATCCGTTATTATTTTTTACAAAGAAAATTTTTGTTAATGTATTGTTCGTTACTCGTGGCAAATATTCGTACTTGTGATCGTTCTTTATATTTTGAAAATCTAAAATGTTATGTAAATAACTTTGGATATTATTTCATCGTGATGCATCGATAACATATTTTAGTTTATCTTCTAATGCATTTAATAGTTAAACAGTTGAAAAGTCCCAAATAAAGGAATGGATATTAAATTCTACAATTACCTAAATACAATTTTGAGTATCCGGTCGTCAATAATAAAAAGATTTAATTCTCTATTGATGTCAATTAATGTAGATTTTAATTTATTTACGTCTATTAAGTTGATTAACTAATGTCAATTACATTTTACTATTATTTATTATTTCAGCTCAATAAGAATAAATACCTTTGTATATAAAAACTCTATAAATATATAGGTATGTTTTTTATGATTTATCAATTATAGATAAAGACAGTAATTTCATAATAGTAAAACAACAATTGTACTGACATTCTAAAACTGACTATTACTAATTGATATAACTTAAAAACTTTTGTTAATTCTTACTAAGAATTTAGAATGTTTAAGCTATAAAACTCTATTGACTATCATACACCTACTAATTTCCGAGTTGATTAATAGCAACCAGACATGTTTGTCTTGTATATTGTAGCCGCCTTTAAATACAATTAACCCAACGGCTACTCCTTGCCTGTTGGTTCCCCAGTGTTCACGTAGCTCCAACTGCCGTTATTTAGAGCAAGTAAGGTAAAGCAACCGTAACACATCAACTCAGAGCCTATTAATTCTTGCATGTTGAGAATTTTATACGTTCATCACTTATAATGCATATATGATAGTTACAGCAAAAAATTTTCATTAGCTCCGTGCCACAATTTTACGTAATCTATATAGATTCATGAACGAGGTGAGCAAACGCTCATTTTTTAAATAGTAATAATAAGCGACTCGTTAAAGATTGATAACCTCGTTGGTGGGCCGCACGCAGCCATAGACACGGCACACATACGCGACGTGTGCACACATGCCGCGAGCGTACGTGCGCAGGCGCTGCACACAGAGGCGTGCGATACGCCATTATCTACATTCTAACATACACTGCTCGGTGCGCTCGCCCACAGCTGCGTTTCTTACTGCGCAATGTATATTCCCGGCCATCCATTACATCCGTCGAGTGACGTATCCTTCGCATGTGTGCCGCAAGGCGTACGTGTGAGTTAAGTAACGACCGAACGGCGAATTTTTGCTCAAAACGGGAAGTAGGTACGTTTAAAGGTTGCAAGTTAATATAATAATGTAATTGGGAAGGCTCATAATGATGTGTTCGTAAAAGGTGGTTAAGTGAGGTGGTCGGCGGAGGCGTGTCCGGCCGTTATAAGAGCACCCCGGCGGCCCCAAGTAGGTACGGCGTGTGCGTGCTTCTGTACCAATTGCCAAACGAATAGAAAAAAATAACTGTTCAATATGTCTGAATTTAGCACAAATTATTTATCAAACCGCTAACAGTTTTGATCATTGGCAAAATTTTATGCTTCCATGGAATTGTCTCGAAACTCGTTCGATTCATATAACAATATTTTGCAATACTTGCTAATTTTCTGTATTCTTGTATTAAGAATAGTGACTCGCTGATATTTGTGGCATGATGCAAATTTGTTTCCGCATTTATTAAAAGGCAATATCGTTCTGTGGTATCGCAATTGGCTTATGCAACGTCATTTTACACAAAGAACGAAAATTTGGATCAATTTTTAATTGCGTATAAAGATTTGCTTATTTGAAATATTTAATAAAATTGTGCTTATTCCAATAGCTTCAAACATATATTTCGATATTTTGTTCTTCTTACATGTACACAAAAAATTTTTTTTTACAGATTTTAGAAACAACCTTGTAATTTCGAAATGTTAGTATAAGAGAAAGGACAAAATGATTCTAATAAGAGGAGGTTAGGTACCAAACAATGTTCTTTTATTTTTTAATCTGTGCTAATACTATGCTGTAAATTAAGAAACAAAAAATAGTTAGCAACCATATTAATGGCTATTTATAGTTTAAAGCCTTTCTGTGTTCTCGTCTGTTTCGGCCTCATTGTAGCTTGCAAATATTATATTGAATGCCGAATTGCTTTGCTTCTGAAGGCACATAAGTTGTATAAGGGGACAAGTGCAAGCTTTTTTATATATATGGTTGTTGTCAACTTCAAAGGTGATGGAAGAAATTTATTAAATTCTTCAATATATAAGAGTTTAGCAGAAACTAAAAACAAACACAAATAACTGCAATAAATACTTGTAACTCTCACTAACTCAACATCTTATAATCACTGATAAGTTTTCTCATTAAGTCGACTTAAGAGACATTCTAAGGGTTGAAGAAAGATTTTTAATTTTTAATACTTGTCAAATATTACAAATATTTTATAACTTAAATTAGATACAAACAAAATCTAGCTGAAATAATTGCCTGTCGCCATAAGAATGTTTATTTAAGTATTTTCATTTTTGAATTTGGAATCATCCATAATGATGCGTAATTTTCTTAACCAACAGAATAGAATTGGTAATTCAAAAGCACTTATTTATAAGTTTATTTAAATAAAGAATATTTTTTATTTGAATTGAATACAGAAAAACTCGGGAAGTAATTTTTTTTATGTTTCAATGACTTGTATATAATCTGTAGGTAATTTTCCAAATATTTTCGTTTTATCGCTACCAATCGAAACAAATACAAATGAAAGATATGCCTGCGCTTAGCTACCTAAATTTTACATTATTTGATATCACTTATAGGTACCTATTGCATTTATCAAAAGATAAAGATAATGCTATATACAAAATCTATATCTGCTTAATACTTTGAATCAGTTACAATCAAATGTAGTGTAGTCGAAAACATTTCATTACGATTCTCAATTTTTTTTCGTGATATTAAGACAAAAAGGGCGGCCATTTTGGTTTGAATCGCTATAAAGTTCTTAGTCAGACCTTCTTCTGGTCAATGGAATTGTTTGATACAATTAAACTTCGTATTAATATGTTGCTTTAGATAGAAAAATTTAGATTTAGCAGGAGAATGATGGTGTACAATTAGAATCTGTTATTAATTATTTTACAGAAACATTAAAAATGCAAATAAATGCTGATATTTTTAGAGATGCTATAGATTTAATGTTTCTGTATGTTGGCAAAGCTGTTATAAAATTTACTATTAAACTCAGAACTATGCGTTCCAATCTCAGATTGTTCTCTCTGGTTGGGCTCTGTTTGATTTTATTACGTCTATCAAGTAACAAGTGACTTTTTATTACATTAATCATATGTTTTTCATCATCATTTAATTTTCTTTCAGCATTTAATTAATGACTGTTGGTAAATATGATAGGTAATATATAAAATGGTTTTGTTACATAAGATTTTTTTAACATTTTATTAATTTGATCTTGATCCTCCTGCCCTTATCCCACTCTAAGTGGGATCGGCGCAACATGTTTTAAACACGTTGTTACATGATTTGGCTAGGAATTTTACGACCGGCTGCCGTCAACTTACCTTAGTCGTATTTTACGACACCTCGGTAAGAATGAGGGTAGTAAAGGGTAGAAGGTAGTTTTTTTACTAAACCGAATACCACACAGTGGGTCAAGTTATCTTAGTCGCCTCGAACGACACCTCGGTAAGAAATGAGGGCGGTCTATTCTACTCAGCCTGATACCACACTTGATCTAATTTATTTTATTATAATAATTATTGGTTCTGTATAAATGTACTGTTGTGACGAATCTTGCTAATTTATTTACTTAATACCCGTGCGTATAATATGTATATTATAGTTTCGTTTCAAGAGGCGAAATGTCGCTGGAATACATTAGTTGATAATAAATGTTAATGTTATGACAGGAATATTATAATCGATCGTTTTTATTCGTCAACTCAACGCTTGTTAAAACAATTTATGAACCTCAAAAATAGTTATGACTGGATTCTAAAATATATTCAGATGAAATCTATAGTTCGTTCTACTTATTGCATCATATTGTACGTAAAATATATCTTCTGATTGAGCATTCCATAGAAAATATTTCAAATAAACCTTATTAATTTATTCGGATCTCCAACAGAATTCAATTTGAACGGAATCCAACATCCTATTCTATCCTCTCGTATGGATGAGTTTGTTACTCTTTCACAGCGAATCCGTAAATCCAATATCGATGAAATTTGGCACAATTATTTCTATACACCGGAATAACATATAGGCTATAGAAATCCTGTTAATTCTACAGGAATAGAATGACATTGAAAAGCGCCATCTATTATCGATCTATCACGCGACAAGAACGCGACCGAAGTCGCGGATAAAAGCTAGTATTAAATATCCAACAATTATCCTATATATTTTACAATGAATTATTTAGCACCAATTATAGATCACATAATTCTTACATTGCACAAATAAAACCAGAAAATGAAACGTAAAAAAAACAACATTAAGCCTCAAATATTACAACTCTGAAGCAGATCTTTGATCATCTTAATCAGATGAGAAAAAAAGAAAATGTGCAGATATTATTTCATATATGGCATTACTGGATTTAATCTTAAAACAACTAAAAATTAACACAACAACTAAATATAAAAACTTACTTTAAATTTAAAAAGTGAAATATATTTCAGACATTTACCTGTTAGATGTGTATCTTTTTGGAAGAACACTTTTTGACCAATTTCAATTTGCTGTTGGGATTTACACGTGAAAAATATTACTTGATAGTATCTTTAAGGTGAATAGCAGTTATTCGAGTAAATTAGCTTATGCCTGTTAATTTCTTACTCTTGTCCTGTAATCAAAGTTATCAAATACCTACTAATTGCTAAATACTACTAATAAACTGTCAATTTATTTTTCTAAGGATTAGTATCTTTTTTATTTTAATTTTAAATTTCAAACAATAATATAAATTTATTGGAAATACCTTCAGAAGGCGATCAAGTTTATTTATTTATTGGAATGTCTAACAGTACATATTATCCAACAAATATCCTCTATAGCTTTAAATGAATTATGTGTTATGTACAATTATAAACCTAAAAATAAACACAAAACAACAAAAAAAATAATGTTAAAAATGTTTCATTTTTGATATACGTAACATTTATTCTAGGATTCACTTTTATATTTTCTTTTCTCTGTATTATTTTTTCCAGTTTCATCAATTTTTTTATTTGATTTCTTAAATTTATAAAGAAATGTTACAATTTGATCTGCGTTTCAAAATTATAGTCAATAGATCCGATAAAAGAAAAATGCTAATGAATAACATAAACTATTCCACGATTACATGAATGCTTAAGTCACAAAATTCTATACAACTCTACTAAACTTGATACTCTTATAACATAATAAATACTAGGAATATTACCAAAGAATGTTTGTATTGCGTTTTATCGTAAATAAATATAGCAAATTACGTACAGCGTAATTATAATGAAGTTTTACAATTACTTTTGTCAATATTCAAGTCATAAAGATTATGAATATGAATGGCTTATTTCCATTAAGAAAATCAAATTTCAATTTAAGTTATTAAACAATTAAAATACCTTTCGAATGTATACTGCGTCAACAAAAAATTATTCATTTAAATTAAGTTAAGTAAATAGACCAATGTAATTAAGTTACCACGCGTTCAACAAACATACCTTAATATATCACCATTCTCCTGCCCTTATTCCACACTAAGTAGAGTTGGCACAACATGTTACAAACATGTTGTCACATAATTTGGCTACGTATTTTACGACCGCCAATAAGACATATTTTTTGACACCTCGGTACAAAATGAGAGTGCTCTATTCTACTCAGGCGTAACCACACGGCTAACCGTAACATAATAACTTAAAAACAATCTGATACTACCCCTCTGTAAGCCAAAACAACACTAACCTACCTACTAAACCTACTAACAAGAACGCTTACATAGCACTCTGAACTAAATACACACATGTCAAACTTGAAGCCGCCAGACACTAGATCGTGCAGACTCTGCTTAGATGTGGAGGAAACATGTATGCATATCCTATGCGACTGCCCTGCGCTGATACACATTTGACACTCTTCTAGGGTCTAAGGCGCTGCTAAGAAGATCTTGAAATTCTTGGATGATTCATGCACTGGTAGCGAACTGTAAGCAGTGGCGATCACAATAGATCTCCAATGGTACAGTTATATTGAGCCATCCATAGTCCCCACTCCCAGAAGAAGAAGTCAAAAGTCTTATCTCTTCCTAAAGAGAAAGGTAGAAGTAGAGCCATCACGCTGCATGATGTCAATTGCTATTACGTCATCACAAGGGTCAGGATTGAGAAAGTTTAGAGCCATCATAGCCAAATGGGTCTCAAATCTAATGTGAAAATAAACACTTATATCTCTAACTGTTGAAGGAAAATAATGAAAGGTGCATATCGCTATTGAATTCCTGCGATATATATTACTTAACTATACGCATTGGAGCACACTAGTCTCCAAAATGCAGAGGGGACGCCATTGCCCAGTAGGGAAATAACAGGCCAGTACTTTTTATAATATAGACAATTCGTTACATATTTGAACATTAGAAAAAGTTTTGCCTTCAAGTTCCATTCCATCTTCTATGTTACCAATAGCATATACTTGTCTACAATAAAGATTCGTGTATCGTGGGGCTAAAATAACTTGTATAAGACCGATAATATACAGTGCAAGCAACGCGTTCGCGTTTAGAAATTCAGATGGCCCATGCTCCAAAGATTACAGAAACAATTCATGCAGACAGCCCCTGTACTGTTCGTACGTCAACCTCCGAAGTGACCTCGACTTCTCCACCATAGCTCATCTCGAGATTACGGTTAGAAAAAAGCGAAAGAATACACCTGAACCCGGCTACATCATTGGCTTTCAATTACGTTTAAAGCGTTGCATTTAATATTTAGCCGTCTTACATTATCTTGTTAACCACGATCGCTAACACAAATACAATCAGCGTCTATGCTGGCGATGGTAATATCCTTTTGGAGATGGTTTCTACTTTCAACGGCGTCATGTCTAATTTAAATTCTTCATATAAGTCAACTTGCCAAGTGCTTTTAAATCGTATACACTACTGCTGGTTCGGAAATTTGTTCCTATCGAAAAGAAGAGCCCGCAAGGAACTTGGCGGTTGCTCTTTTAATTTCATTTCATCAATTATTATAACAAGCTACATTTAGTCGTTACTGTCTTGCACAGAATCAAAGAGTAGCTATAATCAGGCATTCTCATCGTCTATGTAATCCTCAACATTATAGTAGGGTTTCTATATCAGCCCCCTTTTTATAGTTGTTTTAAACTGCTGTAATGGCAAAGTTAAAATTGATTGCGTAATTTTGTATTTTACATACTTGCGTACAAGGCGCAAAGCAGGAGCCGCAAGTTTATATTTGTTTCATATTCTTCTAGCGCACACAGTCATACTACCAATCCACCACCGCGTTGCCCTATGGCTTCTGCAGCTTTTGCGCTCTACTCTCTGCATGACAAACCATTTTCAATGCTAACTCGCTCACCCTTCCCGCTCGGTTCTACTTTAAAACTCATTATGACATAAAAAGGCGATTAAGAAAAATTTACTTGCACGCTCCGACTTCTTTCGACTTTACTATTTGAGAAAAATGATTCACTATCTTCTGTGTTTATTCCACTCTAAGTGGGGTCGGCACAGCATGGTTTTCTCTTCCATTCTCTCTTATTATTCGTAAACTCTGGCACTATTTCTTTTAGGTATATGCATGTCTTCACACAATCCAACCATTTTTTTTAGGCCTCTCTCTAGTCGCATATCCATCAAAATTATCCTCTATGGTGAAAGCACCATACTTACTATCACATCATTCTTGTAATAATTTTTTTTTTATATTACATAAATTGTTGCCAACATTGTTACAAGTTTTATTACATTGTTCGCAATTTATTCACAAATATCTAGTAGTGTTTCAATCCTCTCTATTTACTCACAAATATATATTTATTTTTAAATAAAAAAGCGGTTTTTTTAAAGTTGCATTGCTAAGTTTGCTTTTTATACATCTTTCTCTATTCAGATAATCTATTTAGGGAAGTATTTGTAGGTTGAAAAATATATCAGCGACCACGAACGACTCTAAGGGCCTGATTCACAAATTACCAATAAACTGTCAGTTAGCTTATTCGGAACATATATGACACTTTGAATTTTGCGTTTCACAGGTTTGTGATAGGTTTATTCAGCACTTAAAGTCCCTAATAAGTTAACAGGTAGATCATGTGGCTGTTATTTTATCTGATAGCAAGTACCTTTTCAAAATGGCTGCGATTTTACATTTATAATTTTTCACTTAGTAGTGTCTTTTTAGAGACATTTATCTGCTACTTAGTTTATTTGTTGATTGACTATCCGATACTTTATCCGTAACTTGTGATACAGGCCCTTAGAAAATTTTCATTTTATTTTAAAAGTAAAATATTATAGCTCGTGGATTAAATTATTTATATTAAGGAAAAAACGGTAAACGTCAACCTAATCATTGGACTCCGTACTCTAGTTAGCAGCTTACAAGCGGTATAATAACTTACTCTTAAATTTGATATCAGCCACATATTGGAAATACCAGCGATAATTATTATGTATGTGTCATGTTATAGAGCCATAGAGGTACATACAAACTAATTTATCGAAGCAGGCGTTGCTCTGCGGCATTCCATAGTACAGAAGTTATGATAAGGTCCTGCATGTATAAGGTATGTGAACGTCGTCTCCTTCCAGCGCTTAGCATTACATAGATTGTCTTAACAAACGCGGATTATAGCAAAATAGTTTTTTTTTAAAATAAATATATGGGACACTTACACACACGGTCATCCGTCCTCAAAGTAAGTAACTTAATACTTGTGTTATGGGTGACAAACAACTGGTAAATACATACATATATAATTTTAAATACGTACTTAAAGACAAATATACACCCAGGCTCGAAGAACAAACAAATTTTTGTTAGAAAATGTTGGCCCTCGGTGGGAATTGAGCCCACGACACGCAAAGCTGAAGGCAGGGTCACTACCAACTACACCAACGAGCCAGTCAGTTCTATCATAACTATTGTCCATACAATTCATATTTGTATATCGAAAGTGTGTTGTTGTTTATCCTTCTTTTACATCCGAAAATCGTGATAGCACAGTGGTGAACTGTGCGACTCTTACTGTGGTACGGATTCAAACCTCGAACAGCCGTGAGTTATCTGTTAAAGCTTATGTGTCTAATAATTGTAATTTATCACACGCTTTTCGGAGAAGGAAAACATTGTGATGAAACCTGCATATCTCTAGAGAATTCTGGGGATATGCATAACACTGTTAAAAATAGGCTGATACAGAAAGCCTACTATACTATAGAAGATTATTTAGAAGATAAGAATGTGTGGATATAAGAATGTGTCTCTCCTTGAACCTGTACAATACAGTAATGACTGAATGTAAATAGTATTAAGAATTATATGTTTAAAAGAGCAACCGCCGAGTTTCTTGCTGGCTCTTCTCGGTAGGAACAGCTTTCCGAACCAGCAGTAGAGTTGACGATTCAAAAGCACTTGTTTACAAGTTTATTTGAATAAAGAATATTTTGAATTTGAATTTGAATTTATGTGCAACCTACCAATCCGTATTGGAGCAGAGTGGTAGGTCTTGCAAAACGGAGAGAGGAGGCCTAGATTCAGCAGTGGGATAGTATAAGGGTGTTACTTTACTCCTTTTACTTTTAATATTCGAGTGTTACGATGTCGTGATCAAACCAATATCGCAAAGATGCAACGAATACTTTTATTTTATGCTAGTGAACAGTAAAATGTGTATAAAATTATAACATTTATGAGGAAAATATGATACATAATGTAAGTGTTGTAAACGTAGTAATAATTCAATCCTATATGACGATGTCGTCAGCGGTTGTAATTGCTTAAGCTTACTTGGAACTCCCTTCCACGTGCAACTTAGGGTTGTCTATTTGGAAAATAAACAATTTCAAAATCATCATCCTCCTGCTCATATCCCACTCTAAGTGGGGTCGGCACACCATGTCATAAACATGCTGTCACATGATTTGGCTGCGTTTTTACGACCGGCCGCCTGCCTGACGTCACCTTACCTCAGTCGTATTTTACGACACCTCGGTAAGAAAGAGGGTGATCTATTCTACTAAACCGGATACCACACGGTGGGTCAACTTACCTTAGTCGCCTTTTACGACACCTCGGTAAGAAATGAAGTTGGTGTATTCTACTCAGCTGGAAACTACACGGCGGGTCGACTTAACTTAGTAACGACACCTCAGTAATAACGAGGGTGGTACTATTCTATTCAGCCGGATACCACACGACATCTTGAGAATACTGCTCATTACATAAAAAAACAACAGTATATATGGACTCCGAGAAAACTTTTTTATGTGGAAAAAGAAAGAAGATGTATGCATTACACTTATTTTTAGTACTCCTAGTATTACATACAATGAAAGAAGGAAGCATATAATAACAAAATTTAAACATGTATAAATTCACTTTTTTGAAAAGTAAATTAAAAAAAAAAACAAAAATACCTGAATTTCTATAATTTTATAAATAATATAAAATTATTACAAATAATTACAGCTTAGCATAAATATTTTATTAAAAAAAAAAAACTAATAATAAATGATTACGGGGATTGCCAGCCCTAGTGCAGCTCCCTCGCGGTGTCATTTTCCTTTACTTACCGGGTTACAACGAATTTATATTTTTCCTATGCCACTAAACTGTGCCGACTGCTCTCCAATTTCTCAAATAACATTTACCATACGATAACCAACCTTAGGTCGCAATGAATAAGGTTTAAAAATAGCTATTCACAATACCAAACCATGGTGGTGGCAAAGTACCATCGTTATCATGGTATGCGGCACACGTGTTTCTATTTCCGCCCTTTGCTTCCCTCGGGGAGCCAAGGACAGTAATAAAACTCTTACTTAATTGCGTAGTTGTAATTAATGAATATAGAACGCTTTGGGGAATCCTTGTACTTAATATCTATCAAATCTATCAAACAAGGTTCTTATTAACCCATGGCTAGACTAAACTAGAACAACTGACCTTCGCAACCCAATAGTTAACAATCAGTGACGTGGTATAGTTAATTTAAAGGTAAAGTTAGTTTATAGACGTTATCATTCTCCTGACGTTGTCCCACTCAATGTGGGGTCGGCACAACAACGGCCGCCTGCCTGACGTCAACTTACCTGGCGAACACCATAACGTAGTCACAAATATTAAAATATATATACAGACTAGCTTTTACCCGTAACTTCGTTGGCGTCGCCTGTTGTCGCGTGAAAGGTTGATAATAGATGGCGCTTTTAATATCATTCTATTCCTGTATATTTGACATGATTTCTATAGAAAAGTAATAATAAAATTATTTTGCTATAATCCGCGATGAAGTAAAATAGAAAATATATATTGCTAAATGTAGAGTGGACAATCGGTTATCATACCTGATACAAGCAGGAGTCGTAAAAAACACATGCACAAACCTCCACCACCGTCACCACGATACACTATATACGTTCACTATCACAAACTCAACAATCGTTTCGCCCCGCAACTGAAGCATCATCAGGAGATAGACTCCACGACCAAAATCGCAAAGCCGTCGATTTTGGTCGTGGAGTTATAAATTATTTAGAATTTCTATAGCCTTATATGTTACCCGGTGTATAAGGAATGACCGTGCCATAATTCATCAATATTGGTTCAGCGGGTTCGCCGTGAGAGTAACAAACATACATCCATACTAACAAACTTTTGCATTTATAATATTGGTAAGATTAATGGTACATGAATTGGTAGTATAAAAAAAATTGTCTATGGTATGTACATTTACATTAAATACTAATCAGAGAGTTGTACAATTTTATAGTGACTTTTATAGGCCTGTCATCGAGCTAATGCCTACGATAAAATTTCATATTCGATCTGGTTGTTACTTGGTAACGTGGGAAAAAGAATCGATTTGTACCTTTCAATAAATGTTTGGAAGAACTGCTTATTTGGTGGTAGCTTAACTGCTTTAGAGATGCAATTGTGTTGTATTTTATCTTATACTAGCAATCGCCAGCGACTCCGCCCGCGTGGAAGGATTAAAACCGTAATATAGGATAACCAAAAAATGGTTAAAGTGGGTTAACCTTAAAAGCTAGATATATGCTGTCTTGGACTATTATTTATAACTTTTAGAGGGGAACAATTTTGTACTACATAATTTTTGAATAACTTTTACCGTTTACTCAGCGCACGCAAGGAAAGCTTTAAATTATGCTGTTTTCGTACTACTTTTTACTGCTGTTCCTCTTCTATTCATCTTAGCGTGATGTTATATAGCCTTCCTCAATAAATGGACTATCTTACATTGAAAGATTTTTTCAAATCGGTCCAGTAGTTCCTGAGATTAGCGCGTTTAAACAATCAAACAAACAAACAAACTCTTCAGCTTTATATATTATTGTAGATTCAAACGGATGCAAAAATCTCGCTAATTCTTTTTTGATTGTCTATGTTATTGTCGGAGAAGGTTAATATGCCAAAAATCATAAGTAATAATTTTTAGTCAAGTAAGCTATTTATATGTACTTTTGAATCGTCAATGATAAATTAGATATAAGGGACCTATAACTGGTTCGGAATGTTGCTCTTACCGAGAAGAACCAGAAGGAAACTCGGCGGTAAATTTTTTAAACATTTTATATTTACTTTATTTAACCGCAGTCTTGTTTGAAATTGAGAGGATTTTTAAATCAAGGCATTTTTATCATTCAAAAGTATTTAATTGTGTAATATGCTTTACGCATATTTCTGACCTTTAATTTAAACTTTTCTGTAGATAAGTCAAATATGGACTGCGGAATTTTATTAGAACCGAGTACTGAGACCAAAGAATTAGGTAGTTGAAATTTGAAAATTTAAGAAAACTTTTTTACCTAAATATTTAAGACAATATCTATCGAGTCGGTTAGTAAATAATACAATATAATAAGTTATATTTATAGTCAGCCTTCAGCTCCGCGGGACGCGGGTTCGATATCCGCTTAGAGCCAACATTTCCTAAAAACAATTTGTTGATTCATCAAGTCTGGGTGTATTTTATATACATATGTATGTATTACTAATTATCTCTCACCCATAACACAAGTATTAAGTCACTTTGTGGGCGGATTACCGTGTATGTAATGTATTAATACTAGTATTATACCTAAATGCGAAAATCTGTTTGTCTTTATGTTTATTTCTCTTTCACTGATTCCCTAAGCAGTCTTTATGAAATTTGGAACAATTGAGGTTTATATACCAAGCTGGCATATACAAAAATATCACGTTATTTCTTTGGAAATAAGAAAAACCTCATATTTAGGTGTATTTTAAAACTTAACGTAGTTGCGAGTATAACTTTTAAGCAAATAAATTTTCTAGTTACTATTGCGATATTTTTTGAAGGCAGACATCATTTCTCTTTACTAAATCCCATATTTTATCATAAATTTAAATACACTGCATACATATTTTTTTTTTATCACACTGCTCCTATATTAGATTGTGTAAAGTATGACATGAAAGAGGAGTAGCGCCAGAGATCACGAATGATAGGAGAGAACAAGATATGCCGACCCCACTTAGAGTGGGATAGGGGCAGAAGAAATAAGACTGATCAAATGGTTGTTCATAATTCAATAAGATTCATTCATCATTCTACTGCCCTTATCCCACACTAATTGGAGTCGGTACAGCATGTTGTTAAAGAATTTTGCTACGTATTTTATGACCGGCCGCTTGCCTGTCGTCAACTTACCTTGCCTTGTCGCCTGCTACGACACCTCGGGTGGTCTGTTCTATTCAGCCGGATACCAAGCGGCGGTTAATTGAATAAAATATATTAAATAAAATATACATATTCGAATGAAAAAACCACGTTATTTCAATTATTGAATTCTCAAGTTATTTTATGAATAGTATGTATAAAATTTACTTTATTATAAAATACCTAATCATTACAAAATTTAATAAATTCTTAAATATATATTTGATTATTTCTAATAAATTCTTTTAATTTTAAGAATTATGACAAAAAAATTAGACCTATTTAAATTATTTTTTATCGTTTACTTAATAACTTTTATTTTATTACTTTTATTTACCTACGTAGTTTAGGGAAAGAGCAGTATATATTTTCAGCTTACAGCCTTATGAAAAAAATCACTGCAAACTATTTGATGAGATGTTCTAAAAAAGTGCTTGTCTAATATTTTTTACACATGATATTTAGAAAATTTAAATGCTAGAATAAAAATTAAAAATAAAATTCCCTGCTCCAGGTTTTTATTTTGTTAAAAAAATATATCAGTAATTCTGAGAACCAATTAACTAACGATAAACTATATAATTCAAATAAAATAAGAGAATAAAAAATGGCATATAAGATTTATATATTCATAACTAATTATTTTATATTAGGTATAATATAACCTTTAATTATAATTTTGAAGGTGTATTTATTATAAAATTTAAAAAAATTTATATAATACGTAGGTAGTTTGTAATAGATATATATAAATAATTGTTTTACATTTAATAATTTTAATATTTTTTTTAATTGTGAAGGCAGACAATGATTAGAAAATATGAATATAAATTTTATTGGAATATTGAATATTAATTTTAAATAGTTAGAAGAATCAATTTAAGATCGAATTAAAAAAAATACCCTAGTCATTGAATAATATTTGAAAATATATTTAATTACACATCGAATTTCGTATCTAGGATGTGCGATCATAATTTTCAAATAACATTAAAAAAATTCTTTTCAATATTTGATGACATTTGTATGGCGCCATTCGGCCGTGGGACACGTGCAGTCGCGCACGGTTTTACATATTTTTACCGTTCCGACCTTATCTACCCGATGCATTTAGAGTGTCGATTTTAACAATTCTCGGAATTAAGGCATCTTTCTCGGAACACTCTACCTACCCCGACGCGCCGCCTCTGCCACCAACGGCGAACGGGCGGTATTTTTTATTCGACACACATCGCCATGTTTAATAAAATATTCCAATATGGATAACGTAGCGCTACTTTTGGAGAGTAATTTTAACAAGTCCACGTGAGCCCCGACGGCGGCCGACGTGCTGCCTTGACGTCACAGATGCAGTGCGGCCGGAAAATTTTTAACAATTTTCCTCCACGCACTGAACGTTTTAGTAACAATTTTATTTCATAAATCAAACGTACAGGCTTGCGCCTCTCCGTTGATGGCAAAATGTTCGGGGTGCGAGATATTTTTTTTACTTAGCGGTGAGTAGCGAGGGGCGCATCGAAGCCGCCGCACCCGCACCGGGCGCTCCGCCTGGGCGGGCCCCGCGCCGCGACACTTTTACTCTGATGCGAACGACTCGCTTTTAATTTTTTACTACAATTGGATCCTGGAAGATCCAATTCGTACGAGGGAATAATAAAAATTCAATTTTTTTTTACACATCGTCCTCCTACGCGGGCTACACGACCCCAATTTTTAAAACGTCCCCCGGGCTCTTTCGCTCACCGAAACGGTCGCGGAGGATTCGTCTCGGTAGCGCCTCTCGGGTGGATGTCAAAAACGCGACTTTGTTGAATTTTTTTTAAGGGGAAAATTGGGAAAATCCATCGAAGTTCAGAGGGCGCCGCGTCAGATGCGCTGTTTTGTAAATTTTTTTGTGGGTTTCGGAGGCTCTAGGGGCAACAGGAGGTGCTGGTGTCGGGGCCAGGGAGCGTGCGCGGGGACGCTCGCACCCTAAACTTGCACAAAAAGCTCATGTTTTGGGCGAGAGCCGTGTGTTTATGGTGGCGGCGCGAGGCGCGGGCGGCGCGCGCCCATTGGCCGTGCCGCCGCCGCGCCGCCCGCCGCCCGCCGCGACACCCTCACATTACCTTACATTAAATTTTATTATTAACATTTTAATTTAATGAAATATTGAATACTATACTTGACGCTGGAATAAATAAATAAAAAATATTTTTTATTAATAAGACGATGAAGCGAATAAATCATAGTTTTTATCGGAATTTTACTTATTCATTGATATATTTTACATTATGCACGATTATTCACTTTACATAAATATATAATTAATTACAATTTTCCGTCTTGTCACGTTTGCGTTAAAAGTATTTTTTAAATTCTTAAAAAAATAACTTATTAATTTTTAAACGGATTAAATAAAACAAAGATTAAAGAAAAAATTTATGGAAATTATAAATACTGTGGAAATTATTTTTTTTGTTCCAAATTTTATTATTTTAAGTTATACATATTTAAAATATTTGTAGATAAGTATTTAATAAATAAAATAGTAATATTGTTAAAATGTCCTAAAATTTAGTTATTAATTGTATAACTATTTGTAAATAAATTAAAAAAATTATTTTAATAATTAATATTATGATTATATATAATTTTTTATTTATCGGTTTGAATTATATTTATACGAATCCTAATTTTAGGAAGTAACGTTTTTTCATTATAATTTAATATTTATCATTCCCTTGGAATTGTGAATTTTTCCAAACTCCAAATTTTTCTAATTATAGAAACTACTTCACTATAATCAACTCCAGAACCTGTAGCATTACCTAAAACTGTATTTATTATTATTTACTATTATATTATTTTTTATTCATATTTTTTTTATTATTATTACATTTGTTTGAACACATCAATGTGTAAATTTATATTGTTTTATAAAAAAAAACTTTCAAGAATAAATATAAATATCTATATTATCTCTATCTATATTATATCTATAATATCAATATCTATATATCTATATTAGAAAAGTTTAAAATATCTTAGCGACAATTTTTGTATGCAAAAAATGCATTTTGGAGCAACAAACACATAAACTGACACATTTATAATATTAATAGAAGAAACTTATGCGCACTGTCTTTAACCTGTGACCTCAATTATAATTAATTATAATTAATTGAAAAATAAATTATGTCACTAAATAAAAACTTAACTTTACCTTTAATGTCATTGAATTTTATTAAAATCACAGATACTATAATCAATTAAAGTTAAAACGCATAAAATATTTTTATATTTATATATTTGATTTAACAAATTGAATCCAAATTTACTATCTGGGAAAAAGTGCAACAATTATCCTTAAATTGAATAAATTAAAGAAAATAGCTATAAAATATATAAATATACATACATGGTAAATTTTCCTTCTCACTTGGTAACTTTTGATTGGTTTGGTTTCCCACTCGGAATCTGAACGTACCAAAATTTAAATTTAAGAAAAAACTCACTTCCCATAGACTATAAACTTGCGACAAAAAATTTACTTGAACCACAAAATTTCCGACCGCTTAATTTTTTATCCCAATGTTTATTAACTTTCCACTTAATACTTTCAACAAACAAACATATTTTATGTTTTTTAAACACGAATCCCTTCTGGTGTGCAAAGTTGAACACTAGCTCAACCATAAAAGCTGGTTATGGAGGTAAACTATTTGGGGAAAGGTAAACGTACACCGGGTTCACTGAAGCGACGGGCAGGTGTGAATTCCACCCCATTCTAAGCCCCAGGAAAACCTTAAGATTTTCTGATAAGTTGTTTTTGTGTAAAGTTATAATTTAGTTAATCCATAATTGTCATATCCGTGGGACCCTAATTTAAATTTGTATAGGAAACAGACACTTTAAGGTATATATTAGTTATGGAAGAAGGGTTACTACCTTTTAATGAGAAATATATTCAATTAAATGAAAAAATCAACCCTAAGTCGTTAGAATGTCCCTAGTATATATTCTATTAGAATGTTAACTACATTACCTACCGTAAAAGGAAATAAGAATATGTATGGGGAGAACGAGCTAAATTAGAATTTGGAATTCCATAAACATATTTAAATTATTAATAGCAGACTTAAGAAATAAAGGCGTTAACTTTTTCGTCGGTTTAATTTAATTCGCTTAAGCGAATATGCCTCTCCGTGAATTAACACACATCTGTACTAATATACAAAGCTGAGGGGTTAGTTTAATTTGATTGTTTTAAAGCGCTAATCTCAGGAACTACTGGACCGATTCGAAATATTCCTTGAGTTTAAGATAGTCGATTTATCGAGGAAGGCTATATGACATCACGCTAAGATGAATAGGAGAGCATCAATAAAAAATATTGCGAAAACGGCAAAATTTAAAGCTTTCCTTGCGTGCGTTAAGTAAACGGTGAAACTTATTAAAAAATCTCTTGTAGTCAACTCACGATAAGTACTCTTATGTTCAAAATTTCAATTCTGGAAAAAAAGTGTGATACTAATTTCCATGCGGTTGAAGCTGCAGGCACTAGTATATTATAAATTCTAATATATAAATAACTTATCTATTTTCTAAATTCAAATTCAAATAATTCTTTATTCAAATTGGCTTTTACAAGCACTTTCGAATCGTCAAATTACATTACAATGAAGCTACGACTAAGCTTTAGCTAACTGTAGCAAATCTTTAGCTGAAACAAAGGGAACGCCAAAATACTATTACAGTATCGAACTATTAATTTATGTCTGGGTTTCATTTTTCTGACATTTTCTTTCCCCGACATATGGTAAAAATCTTCTAGTTTTTTACAGACACTGCAGTTAGGCAAATTTGTGTTTCAATACAAATGCAAGCTTGTTCAATAGAATTTATCTGTTCGACACAATGAGCTATCATCAAACCATGGGGCTCTGGGAGTTTGTGGATGGATCGTCCTATACCAGATACCCTTTTCTTAGGATCGTTCATTAAAATAGTCATTCCATAATTTATGACGTAGGCGTTAACTTCTTAAGAAGAAAGTAAGGAACTTGAAATATTGAATAAATGAATGAATGACAATTCTTTTATTGTGCACCACAAAAATAATACATAGCATCTACATATATAAAAATAAGGTCGGACAATCTGTATATACAAAAATAAATAAATAAACTTACAACCTACCTAACCTACCTAATAAACCTAAACTACCTAATAAACCTACGAGTACAGGCGCTTCTAGAATTCATCTTAATTCACGACATCAAATATTTTTCAGTGATCCGACTTCGTTATTGTTTCAATTGCACAAAATTTCATATCCACGAATACCATTTAGAATACATTTACTAAAAACTATGACCCTGTCTCTACCTACCATTCTTTATATCATCATTGTCCTACCCTAATCCACCTCTAAGTGGGGTCGGCACAACATGTTATAAGCATGTATGATGGCGGCGATGTAATGGTCCCATATATTTATTTATAATGATGATTTGTTTAAACAAATAATTGTCAATATCGCTTCGGAGTCTTGTATCTATGGCGTTATATCGCAGTGTACTTATACAATGGCTGACGTAGCAGCAGATGTGCGGCCGTTGTGTGCGCAGGTGTTATTTGTCAAAATCAAAGAGACACGCGCCACGTACGTATTCATTTGCGAAAATATTATTGTTACCACCTGTAAATTAAATTGCGATTCTCATCTTTAATGGCTGATTAATACGATGTATATCACAGTATTTGAATTATTATTGAGACGCGATTATAGCAGGGGTATAGATATGGAAATCGTGTGACCAACCGATTAAATATGAATGTGGATATGTGATTAGAGGAAGGCCGAAAAAGGGATGTTTGGATTGTGTGAAATACGATTTGCATATAAAAGAAGTAGCGCCAGAATTGACAAATGATAAGAGAGATTAAAAGCAAGCAAAATGTTGTGCCGACCCCACTCGCTCTACACACTCACAGTTTTGAAACGCGCTATAAAATAATGAGATTGAATCGCGCTAAAAAATAGTGTACTGTTGTTATTTTTGTTTGAGATACGCATAATAGATATAATAAATTTAGGTATGCTATGTTAAATGAATTGTCACTCAAACCATATATTGTAAAACATGCTATAAATTCAAAAGATTGAAACGCGCTAAATAATAAGTAATAAATATAAAAATTGAGATACAATATGGCAAATGATCTGTAACGGTTAATAGATTCAATAGATTGAACCGCACTAAAACATAAAGTACTGACCATCCGCAATCTCTTGTAATAATGTCAAATAGATACAAGAGAAGGATACACGCTTTGGCAAACATTTTTCTAAATATTCTCTGAATCCTCAATAACCTACTTACTATGTTGCCTACAATCCAAGAAAAAATCTGATATAAAAAATTGTCGATGTATGTAATAGACAAAGGAACTAATACTCCTGCATTGCGCCTCTAAAGTATGTAATTCGTTTGTGGGTTTTGGTATAAGATTCTGTAATAGAATTCTGCAATCAATTTAAGAAAAATTAAAAAAAGGCTGATACAGAAAGCCCACTATCCTATTGAGAGGAGTTCACAAATGATAAGAATGCGTAAATGTAACTCTTCGATTTTATACAAGACACTGACCATGTAATAACAAAATATAACTAGTTATATTGAACCACCAGTAGAGTTGACGAACCAAAGGCACTTGTTTACAAGTTTACTTGATTAAAGAATGATTAAATTTGAAAACCCCTGTAACCTCATATATTATTGTACTAAGTTGCTTAATCATTTCAATTAACGCAGAAGTACTTTAAGAATAGTAAATAGTTATTGTCTATCAGAAACTTAAGGCGTAGTTGAAACGACTCTTTTCAGTGGTCATGTAACTCAGCACGCATGTTACTCGTAAGTTACCAATAATGTCTTGCGCCAATCGCTTGCACAGCTGCTTCCACGTGTCCTATATTGTTTAAGTGTTTATTGAGGTATAGATAATTATGTCTACAAATGATTGATGTGAAAACTAGTACAAATTACCAACGTATATAACTATCTTCATATACAACTGAGAACTGATTTAAAATATCATTGACATCGCAAATATTCCCGAAAATATTAAGCTCTAAAATGTTCTCATTGGTTTTTTTTTTTAATTCCCTTCTAAAGCTAGTCGCGTCTCCACAAAAATACTTTAATTGTATACGGAACTTCATCGTTCTTGTTTTTTCTTTGCTTTTGAATGTTACTACATTATATTCTTCTTGCGTCGTTTTCTCAATGATAAGAATCGTTATCGGTATCAAACTGTTAGTTGTGTTTTGTGAACTGGTCCTATTGAGGAGCACAATAAAGGGGGGAGTTAGGAGCCTCCTTGACCCGATCCGTCCTACGTCTTGGTCTACGACCACGTGGTCTCCTTCCGTTAACACTTCTTGAGATTACAATTTTTTAGATGCTGTCTGCCTTTTTTCTAAGCTATGTGACCGAAGTATTCTAGAGTCAAGTTTAACATTACCGTAAGCTCATATTAATTTACTATTGCTCCAATAGGCTATAATTAGTCTTAGTAGATTAGATTAGTCATCTGAATGGTGTTTAAGCTTAAGAGTGTTTACAATTTCATTTGACTGCAGTCTTTCATTCACTTATCCATGAAGCTTATTATACTGTTGAAGACCTACGAGTATGTTAATAATAAGAAAGTTTGAATTTAAATTGCGTACAGCCACGTACTAGATTATATTGTAATTTTTAATTCGTGGACCATCAAATAATATTGAAATATATATTTTTGAAAAGAGTGACTGCTGAGATTCTGACTGGTGCTTCTCGGTTAAAGTACCATTCCGAACCAATAGTAGCTTCATTGAAATTTGACGATTGAAAAGTGCATGTAAAAGCCAATTTGAATAAAGATTTATTTGAATTTGAAGAAATTCAAATAAATCCTTCCTTCTATAAAAGCTTTCCAACACTTTATCTTAATTTTGTTTGTTTGTTTTAATATACTCCACTTTATTACTGTAATTAACGTTGTCATTCAACAAACTTTTAGTATTTATATAGTATCTATTTCATTTATAGAACATAATATTTTGTTATATCATTGTTATTCAATTAAGAAATCTCGTTCACTTAAGCTTCAATAAAAATTTAGTTTCACCAAAAAAAAAGAAATCTTCCTAGTGACTTTTCCAATCTACGTGTCAATGGCAGTGTATTAAGCTGTATTGGCACTGTATATAACTAGAATAATAATGTAATATTGGTGAAGGCTAAATAGTCTATGTGCACGACGCCAATCAATAAAAACTACAGTAAAAAACCTTGAATGCAAAACCTTTTTGCGCTGCGAACAACTAATTTTACAGAAAAATTCTAGTTCTTATCTATTTTTATAAGAGGCAAACTTATCGTTAAAGCAATCATAACTTAGTCAGATACCTAGGTTGGTACTGTCAAGTCAGATATAAACTTTTTCATCATGGCTGGATGAAAATAATAATAAAAATACCGTCAGCCTAGATCATAAAGTTAGTAGAATTAAAAAGTAGAAAGTAGAAGATTAAAATAATAAGCTAAACATGAAAGAGACAATTACTTAATAGTAATTACACAGTGTAGACAGAAAAACACACACACACCCACACACCACACAAATAGAATAACGTTTACTATATATCTAAGTCAGTTATAAATATTTAAAATGGGTCCTCAGGAAGGCGATGGCGTTCGTGGTACAGGTTATCCTAGTGCAAACATCAGAGCCCTCGTCTTTATTAATCTTGTAACCAACTGCATTTATATAGATATTGTCATAAAAAGGAGTAAAAATTTTTAAGGACCGTAAGTCAGTGTCACAATAAATGGTGAAAGAGAAGATTAAATTCGTATATTTATCTTTATTATTATTATTATCTTGTTTATGGCCTGTACAGCGCAAATTGAGCGCAAATCACTCTGCCAGTGTCACGTAAAATGGCAAACACACGAGTAATGGAATTTAGAATTTGCCTCGAAGAGAATGCACCAAATGAACTAACTACCTAAAATAATACAAGATATATATGATTATGGAATGAAATAAAATTAACGATATAGTCAAAATAGTTACAACTTTAACTTATTATCTACAATAAATTTACACAACTTTTTAACAAACGGTTTAGTAACTAACATCAACAGGCACTTTATGTTGGTAGGACGATGAATTTCGAATGGGAGAATTTCGTACAAAGAATATCTGAGCTGAGGACAGTTGAAAACAATATGATCAGTTGCACCTTCATCCAAACCACATTCACAAAGGGAATTATCTTTAACCTTTAGCTTAGCCAGATGCACGGGAGTACAAGCATGGCCAAGGCGAAGGCGGCAAATAATTGAGGTAGTTCTACGGTCTGCTCGGCGGTAACGAAAAAACCAAGGGACTTTAGGGATGTCTGGTTGAATTGCACCATAATATTTTCCTTTTACAGTTTTAGAAGCCACCCACAATATACTCCATGAAGTAAACAAATTTGTCTTCGCTAAAGCAGATAGGTCTTGAGAAAAATTATAAAAATGTGTAAGAGAACCAACTTCTGAAGCAGATTTAGCGAAGCTATATTTATCTTTATATCTAATCAAACATGCGCAGAGAAATATTCATGTTTCGTTCTTAATTTAAAAAATACTTTTTTAGTACACATTCAAACTGACATTTGCTTACTACGCACGCGTAAAAAAGAGACAGATAATAAACCTTATTTGCTTTCTGTTTATTGTTATATGGCAAATTTTGAGCTAGTATTCCTACATTAGTACATTAATTTTATGGCCTAGATTTAGTAGCTTTTATTACTTTCGCATTTGCTTTTCATCAAAGAAGAATTTCTTGAAAAGTCTGTGGTCTTTTTGAGGGGTTTGCCAAGTGACTATCTTGAGCAATCTTGGATTTCTATAACGTACTGTTTCTTTACACGTTACACCCATATCAACTTTATCTTTTCCCCTTTAAGCAGTGAATCACCGGTCACAGCAAAATAGTTTTATCGATTCTTTCATGCGATAGGAATCTGCGGATGGTTAGTTAGCATAAACTACAATCTACTATAATACAAATTATGTCCACGTGGAGTGGTTCAAGGACTGATGTACATATTGAGTCACACGATTCCATTGTCAACTTATATATACAAGCTCTATACTTAACCTGTTCTACGATGATGCATACTGACTTGATTTGAAGGAAGCTTTATATACAAGTAAAGGAAGGTTACTCGAAGACCTTCAAGTTACACGCGCTTCACAATACACAACACGCCTTACTTAAAGTAAACTTATCTATATAAAGTAGTACCCGCGTATCGGTTGCACTAGAAAATGTTAATATATATGGAGCGGTTGATTAAATATCGCTCCTGGATAGTACTGGAAAGCTGAAAAGGTCATTAAAAGAAACGTTTTATGGAAATTTAAATACAGTTGGAACTGTTATCGTAGTTAATCTATTACAGCGATGATCTCTTTCTGCTCTGCGGATGGAGGCGGCGGAGTGGTTCACGGAACTCTTGTTCTGGATCCAATCTGCTGCTGGTGAGTCCAGGTATTAGCAAGTTGCCGAAGCCCATCATCTGCTGCCTCGACAGGAGACCTCCGGGCGTTCCGAACGGGGAACATCGGGCCTTAATTACAGGTCCCCGAGGCTTAGATGCATCCGATGATCTCGATGAGTGGGTTAGCAGAGGGGGTTTCTCTTATGAGAGATCCCTACCCGGAGACACAGAGAGACCTCCTCTGGGATCAGAGCGGCTTTCGATGGAGACGAGCGTAATGTGTGAACGATACCCTGTCATTGCCATCAGCAGCGTGGTGGAACACACAGGTTGTTTAAGTCGGTGAAAGTCCAACATAACCGCCGCCTGTCAATGTGTAGCGGCGGTAACCGTAAGGGGTTTTTTCCCGTATAAAAAAGTTTGTCTGTTGTCGTCGTTCGGTCATTTTTGCCTTCATTCCTGACGTTAATTAACGAAAAAAGGATACGAATTTTCTTTTATTTCACGCAGGTACAGAGTGCACGAACATTTAGCTGATCGTGAGCTTATTGGAACCTTCATTCGATTGCGTTCTTTTTTTAACAACTTCTATGTAAGTTTTTGGAGATTGGACGAGTGAACGAAATATTTGCAATTACTTTTTATATTTTTCAGGTACATTATGATTAATCACGTAGACTATGCCTTCAAAATGTGTCTGAAATCAGGAAACCGAAGAAATTAAGTAAGTAATAAAAAATTCTCCCCAAATTTAAACTGTCACTGTAAAAATATTTATAGAGAACTTAAATATAGGTATGTGGTTGTTTCTATACGCCCTGTCTCATAGAAAATATATAATTTTATGGGTGTTATGTAACAATGTATACACTGATAAATTGAACACAGCATAAATTATCTAATTAGTTTATTTTTCGAAGCCTATTTACGTAATTTAATACATTGCGTATTTTTAATTTAGTTCATAACATTGGCGATTAATTTTTGTGTACAATTAAACGCAATGACGTCAATATCGCAGCATGAACTTTAGTTAATGGCTATTTAAGATTAAGGTTTTGTTATTTCTTCATATATTACAGTCGAACATGACACTATATTTTTATATAACTTCTAATAGATTTCGAGACCGCGTTAGACATTTATTCCATTGATAATTTAAATAAACAATAAATACAGCTTTCGTTAGCTTATTTTAATAATAGTAATTAATTCTGCAATTCCTAATAGATGGCGTTCAAAATACACTAATAGTGAATTAATCGCTTAATTAATATTTTGATTGTTTCTTGTTTTCAATGTATTAATTATATTACAATATTCAATACTTAAAAGCTTCAGTTTGCAGTTATTTGTGTGACGTTCTTGAATTTTTTATACTAACTCCTACCACATATCTTATTTGGCTATAATAGGGTTTAGAATATATATAAAGCGGTGTGGTATCCGTATGTCAAATCTAGCCAAATCATGTGACAACGTTAAGTAAAAATAATAATAACAAATCTATGTAAAATGTCTCAAATCATATATCTTTCGTATAGAGACTAATTACTAAACGAGATGGAACTGATAAAATTAAGGATTTGTAAGAAAAAAAGCTACAATACAGTAAAATACACATCAACTTCTTTATATTTGATTTGAGAAATTATAACTCTGAATAATACCTAGCCATTCCCACGAATGTATGTACTTAGTACGGGTGTACAATAAATTCAAATCGGTATTCGAAATATGTATCGCAGAATCAACTTTTACAAGCTCATTTGAATCGAAAACTAATTCTTAATTTTAAATGAGTTAATCTTGTATATATATATATTTTCCGAATCTCGGAAACGGCTCCAACGATTTTCCTGAAATTCAGCATGTAGGAAGTTTTGGGGGAGAAAAATTGATCTAGCTAGGTTTTATGTAAAAAAAATATTGTTTTATCCCTATTTTTGGGCATTAAAAAACACTAACATTTATATTGAATTGAATTTTCGCCATTAACTGTCAAGTCGACGCAGCTTATTCGGTTAGCGGGCAGCCTCGAGAAATGTGAGTGCCAAGGATCGATCCCAACTAAATAATTGTTTTTTTCTTTTTTTAAAGTTTTTTTTTGTAAAAAAATTACCGAGCGAAGCTCGGTTACCCAGATATTATTTATAAAAGTACTTTAGTTATTATGTACAATTTTACGATTTATATTATTTATACAGATTAGAATCGTACGTCCCCACCCTGTGGTATCTGAGTAGAATAGACCACGAAGAAATGAGGGTGTCATTTCTTACTAAGATGTAAATGGCGACTGAGGCAAGTTAACCCCCCGTGTGGTATATGGCTGAGTAAAATAGACCACCTTAGAGTTGCCACCCGTACTATATTATATAGTATCGTACTATATTTTAGTCAATTGTACTATATATTATAGAAAAATAGTATAGAACGAAAAATACTATATTTTTATCGCTAATTTAATTGTCGCGCTTTTTTTTATCAATTGTGAATGCAACGCGCCCGCAGCGCTGCATAGGGAATGTTTGAACGAAACTCATTAATGTTTTTACGGGGCTTAGTTAGTTAGTAACTGTAACTCCTTTGTCCAGCCAAAAGTAGTAATAAATAATCATGGAAAAATAAATAATGATTAAAAATAGATGTGTACCTACTATTTTTTTCCTGAATTTCCTAAAAGTACTATATTTTTTTGATTTAAAAAGAAAAATACTATTTTTCTTCAAAAAAAAAAGGTGGCAACCCTAGACCACCCTCTTTCTTACTGAGGTGTCGTAAAAGGCGACTAAGGTAAGTTGTAAGTTGACATTAGGCAGACGGTTGTAAAATACGTAGCCAAATCATGTAACAACATGTTTATAATATGTTGTTCAGAACCTACTTAGAGTGGGATAGTAAATAAAAACGTAAGTAGCGGCCTGTTACTATCCCACTGCTGAGAATAGGCCTCTTCTCTCTGTTTTTGGAGAGAAGTATTGGAGCTAAGACCTACCACGCTGCTCCAATGCGGATTGGTAGGTTATACATATCTCCAGAATTCTTTAGAGATTTGCAGGTTTCCTCACGATGTTTTCCTTCACCGAAAAGCGTGTGATATATTGCAATTATTAATTAGACACATAAGTTTTAACAGAAAAACTCATTAGTGTTTTCCCGGGTTGGAACCCGTGACCTCTTCGAAAGAAACGGTTGGGCTACCACAGCTTAATAAGGGGTGGAGCGGGATAAGGGCAGGAGAATTATCGCATACAGATACAGATGTCGTTACTTTACAAGTATATCCTCCTGCCCTTATCCCAAGTATCCCAATCGTCTAAGTGGGGTTGGCACAACATGTCATAAACATGTTGTAACATGATTTGGCTGCGTTTTTACGACCGGCCGCCTGCCTGACGTCAACTTACCTTAGTCGCCTTTTACGAAACCTCGGTAAGAAGGAGGGTGGTCTATTCTACTAAACCGGATACCTCACGGTGGGTCAACTTACCTTAGTCGCCTTTTACGACACTTCGGTAAGAAAGAGGGTCTATTTTACTAAACGGGATACCACACGGCGGGTTGACTTACCTTAGTCGCCTTTTACGACACCTCGGTAAGAAATGGGGGTGGTCTATTCTACTCAGCCAGATACAACACGACTAATGTCGTTACTTTACAAGTAACATAAACAAATTTTCCTTATTAAAAGGTTTCGTAAGCGTACGTGATCCCTATCCCGTATCACGCAGGAGCCGAACCACCGGATGTTTGGTTCCCAATTTATTGAGGTGCTGGGTAATAAAACAAAACTGTTACGGACCCCGATAACAAAACGTTCAACCTTTGTCCCCCTGACTTTCGTTGACACAAATTGATTTTTTTTATAGGCGACAAGGCAATCAATTCATTCAGTTATCTGCGAATAACGTCAACACTGTGTGTAAATAGGCAGATGAACTCAATTTTTAATCGCCTCTCGAATTCCACGCTGCGAATTCGTAATGTCGTATAAAAATAATGATCTCTTTGTATGTTAAAGTTCATGTATGTATCGCACGCTTATTTCTTCTTGCTGGCCATAGGTCTCTTCATGGCGTTCCGAACTAGGTTTATCGGACGCCCGATTAAAAAGGTTTAAAAGGTTCTCGAGGCGGTCGATGCATCTGGTGCTCCCGATGCATCGTCTAGTGGAGGGAGGGGCTACTTTTAGAAAGCCGACCTAGATGTGGCGCACTCAGGTGTTCAGAGTTCCTGCTGGTGGGGATGGGGGCAATGTTACAACGGTATCCTGTCACCGCCACCAGCGTGGTGGAGTACTGTCAGGTTTTTAGTCTGTGCGAATCCAACATACCCACTGCCCGTTTCCGTTGGGCGGTGGTGACCCATAATGAGTTTTTCTGACAATAAAAAAAATCTCCAAAACATACTATTTTATGCCGCTTGAATCCAACGGCTCCCCGCGACCTTTTTGAGCTGGTCAGCCCATCTAGTAGGGGGTCTTCTGACACTGCGCTTTCTGGTATTGGGTTGCTATTCCAACACCTAAAGACCCCAACACCCATTGGTTCTCCGCACAATGTGCCCCTCAGCTCAGCTTCGCGACACGCTGAGCTATGTCGGTGACTCACGTTCATTTGCGGATCTCCTCATTTCTGATTTAATCACGTAAAGATATTCCGAGCATAGCTCGCTATCTTTACGTAAAAACAGTTTAAAAATCCGTTCAGTAAATTTTGAGAAAATCGATCACACACAGACAGACAGCTTTTGGGGACTTTGTTTTATAAGTATAGACTCACAAAATACCATATACGTATTATTTTTTTAAATTAAATGTAAAAAATTACACAAATCAGTTCCCAATAACAACGGAACAACTTAATATAAATAATTAATTTGTACAAGGAGTATATCTTACATGGTTGATTTATCAAGTAAATAAAACACAATTTATCTTGAAAACATTTTCGTATTTGAATTCGAGAGCTTCGATATCGAAAAAATTCCATCGGCCGGGTAATAAAACTAACATCAAGAGTACGCACCGTTAAGTACGGGCGGCGCTGCTATCGTAAATTGATGTTTATTGCGAGGTGGTTTGGGTGTATAGCGACGGGCGCACGCGTCGTAGGGAGTCGGACGGACCAGTACATCAAAGTGCTATCGGCTTCCGGCGCGGGTTATCGGGCGCGCGACGACCTCCCGAAACCCGGCAATTAACCACCCTCCCGTCGCCACTTCCGCTCCTCACCTTCAGACGATTGGGAGCAAACATATGACGGTTACACAAACACCTTATCAGAACGCTCGACTTTAGGTATACGAGTAGGTACCATTGCTTAGCTCGTGAGAATTAAAGATGAAACACGAATCCATCTAAATAAACCTACACATATAAAGGTACCTGGGTGACCTTGCTCGGTAATTTTTAAAATGATGTAAAAAAATAAAATTAAAAAAAATTAAAAAGAAAAATAAAAAAATAATAGGGCAGGTGGGGCTCGATCCTAAGTATTTTTACCTCTCTAGACGGCCCGTTCCTCAAATGAACTACCTTGACTTTACGCTTGACAGCGAAAAATTGTGATTGTATTCAGCGTAAATTTCTAAAAAAATTTTAGAGCCCGAAAACAGGGAAATACGACATTTTTTAAAATAAAACTTATCTAGATCGATTTTTCTCCCCCAAAACCCCCTACATGTTGAATTTCAGGAAAATCGTTGGAGCCGTTTCCGAGATTCCGAAAATATATATATACATACAAGATTAACCCATTTAAATATTAAAGATACACATTGAAAGTCTTCACCTTACCCTTATCCCAGTCTAAGAGGGGTCAGTACAACGTATTATAAACATGGCTACGCAGTTTACGTATTTGACGATTTTAATAATTGTAATTTATCACATGCTTTTCGGTTTAGGAAAACATCGTGATGAAATCTGCATATCTATAGAAAATTCTACCAATCGGCACTGGAGCTTGGAGTCTTAGCTTCTCCTCAAAAACGGAGAGAGGTGGCCAATACCGAGCAGTGGGATTATAAAAGGCCGTTAATTTTTTTACATCCACAACTGCACATAAGTCTCTTCATGGGTTCTCGACAGCAAACTGAGCACTGAAATGGCTGACTCGACTAGCTGAACCGCCGAAATTCGTATCGCGCTGAAACAATTTGCTACGCGTTATTTAATATTCCACAGCCTAAGCCAGTGTTTCCTGACCTTTTTTCTGTCCATGCCCCAGGTTAAAAATTATTGTGCCCGCCTAAGTAACATACATAAATTTTAATATTAAAAATTGAATTGTCCACTGAAAAAACATAAATTTTAGGTTTTATGAAGAAAAACTGGTTTTTTTGGTTAAATTTGGCATCGAAATCTAGCAGTTGCCCCCCCCCCCTTAACTATTAAATAGCCCCCCCTTAACAATCAAATTGCCGTCCCTGTGGGTCATATTGTCCTGTGGGTCCTACGTTGGGAAATACTCGTTTTAGCTATCTTCCTCGATAACTATTTAAGTTCTGAACTCACTTGTTTGACAGGCACAAAGAGTTTGTATTAGAAATAATATTGTTTCTGTTACTGTTTTCAATATTCCTTAGACTTCTATATTCAAAACCAAAATTAGCCGTTCTAGATCTTTAACAAGACTAACAAACTCCATTTCATTTTGTATAGATAGGTTATCGGATTTCGTTTGAGTGAACTTCATTACCGAGATAAAAAGTAGTCCAAAGAAATCTCCAATCTTCTCTCTCCGTACCAAAAATTTGGAAACATTTCAGTAACTATATAAAGACTGGAAGTGAATCAGTTTAGCAATTCAATCACAACAGCAAATTATTAATCTATGACGTATTTACGTGTATTACAAAAAAATTATGATTGAGTTCCACTTTCAACACCTTTTCCCCTTCGTTAGCCACATTTACGAACAGAGGATATCGCTGATCAATAAAACAAAAAAAAAACATCGCCTATTAAACAGTTCTCGGTATCGAGCCCAAAATTAGGGCAATGTTTTGGGAACCCCATTATCGCTGCGGTCGACGCGCGGCGCCAGTATCGCCGGCCCGAACGCGCAGTTGCTGGCGTCATGTGCAAGCTTCGATACAATTTCGAAACGGGAGACTCTAAAGAGGTCACCGGATAAGATTACGGTTTACTGTGTAAACAAACCGTTTACATTGATAAGTCGCTAGCAATTCTGCGATGGCGCCTATGACGTCCTGCCGATGAATATCCAGTTACTCGGCTCTAGATAAGCCTCCCTTTCGACACGTTTCGCGGCGTGGTGAATCGGACGCGTTCCGAAAACGCCAAGTCACTCTCGCGAACGAAGTTCGATACCCTGCAATATTTAAGGAAGGAAACGTGCTTCTGATTTGCGTTTGCAGCCAAATAGATTAGATAAAAGAATTACGCACATATATGAGAGTTATTGCGCAGCGGCAGGTCAAAACAATTTATACCTATATAAGAGTGCGTTCTCAATAAATGCGCGGTAGGCTAGTCAAGGAAATTTAAACCTTATTCTATTGCACAAAGAGAACAATATCGATTGTAGAAAAGTTTGTATAAACAGTAGAAACGAACTGAAAGGATAATCCTAAGATTTTATGTAAAGGAAATGTTGTTAATAATGACGTTTATATTGGTGACTCACAAGGACAAGTGATTTTTTGATTATATATTTCGTAGAAACTGACATGGCATCTTAATCACGTGCAAATAATTTGTTGTATAGTCATCAAGGACGAACCCCATAAACTTAAATCGTGTCCCGGATGAGATCTTTGTATGTGTCATGATTTCACAACATCTATGATTCAATTTAAAACAATCAGCATATAATATGTATCAATTCGCGAGATGACTAATTGTAATAAATCTATTATTCTGCGTTATCGAATACATAATCAGTTGTTTTCTTAAAATATTGTGACATACAGTCCGAAATAACAAATGACTGTGTTAATGAGTCATGGTCTGGTCAAATCAACGAAATCCTAACAATTGATTGTACCTCAGAGTTGTTTATAATTAATTCCGCGTTTCAATATCACGTATTGGTGGTTTATATGTTGAATGAATGAATGAATGAATGAATGAACACTTTTATTGAACACCACATTAAAAACAGTAAAAACTAAAAATAATAATAAATACATATTGAAAAGTAGTGCTACAATCTGGCAGACTTATCGCTAAATAGCGATTTCTTCCAGCCAACCAGGTTGATGAAAGGACAAAGCTACAGATATATAGTAGGTGGTGTGTATATACAGAGAATAAAGAATATTAATTAAGATATACATACGAATACATACATAAACATAAATATATACATAGATACATACAATATACTAATACATATATAAATATAATTCATGTTTTTCGATAAAGGATAAAGACGTAACTTAATTGCTTATCCCTTAAGGATAGATTGTGTATTAACATGACACGCTATGGCTATCAGTTTATTAATGCAATTTTTATCTGTTTCTCTTTTAATCTTTTTATCGGTTATTTTTAAGGAACATATTCATCTTAATACAAATCATACAAAATTTGCTGTTTTCATACGGAAAAGTTGATTAAAATTTAACACACAAAAAAAATAAAGCAAACAAACAATGACTGGTTATTTAATTTCCGTTATCTGACTTACATATGTATATCTAAAATATGTAATATATATTTATATTTAAAAAGTTTATACATTAAGTCAATTAAATTTTTTACATAAATTTGTTATAGTACTTTGATGACCGGTAATTTTTTAAAAGATACAAAAAAATGCAATTAAAAAAAATAAAAAAGAAAATGCGCCTGACATGTGGAAATCGATCCCAGGTTTAGATGTTTTTTGGTTTGCGCGTTACCATTAGGCTGTCACAGCTTAGCATTTGACAGCTCAAATTATGAGTTGCTATCTATTCCTATGTTCATTTTTTTAGTGCTCAAAAACAGGGATAAAACGAGTTTTTTTAAATAAAACCTAGCTAGATCGATTTTTCTCTCCCAAACCACCTACATACTGAATTACAGGAAAATCATTGGAGCCGTTTCCGAGATTCCGAAAATATATTTATATATATACATACAAGCATTAAACATATATATACAGACACATTTAAATATTAAAGATTTATATAATAAGAATGCTTACATAAGAAGAATACATGCGTCTTATTCCAAAATCCCTAATAAAACGTGATTTTATTTCCTAAGCAATATTCATAATTAATATCAAAGTACAACGATAACTTAAAAATGGGACTATGTATGGTATCACGTAATTATTCGCAAAAGATATTTATATTATCATCATCCTCCTGCCCTTATCCCACTCTAAGTGGGGTCGGCACAACATGTTATAAACATGCTGTCACATGATTTGGCTGTGTTTTACGACCGGCCGCCTGTCTGACGTCAACTTACCTTAATCGTCTTTTACGACACCTCGGTAAGAAATCAGGGTGGTCTATTCTACTCAGCCGGATACCACGCGGCGGTCGCAAAAGATATTTATATATAGTTATCATTATACATCTTTTGATTGTTATTGAACCATATTCGAAACAGCATGGCATACTTAGGAATCTTTAAATAACGGCTCAACCGTTTAATCGAAAGGAAACGGTCGTTCATAAAAGATGACATATCATAGGGTCAACAATGACCTTTATCACAATGAAACAATTAACGTCTATTGCCCGTTGCAAGGGAACATATAAAAATGATATAATATCAGTGGCCGCTTTCAATATGTAGTAACTCCTTATCGTTTACAACCAACACGCAATAAGTGAATGGGACACGAGTTCATACAACTCTTTCTTAATCGTTGCAATGGCGATGTGACTCGAAATGTGTTATGGTAGGAAATTGTTATTAACACTATGGAAATTACTTTAAGTGCAAAAAAATCGCATATAACTCTTAAGTTTGGTGTTTTTTTCATTTTATTTGACCTACAACAATTCTAAAGTAAGCAAAATTAAAATTAATACCCTCCTGCCCCTATCACACTCTAAGTAGGCACAACACGTTATAAACATGCTGTCACATTATTTGCCTACCGGACGTCAACTTACCTTAATCGTATTTTACGACACTAATAAAAAAAGGGTCTATTCTACTCAACCCGACACCACACGGCGGGTCAACTTACCTTAGTCGCCTTTTACGACACCTCGGTAAGAAAGAGGGTCTATTCTACTAAACCGGATACCACATGGTGGGTCAACTTACCTTAGTCGCCTTTTACGACACCGCGGTATGAAAGAGTGTGGTCTATTCCAATCAGCCGTATACCACACGGCGTGTGGTCGATAGAAATTACTTAAAGTGCAAAAAATTCGCACATTACTCTTGTTTATTTATTTTATTTTTCTTTTTATACATATATTTAGAAAAGATAAACAAAAATCAAAAAAGCAAATGTATAAAGTCGGACTTATCACTAAAAGGGATCTCTTTCAGTCAACCTTTGAGTAATAAAAGGAAAAGAACAAGAATTGAAGAAGAAAGGGATTACGGGTCATATAGAGAAAAAGAAAAAGTTTATATGAATTTAAGTATTTGATCTATTTGGTAAAAATATAATTTTGGTAAAATACATAGACGAAAAGATGCTACTCATATATAATTACTTAAGGTAAATATTTTCTAGTCTGTAACTTAAATACCGAAAGGGAAAGTGATTCGCGGATTGATGCTGGTAAATCACTCCACAGCTTAACACCTTGAAAGCTAAATGATCTCGAGTAAGCCAGTAAGTGTTATTAGCACTATAAAAATTACTTTAAGTACAAAAAATTCGCACATATCGCATATGTTTGGTGTTTTTTTTTTCATTTTATTTGACAAAACTTACAACAATTCTAAAGGTAGCAAAATTAAAATTATTATCCTCCTGCCCTTATCCCACTCTAAGTGAGGTCGTCACAACATGTTATAAACATGTTGTCACATGATTTGGCTACGTATGTTACGACTGGCCGCCTTTCTGACGTCAACTTACCTTAATCGTATTTTACGACACCTCGGTAAGAAATAGGGTCTATTCTACTAAACCGGATACTACGCGGTTGGCCAAATTACCTTAGTCGCCTTTTATGACACATCGGTAAGAAAAGAGGTTGGTACTATTCTACTTAACCGGATATCACACGGTGGGTCGACTTACCTTAGTCGCCTTTTACGACACCTCGGTACAGAAATTACTTAAAGTGTAAAAAATTCGCACATAACTCTTAATCTTGGTGTTTTTTTTTAATTTTATTTAAAAAAACCTATAACAATTCTAAAATAAGCAAAATTAACGGAAATACAATATATAGACATAGCATTAACATCATTGATCGTGAGTTGTGATAGCCCAGCGTCGAGACCGTGCGAGTCTTTCTAAAGGGTCACGGGTTCAAACCCCGGGCCAATGAGCTTTTTCTGTTAAAACTTATATGTCTAATTGAAAATTGCATGTAATCTCACTCTTTACGGTAAAGATAAACTGTGAGGAAACCTACATATCTCTCCAGAATTCTGGAGGTAGGTAAAACTTTTCAATTCGCATTTGGTCTTAGCTCCATCCCTCCGTCTCCGGAGAGAGGTGGCTTATGCCCAAGAGTGGGATAGTAACAGGCTTATAACTGAAGTTAACATATAGCTTTTAGTGAATAAAGCCACTAATCTTAATCGTCATTACGATTTTGTCGTGGAGCCTGTTTTCCGAATGATGCTTCGGTTTCCAGGCGAAACGATCGTAGAGATTGTGGTAGTGAGTATGTGTAGTGCTAGTATGGAGTGTTGGTGCTCGCGGCGTATTGTGATACGTGTGGTGGCTTGTCCTGCATGTGTAAGTTATGTGAACCTGGGGTATGAAGCCAAAAATTATCAAGTGGATATATACGGCTATCATATTACCCAGATTACTGTACGGCGCTTCGATTTGGTGGCACAGAGCCAACATCGGAGTCAATAGCAAGGACTTAACGAAGATACAGAGGATGGCAACACTAATGATCACAGGTGCAGTGAGAACAACCCCATCTGCTGCACTAGAAGTTCTGGTGGGACTTTATCCTCTGGACCTAGCAGCTAAAAGAAAAGCTTTAGAACAATGGTATAAGATGAAAGTGTTTCAACAATGGAAAGGAAACTTTACAGATAAAGGTCATACAGATATAGAAAAGATTTACGGAGAAAATCTGTCTATGGTAGTCAGGAGAAGTGACCTGATCAAGAGACAGAAAATCTTCGATAAAAAATATAGGATACACATAGGAGTAAAAGAAGATTGGAAAGTGGAATATAGTGAGATGAGTCAGACCATCTGCTACACGGACGGTTCAAGACGAGAATCCACGAAGCTGGCAGGAGCTGGCATTATCTACAGCACCTCGTCAGATTTACACCAGGTCTTAAATCTGGGTAAATATACAAGTGTCTTCCAGGCCGAAATGATGGCTATCATGGAATGTGCTAGGAAACTTAAAGAAACTGAAATAGCATTAGAACATAATATAGTTATATATAGCGACAGTCAAGCAGCTTTAAAAGCACTTGACCGCATAGAAACAACCTCAGCTATCGTGAAGGAATGTAAACGTGTACTAAACGAATTAGCTGAGAAGGGGGAAGTAACGATTGCATGAATTCCGGGGCATCGCGGCCATGCAGGGAACGAACAAGCTGACGAATTGGCAAGAAAGGGAGCTAGTCAAACATTCGTAGGACCAGAACCCTTTCTCCCAATTGCACATAAGATAATAAAGTGTGTGATAGAAAAAAGAATAGAAACAGAATCGAACAAAAGATGGAGAAACACAATGCTCAGACAAGCAAAGCTGTTTCTCAAATCGTTTGATACAAGGAAGTCTAAACAGCTGATGTCTCAGAGCAGGGAAAATGTAGCAATTGTAACAGGCATTACAACTGGGCACTGCCTGTTAAACAGACACCTGTCAATAATGAGAATAACAGAAGATGCTGCGTGCCCAGAGTGTGGAGATGAAGAAACGAGTCTTCACCTTATGGCTGAGTGCCCTATGTACTCGCTGGTAAGATGGGAGATACTAGGTAAGGATGAAATTGAAGTTGAGGATCTGACAAATATCTCCTTCAGAGATATTATCAGGTTCGTAAAAGCCACGGGTAGATTAGAGCAGGTGACACTGTCGGGACAGCAGTGAAACCCTTGTCCCAACATGGGGAAATGGGTGGAATAGTCCGGAATAGGAGCTGACCACCCGCCCTGCACCGACAGGCGTCCCCGAAATTAGATAGATAGATAGATAGATGTGAATGTTACTTGCTTCATACACTTAGCATTACATAGATTCTTTAAACAAACACGGTTTACAGAAAAATAATTCTATTGTAACTTCTATCATCATCTTCCTGCCCTTATCCCACTCTAAGTGGGGTCGGCACAACATGTTTTAAACACGCTGTCACTTGATTTGTCCGCATTTTTACGACCGGCCGCCTGCCTGACGTCAACTTACCTCTGTCCTATTTTACGACAATTCGGAAAGAAATGAGGTTGGTCTATTCTACTCAGCCGGATACCACACGGCAGCTCGACCTACCTTAGTCGCATTTTACGACACCTCGGTAAGAAATGAGGGTGGTACTATTCTATTCAGCCGGATACCACACGGCGTCTATTGTAACTTCTATATAATACAGTATTGATTTTTTGAAACAATGTTTGATAGTTTCATTGATGAATTGAAAACTGTAAACAAGATAGTGGTAAAATGGAAACCAAAGTATTATCAACATTCAATTTGAGCTTGAAAAAACAATCAAAGCGACACGTTTATTTCAATTGTTATATTGATGTTTCGTCGGACGCCATCGCCATTTATCGGGCGCCTGCAATCCGCGCTGACCCCGCGATATCCTCGATCTACATTAACCCCCCCGCCCCACCCGGCTATAAGTAAACCACTAAACGGCAATTGAAAACCAACCTTCTTGGTTACGTCTTAAAGATTAGAATTGATGTACGTGTTAGTTGTACCAGGCATGAATGAAACGGCTTGTGAATGAGCGGACTATGTCCCGCTGGCGATAAGCGCTATCGTCGGGGCAAGCTAACAGTCCATGTTGACAAACCCTGTTCCACTTTCGTTTCGCCCGTGCTTAGCTTTATCAATTGGCAATACTGGTTAATTCCTATTTACCCTCGTTATTCGTTTACGTCAGACCATGTTTTGATCGAACGACCTGACCTTTGCGGGTCAGTATTAATGAAAAAAACAAATTAAATCTTCAGACGTCACACGCCCAGTGTTCAAAGTTATCTTTAGTATTTGGCCTGGTAAACTTTAAATTTTGGTCTTTGTTTAAAAACTGATAATTTCCTTAAGTTCTACTCATATTAATATATACAATTAGGCGTAACTTTGCGAAGGTTCATAATATAAAACTGATGAGAATATTATTTGGCTATAATCCGCGATAAAAGAAAATATATGTAATGCTAAATGTAGAGTGCTATTCGTTCTCATACCTGATACATGCAGAAAAATTGTAAAAACTCATGCACTACCAGACGCTGATAACACAACAATACACAAGCACTGACTAGACTAGACACTAGTCTAGACTAAAATCTATCTCCTGACGATGCTTCGGTTACGGGGCGAAACAATTGTTGATATTGTGGTGTTGTGTGCAATAATAATATAGTGCTTACCTAAATAATATTCTCATTAGTTTAGTTTTACTCACAGTCAAAATTTAAAAAAGCAATATTTTCATCATTTTTATAGGTCATATTTCTAATGGTGTCACCAATGGGCAATATTCTCAGCCCATTCTTATTTTATCCCATATTTTAAAAATAATAATTTAGGACTGAAATGGATAATGCTTCAAGTAAATTGCAAATTTCGAAATGACTAAGAAATACATGATTTATTTATTTATTAATTTTATTAAGAAGACAACAGTTAAACAATACATAATTATAAGAGAAACAAAACAAAAACAACCAAAGTCTTCACAGGAAAGAAAAAACTTAAAGAACAAATAGAACACACAAGTTAATTTACATATTCATTAATAAAAATGAAAGAAAAATAAATATGAAATATATAAACTTACATAGTAGCAGGGAAGAAACTCTTCGTTATGACATCTTAACTTATTTAAAGATGATTTTCTTTTAATGTAATTTACTGGAAAAGTCACATAAACCATAAAGTTACATATTACTTCTATATTTTGATGTTTTAGCAGCAGCAGTCGCTGTTCGTTGCACCATTTGTCAGCGAAATTTTAGCGCATAAAGTAACAAACTTACGTTTGTGTAATATTTGAGAACGGTGAGTGTTGGAGCATAGAAAATACAATGAATTTAAAGGATATTCTTATTATACTGCCTTATCTGTTCAACAAAAACTTGAATATTCATACATCTGACATCCATGTTTCCGCCCTAATCTAACTAATTATGTCAGGAAACGTCAAATCAGTGAATATGAAACTTTAGAAATGATAAAGTTGAAATGTAGACATCAGACAATGATAACATAGGATTTGATAATAATATTGTTCTAGAATTTCTTTTGATGGTAGAGATTATTGTAAGAAAAAATTAAAAATAACATTATGTCGAAATTAAAAAAAAGTGAAATGTAATTTATTGTTAATTTAGCTGTTGTATATTGTAATAGTGGAAATGGAGTTCACCAGTGAGATTTACTAAACTATCTTTAATTGTAATATTTCCGCTTCTTTAAATAGTGAAGATTCCTTGAAAAGTTGTTTACTTGAGAGAAAAGTTTAAGGAAATTGGCATACTTAATTTCGCGTCACAGTATATTTTAAATGGTAAAATAACGGCCTGTTACTATCCCACTAGACATAGCCCTCCTCTCTACGTTATTTAGGACGAAGGAGTTGGTACTAACACCTACTTTATTCTTCGGATTATAATATATTTATGAAGCTGAAGTGGCGATGGGCGGGGCACATAGTGCGGAGAACCGATGGGTGTTGGGGTCTTAAGGTGTTAGAAAAGCGACCTCTCGCCGGAAATCGCAGAGTCGGTAGACCCCACACGAGGTGAACTGATGACCTTAAAAAGGTAACGGGGAGACGCTTGATCCAATCGGCACAAGGTCGTGTTATGTGGAGATCCCTTGAAGAGCCCTATGTCCAGCAGTGGACATCCATTGGTTGAAGGAAAAAGAGACAATATATTGGTCATGCAGATCTGTTATGTGTCCATTTCCTACAACTTTAATTTATTTATCTACTAAAACAATTGTAAATAAACGTAAAGAACAAAAAATATATATTTTACTGATATCAACAATAGAAGCTCAACTGCATATTTATGTTAAAATGCAAATTGTGGTTATCTGAAAAGAGCGTAAGAAACATTGTATACGAACTAAGGAAATCACCTGAAAAAAAACTGAAGCAAAAAATTCATTATATGTTCCTATGTTGAATCGTAAAACAGTATAAACTGATCATCAGTGCACTTACGCCCTATTAGAAGAATAAGGTTACATATCCAATATATGTATAAACATAGGAAATGTAACTTTATTCTTCGGATGGGGCCAGTAAATTACTGGAATGGATACTTATTACCATATTTATTACCAGTGTTTAAAAATTCATTCTGACTTTAGTCTGTGAATTCGCTGATTAATTTTTGCGTTGTCAATTAAGAGATATATGAAGACCAAGAACAGAGAAGGAGAAGAGTTTATATCTAATAGAGAACAGCGTTTAGTTAGTTGAACAATACATTTTTAAAAGAGATATAGTGACTAGAGGGAGGCCTAAACAGAGATTTTAATTGTGTGAACTATGACATGCATTTAAAAGAATTAGCTCCAGCGTTGACAAATGATAAGAGAGAATGTAAGGACACATGTTATGTTGACCCACTTAGAGTTGGATAGGGGCAGGAGCCTGACTTATATGAGCTTTTGCGTCTCACTATAAATGGTAACTGCATAATAGTCGGTCCCATGTCCGGTTGAAAAAAGAAGGGGAAAGTGGACAGCGTACACTCGTAAGACCTAGAGCGGCCGTAAAAGTACGGAACACCCAGTATGTGGCGGTCAAATAACCCCTTCAAAATCAACACGAGAGACACGAGAATTAAAAACCCCCCGAAAAAAGCCGACGTAGAAGGTAATGAGAGCACACTTCGATTGTGTCCCAAGAGAATGGACAAGTCAACTGTAGAAATTCGTGTAAATCTAAAGATCCGGCTGACCCCCGGCCCTAAGCTATATCAGGGGCATTAAATGACAATGTGCAATAATATAGTAAATGTTACCAAATATCCTTACAACTCACGCACATCAGTACCGCAAAATAGCGAGCTGCCGATCGCAACACCTGGATACCAGCAGTTGACAATTTGACAAGGGGTCACAATCCTCAGCAATGAGGGAACGATTCGGAAAAATGTGTGGATTTAGCTGTCTCCGAACCTATACAAGATTAATGACTAAATGTAACTAGTATTAAGAATTATATTTTTAAAAGAGCAACCGCCAAGTTTCTTGCTGGTAGGAACAGCTTTCCGAACCAGCAGGAGAGTTGACGATTCAAAAGCACTTGTTTACAAGTTTATTTGAATAAAGTATATTTTAATTTGAATTTGAAAAAGTAAATGGTTATTGGGACCATTTAGATTATTCGCCTGCTATTGAGTTAGTAAATTTGTCTCAAGTCTACGTTCAAATAAAATATTTTCTTAACACTAAATTTATAAAAGGTAGTAGAATGTCGTGTGGTGCTGCAATTTAAGTATTTACGACATTGTCCGAGAATCCGATTAGTAATCTAATTACATAATTAAATTTCTATTTAGGAGCAATATTAAAGGATGATTCACAAAAGATATTGAAACTATAAATGTAAATTATAAGTGTCAAAGGTTTGAGCAATAATTTTTTAATCACTTTGTCTTTAATTTCTTTCTTATTGTAATTAATTGGAATAATCTAACCAAGAATCGAAAATTTTATACATATATTACTTAGTTAAGCATCTTCTTGATAAAAAAGCTTCTCTGCAAGACTCAGTTCCTATGTGCAATTTTTTATACGACAGTCTTGACTGCTTAATATTAACATTTATATTTAAATAGTTTGAATACAAAACCGTTTTTTTGTACAAGATTAATTTTCAATGCATATAAGAAATTTCGAGAGATGAAAATGTTGATGCATTTGCACTACCTTCTTGGAAACAGATTATTTCCTGTATGGTTATGCATAAAAAATTGCAATTTAATATTTTAAAATTAAAAATGATCAAAATATTGACATCGGAGTTTCTTTCTGGTTCTTCTCAGTAAGAGCAACATTCCGAACCAGTTGTAGCTTCATTAATCATATTAATACTTGACGATTCAAAAGTGCTTGAAATAGCTCATTTGAATAAACGTTATTTTCATTTGATTTTATATGCATTAAATATAATCATACAGGTTTCATCATTGAATAATGGATTTACCAGACTACCTACAAATTTTGATTGTTTATCACATTCATTTTACAAAGATTCTGCTACGAAAACTAGAATTGGCTTGTCTCCATCGTAGAACACAGTATCAATTGTTTTGCATAACTAATTGACTACAATATATTCTACTAGCTTTCTGCCGTGATTCTGTTCGAGTGAACTGTTGTCGCGTGATAGGTCGATAAAAGATGGCGCTTTTTACTGTCGTCCTATTTCTATAGAATTAACAGGATTTCTATAACCTATATGTTATTCCGGTGTATAAGGAATAATTGCGCGAAATTTCATTGATATTGGTTCAGCGGATTCGCCGTGAAAGAGTAACAAACATCAATCCATACTGATATACTTTCGCATTTATAATATTAGTAAGATTTTATAACAGTAATGAGAATCGCGAGTGGTTCTCATCCCCTAAACCAGATAAAGTTTAGACGATGGCTTATTGCGATGTAAAACAACTCGACCTACACGTCACTACATTAGTACCTCTACATAGTTTAATACGTTTCGTAATCTTGCTGTCAATTCGTAATCTGTAAATCACCCAACTAATTAAAAATGCTTGGAAAACGAGAGAAACAAGCAGACAGTCTTGAGGTAGTCTGATGTAGGAGAATTTTAAACGCCGCACACGACCCCAGCATTCGGGGCCCATGTTGGGGATGTGTTCAGCGATATACTCTGCGATTCTTCGTATCTCAAATCTTGCTTTCATCTCAAAGCAAATTATCGCTCGCCCGGCAGTGCGTATCTCTAAACACTCTCATATAAGAGCACTAGTATATCGAGGTACTACTGTATATAACCCTGAAACGCCTAAACTAACCTGTGTTAGCCTAGCGGTAACACCGTGTGTCTCTTTCGAGACGGTCACGGATTCAAACCCGGGTAGACACCAATGAGTTTTTCTATTAAAACTTATGTGTCTTATTGATAATTGCAATTTATCACACGCTTTCGGTGAAGGAAATCGGACGAAACCGGCATATCTCTAGAGAATCTTGGAGATATGTGTAACCTACCAATCCGCATTGGAGCAGCTTTGTAGATATTAGCTCCAATCCTTCTCAAAAAAAACGAAGAGAGGAGAATACACCTACCTACACCCAGCAATGGGATAGTATCAGGCTGTTACTATACTCTTTTTGACGTGACGTCTTAAATTAGGTTGCGGCTTGGAGTCTCTCATGAAAAAGTGTAACGCCTGCTCACGTCTGTTACGATGAGTTACCGAACGAAAGAGAGGCCCGCCGGACTGGCGAATGCCTTGCGTCTCTCTCCCACTCCAATGCATCACATTTAAAAAGATGTTGTCACGTAAAATCTTTGCCCGTAAAACCGACTTTACAGGCAACCGTTTTTTTTTATTCTATTCCCAGTGGGAGAGTAACAGGTCGCTACTTACTTTACTTACTGTATATAAAACAAAACATAACTAGCACACGGGAACCGCTGCACGTACTTTCACCTTTTCTAATTAATCAAGATAATCTAGAAACATCGCACCTGTCTTCACGAATTTACGTTTAAAAATCGGTTATTGCTTTGAAAATGAAATAAAATTAAAGTAATCGGACGATCAGTCGGGGGAGCAATTACAACGTGTGCCCGGAGCAACACCCGCACAGGCCTAAATAAGCAGCAATTTGATGTGGCGGGGAATTCGGTAACGAGGTGGCCGGCTGCGCGGGAGCACCTGCCCCGAGCACGCGCCGACCCCTCGGTGCCCGCAAGCTGCTCTAATCCAGCCCAACAATGTCGCTCCACCAGTACATCGTTACCGGGGAATGCCTTCACTGATATTGCTGAACATTTATATTATCAGTATCGGCCATAGATTTATTATAGAGCAGGAAAGCCGACATGAAACTTACCGTTAAAAAAATGGGTGCCAGCCTATAATGAAAGAAAGAAACTTTATTTGTGACCTAGCACTTTACAGAGGACATTACTTACTTATTTACTTACTTTGCTATACTACATAATATATTTTAATTAAATGTGTTATAGTTGTCGGCTAAGCATTCCCGAGCTATGTACCGGTTTATAGATATAGGTACGAGATGTTTTTTTTAGCTTAAGTTAATAATCTAAGAATAACTAAACTGAGTAACAATAATTTCCTGGAAAGCAGTGCTATGTCACAAAGAGGGAAGTCACTCAGCCTTTGTTGAGGCACAAGATATACACATAATATGTCCCTCTTTTTTTCCGCATCTTGGTTGGCATAATTAGTTGGATAAAATTTCTAAATGATTTTTCTTTTGGATAGTGTTCTAAAAGTGCCAGTGTTATATTCGTCCTGCCACTGTAAGTGGGGTTGGCACAACATATTATAAACATGTTGTCACGTAATTTGGCTTCCTATTTTACTTAGTCTTTCATTCTAACTTAGTCATATTTTACAACACCTCCGTAAGAAAGATAGTCGTCTTTTCTTTTTTTTTTTTTATGGAATAGGATGGCAAACGAGCATGCGGTGCACCTCAAGTAATCACCGCCGCCCACGACCTCTCGCAGAGCGAGGGTGTTGCTGTCCTTTAAAAAAGTGGAAAATACGCTTTTTGAAGGTACTTATATCGTACCGATCCGGGGACACCGCCAAAGGGAGATCGTTCCATAAAATGGTGGTGCGTGGAAAGAAATTATTTGAAAACCGTACTGTGGTGGATCGCCACGCATCCAGATGGTGAGGATGATATTTTAATCTGTGACGTACAGTACGGTTATGGAATTTAGCGGCAGGAATCAGGTCATGCAGTTCAATGGAACACTCTCCATGAAAGATGCGGTAGAAAACGCATAGTGAAGACACGTTTCTACGCATCGCTAAAGAGTCCAGCTGTTTGCTAATCACCTTGTCCCCAATAATACGAGCTGCTCTGCGCTGTATGCGATCGAATGGCTTAAGTTGATACTGGGGTGCACCAGCCCAGAGATGAGAACAGTACTCCATGTGAGGCCGGACTTGTGCTTTATACATTTTTCTACCCAGCCGAATACCACGGTAGGTCAACTTACCTTAGTCGCCCTTTACGACATTTCGGTAAGAAATGAGCGTAGTTTATTCTACTCAGCCGGATACCGTAGAGTGGGTCAACTTACCTTAGTCGCCTTTTACGCCATCTCGGTAAGAAATGAGGGTGGTCTATTCTAGTCAGCCAGATACCACACGGTGGGTCAACTTACCTTAATCGCCTTTTACGACGTCTCGGTAAAAAATGAGAGTTGTCTATTCTATTCAGCTGGATACCACACGGTGGGTCAACTTAATTTAGTCTCCTTTTACGACACCTTGGTTCTCGCAACTTCGACGATGCTTCTGCGCTCGCCCGTCCCGCCCGGTGACGCTGTCAAAGCCGTTAGGCTAACAGCATATAGTCAATTCGAAAAAAAATATATTGATAAGAAACGAGGGTGGTATATTCTGCTCAGTCGAATACCATACGGAATCAAAAAATTATGTGAAATTATTCACCAAAACGGTACCTTCATAGAGTGAATTATCAAAGCGAATTGATTTGACAGTGACACAATCACGATAGGAAGGAATCGATCAAACAGATCGCGTAGCTGTTAATTCTCGGAAGCATCCGCATTCCGGAACATGTTCGCATATCTAACACTAACCGCCGTTGGAAGATCGACATGAGTCATTTATGACATTGCACCGCAATCATTAACATTCCATATCGCAGTAAACACTGGTACTTCATCAGGCCCTTCTGATTGACTGTTCGCCACTTGACAAACTAGTTATGGACTAGTTCAATAGGATTCCAAAGATTCTTGAATCAACGATTTTGTTTAATTTGACGCTTTAAAAAAATTTAAACAACAGTTCACGCACACAGTAAATATATACAATACGCTTATAAGCGTTAACATATTTTTATTTATTAAATTGAATTACATATTATATATTTTTTTAATTCATTAATTTAAAACAAAAATCATCATCATCTTCCTGTCCTTATCCCACTCTAAGTGGGGTCGGCATAACATGTTATAAACATGCTGTCACATGATTTGACTGCGTTTTTACGACCGGCCGCCTGCCTGACGTCTACTTACCTTAGTCGTATTTTACGACACCTCGGTAAGAAAGAGGGTGATCTATTCTACTAAACCGGATACCACACGGTGGGTCAACTTACCTTTGTCGCCTTTTACGACACCTCGGTAAGAAATGATGTTGGTCCATTCCACTCAGCCGGGTACCACACGGTAGGTCAACTTACTTTAGTCGCCTTTTACGACAACTCGGTAAGAAACGAGGGTGGTACTATTTCTGTTCAGCCGAATACCACACGGCTTTAATTTAAGAAAAAAATGTACAAGTTATATCTATCTAAAATTACTTACACGCTAGGACTATACAAATCATGCCCACGCGGAATGGTCCTAAGAATGCTGGCAGCGTTTCCGCGTTGAATCGCTAAGCTGATTCTTTGTGCGAAAAAAAGGGTCAGCTCCCTTGTCATCTGAAGAGGCAATTAACCGAGGTGTTAAAACGGATAAAAAACTCCATGGCCCTAGGGTCTCAACTGCAAATGGCACAAATATCAAAATCCGGAATAGGCGATTTCCGCCGCAGCTCCAGGTCTTGACCCTGTTTCCCTGATATGGGAAGAGGGTAACGTATCAACGCATGTTGCGTCCCACATCAGGGCCCGTCCCCGTTCCCAAGGAACCAGCGACAAGCCGTCTGGTCTCTTACCATCATCCCGACATATCCCCGAAGGCTCGAGCAGAGCAGGAATGTCGATGATGGCAAGAACTCTTTTGATGGTATTATTTGGAATTTGTTGTTACATTAGTAGCTGTATATGTATAAAGCTATGGAAGGATGGCGGCTCTAAGCAAAGGCATGACTTGCTTAAATGGAGCTTCTAAACACTAGTTATTTTTAAATAGCATGTAAATTGTTTTTGAAAAATAAATGAAATGGAAAAAAACAAACAAAACAGTTAACGAAGTTTTATATAAGCCATACTATGAATATCCTACCCATACTAATATTACAAATGCGTAAGTTTGTAAGTATGGATGTATGTTTGTTACTCTTTCACGGCGAATCCACTGAACCATTCATCGATGAAATTTGGCACAATCCATCGATGAAATTTGGCACAATTACTCCTTATACACCGAAATAACATATAGCTATAGAAATCCTGTTAGTTCTACAGGAATAGGATGGCATTTAAAAGCGTCATCTATTATCACCCTATCACGCGACAATAGTCCATACAAACGAAGTTGCGGGTAAAAGCTAGTAATAAATAAGATTTAAATTGAATGTATACTATTTTTATATACTACTAGCTGTCCGGCCATGCCCTGCTGAGGCTCAGTCGGGTTTCGACTTCGCCTCGAAACAAAACTCAACAGTTGCAAAAAATACTCCGATCGCCACCAAAATTTACATGATCATCCGTTGGGTTATTCTAAAGATAATAAACTTCAGTAAAATCATCATCCTCCTGCCCTTATCCTACTCTAAGTGAGGTCGGTACAACCGGCCGCCTGCCTGACGCCAACTTACCTTTGTCTTATTTTACGACAGCTCGGTAAGAAAGAGGGTGGTCTATTCTAGTCAACTGGATACCACACGGTGGGTCACCTTACCTGAGTCGCCATTGATGAAACTTCGGTAAGAAATGAGGGTGGTTTATTTTACTCAGCCAGAAATCACAATGCGGGTCGACTTACCTTAGTCGCCTTTTAAGATACCTTGGTAAGAAAATGAAAGTGGTCTATTCTATTCAGTCGGATACCGTACGGCGAATAGATAGATAGCATATTTGTAAAAATTTTAACTGAAGACTATGCATGCAGGAATTGAATTTTTTCAGATCGATTTTGAATAAGTCGATAATTACCTTAGTGTTGTAACGAATATGTAGAAAATAGGCGAAAAATTGTTTTTTACCATTTTTTTTTAAATATGTCAAACAATGTCCGTGGGTCGCGGGTTCGATTCCTGCCAAGGGCCTACATAACATTGTTGATACCCTACATTGTTGATCTTCGAGTCTGGGTGTTTATTTGTTTTTAAGTATGTATTAAAAAATTATATAGTATATATTCACCAGTTGTCTATCTACCATACACAAGTATTAAGTTACTTACTTTAGGGTTGGACAACCGTGTACCATATATTTATTTAAAAAAAAATGAAGTCAACAATGTATATTGCTATAATAATAAAAATTGTACATCCGAAACGCAATCCCGTTCGACGCTCCACCGCTATACCACAAATACCAGAGAATTAGAACCATTAAAGGCAACTGTACTTTATTATAAGCTCTTCAAGTTATGAATAGATGGCGTACTTAATATGCTACTGTCAACTGTACCGAAAATTGTGGTGGAGTGGACACCTGTTAGAATTTGTTATAGCGATTGTTAGGAGTTGTCTCGTAGCACGCGCAGGCACGCGAGTCCCCCCCCCTCGCCCCTGGGAGTAGGGATGCCACCTTTTTTTTTAAATAGTATGTTGTTTTTGACGTGACAACGTCTTAAATTAGGTTGCGGCTTGGAGTAACTCATGAAAATATGTAACGCCCGCTCACGTCTGTTACGATGAGTCACCGAACGAAAGAGAGGCCCGCCGGACTGGCGAATGCCTTGCGTCTCTCTCCCACTTCAATCCATCACATTTAAAAGAGACACACATCACATTTAAAAAAGACGCTGTCACGTAAAATCTTTGCCCGTAAAACCGACTTTACAGGCAACCGTTTTTTTTTTAAGAAAAATTGTATTTTTCTTTTTAAATCAAAAAATATATAGTACTTTTAGGAAGAAGAAGAAGAAGAATAACTTTATTGCACAAATAAAATACAGAGTGAAAAGAACAAGAGACTTAGATAATAGAAACAATTAAAAGTGCAAAGGGCAGTCTTATCACACCGTTGTGATCTCTTCCAGACAACCCTTAGGACATTCAGGAAAAAATCATACACATCTATTTTCAATCATTTATTTTTCCATGATTATTTATTATTACTTTTCGCTGGACAAAGGAGTTAGAGTTACTAACTAATCCTCGTACATACATGAATGAGTTTCGTTCTAACATTCCCTATGCAGTGCTGCGGGCGCGTTCCGTTTACAGTTGATTAAAGAAAAGCGCGAAAATCGACTTAGCGATAAAAATATAGTATTTTTCGTCCTATATTGTTTTTCTATAATATATAGTATAATTGACTAAAATATATATAATATAGTACGGGTGGCAACCCTACCTGGGAGCCCTCCCCCCTTCCCGAATTCCTCCCCCCGCTCACCATTCATCGGAATGCGGGAACTGTACTTCAGAACACCTCATTATCAGTGCCTACTATTTATTTTTATCTGTGGATTACTTTCTCGATTCTCGATATTAAGGGACTAGTGAGAAGACTCAAAAGGACAAAGCCTTTTGAGTTAGTGTAATATAGTGGTAGTGTAGTGTAGTTGGCCGTGTGGTATCGGGCTGAATAGAATAGTACCAACCTCATTTCTTACCGAGGTGTCGTAAAAGGCGACTAAGGTAAGTCGACCTGCCGTGTGGTATCCGGCTGAATAGAATAGTACCAACCTCATTTCTTACCGAGGTGTCGTAAAAGGTGACTAAGGTAAGTTGACCCACCGTCTGGTATCCGGTTTTGTAGAATAGACCACCCTCTTTCTTACCGATGTGTCGTAAAATACGAGAGGTTAGTTGACGTGAGGCAGGCGGCCGGTCGTAAAAACCCAGCCAAATCATGTGACAGCATGTTTATAACCGACCCCACTTAGAGTGGTAAGGGCAGGAAGATGATGAGTGATAGTGTAGTGTAGTATTAGTGCTACTGAAAAAGAACACAAGATCGAAGCGTCTCCTATAGTAAGAAAAACTAAGACAAGTCATTGGACCTGCTCTTAGATATAAGTTAATTTATAAGTTTAGGTTAAAATTAAGTTGCTTATTAGCCTTAAGGCTAGATTGTGACTACAATAAAGTACCTCCATTTTGTACTTTATAATATGCAAAAAAAAACTTTTGAACTAGCAATAGCCAGCGGTTCCGCCCCCGTGGAAAGATTAAAACCGTAATATAGTCTTTTGATAACCATAAAAATGGTGAAAGTGGGTCAACCTTAAAAGCTAGACATATGCTGTCGCGGACTTTTATTTAGAACTTTAAGATGGGAACAATATTGTCATACTTGATTTTTGAGTAACTATTACCGTTTACTCAGCGCACGCAAGGAAAGCTTTAAATTTGGCCGTTTTCGTACTATTTTTTATGGCTGCTCCTCTCCTATTCATGTTAGCCTGATGTTATATAGCCTATAGCCTTCTTATGGACTATTTTACACTGAAATTATAGTCTTTAATAACCATGAAAATGGTTGAAATGGGTCAACCTTAAAAGCTAGACAAATGCTGTCGTGGTCTTTTATTTAGAACTTTTAAAGGGGAACAATTTTGTGATACATGATTTTTGAGTAACTATTACCGTTTACTCAGCGCACGCAAGGAAAGCTTTAAATTTGGCTGTTTTCGTACTAATTTTTATTGCTGCTTCTCTCCTATTCATGTTAGCCTGATTCTATATATAGCCTTCTTATGGTCTATCTTACACTGAAATAATTTTTCAAATAGGTTCAGTAGAATCTGAGATTAACGTGTTCAAGCAATCAATCAATGAAACAAACAAACTTCAGCTTTATATATTAGTATAAAGTTAGACCGAGATCTTTGTGAGTATATATTTTTCATATCGATTCAATTTTAATTTTATCTAAACGGTGTTGTTGTGTCTCTTTCGAGGTCATAAGTTCGAACCCCAGGCAGGCACTAATGAATTTTTAGTCCCTATCAGGCGGATAAAACTCGGCGGGTCATTTTCCCTCAGTCTTTTACGATTTTAATGACTTTTACGACACCTCGGTAAGAAAGAGGGTGCTCTATTCGAGGGCTTCTTAAACTGTGGGTGGCGAGACTACTGAAAGCAAAAGGCGTCGCAAAGATCTGATACTTTTCGATCATTATTGATACAACTACATGGCTGCAGCTGTCCTTTAAAAAACTTTTCTAACAAAGATTTATTGATATTTCTCCTCCTAAGTTCCTTCATAACCCCTTTTCATTAAATTTAATAAAATAGATTTTATTAAATTAATGATTATATATTTCATTATATGGAGGAGGGGGTCGTTTAAAATTTCCTAAGCTTGAAGGGGGTCGCTATATAAAAAAGTTTAAGAAGCCCTGCTCTATTCTACTCAGCCAGATACCACTCGGCGGAGCAGTAGATAGTTCTAAAAAATCCTGATTTCATTATGATAAGTATCGACGAGCAAAATATTTTATCGACTCCCTACCAAGTATACAGTTAAACAAGGAACGTTTATAATAATTAACTTATAACAGCTGCAGTGCGCATTTTTAGCTGTTATAACACAGGTTTGAAACAAATTGCTATAGAGTTATGATACCAGAGTAGGAAACCCTTTTCTTATATACAGGAAAAACCCCTTATGGGTACCACCCCCATACGGGGACAGGCGGCGGTTGTGTCTGACTCGCACCGACTAAAACGACCTGTGTGCTCCACCACGCTGCCGATGGCAAGGACAGGGTAACATTGAACATATTCCCTCCATCCCCGCCAACAGCTATGATCCCAGAGTACACCTCCTCTGGGTAGGGACCCCTCGAAAGAGAAGCCGCCCCTCCGCTAACCGGTGCATCGGGAGCACCAGATGCACAGATCGCCTCAGGGACCTGTAAGCCCCGTTTGGAACGTCCGAATGGCCCCTAACAGGGCGGCAGACGATGGGCTACCACCTGGACTCGCCAGCAGCAGATTGGATCCAGAACAAAAGTTCTCGGTCCGCTTCACCACCCCCCTCCGCCTCACTAGAGTAGGAAACCAGGTCTAAGTTGTGTCCATCTATACTATATATAAACCTGAAGAGTATGTTTGTTTGTTTATGTGATTGTTTGATTGTTTGAACACGCTAATCTCAAAAACTACTGAACCGATTTAAAAAATACAGAGTAAGATAGTCCATTTATTGAGGAAGGCTATATAAAATCAAGCTAAGATGAACAGGAGAGGAGCAGCAATAAAAAATATTATGAAAACGACAAAATTTAACACTTTCTTTGAGCGTGCTGAGTAAACGGTAATAGTTATTCAAAAATCATGTATAACAAAATTGTAACCCTCTAAAAGTTCTAAATAAATTTCCGGGACACTTTATGTCTAGCTCTTAAGGTTGATTTTAATGGAAGGATGATTGAGATTAAGGTCTATTCTACTCAACCGAATAACACACGGTGGGTCAACTTACCTTAGTCGCCTTTTACGTCACCTCGGTAAGAAATGAGGTACTCTAGTATAATAACCCTATGTTCATAATATGGGTAAAGAATGTAAAATGTACATTGGAACATTTTCCGGTACAGGTTTCGATAAAATAGTTACCATACTAACGTGATACCCATTCATACTGAATTTTATAAAGGTTGGTGACGCGTAAGCGCTACAAAATAAAGTCCCTATTACACTGTGAGCTATGAAATTTAAATTAATTATATTTTTATAAAGCATGCTAAAATTTTAAAGATTGATTATAATCTACGCATTCTTTGGAACGGTACACTAAAGTGTTAATTACAATATGCCCATTTATAAGTTTAGGATGTTTACGGAATTAATGAATTATTTTAAAAAAAGAAACACCGAAATAGAACTTAAATGCTGTTAATGTAATGGCTAGTAATCAAAATACCTACATAAGTATATAATTTTATTCTCTAATACACTTGTGTTGTATTGGAACAACTGACCGCTTCTTCTAATGTTGATAATACTACTTTGTATCTAAGTACCCATTAATCGATTACGTTTAAGTCGCCCTCGATATGGCCAAAGTATTTAACAAGATCTTCCCAACAATATAGCGCATTTGACAGTTACAGTAGCTTTGCCTTTAATAGAACTTGAGAATCAAGTCGAATTCTTCGACCGCTTCAACGGCATTAGACGACGCGATGCAATCGCTAGCGTTACACTGCATGAGATGTATTGAAGTCAGGTAGGCGAATGTCAAGTGCAACAGTATTGTAAGCCGCGCGTGAAACACGTACCAGTCGAAGTGCATCGCAGCGAGCGGCTAGGTGGCGGGCGCAGGGCACGAGGCATGATAGGAATGCGCGGCCCTCGGCGCCGGTTTACAAATAGAAGGGCTGCTAGCTGCACGTGTAATACATCGCCGTGATCAATCTGTTAGCAATGACTGCGCCCGCGCTCACGACGCGTACGCACCGATATTGTAGCGATCGCTTTTTAATATTAATTTTTGGGTAATAATTAATTGTTGCGCGGTATTTAAAGATAGAATTAGTGTTGTATCTATTGTTCCTAATGCGATACGAGTGTGACGTGAGTCGCGTGTGACGTAAACAGTGACGTTGTTACGGGTGATTCTATGAAAACAGATCATGTTAATGAATTCTCGAAGGGTCGTCTCTCGGGCATAGGAAAGTGAGTCGGCCCTGCGTTCAATGACCCCGGGCAGACGTCACGCCTGAGAGAAGACAAACACTACGCCGGCTTCCTATCTTCCTTCGATGCTCACGGTCCACCCTTTCTACGCTATGTCACCCCTCGCTTAGAACTCTGTTCTTTAAATAAAGGTAACGTAAATATTTTATTGTCTATACCAATTATTTGAATTAAATAACCCTATTTTAGTCATGAAATATTATTTAAGACAAGCAATACAATATGACGTAATTATCAATTGTATATGCAAGAGGTTATCACAAACGCCAATAAAGGTTTAATTCTGAAAATATTTTTTTTTTGGCCATATATTTAACACTGACGAAATAATTGTTTAAAATTAACAATCATTTTAAACACCTCCCTTTTTATTGCAATGTTTCTAGATTAGGTGTTATTATTATTTCAATTCATGAATTTTGTGAAGTAATATGTAAAATTAAAATAGTCTTTTTTTCCTAAAAGTGTACTTACTATACTAGATTATATTAGTTAGATTTTAACACATTTTTAATTTTTTAAACATACAGAAACATTTTGATCCCTTTGTCGACGAAATAAAAATTAGTAGTTTTGGATAAATTTTGTAGTGTTTAGAAAAAACAAAATATAAATTTTATTTTATCTAAATTAGCCATACATTTAGCTTTATTGAAGAATTGTACTTAGGTTGCGCTTTTAAGTTTTAAACGTAACGATAGATGATGAGATAATGTGTAAGGTGTTGCCATTATTTCATTTTTAATTTCTACTAAAATGGTAGAAATAATATTTAAGATGTGTATATATTTGACTTTACAGTAGATATAATTTTTAATTACGATTTCAAATATTGTTTTTAATTTTTCGTTTTAATTATATGATCTGTATTATATTGATTACTTGACTTAATGTTTTAATATTTTCATATTAATACCTATATAAAATTATATAAATTATGTAGGTAAAAATTGTCAATAGTTTGTAATGTAGATATTATTAAATATTATAACATTTATTTATATATCACCATTATTGTACCAATTAGGCCTACAAACTTTATTAGATAAGTTTGGTAATATATCAATTATTCGTATTATTAAAAAAATATTTTTACCGTTACATATTATTTTCAAAATTTTATTTTTATCATTGGCTGGAAATGTATTAAAATAAATTTTAATATACTTTCACAACTATTTTCTAGATTTATATATTTTACATTCAATATTTAAACACTTTATTAATTACAAAGCTACAATATTAAAAAGTGATGTATGGTTTAGGAAACAGGAAACATATTTTTTGCTTTATTTTTATAAGGAAATTATTAATTTACTTGTACTTTATACTTTCGTTACAATATCCTCCTATTCATATATTACGAGTATATAGCGAATTAAAAAAGTTGTAGATAAGTGTTGCCAGTATAAAAAATAAATAACATCATAAATATTTGTAGCTATAGGGGTAAACTTATTTTTTTTATTAATTATTAGATAGATAATTTAGTTTTATATGTCAGATATTTATATAGATAATATATAAATACTAAATGCATATGTGACTAATACAAAGAATTTATTTTAAATAGAAGTAACTTATCAGAAAGTGTAAGACTAAAGATTAGATAGGCACGGCCCTATGTTGATAAGAGTAACGGATTCCAACAACGCCCTCATTTTAAGTAAATTAGGCTTAACTTTTTTAATTCTTACTTAATATAATTAAAAAAGTTGTGCTTTAAGTATTGATGAATTATCAAATTTATTTTCTATACAAATATTTGAACGGACAAGAAAGTTAGCTCAACTAGGTCGGTATATTCTTACAGTTTGGACTTACTGACCTACTTTTGGGAATTACCTAAAAATTAGTAGTTTTTTATTAATTATAATTTTTAAATATAACATAATTAATAGAATGACACTATCAGTGTGTTAAACTAGTGTTTAAAAAAAGGTATAATTGTTTTTATGGTAGCGATCGGGTCGCGAGCGTCGTTGTAGGGAACTACGCGCACGGTTACGGCTGCGTGTGGCAACACTGACACTCACTTTTCGCGCACTTTTTAACTATAAACCCTCTCTACAACTCAGCGCCTATAAGTACTGGTAAAAAAATTCAACATTTTATAATAATTTCTACACAAAAAAGACATTTTATGGACACCTTGTGAGTGCTTCGTTTCGATACACACTGTGCTTCATTTATGCAATACTTTTTGATGCTATTATCATATTAATCATTTAATATTATATTATTTTTATAAATGATTATTATTATTTTTTAAAATTTACGTAATTAAAACAATTATATTTTTTTTCCAGCTAAATTAGAAGATTAGAGTTGGAAATTCTGTATGCAGTACATTTATTTTTAATTTATAGATGAAATAACGTAGAATTATTTTTTGTATAATATATATTTTAGAATTATTATATTTTTATTTTTAATTTTCAAGAAAAAAAATTTTTTTTTCACAAAAATCATAATAATCTTTAAATCTTTATTTTATTTAAATTTTTATTAATTGTAAAATTGATTGGCAATTTAATTTAAATATAATAATAAAAAAAAGATAGTAGATAATTAGTTTGCAATAAGTAAAAACCAAAATTAATTGTTTAAAATATAACTCCCATTAAATTAAAATTAAATAAAATTGGAATAATATTTATGGAAATATTTTTATTATTTACAAAGTAGTATTTACTTGGAAATTTTGAAAATTCTGCTTAAAAATGTTAAATTAATATTTCAAAACATGCTTTATAAATTGTTAAGTAGATTTTTGTATGCAAAAATTTTTTTACTATTTTTTAAAATCTGTGTTTGATTGATTTGCGTTTATTATAAAATTACTAATTTGTAAACTACTTGGCCCTATAAAAACTGGTTTAAAAAAAAAGAAAATGGCTCTTTTCATTTTCACTCAATAGAAATTCAGTTTGAAATATTGTTATAATAAAAACGTTTCTTTCACATTGTTAATTCCATTAATGGCTATCTATAAAGATATCAAATTTTTTTTTTTAATATTAAGAAGGTAGGTAAAAAACCCATTTAAAGTAAAACACAAATATATATAAAAAATGCATCTTGCTTTTTTATTTATATATCAAAACAAATTCATTGCTTGTTACAAGCTAGGTCTATTGTATTTCATGTATTTTTACCTGAATGCGCCTTCTCAATTCCAAAAATTTACATTGATAAGCCATTTATATAAATAAAACTAATCCACACTCCATAGATATGATAATTAAAAAAAACATGAGATCAATATGTATATATACCTAAATTTTTATACAGTACCTAACATTATTGGTCTGCAATACTAATGGCAACACTAAATATATTAAATGGGTTGCTAGTTTTAACTTTAACGCAATCCGCTCGATGGTAGAAAACTTCTGTCAAATGTGGGTAGCTCTCAGAAAACAAACATGTATTTTTGTTGTATTGGTATATTTTGTTGTAAAGGTTCAGTTTGTAACTTCATACCTTCCTTACGTTAAATGATATTTTTTTAATTGTAGTTATTATGTTTAGCTTTCCGTCTATCGTTTTGCATAAGAGAAACTATTTATTGTTTTCACGATGTATATTCTTATTTTAAGTATAAATTTATATTGGTATATGAGAGTCAAAGTTTCAAAAGTATATCTAGATCATTTGAAAATTTAAATATCTAATTTTTGCGTTTGAGAAATATCCGCCGATATAAGATATTTCACCACGATCGTTTCGAATTGTGGATGTGTGTAATCGTCATGATAGACGATCAAGAGAGCCGTTTAAAGGTTATGATGGCAGTGCAGTGGGAGTCCCTCGTGGCGCGGCCACGTGGCGGCGCAGGCGCGGTCGCCACGGCACCGCTGCATGTCAGTTTTCTGGAAAAATTGTCAAAAGTAGCACAGCAGCGCGGTGCGACGGCGCTGCGCCGCGCGAGCAATTCGCGAGGCTCGGTGTGCGTGTGTGCGCCGCGTCGGCACCGCGCCGCGCCCGTGTGCGTGCACGTAAAGTGAAGGTCGAATATTTTGTCCCTACTCCTCGGTCTATTGGCGTTCACGAGTCGCGGCTGCGATAATGAAGTGTCGCGGTCCCGCTCGCTCCGCCCGGCGAGCTCCCCCGCCGAGAGGGACGGCAGGCGGTGCGCTCGTGCGCCGGAGCCTCCGCCGGCGCCGGCGCGGCCTGCCCTCATCAGTCTCCCCGCGGCGGGGAAGCAGTTCGCGTGTGCGGTTCCACCGGTTCGCCTGGCGCCCGGCGGCCTCCGAGCGCTCCGTGGCGTACACGAATATTTTTAGATAAGAGCGCGAATAATTTATTCGTAAGTTAGCGATCGCGCGCACTTTCGCGGATATCGGCGCTCGCGCATGCGGGCTCGCTCGCGGCGGCGGGAGACGTCCCGATAGGTAAGCTGCGCACTTCCTGCGCGCGCGCCGCCATGTTCGGCGGGAACGTCACTTCCGTCGGCGCGGCGGCGGAACCGGCGGGCGCGGGCCCCGGGCCGGAGGAGCGGCGCGGCCGCAGCGCCGGCCGAGCTGCGCCGAGCCGAGCGCCCGGGTCAATGAGCGGCGGCTCTCGATTCATAAAATGTCGGTCGCTCCATTCACGCCGCGGGGCGATGCTACGCCGACCGCTCACTCGTGACCCTCGCGTCTTCGAATATTCATGTCTCCATCGATAACATCGTAACCTCTGACTCCTCTTTGTATTATCGCGCCGCTCAGTGAACGCCGCCACCCGAGGCCGGACTCGGTGCCAAGTGCTCGAAGCAAGTGTCGTTTCAACTGTTGGACGATATTCGTTAAACTGTGAATGATATGTGCTAAGTGAATTAACTATTGTGTTTGTCGCTCGTTGATGGAATTTTCATGTGTACACCCACCAGCGTAAGATTGGAAATATTCTTTTTATTAATTATCCTCTTGTTTTTGCGTTGGATACTTTACTTTTTTTTAAATAATCTTTAAAATCTACAAATAAATTTAAAAAATTAAATACATAATTTTTTAAACGTAGCCGTAGTATGGTGATAATATTCGTTGTGTTTAAAAAATTGTATGAACGGTTTATTTTATGAAAAACTTAATAGAACAAAAATTATTCTAAAATGAGGGTAGTTTCGTAGGTGGTTCGTTCGCGGCGCACAATATAGCAATCCCACCCTCCCGCGATGGCAGCAGTGATAGGTGCACGTCGATATCAATCGCGCACGGCGGTCGGCGGGCGGCGGGCGGCGGTCGGCAGGCAATAAACTGAAACAATGAGATGTGTCCGGACGTTATCGCGGCCAGACGTCACGCTCGGCCGGTGACGTCTGGCCGCCGTCGCCTACGCATGCATTTCTAGCTCGCCTTCTCACCCCTGCTGGCTGCTGTCGACCACTAGCCATGTAGTTATTATACTAGAGTATAGAAGCCTAAGATGTGTCCATAGAAAAAAGAAAAACGCATATGAGGCTCTCTATCAAATTAAATATAGGAATAATCCTAAATAACTTTTCTTTTGCATCACAAAACTCAAGTTTCAGGGTGTGATAAAAATGTTTTAAATATTTAAATTAAAACGCGCCATAAATATTGTACTACACATATTTGATTAGACAAAATTGTCTTTTATTATTTATTGGACACTCGCAGTCACAGGCATGTCTATGGTTCTCTAGCTCTATGTATAACTATATGGCACTAGCCCCCATCGCGCACTATATACCGTTAGTACGAGACATTCCGCTATCTTTTATTATTTCATAGACACTATAAACACGTGTTAGAGTGTTAGTAGGGCCGTACAGCGTTGGGAAGGAAAATAAATAAATATATTTGCGCGTCATTACATACTTATAAATCTACTTAATATTATATTTTTCTTACAAATAGGACGCGCGTCATAGCTATAGTAATAATTAAAATTCATAAATTTCTGATAAATTGAGTTTTAACAAGAATAAAGTGGAATTGTCCAAATAAATTGTTCTAATCAAAACTAACAATATTCAATTTAAAATTGAAAAAGAAATATATATTTAAGAGAATTATTAAATATGTGTTAATATTGACTTTACTAATAATTATTTACGTTATAATTAGTGAAATAATGTGCAATATGTTTATAATTAATAACTCATTTTAATAACAAAATACAACCAGAATTTTAAAAATGGAACAAGTTTTTTTTTAAATATATTGCGTAGACAATAAGACTCGTAAATTTCCGAGGCCCATGAAAGGTAAACGTCTCCCTAGAAGCAGCAGCGAGATGAGTCACGTGCTACGTCACCGATGCGTGCGCCCACTGAGTCACAGCATCTCGCTGACGTAAGCCGCCCTTACCGCGGCAACCTTTGCTCCCGATGTGACATACCGCCTCGGGCCCACACCGCTCGCGACACCCACAGAGCCACGAGTTCCGTTGCAGTGCGCTGCGTGGGCGCACATTTCATAACCATTTCCTTCGCTCCTACAATTACTCTACAAAAGGATCGCGCGAATGTACGTGTAGGACGGTTCCGTATGCAAATGTCATTACTAAATCGGTCGGTCATTATTATATCCGCAGCTACGTATAAATGAGCGCGACCGTTTCGTCATTCATGATCGTATTCGAGACGGGCGCGACGCATAATCCGTATAAAACTTGTGATCGCCGATTTCCGTCGCGACGGTTCGCACTTTGCCCGCCGCCGCGCCCGTTCTCAGCCCCACGATAAGCCAATAAGGGTCGCGCCACAAAAAGCGATCATTATAAAGGTTGTAAAGACTGCACCGGCGCCGAGCCTTCCCAGAAATGGGGCCATTCTTATTTTGCGCTCCCGCCTTATTCACGGGCCTTTTTTTGTTCGTCTTTGGTCAATTTTTTTTCGGGAACGGTGCTTTTGTGAGAGCTTCAAGGAAATGGCTTATTGGGTTTCGTATGGCAGCCGGGCTTATCTGCGATCGGCGGCCGGCACGACTGCCGAGTGTGGAGTGCCGTGCCTGGGAATGTAGGTACGCCAAAGGTCCGCGCGGCGGTCGGACCGTTACGCGAACGCCGCATTCCATCGCATCGACATGCCATCGGCTGCCTCCAGTCTGTGACGTCACGCAACTATCATAGATAACGTGGCCACTCCGTTAATTATCTTTATAATACAACTTAGATTCGCGCACAATTAGAGAACTGATGTTAATTTAAAAATTACCTTGTCTCTAATGAGATACCTTTTGATATTTAAAATTATGTGAGTCGGTTTTATTATTTTCCAAGAGACAAATCTCACCCAATACAAAAAAGCTTGTTTCGGAAATTATATTTTATTAAGTAAATGTTTAAAATTTTAACTATTTAATAATTGAGTATATGTATGTATTTTGAATCCATTTTAATATAGATTATATATCACCATCTAACCTAGCGACATCTAGCCGTGAATGTTGGATATAACTATGTATGTGCCTAAGGTATATAGCGCTAACAAATATAGTGCTATATTCTTTTGAAAAAGGAAATTATACATACAAATGAAACAATTTCCATTGAATAATATATATGGATTGTATATTGGTGATTGTATATTACTACCCACTTCCGAATATAGAATCTAAATACAATCACAATTTTAGAAGGAACTAGGTCAAATATTTTTTTACATTTCAGCGAGACGATTACACGTCTACCACACACACTAATGATTTAACTTAAAAAAAAAACTTCTGATTTTTCCCCAGGCATATTAGAATTAGACAAATCTAATTAATTGATACCTTTTAATGTGTATTCTCATATAAAACAGCCATTATTAAAACAAACAATCAACGAAACCAGCAGGAAAAATTGATAATTGCCTAAATATGTTATTTTCTCACAGTGTGTGTCACGACATTTCCCACCGACTGCTCGGAGCGCTGGGAAACCACTGTTAGCCTTATTTCCATAATAAATAACGCTGATAACAACTTTCATAAGAACTACACGGCCATTTTTATTTGTATTTATGGCGTAATTGATTGAAAAATAATTGTAATAATTGCTAAAAAAATAATAGTAATAATTGTAATAATAATAGATTTTCAGGTAAAACCTCCGTGACCGGATTGTGAATTGTTATATTTTCAATTAACTCCAGATAAATGAATACAATGAAATGACCATTCAGTATGTATATTAGTTGTATATTTTTTAATTTAGATTATTTACTATATAATATAGATATAAAATAACATGGAATGTACTTAAATGCATTTTATATTTTATTTTAATAAGATGTTATTTTTGTCTATGGTATCATAAAGATACATTCATCAGTTTCATTCATGATGATGATGATGATGAAAAATTACTTATCTAATTTTGAATTTTATAAAGCTTCCTACAGATAATAGAATATTTGTCTTGTGTTATCTTCATTTTATTTATGATATTTAGTGGCTGAACGCATTTACACTAGAGTATTTCTGACTAAAGCTAATGTGTTCCGCTTTTTACCTGGCTCGGTCGTAATTGTCAGCAATCCAGTACGTATATTCAAATTCAAAATATTCTTTATTCAAGTGGACTGTTTACAGTACTTTTGAATCGGCAAATAATTTAAAGAATCTACCACAGATTCGGAAGGTTGCTCCTACCTAGAAGAACCAGCAAGAAACTCGGCGGCTAATCTTTTCAATTTTTATAATTCCTTACAGACCAAGGCCCATGACTAATGAATTATAAACAACCCAACCGAAACCTTATATATGTATGTCTTTTATGATAAAAGATGGTTGCATATTAGCAAACAGTAAAGTATTTGTGATTAGCATCAAGTGGTCATACGCGTACAATCACTAATAGTGAGAATATTTGAAATTGGTCTTTATTTAGTCATCAATTCGCATTTTTCAGGGGCTAATAGGTGTCGATGGATGGGGCCGAAATTCATCACATTCTTGAGGAGATTCGCACATCGTTCGGGTGATTAACACCAATGAGAATTTGGGTATGTACCAATTTTGTTATTTTTTTGTTTTGTCTGGTACTAATGTTGAATTTTAAGTATTACTTGCAAGATTTAGGTTCTCGATACTTATTATATATTCTAATATTTTATAATTTTTTTTCAAATAATTTTTTTGGTGTGATTTGTTTTATTCGATCTAACATGTTTAGAATAAGATCTGTACTGAAGTTATTTAGCACGCATTTGTATACAATTTAGTAACGATATGAAATTAAGTAATGTATTTCAACGTTTTTTCTTAAATTCTTCAATCGTTTGAGAATGCGTAGATAATCCTGTTTTTAAACAGCATTTTTTTACGAAATAGGCATTTCGCTGTTAGCTTTAACAGCTTTTAAGCATCAACGGGTAGGAACACCGAGCGCAGAAGGATATCAAAGTATGAAATTCCAGAGCGAAGAAGCAATTCTAATAGCATTAGGTCGTCCTAAGAGGCCAAGCCATGGCTTAGATGTAGGGACATGTAGTTTAAGGCTGGTGCTATGACTGACTAAAATCAGCAACTTAGGACTTCATATTCAACGATAAAGATGCTGTGAGTGAGCATTGTTTATATCTGTCTGTGAGTGAGTGTTGTTTATATCTGTGTGTGCGTGACGGTTTGTGCTTTATTATTTATATTTAATCAGTTATTTTTAATAAATATTTCGTTAAAAATAGGATAGAAAGAGCCAATTTGTAATCATGGGATTCCGATATTACAAGAAACCAATAACTTAAAATAAAATATCTTCAATTGTACCAACCTTATGTTTAATATTATAATTATATATATTTTATTAAATAATCATGAATGATAAAAAATCTAGTTCTTTGTTAAACAAACTTTCGCGCTAAAATTAAACATCGTTAAGGTGTTAGGTAATTAACGTACATAATCAAATCCATATTAAATGAAAATATAATTCGATCCTTTTTAAAATTCTTCTATCTTCCTAAGCATCTTTATGACACAAAGTATTATGGAAAGGAAATATTTTTAAGTGCCTGTGTTGCAAAATAAGATAAAAAGGCCGGAGCGCAGTATATAATTTTAAAAAAATTAAATTATTGCAGCGCCACCTATTTAGTGCGTGGCATTAATGACTTGTCTATGGCCCATTTATAAATTTATAGGAAATCAGCGCCATCTATGTGTGTCATCACAAATTAGATTATTTCAATGTATAGCTTTTTGTTTTATATTGAATATTTTGTTTCATGATGAATTAATCGAAAGATTTCCAATTCCAAACATCCAGCATAATGATAACTTGGAAAAATAATGTATCTGAATATTGTACTGAAAATTAATTAATGTATCTGAATATTGTTTTCTTTAGTAGGTAGGTTGTATAAATCAGACTTAGATTTTCGATACATCAAAGTGATATAAATTTGATTTGCGATTTCATTGATTTGAACTGTGAAGAATGATTCTGCAGCCCAACTAGCAGGCCTGGACACGCTCCTTTTTATTTAATTTAATATTTAATTTCAATTGATTCTTACAATATATCACGCATTGGAAAAAGCTCAGACAATTCTACTAACTTCTTTTACTTCACTTCATTGTGTTTAACCTACAATGGGATAATATCAGGTTGTTAGTTACTTTTAACTTCTAGTTCAATAAGGAAAAAAAAATTCAAGTGTTTAGGAAAAAATCACTGCATCGTACAGATAATCAAAAATACGTTTTTATCGACTACCGTGTTTTTGCACTTTGTCTACCATGTCTAAAAGCAGCACTGATTCGGCGGTGTTTATTATTGAAATAGTAAACAAACGCGTATTTGCGTTGTGGTGTATACAGAATAAGTGAGGTCACGGCCCTTATTGGGGGCAAGGGGAAGCTATAAATCTGTCGGCGAACAATGGCGCGATAAGGGGCACCTTACGTCCGCGATAGAGGCGCCCCTCGCCCTTCGCTCTCCGCCCACACCCTCGATACATAGGGTTGTCTCGTGTCTGCTTAACATCAACTATCCTAAATAAATTGGACATCCTTGGAATTGCTATTCTAAGACAGCCAACAAAGATGTTATTACTCTTTTCTCCCCGTAACTTTACTAAAGGACTCTTTACGATAGCGATAGGGGCGCTTCGCTCTTCACCAGCACCCTCGATTCATAGAGTTGTCTCCTTTTTCCTTAACATCAACTACCCTAAATGAGTTAGACATCTCAAACTCATCAAACTCAATTCCAAGACAGCCAACAAAGATGTTTTTACTGTTTTCTTCTCATACCTTTACTAAAGAACTCTTTACGACCGCGATAGGGGCGTTTCTCGCCCTTCGCTCTTCACCAGCACCCTCGATTCATAGGGTTGACTCCTTTCTGCGTAACATCAACTATCCTAAATAAATTAGACATCCTAAACTTAAGTCCAAGACAGTCAACAAAGATGTTTTTACTCTTTTCTTCTCATACCTTTACTAAAACAGTTTTAACAACTGTGACTGCCCCTCACCCTTCGTCACTTTTCATCAGTCTCTAGATTGATAGGGTTGTCTCCTTTATCTTAGCGTTAACTACTCTTAATAAGTTGGACATCCTAATCAATATTCTAAGGCAGCCAACAAAAACGTTATTACTCTTTTCTTCCTAAAACTTTACTAAAGGACTCTTTACGATAGCGTTAAGGGCGCATCTCGCCCTTCGCTTTTCACCAGCACCCTCGATTCATAGGGTTGTCTCCTTTCTGCTTAACATCGCCTATTCTAAATAAGCTGGACATCCTAAACAATATTCCAAGACAGCCTACAAAGACGTTATTAGTCTTTTTTTCTCATACCCTTACTAGAGGCCTCTTTTCGTCTGCCATAGGGGCGCGCCCCTCGTACTTTTGCTCTTCGCAAACACCCTCGATACAAAGGATCGATTCCTTTCTGCTTAACATCAGATACTCTAAATGAGTTTGACATCCTAGACATCATTCAAACATAGCCAACAGAGACGTGAATACTCTTTTGTTCTCATATCTTGTAAGGGCTCCTTACGTACTCGATAAATTCATACAGTCCTTCGCTCATTTCTGTTATAAACTTGAACTAGACCACAAAGAATAAGTTGGAAATCCTGAATTATATTCCACTAAAACTGGTAGAAGTATTTTCTGTTTGTCTCTTAAAGTTTGTCTGTTCTTTAACGTAAGAAGGTAACAATGAATCGATGCAATTTTGAACATATTGATGAAACTATACTTGAGATATGACCTAAATTTTATTTCGGTGCTAAAGTCAACGCGGACGATGTATGCAGAAGTTAGAGTAAAGTATAGAATAAGATTCCTTTTAGGCTATCACTAAACAAGTTATAAATGAGAAATTTACAAGATCATTAACCTTGTCTAAACCGTGCCATGCATTTTACTAGGGCTTTTGAGTTTTTTGGTCACAGAAATAATCCCACCATACATTATTTTGTCCATACATTTGTATTTCGGATGTCAAAAACGACAGATATTATACCTAACTTAAAGGAACATCTTTGTTAACATATAATCAAATACAACATTGATTGATTTTCAACCAATTTACACACAACTTTTATGCACCTTAACCTGCTTTATATTATGCCTATTGGAGAAAATCTGTAAATGTTCCATGAATAAATAAATTTCATTTCATTTCATTTCAACTGTATCAAAATCTGTTGTGTTTCGTGAACAGAAAGATTGATAGACGCGTCAGGGGAGGCTGTTTTAAAATATGTGATGATAGTAATATAATCTTATCTTGCACTAAACATCTTAATATATCTATGAAATCTATTAAACTATGAAAACAATAATTTAGTAGCAAACTTGTACATTGTGGAGCTAATGACAACCCTGGTCAATAGTTCTGTATACGTTGGCGATTACGCAAGAATAGCTGTAAAAATTTCTACGTATCCATTGATAAATACAGCGACCCATATTTTACTATGCATAATTAGTTTGTGTAATAATATATATCTCAAATATAAAAAAATCAGATTAATCTTCCAGAGATCTCACATAACTAGACATTATTGAAATTCTTTTCAGTAATCGTAATAGTAAGTTAGTAATTACTTCGGTCACTAATCGTCATTCTTTTGGCTCGCGAACTTTTTTTTTAAAATTGAAATAAAATAAGGGCCTGTTTAGGTTCACTAGTCTCTTGTTTCTATTAGAGATAAAAATGAGCAACATAGACTTACACAGATTAGGTGAATAAATTTTAAACATGTTTCCATTACTAAACAATGTATAACGTCCAACTATTATAATTCGTATAAACCGTTAGATAAAGGACGTTCTTTTTTTTTACAATAGAAATATACTTTATTGTACACCATAATCCATACAAAAGAAAAGTAGTTTGAACATAAAACATTTTTATATACATGGTTAAGACATACAATGGGCGGCCTTATCGTAAAAGAGCGATTTCTTCCAGGCAACCCAAGATTAAAGGACCAGGTAAAAAACTAAAACATTAAATCAAAAATCGATACGTAACATGTTTCATATTCATCTATAAGAAAAGACAAACGGTTTGTGGTTGTCGCTTACCATTTGCATGCGCCCTTATAAATTAAACAATATCTGGACGCCAAGTAGGCGCCAGTAGAACCTTGACCCCTTTACCCGGTGCATTTGAAGCGGGAAAAGCGGTGAGGAGGGGTCAACGGCACACAATAGACTATTCCGTGACATCCGAACCAAGTGCAAAACGTTTAGTTCTAATCCTACCGTGAAGGTAACAAATTAAAAAGTGGAAATATTTTCTTTATTTTTTTAAAGGTTTCTAGCAATTTCGGTTTCAAATTACTAGCAAACCTAACCCTTCCAGCTAAGCTAAATGCTGGTGTTGGGAGTGGGTTCACGTCGGTAGTGTAAAAGCAGGGATTCCAATATAAATAAATATATGGGACACTTACACATACGGTCGTCCGTCCCTAAAGTAAGTAACTTAATACTTGTGTTATGGTAGATAGACAACTGGTGAATATATACTTATATAATTTTTAAATACATACAAATATACACTCCGACTCGAAGAGTAACTAATTGATTGATAGAAAATGTTGGCCCTCGTCGGGAATCGAACCCGCGACCCGTGGAGTTGTAGGCAGGATCACTACCCTGCGCCAACGGGCCAGTCAAATACGCTACGCTATTCTTTGTTTTGTCTCCTTTTTCCAATAAAATTCGTTCGCGGTCTCAAACATGGACGCTATGTAGATACCATGAGCCTTTAAATCCTTTAACCCCCGTTAATGAGATGGTGGATCTACTTGCAAGGAGTGAGAGTTAAGGGTTATTCTATGATATTTGATAATTAGCTGATACCTGAATTAGCCTACTCAATCTGAACATTTTAATGGCTAACCTATCACTTTTAATGCTGTCACTTATAACCCCTTATCAACTCTAAATTCACGTATTCTAACATTAAGCTCACCATTCTTTCCGATGTAACCAGGACTGTATTATGAAATGTAAGTCGGGTAAGCGTGTTTGGACAAGGCTGTCCCGTTTGGAGTTCAATCGGTTAATGCGATACTTTGTCACAATTTCAGGCGTTTATTCAATCAATCAACGGTAATCTGTTTTTAGCGGCTTACCTTACTTTTTGTTAAAAAAAAAAATGTTTGTTAGAAAATTTTTATGTAATTAAAGCCAATTATTAACTATATTTTATTTTTCTTATTTTATTATAAACCCTATCTTAAATAAATTTTGAGATAATTTAATCTTTAAGTAATATAATTAACTAATTAATGAAGATTGTGATTACAACTTCAGATCTCTTCCAGTTTGATGTCATAGTATGTTGGTACACCTGGGAACCCTATATTTCATGAATAACCAACAAAATAACGAGTCACGTGTTTAACTGGTTAACACTGGGTAGGCACGAAAAAGTAGTCTAAATTATGAGCTCCAATGGATTTACTTGGGCTTTTCCAAAATGAAACCTTTGTTAGGACAACAACCCTACTTAGTGGGTCTACCCACTATGTTGCTTTTCCACCCCTCTCTCCAAAAGGAGACACGAGTCTTTTACTTAGGATTGGTATAATATAAGGCCTTTACTTTATTTTACTATGAAAACAATTGAAAATTGCGGCATAGAAAAAAAAATTAGAATGGAAATTAAAAAAAGTTCAAACATTACCCTATTTTTTTCAAATTATGGTAACCCTAAGCGAATCCGCTGACACTTTTCCGTGTCAGCCATTACTGTATTGACTTTACCGATAATCGAAATAATCGTGACAAGGTAAAGTCGGTCATGTTAGTATGTAATTAGAGGCGTCGGCGGCGCGCGGAACGAGACAAGACTAACAAAATTCAAGGGGGAGAGGGGTTCCGTTGAATAATACATGCTGTATACGCCGCACCTCGGTCGCTTGGCGCCACCACGTTACACTGAAACAATACACGGAATGTAGGTCCTAGACGCGACGCTCGCGGCCCCTGCCGTCCCGACGAATGCCCTGGAAAGTGGAAACTAAACGGTGTCAAACGTCGCCCGCACAGCGTGGCTCTCCTCGAAGATAGCTCTGTCTATGGCGACGCGAAATATCTACAGCCCGTTGTTGCTCTGTTGACACGAAACTACATTGTCTCTGGTGTCTATTTAAGCTAAGGGCATACGTTAAAGTAGGCTATATTGTGCATAGAATGCTATGCTACTATGGTGTAAATATAATATATCTAAGTCTATGTCAATAATTTTAAATTAATTGAAAATTTTAAAACTAATTTACTATTTGATAAACGCACGCTTTTATAGCCATTATAATAAATAATAAAAAACTAAGAACGTTTTATGGAAAATTCATTCTTATTTTAAAAATCGATTAGAAATGAAAATTCAACTATAATTTCATTTTAAAAATATATAAAATAGAATATCTATAAAGAATTCTTCGAACACTTTAATTAAAGGGTAATCCTTGACTTGCTCAGACCAATTAATATATTGTACGCAATAAATCAAATTATCCAAATAGCGCCCCAAAAAACAAAATACCGGATTCACATTATTAGAGTGAATATTAGTATAAACTAGTTTCAGTTACAATGACATAAAATATGCAGCAATATTTTTTCTATCATACCTATTCATTACATATGCACTTCACATATTTCCCGGAATTTCCATCGTGGCGAATTAGGATCGTGCCTAAGCATTGTTTTTTTTTGTTGTAAACGATACTCTTTCGGATATACGATCTGCCGCTGGAATGTCTTTCCTTTGTAAATGAATTCACGAACGTAGTACGCAATCAACAGGAATGTGAGATGTCTGCAAAATATGTGCTTTGAATATGTATCGCGGTAGTCGACATTTTTTTTTATTTATTTAAAGAACACCGATTTCGAAATTGTTTTGGTTTGTAGATCGACTAACGTCTGCCAATTTAAATTCTTTATGTTATAATCACGATTTGTCTAAATCAGTAAAACTAAATACCACTTTCTCGAAATATTTAACTTTAAACTTCCTCAATGTTAGAAGTTCGTCTTCTCTCTTGATAATAAGCAGTAACAGTAAAATACGTTCAGCTTTGTATTATTCATTTTATTTAACTTTATAATACATACAATTTAATTTAATACAATATCTATCATTCCCTCGTCTAAGACGACGAAGAAGACGTAACTTCTCCTTTTTACAGCTAGCGCAAGCATGGCCGTCTCTCGGCTTTTTCCATAGTCTCCTCTATAGACGTCTATAGTGTACTATAGACAAATATTTTAGAATAGCTAACATCATAGAGAGGCTGATACAGAAAGCCTACAATACTGTTGAGGATTATTTAGACGATAAAAATGCGTGGATATAAATATTATTCGACCCTGTACAAGATAGAAACATTAAATGTAACTAGCATTAAGAATTGTATTTTTAAAAAGAGCAACCGCCGAGTTTCTTGCTGGCTCTTCTCGGTAGGAACAGCTTTCCGAACCAGCAGTAGAGTTGACGATTCAAAAGCACTTGTTTACAAGTTTATTTGAATAAAGAATATTTTGAATTGAATCAAGTATACTGTAAGACAATATATCTAGGACACAATCCGACTAGGAAGGTCCAAATTTGTAAAGGCTGAATCCAACTCAGCTAGGCTGTGTCTGGGAAGATATCTAAAGCCTCTAAGCAGTGCGTATTACCTGCAATGACTCATACATACAAAACTTGATAGCTATATATAAGGCTCATCATAGATAGGGATGTAGCTTGGAGTGGATAAAAACTGTAAGGAAATAATAGATTTGTTGTATCCTGTCAAAATAAATCGATTTGTAAAAAACCGATAAAGACGAATCGAAGCTCTTTCTGACTTCTTGGAAAGTTAACTTTTTTATTATTAATAATTAATTAGATTAAAGACTAATAAAAGTGAACAAGTACGAATAAAAAAATGACGCTGTTTGCTAAATTCGATAAAAATTGTAGTTTGTACATTGGATTCATCCAACAACGCAAGATATACGTTGTTATACGTTGTAGATATACGTTGATATGTAGTATGATATCGTAAAGGCATCTATGGGTTCAAAGACAAAATACCATACTGGTTAAACATCCCTAGAACAGTTGGAGCTAATGTGCTTAGAATAGGAAAATATATCCATACTAATATTGTAAATCCGAAAGCCTATCTGTCTGGCTGTTTTCCATTTGCTTCAACGGATTTGTGCTTTGGCCACTGATCCAATGAAGCAATATTAATGACATTTGGACCCATGGAATCTAATTCACCAGACCAACTTATAAGATACTATTAATATCCGCGGTTTCACCCGCGTACGCACCGATCTCATGGCAGTGGAAAGTCTACTTAGTCGGACTATTGATTTATTTTAGGTTTATTTTTAAAATATATTTATTTTATCCAACTTTACAATAACTTGTTACATGCTTAAATAACTTTTTATCCCAATAATATACAACTTAAAACATATAGCGAAATCCTGGCCCCAAAACTAGGATTCCCTGTGCTATGGGAAGCCAGACTTTCGCCCGAACCTAAATAAATTTAATTTCTAAGTTATTTTTTTTTATGTAGGTGGGTAAGTAAGAAAATAACAGTTGACGACCACCGACCGTCGCTTGCGCGGATGTCATAGTTAATACGGCAGTATATGTCAAGTTCTTAGAGGCTGATAAAGTATTAAATACTTTAAGTTATTTTTACAATTTTTTGTTAAATATATCATCAATAGATTCCGCAGCGCATGCGATGACAATTTTTATAATTAATTTGTACACCTCATTACATTATTATTCCGGATCCCTATTTTTTAATGTTATATAGCCTATGTCGCTCAGTAAAGATGCAGCTTTCCAATGGTGAAAGAATTATTAAAATCGGTCCAGTAGTTTTTGTGTAAAAACATTACAAACATACAAACAAATTTTTCCTCTTTATAATATTAGTTTAGACAAAAATTCTTAGTAATCGTTCGGGAATATAAAAAAAAGTAAAATTTAGGGGACCTACTTTAAAACAAAATTTAACGCGAACGAAGATGCGGGTTTCTCTAGTTCCTTAAAATACGTAGGCAGTTATACAGTAATAGCGTCAAAGGCTTCGTAGAGGTTTTCGTAGCACCGTAGCACGGTATAATATAAACAAGATCATTAATCATTAAAACACAAATAATAGTATATGAAACTGTTTGAAATACCTATTATTTCATTTAATATTACAATAAATAAATTTCTAATAAGATATAGGCAATACTTGACTAGTTATTAAAAAGTATTATATGTATATATTTACTACCAGAGAATAAGCTTTACTAACTCACTGAACTGAAAATGTAAGACACTAAACTGTTATGTAAATATAAATGTTTTCTGAAAAATACAAGCTGTGAGCCAACAGTTTCTGTAAATTACTTTGTTAGTTAGTTTGGGTATATTAAAAAAAAATTATATATGTATATATTTGTCGTGAAATAACCATAACACAAGTATTAATTACTTACTTTGGAGATGGGCAACCTTGTGTGTTAATGTACTATATACATTTGTATTATCATCATCCTCCAGCCCTTATCCCACTCTAAATGGGGTCGGCACAACATGTTATAAACATGTAACATGATTTGGCTACGTATTTTACGACCGGCCGCCTGCCTGACGTCAACTAACATTAGTCCTTTTACGACACCTCGGTAATAAAGAGGGTGGTCTATTCTACTCAACCGGATACCACACGGTGGGTCAACTTACCTTAGTCGCCTTTGACGACACCTCGGTAAGAAATGAGGGTGGTATGATTCTATTGAGCCGGATACCACACGGCGTACCATATACATTTGTATATTTATATTTATTTACTTAACTTGATTAATCTTCTGAGATTTTTATGTGCCTGTAAGTTAGAGAAAGGCGGTGTGACAGAGATTTCTATAGATGTAAACCGCGGCCTCCTAGCGCCTACTTCTATGGCGGTAATTTTTTTCTGTGCTACTTTAATATTTAGCATGCGTAATAAGACAACGAACTGTACCCATCTAATAACCCCTGCGTGCCCATAGCGCGTGTCCGGCATATTAATGAAAACTAATTAAGGCAGACCTTTTACGTTTTTAAACTTTTAGCAAGCTGCCCATTACACCAAGCTTCCGAGTAACATAAAGTAACGGACCCGTTACTATCCTACTGCTGGGCATAGACCTCCTTTCTCCGTTTTTGAATACAAGGGTTGGAGCTAAAACTTGCCACGCTGCTCCAATGTTACACATATTCCTAGAATTCTCTACAGACATGCAGGTTAACTCATGATATCTTCATGCAACGAAAAGCGTGTGATAAATTGCAATTATTAATCAATAGGCTATCACAACTTTGAACACCATAGTATCTTTTTTAAATAGCATCTTGAATCAATCGACATTTCATGTTAAAGTCAAATTGTTAAATTGGAAATTTTAATAATACAATTTCAAAGTCATGTCTCATCGTATTTCCGAATTCTCGATTTCTACGAATATGCGCCAAATGAAGACTGACTAATACACCGTTATACCCAGCATTGTTGCTTGCTCAGCAAAGAACGCCATGAGTAAGTGAGATTAGTAGTTGGGAGAAGCGACTGAAATGATGTATTACATATCCGTAACAATATTTTTAAAAAAACACATAAAAATGTCTATACCAATTATTAATTTGATTTCGTCATCAAAGTACGCCGATGCACGTGCACGTAAGGTTTTGCAATTGCTCATTCAGTCAAACTCACACAATACACGCATATTTGTGTGTGTGTGTTTCTACTATACGTCTCTGTAAAATGTCATATAGTACATTCAATCATAAAAACTGTGCATGTTTCCTAGAGAATGCACGTTTTTTGTTGATTTTCCTATTTCTACAACTATGTATCCGTACGGTCCTGTAATGAGGAGGGATGAAAATAATGTGACCAAAAGATGTATGACTAGGGGAAGGCCGAAAAAAGATGGATGGATTGTGTGATAAATGTGATACATATAAAAAGGGTGGCACGAGAATTAAATGATAGAGGAGAATGGAAGAAGAAGACAACGCCACTTAGAGTGGGATGAACTTATCGTATTAACACCGTATTACTTTTTACATAATCTTTGGCCCGCCAAACCGCGGCACGCAGCTAGTCTATAATAAAACCCATGACAAAACGCATCTAATTTTAGAAGACATTATTTGAACGTTGCCCGCAACCTATAATTCGGTCGTATTAAATAGGTAATGACTCAATTCTATATTCGTCGAGTAGTGTTTCCCGGTTGCTTCGTTACGGTGTAGTGCCCACTCGGTAGCGGTTAGAGAGCAAGGGCCCTACCGGAGATAGGGTCAATAAATGCGCGCTCCGCGGCTCGTAATTAATAAGATGGGCCATGATAGCAGAAGCAATTACCGAAAATACACGTGTGTGTAATATATTGCTAACTGGCTAAGAGCTTTCGCAAACCCGACTCCGAATATTCTTAATTTAAGTAGAATTAAAGACAAATTCCTTTGAATCAACTCTACTCAACTACGGAGCTAGCAGAAAACTCGGCGGCTTCATTTTTCAAATCATTTTTAAGTACAATTTTCTCATAGCAATCTAATGTAATATGGAAGTGTAGCTATATCAACGCATTTTTATCAAATTCACTCAACGGTTACCTTAATATTTATAAAGGGGTACTTTGAAAAATAAGGTACTTAGGGTTAAGCTTTTACTAAACTCGCTGCTTGACAGTATATTTAGGATTGATCAGTGCTTATTATTGAAGGCAAACATCCAACAACATTAGTTGTTATATTAGTATATATCAATGAAATTCTGTATAGAATTGCAGAACCTGTAAATTGATGTATTATTTAGTGAGCTAACTTAGTAACTATGAATTGAAATAATGAAAATTTCTCCCACATTCGGAATATACCTAAATAATCCAGATTTTAAAAACGTGTCTTTAATACGAATTAACGATTAATAAGAGTCGCCAAAATACGAATAATTGCTGAAAAAGAAGAAGCTTTTAAATAGTTTCTTTACCATCCTGATTTGTTATGATGATATGATAGAACCTGTAAATTATTGGTCACGAAATCTTATCATCTATATCAAATGAAATCATAATAGTCTTTAAACAAAGAACTTTTGAATCGTCAATGATTAATTAAGCTATCACTGGTTCTCGATAATAACATTTCACACTAATACGAAATCCAAATATGAAACAGTCCAATACGAGTAGATCTTGTATAAGCTATTCAAATTAAACTATTTTAAAGTTTATTTTTAGTGCTGATGTTTTGACTTTTACAGGTGTTTTAGTTCCATGTTTGGTGGGCCCATATATATGATACGAGTATATATTAAAATTTAGGGTTAACTCACTGGAAACTCATAATTAATTAGATGGACCACGATAACGAAACAATTACCCAAATACTCATACAACGAATTCATCGTTCATTATTATAATTACTTCTATCTATCTATCTATCTAATTGCGGGGACGCCTGTCGGTGCAGGACGGGTGGTCAGCTCCTATACTGGACTATTCCACCCATTTCCCCATGTTGGGACACGGGTTTCACTGCTGTCCCGACAGTGTCACCTGCTTCAACCTACCTGTTGCTTTTACAAACCTGATAATATCCTTGAAGGGGATATTTGTTAGGTCCTCAACTTCAATTTCATCCTTACCTAGTATCTCCCATCTTACCAGCGAGTACATAGGGCACTCAGCCATAAGGTGAAGACTTGTTTCTTCCTCTATTATAATTACTTGGACCCTAATGCGAATTATCAATGTTTAACTACTTAGGGCTAACTCAAAGGATTTATTACAACTTTGATGAAATTAATCGTTTAGAATCATGATGTGTTTTTGTTGTCGCGATTTTAGAGGTGGATACATCCGTTTTTCATTATACTCCTCTGTTAGTACTGTTAGGAACGAATATGAATATGATACTAACTAATTTACCTGATCATTTACAAGTATTATTCGGAGACGTTAATTTTTTCTTCAAGTTTAGGCGGGTTGTCGATTAAAAACTAAATTAGTTTAACTCGCATAGCTAATGCAGTTCTTCAATACATGTGTGCAGACTACAAACTATGCAAACTAAACTGTGTAAGGTAAATAAAATATGCAAAGCTAAGTTCGTCGTGTAGTGTGTACACAAACTAAGCTAAGCTTTCCCGCTTTCCCCGCACTTCCTTCGATTGTCGAAAATTGAATTGAACTTCGACTAAGTTTCCGCTTAGGTCTTGGTGTGCACAAGACATATTTTAAGTTTATCTTAGCTCAACTTAGCTGGCTTAGTTTAGCTTCGGAGTAGCTTAGCTTTCGGTCTGCAACCCGCAATTAATTCTGTACTCACCACACCGAATTAAGCACTGTTCCATATAGAATAGCACATCGCAAATTGGTTAAAGCCGTTCATTAATATGAGTTATTATGAAAATATTAATTATCAATCGTAGATAGTATAGTGAAGGGAAATTTTATGACAGTGGCCGTCTCACGTCATCGCACGGGAGTTCGTCGTATAAATATCGGTTTCTTAGCACGAATGAAACGAGAACCTAACAAACACCCTAAGATAACTAGGTGAATTTTTATCTTCTTATAATAAAAAATATATCTTTGTTTCAAATATATCATTTTTTAACTATGCTACATAATGCACATATAACTCAATCAATTAAATTGATCTATTCACACACTTAGTTTATTCAATAAATTAAGCAACAAATTAAACGTAACACGTAAAACTCATCCTCATATCATTGCTCGTGTTATTTGCACAGGCGTTCTTTAAAAAAACCCCATATTAATGGGAATGTTGGCTGATGTTTGTACTCGATATAGAAATATACAACAGTGGATATATCATAGAGCTTTATATACTAGAAAGGAAAGCTAACCTAAAATGTGCCCTATTGCAAAAATTGAAATTTGGAACATAAAAGTAGTTATCGTGAGTTAATTATAAGAGATTTCTGAATAGCTTTCACCGTTTACTTAGCTCACGCAATGAAAGCTTTCAATTTTGCCGTTTTCGCAATATTTTTTATTGCTGCTCCTCTTCTATTTATCTTAGCGTTATTTTATATAGTCTATAGCCTCGATAAATGGACTATCTTACATTCAAAGAATTTTTCTAACCAGTACAGAAGCTCCTGAAATTCGCGCGTTCTAACATTTTAAAAAACTCTTTAGCTTTATAATTATATTAGTATAAATTAGACAAAGATATACGAGTTTTATCTTTCTTCTCGTAATTTATTATGACTGTCTCACTTACAGGCGTGTCTGTGGCTCCCCTACTATAGTCTCTATGGGTTATATACGTTCACTGATACGAAGGGCTCTTGAACAAGCGTATTACATCAGAGACGTTGATGAGCACATTCGCATTTCGCGCTTATTAATAGCTCCCTTAAGGCGCGCGCATGTTTCCGGGCTGGAAGTGTGCTCCTTCCGCTGCGCGGTCGTTGACGTGCCTACACTGTCGTCGGCATTCTCAGACTCCCGGCGTCTGCGGCGTTTCAAAATAGAGCCACAATTAGGAGCGTCTAAAATAATCTGGATAGTCTGCTCGTTGGTGCTTTAAGGTGGGCGCATGTTACCGGGCTGAAAGTCGACTCACTTACTGCTCGCGATTTGATACAGCCGTCCTATCCTTCTACGGATTATGAGTTTGCGATGTGTTAAATACTAGTGTTGTCGCCATTGATTTTGTTGTTGCTTTGTATTTTATAGCAACACAGTCATGAAACAAGAGTATCGCGCCATTTTTGATTAAAATGGTGGCAACACTGTACCGTTATTGTTTCCGGAGGAGTCTTCCTATTGATAAAACGTTTCAGTTACATTCAGTCTTTGTTCGTCATGCAAGAGAAGTGCATCTCGGAACGGGAATTGTGGTATACCCATTATATCGTGTTATTGTATATAGTGTGCATTAACACTAGGATATAAAACCATAGAGTTACTATAATAGAACAAGGGATTTCGTCTAAAATGTGTAAGTCGAAAAAAGATAAAATAAACAAGGCTTTTGTCTTTTTTGCGCATTATCTGAACATTGAATTTAGTTACATCAAATTGGATGTTGGAAATGTCAAACTAATTATGCTTTATCGTAACAACACAAACATTTTGAAGGTACGCAAAACATTTTTCAATGTTAAATTGATAACACGCCATGAATATTTCTCTCCACATATGTAATTAGACAAAGACCCAAACTTCCTCATCTTCTCTCTCTCTGATCTTCCCCTCTTATAAGATTCACACTCACAGGCCTGCCTATAACTGCACACCTCTATGTATGAAACAGTCTTTATTGTCTCCACCGTTAGTCAGTTGTAGGCAATTGCGTCGCATAGTGCGATAAATTTATAATTTCATAAATGACCTTTGATTAGTATTTAGATAATAATCGTATAAAGTAAGAAGTAAGTAGCGGCCTGTTACTATCCCACTGCTGAGAATAGGCCTCTTCTCTCCGTTTTTTTTGGAGAGAAGGTTTGGAGCTAAGACCTACCACGCTGCTCCAATGCGGATTGGTAGGTTAATAATAATAATCGTATAGATCACTCCTTTTTATCTTTTCGTGCACATCAGATGTGTTACTGTAAGCCACTTTGTTTTTTTAAACGAAATTCTTCAACGGAAGCAATTCCCGTCCACTCTTGTATGTTTCGCAACCACGATTTTTTCCGTCCAGCCTACCTCTTCCTTACAATTTTGCCCATTATTATGAGCCAAAGCGACCTTTATCCCTACGAATGTGACTGAGGTTCTCTATCTTTTATTCCTTTATGGTTGTTAAAAACTTTCGGGTTAGATTGCTGCTTCGCTATTTTTATTCTTGGGGCGATGATAAAGAAAGTGGATATCACATTAAATAAGATACCATCGCTGTCGTCATAGTAGGGTCTATGTTTCCGGTAAAGTTTCCTTTATAAACGGTCACTGAGTACACAGTCGCTGTTATCCTTAGCTTCACTATTCTTTACGAGTAAATACTTTATTTAAAAGCTTTAAAAATAAGTATTTATTTATATATGAATTAGTGAAAGATATACAAAAATAATTAATTTCATAGTTTAGTTTTAGCTATATTTGAGTATTCTTAATATGTACTATTTGTATTTATGATAACTTACGCTATATTTGGAGACATATTAAAGTTACACAAATAACAGTTATCAATCCTAAATAGTACTGTGAAGTGCAATTTGACGTCAGCTACAAATTTTTAAATAATCACTATAGACAATTATAATTGTTGTTTTTTTTTTATTATTGCAATAAAGAGATTACAGACAAACAAAACCAATATGGCTAAGATTAAAGATTATTTTTAAATACGCTCCGTCGAATGTTTAATACTGACGAAGTTGCTCAAATTTATTATTCCGAACCGATAAAAAAATTTAAACCCAAAAGCGATACGCAAACGTTTAAATCCGTGCGCTAATGCGAAGGGCTCAACTCGGAAACGTGTGCATTACATCAGAGCCGTTGATGAGCGCATCTGCGGCCAGCGATTATAAATAGCTCGGTGGTCCCTTAAGGCGGGCGCATGTTTCCGGGCTGGAAGTGTGCCGCTTCCGCTGCGCGCGGTCGTTGACGCGCCTGCATTGTCGCCGGCATTCTTCGCCGAGCGGCGTCGGGTCGTTTTAGGGTACCCATAGACTATCGGTCACGCTGGACAATCATAGACAATTTTGTAAATTTTTCTACCTACGTATTTCGTGACTGAGGTACTCCTTGTTCCTTTATTGTTGCTATCAACTTGCTTGGTACATCACTTGGCTACCTTTATTCTTGGAATATATTGTGTTATTATTGCTCGCGTAATTGCACCATATTATAACTTTTAATTGGATGAACTGCAATTGAACTTAAACACTATGTATGTTTAATAAATCTTTATTTAGTAACAACTTAATGTAATTCGAAAATCTAATACGCTATTTACCTTGTTTATCATGGCATTTATGAAGCAGCCGTCAGCTCCAGATTTGATCCAGACAGTGGATTTGATTCCCGCCGAGGTTACACAGACGATAGCTCGCCTATGTCTATCTCCGTGTGTAGGAACCTTAAAATAGAGGGCCGACTACTCGTGTCTGGTGCCTAGGCGTGCACATGAACATGCAAAATTACATCTATTAACTGTAAACGAATATATATTGTGTACCGCTAACTGTTAAAGTCTGTAGTGTATTCCCCTGTAAGAAGCCTTTAACAAAGTATCGATTACTCGCATCTCATTTAGATTGGTTCAGAAACTGTAAATACCTATTTAACGTCGTATAAAAATGACAACATCTTTTAGAAATCATCACTTTTGTTTGAGTCCTGAGTACATGAACATGAGCACGCGTTTAATACCCTTTAATATAATTGATGGTGATAGCTTCTATAGACTATACTAGGGTATAGTCTATGAAGAGCTGCCGTGTGGAGGAGCCTTTAAATAGAGGGCCCATTACTCGCGTCTGGCTGCTAGCCGGGCACATGACCGCGCGAAAGTGCAGCGGCCGCCGCGTCACGGGCTATTTGCGACGCGCCGCCTCCGCTCGCCGCAACGCTCGCTCCCGGCTCCCGACTGCCGACTCCCGGACGAATACCGATACATCTAGGGTTGCCACTTAAAATATCATCATCTTCCTGCCCTTATCCCACTCTAAGTGGGATCGGCACAACATGTTATAAACATGATGTCACATGATTTGGCATTGTTTTTACGACCGGCCGCCTGCCTGACGTCAACTTACCTTAGTCTCCTTTTACGACACCTCGGTAAGAAATGAGGGTGGTACTATTCTATTCAGACGGATACCACATTTAAAATATAATATAAAAAATACAAAAGAGATGATATCACGAGAAAGGAGCATAATTGAAATTTGCGATGATTACATTTTCGGGGAAAATAGTTTTGTGGATGCATAGAGTCATGCAGCATCTAGTTCCGACAGATTTTAAATAAGGACTAAAATACATAACATAATGTAAAGTTTTATGTTCTTATCGGGTTGAATAGTTCTTGCATTTCAAAAAGTTTCGAATACACTTTAATAAGTTTTTAACAAAAAATGTACACCAATGTAATATATGCATAGTAAATATATTTTAATGGATTTAAGTTACGTAAATATAGCTGCTACTTATTATAAAAAAAAATTACATTCTACGAAATGTCTATAGATCACCGAAAAGTAATTAATCTTATTTAAATAATATAAGTTAAAATAATCCGATTATATAAAAATAAATCTCTACGATTATATTAAACTAAAACTAGTTTTAAAGTTTTCCAAAGGTCTCTAGTATACCCTTTAAAGTCGTAATGAAGTATCAAATGTGATATTTGCTCATTCACCTTCACTATGACTTCATCAATATGGTATTAGTAACCACCGTACTTGGTCTCATAAAAATATCTACAAAGAACTTTTATCTCAAGGACTGCATTTAAATCCCCTGATTAAACACATAGTAGCGTGTCAAATATTACTATTCACTAAAAACTACTCATCTCATGTACAAAAATGTTCAGTTATATATTCATAAAAAAAATTAGTCATTAAAATAATTTCGACAACCCTAACGGCTCGCATCGCTCGCACCTTTCGATACTGGACCAATAATTTCTCGAATTCGATTCGGCATTTATTTTAACTTTTCGAGTGTCCCTTACTCACTTTATTTATTCACTATCAACTAAATGAGTTTTAAAATTATATTTTTAGCAGTATCTGATTTCCGTAATATAAAAAGAACTAAGGGTAATTTTGTCCTATTTTTTATTATGTCGCAAAGGAAATTTAGTTGAAATCTTTTACCAGAATAAATGCTTATGAACAGTTGTCATCTATTCTAAACTACAAAATTAACACACAAATGCGAAGTAGATGCATATCATATAATACTCTCCTCATATTAATAAAGTATTTGTTACCGATATTTTAATTGCAATTCTAAAAAAATATGATAAGTTATAGCTAAGAAATCATAATTGAGATTTTTCATGTACAGGCGAAATAATACAAGCAATAAAACACTAACGGAAACCAGAAGATACAATATCCAATTGATGTTTAGGTGTTTACGTCCGAAATTATTAGAATTGTTGCAATAACGTCAAATGGGTTTGCAATCAAAATAAACTTAAGTAATTTACAAGCAACAACCGAGTCGGTCCTCTAGCAGTTCGTACGGCTGGGAGCCCCGGGTCGCGGGTCGCGGCTGAATAAATTCGGAGGGAGGCACGCTGGAATGCGGGACGCGGGTGGTGCGGGCGGGGAGCGCCGTGCGACTGGCGCGCGCGCCGCTGTCCCACGGTCGCAAGACCCCGCGCCCCGCACCCCCGCACTTTCTTTCGCGCCATAAAGGTCGTTTGAAATATTTCGGAATGCTGCTTGGTGACATTTCACCGGAGTGTGGGGTGGAGAGAGCCTTCGGCATTTGGTTGCGCTTCTGAGGCTGGGTGATGCACTCGCTTTTCCTCCCTCTATTTTCTCTCTTTTTAATGTTAATTCATTAACGTCCTGGGAATTATAATTTTTTTAATAACGATCTGGAATCAAGTCTTTTAAGACCCTAAATATACTTTACTTTTTTTTTGTCCGAGGACTAATCTTCTACTAAACTGACCTATCATAATTCGAAAGTATTTATCATAAACAAAGCTAATTCTTATAAACTTTAAGTTATCTTTATAGAGCCTTATGAAAAATCTAATCACTACTTACTCCACTACTAACACTTAATACTTTAGTATGAACGTATGAAAAAGTAAGAAAAAAAAATACACAGACACAAAGTAAGTTATAATCGTAAACTAATTTTCATAATAAAATGCTTGAAAAAAAATTTGGAAAAAAGCTGAATCCTTAATTTTAATTATACAATAGTTGATTAGTTGTTATTAAAGTTATACGTACATCACAGGAGCAGCCGTTAAGCTATAACCGAACTAGTTTATTTATTTTCTTAATAGAGTTGACTTATGGCTCCGCGGCCCGTTAGCCCATCGTTTTAAATTGTGCGTTTCCTTCCTATCATATATCGGGAAATCCCCGTGTGAAATTCACACGCCGTCAGCTTTTTATGTCCATTCACGTAATTGCATTATCGGCCTTATGACGTCGTCGGCATCCCACAATGATTTTAGTAGTGGTAGATTATGTACGATTGTGTCAAGAACATGACAAGATACGATCGTAAACATATACGTCATGGAAACAGTCCGCCCCGTCTTGTTCATCGACGGTGATACATCGCCTCGTCTGATAGCGGTAACGTCATAGAATCCGTTTTTTGTTCAAAGTTATTCTTTTTGACTTCTCCTGCCCCGGTATTTTTGCAGCGGAGCTTATTCGGTCTACATTCCACGCTCATGTGTGAACTAAGTTTCTCCAATTAATAGATTCGTTCCAATAGCAAACAGCGAGCCGGAGAAAGCTGGCGGGTCAACGTCCGGCAGAATTCACGGCGATCGACCGCGGTGAACTTTATAAAGAAATGTGGCGTAACGCTCAAATTTTTCAAAAACCGCAAACACCTATTCTATAAAGGGACCAAAGCACTAAGCCGACAGGTTACGTAACTTTCAATTTAATGACGCAAAGTTACTCCGTCACATTCCGCGCATTCTTCGCGTTCACACTAATTATATTTAATGCAAGTTAAATAAATGTTTGTTTAGGGACAAAATATAAGGTCCTTAGGCAGTTTTAACACAACAGCATTTGTCTTGCTTGTGTGTTAAAACTCTGTGGTACCTATGAGTGTAAAAAAGGCAAATGGTAACCCTAGTCGCGCGCAGCTATGAATGGAATGCGGCGATGGAGGTTGCGCAAGCGGCGAGCGGCAACTGCGCAGGAATGTGCCTGGAGAGGGGCAGGGGAGGGGGCGAAGGGACGGGGGCCGCTGCAGCCTGCTGCATCTCCCGGCCATTCACGCGCTCTGCGAAATAGCTCACCGTTAGAGGCGCGGAATGCTCGCTCTATCTCTCTAACCATCGCAGGGCTGTCGGCTGTACGGGATTCCCCGTTCATATTTCGAACACAATGTTATATATTAATTCAAATAATATGGATTCGATATATAATGAATCGTAATCATCAGTGTTTTAGTAATTTCAAAAAAGGATAACTAATTAATTATTTATTTATTTTTATATACGTATATGTTTTTTATGTGTATGTTTATAAAATTTGTGCATTGATAATAACCAGTATAGATTTTTACAAAACTTTGTAACAGTAACAAAATTCTCACCAATATCTCAATATAACACAATAAAGAAATAGTCAGTGCATTTTCTATTCCATACGTCGTATGGAATAGAAAATGACTGTATATAAAGTAGTCTGTATAGATAGTGATTTAATCTTTAATTTTTATAAACAATAAAGGCAGAGCTGAAGATAAATAACAGACAGTATCAGCCTATGCTAGCTTTACCGATAAACTTATATACTTTTGACTGCATTATTTTAATATATTTCTGTCCCTTTTGGTCCTTACTTATATGGTCCCAAGCAAAAAAATCTCATATTCAATTCATTACATCCATTTCATATTAAAAAAAAAGTAATTGTTATATTTGTCTGAGGTGCCAGCCCTGTTCATAAAACGCAATAAAGGCAGAGCTTTAGATACGAGTACAACATTCTTACAGTATCGGCCGCCCGCGCAAGATTCACTGATAACGACAAATCTTAATTCCTGACAGCTCTGTATTTATTTACTACATGCCGGCTCTACAACTTTGATAATGTTACTTTTGAATCGACTCTGCATAATGCTGCTTCTTTTGTTTTAGAACAAATATTTTTTTTGATACAACGTCTAATAATCTTATATGATAAAATGCGATAATAAGCGTTTCACAGATATTATTAAACCAACAAAAAAATAGCGGAAATAAAATACCGTTTTTTAACGCGCCGCAAACATTTTGCGTCTATTTATTTGTCTATGTGAATAAATGACCATAATATTTTATTTTGTTTTTCTAATCGAAATAATCGTAAAAATGAAATAAAAATTCTACTATTAGGTATATTAAAAATACTACTATTTTGGCTATTAAAATAAAACTCTGTAGCAATCATTTTGCCTAATACGTAGATAAATTTCACTATTGTAGACTCATCTTACCCGAAATTAAAAAAAGAACGCTTACCCTAGTAGAGCATAATGACGCGAGCGAGTGGAATTGCGCGAAAGTGCGCGACAATGCGCGCGCCGCACTATCAATAGTCGGCGCCCTACATTCTTGTAGCGACATCGCCGCAACCGCATCTACATTTTGTCATTATGTCGTCTTCCAATTACAAACTGTCTGCAATATTCGAACGTTTGTTGATAATGTTTACATTTTTGACTAGAATACAGAATGATTTGTTCAATAGACGATATAGTTTAATGTCTATGGAATAAGTACATATTGAATTAAATAAAACTCTTTTAAATAAGGAAAAAGTAAAGAAATTAATAAAAACTTTATTAAAAAATTACGTAAAAATTGTAGTTTCTTATTATTATATTCAGTTTGAGTTAATTTTATAAATATGTTTATGTAATTTTTGAGAAGATTTTATTGTCCATTCTATACACTACTGCTGGTCGCTGGGGATATCGTAATGATAAAGATGCTATACAAAATTAACATTAAGACTACTTCAACAGCGACTATATCATTATTTACACGTTCTACTTAGATGTATTATTATTGTATATTGATATTCCAGTATGTATTATAATTATATTTCATATTTTCAATACATTTTGTATTTGGATAACGCGACATCATACTCTCTAAATTCAGTGTTTTCCCTATATGTACCATACATATATTTTAATATTATAAAAGTTGAATTGTTCACTTAAAAATCACTTAAAGTAAAATTATCCTATTTTCGTTGCATTTCAATGGCCCCAAAGCGAAAGTAAGAACAATTCCCCCACACTAACAATCAAATTGCCCTCCTTTTGGGCGTAGGCCCCACGTTGGGGAATACTGCTCTAATCATATATCCACTATTATTATTTATCGTAGTTTTGCGAGTATTAAATAGGCATTACAGAACTTTATCTTCAGATCACTTAAGTTAGCCTTGAACAGATGAATTTAGATGTGGTTTATTTATAAAATTGTATATTTATAAAATAATGCCGAACGACACGCTCCTGTTCGCTTCCTTATGAGCATAGTTAATATTTTTTTTATTATCTGAGGTTAAATACTATTGCACTCTGTGGCACAATACAGGTAACACAGTACGGGGTATTGATAAAATGTAGCACATTTGCGGTATTTCCCATAGTTATCGGCGATTACAGCGTTGTTTGTGGACGCGGAGCGAGGGGCGGAGGGGACGGTGACACGTGTGGCCCACATAGTGCGAGTCCATTGAGTGTTGCGGACGTGACGTCACGGCAGCCTCGCACGCACCTGCGTTGTTCCTATCTGTACCATATTATATGTATACATGTAAAATATAAAGACCAAAACTTCCGACCAATCGTTAGAAGACACAATGTCGGTACAATGAAATTTATTTTAAAAGCATTACCTCTTAGTTCGTACGTATCATCACCTCTTCTTCTTTTCCCTCCTGCCCTTATCCCACTATAAGTGGGGTCGGCACAACATGTTGTCGCATGATTTGGCTACGTGTTTTATGACCGGCCGCCTGCCTGACGTCAACTTGCCTTAGTCGTATTTTACGACACCTCGCTAAGAAAGAGGGTGGTCTATATTACTCAACCGGATACCAGACGGTGGGTCAACTTACCTTAGTCGCCTTTTACGACACCTTGGTAAGAAAAAGGGTGGTCTATTTTAATCAACCGGATACCACACGGTGGGTCAATTTACCTTAGTTGCCTTTTACGACACCTAAATAAGAAATGAGGGTGGTACTATTCTATTCAGCCGGATACCACACGGCGTAGTACGTTTCATCACCTGTCGGAAATAAAAGCCAGACTCCGAAGCTCTCTAACCATGTACTTCTAATAGACAGAAAGCGACTTTTCTCTTTAATAAAGAATTTTACTTTAAAAAGCAATTTCTTATACTAACAAAAACGGTTGCGTTTTAGGTTTTAAATTTTGATATTAGTTGACCAAGCTATGATAGCCCAGCGGTGAGATCATGCGACTCTTTCGAGGGAGTCAAGTGTTCAAATGGGCAGGACCAATAAGTTTTTCTCTTAAAACTTATATGCTTTACAGATTGCGGCTTCTCTTACCTTAAGTGCCAATTAGTAGTTTAATGTACTTATTGCTTTTCTTGTTCACAGATGCCAAGATGTGTTCGCCTTGATGTTATTGGCATTCCAAGGATTTGCACAACGGTATGGAATCCAGAACCATCCAGAATATATCTTTAAGGATATAAGGTATAGATAATACAAGCCAAGCATTCTTTTATAGATTGTATTAAAGCTGAAAATTTGTGTTTGGCCGATATATCACCTAAAGTAAGCTTTTTATTTATCATCCTGGTATCACCCACTCTAAGTGGGGTCGGCGTGACATGTTTTAACATGTCACATGATTTGGCTAGGTATTTTACGACCGGCCGCATGTCTGACGTCATTTACCTTAGTCGGCTTTTGCGGCACATCGGTAAGAAAGAGGGTGGTCTATTCTGCTTATCCGGATACCACAAGGTGGGTCAAGTTACCTTAGTCGCCTTTTACGACACCTCGGTAAGCAATGAGGGTGGTCTATTCTACTCAGCCGGATACGACACGGCCGGTCAACTTAGCTTTATCGCCTTTTACGACACCTCGGTAAGCAATGAGGCGGGTGGTCTATTCTACTGAGCCGGATACGACACGGCCGGTCAACTTACCTTAGTCGCCTTTTATGACTCCTCGGTCAGAAATGAGGGTGGTCTATCTTACTGAGCTGGATACCACGCGGCTTCTAAAGTAAGCTTTTTATTATGCGTGAATAATTTTGTAAGAGTAAATGGATACGTGAAGTTTTACCCGCGATCGCGTGGATTGTAATCGTGCAATAGGTTGATAATAGATGGCGCTTGTCAATGTCATCCTATTCCTGTAGCATTAACAAGATTTCTATAGCCCAGTGGTCGGCAAACTTATTAGCCAAAGAACCAAATATGAACATTACACTAATTTAAAAATAAAAATTGGGAGCCACATCTGCATGTTTAGTAAACGTTTATTACACTAAATAAGTACTACAATAAATAAAACTAAATTTCCTATTTAAATAACATTAATTAATGCGAACTAGGGGCTTGCATCTCTTTGGAAAGTTAGAGTAAGTTTTTTTATTTGAAAATATTATTGCGCTTTCCGTAGATATTGGTGCCAGAGCCGCACTTAAGGAGCCAAAGAGAAATGTGGCTCTGGAGCTACACTTTGCCGACTACTGCTATAGCCTATATGTTATTCCGATGTATTAGGAATAATTATGCTAAATTTCATCGATATTGATTCGCCGTAAAATAAAATATATATACATCCATACTCACAAACTTTCGCATTTATAACATTAGTAGGATAGGATATGATTGTCATACATCGTGCCCGTGTATGGAATGTGTTCCGTCAATTGGCCGAGCCCACCGATGACGTCTTTGTCTTCGGATCGAAGACCATTCTGGTCGCTAAATTATCAATCTAATTGTGCCGGCGCCGACTCCCGCGCAACCGAACAAGGCCGGTGCTCACATTCGCACCATTTGTGGTACGCACTCTCCGCCTCACCTAATTAGTCGTAGTTCGGTTACTCGTGGTGTGGGTGAACCCGCATTGCGCCGCGACCGCCCTCGTTATATCTATATTAGTAGACGATTGTTAAATAAGTACAATAAACGGGGCCGTATCGGACGTCGATGCTTAAATAAGTCAAATTAACCAGACGGTAATCAAAATTTATGGTTATTTGTTTATGTACATGCAGGCTTTTCGTCCGTGACTTCGTGTAGTTTCTATCTCTAATAGTTTCTATTCGAGGCTTTTGTCTGTAACTTCGTGTAGTTTCTATTCGAGGCTTTTGTCAGTAACTTCGTGTAGTTTCTATTCGAGGCTTTTGTCAGTGATTTCGTGTAGTTTCTATCTATGATAGTTTCTATTCGAGGCTTTTGTCTGTAACTTCATGTAGTTTCTATTCGAGGCTTTTGTCCGTAACTTCGTGTAGTTTCTATTCGAGGCTTTTGTCCGTAACTTCGTGTAGTTTCTATTCGAGGCTTTTGTCTGTAACTTCGTGTAGTTTCTATCTATATAGTTTCTATTCGAGGCTTTTGTCTGTAACTTCATGTAGTTTTAATCCATATAGTTTCTATTCGAGGCTTTTGTCAGTGACTTCGTATAGTTTCTATGTATAATAGTTTCTGTTTGAGGCTTTGATCCGTGACTTCGTGTGGTTTCTATTTATTTACATTATATTCGAGACTTTTGTCTGTGACTTCGTGTATTCTATTCATAGATAGTAAGGAAGCCAGTCTAGTATGTGCCATATTATATATCTTCCTGTCCTTATCCCACTCAAAGTGGGGTCGGCACAACATATTTTTCTCTTCCATTCTGTCCTGTCATTCGTCAACTCTGGCGCCATTCCTTTTATATGTCATACTTCACACAATCCAATCTACTTAGGCCTCCCTCTAGCCCTCCCTCTCTCCCATATCCATCATCATCCTCCTGCCCTTATCCCACTCTAAGTGGGGTCGGCACAACATGTTACAAACATATTGTCATATGATTTGGCTAAGTATTTTACGACCGGCCGCCTGCCTGACGTCAACATACCTTAGTCGTATTTTACGACTCCTCGGTAAGAAAGAGGGTGGTCTATTTTACTCAACCGGATACCACACGGTGGGTCAACTTACCTTAGTCGCCTTTTACGACACCTCGGTAAGAAATGAGGGTGGTCTATTCTACTCAGCCGGATACCACACGGCGGGTCGACTTACCTTAGTCGCCTTTTACGACACCTCGGTAAGAAATGAGGGTGGTACTATTCTATTCAGCCGGATACCACACGGCGACCTCTCTCCCATATCCATCCAGATTTAAATTTAACACTCGTTTGGTCATGATTTTCATCCCTCCACATTACATGTGGTACATCTTGAACTTCTCATCTTTTCATGACACAGAAATATATATGTATATATATATATATATATATATATATATATATATATATATATATATATATATATATATATATATATATATATATATATATATATATATAATAAAAAATAATAATACAATAAAACAAAATATAAATAAAATAAATATTACTTAAGACATATACTTGATTATTCAGCATTTTCAGTGACAAGTATCCTGCTCATAGTAGTTTATAACTCCATTTTTATCTCATATGCCTGTACTCTTCTTTCATCCGTCTTTCTCATTGCCCAACAATCTGACGTGCCACATTAGAAGAAACAAAAACAACACCAAAATCTGTCTCTGTTTTTTATGTGTGAACACATGATGAAGTACGAGTATAAGAGTTTCAACTTACTTCTTATTTATTGTGTCACTAGAGTTACAGGCACGTCAGTTACAGGCTTGCCTAATGCTCTCTTACTCTAGTACTAAGAGCTATGATTATATTACTTCAATTTAAAATATGTCAGACAACATCTTATTTTCTTATATCTGTTGCTTTGTCGAATTCTATATTTCCCTTTTCGTATATAACATCCATTTGCAAAATCATCCTAATTAGTTTTAATATTTACACCTCAGTCGGAACCTGTAACATAAAAAAGAAAAATCTTTTCTTTCACCATATTAACTTAATAATGAGTAATCATTAGAAAATGTTAATTAATCGATAATGTCATCATTTTATTCAATTCATTCAAGGAGTCATTTAATCAATATATCCAAAACATGAATAAAACAAATTTAACACAATGTCCAGTTAAGAGCAAAAATTAAAAAAATCATCATCATCCTCCTGCCCTTATTTACTCCACTTTAAGTGGGGTCGGCTCAACATGTTATTAACATGCTATCACATGATTTGGCTGCATTTTACGACTGGTCGCCTGTCTGACATTAACTTACCTGAGTCGTATTACGACTCCGCGGTAATAAAGAGGGTGGTCTATTCTACTAAACCGGATAACACAAGGTGGGTCAACTTATCTTAGTCGCCTTTTACGACACCTCGGTGAGGTAGGTCTACTCAGCCGGATATACATGGCGGATTTACCATAGTCGCTTTTTACGACGCTCCGGTAAGAAATGAGGGTGGTCTATTTACTCCGCAAATACCACACAAAGATTAAAAAAATATAATTATAAATTATCTTCTTTTTAATTGAATCATATAAGTTATAAAGTTTTGACATGCTATCGCTGTCGATAGCAGATCCTGTGATCTGAAGATGTAAAATTAACATTTTCGTGTTATAGAATGTATGGCGTGGGAGATGAAAGGCGATGCTGCGATGGCTGAGTCAGCATGATGTCATATGGCAGCTAATGGGAGCGTCCCGGCCGACTACGTCACATCCCATTCCCGCCGCATACTTCACCCAATCGAGCGATGACAAATCCATTCATTGCCTACTCCATTGTCCGTTATTGTGCTACATCTATGTTCTAGTAATTTCAACATTTGAAACATTATATTCAGTACCTAGGTGAGCGAGCCTTGCTCTGTAATTTTTTAAATATATTAAAATTGTTAAATTAGGAAATTATTAGTAAGGTAATTCTAATTCATAATATTTGCGTACCAACTTTTTCTTAACTATAAATTGACTCACTTCATAGATTAGCTGGCAGAGATCTCTGTCTTAGGGACAAGTTGACGTTTCTACATTTTTTTCCCCAATAATGTTTTTTCCAACATTTTTTATGGTACATAAATAAATAAAAAAATGCATTTAAAAAAATAATAAAAAAAGGTAAGCGCCGGGTGATTTGTGGGAATCGATCTGAAGTTTTGAACTTTGTTGGTCCTTCCGTTACAATTAGGCTATCACACCTTTACACTTGACAGCTCAAATATCATTTGGATTCAATTTACATTTTACTATTTTATTTTATGCCCGAAAACAAGGGATAAAACAAGGGTTTTTTTATAATAAAACCTAGCTACATGCTAAATTTCTTGAAAATCGTTTGAGCTGTATCCGAGATTCAGAAAAATATATAGGTATATACAAGATTAACTCATTTAAATATTAAAGATTTTGATTTCATTTGTTTTTTTTTCAGTAAAATATGAACTGGAAACTTGATATTATTTTATGTTTATAAAAAGTCTGTCTTCATATTTTCATAATTTTTTGTTCAATTTGTTTTTTTTTGTGTATTTTTTATTTAAATATAAAATGGAATTTTGTTTTGTATGTGAATACATTGAAATGTCGATGTTTTTGATTCGCTAATTCATCTACATTTATGTTTAACATTTTTTATGTGGGTTTTTTTTTAGAAAATAAGGAAAGTAATCGAAATATTCCATAAAATTATAAATTGGACTGTTTTCTATCTTATATTTATAAATTAGTTATAACATAATAAAATCAAGATTGAATACAATCATCGCGGGATGGACTCAAGAACTAAACTAACGAAGAACAAAATTAAGAAGAATTATATGAAGAAAGAAGAAAAAGGAATTACGAAACTGGTTTTCATAATGATTTGACAGATTGTTCTATATTCTGAGATCATTGTGAAAGCTGATTTTGTTCCTATGTCGTTTCAGAGAGAACCACGTCATACAGAAGATTCAACTATACAAGCGAAATCTACGTCTTCTAAATTTTCAATTATGTTGATTAATTATTTGTATTTCCTGTTTGTACTAGCTGTCCGGCTACGCGTTGCTTTGGTTTAGTCTGGTTTAGAATTTCCCTCGAAAAAAAGAACACAAAATTAAAAAAAAATTGCTCCGATCGCCACCAATCTAACACGATCGTCTGTTAGGTCATTATAAAGTGTCTTAAAATTTCATTGAATTTAGTCCAGAAGTTTCGAAGTCTATAAACGACATACAGACAAACATTCATTTTTACATATTAAGATATATATTACATTAAGATTATAATAAAACTCCCTTTATTTTACACTTTTTATTGGAATACTTATTGACAATTACTCTCGTCCGCTGGTCCGGCACAAAACATCCAACATGTTAACATTTTTTATTCGTCGGCAAATTGTATTTGAAAGTAATACCAACATACAGAACTTTGTTTTGAGACAACAAATTATAATTATAAACAATAGCATGTTTACCAACATTTAAGACCTAACAAGATATATTGTTGTTTTGTTATGTAAATAAAATGCGTTTCTAATAAATTTGAATGCACTTACATTCCTCATTACATAAATGTCAATGTGCAAGTTTTTTAACCTACTCGATCGCATTAGGGTAACGTCAATTAATGTGACGCTGCAACAGCGACACCTAGTGATTGCTGTTGTATAAATTGTCGCTATACAAATTGGCGTTACGCTTATTTATTATATTTATTTTGATATTTACAATATAAATTTATAATATACTTACTGTGATTGATGATAGTTTGTGATTGATAGTGTCATTTTCTAATAAGATGTAATTTAGATAATTTAACGCGTCTTCTGTATGTTTTTGTAATAATAAATGTATTTAGGTATGTGGGAAAATCGACTGAGTTTTTGTAACAAAATTTAGTTTTTGTATTTTTTTAATAAATTGCTAAATTTCGTTAAAAAAATTGTGCATTTGCTATGGTATATTCAATGTATCATTATGCTCGTATCAATAGATATTGCTATGGTTTCAAAATCACCTACCCGACCCTTGTTCTTTTAGAGGAAATGTGGATTCAAGAAGCACATGGGATTAGAAATACGTTATCCTGTACGGATAATCTAGTTATATTTACAATAATACAAAAATAATAATATTATTTGCTGATTGATTGATAAATTAATTTGTCACGACTTATAGCAACACAATCTACCCAAAAAAAACTGTTTCAAGTGAAATAACGATATCACAAATTTGAATTTGTTTTGAGATGACAAAACATTCTAGAAAGTAACAAGTATTTAGTTTTTTTTGGTATCATACATGCAAATATCGAATAAAGACTTATTTATGCTGAAATGTTGTCCGTGTATAATTATACTTACAATAGGAGGGCTATACGCAGGCCTGTAAGTGCCTTTTTTTTAAAGACAGGAATAAACCCATTTTAGCCCGGCGGGGCCAGGCGATGGTTATGACGGACTCGCACCGACTAAAACGACCTGTGTGCTCCATCACGCTGCTCGTGGTGGGGTGAGGATATAGTTGTATACATTGCCCCCACCAGCTGCAGCTCTGTACCCCAGAGAGTGCCACCTGCGAGTCGGGGCCTTTCTAAACAGTGGTCCCTTACTACACTAATCGATATAGAGCAACAGATGCATTGACCGCCTCGAGGGCCTAACTCCAGCGAGCGTCCGATAGATAGGGCGACGATATGCGACGGACTTCGGCGAGTCGTCTGCGCCCCGCTCGCCTGCGTCGGATCCGGAGTATTATAATAATTAACTTTATGCTATATTACAAATCGATAAATGTGAGCAGTAACAGAATTCTGATATCTAAATATAATAAAATATTTTAAAAAATTGAATTTTTATTTTATCCAATTTTTTGTCTCCGAAGATCTCGTTATCGGGATCTCATATATACCGACACTGCAAAATAAGCGCTGTTGGGTGTCTTGCTTAATTTGGTAAAACAAGTACCTAAATTAATAAGCTTATCAATCCAATCATCATTCATCATAATTGTCCTGCCCTTATCCCACTCTTAATGGGGTCGGCACAACATGTTACAAACATGTCACATGATTTGGCTAACTATATTACGACCGGCTGCCTACCTGACGTCAACTTACGTTAATCGTCTTTTGCCACACCTCAGTAATAAAAAGGCTAAATAATAAGGTCAAACTTAATCGCCTTTATCGATACATCGGTAAGTAATGAGGGTGGTCTATTCAACTTACCCGGATACCACATGGCGGCTATCCATCAGAAAATTAAGCTCAAATTAAATAACATTTTTTGTTATTTAAATACCTATATCCCATTATACCATGTAACTAATAAGAGTATTAATATGGGAGTGTGGGCGTGTGTGTTTGTGTAAATATATGTTGGGTTTAAGTGCTCGAATAACTACACTATTCTTTCTTATATTATATTGGCATGAGCAACTATTTAAGGAAGTACGTCATAGAGGACGTGGCTTGAGGCTTGGGCTTCGAAATCACATCAAGATACCAATGTGCTACCAGTGTACAGCTGTCTTGACAGAAAAGAGAGGGAGAGGGAAAGGACCTTATTATCTGTTATTAAAAATAGTAAGTAGGTAAATGATAAAAATTCCCACACTTGGTAAGTGGGTAGATGATCGCTTATGTGATTCTAATTCACCATTAACGTTACTCATTTTTGCCCGTGTGTATATTGCGCGCACGGAGAAGTATAACAGTTTGTATAATTAAACTTTACCTTCATTACATTAATTTGATTCATTACATGTATTTTACTGGTGGTTAAGGTGCTTTTATGCCATACTTGATAACTAAGCTGATTTAGAATCCAATTTATTCTATGATTATGTATGACTATTTCTTTGAACTTTTCGCGAAGGGACTCACGTTGCTGCATATTATAAATAGCCCGTATGGCTCTTTTTTGAGCAACAAAAATCTTTGCTATATCGGCCGCTTTGCCCCACAGCATTTATAAAATTTAATTAATTTTCATAGACAATATCGATATTTGTGCCAGTGCCTACTGCCTATAAAGTAAAACCGCCCTGGTTATTTGTTCGTCTATGTTGTTCGTTGTATTTTGTCGTTCGATTTGTATTTTGTAGGTTACTTTTAAATGTAATGAAAAGTTCTAAACATTTAACAAAAATATTTGACAAATGAAGCTTAAACTGTCTTAAATCTTAATGTTTAGATCTTTAACGTTGTGAGGATTATGTCTTATTTATTTTTTAAGCATTAGAGATCTTAGAAACAGTCATAACTATGGAGCAAATGGAATTTGATGCTGCCTTAGGGGGCGCCGAAAAATTGCCTCATTCAGCAAACAGCTTAAAATTCACTGCCTCTAGGAGTATAGAAATCGCAGCAATGACTGAAAGTATCCTCCGACCAAGTAAAACCAAACTAATATTCCAAACTTTACCCGTTCATATGCGTCGAAGAGTTATGAGCCACTATTGCAAGCGGCTGCCCAGACGGTTACGAGAAGGTCATCTAGAACAGCTTAAAAAAAGTGGACTGCCTCCCAAACAGAAACGACCTTCTCGGAAATATAGACGACGTGCCACAAACTTATTGGAAGAATACAATAGGCGACAAAGAAAAAATGTTTGGTTGGAAACACATATCTGGCATGCAAAAAGGTTTCATATGATTGAAAGATGGAATCATCGGCTAGCTTACAGACCATGTGACAAAGCGTTTAGAGCATGCTATCGAGCTAGTTCTGCACATTGTCTCATGCAAGACATCTCATATTATACACCGATACAAATTAAGGGTTCAGTTGAAACTATAAAGGAAATGTTCAGTTGCATAACAAACAGTTGTTGCGGCCTTAGTATTGGTGCTAAAGCATATTTAAATGGAAATCGTAGGGGAACTATCCATTTATACATGCCAGATTCATACCCATTTGAGTACATAGGACATGTTGAGTTTTTGTGGGTGTCACCAAATGTTACTAATAAAGAGCTTTGGCTGTTTGTACATCCATCATTTGCTAAACAACTGTCAACAATTTTGTCTGATATTATGTGTAAATCAAAATCGAATTGCAACTTAAATAATGATAGTCCAGTGGCAAAAAAAAGAAAAATATCTACAAAGTATTCAGATATTCAAATTAAAGTTATGACTGGGATGCTCAATAGATTTCGCCTAACTGGTCCCAAAAGCCATGCTGTCTTAGTGAGAACACTTAAGTGTGTAAAAGATATGTCAAGTAAAACAAATGATTGGTTTAAATATTTTAGCAGTACAAGTAGAGAGTTATGTTTACAAGAAAAATATGATTATTGGGAAAATGTCAGTTCTGTAAGATCACCTTCGCAGTTACCGCCAGGAATAATAATTGGATTGATCGTAAAAGACCCTCGTTTAAGTCGCCCTAATAAGAGAACAAAAGCACGAAATGAATGCACTACTTCAACTACTACTGAGTCATTGGTAAACATACCACCATATTTAGCTCTTTCACCTATATGGGATACCACAGTCTGTGAAAAAGTGCAGGAAAATAAAATTACCAATGCTCAATATATAGATCACTTAACCAAAACACAATTAGTGCCTGGAGAAGTCCATGAAGATGATCCTTTCCTTCAACATCTTCCTATTGTTTTAATACAAAGGCCTGGATCACAAAATTCTGATTTAAAAAAAATTGGTAAGTGCCTGCATGATAATTGAAATCTATTAAATATGTTTATTAACTTATTAAATTTTTTATAATTAATTTTTTTTTAATAAATATTCATGTTTAATAGTGGAACTATAATAAAAAAAATTTGAATTTCAAAAATTTTTGATTTTGAAAAATTTCATCTTGAAGGCAGATAACATATTAGTAGATTATGATACGAGTTTTTTTATAGTATCACATGTGTGTTATAAGACCAAGTTATGTAATAGTGTCATACACTACTTTATCCACTCATACTATAATACATAAAACAATATTAATAGAACCAAACTATTTAAATATGTATTGAAAAGATTTTTTATATTTCAAATGTGCGTGCGTGTTGCATTGCCGTGCGTGCCTTTCATTGAAATTTTTTTTAAGGTAGAGGTTTAACCTCCTTGGTCTAGCTGAAGTTTGTATATTAATTAATATATATATAATATATATATTTAATGACCTGTATCATAACATAACTTTTTAATCATAATTAATGAAAAAAGATATATTATCATACAGTTGTCCATACAAGACCTGTATCGTAATAAAACTTTTTAATTTTTAATTTTTGTGCCTGTATGTAATTAATGTTATAAGAATTTTGGTTTCACTTTTATAATCTTTGTATTATAGTATCAGAGTAGATAAACATACATTATAATATAATAGTATAATTATTACATTATAGTATAAATGTATCTATCATTTTAGGATATGGCAGTGGCTGGGACATTATCATTCCTTCAGGATATGGTCTTCCATTCTGGTTGACTTTTATAATGTTTGGAGGTAGGTCAGGAGGACTTCGTGAGACAGAGAGCCTTGCTTTAGAAATGGGTAATTGCTACATGCCTCCCGACTCGGAGGCAGGAAAAGCGGAAGAGAAAAGAACAGAATTAGAGCTCAAGGAAAAGTATTTTAGGAGACCACCTAGTAAAAGAGTAAATTATATAAAACTCGCAGTTCCAAGTCCTTTTATATGTCCATGGAATGTTCTACTAAAAGACTGGGGTAATGCAAGAGAAGAAAAATTTTATGTTCTTCGTGACCGACATGTACTACATAGTTTGCAAGTATATATTGTTATAATTATATATTGTGTAAATAGAATAAAAATGCAAGATATGTTTATTTTTAAAGATGTGGATGGATCTATGAGAATCAGATACTGGATTCTGGTATCTTTTGTATCACTAACATTGTTTGAATTTCTACAGGCGTGACACAGGTTCTATGTCAAATTTTACTGAATACATCTATAAAATAGATGCTTGTTGTTTTGCTGCAAATTTTAAAGTATCATAATATAATATCTTAGTGACAGCCGAAAAAAAAAGAAACTTATAAAAAAAAATAAGAATAGGGGCTCGATCCTAGGTTTTTTCATTTCTTGTGACAGCCCGTTCCTCGAAGAAGCTACGCTGACTTGACAGTTAATGGCAAAAATTCAAATAAATATAAATTTTAGTATTTTTTAATGCCTAAAAACAGGGATAAAAAGTAATTTTTTTAAAATGAAACCTAGCTAGATCGATTTTGCTGCATGCTGAATTTCACGAATATCGTTGGAGCCGTTTCCGAGTTACCGAAAATATATATACATACAAGTTTAACTCATTTAAATATTAAAGATAATAATATATTTGTCTATCGTCTAATAAAATATTGATGTATTAAATTTAAGAATAATAATACAAATAATGTTGTCATTATATATTAGTCATTATTGTTTATTGTTTCAGGAATGCATTGATTTAAAGAGAAAACCTACTAAAATGGAGAGATTGGATTCTTGCTTGATTCCTGTTTATATACAAATAATAGGTAAAGGTAATTTGACAAAACATGCAATGATATGTGTCCCAAATATAAATGATGACTCTTTATTAGAAAAAATGATGGAACCACTTCATGAGGATAGTAATGCAATATTAAGAAAACAAAAAAGAAAAGAACATAAACAGCTCATAAATAAAATGCGGAGAAAGCGTATGAAACTAAAAAAGAATAAAACGACCATAAAGGAGGTGACTATGTTATATTTTATACCAAATTAATTTCTTACTGAATAAGTGAAATGAATCAATAAAATCCTGTTTTTGTTTACTTTTTTATTTAAATGTTTATACTCAGTACTTGGGTGACTGAGCTTTGCTGTAATTTTATAAAAGATATAAAAAATTAATTAAAAAGAAAGAAGGCGCCGATGATGTGGGATTCGATTTTTTTTTAAAGAAATCCTTTGCCTTCAATATGACCATTTTTTAATTCCCAAAAACAGGGATATTTTTTTTTTCCAAAATAAAACCTATCAAGATCGATCGATCAAAACCCCCTACATGCATTATTTAAGGAAAATCATTGGAGCCATTTCCGAGATTCAGATACTATATTTATATATATATACATACAAGATTAACTCATTTAAATATTAAAGATATGTTCTCTCTTACTAAGTACTAGAACATTTTACATTATCTCCCTTTTTTTTAAAAGGAAAGACAAAAATAATTTCTATTAATGTTAGCCTAAAATAATTAAATTTAAAATTAAGTCAATTTCTATAAAAACAATTTATTTTTCAGAAATTAAAGCAGAAAAAAATTAAAGAGCCATCTGAATATGTAAAAGTTATGAGAGAATTATGGTTACCTTCCAATGTAGAGTCAGTAAGGAAAGTGGCGTCAAGGGAAGTCATGGGGTATTTGTTACAGGCTGCATTCAGTTTCTCTGAATCTAAAAGTTGTGGAGTTGGCTATGTGGCTTATAACGCCCTCACAAAGCTTCTCGATTGTGGCATGGACAGAGTCCTAGTGCGGAATACCACTTCAAGAACGTATAGGCTAGCTAATATAAGAATAATAAACACTCTTTAATCTTATACTTTTGTTTTAATCATATCGATATATCCTGAAGTGAGTTTGATAGTATATATTATAAATTCCAAGTATTTATGCCGTGTGGTATCCGGCTGAATAGAATAGTACCACCCTCATTTCTTACCGAGGTGTCGTAAAAGACGACTAAGGTAAGTCGACACGCCGTGTGATATCCGGCTGAGTAGAATAGACCACCCTCATTGTTTACCGAGGTGTCGTAAAAGGCGACTAAGGTAAGTCGACCTACCGTGTGGTATCCGGTTTAGTAGAATAGACCACCCTCCTTCCTACCGAGGTGTCGTAAAATACGACTAAGGCAAGTTGACGTCAGGCAGGCAGCCGGTCGTAAAAACGCAGCCAAATCACGTTACAGCATGTTGTGCCGACCCCACTTAGAGTAGGATAAGGGCAGGAGGATTATATAAATTCTAAGTATTTGGAAAGTTAGTGGATAGGTTATTAAACATTACTAACTTATGCACAAGTACCTAGGTGAGCGAGCCTTGTTTGGTATTTTTTTAATATAAGAAAAAGCAATAAAAAAAAGAAAAAGAAAAAAGGATTTATGATATCTGGGGTTCGTTCCCAAATAAGCTATTATAATTTTACTAATGACAGTAAATTATTTAACCTTTGTATTCCATTTGTATTTTAGCAGTTACCTGAAAACAGAATTAAAAACGCATTTTTTTAAAATAAAATCTAACTAGATCGCTTTATCGCTCCCGAAACCCACCTCATACTAAGTTTCATGAAAATCGTTGGAGTTGTTTCCGAAATGCAGATTCTATATAATATGTATATATACAAGATTAACTCATTTAAATACTAAAGATTTATTGAAGTAAAATGAATATCTTAAAAGTTATAATATTTAGCTTATTTGCGGAAAATAAAAGATTATAGCGCCTTTGAAATGTAAAGAGGTTATAACTTGAATCACATTTTTATTCATTTTTGACTTATAGCACTAAATAATTCTTCTAAACTAGATGAATGTTTAAATGAAGCACATTATGTTTCTAATTATAGTCAGTGAAGCCTGTCATTTTAACAATTAATATATACAGAAACCGTATACTATTATAAGGTCATTAAAATTTTAAGAGAACACTTTCGCTATTTCTGAAATTTTTTTAAAAAAAAGTTAATTTAATAGAACCCTGATAAAAAGTTTGAAACAAGGTATCATAAAAATAACTCACAGACTTACATTATGGTTACTAAATATCCGTTATAAGTAATTGTACATATAAGAACTTAAGCTAATTTGGTTTTCTATACGATTTCAACTTAAAAGTAGTTTGGGATAAGCCCTATAATGTAAAAAAAAGTAAAAGTAACGGCTGGTTACTATCCCACTGCTGGGCATAGGCCCTTACCCGTTTTGGAGAAAAGGGTTTGAGCTAATACCTACCACGCTGCACCAATGCGGTTTGGTAGGTTACACATATCTCCAGAATTCTCTGGAGATATGCTGGTTTCCTTACGACGTTTTCCTTCACCGAAAAGCGTGTGAAAAATTGCAATTATCAATTAGATAGATAACAGTTTAAACAGAAAAAATCATTTGTGCCTGCCAAGGGTTTGAACACGTGACCCGCTCGAACAAATCGCACAGTCTCACCGCTAGGGTATCACAGCTCTTTCTTATAATATACCTATAATCAATTTTTTTTCGAAAAGATACTCTTGAAGATACTAAAACACTATTTATAATAATCAGCTATTCTTGATACAAACCTTTGTGACTTATTTCTAACAGCCTATTCGTCGATATTAAAATATGAATAGACTGAAGTAAAAAATAAAATGATCTATTCATAAATATATCATAAACAAACCATCTTATTAGAGACTACAAAACATACGTTTTAATATAATCCACAAGCATATCGATAATCTATTCGACCGTCAATATGTTCAATGTTAATATGTAAGTGTAAATGCAACACTAAAGCCGTGAGGCAATAAAAAAAAATTAATAAAACTATATTTAAATCGGGTATTTTATTTTATCTCTTACATTTTAAACAGTTTCTTGTAATTTGTATTGTGTGTTGTACTAAATATTTATTGTACAGCAAAGTACAAAAAATGATACTTAATGTAATCAAATTGACGATATAATCTCTTACAGGGATAGAAAACATTTTTGGTGGCATTAAATAAATATCCCATTACCATTTTATGAATTGATCTTGATTCTCTGTGGTCAATTGAAACTAAACGAACTTCTAACTATTCATATATTAAAACATAAAAATGATATTTGTTTTGATTTAGTTCAATACCTTTATTCAAAACTGTACTAATTTTTCATATAATTGTAAAATATATAAATAACAAAAATCTACAATTTTTCATTAATTTTGAGACAAAGATATATTTATATTAAACACCTAATATCATAACTTACTTATGTTCTTTGAAAAGTTTCTGAACGAGTCAACAGGAAATTCTATCCAAAACCACGGAAGTAACTAAATTGATAAGGTATATTAATGAGTTGCAATATTTTAATATCCTGTATAATTGAATACAATACACCCGTTTAAAATAGCTCTATTATAGTATTTCCAACCATTTATTTAACTATGACATATTTTTAATATTCAAATGACCTTATCTTGTATGTATATATAAAAATACTAGCTTTTACACGCAACTTCGTTCACGTGGACTATAGTCTTGAAATTGACAATAGCGTCTGTCACTCTGCAACCCTGCAAATATCCGGGAAGACTCAGAGAGATTTTTCATTTTATCAAGATCATAGTTTGGTAGTTTTTAATAAATAACCCGTATGAATTACATGAAATATGTTACAATATCTCAGTTATAGGAGACTACTTTTGCTTTGTTGGTGAAGGATATTTATTATCTATGACTTATGACAGTGTAATTGATAAATAATAACTACTTTTTTCATTGTTGTCAAATATATTTAAGTCATGTGATAAATGTGTTATTACTTGTTACTAATAATTATAGCTACAATAAAATCATTTATATGCCCTTTTATTTCTAAAAAAATACTAAACGTTAAGTAAAAAGGAAATATCTTTAATATTTAAATTAGTTAATATTGTATGTGTATATGTATATATATATATATTTTTTCGGAATCTCGGAAATGGCTCCAACGATTTTCCTGAAATTCAGCATGTAGGGGGTTTTGGGGGAGAAAAATCGATCTAGCTTGATTTTATGTAAAAAAATCGTTTTATCCCTGCTTTTGGGCATTAAAAATACTAAAATTTATATTCAATTGAATTATTGCCATAAACTGTCAAGTCAGCGTAGCTTATTCGGGGAACGGGCAGTCTCGAGAAATCTAAATACCTAGAAGCGATCCCAACTATATAATTATTTGTTTCTTTTTTAATTTTGTATAATATTACTGAGCAACGCTCAGTCAACCAGATACTTAATATAAATCGATTAAAACATATGTAAATAATCTCGATGGTCTTAAGAAATCGGGTCAGACATGCATATTGGACATCACTTTAGCTTTAAAAGTTAAATAAATGGTTGGAATGATTATTACTAAGTTAACACTAATACTCCGTACATCCTATATCTTAGATCTTTTTCTCGCTATAGCGTCTTCCACAGCCTTCAGTTGCTTCAGCAGCTCCTCTCGTCTCGAGACGGGCTTCTTGGCCGGCGCCGCGGCGCCCACCGGCGACGTCGCTGCACGTTTCTTACCAATTAAATCTAGTCGAAATTAAGACAAAATTAGTATATAAGAATATTTCTTTATTTTTCTTACGATTTAAGACTTTATTTATCGGAATTCCATGATAGAAAATTAGTGATTGTATTTTATATAATTGTACCATGTAATAAAATCTATACTAATATATAAAGCTGAAGAGTTTGTTTTATCGATTGTTTGAACGCGCTAATCTTAGGTACTACTGGACCAATTTGAAAAATTCTTTGAGTCTAATATTGGCAATATATCGAGGAAGGCTATAGACTATATAACATCACGATAAGATGAATAGGGGAGGAGCAGCAATAACAAATATTACAGAAATGGTAAAATTTAAAGCTTGTAAACGGTAACAGTTATTAAAAAATCATGTAGTACAAAATTGTTCCCCTCTAAAAGCCCTAAATAAAAGTCCGCGACGGCACATGTCTAGCTTTCAGGGTTAACCCCATTAAACCACTTTTATGGTAATCAAAACTCTATATTACGGTTTTAATCTTTTCACGCAGGCGGAGCTACTGGCGAAAGCTAGTAAAATAATAAAGGCCCCAAAATAAGCAACTTAATACTTATGTTATAGGTGAGAGACAACTGGTGAATATATACATATATTATTTAAATACATAAATACACCCAGCCTCAAAGAACTAATAAATTATCTATAGAAAATGTTGGCCGGAATCGAACCCGCGACATACGGAGCTGAAGGCAGGTTCAGTACCTGGTATAATACACTACAGGTATATATATTAATATTATGTAGTATTATAAGTATTATAAAAACAAAAATACCTCTTTCCATCGAAGCCTCCTTTTTACTTGTCACAGTTGAAACTGCTGCTGCCAGCCCAGCATTTGATTTTGGATTTATGCTGTAATTATATTTAATTTTTTAATAGTTATTTATCAACTTTTAAAAAATCGTTTAGAAAAAGAAACTTGATATAGTGTTAAATGACAATTGATGTATTAAAGATCCCACTATATAAAATTGATACAAACATTAGATCAAAAATTAGCCTAAATGAAATAGAATTGAAATTTTATACAATTCAAAATCCATACAAATCAGCTTATACAAACACAAGTTTTATTTCACACTTTATTTATTTATTTCAATTAGCAACGATGTTACAATACTTAAAATCTTAATATTATAATTCATGTTCTTATTACAATAAACAAAAATGTTAATATGAACTACCAAATAAAAATAATAAAAGATTCAGAAATTAAAAATTATATAAGAAATTAAAAAATTATTTAAGTATAAGTTTACTTATATTTACTTTACTTATATTATTATAAACAGAAATAAAAATAATAAAATTTATTGATTTTCTTCAAGATTATTTTTTATCGCACTTTTGAACATATCTTTATATTTAAATGAGTTAATCTTATAATTATAGAAAAATTGATCTTGCTAGATTTTATGTAAAAAAAAATTATTTTTATCCCTGTTTTTGGGCATTAAAAACACTAACATTTATATTGAATTGAATTTTCGCCATTAACTGTCAAGTCGACGTAGCTTATTCGGGTGACGGGCAGAATTGAGAAATATGAATGCCAAGGATTGGTCCCCAACTACATAATTGTTTTTTTTTTTAAGTTTTTTTTTTGGAAAAATTACCGAGCGAAGCTCGGTCACCCAGATATTAGCTATTAACATAAAAATCACTTTCCCTTGTGTTAGTAGGATATAATATTAGAATGGATTATGTATGGAAGTTTTTTAAGGAAATTTTTTTCCCCCCCTATTTTAAGTGGATCTGTTTGTTTTCTCCACTGGCGAGAAACACCGAACTTTTGGCCAAACTCGCTACAGGTCAGGGGTGACGGCTTCCGCTATTACATCCACCTCCGCCCTGCCTGTAACCTTATGAACGTGTGACGCAGTCAAGTGTTAGGGATATTAGGCAACATGTTCGTGTACTTCCATGTTCTTTTCCCATAATTGACACGTACCGTGGTCTCGCAGCAGCATTGAGGAGGCGGGCGTGTCGGGCGCGACGAGCTCCCGAACTACCGGATGATGATGATGAGCGCGACTCGCTCTCAGACTCACTCGATGATGATGATGACTCTAGTCAGATAAATTGAATATCACAAACTAGTTAGACCGAAATATTTATTGAAGTTATGAAAGAATTTCTGGTGAGTTGATGAAAGCGGCGTTTGTTTTGTGTACTATGGACTTTCGCAAGATCGTTTCTTGTGAAAGTCCATAGTACTATAAATCAATTTTTATTGAATTTTTTGATTAGCTACTTGTAGCATGGGTGCAATTGTTCATCACCCAAGCGAGATCAATTTCTTTTGTCAGACGCATCAACTTATATTATATATATAATATTAATATGGATCAAAATGTCTGTCTGTATACCTTTTACACTTTCACAGCTAATCTGCTGGAGTAATATTGACGAAATTTGGCACAAAAATCTTATATACATTACTAGTATATAAGATATAAGAAAAAAACCCCTTTTGTTTCTTTGGGAACAGAAAAAAATTCTATGTAATTTATGGTATTATATAGAGGGTGCTACTTTATATTAACATGAACTAAGTACATTTGTTTTATAATGATTAATTATACTAAAATAAAACTAATATGTTATTATTAAAAAAATACCTGTGCCAGATGATGAAGACCTTGAATATTTCTTTCTATTTCTACCACGGGTTGGCGGTTTCATACGTCCGTATGGATCTACTTCCTCCTGTGATTTAATAAATTATTAATTTATTTATAACTATTCAAAATTAAATAGCCCACTATCATTATGCGAGGAAGGCATTGCAATATCGAATTTTAAAACTGTTCCTAACGAAAAGAGCCAGCAAAAAAAGTTGGTGCCATTACAGCAAATTAAAACTATTAAAAGAAGGTTTATACAGAATGTATACTATTGAAGATTATATAAAGGGTAAAAGTGCGTGGATTAAACAACTCTTCGACATTGCACAATATTGATATGACGAAATGTTACTAATTATAATATTTTGACATAAGCAACCACCGAGTTTTTTGTTGGCTCTTCTCGGTGAGAGCAATTTTCCCAAACTGCATTAGAAACATTGAAATTACTTGAATAAAGAATATTTGGAGTTTGAGATAGCATATCTCTCTCTATACTCACTTTATGTCGGTGAGGCATAGGTGGGGGTGGATTGGCGCTCAGTTGCCTCGCAGCTGCCGGCGACGGCGCACGTCTGCGAGGCGCTGGCGGATTCATAGCGTTAGCGCGCGCATTGGCTAACCGACGCTCGCGAACAATCACCGACGGTGACAACCTGAGAATATCTCCTTTTTTATACTGAGATTCAAATATATATAAAACATATATGTAAGCTTTGAACGGTGGATAGATATCTCTGAGATAATCGAATAAACCTAAAAATGCTGAAAGACGCCTTTTATAATGTTAACATTTCACAAGTAAGGCAATATCAGCCAAACTTCACTTTTTAATTGGGTTTAATTGTCTAATCTATAACATAACGGCAACAATAATATAGTATAAAAGAATCTTTATACCATAATGTGACAATGCGTTTTGCTATGTAATACATAGTCTAATTGAATAAATTATTGAATATCATAAAGCCTTGTTTAAGCTCATCGACTGCCTGACGTACTGACTGAAATTCAAACTATTGGACCACTTTTACTGTAAGCAATCACACACATTCGAATAAATACGATGTGCTAATAAAAACAAAATTGTATGTAAATAAATCAAAATTATATAAGAAGCTTGTTGAGATAAAATAATCCTATAAATAAGTAACAGAAAGCGAATGCCGTCAATCAGATTCATGCACCTTCGCACTCTTTTGCTCACCTCTGCCTTGAAGACGACGAAGCTCGTCTCTTACGCCTCGCCCCAGGGCTGCCTGTACTACGCGAACTGGAATTTGAAGAGCTGTGGGCTCAAAAGGAAGCCAGGGGAAGAGGTGGAGGCTCACACGCACACCCGTGAAGTAAAGTGCACGCACTTGTACGTACATACACGTGTAAGTGCGTATATACGCACGTACGTCACGACGGTCACTCTCGTCACACACGCACACATTCAGAACCAGCGGCAAACCCAAGTGAGAACACATGCAGAAGTTAATGAAGAAATGGGAATCGTGAGAACCAAAAACGCCACGACATTAGTTATGAAAGCATAACCCAGCCGGGGAGGGGAGAAGCAGAAGGAAAGTGTTTCAATTAATATTCGATATATTTCAATCCATTTTGTCAGTCAGTAAGTCAAGTTCAATTCAAAAAACAATAAAGAAAATTATAGTATTAAATTTAAATTTTACTGTAGTTGTTGAACAATGACCCAAAAATTATAATCTACTTCAAACAACAAGTAACAAAAAAAAACGAATGGAATACCTTATTAAACCATAATAATTATAAAATGTGCTTTAAAGCGCTTCGCATTCACTTATTCTATATTGCTCTAACTATAATCCACTAATTCCGATAAAAGTTGTATGAATAAAAAAATAATTTGTCGAAAATATATTTTATGTTACTCTTTTGAACTTGTAGAAATAATTTCTAACTCACTAGAGATTTTAGAAAAAACTGTACAAATTACAGAATAGTAATGCATATACAATATATTCTGTTTTATGTGGTCATTCTTAGTTGCTTCAGACCTAAACTTCAGTTTTTTTCTTTAGACATAATTCTGATGCTTTAAGCTGCTTAAAGTATCTTTAAGTGTCATCATTAGTATCATCTTTAGGTATCTTTTATTTCTTAGTCACATATAAAACCGACTCATCAGTGTTAGTATAGTCTCACATAAATTACCGCTACGACAAAAAAACAATAATATGCAATGAAAAGCATGTCTTTATTTGGACTTTTACACTTTCTTGCAATAAACATATTTCATTATGTTTATCTACCAGATGATATTCAAAATAGAATATCTAATTAACAGCGCGTGTTTTTTTTAAACATAATATCAAGTGATCTGAATGTAAAATTCATTCATTCACTGATTAAAAGATATAATAAAATTTATAAAGACAGATGTGTCATCAAATTATTATGAAATGAAAATCTCAAGCTTCAATCTACTAGTGACTTTGGTCAGCGCTGCTCAAAGCTAATTCTCTATTACTTATTAACCAAAATATTATTTAACGAAGTATATAAACTCGCATATATACTACTATTTATTAAAGTTACAACTGTATTCCAAAATAATTTAACTTATAAATGTAAATTGTTTCTTCTGTGAAAATGTAATATTTCAGACAATTTTTATAGAAACAAAAAAAAACAAAGGTTGTTCTTTTACTACACAAGACATTAAACGAACTTTTTGTTTCTCCTCAAATCATTCCCATCAATATCTTACGTAACAAGGTAACAACCGTGATAAGACTAATGGCATTCAATTTAACTAGCACCTAATAATGCGTTCACGTACCTGGACGACGAATAAGAGTCTTCTGAAGACGGGGGTCTTCGTCGTCTTGCCGCGGGCTCAGCACGCATCCAGGGATCGGCCCATTCATCTCCTCGACCTTCGCGACCTTCACGGCCCTCTCGTGCTTCGCGACCCTCGCGACCTTCGCGGACCTCCCGCGTCTCTCGTACGCGGCCCTCGCGAACCTCACGACCTTCACGTGCCTCGCGCCTTTCCACCTCCGCACGTTGTACTATCACTTCACGCGATGATCGCACGCGTCTCTATAATGAAAACGAAATATAATACAGTTATCATCACATCATGCTTATGTAGCTGCCTGACGAAGCTACAAATACTTTACCTATTTTACCTATTATACCTTTTGGAATAACAAACCGAATTACCGGATGAAAGCTTCCAGTTCTATAGTTTATTTCATGGGAAAATAAAACATCACACAGGACTATAGTTTATTATGAGAAAAAGTTACTGTGACGTATATTTCATGGGAAAATGCAACATCAGAGTAAGTTTATCCTACTTTAATGGGGTCAGCACAACATGTTTTGGCTTAATTAGCCAAAACATGTAACAACACCGCCGGCCGTTAAAAAATATTTTACGACCGGCCGCCTGGGTGACGTCAAATTACTTAAGTCTCCTTTTACGACACCTCGGAAGAAATGAGGGTGGTCTATTGAACTCAGCCGGATACCCCACTATTATTAAATACATAATTACCGTGATATTTAGTCTATACTAAAAATATTATTTATTTATTTATTTAATAGTATGGCATTTATTTCAGTAAAACTATAAGCGTCGTATAATAATAAAAACGACAAATATAAAATAATAATGAAAATGTTAAATGTAATATAATAATAAAAATGTTTAATAAATTAGTAAAATTAAAATTGATTATATATTTTAAAAAATATTATTGAACGAACGCGACGATACTTTTATGATTACAAACACAGACGTCACGATTTGACTATTCACAACAGAACCATTTCTAAAGTCAAAAGGCCCATGTAAATTTTTAACAAGTATGCTTACGAGAAATAATAAGATAATATTTAAGTTTACAAAGACTGTATTCACTGTTTCTCCGTGCATGGTCACGCAAAAACTAAACTTTTAACACGCCCGGAATGTCACCTGTCAAAATGTTTCCCGCTCTTTTGCTGTTCGAAACGCACACTTAAACTAATAATACATTAATTGGCAATACTGTTCAATCCGTAACATATGGAATGTTACAATGAATATAAAACTTACCTTATGATATGGAGCTTCTTCAGGTGCAGCCATGTGTTCTTCGTAGTAAGGTGGACGCTCGAAAGCGCGTTCACGCTCGAAAGTACGTTCACGTTCGTAGTATCGTTCGCGTTCGTCCATTGGTGGGCGCGGGAACCGACCGCCGCGGTACACCACACCATAACCTTGCCTAACAATTGTAGGAATGTCAAATTTAAGTGCGGAACACAGTTTATTTATTTATTTATTTATTAGCCAAAAAATTGGTAAAGCCAACAGCATGTACATAAAAAATACTTAGCATAATAATACTAGTGTTGTTTCTAATACAGTATGTCACACTACTTACAGGCCTACACAACATTTCAAAATTAATAAACAACGTTAAAAATTACAAATAGTGGTTACCTATTTAAAAGATAACCAACAAAAATAACAAAAATACTTAAGAATAAAAGGTAAAATAAAATTCACCACCAGTTCACCACTACATAGAATGTAACATGGAGTAGAAAAAATCGATTAATAATCGATATTTTTCAGCTTTAAATAAATCGATTTTAAAAAAATCGATTATTTTGATACGAAATAACAGATTTTTTTAAATCGATTTTTTCTGACTTTTTTAAAAGTTGCTTTTTTAATATAAATAATTAATTAAAATAAAGATCATTAAAGTTTACTAGTACCGAAAAATAGTAACACATGCGTTGTTTGTGAAATTGGATTAAAATATGTAGTTTGTCTACATTAGTTTCATCCAACAATGCATATCTTATCTTAAATGACAAGAAATTTTTTGTTGAAAAAATAATCGATTATTTTAATATAAAATAATTGCTACCACTAGAACACAATGTGGGACACATTGAGTTCTAGAGTTTAGAGACATTAAAAGAAAAGGAATAGCTCTTGTCTTTTATATAACCACATTTGTGAACATAAAGTCTAAGATAGAGAACAAAGAGAGAGAGAAAGTATGAAATAGAGAAGAGGGGAAATATGTTAACCTGAAAGCGTTAAACACTTTCACGGTTTCTATAGAGCATTGTAAAAGCACACTAATACGTTTGGCGATTTGGTATATAAGTTTACTGTATGGGCATTTTACATCATTTTTATAGCACAAATATGTACACTCAATAAGATTCAGTCCTTTGTATGAGTCCGCTCGTGCTTACACTACCATATAATGTTATTAGAATACAAGCTCTCAATTAACTGTCAATTTAATGACATCAGCTTAATAATTCTATCAATCAAAGATTGTATAGGGTCGTATCAGCCAGTACATCTTTTTGGTCCTCCGAGCCGGATTAATGCGTATGATGCGACCTCTCACCATGGAAAATTTTAGCAGTGAATCCATATATTTAAAAACACGAAATTTACGTGTGAAATATCTTTAATATTTAAATGAGTTAATCTTCTATGTATATATATTTTCAGACTCGGAAACGGCTCCAACGATTATCCTGAAATTCAGCATGTAGGAGGTTTTGGGGGAGAAAAGTGGATCTAGATAAGTTTTATTTAAAAAAAAATGTCTTTTTATTCTGTTTTCGGGCTCTAAATTGTTTTGAAATACAATCACCATTGTGATTGTACAATCACCATAGCTGTGGTAGCCCAGCGGTATCACCGTGCGCCTCTTTCGAGGAGGTCTAGGGTTCAAACCCCGGGCAGGCACCAATGAGTTTTCTAGTAAAACTTATGTGTCTAATTGATAATTGCAGTTTATCACACGCTTTTCGGTGAAGGAAAACATCGTGAGGAAACCTGCATATCTCTAGAGAATTCTGGGGATATGTGTAACCTACCAATCCGCATTGGAGCAGCGTGGTAGGTCTTAGCTCCAATCCTTCTCTCCAAAAAAAAAAAAAAAACGGAGAGAAGAGGCCTATGCCCAGCAGTGGGATAGTAACAGGCCGTTACTTACAATCACCATTTTTCGCTGTCAAACGTAAAGTCATGGTGGTTCATTTGGGGAACGGGCGGTCTAGAGAGGTGAAAATAACTAAGATTAAGCCCCACCTGCCCTGTTATTTTATAATTTAATTTTTTTTACATCATTTTACAAATTACCGGTCACGCAGGTACTCTTATATAAAGGCAACCATTACAGTATTTGTCACACCTGTACATCTCCGGGTCCCTGTGAGCAGGTGGTACGTCATGAGGTGGTGATGCTCCTACAGCAGCTGCTGCATACGCTAGCTCGGCGTCTGGGTCGTGGACCACCCCTCCTACTGAGAGGTGGAGTTTTTTCTCCTCAAAGTCCATGTCTTGTTCTTTACGCTTGTTTGCTATTCTTAGCATCTGTCAAACATTATTTCCAATTAAGTTTTTACATTCTTGTAAACCTTAATTAAACATTATCGATGCAACTAGTCAAATACAAATGAATGTCAAAAACCAATTTTTATTTATAGGAAAGATCTTATAGCAAATTTTTATGATTGGTGAAACAAAAAGAATAACTTTCATTTATTTGTTGATTGCAAAATATTTACATAATAAAGTTCAGGTAATGTTGTTTTTAATAGGACTTAGAAATTTTCAGATCTAAAAAGTGAAAAGTGAAATTCAATACCTCTTTGGCAGTACGTAGACCTCTTTCCCACGCGGACTCGGGCGGGGCAGTGTCACGTGGTGCAGGGAAAGGCCCAGTAGTGGGAACGCCGCGGACAACGTCAAACATGTTGTAATTGCCCTTATCTGTCACGCCCGGATGTAGAAACCTGAATTCAAAATTACAACAATGAGAGCACAAACATCATCATCTTCCTGACCTTATCCCACTCTAAGTGGGGTCGGCACAACATGTTATAAACATGCTGTCACATGATTTTGCTGCGTTTTTACGACCGGCCGCCTGCCTGACGTCACCTAACCTTAGTCTCCTTTTACAACACCTCAGTAAGAAAGAGGGTGGTCTTTTCTACTAAACCGGATACCACACGGTGGGTCAACTTACTTTAGTCGCCTTTTACGACGCCTCGGTAAGAAATGAGGTTGGTCAATTCTACTCAGCCGGATACCACACGGCGTGTCGACTTACCTTGCTGAGTTTTATGCCAATGTACGATGTGGTGATAGGCATCGCAGCAGATAATACTGCTACCCAGAAGATATAATAAAAGAATGATAATGACCTCTCGAATAGTTTGGTTAGTTAGTTGAGTTAGGTACACAAGTAATAATAAAATTATTTTGCTATAGCTCGCGATGAAACGCAATGAATGAAAACCTTTCATTTATATTCGCGGATTATAGCAAAATAATTTTATTATTACTTTTGTATTATGGATCTCCGCAAAGTAACGCCTAATTCTATAAATTATTTGAGTTAGGTACCGCTCAAGTATTACGTGAGCACTATGGGGGGTCTTTGCTTTGATTATTTTGGATGACAAGGGGTGTAGGGGAGTCTACATGATGATTATCATCAGTAGTTATTTACTTTTTTACACAAATGTCAACCCTCTCATCATCTTTGCTTAAAATGAAACTCATTAAAAAACTTAGAATCATGGATTCGGGTTTCATGGACTGAGGACTGTTAATTTGAATTTAATATGTGTATGTGTATATCTTTTACACCTTATTTTTATTATTATTATTACTTTTTTTTTTTAATTTAATATAGGCTATGTTGCTCAGTAAAGATGCAGATTTCCAATAGTGAAAGAATTTTTGAAATCAGTCCAAAATTTTTGAAATCAGTAATTTTATAAAAAAGAAAACAAATTTTTTCCTTTTTATAAAATTAGTATAGATTTATGTTTGCATGATTTCTTTAAGATAAAATTTTGAAAATACTATAGTGGTTCTTATAATATATTTTTTTAATGTATTAAAAAATATATTCATAGTTTTTTATATGTAATTATAAAATTACCTGCAACTAACACCCCAAGTACATGCACCCCTTGAGAAGAACCTGCACACAGGTCTTGGCTCACTCTCTTCAGGCCTTTTCTCCGCTTCATCAGAGACTTCACCCTCCTCCAGTGATGAGCCACGTGAACGTCGGCCAGGTTTGATATCCTCTGCTGCGTAACATTAAAAGGACAAGATTAGGAACAACAATTGTAATACGCTGTGCTTGTGGCTTTGCTTTAAATCAGTGTATCACAAAGTGTGCTCCGTAAATCCCTACATTTTATTGTATGTAAAAAATAAATTAAATACCAAAATGGATTCTTGTTAAACGGGAATTTAAAATTTTGAACATAAATGTAGTTATTGTGAGTTAACCATAAGAGATAGATACATATGATCACGAACTTTTTTGTAGTATTTTTGCAGATCTACAATATTCTAGTACATTACTTTAGTGTATCTGTTGGTTTACGTAGCGCACGCAACTAAAGCTTCTAAGCTCCAAGCTTCCGAAAGAATTGCACTACCTTTAAGTAAAAACTGTACAAAAATCTGTAATCAATACAAATAGGGTGATATTTTGAACTGTATATTTTCAGATACAGGACTGCTCCTTGTAGAACATCATAATTATGAATGTCTTCTGAGACTAAGAGATAGAACTTTGTTTTGGAATTTGTCCTAAGTTGCATTACAATTTTATAATTAAACTAACATTTTAGCTCATATATTCCATATAGTATTCCATATTTATAGGTTAGATGTATATTCTACCTTTCTCAGCTCCAGGCTTTACTAAATCTCCATTTGACTGATCTTTTGGTTGTGCGGGTTCTATACATTCTCCTTCTTCTGCCTCAAAGTCCAATTGTTCCTCTCCATCTTCCGTGTTACTTGTTTTTTCTTGAGGCACCTTTATTACGGATATTCGGAGAAGGACATTATAAGAAGTTGGTTGATTCATTCTGTTCAAAATTATGTATCATAGGAAACCTTTTGAGTTTAGCTATGCAAAGTTAAGATATGCAAATTGCGTTTTTTACATCAATTTTTTAATTAAAATTAGTAATTTTCTTTATTAAAGTTGAGTTAAGCTACATTTAGATTTAAGATTTGCAAATTGAGTTTTTATATCAAGTTTTTAATTAAAGTTAGGAATGTTCTTTATTAAAGTAATGTGTTCATTCATTTCATTCAAAACATTTAATGATTTATTAGTATGAAATAAAGGTATTATATTTTAACTAATTTCGAATTTTTAAGCTAAATTATAATGCACGAGATTTATTATAAAATAGAATAGTACCACCCTCATATTGAGGTGTCGTAAAATACGACTAAGGTAAGTTGACATCAGACAGGCGGCCGGTCGTAAAATTGATAGCCAAAGCATGTAGGATAAGGTATACTTCGAGTAGGATAAGGCTAGGAGGATGATGATGACAATTATACATACTTTTTCTAGTTTAGGTGCATCACTCTTTCCACTATCAGACTTAGGTGATGACTGGAAACTTGCTGCATCTATGCCGTTAACAATATCATTTTTGTCAGGCGACTGGGGTTTTGATATAGTCTAAATCAAATCAAAGAAAAAATTATTAATTGTGATACAATTAACAGTAACAAGATAATAATACTTCATAATAAATTTACATTCTTAATTTTAAAGTGATTTGAAAAATGTGTAGGTTTTTAATTACTGTGTAAACTTTATATAACGCCCCTCAAGGGACTGTGCATATTTTGATGTTATAGAAAGTTGTTGTTAAATGGAGAAAAGAAAAATCTGTATTATAAAAAGATAAAGTTTATTTCAGACTGGTATTAGTAATTAAATAAAAAATTTTTTTATTTAATCGCTATTGCATATAGTCTGGTATTTTTTTTTTCTGACATCTTTTTCTGTACCAGTAAATTTGTTGTATTTTTTTTAATATTTTATTCATATCTTGAGATATTGAGGCATCTTGGTGATAGAGAAAGTACTTTGTTTGTAAAGTAACAAAAACTTTGTAAACAAAAGAAATGGATTTCTTAGAAAGTTCAGTTTGTGTAATGTCGACAGCAGAGTTTGTTACTAGCTAGGATAATAAAGTGACAAAAGAATGTACACAGCAACTTAAAAAGTACTTTATATTATAAAATGCTTTCGTTATTGAGAGTCGACATAATGCTATACCAAACCAACCAAAGCCAAGGGATATCGACCCTTTAGGGAGTTTTTCGTTAAATCGAGTGACTTTACATAGAGTTTTAGAGTTACACTGTATATATTTTTTAAATTATTACTAACCTTTGAATCTTTGTCTATTTCATCTGGTCCATCGGAGTCAACATCAGAAACATCAGATAAATCTTCATGACTTATATTACGATCTTTTTCTTGTTTGTCACTTGTTATGGATTTACTTATTGACTTACCATCTTCTTGATCAGATTCCATTTCACCTAATTAAAAATTTTTTTTTTGATAAATTATATAAACAAATGTTATGGTAACAAATTAGGTACCTACTTAATTCTTAAAAGGACTAAAAATTATCTTTTAATATTTTTTTCTGATCATTTTATACAATTCCTCCAATAAATATAACAAAGTTTTAAAATACATGTCTAATTATTACATTTTTTAAAATATTCCAAATTTTCTAAATCAAGCTTAAAATTTTTTGTTCTATACACACAGTTTCTAATTATAATAACTTAGCAATTTTGATGCTTCAGTTTTAAGTACTTAAACATTCAAATCTTAACCTCTTTATAACTATGTGGAAGTTATAAAAAGGTAATCCTACAAATTTTCAGGCTTCTCAAAATACTTGCCATCAGAGATTGCTTCTGTTGCTGGATCTTTATTACTTGGCCTTTTATTGTAAGAAGAACTCCTGCTAGATTGACTAGATTCAGATCTACTTCTATCTCTAGGCGAAGGCACCATTTTTTGTTCAGCCTTGGTATGTCTTCGCCAAGTGTCTTTTGGATTCCATTCACTTTTTTTAATTGGTGATCTAGGTGGCGAAGACTGTGAGGATGCTCTGTCTGGAGATGGACTTGTAGGTGACCTAGGTTCAGGATTTCTAGGTGATGTTACTTGGGATTCAGAGTCTGGGGATACTAGTTCAGATCTGCTTGTAGGTGAAGCTGGTTGGGATTTAATGGAGCTATCAGGAGATTGAGGTGTTTTCGGACCTTCTCCACCAGAATGTGGAACTGAAGAATATTGTTCGGGTTGTTCAGGTGATCCAATATTAGAACCAATTTCACTAGGTGATTTTGGACAGTCAGATTTGGGCTCCACTGGTGATCCAGGCATAGAATTTTCAGGCGAGTTTATATCTGAGTGAGCTTCGCTCATATTATCTGGGGATAATATTGGTTTGCCCACTGATGTGGATCTGTGAGATGACTGAGAACTGTTTGGAGAAGCAGATTTTGGCCCATTAGATCTTTGTGAATGCAAAGATTGAAGTGGGTATTTAGATTCTTTTTTTGAACTATCTGAGGATGAACTTCGCCGGCTCCTCGAACTCGAGCTACTACTGCTTGATGATGAATGAGCATCTCCGGGGGCATCTCGAGAATCTTCCGAATCCATTTCTGAAAATAGACACCAATACTCTAAAGCAATTAAAATGAGCCCGGAATATCCTTCCCAAAAGCTTTTAAAGATTGTTAATACAAATAAAGCTGATAAACTAAAAATAATTCTTCTGAATACATAATATAAATAAAAATAATTATTATCTATTACACCAAATAATTTTACAAAACCTAGTTCTGAAAAAACGACCTGTTTTCAAATGCGAGGTTAAAAAGATCAATGTAGCCTGATAGTTATTCAGAGCCACTTTCAAGTCTGTCGATACCTTGTATTAAGAAATGAGGCTACTAACGATTCAAATCAAACAGTTTTATTAGAGAAACTACGTTTTCATGTATATTGAAGACACATCCAGCCTTACCTTGAAGTTGACGCCTCGACGCCTGTATTGGTAGCACTTTATGTCACTTTTCATTTTGTAAAGACTTTTCAACTTGTTATCACAACACAAAACTAAACTCGGGTCTTGTCACATGTACTTGTGAACTTTACTAAACTTTGACTTTACAGTAAACCATAAACTGACGAAAACTTAGTAAAATCAACACTACTTCAACATGGCTGTGATATAGGAGAAATATATATGAACATATAAAATAATCACTTTATAACTTCCGTAGGGTTAACTTACGCCCTTACCTTAACTGAGATGAATATGTCGGTAAATTCTTGAAGTAATTAAATGAATAATTAAAATATCTTCAATTTGCGCCGCATCAAGCCTTTTCATCGCATCGAAGAAATTAATTTCACAGACTAAAAATTTGTTATAAAATCATCAGTCAGTTTGTAAATAGACCACAGATATGTCTGTTAATCTGTATATTATAAACTATTATACAAACGGGTTTAAGACTTGTTTTCAGGAAAAAACTCTTTATTCTTCAATTTTCCTTTTTTCCGAAATGGAAAGTTTATTCGTTCCATAAAATATTAGACATCGAACAACACATTAAATTGTATGAGTTTAAAAATTTGTTGCCTTTGCGCCTTTTTAAGTATCTTTCTTAAAAAAAATATACAAAGTTTTGGCGGTAAAATATATTATAGTACTGTCTTTATAAATTTGATTTGTCGTTAATTTTAAATTAAAATTTCGAATATGTTAGAGCAAGCATTAGACGATAATATTTCAGAAAACGATGAGGAGGAAAGCTTTTTCCAAGATGTAGATATTTTACAAAAACATGGTATAAATGTAGCAGATATTAAAAAATTAAAAGCGGCAGGAATATGTACAATCAAGGGAATCCAAATGTCTACAAAGAAGAAACTTTCTTATATAAAAGGTTTTTCAGAAGCAAAAGTTGACAAAATTAAAGAAGCATGTTTAAAAGTTATCACGTCGGGTTTTATTACAGCCCTTGAAGTTAGCGATCGACGTAAGCATGTATTCAAGATTAGTACAGGGAGTAGTGAATTTGAGTAAGTTATAGACAATCTTTATAAATCTCATAAGGGACCGTTCAAGTTTTACGTGAGCACTATGGGGGACGAGGGGTCTTTGCTTTGCTTATTTTGGATGATGATGATGATTATAGTCCGTCAAGAAAGTCGTGAAAAAAAAGGAGGGCGTTACTGTTTTTTACATGGTATCTCTATATACTTCGATTAATAAATTTTGATACTCTATTTGAAAAAAAAAACAAAAGTAATAATAAAATTATTTTGCTGTAATCCGCGATGAAGTAAAATAGAAACTATATATAATGCTAAATGTAGAGTGGACAATCGGTTATCATACCTTATACATGCAGGATTCGTAAAAAACACATGCACAAACCTCCACCACCGCCACCACGATACACAAGTACTATATACGTTCACTTTCACAAACTCAACAATCGTTTCGCCCCGCAACCGAAGCATCATCAGGAGATAGAAATCGCAAAGCAAAGGCTTTTTACATTTAGCATTATATATATTAGGTCCTTACAAATGAAATTGGCGTTTTCTATGGGAGGAACATAAGGAACGTTTTTTTAATGAAATATATTTATTTAATCAAAGTATGTACCATTGCTATGTATGCACTTTTGCCATCTCATAGGTAGTTCATTGATCCCCTTACTAAAAAAACCATTCGGGCGGGAATCAATAAAATCTTTGAAGGCGGTTTGGACTGCCCCATCGGAGTTGAATTTTTTTCCTTGCAAGTAGTTATCCAAATTGCGAAAAAAATGGTAATCTGTTGGAGCAAGGTCCGGAGAGTCCGGTTGACATTCTAATTGAAGCTCCTCTGATTTGGTAGCCGTCTGTTGTGCAGTGTGTGGTCTAGCGTTGTCCTGAAGCAGCAGTGGCCTAGAGCGATTGACCAGCCTCGGTTGTTTAGCAGCTAGCTTTTCCATCATGGTTTGGAGTTGCTGACAATAGATATCTGCCGTAATCGTCTGACCAGATTTAAGATTAAAGCTGTAGTGAACGACACCGGCACTAGTCCACCAAACACTTACAAGCAACTTTTTTTTAGTCAATTTTCGCTTAGGGCAGGATTTGGCTGGTTCACCAGGGTTCAGCCACTGCGATGAGCGCTTCCGATTATCGTAGAGGATCCACTTTTCATCACAGGTAATGATTCGATTTAAAATTCCTTCATTATTGTGCCGGTTGAGTAACGTAACGCAGCAGTCGACGCGCGTTTGTCGGTTTGCTTTACTCAATTCATGAGGTACCCACCTTTCAAGCTTTTTCACCTTCCCAATTTGCTTCAAGTGGATTAGAATAGTTTTATCACTAACACCGGAGCCTGCAGCTCACTCGGACGTGGTTTGCGATGGATCCGCTTCCACGATAGCCTTCAATTCTTCATTATCAACTTTGGTCTCCGGCCGTCCACGAGGCTTGTTCTGCAGGTCGAAATTTCCAGAACGAAAACGTTGGAACCAAAAACGCACTGTGTTTTTTTTGCGACACCGTCACCATACACATCATTAATCCTTCGAGCCGTTTCTGCAGCACTGGTGCCACGGTGGAACTCACTCGTAAAAAACGCGATATTTCATGTTTTCCATTTTGTAAACAGAGTGACACAAATAAAAAACAAAAGAAGAAAAAACAAATGAATTAGAGGGTTTGAAACTCAAATGCATGAGTAAATAGCTGTATGAATTTTAATTTGGAATTCCTAACCATAAAGGTAATATTTGAGATCAAAGTGGCCAGTACGACAAAACGCCAATTTCATATGTAAGGACCTAATATTTTCTATTTTACTTCATCGCGGATTATAGCAAAATAATTTTATTATTACTTTTGTATTATAGATCTCCGCAAAGTAACGCCTAATTCTACTTCTAACGCCTTCTAGTTTTTTTACTAACATTAATAAGGACGGTTTTCTTAATGTGGCATCAAATAAAATATTGTTTTCACGTAACCACATTTTGATCTCTTCAACACGTGAACTAGATGTCGGAGCCTGGTGAAAAGGTTCAATTTAGTAATCACATTTCAGATTGTACATGAAGCATACATAATGATAAAGAATGTGACAATAAGAAACATAATATGTAAAAAATAGTACCTTGTTCATTACAACTGAATGATATGGGGCATTATCCATAACAATTATTGATGCTTCAGTTAAATTAGGTATTAACTTTTCAGTTACCCATTTTGTAAAATTATGTGCATTCATTTCAGAATGGTAATCTTCAGTCTTGTTTTTACCACTAAATATTAACAATGCATTATTCACAAAACCTTTTTCACTACCAGCGTGCAAAATTATCCACCTTTTCCCTTTAGATACATTTTGTTGAACGCCAGAAATATTTATAGACTGCCAACATTTAGTTACTTTGTAGGAGTTATGAATATAACTTTCATCTAAATAAATTATGTTTTTTTGAAGCTCTTCTGGCAATCTTCTATTTTCAAGAATTTGCTTCAAATAATATTCACGTTTTGAAGCTATAATTGGCTTTTCTATAAGCGCCAGTCTATTTGTTTTGCATTTTTTGAACTTAAATCCAATTGAATGTAATATATGTCTGAGAAGTTCATGGCTGCCATCAAAATCTAAGTCTTGTTTCACCACAGCTAATAGTTTACTTAGCGTAGGTACTTCTTTTTTGACTGTGTAGAAAAATTGAACTTTTTGACGAATGGCACATAGACTGAAATCATCAATCGGTTTACTAGGTCGGCCCTTCCTTTTTTTTCCAGGCGTTAAAAATTTGCCTCCATTTTTCATACCCTCGTCCACTATACGTCGAACGGTGCTTTCAGAAACACCTGGAAGAAAAAAAAAATTCAAACATTGTAATAAAAATACGAAAGTATCAAAATTTTCTAAGCGTGGTAATATAGGAAAGCTATACCTACAATAACATAACCTTTTAAAATTCGTAAACAATATTATCACAAAGCTAAAATATCACTTGAAAATGTACAATTTCATTTCTGTTACAGTGTCTAACATTAAAATACGAGTACATACCTGTTATTTTAGCTGTTCGACCGTAAACATCTCCCAAATCAGAAAATAACTTTCCCGTTTGAAATTCACTCATAAATTCTTGAAAAACCTTAAATATGATCTGTCTCGTATTACTGTTATAAACAGTGCGATTCATTTTAACCACAAAACGGTTAAACGATAAGAAATATTCGCAGTAATTAATAAAAATCCAGTAAGCTAACCACAATAACCTCTAATGTGACAATTGATGAAATAAATAAATAAATACAGTACAGTACTGTTAGTAGTTATGGCAGCACAGTATAAATACAGTGTTGCCATAACAAGTAAAAGCTTTAGTTCTCAAAACATTCTTTTCATGACTTTCTTGACGGACTATACGTCACCAGTAGTTATTTAGTTTAGTTTTTTTACGCGAATGGTTACCCTCACATTGTCTTTGCTTAAAAAGGAACGCATAAAAAAACTCAGGATCATGGATTCGGGTTTCATGGACTGAACACTGTTAATTTAAATTTAAATATCTGGGTGACCGAGCTTCGCTCGGGAATTTTTTACAAAAAAAAATAAAAAACTTAAAATAACAGAAAAAACAATTATTTAGTTGGGGATCGATCCTTGGCATTCACATTTCTCGAGGCTGCCCATTACCTGAAAAGGCTACGCCAACTTGACAGTTAATGGCGAAAATTCAATTCAGTATAAATGTTAGTGTTTTTTAATGCCCAAAAATAGGGATAAAACAATATTTCTTTTACATAAAACCTAGCTAGATCAATTTTTCTCCCCCAAAACCTCCTAAATGCTGAATTTCAGGAAAATCGTTGGAGCCGTTTCCGAGATTCGGAAAATATATATATATACAAGATTAACTCATTTAAATATTAAGATATGTACCAAAAATTTAAAATTGTATGTTATGTTAGTAAGATATAACATTTTTGTCCTTTACTCTATGTTGAATACCGTATCAGTAAAATATTTTTTTCTACTTTTTAAATTATAATTGTAATATAAAAGTACATTGATTGACTAAAGTTTACGTAAGCATAGGGGGGGGGGGGTTAAGAGCTTAGCTCACATTTGCTGACAAGGGGGATGGAGGGGGGGGGGGGGTAAAATTATAATAAATCTGCTTACGTAATACCTGAACAGCCCCTAATTACTACCAGTGGAATAAGTGATAATGTTTCCGCATTAAGATCGTAAAAATAAAAAAATAAAGATCTTAAAATTTCATTTGATCAGTTGTTATGGGGAATGATTTTCAGTAAACTCCTAGCCGGTGGGATAGAATCAATGGCAATTACAGAGGTGTTCGGAGAGTTTCGTACTGGCAAAACGCAGTTGTCTCACACCTTGTGCGTCACAACACAAATACCTAATTCGTCTGGCTACAGCGGCGGGAAGGTCATGTTCCTCGACACGGAGCATACATTGTATCCTTTAACATTGTATTACTTGTTACTACGCAGTACGAAATTACTAAGAATAGTCATGTCACACGTGTTATATCGATAACATAGTGACCTGACTGGCCCGTAGGTGCAGTGGGTAGTGACCCTGCCTACAGCTCCGCGGGTCGCGGGTTTGATTCCCGCTGAGGGCCAACATTTTCTATACATTAATCTGTTGGTCTTTGAGCCTGGGTGTATATATGTATTTAAGTATGTATTTAAAAATCTATAAGTATATATTCACCAGTTGTCTATTACCCATAACACAAGTATTAAGTTACTTACTTTGGGGACCGACGACCGTGTGTGTAAGTGTCCCATATATTTATTTATTTATTTAATTTAATTATTCATTAGATAAGTTAATTAAGTTATTCATCATAACCATTTCTTGCTAGTAGACGGTTTTTGAAGCTACCTTATTTTTCGTCAAAATTACAAATATCACCGATATATCGATACGATAAAGTTGCCCCGCACTAGAAGTTTTAAAAAAAATATATTTTCTATTTATGCAGATTGGACTTCTTATTTGTAAGGCCAAACCTTGCGCTACGGAGGCCATCTGCAAATAACATAAGTCTGATGTAATCTCACGTAAATTCTATCAACGAAAACATTTATATCAATAATTCATAAAAAAATTCAAAAGATTCATAATTCTCTTACCTTTATACCACTCTGAGTGGGGCGCAGATGTTTTTCTCTCCAACTCTCTTCTTCTCAACTCTGGCGCTACTCCTTTTATATGTATGTCATACTGCACAAAATCCAACCATCTCATTTATAGGCCTTCCCCTCATCACAAATCCATCTACATTTATACTTAACACGTTTTGGTCACCTGATTTTCATCCTTGCTTATTATATGTCCATGCATTCTTAATCATCCATCTCTCGTCTTCTCTGTAATGTTCAGTGTAATGATACAATGAACATATCTCAAACTCTCTTTAAAAAATTTTTTTTTTTTCATTTACAACAAAAAGATATACCTATCTTAAATTACACATATACCTATCTTAATTAACACGCTAGGACTGTACAACTCATGCCCACTTGGAATGGTCCCAAAAAATCCTGGCAGTGATTGTTTATGCGAAAAAGGAGCCAGCCCTCTTGTCACCTGAAGAGGCAATTAACCGAGGTGTTACAACGGATTAAAAAATTTGCACTTTGATTCGATGGCCCTAGGGTCTCAACTGCAAATGGCACAAATATATAACTCTCGATGAGATATGCGTACTTCTTTCCATTGTAAATTAGACTCTTCATTTATGTTACGTTAATAATTTATTTATTTCAATTAGAAACCGACGGACTAACTCTCTCTCTAACAACTAATTTCTAATTTCGCTCTACGAAAGACTAAAAAAAATTTCTAGATATATATAAAATATTTTTTTCTAAATGTTATAATAGTCGGCCTGACAGACTACGACCTATCGCTGATAGATTCAATCTGGAGCAAAACGCTGTTCTTGACAATGTATTATATGCAAGAGCATATACTTCTGAACATCAGGTAAAGCTAGTCTGCTTTTTCATCATCATCATCATCATCTTCTTCCTGCCCTTATCCCACTCTAAGTGGGGTCGGCACATGTTATAAACATGCTGTCACATGATTTGGCTGCGTTTTTACGACCGGCCGCCTGTCTGACGCCGATTTACCTTAATCGTATTTTACGACACATCGGTAAGAAAGAGGGTGGTTTATTTTACTCAACCGGATATCACACGGTCGGTCAACTTACCTTAGTTACGTTTTAGACACCTAGGTAAGAAATTATGGTGGTCTATTCAACTCAGCCGGATACCACACGGCGTTTCTCTGGACCACACCAAGCATTATAAAGGACATTACAAAAGCTATGAATAACAAACTACTGAAATGATTTCATATTTATTCATTTATTTATTTATTTATTTATCGAAACACCAACTAGAATGCACTCAAATTAAACTTAAACATAAACAATATTGTGTTCTGCTTTAAGTAAATCCTTACTTACAGGTGTACACAGCATGCATGCAAATTAAATGTTTAAATTTATATTTAAAAAAGTTACATTAAATAATAAAAAAGAGAAAGAGTAAGGCAGTACTTAAGCTAAAAATAAAATATGAGTATAAAAAGTAACACCTTAAAAAATTAACAAATAACAAATTCACAAATTTAAATTAAAGTGTATTCAGGCAGAATTATTGGATCATGTCGCAGCGAAGTTTCACGAAGAGGCTGGCGTGTTCAAGCTACTAATCATTGATTCAGTGATGGCACTGTTTCGTGTAGATTTTTCGGGACGCGGTGAACTTGCTGATCGCCAACAGAAGCTTGCCCAAGTTTTATCTAGACTGCAAAAGGTACAATTCAGCTATAAGTTCTTGTTTTATTTAAATTATTAAATTAGGTTGTTTTTATTTATTTAAGCCGTGTGGTATCTGGCCTAGTATAAAGATAACTATCATTTCTTACTGAGGTGTCGTAAAAGGCGACTAAGGTAAGTCGACCCACCGTATGATATCCGGTTGAGGAGGAAAAACCAAACTCATTTCTTACCGAGGTGTCGTAAAGGCGACTAAGATAGGTCGACCCACCGTATGGTATCCGGTTGAGTAGAATAAACCACGCTCATTTCGTACTGAGGTGTCGTAAAAGGCGACTAAGATATGTTGATGTCAGGCAGGCGGCCAGTCGTAAAATATGTAGCCAAATCATGTGACAACATGCTTATAACCATTATAGTGATCATCAATAGAAAATACAAATCAGGTTTAAGAGATATACGCTAATAGGAACTGACTTTCAGCACGGTGCAGCTAGTTTCCATTCGAAAAAGGAAACCTGTTAATCGCGACCTAGATCGTAATTTTCATCTTTTTTTAACGTATGTAATCAGCTTGGAAATGCATGTTTAAAAAAATGTATAGTAATAATAATGCTGCTTCTATTCTTTATGACCTTGCGTATTGTGGTAAGTGATCCACAAAATTTCTGCCAATTTCAAAATAGTGGTAGAGACAGGAAATTATAATGCTAAGTAAAACTTTTTTTGTGGAAAATGCTTATCAAGTATATAAGTGTCAATATATTTATTTATTTATCTTAGTTTGAAAATCATGTGACCAAAAGAGTTTTAAATACGAATGTGGATGGATGTATGGCTAAGGGGAGGCCGAAAAAAAGATCGATGGATTGTGTGAAAAATGATATGCATGTTAAAGAAGTGACACCAGAGTTGACGAATGATGGAGGAGAATGGAAGAATAAGACATATTGTGCCGACCCCACTTAGAGTGGGGGATAAGGGTAGGAGAATGATGAGTTTGAATGAAATAGGCCCGAATTGATTTTTACCGTTAACATACCGGTTATTCCCTCATCATTGACCTTTAATGAAAATTGTTAATAAATAATGGTTGGGAAAATATTTTGTTTGTTCATAACAAGAAATACTTAATAAGCAATAATTTGATTTTATCGCAAAATAAAAAACAAAAATTGGCTCTGTAAATTCGCCATCTCAAAAATTTGCTATTGAAGCCTTCATTATAAGTGGTATCGTGGTTATTTGCTGAAGTTATTTCCTAAAATTGATGAACATTTACATTTATATTTAATTACACATAAATAAATAATATAAATTGTTAACGCACGAATTATATAGCTATTTACCCATGATAATAGCTCCCACACGAAACATATTATAGCTTTTTACTCAGAGGTTTGTAATTGCTCAACCTTGTTAAAACATAATTGCCAACTCTATGCTATATTAAATTATATTATATTTTAAAATAACACTTGCGAATAAATTTTGTTTGGACTTGTTTTTCATCATTATGTACCTATACCCCCCTACATTATGTAGCTCCCCTACCTGCATGATGTTTTATTGACATTATTATCACCGATCACGATTGTGAAGAGAACATACTCGGCTCGCCAATCATCATCTATGATCGCCGACGATCGCCTACAACCCGCAATTTGTCGGTTTTTCGGACACTAAGATGGTATTATATATTTCTATTGTTTCATATCATACTCGTGAACGGAATGGGTATTAAAAAGAAGTGATTTTTTGTATCTAAAAAGCAGCTCCTGCTTAGGATATCACGTAAAGAATTTAATCACAGTAGATTTTACACGATGTTTGGATGTATCAAAAATAATATAAAACATTTGCGCTTTTTCTTCGAATTGACTGTATGCCCTAACGGCTTTTACGGCGTCACCGGGCGGGCGCAGAAGCATCGTCGAGGTTACGAAATGCGGAGAGTAGGTCGCAGAAGCTCTCCTAGCATCGGGGAATGTCGTCCTAAGGGTGCCTCCTGTGGGGCCGTACCACGGCTTAGGGCGACGTGTAGTGGGCAATGGTGTTTGATATCAATATCTATTGTGTATATGGCCTTTAAAATATGTCTGAATATATAGGCAAGCAAGTTGTGTTCAGTAGGATCACGCTGAGTCGTAAAAATACTTATCACAGCCGTCAGTTATCCGCGTTAATAAAAACAAATTTAAATACCAGTACTTAAATTTATGTAAAAAAAATTACTTATTCGTCGGCATAGTAGTGATCCTGCCTTCAGCTCCGCTGGTCGCCAGTTCTATTCCTGCCGAATACCAACATTTTCTATAAAGAATTTGATGGTTCTTCGAGCCTGGATGTATATATATGTATTTATAATTATATTACAAGTTGTTTGTCACGCATAACACAAGACGTGTTAAGTTACTTTGGGTACTGACGACCGTGTGTTAAGTGTCCTATATATTTATTATTTATAAGTAAATTATAAATGAAATGGATATAAAAAAATAAAATGTATTTTCTTAATTTAATAATATCATTATCATGCTCCTGCCTTTATCCCACTTTAAGTGGGGTCGGCACTACACGTTTTAAACATGTGTGTTTTGGCTAGTTATTTTACGGCCGTAAGCCTGACGTCAACTTACCTCCGTCGCCTTTTACGACACATCGGTGAGAAATGAGGGTGGTCTATTCTTCTCTGCCGGATACCACATGGCGGCTTTTATTAATAATGTAGGTATGGTAAAAAAAAAACGCCGTGTGGTATCCGGCTGAATAGAATAGTACCACCCTCATTTCTTACCGAGGTGTCGTAAAAGGCGACTAAGGTAAGTCAACCCGCCGTGTGGTATCCGGCTGAGTAGAATAGACCACCCTCATTTCTTACCGAGGTGTCGTAAAAGGCGACTAAGGTAAGTTGACCCACCATGTGGTATCCGGTTGAGTAAAATAGACCACCCTCTTTCTTACCGAGGAGTCGTAAAATACGACTAAGGTATGTTGACGTCAGGCAGGCGGCCGGTCGTAAAATACGTAGCCAAATCATATGACAATATGTTTGTAACATGTTGTGCCGACCCCACTTAGAGTGGGATAAAGGCATGAGGATGATGGTCAAAAAAAGGGAAGTTATTATATGGATGACACCCTTTAAATATTTTTAAATATGGTTGTAGTGATATATTTATAATAGTATAAATCTAAAATGCAAGTTCACTAGGTGAATAGATAAACAGCATCCGGGTCTACCATGGACACATTGGCATCGGCTGTTTCGCCGCTACAGATAAGATAAACGTGGGGTGTCGAACTAAAGTATTTTTATCATCTTAATTAACAAGCACGGGTCAATGCTAAAAGTCTTTGTTAAACGAGATTGTTACTTATGCTGATCTCTATATTATGTGGGTAAGCACAAACATCCTCCTCAGCACATTTGCTTGGTCCTCTTTGGAGGACATGGAAAGAGATTCAAAATAAACAAGTTTTGTAAATATATTTTTTAATTACTAAACTAGGCTAAGCAATTTTGTTACTAACACTATGGATGAATTGTCCGAAATAAAATGAATAATAATTATTATTACTAGTAGATAGAATGCTAAATAGAAAGTTATTATACTAGAGTCGGAGAGCCAGCCTCAAAATGTATCCATCGAAAATAGACAGAAATGTAATAAGTCTTATTATCTATCTCATTTTTGTCTTTTTTATGCGTGACACAGCGATGTGTGTGTTTGTGTTAAACATAGATGAGATCCTTTTTTTGCTCATTCTTTGTGGCAACACAATTAGACGGGGGAGTCATAGACGCCTGTCTATGACTCCCCTACTCTAGTATAATGACTCAATGATGCTAAAAGTCCATAGAGTTAGTATACTAGAATAGGCAAGACAGCATAATATGTGCCATCCGACTAATCCCACTAATATTATAAATGCGAAAGTTAGTGTGTATGGATGTATGTTTGTGACTCTTTCACGGCAAATCGAGTAGAATGACATTGAAAAGCACCATCAACCTATCACATGACAACAGACCACGCGAACGAAGTTACGGGTAAAAGCTAGTGTTACAATAGAGAGAAATATAGTCAAACCAAATGAGGGTGACTAGCTTTTACCTGCGACTTCGTTCGCGTGGACTGTTGTCGTGTGATAGATAATAGATGACGCTTTTCAATGTCATCCTATTCCTGTACAATTAACAGGATTTCTATATGTTATTGCGGTGTATAAGGAATAATTGTGCCAAATTTCGCCGTGAAAGAATAACAAACATAGATCTATACTCACAAACTTTCGCATTTATAATATTAGTAGGATTAGACAAATGAAGTATACGAGTTTCAACTTCCTTCTTATTATTTATAGTGTCACGATCACTTACAAGACTGTATCTATCTAGTATTAATAAATCTATAGCTAAAATTCATTGTTAAATGGGCTTGTCACTGAGTGACGTACTTGTATGACTCTTATACGTAAGCAAACTACTGTTTTTCATACGATATATATCATGGGTGTGTAATATCTTAACCGAATCTGATAATGCTTTGTTTATCGGTTTTTCCAGTTTTACTACCTATCATGTTAGGAGTATGGGTTTTCTACCGAATTCTTAAATTTGATAACACACCAAGTAATAAAGTCTTAATATTTATGGACAAACATATTCAAAATTGTTTAAAATTACCTTTTTTTAAGTTATCATACGAAGAATTTTTATCTTATTTAAAATATTAGAGTTCTCCTCCTGCCCTTATCCCACACTAAGTGGGGCAAGGACTGAGGGTGTACCATGCTATTCAGCCGGATACCACACGGCAGGTCAACTTAACTTAGTTGCCTTTTACGACACCTCGGCAAGGACTATGGGTGGTCCATTCTACTCAGCCGGATACCACACGGGAGGTCAACTAACCATAGTAGCCTTTTACGACACCTCGGCAAGGACTGAGGGTAGTCCATTCTTCTCAGCCGGATACCACACGGCGGATAAATTAAATAAAAAGTATTAGAAGTTACAATAAAATTACTTTGCTGTAATCCGCGTTTGTTTAAGAGAATACATGCAATGCTAAGTGTATGAAGCAGGCAACAATCACATACCACATACATGCAGGACAAACCGCCACACGTATCACAAGACGCCTGTTTCTATAAATCATTTAAACAGTATTATTTAATTTAACAGATATCAGAAGAATACAACGTCGCAGTATTCATAACTAATCAAATGACAGCTGATCCAGGCGCAACATTGAGTTTCCAAGCTGATCCAAAGAAACCTATTGGTGGAAATATACTAGCTCATGCGTCTACTACACGTTTATATCTTAGAAAAGGCCGAGGAGACAATCGAATCGTAAAAATATACGATTCTCCAGATTTGCCTGAGAGTGAAGCTACATTTGCTATTACGAATGGTGGAATCGCTGATGCTAAAGATTAAAATGCCCTAAAAATAAATTTTTATGTAATATGTGGAGTTTCATTATTCATTTTCATCATCCTCCTGCCCTTATCCCACTCTAATTGGGGTCGACGCATGTTATAAACGTGTTGTCACATGATTTGGCTACGTATTTTACGACCGATGTCAACTTACCCTAGTCGTATTTTACCACACCTCTGTAAGAAAGAGGTTGGTCTATTCTACTAAAAGGGATACCACGCGATGGGTCGTCTTACCTTTGTCGCGTTTTAAAACACATCGATAAGAAATAAGGGTGGTCTATTCTATTCAGCCAGATACCCACACGGCACTGTATTATATTATTACACGTTATGTGTGTTTGTTTGTATGTAACGAATTCAATTTTGATTCATTTTGAACGGACAGGTTTAATTAAGACTTTGTTAACAAAAACCGGTGACAACACAATAATTTGATTAATTTCGCATTTTGAATGTCATGCCCGGATAAAATAATAGAATAAAATATACAATTATTCTAATGAGTAACGAGTTTATAGTTTACAGACTTTATATTCATTATTCATGGTCAAATTATTCTTTATTCAATTTAGTGAATTTATTAATTTAAATTCGATTTAACAAATTAAAAAAGCATAGAAACGTACCTAGTGTGTAGATGGTTGCAAATTAAATCCAAGTTTTATCGTCTACATAGTCTCTTTCGCATAGGTACTAGAACATATTTTGCCCTGAGTGGGACTTGCCATTAATTTGTTTACAGTCGCGTCAGTTTTAATTTAATTTACAACATCTAAAATATTAATTTAAATTATATATTGTTAAGTATAAAACGCTTGAACTAACTAACGTAACGTAACTAATAAATATATTATATATTTCTTTTATTTTTATTGTTAAATTAGGAAATCATTCGTAGGTAATTCTGATAGGTACATAATGTTTGATATTTTCGTATCATCTTTTTCTTTAATTAAATTGTCTCACTTCGTAGGTTAGCTGGCAGAGATCTCTGTAATAGGGATAATTTGACCTTTGTACACTTTCCAACCTTTTTATGGTCTATAATAACGTCTTTAACTTAATAAATCTTAATACTACATCCGTCTAAATAGCTATCCTTCAAAGATGTCATCGCGCTCTTTTCTATAATCCTATAAAAAAGGATCCCACCATTGTTTTGTTATATCTCAAAGAAACAAGGCAGCATTTTCGATAAAAATAAAATATACTAAATCTCTGCAAATTACGAGAAAGCTTTTTCGAGAACCATAATGGGTATTGATGACAACGATATGATAACTTGCTCAGACAAAAGACAGACAGACGGTGAACTTCAATAATATGTATTGATATGTTTTTAAATTAAATTAAAATTATAGGTATTAAAATTTACAAATTATTTATCAAATTCTTTTTAAGGTGACAAAGGGAAAGAGATGTTTACAGCGTGATAAAAATATATCGTTTTATCACACAGGAATCAACACTTTGATGACAAGATTAATTCGAATTAACATTATTGCATTTTCCAATCACAGTTAGACAATAAAAACATTGAAAGCAACTCAATACAAAGTGCATTTCTCGGGAGTGATTGGCCTTTTAATTGAATAGTTGCGTCAAGATAACTTAAGTATAGTAACAGTACAGCGCATATTCGAGTTATAGTTTAAGAGACAAAGATTTAGGATGTGTTGTAAATAAAAATATAAATTCGTCATAAGTAAGTGACACTGTAATTTTCACGCGGCCGCAGCCACTGGCATAGCTAGTATATATATTTTATGAGAGCAATATTGGACGCTCACTATAAGAGACGGCGCCATAAATCATAATAGTTGGAACCAGTGAAACAATCCTCATCTTCATCATCTTCCTGCCCTTATCCCACTCTAAGTGGGGTCGGCACAACATGTTATAAAGATGCTGTCGCATGATTTGGCTGCGTTTTTACGACCGGCCGCCTGCCTGACGTCAACTTACCTCAGTCGTATTTTACGATACCTCGGTAAGAAAGAGGGTGGCCTATTCTACTAAACCGGATACCGCACGGTGGGTCAACTTACCTTAGTCGCCTTTTACGACACCTCGGTAAGAAATGAGGTTGGTCTATTCTACTCAGCCAGATACTACACGGCGGGTCGACTTACTTTAGTCGCCTTTTACAACACCTCGGTAAGAAATGAGGGAGGGATTCAGCCGGATCACGGCGTTGGAACCAGTGAAACAATATTGATGAAATTTGGCACAATCATTCCTTATACGCCGGAATAACATAAAAGCTATAGAAATCCTGTAAATAGGGATGTGACTTGGAGTAGAAAAAAAATTATTAATAAATAATCGATTTTTGTCCCTTTCAATCAATTTCTTAATTCAATAATCGATTTTTTTAAATCGATTATTTTGTTACGAAATAATTGATTTATTAAAAATTGTTTTTTTCTGACTATTTCAAAAGTTGTCTTTTTAATATTAATAATTAATTACAATAAAGGCTAACCAAAGTGGAAAACTACCAAGAAATAAAATAAGATGCCATGTTTGTGAAATTGGATTAAAATCTGTAGTTTGGCTAAATTGGTTTCATCCAACAATGGATATCTAATCTTAAAACACAAGAAAATGAGTAAAAAAGAAAAAGGGATACCTAAAATAATCGATTTTTAAAATTCCTTTTTTTTATGGAAAAATATTCGATTATTATGACAAAATAATCGATTATTTCAAAAGTCGATTATTTTTTCACATCGCTAAAGTTCACGCGAACGAAGCGGGTAAAAGCTAATAGCTTATAAATGTTCATAAAAAGGAAAATTTCTTATACATTTATGAGTTTACGTGTTTTAATAATTTTAAATGAACATAATAATGTTTACAAAAATGAACACAATGATATTTACATACGTCGGCAGTTGTTTAATAAATTTTACAACTGGCACTGGTACTAACAGAAACCTCTACTACTTCGTCACAGTGGCGTGATTCGCGTAAGCCAATTATAATGTCGTCCACGATTAGATAAATGAATCATGCCAAATGAATATTATGTATTTACTAGTTTACTTGTAATGTTCATCAAAATGATAAAGATATGAAGTTGTATAATATATAGATATATTGGATTATTTAATACTTACATATATTCAAAACTTATTTTTTTAAATCAAACAGATTAAAATTTTCATATCTGGAAAATAAGTTCCAATCAAGATACCCACTATATAACAATTAAAAACCTTAGAATATGTATGTATATTACTTCACAAAATACGTAAACAGTTAGCCTTACCTATTACCTACTTAAATTTCCATTATATATATATATATATATCTGACTGGCCCGTTGGAGCAGTGGGTAGTGAACCTGCCTTCTGCTCCGCGGGTCGCGGGTTCGATTCCCGCCGAGGGCTAACATTTTCTATAGATGAATTTGTTGGTCTTTGAGCCTGGGTGTATATTTGTATTTAAGTATGTATTCAAAAAATATATAAGTATATATTCACCAGTTGTCTGTCACCCATAACACAAGTATTAAGTTACTTACTTTGGGGACGGACGATCGTGTGTGTAAGTGTCCCATATATTTATTTATTTATATTAGAAATTTAAGCAAGGTAAGCCTCACTACTGTATCTAAGTTAATCATGTATATTTATATATATATATATATATATATATATATATATATATATATATATATATATATATATATATATATATATATATATATATATATATATATATATTTATATAACTGTATATATATTTTTTCTGGATCTCGGAAACAGCCTCAACGATTTTCATGAAATGCAGCATGTCCCCCTATATCATTTATGGAAGAAAAATCGATTTAGATAGGTTTTATTTTAAAAAATATATCCATGTTTTCGGGCACTGAAAAATTGCTAAAATATAGAATTTGAAGCGAATTGAAAGCAAATGATACTATCCATTCCAACCCCAGGATCGAATCCCGCATGTCACCGGCGCCACTTTTATTTTTTTTAATAATTTTCATACTCTTATAAAAAATATTATTATTTTACTGATTTAATAAAATCTTACATTGATTATGTAACTAATAAAAAAAATTCATGGATTTTTTTGTAGTCATGTTGTTTGTTTACCACCAAGAAATGTATGGTCTATGCCTATGGTCCTATAGGAAATAAGGGATATTTAAATTTATCTTATAGTTACTATATGATAAATAAAAACAAATCAATTTCAATTTCAAAAACATTAATAGCGACTGTTTAATTAATAAAGTGCGCACCGCATTTAAGGTTGGAACTGAGAATACTAATTATTTTTGACAATTATAACATAGAAACATTATTAATTTATTAATAACAAATATGAGTTTGAGTCATCATCAAAAAAAGTAACTGTGAACCGCTTTAAATAAAAATCATTGATTTACCATCCATCACACCATACGCGTATTTGTTTTTTAACTTCCTTATTCTCACTCATGTTTGGTAATTTTTAATAATGAAGAAATCTATAAACGAATTTATCTAAGTTCATGTATTTAATTCAATTTAAAATGGCAAAAATATTCACTTATAACATTCTAACTGACAATACGTTTGACGTTTGCACTGGTAGTCTGAAAACTAAACGCCGATTGTCCAACGTCGATGTTGAATGGAGCGGCCAGATTCAAGCAGAGGCTAGAGAATTTAATCGACCGACGTCGACGGTTGTACGATAATTATACGTGAATTAGTAATTCTTGAACATGATTCATCATTTGCGTATTGTAAAGTTGTAATATCCTAAATTTTATCATGTTAATATACCGTTCATTTATTTAGAGAAGTTCTTTTGTTTCAGATAATAACTGTCAGGTATTATCTGAAGCAGACGAACAGGCAAAAATTAAATATGTTCGTCTATTTTATGTTTTAAATTCTGCTAGTTTTTTTTTTTGTGTTTAGTAAGCACTTTATTAGTCAATAATACGTAAATAAGCATCGCAAGTGAAATGTAAAAACATAATACCTAATATGATACTTATCGACTAGTTCCCCTAGAAAGACTAAATCAATAAACAACAGGAATTTTGTAGTGGATAAATAAACCTTCCATGCAAAATAGAAAATTCGCTTCAATATATTGATATCCGAATTTCTCTTTTTATATACTTAGACAACATAGTAAACCTCTAGGAATGCTGCGCTACTTGGAAGTAAGAACTATCTTTGCTGCATACGCGAATTAAATAACGATCTCTTGTGTAGTATGTAGCTAGTTGAGATAGCTAGTATAAATTTCATTATTCACTCTACAAAAATTAAATACGGGCTCTTTACTCCGATACCCGACTCCGTCCTTTACACTGCACAATTGAAATGAATATATTAGATGAGAGCGAAATAAAAACTAAAGGACGCAAAAGTGTATCAATAGGACATTAAAAGTTCTACTACTTGTACGAACCCGGAGATTGGCTAGTATATTATTATGTATTTGTATAAAGATAAAAAATGTAGATAAATAGATAAAAGAAGTATAAAAGATGTAAAAAAAACAAAAAATAAAAAAAATAAAAGTGGCGCCGGTGACATGCGGGATTCGATCCTGGGGTTGGAATGGATAGTATCATTTGCTTTCAATTCGCTTCAAATTCTATATTTTAGCAATTTTTCAGTGCCCGAAAACATGGATATATTTTTTAAAATAAAACCTATCTAAATCGATTTTTCTTCCATAAATGATATAGGGGGACATGCTGCATTTCATGAAAATCGTTGAGGCTGTTTCCGAGATCCAGAAAAAATATATATACAGTTATATAAATATATATATATATATATATATATATATATATATATATATATATATATATATATATATATATATATATATATATATATATATATATATATATATATATTTATATAACTGTATATATATTTTTTCTGGATCTCGGAAACAGCCTCAACGATTTTCATGAAATGCAGCATGTCCCCCTATATCATTTATGGAAGAAAAATCGATTTAGATAGGTTTTATTTTAAAAAATATATCCATGTTTTCGGGCACTGAAAAATTGCTAAAATATAGAATTTGAAGCGAATTGAAAGCAAATGATACTATCCATTCCAACCCCAGGATCGAATCCCGCATGTCACCGGCGCCACTTTTATTTTTTTTATTTTTTGTTTTTTTTACATCTTTTATACTTCTTTTATCTATTTATCTACATTTTTTATCTTTATACAAATACATAATAATATACTAGCCAATCTCCGGGTTCGTACAAGTAGTAGAACTTTTAATGTCCTATTGATACACTTTTGCGTCCTTTAGTTTTTATTTCGCTCTCATCTAATATATTCATTTCAATTGTGCAGTGTAAAGGACGGAGTCGGGTATCGGAGTAAAGAGCCCGTATTTAATTTTTGTAGAGTGAATAATGAAATTTATACTAGCTATCTCAACTAGCTACATACTACACAAGAGATCGTTATTTAATTCGCGTATGCAGCAAAGATAGTTCTTACTTCCAAGTAGCGCAGCATTCCTAGAGGTTTACTATGTTGTCTAAGTATATAAAAAGAGAAATTCGGATATCAATATATTGAAGCGAATTTTCTATTTTGCATGGAAGGTTTATTTATCCACTACAAAATTCCTGTTGTTTATTGATTTAGTCTTTCTAGGGGAACTAGTCGATAAGTATCATATTAGGTATTATGTTTTTACATTTCACTTGCGATGCTTATTTACGTATTATTGACTAATAAAGTGCTTACTAAACACAAAAAAAAAAACTAGCAGAATTTAAAACATAAAATAGACGAACATATTTAATTTTTGCCTGTTCGTCTGCTTCAGATAATACCTGACAGTTATTATCTGAAACAAAAGAACTTCTCTAAATAAATGAACGGTATATTAACATGATAAAATTTAGGATATTACAACTTTACAATACGCAAATGATGAATCATGTTCAAGAATTACTAATTCACGTATAATTATCGTACAACCGTCGACGTCGGTCGATTAAATTCTCTAGCCTCTGCTTGAATCTGGCCGCTCCATTCAACATCGACGTTGGACAATCGGCGTTTAGTTTTCAGACTACCAGTGCAAACGTCAAACGTATTGTCAGTTAGAATGTTATAAGTGAATATTTTTGCCATTTTAAATTGAATTAAATACATGAACTTAGATAAATTCGTTTATAGATTTCTTCATTATTAAAAATTACCAAACATGAGTGAGAATAAGGAAGTTAAAAAACAAATACGCGTATGGTGTGATGGATGGTAAATCAATGATTTTTATTTAAAGCGGTTCACAGTTACTTTTTTTGATGATGACTCAAACTCATATTTGTTATTAATAAATTAATAATGTTTCTATGTTATAATTGTCAAAAATAATTAGTATTCTCAGTTCCAACCTTAAATGCGGTGCGCACTTTATTAATTAAACAGTCGCTATTAATGTTTTTGAAATTGAAATTGATTTGTTTTTATTTATCATATAGTAACTATAAGATAAATTTAAATATCCCTTATTTCCTATAGGACCATAGGCATAGACCATACATTTCTTGGTGGTAAACAAACAACATGACTACAAAAAAATCCATGAATTTTTTTTTATTAGTTACATAATCAATGTAAGATTTTATTAAATCAGTAAAATAATAATATTTTTTATAAGAGTATGAAAATTATTTATCTACAAAATTTATTTCAGTTATGATATGGTTCACTTTGGTCATGCAAATTCTCTTCGGCAAGCTAAAGCCCTCGGTGATGTCCTAATAGTTGGTGTGCATACAGATGAGGAGATTTCAAAACATAAGGGCCCTCCAGTATTCACACAGGAGGAGAGATATAAAATGGTTCGTGCAATAAAATGGGTGGATCAAGTGGTGGAGGGAGCACCCTATGTCACTACATTAGAGACATTAGACAAGTACCAATGTGATTTTTGTGTGCATGGAGGTGGGATATGGTTTTTACTTATTAAAATCATAGTATCTTACAAAATTAATTGTACATCACATAGGAATGCTTACACAAAGAGATATATGTATTAAAATTACCATAAATTGGTAAATCAGATTATTTGGGATTATTTTACAGTATATTCCTATTACATTCATCAAATTATTGTCTAAGTTCAAAGAGATATAGAATTCAATGCTATTGGCACTACAAAAGGCAACTCTAAACATTGCTAACTAAATAAGTAAAAAAGTTAGGTCGCCAAAGTAAGAAACTTAATACTTGTGTTATGGGTGACAAACAGCTGGTAAATATATGCATATATAAATTTAAATATGTGCTTAAATATATAAATACACCCAGACTCATAAAACCAACACTGTTTATAGAAAATTTTGGCCATCTGCAGTCATTGAAGATAAGTGAAAAATAAATTTAATGAAGAAAAATATCTCTTTACTTTCAATTTAATTTTTCTATATAAAATTATTATTCAATAATGCATGAATGTTATTATGTGCATTAGATGAGAAAAAGGAAATTATTAGACACATTAGCTAAGATATATATAAAACATCCATATAGTCTAAATGCATGTCTTGTTTATAAATATTGTTTTATCCTAACACAATTATTTTAGTTTTTTAAATATTTATATATGTAAAAAATAATATAATATTCTGCTTATTTTATAAACAGTTACAAAATTTTATATGCACATGCAAATAAGGATACTGATATTAAATAATTGAAAAGGCATATTTCTATATTGTTCAATGTAACTTTCTCTCATTTTGTAAAAGAATCAAATTTTATAACATAATACTGAATTATAATTGAAACATTGTTTTTTTTACAGTTGAATGATCATTCGATTATAAAACTATTCAATAAGTTCTTATAAGAATAACTTAAACTTTTACCAGGGGTCACAGGTTCAAACCTGGGCAGGCCACAATGAGGTATTTCTTCTGGTGGTTTATTTCTATTAAAACTTATGTGCTGTTCATCATTCTCCTGCCCTTATCCCACTCCAAGTGGGGGGCGGCACATGTTATAAACATTGTGTAGCATCATTTTGCTCTGTATTTTACGCCGGCCGCCTGACGTCAACTGACCCGTTTGACTGACTCATTGGCGCAGTGGGTAGTGACCCTGCCTTATATATTCACCAGTTGTCTGTCACCCATAACACAAGTATTAACTTACTTACATCGGAGACGGACGACCGTGTCTGTAAGTGTCCAAAAAAAAAACAACTTAATTTAGTCGCCTTTTACGACACCTCAGCAAGACATGCACCCTCATTTCTGACATGACAAATGGACTGTTTCCCTCTTACTCTATATTTTTATGAAAAATTCAAATATTTCAATATAGCAAAGAAAGTAAAGTATACTGTCTACTTTTGTTTGGTATTCATATGCTTATTAACTTTACATTCAAGCAATATTTAAATGTTATATAGTTTAATAAATACATTTAATCACAGGAAGTAATATAGCTGTTACTTTTTAGATGATATAACAGTTACAGCAGATGGAATTGACACATATCATCTTGTCAAGGAGGCAGGGAGATACAAGTAGGTATTTCAAATAATAAAAAAAAAAAAAGTAAGTAACGGCCTGTTACTATCCCACTGCTGAGAATAGGCCTCTTCTCTCCGTTTTGGGAGAGAAGGATTGGAGCTGAGACCTACCACGCTGCTCCAATGCGGATTGGTAGGTTACACATACCTCCAGAATTCTCTAGAGATATGCAGGTTTCCTCACGATGTTTTCCTTCACCGAAAAGCGTGTGATAAATTGCAATTATCAATTAGACACATAAGTTTTAAGAGAAAAACTCATTGGTGTCTGCCCGGGTTCGAACCCGTGATCGTCTCTAGAGACTCACACGGTCGCACCGCTGGGCCATCACAACTTTCAAATAATGTTTCATGTATATTACACGCTTTATGTATGTTTATATGTTATCAAAACCTTCTCAATTTTGACTCACTTTGAAATGGACAGATATAATTCAAACTTTATACATTTATCACGAACTGGTATTACTGTAGTAAAATATATAACTTGTAAAAATATTAGTAATATTGTCTAAAAAAGTGGGGCTTTTTGTGCCACCTTTTTCATATTTATTTTGCACGCTTAGAATTAAAGTGACCGAATTAAAGAGACTGATAACTTGGAAGTCCAAGAAAACACTAGCGTTTTCAATAGTTAGTAGAGACATGTCATATAATATGGTATTAGGGATTACAAAGTCCGATTGCCGCCGCGTCGACGCAGTGGGTAGTGAACCTGCCTTCAGATCAGCGGGTCACGGGTTCGACTCCCTCCGAGGGCCAACATTTTATATAAATGAATTTATTGGTCTTTAAGTCTGGGTGTATATTTGTATTTATAAAAAAATATTAAAGTATATATTCACCAGTTGTCTATCTACCATAACACAAGTATTAAGTTACTTATTTTAGGTATAGACAACCGTGTGTGTGTCCAAATAAAAAAAAAGTATGTAACTCAAGCCAAATTTTGAATTCGGTCAGTTTAATACTAAGCCGATGTATCAAATCGGACTAAATTTATTTTGAATTTGTAAATTGTCCGTTGTTACAGAGAAGTAATGAGAACAGCTGGGGTTTCAACAACAGATCTAGTTGGCAGGATGCTGCTTCTCACTCGCGAGCATTTCAAGTAATATCTTTATCCATATCTTTATTTTTATTTATTTCTTTTTATACATATATTTAGAAAAGAGAAAGAAAAATTAAAAAAAAAACAAATATATAAAGGCGGACTTATCCCTAAAACGGATCTCTTCCAGTCAACCTTTGAGTAATAGAAGAAAAAGGACAATAATTGAAGAAGAAAGAGAGTACGGGTCATATATATCTTTAATATGTAAATGAGTTAAAGTATTGTGTATATTTACATATATAGGTATTTTATTTCTGATTCACGGCAACCTCTCCAACGATTTTCATGAAATTCATCATGTAGGGAGTTTTGGAGGGAAATAATCTATCTAGCCAGGTTTGATTTTAAAAAATGTGATTTAATCCCTGTTTTCGGGCATTGAAAAAATGCTAAAATATAGAATAGAAATTAAATGAAATTTTAGCTGTCATTTGTAAAGTTTTGATAGCTCAATGGTGAACGGGCGGACAAAAGAAGTTAAAATAGCCGGGATCAAGCCCCTGTTTATGACAAAACTTCGTTTTTTTTAATAAATAAAAAAAATACCTCGCTCGGTCATCCGGGTATTTTAGTATTTATACACTTTCCGGGTTGTTTGCTAAAGCTATGTATTAGCTTATGTATTTTGAAAGCGTAAGTATTTATAAGGTGGGTAAAAGTCCCATCTTTATCAAATCGAAAATTAGCAACGATACGAAGAATCTTCGAAAGACGGAAGTTTGGTAAACATCTTACTAATAAGGACAGAGAGATCTCAAATGGGTGTCAGAAAACTGGTGTATCCAAGCGACAACAGATAATATACATATTCCTTGTAGACGAGACACGAATGATATCACTGGTGAAAGCTTATTAATTGTAATTAATGTTTGTCTAATTGTTCGGAGCTACTCTTTAGTCCAGTGGACAAGAATTCTTGTCTCGCTACATTACGACGATTCGTTTCACGTGTTTTTTTCAATAATTACGATTAATATGTAAATGTCCATCATTAAGCTGAATTTTGTGTTCTAACGTTGCAATGTTTTAGAAGAATACGTACTCATATATAATAAATTTTTAATGATGCTTTGTATTTTTTTTTAATCAATCAATACTTATAAAGTTCGTATATATCGTAGTTCACTAAATAAATAAAAAAATGATGTATCTATACAAATATATAAAGCTGAAGAGTTTGCCTGTTTGTTTGATTGTTTAGGCGCGCTAATCTCTGGTACTACTGGACCGATTTGAAAAATTCTTTTAGACTAAGATAGTCCATTTATTGAGGAAAGTCTTCCTCAATAAATGGCTATGGACTTTATAATATCACGCTAAGATGAATAGGAGAGGAACAGCAATAAAAAATAGTACGAAAACAGCAAAATTTAAAGCTTTCCTAGCGTGCGCTGGAGTAAACGGTAATAGTTATTATCGTTGTTATATTATTGAATCTACACATTAAAAAGGGATCATTGATAATTTTATATGTTACTAACAATCGCAAGCGGCTTCGCCCGCATGGAAAAATTAAAACCGTAATATAGTCTTTTGATAACCATAAAAATGGTTAAAGACGGTTAACCTCAAAAGCTAGACATATGCTGTCGCGGATTTTTATTTAGAACTTTTAGAGAGGAACAATTTTCTAATACATGATTTTTAAAAACCTATAACCGTTTACTCACCGCTTGCAAGGAAAACATTCAATTTTGCCGTTTTCTTACTGTTTTTTATTGCTGCTCCTCTCCTATTCAGCTTAGCGTGATGTTATATAGCCTAAAACCTTCCTCAATAAATGGACTATCTTACAATGAAAAAGATCGGTCCACTAGTTCTTGAGATAAGCGCGTTCAAACAAACAAAGTCTTCAGCTTTATATATTAGTATATATTTATTTTGAAAAAAGTGTCGAGTTCTTTTATAACAATTAAGCACTAAAAGCAATATTGATGATAATAAATTAAATTTTACGAAAGTGTGTAGCGGTTTTTCGTAGACGTGTGAATCGTTATGTGGTCGAGTTACCAGATAAGATTGTATTTTAATACCCATCGATGATAAAGTGAAGTTTTTGGTGTCACTTAAGGCATGTTCTAATTTTCAGGAGAGGTGACAAAGAATATACCGTAGCGTTAGAACATTCGTCTAATCTTGGAACCGACTCGACTGCTCGCTCTCCATACACCGGGTGTTCACAATTTTTACCCACAACGCAGAAGATCATTCAGTTTAGCAGTGGCCTTTCACCGAAACCTACTGATAGAGTAAGATTTCTTTATTATTTATATTAATATCTATACCATTATTATAAAGAGAAAAAATTGTATTTATTTTTGTAATCTTTGCGACTCTTTCAAAGAGGTCACGAATTCTGTTAAAACGTATGTGTCTAATTGATAATTACAATTTATCACGCGCTTTTCGGTGAAGGAAAACATCGTGAGGAAACCTGCATAACTCTAGAGAATTCTGGAGATATGTGTAACCGACTAATCCGCATTGGAGCAGCGTGGTAGGTCTTAGCTCCAATCCTTCTCTCCAAAAAAAAATGGAGAGAAGAGGCCTTCTCAGCAGTGGGAGTGCATCATTTTTATAATATTAAATTTATTACAAAATTTAACTATTTCATTTATAAATTAACTTTTATTAATTAAGTAAATGAATAAAGATGCTACTAACCTTCTGACCTGAATTATTGTTAATCGATAATAAAAAAAAAATTGTTACCAATTATCAAAAAGCACATCATAAAAACAAGTAAATATAGATAGTAAAGTAAAAATATTATGAGGCTTTAAACATTATATAATAATTCTACACACCAGGTTCGAAGGAGCAAATATATAATTCCCCGGGGTCTTCGCCTTTTAAGCCTCTGCAAATAAAAATTGACATTTTGATTGACTCATTGTATTCTATCTTTTGCGACGTTTTTAGCTAGTGATCAAATTGTGTTCTTAAATTACAGCCCTTAATTTTTTAAATTTACTAAATGTAATTTGTATTTTGTTATATTAAACGTTTGTAATAAGATTTTTAAAATATTTTTGACTGATCTAAATCTGGATATGACTCATTTTCACATGTAACAGAGGAAGTCTAAATAAAAAACTGTAATTAATTATAATGTAATTGCAAGTCATCGTGGCTGCAACTCAAAGGTTAAGTTAATTATTTATACACTTTGAAGAACATTTAAGTTATTATTAGTTATAATTAAAAAAAATTATGTTATCTGAATTTCGTTATGCAATGCAAAATTTAAAGCAATACTACTCTGTAATGACGCGATGACCCTGCAATAACCGAAAAAAAATCATTGTCATAGTAAAATGGATTATTAAATTTATAGAACAAACTTATAAAATAAAATCATACTTGAAATCCAATAAACAGCTATTTTGTCTGCAATAATTTCGGGCTGAATCATTATTTATCACTAGATGAGGTAGTAGTAAATAAATATCGTTTTACTAACTTCTGTCACGGTTAGAAGATTAAGCAGACCACGGTAAAAACTGAAAATATGCTGGATCCTAAAATATCCTAAGATATTAAGTTGGTATACCAACTTTATATCTATAAAAATATATAAAGCTGAAGAGTTTGTTTGTTTGAATTGCTGGACAGATTTGAAAAATTCTTCGAGTGTAAGATAGTCCATTTATCGAGGCAGGATATATATATAACATCACGCTCAGATAAATAGGAGAGGAGCAGCAATAAGAAATATTACGAAAATCACGAAATTTAAACCTTTCCTTGCGTGCGTTAAGTAAACGGTGAAAGTTATTCATTAATCATGTATTACAAAATTGTTCCCCTCTAAAAGTTCTAAATAAAAGTCCGTGACAGCATATGTCTTAGCATAGCTCTTAAGAATAACGCACTTAAAGAATTTTTGTGATTATTAAAATACTATATTCCGGTTTTAATCTTTCAATGCGAGCGGAGCCGCAGGCAATTGCTAGTCCATATATTTATTATTAATATCAATTGCACACACGGTTGTCTGTCCCCAAAGTAAGGAACTCAATACTTATGTTATGGGCGACAGACAACTGGTAAATATATATCATATTACCTAAAAATCATACACCCAGACTTAAACCAACAAATAAATAAAAAAACTAACCAATTGGTCTTAATAAAATGTTCGGTGGAAAGTAAACTCGCGACCTGCGGATTTTAGGCAGGGTCACTGCATGCTGCACCGACGGGCATTTAACATTATGCACACCACTTCACAAGCATATAAAATCTAAACACCTATTGTTAATTGAATGTGTGGTTACCCGCTGTTATAAAATAACCTCGTGCAATAAGGTCATTTTAATAAATATTTACATCTCACGGTACATTACACTAAATCGTTGCCCAAGACAATGTTTAAAAACCAAATTATATATGACCTTATAGACAACACATTGCGTTTGAATTTAGTTGAAATAGTGGCGTAGTATGGATTTTTTATAACTATTCTGTCATTTTTAGACCATAATTACGTAATGAAGCGGACTGTTACTATTCTACAGCAGTCCTGGGCCTCCCCTTTCTTTTAAAGTCAATTACCGCTTAATTACACTTAATCCAATTTGGATTAAAGTCCTGTGGTATCCGGCTGAATAGAATAGTACCAACCTCATTTCTAATCTTAGTCGCCTTTTACGAAAAAAGGCGACTAAGTTAAATCGATCCGCCGTGTGGTATCCGGCTGAGTAGAATAAACCAACCTCATTTCTTACTGAGGCGTCGTAAAAGGCGACTAAGGTAAGTTGACCTACCGTGTGGTATCCGGTTTAGTGGAATAGACCACCCTCTTTCTTACCGAGGTGTCGTAAAATACGACTAAGATAAGATGACGTCAGGCAGGCGGCCGGTCTTAAAATACACAGCCAAATCATGTGACAACATGTTTATAACATGTTATGCCGACCCCACTTAGAGTGGGACAAGGGCATGAGAATGATGACTCCAATTTGGATTAGCAGGTTTTACACAGTTCTCGTAAAATATGCATTTAAAATCCGCAGTTCCGGCAAACCCACCCACCTCTATTCTAGACTGTCATTAAGTCTGAATGTACTAATTAGTCATGGGTAGTTTAATTTTAATTGGATTTTATAATTGAGGTCTGTACACGTTTTGTTGTGGCTCATCTCACTGTCCTTGACAGTTCAAAAAAAGGCTCCGATCACTACATGATGGCTACCAAACTACAGGATTATCCGCTGAGTCATATAAAGATTGTCAGAATATTTTATTAAAATCGGCCTAGCCGTTTTGGAATCTATAAGGACGCATACATACTTCCTTTCTCTTTTATATATAAGCTAGACTAGTGGTGCCCGACTCTTCGTTCGAGCCAACGTAAGTGTTTAAGTACCTCTATAATTTAATGTTTTTTTTCTCGTACATGAAAAAAAACGGGATTTTTTTATCCGCATGTTAAATTTCATCAATACCAGTCTAGCAGATAAGCTACGAAAGCGTAACAAATACAGGCGGAATATCTTCCTCTCCACACTCTGGGCACGCTGAATCTTCCTTTATTCTCATTATAGACAGGTGTCTGTTTCACGGGTAGTGCTCAGTGGACACCTGTAATCTGGCGCCTTTAATCATTAGCTCTGTATTTCTAAATATCTGGGTGACCGGTAATTTTTGACAAGATAAAAAAAAGAAATTTAAAAAAAAAAGAAAAAAATAATGCGGTAAGTGGGGCTCGATCCTTGTTGTTTTGATTTTTTAGTATTTTTTAATACCCAAAAACAGGGATAACATGATTTTTTTTTAGATAAAACCTAGCTAGATCGATTTTCCTCCCCCAAAACCCCTTGCATGCTGAATTTCAGGAAAATCGTTGGAGCTGTTTCCGACATTCCGAAAATGAAAATTGGATATAAAATTAAAATATAGTTGGGCAGGTGGGGCTCGAACCCAAGTATTTTCAATCTAGCCAAATGAGCTACAATGACTTTAAGTTTGACAGCGAAAATTGCCTTTTAAATTCAACGTAAATTTTTGCATTTTCCCGAAAACAGGGACAAAATTCATTTTTTTAATGAAACCTAGCTAGATCGAATTTTTCTCCTCAAATGCTGAATTTGAAAAAAAAGTTGCGAGCCGTGTCCGAGATTCAGAAAATATGTTTATATACATATATACATACAAGATTAACTCATTTAAATATTAAAGATAACAAATATAGTTTCACAATTTAAGACTATATATTTTTTTTGTAGGTTGTCTACGTAGCAGGTGCATTCGATCTCTTCCACGTGGGTCACTTGGATTTCTTAGAAGCGGCGCACGCGCAGGGTGACTTCCTCATCGTTGGTCTGCACACGGACCTTGAAGTGAACCGCTACAAGGGCTCCAATTACCCCATCATGAACCTCCATGAACGGGTGCTGTCTGTGCTCGCTTGCAAAGTAAGTATTATATAAAACTAGCTTGTACCCGCAACTTCGTTCGCTTGGACTGTTGTCGCGTGAGCGTTTGATAACAGATGAGAATTATTTGTGATAGTAGCATATCTTAACTGCAGTCAGCTACGCATCCAGCTGCAACGATTATCTTGTAACCATCAATTACATTGTAATTATTTTTTTTAAAGATTATTCGCCTAGTTTCTTGCTGGTTCTTCTCGCTAGGAGCAAACTTCCGGGAAATTTAAATTTGCAGCTTCTTTAGTTTTTTTTACAACTTCTTCATATTTTCTCGTTTTTTAAACGTTCCTTGGACTTTGAATGAATAAGAAAACTAAAATGAGCCTAATCGATTTAGCGGTTCTCAAGTTCTAGCGAGACTAACAAACTTTTTTTTATGTATGTATATCGATCTTCCTCTTTTGTCAAAAAAACTAATACGTAATTCGTTTTCTTTTCTGTTCAAGTAATGATTTTTTGTAGAATAAACCATACTTTGTTCTCGGAGCCTACATTTATTGATTTAATATCCTTTTTGGTTTTTATATATACTAAACTATCCGCGACTTCGATCTTTTAAGTATCCTTAGTAATGTAATATAGTTTTTCACTATCCCCGAAAGAAAAACAGGATTTTTTATCTTTTACCTCTGTATTATCAATACTGCTAATTTCATCAATATTGGCTTAGCAAATTAACCGTGAAAACGTACAAGAAAAAAGAACTTCGTATTGGAAATATTAATTCGTATTTATATATTATTAAAATCAATCTACATAGGAATAAACAATGAATAAAACTCTTGAATAAAGATGGTGAGTCGTGAAATCGCGTCACATAGACAAATTTTCGCGTTAATGATATTTATGGATGTATTTTGCGGAAACACTTTTTGTACGGTAAATAATCGACGTATACAGAAAAAGCAAAACTGCAATGTTTGTACAAAGGCGATATTATCGCTACACTGCAATTTCCGTTACAACCTTGAGAAAATACTAAAGAAAAGTGTATGCACACATCTCAATACTAGACAATTCATATTGCGACTGTGGTTATTGAGCAAATACTAATAGGTATATATCAACGTTGTGTGGTATCCGGCTGAATGGAATAGTTCCACCCTCATTTCTTACCGAGGTGTCGTAAAAGTCGACTAAGGTAAGTTGACCCACCGTGTGGTATCCGGTTGAGTAAAATAGACCATCCTCTTTCTTACGACTAAGGTAAGTAGACGTCAGATAGGCGGCTGGTCGTAAAATACATAGCCAAATCATATGACAACATGTTTGTTACTTGTTGTGCCCACCCCTCTCAGAGTGGGATAAGGGCAGGAGGATATATATATTAATAGGTATATATCAATGTCCATAGCTATCTTAAATTTTCTTCAATATTCTTCTCTGACCTATATATATTTAATATTTGTAATAAAAATTTGAAACCCTACTTGATGGACAAGGCATCTTTAGAGGCAATCATAAATAGAATTTCTCTATTTCCTTTTTTCATTGCTTCTAGTACGTTCACGAGGTGGTTATTGGCGCGCCGTACAGCGTGACGGCAGATTTGATGGACCACTTCAAAGTTCAAGTAGTCTGTCACGGTGTCACGCAGGTCCCGCCTGACGCTGACGGCTCGGACCCTTTCAAGGTGCCAAAACAACGGGGTTGTTTCAAGGTAACTTGATAATAAGATGTTAGTTTGAAGATCACTTGTGATGGGCATAGAGTTACAGTCTTCTTCTTCTTTCTCAACCGATGGACGTCCACTGCTGGACATAGGTCTCTTTATGGGATCTCCACCATACACGATCTTGTGCCGCTTGGACCCAGCGGCTCCCCGCGACCTTATTGGGGTCGTCAGTCCGTCTCGTGGGGGGTCTGCCGACACTGCGTTTTCCGGTGCGGGGTCGCCAGCACCTTGAGACCCCATCGGTTCTCTGCACTATGTAGAGTTACAGTAGAGGCTCTTTATTCGCGGGGCATACGTTCCGTAAATATGCCGCGAATACAAAAACCGTGAATATGGAATGGTAATTTATATAGGGTTATAGGGGATCCTAAGTGACGAAATGAAAAACCAAAAACAAAAATCCGTTTAAAATAACATTTTTGAAGTTTGAAATTAACATTTTTTTGAGAAAGTTTTTGACTTTACATATTGATAAGTTACACATTATCTTCAGATTTAGGCAAAATTATGGTTTAAAAAATTTAGTAATTTAGTAATGTTTTGAGTAATAAGTTCGTTTTATCTAAATATTTTGTTTGTTTACAACAACACCGACCGCGGCGGAGGCGACTTACCATAAAAGAACCGCCAAACGAAACAAACAACGCCGATAGCTTTTGAAAACGCAACCTAGGCATAGTTGTAGTAAGATCTATTTTATTTATCTTTTTATTAGTCCACTTGACGATGCTTATATTTAGGTACATATGTATATGTGTGTACCGATGTGTTGATCCGCCAAAAAAGAAATCTTAGCCGCGAATTTAGGACTTAAGTCTAAATTTCACCGTCCGCGAATAGTGAAAACGCGAATGAAGGGAGCGCGAATAAAGAACTTCTACTGTCTTATATATCGCCCTATCCGAAGAGTCACATGTCCATAGTCCGCAGTCACATGTAAGCATAAGAAATGTGAATTTATTCTTCGGATAGGGCGATATATACTAGCGGAGTCACAGGTAGGCCTGTGAGTGTACCTAGTAAATAATTAGAGACTTAAGGTAATAGACCCATAGTTTTGTCTAATTGCATATAAAAAAAGAGACAAATAGATAGTCTCATTTGTTTTCTCAAATCAAAATCTTTTAATAATAACATCACATTAAAAACTTAAAAAATAATAAAGCAATAGGCATAATGTACACAAATGTGACGTTACGAGTTGGAATACCACACTGCTTACTTTGAGGTTGCTCGACTTAAGCTAAGCTGGTTTTCAATGGTCACTATTGTTATTTAAATCTAAATCTTTATCTAAAGACAGTAAAAACGTCAGTTCTCTCTTGTTTTTCGAAAGACACATTTAGATAGGTTCCTCTACTCTAGTATTATAACTGGATTGGTCTCTAAATTTGTTTCATTTGAAATTATTAGACTATTCATATATATTTGTAGTTTTAAAATAAATTGCATTCAAAACTTTATTTGAGAAACAAACCGTCTCTCAATCTTTTTTCATTCAAATATAATATTAATTTTTCCTTTTTATTTTACATAATGAATTTTTAATATTTAATTGAACAATTGAAAGTAAATTTAAAACAACCAAAAAATAAATTTCCGCAGATCTTGAATTCTGGCAACACTATGACAACAGAGGATATAGTACAACGAATAATTTGCCACAGACTTGAATTTGAAGAACGAAACTCGCGTAAAGAACAGAAGGAAATTGTTGCTATGAAATTAATACAGAAAGAGCACATGAAACAAAATGGAAACTGTGAAGGTACCAAAGGGTATGCAGTGTAAAATTCAAAATTATAACAATTATTTTATGTCATCTATTAACAAAAGTGATCTATACTAAAAAAATTTAAAACCCTATTGATTCATCGTTAGACGCTTTTTCATGCCTGATATGAAAGATTTAATTTATTTACAAAAAAGAGGAAAATGTAAAAAATAAATCATTAATAAAAATGGTTCAGCTTATTATTGTGTTAGGTCACTTTTGTATTTAATTTATATAAATAAAATATATTAAAGTTTTGTAAGTGTATTTAAAGTTTGTTAATGTTGTAAAAATTTTGTGCATCTTTGTCAAATATTCTAGAAGCAAAATTGTTGTAGAACTTATTAATACTACAACTAGATTGTTTAATTGTTTATCTTAAAATCTATTATTAGCAATTTTATTATTTTTTATTCTATTGACTATTAAGAAAATCAATTAAATGGTAATTAATTTTTTTTATTATTCTTAGGGAGGTCATTCCAATATCATCATAAATCACACATTAAACCATCATAAATGTGTTGTATGTACCAATCGATTTTTTACACACAGGATTTCCAGTTTGTTATCTTACAATACCCATGTCGTGGAACTAATAAAAAAATGCATGGAACCATATTTTTGGTTGCGGCGTATTTTTGGTTTGGTTCGGTTTCGGAGTTGGTGGGTTAGGGTATTATTTTAATAGTAATATTGCATGTACTATTTAAGTATCAGAATTTCAGGTGTTACCAGATTTTACCGTCTTGTTTTTTAGTCACACTCCCTTTAAAGTAATATGTACATTTATAAGATAAATAAAACTTGTATTGTAAAAATTATAAAACATTCTTCAAGGATATTAATATTAATCTGTTGTATTTAACTGCATTTTAAAGAATTGTATATAGTCATTCCAAAATAAACACATTTATCATACTTGCTTATTCGCGTTGTAACATTGTTCGTTATTTAGGAATGTAAAAAATATCCAGAATTACTGGTGTAAACATGTCGTCAACATCAATACTTGGGCATCACCACAAACCGACGATTTACTTTTTCAAACGTGCTAATATGTAAAGTTATAAAATGAATTCGTAAATTGGCAATTCCTCATTATTCTCCCAGTATGTAGGAAATTTACATAATATCTTGATTTACTATTTTCTTGACCCTTGTGTATGTAAAAAATGGTATATGTATATATGAATGAACAGATTATACAGTCATATTATAATTTCTTTTGAATAATTTTTGTATAAGCTTTCATTTTTATAATGTTTTAATTATTACACACCACACAATGTTTATTACCATATACTCATACACCATACAGTGTTTTAAAGTATATCTGTAATCTGTTACCTAAATATGTTATGAATAATTTATAGAATTAGGGTTTACTTTGCGGAAATCCATAATACAAAAGTAATAATGAAATTATTTTATCATTATTTTAAATTCAAATTTCGTTATAACTTTTGTATTTTATCAAAGTTAAAAATTATGAACCTTTTAGCATATTATTTTATTCAACAAATTGAGCAGAAAAAATCATGTATGAACAGGCTAAGACAATTAGTAATACAGGATTTTGTTTATAATTATTATTAATAATGGGGATACAATGTTTTATTGCATATTATACACGATGTTGCCATTAGCGCATGTTTATTAATATAGCGTAGCTGAAGATATTTTTTATATAGGTTCAGCACTTTCTACTCTATGATGTAATCAATAAAACGTTTAATATAAAAACTAAAGTTAATATGCTAAATATGTAATATGTATTTAGTATTAAACTATAAAATTATTGAAATAAAAAAAGTATATTATTTAAATAGGAACGAAGGCACTAACTATGGCGAAAAAATTATTGTTATTTAGTATTTTACACCAATATTGTTATTTTTATGTTTTCCAAATATGTGTTATTGTCATAGTACATATAAATTATGTGTTTTTCTATCGGCGCTTAATGATTTTAACCCTTTCCACCCGGGGTAGTGATTTTTGACGAATTTCCGCTTTTCAACTTTATTATCATAATAAGGTAGGTAAAAGGAAACGCTCAGATTATTTTAAGATTTTTATTGTACCTAGAAGTATTATTTCCAAGACCTAGACTTAAAAGTACCGTCAGGAACTTTGTGTTATTACAATGTTAGGAACTATGATAGAAACTACAAAAATAATGAGATCCAATATTTACTTAGTTATAATTAAATAAATAGGTTTTTAATTACAAATTGACCTCGTGGTATTCAGCAAAACAATTTTTCTTTTCATTTACACACAAAAACACGTTGCAATGAGAACATTTACAATGAGGTTTTGACTGAATCTTTTTCAAACTACAAACCTCACACCTTCCCCTATTTTCTACGAAAGTAGGCCAATGGATGCCTCTATTACCCAAGCGAACGTCTTTTATAGTAGAGTACTCAGATATTGTTTCAAGACAGACCTACCTTTAAATTTAATCATAGATTCATCTACACTCAGTTCGCGAGTACCATTATAAACCTCTTGAAATTTTTTATTGAGTGCATCAATCATCAATCTAATTTTATACAACTTATCTTTGCAGTCTCTAGGCTTTTGGGAGTTATCATTGCAATGCAGATGATATAAAATAATAGCAAATCTGTCTCTGGGCATTGTTTTGTAGAGAAGTGCATTGTTGAGATCAGATGCCGAAGAGTAATGGTCTCTCCACGCCGGACGAGTATTGTAACCCATAAAAAAGTTCATACCCATAAATGTTAGAAGTTCCTCCTTTTTTAGGTTCAATACTTTGCCTCTCTGAGTAGCATAAAGGTTGCTTTGGTACACAATATTATCAATAATATCTTCAATCAATACTAAAAATATATCAGTCGGGGTGTTACAGTGAGCAAAGTAGTCTTCTATTACTCCAGTATCTAGAACGTATTCCGGTAAAATTGTATCTAGGTCCTTCTTTTTCCATTTACGGTTTGGTTCAGGTAATCGCTGATTAGTTCTGTGTGAGGACGTATTTGCAGACGGTAGATCAGTCAGAACACTAGATCCAGGTATTGGTGATGGTGGTACCTGATTTACAGGGCACTCCAGTTCAACTTGTTTTGAAGGCGATGATGGCGGATCTTCGGCTAAAATATTTTCTAGAGCTCTTTCAAAAATCTCATCGAAGCCTATTGGTGAGGGTAGTTGAATATTGTCCACTTCATCATCGGACACACCTGCATCAGACTCTTCGTTACAGTCCGGAATCTCTTCTAATAGCAGGGCTTCAATTAGAGCAGTATTCTTAGTAATATCCATCTCAATGGCTAAAACAATAAAAAAATAGCTCAGAAAAAATAATAAAAAGAAAAAACAATAATGTTTGATAAACCAAAATACCTACTTCATCGAGTATGTGTATTATCAAAGTTCATGATTTTTTAGACTAAAATCACCTGACGGTACTTTTAAGTCCTCATCAGTTTTTATCAAATATTCTTATAAAATAAAGTGACAATATGTTATACCAGCTTTTATAAATGTACTCCGTGATATAAACAACGTAATTAGTAAAAAAAAATAGTACTTACCTATGATATTCTATTTATAAACATTTTACAATTACACCGCACAGTAAAGAGAAAAAATGTCCGACCAGTTGTAACTCGCTGTTCAAATTTCTCGGCAATGTCGCGCGGTAATACAAATAACGCGCTGTGATTGGCTTACGGAAACGGTACTCTAAAGGAACGTCAGTTGTTGTTAACATAAAGTTATTTCGTACTTAAGTTATTAGACGAAAAATGTGGAGGTACTTCTAAGTACCGTAAGGAGGGAAAGGGTTAAGCAAATAGTTAATCATGTAGTCAATTTTTAGTTAAAATTTAGTATTTTGTCGTAACAAATATGATGAGGATGTTTAATTTAGACTCAATTATATTAGTAACCTTACCTTATTAGTACCGATCTTATAATTTGAGGAACTAAATGTCTAAAACATAGATATTTAACTTCATATACTGTCTATATTGTACAGTAGTTTTATAAGTTTTGTGTACAAATTTTATGTATTTATTTCTTTTAGAATGTGATCATTCTGAACGTAATGTTTAATATATTTGCGCATTATATGAAATTATAACTATCAACAAAAAGGCTCGTTATCATCATTCTGTCCTTATCCCACCGACCCTACTTGGACTCCTGTCCCACAACATGTTACAAACATGTTGTCGCATTATTTATCTACGTATTTTTACGACCGGCCGCCTGCCTGACATCACCTTATCTTAGTCGTACTTAACGACACCTCGGTAAGAAAGAGGGTGGTTGGTCTATTCCACTTAACCGGATACCACACGGCAGGTCGACTTACCTTAGTCGCCTTTTACGACACCGATAAGAAATGAGGGTGGTAGTATTCTATTCAGCCAGATACCACACGGCGTATCAAAAAATAGGCTCGTACTATTTTATAAATCAACGATATTGTTCCTTTATATTTATGCAATAATAAAAAGCAATTTCCTCAAAAGTCAACTCATTTACTCTTTTCCAACAACTCAATGGCGACAATGTTTTTTTATATAATCGACCAAGTATATCAAGTGTAAAGTAAATTAAAATTTTCTTGGGTTCCTTCTTTGAAATGATTTTCATACTATGCAGGCCATTTGGGAATACTACGAGTGTTATCAACGCAGTTTTGAAACGAAGTCAATGATTTGCGTTTAGATTTTCTATGATTTTCAAAAACTACACTTTTTAAATTTTTTTTATTGAGGGTTAATTTTAAATTTATTAAAGCAAAATGATATTACAATTATTTATGTATCATGGAGCACTGCAAATATTTCTAAATTAACTTACATCTTTTGTTATTTCGAGAAGAATGATAATTATAGCATTAAGCAAAATTTAAAGCTGAATGTAGAGAACTATTTCATATAAGCAATATTGTCTCATCAATAGAATATTTATTTGTATTAGAAATCATTCATATAGAATGAAATCCAACATAATGTACTTTCATATTTAGGTAACTCAATAACTTAGCAGTCAGTAGCGTAGACGACATCTCTAGAAGTTTAACAATGACTATGGTCTTGTTTATTGCGGTATGGCAACATATAACAACATCAAAATTTCAAAATTGATGGGAATATTTTGTCTGTGTTCAAAATAAGCATGGGTATGATTGCTATATAAGAATCATATTCGTTCCACGATATGATCGATTGTAATCACGTGATCATACACGCTATTGCTAATTCTATTTGAATACAAACAAATGTATTCTTTATGTCGTATGCAGTGTATAGGACATAAGGACTAAATTTGTTCGTATAAGAAATGCTAATGCTGCTAATTCTATTTGAATACAAACAAATGTATTCTTTATGTCGTATGCAGTTTATAGGACATAAGGACTAAATTTGTTCGTATAAGCAATCATTTAGTCCATTAACGTAAATAATAAAATAGCGGATAGCGTTTTTGCTAATCAATGTTGCTAGGCAAAATTATTGTTATTTCAAACAAATGTAATTCTTTTATCTTATATAATACGGTCGATAATTCGGGAAGATGACGCACTTTTACGTTATTCCAACTGAAACTATATCCTAGAAATATCGACCGTATTGAATACGATTTAAGAATTACATTTGTTTGTAATAGCGAAGAAATAGTAATATTATAGCGAATAGCTGAATAATATAATAGCGGAAAGCGTTTATGCTAATCAATATTACTGGGTGAAATTATTGTTATTACAAACAAATGTAATTCTTAACTCCTTTATAATACGGTCAATATTTCTAGCTTATAATTTAAGTTGGAATAGCGTCTTCTTTGGAACAAACAAATCTTGTCTTTATTTTTATTTATTTATTTATTTAACCCACGTTCCTTTGCATGTGTTTTTGATCAATATCAGTGAATTAGTCTCAGTATTAATTTATTATTTTACTTTTTCCTAGAATATCCATAATTTTGTATAGCAGTATAGCAGTTACTCTAAAACTCATTAGCAGATGATGCTATATGAAAAGTTTTTCATATCATGATCATTAAGTGATTGATGATTCTGTCCATGCCTAGTTCAAAATGGCAGAAAAGTGTAGAATGATTGTATACCTATTCTATCTTTATGCGACAATAAAATAGTGTGTGACGTGGTGCGACGGAATTTTAGTGAAATTGCAATTTAAAACGACGTCTCTTAATGGTTTTAACCAGAGTTGAAAAAGATACCCACCATCTAGATAACAGGTAAGTTATTTTACTAAGCCGCGCATTAGGTACAATCTGCTGACTTATATCGAAATATTTTTATATTCGAAAAGTGTAATGCAAAATTAATTTCTTCTTAAACATTTACAATTAGTCAATATGTCGAGACGTAGTAATCTGATGTATTTTGAATCATGTTCTTATTATTATCGGCAAGTAGACACTGCGTATTAGAAGCAAGTTATAATTATCGACTAGAGTAATTCTTGCTGTTGTTTTATTCTTTTTACAAGATTCTGATCAATCAGCCAATTTTGTATAAAAAAGTCCGTTAGATTCTGAAATATATTTTTATATTCTCTAAAGAGTTTGTTTAGCACGCCGGCCGTTATCTACCTTCAAAACAATAATTCGTTTGAATTTTTCGTAATTAATATTAAATTATAGCGTTTTGATGTTACCAAATCGATCGGAAACCTTGGATTACAGTGATATAGGTATAAGATTTGTTCAAATAAAGTATTTACTTAAATTTTAGGACAATAATTGTATAATTGTTTCAGTTGACTGAAATAAACACTATCTTATATAATACGAAACAGTAAATTATAATAAAATATACCTCTCTGTTCTTTGGATATATTTCTTCTGGGTTTGTTTTTTTTATAGAATATTGATTTATTAAAACCACATTTTAAAAAATCATAAAGATGTGATTTCTAAGTTAATAGAAATTTTATATTTTAAATTAATGTGCTTTTGCAATAATTAACTTTTTTCCTATTCTAACAGTAATTTCAAGACTACTATTGTTACTGTTATTATTAGAAGTGCAGCATAATCATGAAAATGTAATGACAGTGTGGCCAATTATTTATTATACACTCATTGATTGTTATTTGCAAAACTCACCTTGGCTAATTACTCACTAGACAAATTTAAACTGCTAAACGTTTTTTTTTAAATTACTCATACTCCTATTAAAATAATTATTTGCATAATCAAACAAATATATTTCTACATCTGACGCTTGATAAGTTGTCCTTAATATTACTTTTACTTATTTTCTTAAGAGTACTATTATATAATAAGATTGTTGTAAATGATGACAGTCCTGTCGGACTGTCATCATCTGACAGTCCTGTCGGACTGTCATCATCTGACAAGCAGAGTACATAATACAATCTATACAATAAATTAACTTTTAATAATGTTTGGGTATATAACTTTTAAAACTAAACTAAACTAAACTGTAATACTATTTAATATTTCTCCTGTCCTTACCCCACTCTAAGTGGGGTCGGCACAACATGTTACAAACATGTCACATGATTTGGCTACGTATTTTACGACCGGCCGCCTGCCTGACTTCACCTTACATTAGACGTATTGTACGACACGTCGGTAAGAAATGAGGTTGCTCTATTCTACTCAGCCGGATACCACATGGTGGGTCGACTTACCTTAGTCGACTTTGAAGACACCTCGGTAAGAAATGAGGGTGGTAGTATTCTATTCAGCCGGATAAACTGTAATACTATATAACTTTTATTGATATTAGATTTGTTAAGTTAACCGCTATGATTTATTGCTCTGAGTCTAGTTAGCCAGCAAGCCATATTTACGTAGTATTCTAGACCCTCAATAAAAAATTACCAATTCTTATCTAAAGAATCTTTTTTCTTTTCTTATCTTTACAATCTGTTATAGATCCATTAGCAATTCAATTCTTCAATAGTCTCTGACATGAAAGAGTAAATAACAAAAATATTACTTAATATAAACAATACTCTTTAAATATTAACTTTAATTTATGTACCTCTAATTATACACCTTTTATTTTAAATATACTGTATTTCAGTTTACTAGAAACAGGAAATGTTAAAGTTTGTTATTTAAATTTTTTTTACATGTTTTGAGGGCATGGGGGTGATTAAATTAATTATATTTCAGTTTAAATAGAAATATATTTCATACAGGCTCTCTAAATCTGTTTGGTACCATTATGTAATTGTGGCTTATGAAAAAATTCTTAAGACTGATTATAGCTTATCAGATTCTACTGGGGAAAAACTATTTATAATCTATATTTATGTTTGGCACCTTCACCTTATACAATTTCAAGTAGAAATGTTATACAAAATGTATATCATCATCCTCCTGCCCTTATCCCACTCTAAGTGGGGTCGGCACAACATGTTATATACATGTTGCCACATGATTTTGCTGAGTTGTAACGACCGGCAGCCTGCCTGACGTCAACTTACATTATTCGTATTTTACGACACCTCAGTAAGAAAGAGGGTGGTCTATTCTACTAAACCACATACCACACGGTGGATCAACTTACCTTAGTAGCCATTTACGACACCTCGGCAAGAAAAGAGGGTGGTACTATTCTACTCGGCCAGATACCTCACGGCTATACAAAATGTATAATAGGATAATATTGAAAATCTTTCAACCCAACTATCAATTCTAGTTGGTGGGGTCAGCCTTTCTGATCCTTCCCTTCCACTTCACCCAATCTTGGACATCACTGTAAAATTGCATACGCTCAAACTTTAGCTCTACTTCTTTACATCTTGTCTTTGGTGTCCCCACTAGTCTTTGATCTGGTATGCAAAGCTGCAGTGCTAAAATTCTAACGTAGTCAGGTAGCTTTCTCTTGACTTGTTCATACCATCTCAGCCTTACATCTTGTCGGCGATATCGCACTCACTGAGGCTTCCTCGCAGATAGCATTGAAAATATATAAAAAATATATATATAGAAAATAATTAAGGAACAACCTTTGTGTAGTAAAAACAAACAAGTATAGAAATAATTTTCAGTGCCATCATCATCATGTTTATAAACTAATACAAGGTTGTGACATCGCTGTGTCTTTTGGGTGGAATAGTCCAGAATAGGAGCTGATCACCCGCCCTGCACCGACAGGCGTCCCCGAAATTAGATAGACATCGCTGTAGCTATTTCTTGATTTACATGCATAATGAAGTTTTAATAAAGTGTCTTACATGTTGTCTCATTAGTAACAAACCAATGTGTGTTTATATATTATATAACCATTTGGCAATATGAACACCAAATTTAAGAATGGAAGGGTTAGAATTTAATAAGTAACATCATTTTAGTATGCAAATATTACTAATACTTTTAATAGAGAAACTCTTAGATATGGTTCAACACAGATTTAATCACCTATTGCATCACTATTGTTATTATATTATATTTGGTTATCATTAAAAAAAATTAAACAGTAAATTTATTGTGCTAACTGCATCAATGTTTTAGTCAAATATTCCTAACTTTGTATTTGTTTCTGTGTGGAAAGAGAACTGAAATCTTCAATCAAAATTATCTTTTGCATTTCATTATTACAGCTAGTAAAATCTTAATTGTTAAGATCAGTGGTTGTTTGTGGATTGTAAATAATATGGTGCAGTATGAGCATTAGTTTATAATTGCTTGATTGGTTTTTTTCAATGATTTATCTTTTGGAAAAATAAAAATACATACATGATAATACAAAATGTTTATTATAAGACCAAATGTATCAAATCATACATAATGTTCAAGCTGTTGATATCTGTGCTCTTTCAAAAATTTATGAAATGGGGTTGTAGTAGTTTAAAAAGTCGGTCGTTAAGGCAGTGTGGCATAGTAAAGGCTGTGATGCGCGGGCGCCGTTCATCGGGAACACTGCAGTTCGAGCTGTGACTCACGGGCTCCAAAAATAACTTGCAAATGGGCGCCGCCTACCGGCCGGGGCGGGCGGATTGATCAGGCTCAGTGGCAACCGAGCCGCTAAAGAAGCGGTCGACCAGCGCGTGAGCCCCGTACTGTCACGGGTGGTGGCGGCGCCGGCGCGGGATGCGCCGCCATGCCGGTACGACACCGCGAACTCGGCGACGAGCTCGCAGCCCCGGAGCCCAAACGCTGCAGGCACTGCGACGGTACGGCATCTTTATTCCGTTAGCGGCAATCGTATGACCAAAATTCTTTAATAAAAATTATTATTAAATAATAACAATGATGATGTTCTAACAATCAAATGGTGCTTTGATACTGCAACCATTACAGTTCCCAAGATCCCTCCGTCTAAAAGATTAAGTATATTTTATGGCTTCATCCATTTTCTTTTGAAAGCTAAAAAAGTGTATACCTATAACTAACAAAACACATTCCCATTGCTTTTTTTTATTGCATAAAGAAATCGAGCGATTCCGAATTGCCAATTGCGATGTCTTTCTTTTTGGGACAATTAAACAATCCTAACTTTTTGTTTGTTATCTTTCAGTGAATTAACAGATTATTTTCTCGCGTGCAAGCGAAAAAGGCAATATTATTTTTGTTGGCTCTCAAGGGTTTTCCTTTGGTTTGCACATCTGGTTCGAACCACGTGTTCTGTTGTTTACATAGATTATTGGTCCTATAAATTAGTACGATTTTTCAATATGACTGTTTGTAGCCGGAAATAAAGTATAGCATTTACATTTCAATTATCATGAAATTATAGTTTAGTTCGTAAAGGGGCTTTTTATCTTATCTGATAATCCAGTAATCGATATTACACACGTTAAACACTTCTCAGAAGGTATTAATGAACAACGCATGTAATGTTTAAACTAAAAATAACATTAAAAAAATAGGATTATTAAAAATAATTAACATAATATATTTACCTCTTCTAATTTATTGTATAGCAACATTTCTTTTTATACAAAAGTGAACTAATGTAGAAATTATACAATTGTCTTATTAGTAGATATTTACAATTATGTTAATCGATAACTTTGTAGTGCATCGCATATTTTTATATTTATTATCGAGAATGTTCATTACGAATATATTTATTCGTTAATTGTGAATTTAAAGTCTTGCATTCATTTGGAGATTAGATTTAAAACTTCGTAATATCAGGATGGGTCAACATCGTTCTGTAGATACTATGTATACTATAAGAAATCTTTGGAGACAAGGTAAATTATAAATCAAAGAGCCTGACGTTGACAAATATGCTTGCATTAACTAATGAACATTAAACGCATTAGAAGTTAATGATAATATTCGTAAATAGCCTTCACCGAGTTACAGTTCGTAAGCTTGACTGTTTATAAAAGCATATACGATTTTTTTAAATTGTAAGTACCGTACGCTTTTCCATACATTTGCACTAAATTTGAATAGAGGCGTGATGATAAACTGGATACACTAAAAAGTGAAGGCAGCCGTGCAAGACGCGCAATCTCGTTAATTAAACTCTTCTTTAATCTCTAACTGAATAATACATCCGGCCGCACTTATTTTGTAACTATTAGATAAACATGTGAAATATTTGTATGTTTAAAACGTGAGTGAGTCACGTACCGTGATACGTCATAGATTCATTTTCCCAAACAGGATTTACTCCTGAAGTTCCTAGGTTAATTGATCAGCTTGTACAAATTCTCAATTAGAAATTGTACCTTCTGGTCGAGTTAATTCATTAGCTCGGGTAAATGATGGTGAAGATCTACCGAGACAGCCATTTAAGAGCCTATGCAACTTCTCTTCTCACACCTTAACCTTTAATCTTTGGAAGGCTATTAAGCTACAAAGCTATCATTGCGATAGCGTTTTGCATTTGCAATTGCATATTTTGCTTATAGTGTTATTAGACCCTCATGCCATTATGGTTTTTTAAAAGCTTTTATTTAACTTGACTTGTAAGCACGACCCACTTCCTGGTGTCCAATTGAGCTGAAATTTTACATACTGATCCAGCTCCGAGGGCAATTCATGTTTATGATAAGCATGGTCTGATGCTGCTGCCAAAATTGACTTCAGTCGAGCTTCTCAACGGTTAACAGTAGGGACATAAAAAATTGTTAAAAAGCTTTTAACTTGACTTGTTACATCACGTTTACGTTTTTTAATCAGATATGATAAGATCCCTAGACGAACCAAAATTGCCGGTATAGCTTGGTAGTTTCCCCTTAAGATAGATAAACGAAAGGCGCTCATAGGTCCGAGCAGTACACAGGATGGCGTGAAAATCCCTTAATGTCCAACACTTTCATTTATTAGGAAACATTAAGAAGAATAAATGTTACAATGTCTATAATATGTATCAAAACAACATGCAAGTTATTTATCTTTCATACTGCAATAGTTAATAGTGATATAAAAAAACCTTACTATTAATCGTTAATAGTCAACAACTATTAATTTAATATCGAGTAGTGGCTATATTGTTCAATTTCATTACAACTTTCAAAACTTTTATCGAAATATACTTGCATTGTAAACTTTGCCTTGACATGGAATGCTCGAAACTGGTATAAAGCTTAACAGCTAACAAGGCATTTATGCCGACGTCAAAACTGTAGAAAATGTGAAGACTCTCGTTTCTTAACATTCCTCTAAGAGTGCAGACACTTTAAATTTTTGTTTATATATGAATATTAAGTCATTTCATAGTAAAACAAAAAACTCGGTTGAACTATTCTTAATTACATTACGGTAGTCTATTAACGGTAACGAACTGCAAAGCGTGAAAGGTAGGTACAATAAAATGCTAATTTGAGGGGCGTCGATTCCGACTAACGGCTTGGTTAAGGAAGTAAATTTTGCTTATACCATGCCCTGAGGGCCAATTGCCTCTACATATTGAATGGTGATGTAGACTAAAATATATATCCAGACAAAAATGTTTTCTATGCTCATCGACATACGATTAGAGTAAGCATAAAACGAGTAAAATATATTATGGGGCATAACTCTCTAAACCACGACACTGATTTTTATGAGCGTAAAAATTTAGATTTTGTATATTTTGCAACCTTAACACCGTGATGGTCTGCTCCATAGTCCTACACAGCGCTTCTGTCTCTGCGTAGCTCTATCTTTGCCGCTCTTGCGCGGGGCACAGAGAATTTGGCTATCTGTATAAATAATGTTGAGTTATCAGACCATTTCTGGAAAGGTAACCTGCATCATCTAGTACCCTGCCGTGGGTCTTGTAAGCTTAGAAGCTTACTCACCCACTACGGGACCTTGAACAAAGGTATTCCTGGGATTTTCAAAAGACATACAGATTTCGCAATATATTTATTTTTCGAAAAGCCCATGATTAAGTGGGATTATTATTTGAGCAAATAATTGACTTCCTGTGAATCTACGACTCCTATGACCACCCAATATTACCGTTTGATCATCAGGCTATTTGGAGTATGATTGTTTAAATACACATAGTATTTAAACAGTAATACTCCAAATATTTTATTTCAATTTTATAAATGTCATCGATCAAATAAAAAAAAAACAAAAGTAACGATTTATTGAATAGGATTACCAAAGCTTTTTGGTTCGAAAAAGTCCACGAGGCATGGTATGGAAGTGAGTAAACTGACGAAAAGACGTTACAAAATTGAACTCCTTAAATAAACTGAATGATCGTAAACAAATATGAATTTTCCTGCATCGCATACTTGTCTCTTGCATAATTAGGGCAACAGCGCGATTCCTCTTAACGCGCTTTGCAATGCCCATAATGTTACAACTTTTAGTATGTAATGTGTTCTAATTTGGCTCCAATGACTGTTGTTTTCAATCATCCTGTATTTGTTACGGATTTTTTGTATCCTTTTGTTGTTTATATTTCGGATTCTTAGATTTACGTGCGTCATATTTTCAAATAAAAATCATTCTCCTGCCTTCTTCAACTTCTAAGCGTGGCCGGCACAATATTTTTCCACCAATTCTCTCCCATCACTCGTCAACTCTGGCCTTTTTATTTGTATATAATTCACAAAATCCAAGCATCTCTTTTTCGATTTCCTTCTAGGCACATATCCATTCACATAGACATTTAGCACTCGTTTGGTCAAATAATTTTCATCTTTAATTATATGTCCTCTTGTCTCTATCCCACTCCAAGTGGGCAAAACGTGTTATAAACATGTTTGATTCCGGATATTACACGGCGGCTCAACTTAGTCGACTTTTACGACACTTCGCTAAGAAATGAAGATGGTCTATTTTACTCAGTCGGATACCACACGGCTAGTCTACTTACCTTAGTCGCCTTTTACGACACCTCGGTAAGAAATGAGGATGGTCTATTCTACTCAGCCGGATACCTTATATGTCCATACCATCCTAATCTAAAATTAAATTCAAATATTTACAGCTATAAGTTGATAAGGTTATCGAATTAACACAATAACCGCCCTCAACCTTGTTCAACTTGACCCATGCTGATCCGACAAACTTACGATGATCTGTTTTGTGAAGGCTTTGACTTTGATTCAGTTTTTTTCTTATATTCCACATAATATATGGATGAATATCCATATGGATTCCACTTTACGGCTTACATGATTTACAAAATATTTTATAAATATGGTTTACTTAACTTTTATAAACTATTTATAACTACAAAATACTTTTGATTAGGTATAGTCTAGAGTTGTTATTATACAAGTAGAAACCGCGACTTCGTTTACGTCAACTTCATTGTTAAAATACCTTTATACAAAAGTGATGATAAAATTATTTTACCGTCTGTCTCCATGTCTATTAAGCTTTTAAGGATGTCCCCCTAAATTAAAGGTAAACTTGAAGCTAAATAGACCAGGCTAATTAATATATACGATAAAAAAATTCCAATATTGCTTCGGGAAACTCAAAAAAACATTCAATTAAGCGGGTGATTATATAAAAAAATTAAATACGGACATAATTTAAATCGTCATTTTAGAAGTCTATAGAGATTTGCAATCCTATGAATAAATGTTTAAATTAAAAATAGCTTTTCTAAAGTAATTCTAGACTATTCTTTATGGTCTTTAACGATCCATATAATGATTGTAGAATATATAAGTTTTTTTTAAAGATTGTATTATATTAACACTTCTAATTCAAGACGACTGGATTTGGTTGAGTCAGTGAAGGTCTGTGTTTAAGAAACCTTGATCGAGTTTGTCGACCACAATGTGTTCATAACATAATCGTTTATCTGCTCAGTTCTAGACAACTCCGCTTAATATTTATAAATATATTTATGATTCAGTTATTTCTTTATAAAGCTGTGATAGCCCAGCGGTGAGACTGTGCCACTCTTTCGACGGGGATCAGGAGTTTAAACCCCGGGAAGGCACCAATGAGTTTTTCTATTAAAACTTATGTATCTAATTGATAATAGTAATTTATCAAACGCTTTTCGGTAAAGGGTTTTCCTTTATCGTGAGGAAACTTGTATATCTTTAGAGCATTCTGGGGATATGTGTAACCTACTAATCTGCATTGAAGCAGAGTGGTAGGACTTAACTCCAAACCTTCCTCTCCTAAAACGGCCGTTACTGGTTCTGTCTTGGTTTAATTAAATATGTAGTAACTGGTTAACGGAGCCTTCCTCGATAATTTTATTAAAACATATAAAAAAATGCAATTAAAAAAATAATCAAAAGGCTGGTGATATCTGGGACTTCATTCCAGGATTTTTCACTTCTTTAGTCCGTCCTTTCCCGACTGAGCTATCAAAATTTTTCTAAAAATGACAGCAAAATTAACCTTTACATTCTATTTTTTTTTTAGCTTTTTTTCAGTGCCCGCAAGCAAGTATAAAACGACATTTATTTTAATGAAACCTAGATGGATCGTATCGCCTTCGAAACATATTAAATAAAATATTAAAGATATATAATATCATTAAATTAAATTGTTATAAAGAAGCTGGATTCATTAACTATGCGAAATTATTTTGATTATTGTGATAATGAGTGTAAGGATGTTTTATTATTTTTTTTATTTGGTTAAAATAATAATAAATGGTTTGGCAAAAAAACTTTAATTTTAAAAAGCGTAGGTGCGTGATATCAGTTGTCGTAAATTTTTTATCGCCAGCTATTTGTAAAGGTCGAGTCATAATGAAATTAAGTCGACGTCAACCATTTTACATTTGTTTTTCTCACAACTCTGATCTTTATCTAGGAAATTGTGAGAAAAACAAATGTTTTATGGCCACCACTTGGAATGATCTCGTAATAAATGGATATAACTCAGCCGAATCGTCAAACCTTATATAAAATAAATAATAAAGGTTAACTCGATTTTATCGCGATGCGTTCCGTATGTTTATCTAATATTTTGTATCAATCGTATCAAGTTTCAAAGGCTTTTAGTCAATGAGAAATTTTTAGTATTTTCTGCTTTTTAATATTTTCTTTGTTTTACAAATATGCTTTAAATTATGTGTGAAATCACTCAGAATATCCTGGTACAAATTTGAGTTTTCTAGGTGTAGTCTTTTAGTTTTTAAATTAAATTTACTCCCTAAAGGAAAACTTAAAAGGGATCCTTTTTAGGAGGATCGTAATTTTTCTAGAAATAAATTTTTTCACTCCAACTTAATTTTTTTAGCAATCGCGTTTTTAGTTATTCAAGCTAGTTCTATTTTTCATGTTAGACGGACACAGTCTACTTCAGACGTGTCTAAAATAAAACAAAATATATTTTCTTTGTTACACTTCTTCCCTCTATTCATCAAAATCATGTTAGTGTATTTGACGGCGAATCGTAGGTACTTGACGTACTGGACAGATTGGTCGGACAATAATATTTTATGTAGTTTTAAAATTGCGGTGGATGACCAGGATGTCGCATGCTTTAGTCAGTTTGTTTTGACGGCTTGAAATATTGTGGCGCATGATAGTGGACACTCATGCCAATGATAGGCTCTTTTCAAGACGGTAATGACCCGATATTTATATGTCATGTTGAGATAGTTTTGTTCCTACGGCTTATATGTGTGTGAGTGTGGAATATTAAGCAAATGTAATATTGATATTATTCTTAGGACATTATGGCAGTACTGAAGTTTGATTGATTGATATTCATGATTACGACACCTCGGTAAGAAATGACGGTGGTATTGATCTATTCAGCCGGATACTACACGGCATGGCTGGTATTATTTAGACATATTGGTTTAGTCATGCTATTTCCATTCACCGTTTTAAAGTTATGATAGTCCAGCTGTGAGACAGTTTGACATTTTCGAGGTCGCCACGGGTTCAAACCCCGAGCAGTCACCGATGTGTTTTTCTGTTAAAACTTATGTGCATTATTGATATGTTCAATTAACACGTGTTTTTCGGGAAATGTAAAAGTAAGTTGTAAGTTGACCTACATATTATATCTAGCTAATTTTAGGGACACGTGTAACCTTCCAACCCAACCCAAGTTTGATCCAACCTGTCTCTCCATGAAGAGAGGAGGCCTAAGCTTAGTAATGGGATAGTAACAGACCGTTACTTTGCTTTATAGCGTTTGGTTAATTCTTATTAACATTAAATCAAGTTTTTATATAAAAATAGGCTCAAGTCTGGGGTTTAAGCTGGCCAACTCTCGGTAAGTGTCACATCAGGTGCTACCACCGCTCAGCCATAACTATCTATTATTTAAAAGCTTTTATTTAACTTGCCGTGCATGTATGTGAAGGAGGACTCTTGGAAGTTAAATTTGACCTACTTCCCGGGGTCCGATTGGGCTGACATTTTATATACTGGTCCAGTACGGACCAATACATGCTTATGAAAAGCAGGACTTAATGCTCCTGCCAGGAATTCAGGCCTGCCTGAAATTTTGTAAAAAGCTTTTTCAACTTGACTTGTATATATTTCATGTACGAATGTATGTTGCATTAGTTACCTTGCAATAGGTTGCCGCTTTGTCTCATATTCTAGTCAGGTTGTTATGACGTCGTGGTGCAATGTGGCAGGTGGCAATTCACGTAATTCTCCAATGTCGATCATTGTTGATTCCGGTAATGATCCGATATTTTCTTGTCATTTTAATATAATGGTGTTTTTATCTTAGCAACACACTAATGTTGATTGGACAGTCTTCGCGTTGTTTTGAACTATAAGATTTCATTTATTTAACATTCGAGGCAAGTTAAAAAACTAATTAAAACTTCAATGTAAACTATTGAATCATTGGAGTTTGTGTCTATTTGGGGACAAATTTTTCACACTTTTCTTTCTTTTCAATTACATTTTCTGGCATTAAAATATTTATAAAAAAATCAAATCAAAATAATCTTTATCTTTTTACAAACACTCTTGAATCGTCAAGGTCAACGTCAATCGATTTAATAAAGCTACAACTAGTTCAACCTGCTACCTCAATGTTTAATCAATTTCAGCAATCTGTTTCCTTAATTGTCATTAGTTTGTTCTTCTACCATGGAGTGGCTGCTTAGGGATGTAATCCGCCGTAAATTTGTTTTTATGATAGTTTTAAGTTAATATTTCACGAGCAAGAATGTCATCAGTAATCGCGCTAACCCTTATTATTATATAAAAAAATGTCTTTTAATTCGAAATTTAAGAAAGACGTTTTACTGCCCCTCAAAGTTGTAATTCTTTAAGCAATTACAGCATTTTACGTGCGCACTTTTGTGCAGAAAGTATAAAATTATAAAAAGGCACATAATAAACAAATTGTGAATTATTTTTATGGTTAATTTTTAGTGTCCAATGAACTTTAATAATTAAAAAAAATGTGTTAAAATCTAGATTTTTATTAGAATTGTTATAAGTTGAAATTCATGATTTAGCTGAGAGTAATTAATTCTAGACTACAGTAAGAAATATTGCGACTGCTTGTTTCATTACTTGCTTTGAAATATTACTATATAACTTTGAATATATTAAAATTGTCTGTGTCTATGATACAGAAATATTTATGCCATAATAATGAAACGACCTTATACACGACTTTTACATGCAAATATTTGTTTTAGGTTTTGTTTAGTTTTACGTGAAACTTTACAGCCGCGTGACTTTAATGTGTTTCTAGAAACAAGAATTCCTTTACCTTCTTGTTCACTGAGTGAAATACTCGTATTACGCATAAATTATAGTTTGGCGTACTAACATAAGTCTTCATTGACATAATGTTTTGTCAGATCGTAAATAGGCCGTGACTGCGATGATTTTCAACGCTTTTGATGACGGTTCTAGTATAAAAGTGAATTTCCATCCAAGAAAATGAATCTATTTATGCAACAAGCGTTGGCGTATGCGTTGTAGGTAATTCTGTCGTACATAAGAAAGGAATGTTTGTTTAGAGGAATCGCAAACAAACTCATTATTATTTCCAGAAATGAAACACGGTAAACGTTGTGTAATTAAGCAGCTGATGTTTACGAAATATAATCTACCTATCCATCGTTTCGATTTTCGACTGCCACAACACTACGCGGTACAATATTTATTTGTAAGCAACAATTAAACGTACGTATTATTAGTGTACATTAAGTTTCAAATAACACCTTTTACTATTTAAGGATATTTATACATTTATTAAAAAAAAAATTAAAGGTATTAATTGTCCATCATTGTCTATCATGTGACCAAACGAGTGTTAAATATGAATGTTGCTATGTTCCTAGAGGGAGGCCTATAAAGAAATGATTGGATTGTGTGTATAACATGCATATACAAGGAATAACGTCACAGTTGATGATAGGAAAGAAAGAAAGAGAAAAATTTGTTGTGCCGCACCGTCTTAGTAATGATAAATGGAAAATTGTTTCATCAAAGAGTTTTTAATTCGGAATGAAATGGTTAATTGATTTCATATACTATTGTTTCGTATTTATAATTTTCAGAAGACCAGTCGAATACCAAACCGCTATATTTACAGAGAATTCTCATATTTTGCAAGGATCGCCTTTTGTGGTTTTATTATTTTGAATTATTCTGATCCAATTATTTCATTTATTTGTATCGTTATTATCATATGAATATAACCTATATTCAGTTTCCTTATTTTTAACGTTGCCACGTCAAAGTTGTTGTTTATATTGTTGTGATTGTCCCGTGTTCAAGACAGTGTTGAGCAGTTTATGGGCGGCAGTTAAATATACCCGTCTCGGTTTGTCACAAATAGAATTTTGGCACTGACTATCTGTTGTTGTGTAATTCATGTGTAAACCACTTGTAGAATTTTAACTATGTTGTGTTCACATTCCATTTGAATGATAAATAAGGAAAATTTATAAATAGTAACATCCTGTTAATGACGCTCCAATAATGTTCCAGTTTTTTATTGAAAGAAAGGATTTAGTTCACAATCCATTATTATGTACCTTCTCAAGTACGTTCGGTACTTAAATTTTGCGGTCGCAGGATATGCTACCTATGCTAGTTATATTTAATTCATATCTAAAGATCCTCATTCCCAAAAGACTCCCAGGTTTCAACAGTATGTGTTATTATTCAAGTGTTTTCTAGAAAAAAACTGATCCGTAACATAATTGTTACTGTTGTGTTGAAACTAATCTATAAATAATCCTTATTTTATTCCCATTGTTACTAATTTTATGTAAGTTTTATAATAATTTTCATTAATCGCCTGTATTCTGTATTCATTTGCTCATGATAGCAGTCGGCTTAGTTGTATTTGAAGAGGAAACTAGTTTAGTAAGTGTAACATACTAAGCTGAAATAATGCCAAATTTTTCAGTTTCTTTTTTTTTCTTGTCCACCTTTCTTTTTCGTACCTCTATATTTTTGTTTTCTTTATTTTACTTGTAAATATAACTTTTAAGCTTATTAGTAATAGTACCTGGTTGATTGAGCCTTGCTCGGTATTCTTTTACAAAACAAAAATAATAACTTCGAAAAAAAAAAAGAAAGAATAATTGGGTAGGTGGGGCTCGATCCTAGGTATTTTCATTTCTCAAGACCACCAGTTCCTCGAATAAGCTACGCTGACTTGACAATATGGTGACCCGCACAGGTAAACGCAGCGTCGGTATAGCCTAGCCCCTACGAGGTGGACTAAGAAAGTCTAAAATGTTGCGGGCAGCCACTGGATCCCAGTGGCATAAGATCCTGTGGTATGGATATGCTGCAGTAGAACCATCGGTCCAGAGTAGATCCATTGGTTGAATAAGATCTTTTTAAGAAATGGTGACATACCTATATTAGTTCGGCAATATAAAACCTATCGCACAGCCTCATTATGTCAACGTACGTTGTTTATTCTATATTCGTGGCATAGATTGCGGAAGCCAAAGGCAGTTGATCATGTGCGAAATGGAAGCGTCACAAACCGAATTATATATAATCAGACCGTAGTTGGGTATATGTGATATCAACTAAGAATATTAATGAGTATATTATCTCAATCAAGGAACAGGTGTATTCTCGTTTTCAATTTAAATTATTTACTTATACTAATTAATATGGATATCGCGTTTATGAAATGCTAATTATATTATTTATCCAAGTAACTGGTAAACGTGGAATATATTCTCATTCTATTTCTTTTATCTTCTAGAGATATTTTTGTGCGGATAATAATTATTATTCGGTTATTTATTATTATTCGGTATATATCTATTCGGTTATTTATGTGGTAAATTTTACGGATTATTTACATAATTAGCCGCTCCAGTAATATTAATAAAGTTTTATCACGGGTTTTATTTGATTTCAGATTAACAGATTTGTACTTAAGTTTGTAATAGCCGCGAAGTCAAAACATACTAGACTTGCCTACACAGAGGTTGTAATTAAGTCTTTAAGATAATTAAGCAGGAGAAGAATGATGTTTAGCTTTGTCTTTCGCCTTCGCGTCATCTTAACCGTTTAAGTTAAAGAACGGTTAATATGTCACTAACGAAGTCACATTTACCACTAGCATGTAAATCCTATGTATTCTAACATTTGTAAAATTTTCCATTGCACACTTTTTTTTCAACAATATCGACGTAGAAATGTAATTAGTGGAGACGTCCTCATTCTAAATCCACCTTGACCTCGTTGTACACTTTTACGATGCTCCATCCAGTTTTTATACTTTTCTTTCTAAACACAACTCATAAAACGACAGGTGGTAGTTTAGTTTGGAAGATAATAAATCTTCATAACGAAAATGTTATGTGACATTGCAGAAACAATCGTTTCGTTCATTAAACCAGTAATTAGGTGTCTTTCTTTAATATTTAAATTAGTTAATATTGGAATTTCGGAAAGGTTTGATTTTCATGAAACTTAGTATGTAAGGGGTTTCGAAGAGCGATACATCGATCTAGCTAGGTAGGTTTAATTGAAAAAAAAATCTATTTATCCGTGTTTTCGGGCATTGGAATAACATAAAAATAGAATGCAATTATTGTCGCACTCTCAGTGGGGACGGCATATATTTTTGTTTCCATTCTCTCCTATTATTCGTTTTAGCATTAAATCATGAATAACATTTTATGCATTTCATTTATTTAAATAGACCACCGTCATTTCTTACCGAGGTATCGTAAAAAGCGACTAAGTAAGACCCGCCGTGTGGTATCCGGCTGAGTAGAATAGACCACCCTTTCTCATACTCCGGCTGACCCCCCCCCTTTTATACTGAGGTATCGTAAAATACGACTGAGGTAAGTTAACGTCAGGCAGGCGGCCGGTCGTAATATAGATAGCCAAAACATTAACAACATGTTTATATAATGTTGTGTCGACCCCACTTAGAGTTGGATAAGGGCAAGAGGAACACAATATTTCATTTATTTAATAAACAAAATTCACGTTAGAACATATGAAGGGAATAAAACTTTCGTAAAAAAATCCGACATATCAATTATCCTAAGGATATATTTTTTTCTGAAATTTCGCAGTATCTACAGATGAACGGAAAAAATTCTGGGAAATGTGCTACGGATAAGAGAGCTCTACCCCAGAAAGGAACATTTACAAGCTACCTGTGTTTTCTAAATATACTATTACCACTGAGATGTAACGCATTTTACACACATTCGAGGTGTGACCGAATAAAATATAATGCCGTTATCGGCGACAGTATCTTGGACTAGTGTCAACTGGCCGCTGAATAACCACTTTCTGTTTCTAGAAATTCTACCTCGTTAGTACTGTATTGCCGTCAAATATGTCTAGACGCCCCATTACTCGTATGACCTTAAATTACAAACCACGCAAAATTATACGATACCAAAGGGTATCAAATTAGGTTTTAATAAGCATTACTTTAAATCCCAAGGTATCGACTGCAATTATGCTAATATTGTTTGTCTCATAGATTCGTATTACGGAATAAACCGCGCCCTATTTTAATTAATACTATAAAAGTAATAACAAAAAATATTTTGTTAATACCTGCGATAAAGTAAATAGAAAATCTAAATGTAGAGTAGACTAGCAGTTTTCATAACTTATACATGCAGGGTACCCAAAAAATACATGCACTACAAAGCTCCTACACCGCCACCACAATACACAAGCACAACACATTTTATATCACACAGTCAACAATCGTTTCGTCCCTCAACCGAAATATCATCAGGAAATACACTCCCAAGACAAATTCGCAATTAAAATGTCTTTACGTCGCAAATATATACTAACTATATACTTATATTTTCTATATTCTCACTCCATTCCCTCGCTCAGCATTTGTCGTAGAAAGTTTTAAATTAGGACGCAAATTTGTTATGACATCCATTAACAATGTTACACGGCTACTATTGGGTCACCTTTAAATATAAGAATAGTACCAAAGTTTCAACATCATAGGGAATATTTTGAAATCACGAGAGGAAATAAACAAAATTCCTCTGCTTTGAATTTTATTGTAGATACATATAAAATTTCGTAATTAGGTAGGAATTTTTGAACGGTTCAATAAATTTTTAGAATGTGAATTAGAAGGAGATAACAGTATTACATCTTATATCTATACGTCTTTTATTACAATAATATTGTACCATGCACATATATACTTTTTTACAAATTTTTACTCCGTACTTTTCTCGCCTATTTAATGAAAATTTATTCTTTGTAACAAGGCCATTGGCGGTATGTGTTTTAGAATCCTGCCAGCTAATAAAAAAAAAGATTTATCATATAGCTATAGTCCTTTTAAAAATTTACTACCGTTGACTAAAGTCGTCTTTCAGTATAGTTAAGATATAAATCTATCAAGCTTTTGTATGCTATTTTGCCATACCATTACCATATCATTCTTCTGGATGCTGGAAAGCTGGATTTCGCTGCATTTTCATAAACCAGCAAAGGTGAAAAAAGAAAAGAAGAAGTAGAATACTTATATTGTACACACAGAACAAAAAAAAAATACAGACATTTATAAACTAAAAACAAATACAGGTACGGCGTAACGAGGCCTTATAGCTGACCAGCGATTTCTTCCAGGCAACCTGAAACGTTTTGGAGCTGAATAAAATAACTGGTAGGATAGTGTACCATAGAGTATATAAAGATAATTAAAATGAATGAAAATGTTAATAGGGTATATCTTTTGTTGACATCTTCATTACAGTTCCATGAAGCTCGTTTCAGAAAGTCAGTCTTATTCAGTCGATTACTTTTATATATCTTGTTTGTCGGATTGTTCCTAGATCAGATTTGATTCTTCTTCTTTTCGTGACTCTTTACTACTATAGGCTGGCCGTTAGCTTACTGTACGCCAGTGTGTCCTCCACAAGATGAAACAATTCTGGTTTGGATTGGCTAAGAAGATCTTTAAATCAAAATTCTGTATGAAATCAGCAACAAGTAATTACCTGCGTGGTCTTTCGCGCCCTTTATTGCCTACTACAAAAAGTGCACAAGAGAGTTTGGCTTTTGTGGACTATAATAAATACAGATATAAAAGTTGCAAAATATATAAATACTATATCATTAATTGTACTGTCATAATAACTCGTAGTCGTAAGCTTCTACGTTAAGCTGTCATAAATATTGATATACCCACGTTTTTAAATAAAGACATCTGTTGCTGTTGTGACATTGAAAGGTATTATCGGGATTATTACTTTTAAAATAAGGCATGGCTCTCTTTTGGGAATATATTAGTTCATTTTGGACTTATTAATAAATAAGAAAAATTATGTTAGGTATAAGCCATGATGGTCGCAGATTTTATGCCTCGACCCAGTTACCTATAGGTTTTTATTAGCTAATTAAAAAAAATATGTGCTTAATTAATATGTACTATACTATACGGTAAAAATATAGCGAGGAAATCTGTAATCCCTACTCACTTCCAATCTCTCTCTGACGTTTGCTTTCCGTAGCTTTGAAGGATTTTTTCAATCATTTATATAAAAGTCGAGAATTGAGGCACTTTGACTCGGGAATGTCATGTTCTGTACTAACATTTTCTTCATTCCCTGAGGACACAACAATGTTCACTTAGAAGTGTAAGAGATGCCAAAATTTATGTCTTTACCTAGGAGTAGTTGCGCTTTATTATTCACTACTAATAGAAACATTCGTGACTACAGAGCGGATAGGTGAATGACCGCGTTATTATTTTCCTTGTACTTTACCTAACTAGACAGCTTTCAAGGTTACCAGATTAACTAAGAAATTATCCCTTATTAGGAGATACTGGACTTACTAATCTATATCGTTAGTGCTCTTAGATTATTAGTCTGAACATTGTTATTGTATCATAAGGCTTTTTAAATGCCTATTTTATGTCGTTACATGTCATCTTAAATTATATTCATTTATTAATGCAAATTGGGATGGTTTTTTTATTCTCCTCTCTAGAGTATATTAAACGATATTTTGTTGATTTATAGAAACGAACGTTACTTTGAGGAATTCCGTAGTAGATACAGAAGTTACAATAGAATTATTTTGCTGTAATCCGCGTTTGTTAAATATAACTTGAATCGCTCAGAATGTTGTCTCTTGTAGTTAGTGCGTCTTGCTGGTTTGGGCATATCAAGAACTACCTACTAATTCACATTCAAATATAATAATTACAAGTGTTATCTGTCTTTACATAGTCACAGCTAAATATTTGGACCAATATTGATAAAGAGGATATGAACCCTACAAATATGACTAATAGTTTGAAAACACTATTTATTCAACATTAATATTTTCTTCTTTCTATATCAGATAATTTTATGAACCCCATAAAAATTAAAAGTTTGCTTATGAAGCAGGTATAGTTTATTACGTATTCTGTAAAGCAATAGGAGCTATAAAATTGCAATGAAGGTTGCGCGATAAATATGTATAAATTTTATAGCTTCGGAAATGAGAAAACAAGTCACTTTTTAACGTTTTATAAAGCAATTGTGGTTAGAAATCGATATTTCATAGCATTTTTGAATTTTTAAAAGTACCTAACAATATGCCTTCTTTTTTCACCTACTTTGTATTTGGATATAATAATTTGGATTTTTATACAGATATTTTTTTCATAATTATGTTGTCTAAGTATCGGAAACATTTTACTCACTCAATTAATTATTTTGCTTAATAGTTAACAGTTTAATTCATTACAATATTCATTTACGATTAACACCAATGCTCGAAGACATTGTTCCGAGTTTATCACAGAATTAGTTTAAGTACAGCTTACTTTCATTTATTTGTATGTATATATTTTTTGCCACTATGGTACCAGAATATCTCACATGTTATTTACTGGAAAAAGGTTGCAGCAATTTCCTTTTTGTAAATTCGTCAAAATATTTTCAATCCGTTATAACTCGACGGTGAGAGTTTTTGACTCTTACTGAGGATATGCGAGACGTCAGTTTAAACTCCGGCTAGGCACCGGCGTTTTTTTTAAACCAAAAAATTTATAGAGCCTGAGATATAATATTAATCTGCTAATTTATATTCGAACATTTGTTTAATCCTTCTACAAGAAACGGAGTCCATTGAAGGCGTGTGGTATCCAGCTGAGTAGAATAGACCACCCTCATTTCTTAACGAGGTGTCGTAAAAATTGACTGAGGTAAGCTGACCCGCCCTGTGATACCTATCCGGCTGAGTATAATAGACCATTCTCATTTCTTTATGAGGTATCGGAAAAGGCGACTAAGGTAAGCTGAGCCGCCTTGTGGTACATATCCCGTTGAATAGAAAGAATAGATCACCCTCATTTTTTAACGAGGTGTTGGAAAAGGCAACTAAGGTAAGGTCGACCCGCTGGTTAGGATCCGGTCGAGTAGAATGGACAATCCTCATTTCTTAACGAGGTATCAGAAAAGGCGACTAAGGTAAGTTGACTCGCCGTGCGGTAATCGGTTATGTAGAATAGATCATCCTCTTGCTCACTTAGGTGTCGTATAATACGACTAAGGTAACTTGACACTAGGCTGGCGGCCGGTAGTAAAATACCTAGCCAAATCTTGTGACAAAATGTTTATAAAATGTTGTGGCAACCCCACTTAGAGTGGGATAAAGGTAGCAAGATGATGGAGAAATGGAGCCTATTGCCCATCTTTAGTATAGTAATTGACTACGCTATCACCAATGACAGACTCCATTGATCAAACGTAATCCTCACTTTGGCAATTGCACCACCACACGTAGTTATTATTATTGGATAAGGGAAGGAAGATGATGAAAAAATGGAGTCTATTGCCCATCTTTAGTATAGTAATTGACCACTGGTTGAAGATCGTACGCTATATTCATTTGTCAATGTACCATCTTGTATACATCAGAACGATGTCCCAACTGGACCGCGCCATCACCAATGACAGACTCCATTGATCAGACGTAATCCTCACTTTGGCAATCGCACCTCCACACGTAGTAATTATTATTCATAACGTACCAAGCGATAATTTATATGTTAACAAATTCATGCATTGATGCCAATATTGGCGACTCATCTTCGTTTGGGCTCGATTAAACATGTAACAATGTTGATTTGACGATTAATTGTTATTTAAATAGTCACATGTGTTGTACTGTATGGATCAAAGTAAGTGTGGAAACGATCTTTTTAACTTTCCTTAAAAATACCTTCAGTCCATTCGATTTTATTGACAAATTTGATTAATGCGAGTAAATAAGGTTTTTTTTTAAACAGTGAGAGAATTCGCAAATCGAGTATCGCACTTATGTTTATTATTATATTATTATAAAGTAGTGTAATATCCCAAAAATATACAAAAAAAAACCAGAAGGCTTAGTTGTCCAAATTATTCTCTCAGTGTGATTTATTTAAAGATTATCATAATATTGATGAAATAAAAATAAGTTCTACCAGAGACTTGAAGCTTAATGCTTTTCTTAAGTAACAAAAAATTAAATACTTAAATTTGTCTAAATTTTCAAAATGCTTAGCCAGACTTTACTGTGGAAAGAAGCTCAACTAGACATTGTAGACGAGTATGAAGCCAGACCACTTACGAGAGCTTAAGTTGCGAATTGTTATAAAACCATGTACCATTCATTCATTAATTATGAAAATAAAAATATCAGTTAATCAGGAATTATTTACTTTTAAATTATACGAGTATACCTTAATCACATAAATTTTACCTAGTCACGTATGCTGTATTAAACACAGACTAAACAATTTATCAAAAAGCATATAAACTCGGGTAATAGTGAAGCTTGACAAATTTTATTTCCCACTTAATTTTCAGACTAGAGAAAAGATATAAGTACTATATATAAATATCCACCCGCATGATGTATCTATAAATATTATGAATGTAAGATATAAGCAGGTGTGAGAAATCTGACCAATTTAGATACGTTAATTTCAGACATCTGACTCAGGTTAGTAGACTAACCAAATGCTTGTATGCAATAATATAATAAATATCAGAGATAAGTGTCAATTGTTGCATCATCGTCATCAATTACAGGGTAATGTTTCAGAAGTAGGTCAAAAGTTTCATGACTTGTTTATGAACAACTCTATGATTATGACTTTTATTAACTGGATCTCGGATTTTTCTATTGGGTAGTTAAACGTAATTATTTTTAAATAATAGTTTCCTTGTTACCGGTTTTTGGTATATACTATATAATACGTATAAGTAATGTTTTCAGGTTTAACGACGGTATTCTTAAAAATAGTAGGGTTATAATACCCAAAAAAAATCAGATCGCATTAATAGTACAAGGCACGAAGTTATTCGGAGTCCTTTTTTATTTTTTACATCAATAAAACCCATTAGAGTGATAGTTAGGCCGACCAAAGGGGTCGATCGGCGGGTATGTCGGACTCTCACAGACTAACCTGATGATGTTACATTATGCTACTGGTGGCGAAGATATGGTAACGTTTTGCACATTGGGGTTCTAATCTGATAGAACCACTTGCGCCGGAAAACGTAGCGTCGTAAATAACTGTAGACACTACTACTACTAACGGACAAGCAGACGCCACGAGGGGGTCCATCGCTACACGATTAATATCCCTTAAATACGCACTAACGCTTTGGCTCATCATTTCTTATGCGCACGGCCAAAATGTGGAATTCCGTCCCTGCATCTATATTTTCGGACTCTTACGATCTACAAAATTTCAAAAAAGAGTGAATAGGCACTATAGTGGCAAGCGCAGTCCACTTAAGACTGCATCTTTCGCTTACCATTAGGCGAGATCGGAGCCAGGCGCTAGCCTTTCTTTGTAAAAAAAAAACACTGTAACCGGTAGAACTTTTAATGAAACTTAATTGTGTCAATGAGCACGTGTCTGCCGGAAATGCTGAGATTGTTTAGCTTGCAAATTTATTTTGGTCTGCACATTGTCATCCTCAGTGAGGGGGCCGTCTACACTGTATGACGTGAATTTCGTAATTTTTTCCACGACGCCCAACTCATGGGCCGTAACAGATTATTGCTCCTGGTTCTGGCCAAACAATTAAGTTTGATTGTTTGTTGATTTTGATTACTTTGACTGCCTATGCAGAAGTCATTAAACCAGCTTATAGAATAATGCTCCAATTTTTTTTAAGACTTGTCCAAATGACTGTTTACAGCGTAGATTTATGGTGCCGCTGTAATTTTTTTTCTTATTCAATTTTGTGCTCTATTCACTTTTTATACGACAAAACGTTAAAAAGTGTATTTAAACAGCAGCTATGGTCTGTTACATTGTCTTTTATAGATCGAACTATAGTTATACTATCGTAACCTTGAAGAGTAAAATTATTGTTATACATAATGTTACTAGTATTTCTAAGCCTAGATGTTTAATTTATCTTAAGCATTACCTATTTGTATAACCTTACCTGACGTAATTTTTGAATTGATCGTGAGTAATAGTTAATGTTATAGAATTCAAGTGTTATAGGCAACGCCGTATAAAGAGCTCATGAATAAGGGACGCGGATGGGCGCGAAATTAGTCGGGCTCACCCGATATAATGTAATGTGTAAATATAATGTGTGTATAGTCGAATTCTATACATTAAAATGACCTGACTTAATTGTACTCGCAAGTATCTGCGAATCTTTAAATAAAAATTTATATTTCGTGCGATTATAATAGTTTTATCGTTACGTTTTGTAGTATGAAATTTATTTTGTAACTTCTACTATATGAATAGTAGAAGTTAGAAAAAGGGTACAAGAATGACGACATTCTTCTACCCTTATCCCGCTTAAAGAGGGGTCGGCATAACATGTTATAAACATTTTATCACATGATTTGGCTAGGTATTTTCCGACGGGCCGCCTGCCTAACGACATCTTACCTTACGCCTTAACACCTCTGTAATTAAGAGGGTCGTCTATTCTACTCAGCAGGATACCACACGTCTAGTCAACTTAGGTCAGTCGCCTTTTACGCCTTTACGACACCTCGGTAAGAAATGAGGGTGGTATATTCTGCTTAGTCGGATAATAATTCTAAGGTTAATGCAAATACTATAAGGTAATAGAAGTGTAAACTGAATATTACGGAAGAATTCAACTGAATGGTAGTTTTATATTTTAACGAATAGAACTCAGAAAGCGTAAAAGATTAGTGGTCTAAAACCGTTATGCACCTGTCACTTGAGCACGTGGAAGAAAATCTTCAACGAATGGCTCTTTTAAAATTCTGCATTATATTAAAAGCATGATCATTGAACTTTATTCAAATAAGTATGATTTAACTGTTGAATAATTACTGATTAAGTATTGAAATATTTGTTCGTTATGTAAGAAGGAATATTATGATAAATATATTTTTTTACATTACCGCTGTGTTAGTAGAACAGAATACAGATTAAAATAGATCATCTTTTGAGAATCAGAAGAATATAGATGCGTGAATATGCTGATAATTCGACTTACGTCCTTTTATATTTTAAATCATAATATGCATTAGGATTACGCCGGATACCACACGGCCTTATTTGAAGATTTCTTGTGATAATAATTTATTATCAATTTTTTATACAGTCAATTTTACTTTAATAAAACATTCCTATAGTTTAGACTATTATTGTATGTTAGATTTGTTTTTGAAGTATCGATTAAAAAAATAAATTAATGAATATAGATGCACGCTAGCTGCGAGACGCTGCCGTTGAAAATGCCAACTTGGGGCTCGTAATGCACATTAGCAAGACCCGGGATCGCGTTCCTTGGTACACAGCCAGAATGACCGATCCTTTTGGCTGGTCGATATACCGGTATAGCTAGACGCCGAAATAATGTCAGTTCAGAGATTAACGAACTTGAGTCGCCTGACCTATTAAATAAATGTTAGTAATTGTATAAGCCGTGTTCTATAGTAAAAACTAGAATGCTCTTTTTGGGATGTTTGCATCTTATCTGGTACGTCTTGAACAGCACCCAATTTTTCATGGCCTTCCCACTCTTATACACGACATGTTACAAACATGTTGTCACATGATCTGGCTACGTATTTTACTACCGGCCGCCTGCCTGACGTCAACTTACCTTAGTCGTATTTTACGACACCTCGATAAGAAATGAGGGTGGTACTATTCTATTCAACCTGATACCACACGGCGTAATCCTAATACCTATTACGATTTAAAATATAAAAGGACGTAAGTCGACTTATCAAAATATTCAAGCATTTTTTATTCTTCTGATTCTCGGAAAGATCACAACTACTGGTTATGTATTTTTGGAAATTAAATTGAAAAATGGAACTAGGTTTAGTATCTTGCATTATTTATTTATTTTACATACCATAACCTTATAACAATATTAATAAATATAAATATTTGACAAAACGAATTCTTTCTTATTGTATATATGAATTTTCTTCAAAAGTAACTTTTGGTAACGGAAAATATAACAAAACAATTCTAATTACGACAAACTTAATTTGCAAGACTTAATAGCAGACAAATAAATATAATATAGATAATATTTGCATTATACTGATGATAATAAATTCAAAATTTGTTTCATCATGGCTTCTAATTATCTTTTGCTTGCATTTTACCTCTCGAGATAAGTGAATCGCATTTTGATGATTCTTTCTCATTACTAACTGGATCGAGATATCGTTAAATGAAACGAAGTACCGTAGTATGTACTCTAAATTTAGTACTATGCCGTTAAATCATGAATAATATATTTTTTATTGCACTTTTATAAAATTAACAAAGACTTCTGTAGATATTAGAAAATATAATTAGTTTTTCAGGTCTTCCGACCGCCTAATAGACCACGAGGGTTTGTGAAGTTTACGACGTAAAGCGGCGTGGGCCGCGACCGTGGCGTAGTATATTTGACGCGGTTGTCAAATTTGTTTACCAGCTATTTGTCTATTTGTGTACAACGTTACGTAGCCTTGCCCTATTGTATTGGTTGCAGTCACTGATTTTGTTCTTGTGACATCTTTAAAAAATGTAGTCCAATTAGGATAAACTGTAATTATTCAGGTGAGTAGGATCAATCAGATTACAGATCCCTAATAATATATGTCAAGATAACTACTATTAGACGATAAGAATGCGTGGATATAGCTACTGTAAAACCCTGTACAAGATAGTTATGACTTAAAATGTAATTAGGTATAATGTTGAAAAGAGCAACCGCCGAGTTTCTTGCTGGCTCTTCTCGGTAGGAACAGCTTTCCGAACCAGCAGTAGAATTGACGATTCCAAAGCACTTTTTTACAAAAAAAAATTAAATTTGAACTATATACGTATTGAATCCTAGCAATGTAGCAAGAGTCAGTATTTATCTTCTCTCGAGAAACTCCTATTAGTTAAGTTTCAGCTTTACACCGCTGTAGCAATGGAGGAAATTTCATACAATTTAAGCTGAAATACTGGGTTAATATACAGGGTAAAAATACATCTTTTACGACAGCCTGTTCTAATTTAATGCTATTAAAAATATATTCTTTTCCAATATATAATTTACTTTATTTTTTTTCTTTTTATTATATAAACCTTTAAGTAACATAATAAAAGATTTGTGAATGCATTTATGCTCTCTGAAATAAAGTAAAAGATGATAGATTTAATTTAATACTTTTATCATTTTATACTTTTCGTATCTGTGATATGTCATTGAATAAATTCTATCATCAAACGCTTAAGAAAAACTCTATAGATGCCAAACCTCAAATAACGAATTGAGAATTAATTGAAAACGACCGTTACTTCAACACTATTACGAGTATAATTTTTTGTATTATGAATATATTAATTCTCAATAATCTCTACCATCTAAATATCTTGAAAGAATATGATGTTAATTTAAATACGCAAAAATAAAATTATTTTAAATCAAATATAATAAAGTAACAACACTGTTTACAGTTTTAATTATATTTAGTAAAATTTTAAACATCAAAGGTCTCATATAGAAAAAGGAATTTTCTAAAAAACCTTAGATCATCATCTTCCTGCCCTTATCCCACTCTAAGTGGGGTCGGCACAACATGTTATAAACATGCTGTAACATGATTTGGCTGCGTTTTTACGACCGGCCGCCTGCCTGACGTCAACTTACTTCTGTCGTATTTCACGACACCTCGGTAAGAAAGAGGGTGGTCTATTCTACTCTAAAAAACATCTAAACATCTAAAAAACCTTAGATGTTTAATGTTAATCGCTCTGTATCCGGTAAGCTGTTAATTTTCCTCCAATCTGCGTTATTGTACTTTATTTATAGTATTTGCTACAATATTGATTACACACGTTCACGTCATGTAAACATATTATTTTGGCTATGTTCTACTGCGTTCAAGTTTTAGTAAACTTCTAGTAATATTGCACGCGTACTAATTATTTGTTTTATATTTTCAGGTAATTAACCTTCACGTTCCTCTTTACTGAATGGTTAGAAGCTTGGCAACAATAGACTGGTGAGTTTTGTGACAAACATTAGGTAATTAGGTTTGGAATAAGTGTCATGTATTGTTGCATTAGAACAAGTGTAGGTGCGGCTTGATTCTATATATAGTACAGTTTTGGTCTGTTACTATCCCAAACTTTAGGCAAAGACCTTTACTTTCTTACTTTGCTTAAACCAACCATAGTCCTCTTATGCAAATAAAAAAAAAATTAGGGACACATGCCTAATTTTCTAGACATTTGCAAGTAATCTCACAGTGTTTTTTTATCAGCCATAAATTTTTTATAGAAAGCTTGCCTTCTTGACCTTTGAACACACGACTAGTAGTAGTAGTTGCACCTTTTTACTCCTATTTATATATTTATTAATCTTGCACACCTTATTCACCGAAAAGATCTTTTCATTATATATATTAATGTAGTCCAACGAGGTGGATCAACGACCTCAAAAAGGTCGTGGGGAGCCGCTGGGTCCAAGCGAAACAAAATCGTGGGCTGTGGAGATCCCTTAAGGAGACCTATGTTCAACAGTGGACGTCCATCGGTTGAGAAAGAAGAGGATTAATGTAGAAATTATTTTCTTGTTATTTTGCTGGAAGACGATAGAGGCATTGTTATTGAGTTTATTAGGAATAAGACGAACGAATAATTATAGTCTACAACTTTTAATAGGCTTAGTAGTGCGAAGATGTTAGCCGCGGGAGCAACCTATTCATAATAATATAATTTTAATGCAGATGAATACAGCGTTCCGTTTGACCCAGCTCCAATTTGACTAATTGCTTGTGTATTTTAAGATTTCACTAGTTTTTACGACTCATACGATGCACTAAGTGCAAAAAACGATTATCTGATATCTAATCTATACTGATGATATTAAAATTGAATGATATTAAAGTCCGCATATGATTTAAAAATAACGTGTTGTTAACTACATCGAGTTATTTCGCGATATGATTATCTTTCTTACGCTTCAACTTTCTGTCATTGTACTTCATCTGTTAATGTTTCCGCTTTTATAGTATCTATAGAAAACACTTAAACCTTTTAATGAGACTAACATAGGAGAGTTTGTGACCGATAAAAGTCCCAAGCTATGATATTATCAAATTAAGTAGCTGTTGGGACTGGTTAGATACTGTATGTCTATTCGCTTATCCGGAACAATCTTTAAAACTCGGAATGAGCGTAAAAGCCTAGCCTATAAACGTCAATAATTACGATCAGAATAGGTCACAGCGAAGCGGAACTGGGTCTAGCTAGTTTTAAACAAAATATGTCCGTTATTGATCCCGAGAGGCGTTTCAGTTTAAAATCTGACTAAGAGTTAGAAAAACTCTACTCTTGTTTTAATGATATTCCACTCTTCACCAGCCATGTATTGACAACATTCGGGTCGTTATTAAATATATTTGAGGTATTAAGTTGTGATAGCCCAACTTTTCGAGGGGGTCACGAGTTCAAACTCCGGGCAGATACCAATGAGTGTTTCTGTTAAAGCTTATGTGTGTAATTAATACCTGCAATATATCACACTTTTTTTGTCGAAGGAAGACATCGTAAGGAAACCTGCATATCTGTAGACAATTCTGGGGATATGTGTAACCCACCAATCCGCATCTGAGCAGGCCTATGTCCAGTAGTGGGATAGTAATAAGGCGTTACTTTAGATAGATAAATAGATAGATAGAACATTATTTATTGCACCACATAAAATTACAATATACATTGTAAAGAAAACGATGTTATCTTAATGTAGACACAATAAGGCGGCCTTATCGCTAAATAGCGATTTCTTCCAGGCAACCTTTGGGCTAGAGACATTAAATTTAGGGTAATAACTCTACTCAAAGACTCACTCTTTACTTCTACTCAAAGACATTTTGGCATACTAGGTTTGTGTATGTCAAGTAGTCAAAGGTTTTTTCTTTTCTATAAAGCTATCTATTTACATAAAAATAATAGTTTTTCTATTATTAACTTTATAATGCTTCTGTGTTGTAAAGGTTTTTGCGGAGTATTTACCTTTATAACACTTCATTTGATTTGTGTGTCAAACTGTATAGTGCTATTAAGATTTTTAGCTTTCCAAATATTAAAGACAGAAATTAAATAAGTCCTAGTTATTACAATTTATCGATATGCTTCACAGCTGCATCTAGAATAAAGCACTCGTAAACCAATTACATCCGGCAGAGTTTGTTAATTCTGGTTATCGTGTCTAGAAACTATGTTGCTTTGCACTCTTATATAAAATAAACTAATAGTTGCTTAAAACGTAGTATAAAAACAAAATATTATAAGGCGAGGGTGAGAAAACTCTCTGCTTTCGTCTTGTGGGCAAGACCTATCTAAACAGAAACCTCTGCTTGATGTCTTATATAGGGAATTCCAGATATCAATAAAAAATAATGAATCAAGAATAGGAGAATAATGATTTGATAGGAAGGATTCTTTAATTCTTACGTCATACTAGTTGCACCCTATAGTTTCACCCGTTATGCTGTACTCATTGACCTAGCGAGTGTACTTAGTTATTGTAGGAAATCAAATCTTTTTGGTTTGCTTTAGTTCTATAAATTTTACCGGAGTAAATAATATATGCTATTCCAGGTTTTACTTAATAAAATAAAAAATTAAATTTAATAAAATAAAATTTATTAAATTAATAATTTTAATTAAAATGAAATTTAATTAAAAATTCGTAAAAATCCGCCAACTTTCGCCTTTATGTTATTAAGTAGAATAAAAACGGAACAGTTAGAAATGTTTCATGGCATACCAACAGTTAATATATGACTATTTTATATTAATTTAGGAAAAAAACAAATGATATAAAGTTTATTAGTAGTACGTTAAATAAGAATTTTATTTCTCTAGTTGCTACGTTAAATCGGTGAGATTTCATTGACGCCTACGCACCAACACCAAAATCAGCTTTTACATGTGAACTATTTTTGAAAATGGACGAAAAATTAAAGTCTTTCAACGTCATTTATATATTTTATGAGATTCGCGAGCACTAGGTGTCTGACGTTAATGTTTGTGGTTTTAATATCTTAAATCTACGCAGGTCCTGCGAATTAATTTGTACGCAATACTTTTGTATTTGTGGCAAGAAAATGATGCAGAGTAATTAGAATTACTCTAACAAACTAAATAATCGTAATTGATATTGGCTGTGAAATTAAATTTGACGCCGATTTAATTTGAAACTCGAGTCAAGCATATTTACTGGACATTCGTTCAAACTAACAATGCTTAAAGCTTATGAAACCTTACAGTACGCATCCTTACAAGCTATATAGCTTTTTGTACATTAACTTTAATCTAGCAAACAATCTAGCTAACAAAGTTTAATAAAGCCTTCAGAAAACGAGAATGTTGAAACCATTTTTCCTATCGCAAATGCTTTGTGATTTTTATCGTAGAGCCTATCTTCTGACGATGCTTCGATTACGGAGTGAAACGATCGTTGGGATTGTCGTAGTGAATGTATGTAGTGGCATTTTGTGATACGTGGTAACTAATCCTACATGTATATTTATAGAATTAGGCGTTACATTGCGGAGATCCATAATATAAAAGTAATAGCAAAATAATTTTACTATTACTTCTGCATGTATAAGGTATGACAATGGTTTTGCTTACTACACTCAGCATTACATAGACTTCCTTAAAAACGCGGATTATATTAAAATAATCATTACTCTTGTGCTACGACATTACTCAAAGTAATGCTTACCTCTATAAATTATTTAATTTTGCAACTGTGAAGCCTTATTACGTTTACGGGCGGCCAGTGCCCCCGCGCGGTCCGTTGTCTGAACAATCCGATATGGCCGCAACAATAATTTTTGCACCGAAATTATAGACGTCCTAAAGCCGGGCTATATGATTCTTGCGAAATCACGATACACTGACACATAATACATTTGCCTTATCTTAGTAAAAAATAAATGGATGGTATTCCAAATTATGTTTCCTCGTATAAATGCATAATTTGGAATTCCATCCATTTATTTTTTCCGTTAACTTATAATTCGCAAAAACTGTCATAGCCGAACGGTAAAATTGTGTGACTTTTTCGAGAGGTTCACGGGTGCAAATCTGGGGCAGGTATAAATGAGTTATTCTATTAAAACTGATGTGCCTTATGCAATTTATCACGCACTTTTCAGTAAAGGAAAATGTGATAAGAGATTACTACGGATGTGTCTAACCATCAATCCGCATTTAAGTTATGTAGCATATCTTAAGTTCAATATTGTCCTTAAATAGAGACCTATGCCCAGTTGTGAGATAGTAACAGGAAGTCTTTTACATTAATACAATTTGCAAAATGTTAAAAAAAGTCAATAGGTACTACCGGGGCGATCCAACTTGGGCTTCATCGTTCGCTTCCCAGACAGTAGCAATTGCATTTAAGTATATACTTGTAGTGTTGTTTACCAATATTAGTGTCTAATTTTGCAAGCAGCTTCACCCGCATGGAAATCAGTGCGTCTCAATTTTTTTCCCGAATTGAAATTTTGAACATAAAAGTAGTAATTGTAAGTTTAAGAGATTATTGAATAAATTTCATCGTTTACTTAGGTCACGCAAGAAAAGCTTGAAATTTTGCCGTTTTCGAAATATTTTTTATTACTCTCCTATATATCTTAGCGTGATAGCCTTCCGCGATAAATAGACTATCTTACACTCAAAAGAATTTTTCGAGTTCTTACACTCGAAAGAATTTTCGAGTTCTAACACTCGAAAGAATTTTCGAGTGTAAGATAGTCGATAAACGATTCAGTAGTTGCTGAGATTAGCGCGTTTAAAAAAAACTATTTAGTTTTATATATTAGTATAGAAACTTAAAAATAATGAATGATCATATGCGGCCATAGTCAGACGTTGTCACGTTAAAAAAAACCCCACGTGCCACATATAATAGCTTCTCTATACGTTTGTTGCGTAGCATATTTGTAGGTGCTTGTTTTTCGCGTCTCAGAAATAGACCCGTCCACTACTTTGCTAAATAATAAGAAAAAGCTCGGGATTGGCCGTGTACGAAATGACCATCCTCATCAATCAGCTGCTTGGAATGAGTCCAAGATTTTTTCCACGTTTAGGTTTCGTAGTTTAGTTTAATAATTCGACTAGCGTTTGTCGCCCTGGCATAGCTAAATAATTTTTTTCACCATCTCGACTCATTTAAAGTTGCGAGGTGTTCGAATATATCATATAATTTTTAGTTTCTTCTTCTACAATTCCATTTAAGTATAGGGATAAACATTATAATTATTCACGGGTTTAAACCCTGGACACCAATGAGATTTTCTGTTAAAAATTATGTTTAGTAACTAAGTGATATTTGCAAATTATCACACGCTTCTCGTTGAACGAAACCTGTATATCTCTGAAGAATTCCTTTGATATGTGTTACATGTCTATCCGCATTGGTGTAAAGTGGTGGGTCTAAGCTCCTACCCTTCTCTCTAAAAAATGAGAGAGGAGGCCGATGCCCAGCTCTAAGATAGTAGCAGGACTTTTTGTATATGAATAAATATTACTCACAATCCATTTTAAAGAAACGATCTATGTTGATTATTACATATATCTCTACGATTTTACGAAAGGTAACATATATCTTATATCAATTAAACGTATATCGAAAAAATGATTTCCATTTAAAGTGATTGTCCAATTAATAACAAAATATAAATATTCACGAGAAATGATTACTTTTCAGGCTTAACTTTTCTCAAAAGCAAGTAAATGTAAAAAAGAAACAAATTTCTTAATTTTTAGTTTAGACTTTTTTGGAGAAACTTTTTTATTCGGTCTCTTTATAAATGATATAGAGCTTTTTCTGTTTGTATTTTTGTTTAATTGAGAAAGGCTAATAGTATTTCCTATATTACCGATGTCACGAAAAGTACTGAGACATTTAAATGAAGTGTTCACGACACCTTTACGCAATTCCTGTCTCACGCTTTTGCGCTTGCCAAGCCGCTACGTCATCGCGATCCTTCGGCCAGGCGAAAGTATTCCTCCTGCCTTTTGATATTTAGACTAATATTCTAAGAAAATTAAATACGCGTCGCGAAAACACCACAGATGACAGGTATACTGACCTATTTAGTTGCACACTCGTTTTGTCGCACGTGTTAGCACAGCGATAGTGAGCTAATTGCCTTATGAATTATTTCTGTATTTGTTTCTGTGCACAAATTTGTTAAACAAATTGCGAGAAAATAAAACTAGGGTTTTACAATATTTGTCTATTGACCTATCGAGGGCTGGCCACTCCAAGAGCATGCGAGAGAGCATATCACTGTGACAATCGAATGACGATGGTGCGAGCTTTATATGTGTACTTAGTGCCGTGTGTGAGTCATTTTTGCGATTATTTGGACACAGCGTCTTCGCTGACGAAGACTAGGCCCTAGGTTGCTAATCTTAATTTGTCGTGGTTAACACGCGTTTCCTTAAGCCTTGGTCCGACCTCATATATGGCAGGATAACCTTCCTAAAGCTAGAGAATAGAGTTTTATTGTATGTAATGACTAAGTAGAGTTTCTACTCTGAATTTCGCACTTTCGACGGTGCACAAATTATTGCCTATATTTACATTTTGTCAAAACATTTGTCCGATTGAAAAAAATATATGTGAGTGGACACGCTGATGTCTTCGGACTTCCTAATTACTGGTAGACAGCGGCCGTTGAACTTTTGCTCCTTATTTAGATTAGAATTGTAGACGACCGACGCAATTCAGCGGCACTCGCTCTGCGAAATTCACGTGATAGCTTCTGCGATCTGCACGAAAGGTTTTAAAAGTAATAACTCTTTAAAAAAGATTCTGTGCAATAATAAAGATAAATTACCAAGCGCGAAAAAGTGTGGTGTTTATAAAATAAAATGTCCTGAATGCAATGATACATATGTGGGTCAGACTGGTCGTAATTTTGAAACCCGTTTTAAAGAACATATAACAGGCTGCCTTCAGGAATAATAAACCACAAAATTCACATTTCGCCAAACATCTGATAGAAAGCGGTCATAAAGTCCCTAATGACCATAGTTTCGAAGTATTGCACACGTGTTCCAATAAAGGACTGAAGCTCAGCCTATTGGAAAACCTTGAGATTATTAAACATAACAATGGCACCCTCATTAACGAGCAGATAAATGTTTCTAGTTCAAGCTTGTTACACTTGTTCGCAAATAAAATAAAGGGTGGGGTTGAACCGATTAGTATATAACTAAACTTATTTGGATATTGCTTCGCTTTGCGATTTTGGTCGTGGAGTCTATCTCCTGACGATGCTTCGGTTGCGGGGCGAAACGATTGTTGAGTTTGTGATAGTGAACGTATATAGTGCTTGTGTATCACGGTGGCGGTGGTGGAGGTGTGTGCATGTGTTTTTTTTTTTTTACGACTCCTGCATGTATCAGGTATGATAACCGATTGTCCACTCTGCATTAAGCATTATATATATTTTCTATTTTACTTCATCGCGGATTATAGCAAAATAATTTTATTATTACTTTTGTATTATGGATCTCCGCAAAGTAACGCCTAATTCTATAAATTATTTGTCTAATCTGATTTCTTACGACATACATTTATTGCAAATAGAGCAGATATATATGATTCATAGAATACCACGGAACCACGAGGTTTATGACTCGAAATTGAAGGGCATACATATTTTTTGATTCTTGATGCATTTCAAATTATTTTTTTTAATACACCCTGAAATCCCATCATCCTCCGGCCCCAACCCCACTCTTAACTGGGGTCGATACAACAAGTTATAAACATGTTGTTACATGATTTGGCTACGTATTTTACGACCGGCTGGCCTGCCTTACGTCAGCTTACCTTAGTCGTATTTTACAACACCTGTGTAAGAATTTAGGGTGGTCTATTATATCTGTTGTTGCGATTAAGCATTGCTAATGTAGCAACGGAAATCTTATTTCGGGAACGCCTGTCGGTGCAGGGCGGGTGGTCAGCTCCCATTCCGGACTATTCCACCCTAGCAACGGAAAAGACACAAAAGAGATTCTAAACAGTCTTATTTCTTCATCACATATTCTTTTCATTTATGTAATCCTTAATTATATAGTACGCTTTTAGTATCAGCCTTCTTTTAATAGTATTTTTAAACTGCTGTACATTTGTAGTGATAGATAGGGTAGAGGAAAATAAAGATTTATGATGGGCCACCAGTCGCAAAACCCGACAGTGCAATACTCGGCGTCGTTTAGATGAAGTTCAGAAATAGACCCCCGGAAGCGTCCGCACGACCCGTTTGGTATTTGTTCAACGTTGACCTAAAACAGAACTCGCTTTGCTCGTTTGTTATTCGCGCGTGTCCCGCCCAACCACTACTGATCCATATAAATTCTGTTCTTTTAACGTACGCCTTGTCTAATCAGCCATCAGTCGATATGATTTACACGTATCAATACCCATATAATGTTATTAACGATTTTGCCTTTGATCGTTATGGTAAAATATGGACGATTAAAAGAAAATAAATGATTTAGATCGCAACTGATGACAATACGGTAAAAGCTGCAAAGTGAGAGCCCTGCAAAGTGGACATACTAGTATAGATTATCAATTCCTGTTTTCCTTCAAGTAACACAAAAATAAGTTCATACTTGAGGGTATTTCAAGATAAAAGTCGGTGCGAATGAAATTGCGGGCAACACTCGTTTTACATATAGAGGACAGTTGGGTTTAGTTAAATGCTGGACCTCGCACCGGAAAACGTTAAGTCGGTAGAACATGCATGAGGTGTATTGATGAGGATAAAGATGGTCGCGGGGAGCCGTTGTATCCAAGCGGCACAAGATCGTGTGGTGAGGCTATCCTTAAAAAAGACCTCCAACTCCATCCAACAGTCGACGAGCATCCCTTAAAGAAGAAGAATGGTTTTTTTTTATAATCTTCTTAAAATTAAATCTGATTCACGGTACATTCGTATTCCAAAATCGTTAAATCATGATTGAAGATGTTAAAGAATAAAGGGATCTATATTTATAAATTGTAATACTTCGAAACAATTTTGATTAATACTATATTTGGATTGAATAATATTTTAAGTAGTGTTACATAGTTAACTCGGCATTACTTGCCATTGCCGTCGACAGGCGCCGACATAATCGATAGATGACGTGAATATGCAATTATGCTACCATTCGCGTACATAAGAATTTATGGTACTTGTAATGGTAATATTTATATTAAAACCGGATCAATACATTTGTCTAATAGGGAAGTGATTTATTGGTGTACACAAAGAACAGCTTATAGAAGTACATCCGTCATTTTACCGATTTCCGTACTACATAAAAAACAATGATTTTCGTGATCCAATCATGGGTGAACTGAAGCACAATGGGACATAAATAACTATAAATACCACCATTGTCGTGATGGCGGAGCAGTGAGAGCGCGTAACCATTTTCAATGGGTCGTAGGTTCCAACTACAAATCTTTAATATTTAAATGAGTCAATCTATATATATATATATATATATATATATATATATATATATATATATATATATATATATATATATATTTTTTTTTTTTTCGGAATTGGCTCCAACAATTTTCAGCACGCAGAAAGCTTTGGAGGAAAAAATCGATCAAGCTAGGTTTTATTTTTAAAAAATCATTTTATCCCTTTTTTTGGTCTTAAAAAAAATACTTAAATTTATATAAACATATAAACACTATTTTTGCTGGTAAAAGCAGCGTCAGCGTAGCTTATTCGGGGAACGGGTGGACGCGAGAAATAAAAATACCTAGGGTCGAGACCCACCTACCTACTTATTATTATTTTTTTCTTTTTTTGAATTTTTTTTTTTATTTTGAAAAATTCAAATTCAAATTCAAAATATTCTTTATTCAAATAAACTTGTAAACAAGTGATTTTGAATCGTCAACAAAATTACCGTGTAAGGCTCGGTCAACCAGGTACTGTAAAATTATGTGATAGCGGCGGCCTATTCTCTCCCACTGCTGGGAATATGCCTCTTCTCTCCGTTTTTGGAGAGAAGGATTGGAGCTAAGACCTACTACTCTGCTCCAATGCGGATTGGTAGGTTACACATATCTCCCAGAATTCTCTAGAGATATGCAGGTTTCTTCACGATGTTTTCCTTCACCGAAAAGCGTGTGATAAATTACAATTATCAAAAGACATAATATTTAACAGAAAAACTCATTGGTGTCGGCCCGGGTTCGAACCCGTGACCTCCTCGAAAGAATCGCTCGGTGTTACCGCTGGGCTATCACAGCTCTAGGCTAACTGCAGGACGGATCAATTAGATACTATTACCGTCTGCAACGGCTTCATTAAAACAGACACGATTCCATTGGAAAGATAGGCAAAGAAATTCTTTCACACAATAATGAGACAGTACAGTTTTCTTTTATTTAATTATTTAATTTGTTTTTCTTTTATTACTTAACAAATGATACTCGTGTTGAGAGAATATTTACATATTTTGTAAGATTAACGTGTTTGACTCGTTCGTTGCCAATCGGTAAATCAGTTAAAGCTCCGAATGCCTTGAACGTACTACTGTTGGAAGGTTAAAACGGTATTATAATATGTTATATTTGTGTATTTCACATTAGTTATTAATTAATGGTGTTTTTTTCATCTATGATGAATTTTTGTCTGTATCATTTTCAGTAGAGTATTAATATTGCTAACCTGTAATTTTATTTATATCTTCATATTCATATCATGATGTGCCCTTTGGTATCCGGTTGACTAGAATAGATCACCCTCATTTCTAACCGAAGTGTCATAAAAAGCGACTAAGGTGAGTAGACTCGCCGTGTGGTATCCGGATGTGTAGAATAGACCATCCTCATTTCTTACCCAGATGTCGTAACAGGCGACTAAGGTAAGTAGACCCGCCATGTGGTATCCAGATGAATAGAGTAGTCCGCCCTCATTTCTTACCGAAGTGTCGCAAAAGGCAACTAAGGTTAGTTGACGTAAGGCTGGCGGTCGGTTGTAAAATACCAAGCCAAATTAAATTACACCATGTTTAAAACATGTTATGCCGACCCGACAGTTAAGAGAGGGATAAGAGCAGCAGAATAATAATGATGATTCATATCATGATGTATTTAATAAAATTTTATTATTTATAGTTTTCATGAATATGAAACACTATGTAACATTATATACATTTCTTATCATTTTTTTATATATAATACACTGCATTCCGCAGGATCTTGTTTATTTGTTCCACTTTCATGGCCTCATTTGTTACCGATCTTCACGATTTAATATAAGATGCGCTTAATGACTCACAGGTAAAATAGTGTAATTTAAGAGGGAGGTAAAGTCGAGTTGAAAATTTTCTTAAGAAAACTATAAATTCGTCATCCAAAGATGATATATAAGCAAATGACTACAAACCGTATACCTATATCCATACCGTCCTGTATGACGGAAAATGTATTTAATAGATAAATTAAGCTTTAGACTAAACTACTTTCTAGTCTATTATACTATGAAATGAATGAAATATCTGGACATTATTTATTTACGAATATTTAAAGAAGATAAAATTAATAAACGGGCTACCAATAATATTTTTCTTCACAAAAAATGTATATTGAAAAACAAGGGAAAAAATAATGTGTCTGGAAACATATGGGACTCGAACGAGGGTTTTCTGGTTTCGGGATCGCACTATTTCCCCGTTTGAGCTACTATAATCTTTGTAAAAAGGGGCGAAATTTACCACCGTATTCTAATGGTATTGTAGCAATTTTTGATTGCCTGAAAATACGGATATGACATTGAAAAGCGTCATCTATTATCAACCTATTACGCGACTACGACCGAAGTTGCGGGTAAAAGCTAGATATTTTATATAAACGAATATTATTGCTTTATATAAACGAAACTTACCTAGATAGATTAATCACTTCCGAAATCTGCAGACCAAAATATGAATTTTGGTCTGCAAATGTTTTAAAACCGTTACGATTTTCGTTTTTAATTATAGAATTGCTCGTTTAAAGTTTTATTAGATAGATTACCAGTCTATACTCGGTACATTATACATCCATTATTATTTAATTTAGAAGAGCCATTTGTTATCAACACGGAATATAATAAATACCAAGTAACTTATTGACCAGTATTTTAAAAGCATTCGTTTTTATAAAATAATTTATTCTTATAAATAAGCCAAGCTGTAAATTACTTTTATTGCACTCCACACTATATTCAGTTGAAATAAATGGTGGCTTGCGACTAGGAAATATTTTTACGAATTTACGTCAGCGTTTATGGTAACCAGTAAATTTAAACAGTCTTATCTGAGGTTACACTGCATGTTTTCGTTTATCCTACGTAACGTATATCTAGAAGGCGAATCCAACAATATCCCATTTATGATTATCCGTTATGCGGTTTAAGAACGTTGCTCGGGCGTTACGGCGAACGAGTTTATTATCTCGTATATATTTAGTAGTTTCACGCGACTTTTTAATTCGCTTCATACGCTTGTTTATTATATGTATTTATAATCTTGCGTCTTTAACATGTTGCCTCTTAAAAGATCTGTAATTTGAAATTGTAAACTTATTGTAAGTAATATTTGGCCGCCATGCTACAATTTCTTCTATTCAAGTCGCACTTTATAATATCTATGTTATGCATTTTGATAAAGTTGTTGTTTGTAATGCGATTTTAAATAAGAGAGTAATCATGGTCGTATAATAATTATTGAGTTGTGAAGAAACCGTGTTAATTTTACCCAAGTTGGATTTTTTAAGAAATGCGTAGCTTGGTAACATGTATTATAACATTATTAGCCTTATAAGTTAGATTTTTTGGCTTCTGGTTTATTTTTTTTAAATATTGATCCGTTTAAAGTGAGCTTCTGCTATGGCTAGTCATTACTCATATATACAAAGGTATCAAATCAAGGTGAAATATAGTGTTAAAAAATACATTAAAAAAAAAGCCTTATTTCTCACCAATATTCACAATCACGGATGTCAACTATCAAAAATATATATATCAGATCATAGTAAAAAAAAAACAAGTTGATTAATTGGAAAAATAAAAAAATATATAATAATAATTAGTCTGATTGATTTTCTAGTCGGTGAGAACCCCTCTTTGGGTAAAGGCCTCCTCCAAGTTTTTCCAAGTGACCCGATCCATTGCTTAAAAAATACATTTATACCACACTTATTATAGTTGTCAAGTTAAAGCAAGCATTTGATTCAAGAAAAATAAATGACAATAATTTTGGTACATAATTTGATTGGAATAATTTTATATCTTCTCTTCCATTGCCTTTATATAAATAACCTATAGAAAAAGGAATGTCTGATATATGTGTAAAATTACAGTATAAATTTAGTTATGTGGGCGAACTATGTCGTTATACTGAAAATAATATAGAATTAGATAATATTATTAGGTGTCGAAAAGTTATTTTTGATTTTCATCCACCGTTACATAATAACTTTTCCTGAGATGTGGCCATTATTTTCGCACGATTCTAACATTGTTGGCATACAGATCGAATTAAAGAGTGCAAAAAATAAAGACACATCGATTTATTTGTCTTGCGGCTTATAATAGATTCACATTTTTGTCTGTCGCTTAATATGTGGCCGCAATTAAATTGAAAGTAAGTAGAAATGAATGGACTAAGAGCAAAACGCATATTCATAACCTTAATTGAATTGGCACAGCATGTACGGCGTTGGCAGTTTGGCACTCGTAAAGAGCCGTATAATAAAGCATGTCAAACCTTAATTGACAACCTCTATTTACAATGAACATAATTGTCTTATAGTAACTGTAGTGTATATATTCACTTGTATCGTATTGATATAGACGTTTATTGTAGAAATATAGCACGGGCTTAAACACGCACTAACAAAAAACCGATAAGTCAGTACACGTCCACTGTTACCAAGGGCTTTCCTGTTAATGACGCGGTGCATTTTGTGACTATGTACATTAGTATTAGTGTGAGTATGTCTATCTATGTATTATACGTATGAGTCTTGTATATAAATATACAAGGTAAGATAAATAGATCCCAATCCGCACTCACTACAGTAACAGACATCAGAATTTGTTTTGGATTAAACATACATATTTTGAAATTAATTAGCACCAAGTTCGAATCTTAAAGAGAAAATGACATTTCTTAGATCCAAAGTAATTTTGTCAGCAAAATTGTTTACAATATTTTTTGAATATCTTATTAAATGTCACGAAAACAAAACTTATCTAAAATAGAGAATGAAGAGGAAAATCTAAATGTTATAGATGAGTTACTCGGGAGACTCAGGTGTTTGTTTCTGCTAATTATAAATTTTATACACTATTATTATAATTATAAATATTATTAATATTTATTATAATAGGTCATACAAATATAAACAGGATGAAATGTGTTATATGTGTAACCAAATAAAATAATACAAAATTAAATTTCTGTTACAAAAAGTCGAAAAAATAGCTAAATCGATTTCATAAAACATATTCTTTGGCTTTTGATGGCACAGTATTTATAATTTGAATTTCGAAGACATGAAGCTAACGTATCATAAAAAAAGATCAAATAATATTCAAATGAGCAACCATCATACCGCTTGACCCATTTAATTATATTTATATCTACTATTGGAGAATATAAACTACATTAAACGCTTCAAACACGAAATACAATCGCAGGTGCGAAGCATATTCTGCAGTAATAATCGTTAGAGCGTATTCAAGACTTTATGCGTATACGTATACATGTACGTAATATCGCGTTATAAATCGTACCGGGTGATAAATTAGGAAAATATGTTGGAGCTTTTTCTTTGTTTATAATCTGTTGTTATGTTTCCATTTACGTGGGCGCCGCGTGCCGGGGTTACGTAACCGGCGAGCTATCACATTGTACGTACATTTATTGCGAATGCTAGAAGTGGAGTAATTTTGTGTGTTTTTACAGCTGCAATACGGTACAAGCGAATCTGGGTATAGCTCTAACTGTGCTCGGACGATAAACAGACGGCCGTTGCCGACTCGCTGAAAACATCCTTTTACGTCATCATTCCGTTATGGTTCCCGCCGCGATTTATATTATGGACTATCATAGAAGACAATGCGCCCGTATAATACGCCGTCTTGTATACAAATACCTTGACGTTATGAGCCATGAAATTTTCAATATCGTATTAATGTAAGCTTACATTGGATTACGTCATATTTTGTTGTTTATTACCTATAAATAAATTATATTTCAGGGTTATTCTTAGCGTAAGTCAACAAAGAGTATATTTGTAGCCCGAATTGTCCCTTTGTATAAATATACACTTCCAAAATGACTCTTGCTTTCACCCGCGACGTCGTTGGTCTGTTATCGACATTCGAGATAAAACTAAAGCCTATTATTCCCAGCCAAGTATCTCCATGCCAAAATCTAATCAATTGGTTGATCCGTTAGGTCGTAAAAGAAAAGCGAACATCTCCTCATTTCTAATATAAATATTCAATTGCTTACGACTGGAGGAAATACGAGATTTTTGGCTATTGAAATCGCCGTATGTGGATTATTAGACTTTTTTACACGATAAGAACAGCGTCTGGCTACAACATCGCTTGATGGAAAGCGAAAGAAGCGGCCTAAGGTAGACCGCGATTGCGAATGTAGTATTTACTCTATTTTTTTAAGTTTTCAGTCAAATCAAATCAAAATAATCTTTAGCTACAACTGGTTCGACAGTTGCTCTTACCGAGAAGACCCAGCAAGAAACTCGGCGGTTAATATTTAAAAAAAATTTCAATTTTACATTATTAAACCGCAAACTTGTATGAAGCTGAAAGGATTTTCAAATCCACGCATTTTAATCACCCAAATATTCTTTAATTTAGTAATAAGCTTTACTTATAAGCATATTTGTTTACTTTATTTTACCTGTATTTTGTGTATGTCTTCGGACCGTACTAATGGCAGATATTGACGCAATGAAGCTGCGTAAAAAGCTTTAAAACCATCCGGAAGATAATTAAGACATTTGTATAGCTAATATATATTAATATAATTTAGGTTTCAACGTACACACACGAACACCACTCACGATGGCCTAATTTCAAAGATGTATTATGTAACATATAAAAAAAATATCAGTAGCTTTATTTGTTTTAAAATAAAATATTCCTGGCCCAGTTACATATTGTCATCAGTCGGCAGCTGTTGAAATATCGCTACACAATTACCGTTGCCGGCGATTCATTCATCGACTTACAAAGTCAATTGGTATCCGAATTTAGCCTAGCGCAGAAAGCCAAATCTATACGTACGTGTTGTGCAACGGGCGTCCGACCGCTCATACCATTCCAAATGTCTATATGTGCAATGTAAGTAATTTATCATTCTTGAAGCTGTATCCTGCGATACATTCGTACACTTATAATCATCAGCAAGATAGTGGGATTTCTATGGAATTTAGGTCATGAACATTTTTCAGTTACATAGATATATGTAAGTTTTGCTGCGGGAATCGTGTCAAATCCCAGATTCGACTTTCACTTAGTAAATACTACAAGACCCCGCGAGGACTTTATTGAAATATCAATTATGAAATAATTTTTCAATGAAATAAATTTCTAATTTTTTAATTTCCCGAAGGAAATACGGAATTTTTAATCTTATATGATACGCGATGTACAAGCCTCCATTGAACCACTAAGGTATCAGGTGTCGTGTGGTATCAGGTTGAGTAAAGTAGACCACCCTTTTTCTTACCGAGGTGTTGTAAAAGGTGACTAGTGTAAGTTGACCCGCTGTGTGGTATCCGGTCGAGTAGAGTAGACCACCCTTTTTCTTACCGAGGTGTCTTAAAAGGCAACTAAGATAACTTGACGTCAGGCAGGCGGCCGATCGTAAAATACCTAGCCAAATCACATTACAACATGATTAAAACATTTTGTGCCGATCCCACTTAGAGTGGGATAAAGGCAGGAGAACAATTATTGATTAGCCATGAAAGCGGAACACAGAATGATGGACAGATAGACTGTGACAATTCTAATATTCTACTTCACCTGCCTTCAATTGCTTCTTCCGTTAAAATTACTTTTTATAAGATCGTCTGCTTTGGAAATCTTTTGAAGAAACTTATGTCCAGCGGTGGACATTCTTCTATTGAAGAAGAAAATGTATTCTTAGTAAGATATCATATCTCCTGGTTTTTGTTTGTATAAATTATAAAGATTAGCGACATTTCTAGCGGCGAGCGAATTACAAAACGAGGTCATGCGACAAGTCTTCAAGATTTGTCCCACTAATCATTTTTAGAATACACTTACACTAAATGAGGCTATTATTGTTTGTTTGCCTCCAATAAGCTCATTTAATTATTTATATTTTATTTTAACATCTGACAATAATATTTTTCGGAAATGCCAAAACTAAGACACTTCTTGTCATGACTCCAATGTAATTACTAAACTACTTATTAGCTGTTAGTCGTCTGACACGTATAGCAAATCTCGGGATTTAATGGTGTGGTTTTTTTTAAATTAATATTTATTATCAGCCTTCGTATTCGGCTGAGTAGAATAGACCAACCTCATTCCTTAACGAGGTGTCGTAAAAGGTGACTAAGGAATGTCGACCCGCCGTGTGATGTCGGGCTGAGTTGAATAGACCACCCTCATTTCTTACCGAAGTGTCGTAAAAGGCGACTAAGGTAAGTTGAGTTTACGTAAGTTTCGCCGGAGTGGTCCGGTCAAAAGCCGGATGGGCGGAGCGGCTGACTGCCAATTCCCTGCCTCTTTTGCGTAGGGCGCACCGTATGGTATCCGATTAAGTAGAATAGACCACCCTCTTTCTTACCGAGGTGTCGTTAAATACGACTAAGGTAAGTTGACGTCAGGCAGGCAGGTGGGCGGTCTTAAAATACGTAGCCGAATCATGTTGTAACGACCTCACTGAAAGTGCGATAAGGGCAGGAGGATGATGATTTATTATGGGCCTTATAGATAAGTATAACACCGCAAAGAAAACTAAACATATACTTTTTAGATTTCATAGAATGTTATTTGTAAGTTTTGTAAGTTTAAGCTAAGTATTTTTTTCGAAGAGTTGAGAAACCTAGCTTGCAATGAGATATTATAGGCTGATTTTTTTTAACGAACTCGCGGGTACACTAATTAAATATTAAGTACCTAGTTAAGCGGAATAAAACGAATTTTTTTAAATAAAACCTACCTAGATCAATTTTTCTCCCTCAAAATATCCTGCATGCCGAATTTCAATTTAAATATTAAAATACATTATAAAGAATTGGCATTAATAACGACCTGCTTATAATAACTTTATCTATAATCTTAAATGCATTGGTTATATATATATATAACCAATGCATTTAAGTATATAGTACATACATACCTGATATAGTACATCTATACTAATATATAAAGCTGAAAAGTTTATTTGTTTATTGTTTGAACGCGCTAATCTCAGGAACTACACACAGGATAGTTTATATTATCGAGGAAGGACTATATATCATAACGCTAAGGTCGAATAGGTGCGGCAATAACAAATATTGCGAAAACGGCTAAATTTAATGCTATTCTTGCGTGCGCTAAGTAAACAGTGAAAGTTATTCAAAAATCTCTTTATAATTAACTCACGATAACTACTTTTATGTTCAAAAGTTTAATTCGGAAAAAAAATTGTGACACACTGATTTCCATGCGAGCAAAGATGCAGGCACAGCTAGTAACAAAATATGAGACAAATTTGATATGTACTCGTATAATTGAAACGGAACTTAAGCCACTTCCTTATCAGAAATGAAGTACAGTAGGTGACTGGGTGAGTGGGATATGGTAATGCGTTATAATAAACAATCAAACCTGCCCGTGGGCGGGCTGGTGGCGCCCACGTGGCCAGTGCCGCGTGCACTCGTGACGTCACCCCTACAACCTTCTAACTTACATACACTTACACGGAACTAAGCATAATTGCTTTGTAACTGACCTAGACTTTGTTCTATCAATATTAAATATACAAAATCCGCACAGTCATTTTGTCTGTTTTGCCCGTTCCCTTTTACGCCAATATCAATGAAATTTGGCTCTATTAAAGCTTATATATATCGTGCTAACATATAGGATATAAAAATATTCTTATGATACTTACGATTTCCCAAGGCTAGTTAAACTTCTGGACTCTTCTGTCGGCATTTAGAACCGCGTGATGTTTCTAGTTTTTCCGTCCAGCTCAGTGATGTTATAGAACCTAGCTAATATAAAATATTGTCAGTACGAAGTAAAATAGCTATAATATAATTCTAAGGTAATGATGAAGAAGATTTTTTTTATCCATATGACTGTCTTCGTTTTTACGTATCAATAAATTAATAATTAAATTGAAACAACAAAATTTCATGCCCCCACTCTTAACCTTTTAGGAGTTCCCTTGTCTGGAGCCTATCCTGGCAGCAGAATCAACTCATGCTTATGATTAACATGCATTTTCATCGGGGTTGGACCAGTATGTAAAATTTCAGCCCAATTGGTACCGGGAAATGGAATAAATTTAACGTGTAAGATTCGACCTTCACTTAAATACACAGCAAGTTAAATAAAAGCTTTTAAAACAAAGCCGCGCTAGCCGATCTGTGTGAGTGTCACCCGTAGCATGAATTTTCATGTCGGAATCCTGGGCAGAAAAAAACACTCTAAATTCCTTGGCCGTGCGCGTCTATGGCATGTCTATTGCCATAAGAAATTGAATTTATGCAAACAGATTTTACATAGACGTGAATTTTGAAACTTGATGAGTTTAAATTGATATAAGCGTACGCATGAGTTGGGCGGACGTTGGCGTCTGTTGTCGACGATGACATTATGATTGACAGGTCTCACGACAACGCAAGAGTTTATTTTGCGATACTTTCGTAACTTTTTGAAAGAATTTAATTTAAGAATTTAACTCGTATCAGATCTTATGATATTATTTTGAATCGCTTCCGTTTGTCTGGTCCTACATAGTACATAATCATATTACTAGATTAATCGTTCAGAAACTGTTCGATTCATACATATCTATATCTGCAAACTTAAATTTTGTTCTTCGTTTTTCTCTTCGTACCAATTTTTGAATAGATTTGAAATATATTTTGTAATTTATTATAAGCCTTCTTACAAGAACTATCTGTTAAAGGGCTTATATAAGTCATATGTCTCAAAGCCTTGATATATCACAAACTGTTTTACAGCAGTGGTTTACACTTCTGTTCAGTAGATCGATCAGTTGTCGCCTGCGAACTTTTTGTAGACTCACTATAGACATCGTGATTTTTTATAGATATATAATCACGAATATTATTAGAGACACATATAATTTAAGAAACCTCGTCTTCGTAGTTGAGTTTTCATATGGCTCTCCATTAGACGTCCAATTTAATGATGACTATCTGCAATCTCACACTATTGCTCCACCAAAAGTTGCCCTAAACCGTGGTCCGTCCTAATGAAAGATTCCTTAGATCGACGTTCTCAGACTATTTAGTTAAGTTTTAGCCACTACTATTGTCTTTCGTAGAACACTACTCTTCGCATTTTCGCCCTTCGGCATTAATCCATTTCGCCTGTATATGCCTATGGGGCTACCATTTTACTGATGATTCAAAAAATAAATCATATTAACGCCTTCCTTTTATCACCTTCCTTCCTAATATCTGATAATGTTATCCGCCTCTACCATAGATCAGACATATCCAACGTTAGACATTGCATAAACTAAACTCAAACTGCCGCCATTCTGCTTGTTATCTATATAATATAATATCCAATAATAGATATCGTCTTTGTGTGCACTCAAACTATATTAGTAAATTAAATTAGTAGCCTATCGTAACGTCGTAGCAATCTCTGTTCTTATCCGTTCTCTTGTTATAAATATGAATAAAAAGAATACAATAAATATAAAATGGAAAGCTCTAGGAATATTCGCAAATATTGATCAATTCCCCAAAACTAAAATTAAAAAATTTCATACTATAATGAATTTTACCTACCGATATTTAAAGTATTATACCTATACTAAGTCGTCTTGCCTATGGATGGAATATTCCAGAATAGAAGCTGACCACCCGCCCTACACCGACAGGCGTCCCCGAAACTAGATAGAAGTAGCAGTGTCCAGCGGCTTCTTCCGTATGGAAATCAGTGTGTCAAAAAAAATCCGAATTGAAATTTTAAGCTTAAAAGTACCAATTGTTAGTTAACCATAAGATATAGATAGTATTTATGTAGTATGTAGATCTACAATTCACTAGTACTTTATTTTAGTGTCTCGCTTGGTTTTACTCGGCTCACGCAAGTAAAGCTCCTAGCGGGCGAGTTTTTTTTACAATTGCGCGACCTCTTTAACACAATTTAGATACAGCGATAATGTACCAACAATAAATCTAAACCTTGCGTAAGAATGGCACTATCTTTTAGTAAAAACCGTACAAAAATACGTTCAGTAGATTTTACGAAAATCGATCACATACAGACGGACTAAAGCTTTTGGGGACTTTGTTTTATAACAAGTATATTTGTATATAGATAATGCAAATTGTTTATATGATGATATGAATTGAATAAAATAAGAGAATCAGGTGGTCGCTATTTATTATGTCATTATAAATAGTGCAATACTTTACATTAGTTCGGTTGAGACGTATGTAGACGTGAACGATTTATAAGAATAATGCTACGAAACGATTAGTTAAATCGTGGAAAAATAGATTTGGCATCGTTAAAGCTATGCTTTTAAGTAGGTAAGTGAATTGAAGGCCGCTCCGTAAATGTGGATTTATTCAATGCTATTCTAAAACCGCACTGACTGACCACTGAAGAATTTGCTAACGTCGTATTTTAAAATAGAGGTGATGAGCGACGTAGAAAAATCTATCTCTCCCCAACGCAAAAGAGGGGTGTTACATATTTATTTGTATAAGTATATGATGCAGACGCCGTGTGGTATCCGGCTGAATAGAATAGTACCACCCTCATTTCTTACCGAGGTGTCGTAAAAGGCGACTAAGGTAAGCCGACTCGTTGTGTGGTATCCAGCTGAGTAGAATAGACCACCCTCATTTCTTACCGAGATGTCGAAAAAGGCGACTAAGGTAAGTCGACCCGCCGTATGGTATCCGGTTAAGTAAAAAGTAAAATAGACCACCCTCTTTCTTACCGAGGTGTCGTAAAATATGACTAAGGTAAGTTGACGTCGATCCCATTTAGAGTGGAATAAGGGCAGGAGGATGATGATGTGAAGTATATGATGAAGGTTGTGATGACCGGACCTTCATGTTAGGGCCGCGGGTTCAAACCACGTCAGCGTTATAATATCATCTGCAATAAGTCGAAGGGCGTAAATACTCATAAATAGCATTAGTTTGAGGTTTTTTATTGTTTGAGCTTCATTATAAGTACAAAATATTTTCGTTTTAATACAATAAAACAGGCGACAGAGAAAACATCTATACATATTATTAAACAAAGTCTCCAAAAGCTGTTCTGTATGTGATCGAATTTTTTTAAAAGAATGTTAATAACTTAAAGGGAAGTTACAATAGAATCTATGTAACCCTAAGTGTACGAAGCATGCAACAATCATATACTTTATACATTCCAACTCCGACATTCCACACAAGCACTACACACACACACTACCACAATCTCTACGATCGTTTCGCCCCGAAACCGAAGCATCATCAGGAGCTTACTCCACGAAAAAATCGTAATGCCGTAATGTCGTTAATTAATTTAATTAGCAAATTGATTTCAAAATGAAACAGTGAGAGTCACTTGATTGTCCATCGAAATTATATTTAGACGACACAAAGCGATTATTTCACTATGAATAAGGCGGAAGATGCATATATCGAAATTAGCAGGAATGAAACACCTAGTGACAAATCAGGGCCACGTAATACGACTAAATGCGTACGAATTTCGTGGTATATACATATAAACAAACTGCATCCTGAATAAGGTAGATTGACGCATATTGTTTTTAATTGTAAGAGATTTAAAAATGATTTGGTGAGAGCACGTCACTAGTCACCGATTTAAACCCCGGGGAGGCATCTATATAATTTATTATGAGTTGTTAAGTGAAAATAAACATAGTGAATGCATATCTGTGGGGAAACCCTTGGAAACTGTAAACTTTAAAGTTGCATTGGACCAGTATTGGTGGTCTGATATCGTATCTTTTTTACCAAAACGGAAAGAGAGATGATTTGGCCAGAACTAGGTTGGGAGAAAAATATCGTGATGAGTGTAAGTTCTGTGTGAGAAGAAAGGAGATGTATGTACTGTATAGGCTGTAAAGGCTATTATTACATTACAAATGTACGCCGTGTGGTATCCGGCGAAATAGAATAGTAACACCCACATTTCTTACCGAGGTGTCGTAAAAGGTAACTAAGGTATGTTGACCCACCGTGTGGTATCCGGCTGAGTAGAATAGACCACCCTCATTTCTTACCGAGGTGTTTTAAAAGGCGACTAAGGTAAGTTGACCCACCTTGTGGTATCCGGTTTAGGACAATAGACCACCCTCTTTCTTACCAAGGTGTTGTAAATTACGACAAAGGTAAGTTGATGTCAGGCAGGCGGCCGGTCGTAAAATACGTAGCCAAATCATGTGACATGTTTATGACATGTTGTGCCGACCCCACTTAGAGTGGGATAAGGGCAGGAAGATGATGATATTACATTACAAATGTACATTATATAATTCCTTGTTATAGCTTCAAAGCTTTAAATCCAAATTTTTAGTCTTTGTAATTGTTTCTGAAGATTACATTCGGTTTTCAACATTCGCCTACATAAATGTTAGTTAAACATTTACGCCCTTTACGCCCATAATTTTCCGAACATTTCAGATGTAATTGGTAGTGCAAGTACATATATCTGCCATCGTAATTTGCACCAACTTTGCGTGAGTCAGCGGCCGTACGCACGTGCCCGTTTGTTTACAAAATTGGATTCTGTAACATTTTAAGAAGTGTAACACATGATTTATGTTTTACCGCTCTTATGTAATGACTGTCAAGGTCATGCTGCGTTCATTCATCAATAGGGACATTTTGAAAACACCTAAATAGAGAGAATAATCCTTTACGAATTATCAATTTGCGCAATTGTGAACGCAACTAAAAGAAAATTTCTTGAAATATGATTTTTAGTTCATAAGAACCTCTTCTCAATGACTCCTCTGCACTTGCTCTACTACCAAGATCACGTTGTAAAAGCCGTAAGGCCTAAACGCAATTTTTCAGTTACAAGAACAATTCTAATACTTTGCTTTAAAATTGATTGGTATTGAATGGTATAGAGCAGGGCTTCTTAAACTGTGGGTCGCGACCCCCAGGGGCTCGCGAGACTACTGAAAGGGGCGTCGCAAAGATCTCATACTGATTGATATTTCTCCTCCTAAGTTCCTTCATTACTTCCTTTTCATTAAATTTAATGAAATAGATTTTATTACATTTATGATTGGTTATAAACAATTATAAATAAAATTTTAAAATTAGTAAACACACTAAACACGTACGTATAAATACAAATAAAAATCATACAAAATCCTATTGTAGTTTTATTATAACTATTTTTTGAAAAAAGTGGCAATGCAAAACTGTTATTTACGTTGTAAAATAGTGCGATATTACATCTACATCTACGGTTAATATATTTTTCATTATATGGAGGAGGGGGTCGTTTAAAATTTCCTAAGCTTGAACGGGGTCGCTATATAAAAAAGTTTAAGAAGCCCTGGTATAGAGCGCTAAAGTTTTACTTTAGTCAGAGAACAAAATCGTAAGAGTCCTTCCTGTGTGGTAGGACCATTAACCGGATTTTTTAAGGGATAATGTAGGGGATTTCAAGCTTTATCAAAGGGTTGTTTGCGAATGTCCGTGAACACTAGTTTTATAGGTCTTCATAGCTCGACCGCCCGATGAGGCGCCAAGATTTAACAGCTTTGGTTTAACTCCAACCTTAATTTACAAACGTGTTGCACATAAATTATAACTTTATGGATACAGTATTGTTGTATTTATATGAGACTGTATACTCTTATATTTGTTTTTACTACTAGTTGGTGTGGTGTCCGGCTGTAGTAGAATAGACCACCCTCATTTCTTACCGATGTGTCGTAAAAGTCGACTAAGTTAAGTTGAACCGCTGTTCGGTATACGGCTGAGTTGAATAGGCTACCGTAATTTCTGACCGAGATGTCGCAAAAGGAGACTAAGGTACGTTGACGTTAGGCAGGCGGTAGGTCGTAACATAACTAGCTAAAACTTGTAACAACCTGATTAAAACATGTTGTGCCGATTTCACTTAGAGTGCGATAAAAGCGGGAGAGTGATGACTACGAGTTGGTTATTTTAAGCGCTGAAGAACAAAGGCCTAGTTTATTCAAATTCAAAAATTTTTATTCATGTAAACTTGTAATCAAGTGCTTTTGAATCGTCAATTCTACTGCTGGTTCGGAAAGCAGTTCCTTCCGAGAAGAGCCAGCAAGAAACTCTGCGGTTGCTCTTTTTAACATAATACTTATAACTAGTTACATTAAGTCATTACTATCTTGTAGAGGGACGGACAGTAGCTATACCCACGCATTCTTGTCATCCAAATAATCCTCAACAGTAAAGTAGGCTTTTTGTATCCCCTCTCTTTAATAGTGTTTTTAAACTGCTGTAATGGCAAAGCAAAAATTGAATGCAGAATTTTATTATAGAATCTTATACCCAATCCCACAAACGAATTTCGTACCTTTGCAAGGTGCAAAACAGGAGCCGCTAGCTTATGTCGGTTCCTACTTTGTCTATTATATACAACACATATCGTTCTATAATTCTTTATATTTGTATGTACAAAAATTAAATAACTTAAAATGTACTGTGAAGCAAATGTAAGAATACCTTTAGTATAAAATCTTACTTGACATTTGTGTTCTCTTAATGAGACTAATCATTAGCCTCTATGGTACTAAATATACAAAATGTAAGCTTCGATACATATATTATAAAAAAATTCTATATTTTCATGGTCTTTTCAATTTATTACAATTTTTCATTGCTGTCTAGTGTTAGGTCGGACAGTTGTAAAATAGTTTAGAATATAGTTAAGAAAATACAAGTGAGCGCGAACCCTAACGTTCACTATGGATGTTGGTGTATTAAATCCGCTTAAAAGTTATCACTACCAATGAATTGCAACTCTAATACATTCACGTAATAGTTAATGGAAATGCCAATTCACATTCCTCCTGTACAATGCATCACAGACTTTGGAATGTGCACAGAGATATAGACGTAACCGTCTGTACTGCACGAGTTCGGCTGTCAACAAGTTATAATTATGCACGAAAATAGAACATGCAGAAAAAATGGCGCCTGGACACTGACTATGACTAGTGAATCATTAGTAATGCAATGTTGCAATTCTTGCCAGAATAACAAATAAACTAAATTAGAATCGACTTGCTTTGTAAAATCTGAACTGATGTAGATAATACGAATTGTTTTAAACTAGCCAAAATATTATTGCTAAAGGATATCTACACAAAGTAAAAATTGAACTATCCTGTTACACTGTATAGTTTTAATTTTTCGTACAGCAACCGTATTTTTTAGATCAAATAAAGTAATTAATGTTACATCAAAAGTGAAATCAAGATATTACTTTTGACAGGACTTTAACATCATCATGCAACATGGTGTATGTATGAAATTTTCTAACAAGATATGAAAATCGACTGTTTATTTACGCAGTTAGAATACTAAATAAAAAAAGAATATTCACTTTTTCTACCAAATTAAAGTGGTTTTCTTTAGCTTTATTATAGCTATATTGCATTACGATTTTGTTCGCCGAGCCTATCCTTCTGATGATGCTTCGGTTTCGGGGCGAAACGATCCTAGAGATTGTGGTAGTGAGTGCGTGTAGTGCTTGTGTTGAGTGTTGAAGTTTGGCGTTTTGTAATATTTGTGGCGACTGCTTTATACATTTAGCATTACATATATTCTCTTAACAAACGTGGATTACGGCAAAATAATTTTATTGCAACTTCTGTACTATGGAATTCTGCGAAGTAACGTCTGCTTCTATAAACCATTTCTATTATTGATTATTACTTTTCTATTATTAAGTATTAATTTTCTTATTGGCCATATACAAGAATTTTTTAACATTAAGGTTCTATAAACTAAGTCCTTGACCAAGGACTGGCATCTGTGAGCAGATATGCTGTTTTGTGTTGCAGATGACGTACTAGTTGTACGTCATCTGCATCACATGCCGTTACCATCATGGTTTATTAAGCTTAATAACCTACCTGCTTTCTATTGATTACAGAGAGCCGTTCGTCGTGTGGCGGAGGCGGTGGGTCGGAGGGCTCGGAGGGGCGAGCGTCGTGGCGAGTGACGCTGGACCACGACCTGGTTGAGACCCTGAGCGCGATATACCCCGAGTGGTTCAAGCAGCCCCGCCGCGACCGCAGCCGAGCGGCCTCGCCCGTCCACTCGCCCGCCTCGCCGCGAACACCCTCGACACCCCCTGAAGACGACAACTTCAGGTAATTAATAACCGATATTGAACTAGCGCGATTCATACTTTTTATTATATACATATACTAGCCGCCTGCCCCTGCTTCGCATGGGTATAAAATATATAGCCCGTGTCACTCAATGATAAAAAAAATAATTAAAATCGATGCATTAGTTTTGATTTATTCATTACTGCCCGTGGCCCGCAAGCGTTAAATTTGGAGAAAAAGAATTCCCCTCTCCCTATAATAAGGAGATTTCCTGCTATCTTTGGAATATCTAAATTCTTATTTATTTTTATATTTTTCCCTGTGAATTTTATTTTTAAAATTAATTACAAAATGTCTTTATAGACAACATTCACAGCTTCCTTGTCATTAAACAAACTCTTGAAAGAGCGACATATAGCTGCTAAATTCGAAGTGTTATAGGGCGAAGCGCGGCATCCTGACGGAATTTTAAATCTGTTATATCTCCGAAAATGTTCACTCAAATTACATGCTGGAAATGTCAATCCATCAATTGTTGATTAAATCAACAATTTATTTAAGGTACTTAATTGGATAAGGATTAATGCTGTATTGTATAAAAATTGCTTTGAACATAAGGCATTATTTTTCTTAAAAAGTAAATGACAAATAATGATATTATGGGTTATCCATAAGAGATAGACATATACCATCGCGAACTTTTCTGTAGACCTTTTCAAGGTGTACAAATACGTAGTACATCATTTTGATAAATCTCGTAGGATTAAGCATACATAGGGATATATGGACAAACAAAGAATGTGACTTTGTTTTATACTATGTAGTGATACGGACATCGCGATAAAATAGAATCAACTTTATATTGGGTCCAATATTTCGCCAAGTTTGTGACCACGGCTATAACTCTTTCTTACGGGGCTTTATATTTAAACCTAGGTCGAGAATAATGAGTTTCTCTAATCAAACTTATGTGTCTACAGCATGTATAGCACCTCTGGATGATTGTAATTTTTTAGTAACTTGTTAACTTAGTTTGTGACGATCTATAAGGAAATATATTTTATTGATATTTGCAATTTATGCTCGCGGTGAATAGTGTGAAGGGTTGAATTGTGAGAATATATGTTTATCTCAAGAAAATTCTAGGGATATGTGTAACCTCGGGTAGTTTACACAATTTCTCCCCGTTGGAGCAGCCTGGTAGCTCGGTCTAAGCCCCAGGCGTTCTCTCCAAAAATAGGAGAGCCTGCCTATGACTAGTTGTGGGATAGTAAAACGGGGTTCTATGGTACCAAACAATACAACAAGCCGGTATTATATCTATTTGTTCAACTTTGTAGTTCGGGTGCAGAGGACATGGCCGGTCGTCAAGCGAGTGGTAGCGGCACGAGCGAGCCGCCGAGCTCGCCGCCGCGCGTATCTCCGCCCAAAGTGGTCGTCGACGATAGCCCTCTGCAACCAGCGATGGGCAAACATAAAGAATGTAAGTAATTCAGTTACAAATCTTTAATATTTAAATGAGTTAATCTTGTACATATATATAAATATATTTTCGGTATCTCCGAACGGTTCTAACAACTTTCGTGAAATTCAGCATGTGGGGTTTTGGGGAAAAAAATTGATTTAGCTAAATTTTATTTAAAAAAAACTCGTATTATCCCTGTTTTAGGGCACTTAAAAAAAACTTCCATAATAGGAACAGAAAGCAATAGCTATTTGAGCTGTCAAATGCAAAGCTGTGACAGCCTAATGGTAACGCGTGAACTAATAAAGTTCAAAACCTGGGATCGATTCCCACATGCCACCCGCCGCTTTTTTCTTTTTTTAATTTTGTTTATTGAATTTTTTAAATCTTTAATTACCGAGTAAGTCTCGGTCACCTAGGTACTGTTCAAAAATTTATTATATATTTATAAACTATTCAAATTTTCATATAAAGAAGTTATTACGTCAAGTCGTGATTTTAGTCAGGCTCTCTACAGCTTACATGTTTTTTATTTTCGTTTTTCCGCGGGTAAAACTAGATTTATAGGATATAAATGGTATCCTTTATCATAAGTGACTTTACGGTATCTTAACAAATCAAAAGTAATGATAAAATTAATTTTGCACGATTCATCATCAGGAGATAGACTCCACGACCAAAATCGCAAAGCCGTGATCTTGGAGTCTATCTCCTGATGATGTTTCGGTTGCGGGGCGAAACGATTGTTGAGTTTGTGATAGTGACGTATATAGTGCTTGTGCATTGTGGTGGCGGTGGTGGAGATTTGTGCATGTGTTTTTTACGAATCCTGCATGTATCAGGTATGATAACCGATTGTCTACTCTACATTTGGCATTATATATATTTTGTATTTTACTTCATCGCGGATTATAGCAAAATAATTTTATTATTACTTTTGTATTATGGATCTCCGCAAAATAACGCCTAATTCTATAAATTATTGAACAAATCAAATCAAATTTTTATAGCATCATAGCAAAACAGATTTAAATCGAAATCTTAATAACAACTTATAAAGAATACTCCAATAGGCAGCTTACGGTACTGTAAGCTGCCTAATGGAGTGGTACAAAAATATACATGAACTAAGTCACTAAAGATTACATTAATGTTTCAATTTATATTATAGTTAACATAGAAGTCATGTCTAGTTAATTATAATAGACATGTTATCTCCACCTATTATCATGTCTCGACCGATACGCGTATCAGAATGCGGCGCGCACTGCTCACATCCGGCCATACCTTCGTCTCCGTACGAGTTTGTCTGCGCGTTTGTCGCCGATAAACATACCGCCATTATTTCATATGCACATAAAACTATTTAATTTAAATACGATGTAATCGTCTGGCTAGAATCGCCATTCTCTACTAAGTAATATACAGGGTGAACGATTTGAAGTGTTACCTTTTCAAAAAACTACAACTTTTTGGTCGTAACAAATTTTTCATTAATCTAAGGAAAAATTTGCGGGAAAATAAGCAAAATTTTAAAATCAATTTACTCGATATGACCACCTTTTGCCTTGACTATAGCCTTCAGCCGATCAAAAATGAGTTGCTCGCTGCACGAAAGTGATCCAGAGGTATCTTGTGCCACTCACGTACGATTGCTGTCTTTAGCGCATCCATACTGGCAAATTTTTTAGTTCTCACTATGCTATTCTTGGTTCACGCGAGCTTTTTGAGCCGGGGCTGAGTCTTACTGAAATGTCCACGGCCAACTACTGAAGTTTTTGCGTGCCCACGGGTATAATACAGCTTCCTAAAGATTTTCTCGATAAGAGGCAGCATTTAATTTGACACCAGGCAGAATGAAAACGACTGGAGAGCGTCCATCGGCGGTCACTGAAGTCCACACCATCACTTGTGATGGGAAGTTACTTTGGGTGGCCATTCGAAGGCGTAAATTCTCGTTTGTACGTTTGGTCAAGTAAACACTATCGTTTTGAGTGTGGATAATTCGCTCAATTGGAAAAAATTCTCATCAGAGAACACAATGTTTGGAAATTGACCATCCTCGTGCGCAACTGTTTTGGTTTTCAAGGCGAACTTTTTTTTGCTTTTGTGTAAGATCGTGTACTTTCTGGAACTTGTAAGGCTTGAATTTTAGCTCATTTTTTAGTATGCGGCGAATGCTATCTTAGGGTATTTTCAATTCTTTAGCCATTTACCGTTCACTTCGACACGGATTCCGCTCGAACCCTATCGTCACTTTCCGAACCATTGACTGTCTTTTTCGGTCCACCACCATAGCGTCTGGCAATGCTGCCAGTATCGTTATAACATTTTATGGTGCGATATACAAACATTTTATTCACTTTGAGGTGACTGAGGTCACACACGATAGCTGGTTGTTATTTTCCTAACAAATTTAACGTAATCACACTACTACATTTCAATTCCATTTCGGATATTTCTCGTTCTACTGACAAGGGATTCGGCTGCTTGGGTGCTTTCGGCACCTTGTGAACAAGACAATGAAATATCAAAAAAGCAAGTGTGACGTTGCCGCGATCAAAAGTTTGACAGATATGACCAGTTTGAAGTAAGTAACACTTCATAGCGCTCACCCTGTATATATTTAATTAAAAGATTTAGCAATAATTTCATCATCCTTCTGCCCTTATACCACTCTAAGTGGGATCGGTACAACGTATTATAAACATGTTGTCACATGATTTGGCTACGTATTTTACGACCGGCCGCCTACCTGACGTCAACTTACCTTAGTCGTATTTTACGTCTATTCTATTCAGCCGGATACCACACGGCAGGTCGACTTACCTTAGTTGTCTTTTACGATAACTCGGTAAAAATTAGGGTGGTCTATTCTACTCAGCCGGATACAAGACGGCATTATTTAGCAATAAATTAACGTTACTTTTTACGATAAAAGTTCGTAATTAATATAATACTTCAAGGCAGTATGGGAGATAAAATATAGTCGACTATGACATTGTTAAATTGTAGAATAAAGTTTTTTGATGCGTCTCGTGTCGATTAAAATACGAACGAAGAATAGCTCTTGCTAGGACCAATGTTATATAAAGAGTGAGGCTGCCTATACACTGTCCATTATATTAACCATCTTTTGACAGATTGACGATTTACATATTTAGTGATGTCCTCAAGATTCTCGTATGCGATACCATTCCGATTATAGTACCTACTATTATTAATCGAATTACGTACCTAAGTAATTCGATTAATGATAACCTACGTAAACTAATAACAGATATAGAAATCAACATTTTGATTTAATATTGCCTTAGTTTTTTGAAAATAAATGTTAATCCGTGTGTATTTATTATAATCATAAAAAATATATTATACATCAACTGGCAACATCAACAGACCTTCCGCTCGGCCGCCATTTTGACGTGATCTGTCACTCTCAACGAAACGCCCGTGATAGTCACACGCATTTACGTTCGCTGAGTGTTCTCTCGCATCTGTTACACCTTGAGTTAAGTAGCTTTATTCCTCGGAAAAACTTTTGTGAAACTTATATTAATTGATCGTGAAAATGCCGAAAGGACGTGTGTTGAAAGCACTATCGAGACGGTTAGTGTTAAAACTTCATGAGTATTTTGAGCAAGAAAATCAAAATGGCGGACCTCTTATACCTATCACGCAAGTCCGAAACCGTGTTGCAGCCGCGTTGGGGATCAGTCTATCAACTGTGACTAAAATCACTACTGATGCCTACGGCAGGAGCGGCTTGGAGCAAAACAAACCATCTACACCAAAAAGAAAGCGCCGGGCTCATAAGGTGACAGCTGTTGATGACTTTGACGCTGACGCTATTCGTCGTCATGTATATGATTACTACTTGAGAAAAGATATTCCAACTTTGAGAAAACTTATTGTTTCTTTGAAAAGAAGTGGTCTATTTCATGGTGAAAAATCTTCTTTGGTCAAAGTTTTGAACACTATTGGCTTTTCATATAAAAAGTTAAATAAAAGAAAATTATTAATGGAACGCACAGATATAGCTATAGCACGTTGTGATTTTTTAAGAGAGGCAAAGAAAATACAAGATTGGGCAAATATTGTTTTCACGGATGAAACATGGCTCAACGCTAACCACACACTATCTCGTTTCTGGACTGATGATACTGCTGATTCCACTTCCTCAGTACCAATGGGAAAAGGTGAGCGCCTAATCATTTGCCATGCAGGTACAGCAAAAGGATTTGTACAAGACGCACTGTTGGCATTTAAATCGAAGAAATCAAATGACTACCACGAAGAGATGAATGCAAATGTGTATGAAGAGTGGTTCAAAAAAATGCTCATTTCATTGGAAGAACCATCAATAATTTTTATTGATAATGCGCCCTACCACTCCCGTCAAATTGACAAAATGCCAACACAGGCTAATAAAAAGCATGAAATAATTAATTGGCTTCGGGACAATGGAGAAAATGTGGACGACTCAATGTTAAAAGTTGAATTAATAAAAATATTAAAAACCAAAAAGAGAGCAAAACGCTATGTAATCAATGAAATGGCAGCAGAATATGGCCATACTGTTCTTCGGATTCCTCCATACCACTGCCAGTACAACGCAATAGAACTTATATGGGCACAAGTAAAAGGGCATGCTGCGAGATGCAATACAAGCCCCCCATTCACAGCGAATAAAATGTTGCAATTGCTAAAAAATGCTTGCACCCACGTAACGGCCGAGAACTGGGCAAGTGTGGTGGAAAGAACTAAAAGAGTACTATTCTCTGATTGGGAACGTGATATTGCGTTTGATAATATATTATCTACACAAGAGCTAATAATAATAACTGCTACTGAAGACTCCTCATCGGAGGAGTCTAGTGTTGATTATCATTCCGACGACTCGTGCTAATAAAATAAATTAAAATATCCTGATTGTTTTATTTGTATTCATGTATTAACTAAGAAGAAAGTAAACTTTATATAATGTTATTAAATGTCTTTTAATACTCGTAACATCGATTTCTACCGATTATTTTTAATCTGTGGCATAATCGTAGTAACCATTATGTGTGACATCACTAAGTGGGCGGTACCCATCCATAAAGTACAAATATTATTTGTATGATATTTGTACGTAAGCAATACAAAACTTAATGAGCGTGAGCTGTCAAAAGACTGATAATATGATGGACGCAGTATAATATGTGTACTAAAAGAGAGCAAAAGAGGCTCCCTATCTGTCTCCCTCTTTTATATGTGACTAGCGGCCTGCCCCTGCTTCGCACGGGTATAAAATATATATCCCATGTCAGTCAGTGTAAAAAAGTGATCAAAATCGATCCAGTAGTTTTGATTTATTCATTACTGCCCGTGGCCCGCACGCGTTAAATTTGGAGAAAAACAATTTCCTTTCCCTATACCAAGAAGATTTCCTGCTATCTTTGGAATATCTAAATTCTTATACTATATTTTTACATTTTCCCTATGTATTTTATTTTTACAATTAATTACAGAATGTCTTTAAACAAACTCTTGAAAGAGCGACATAGCTGCTAAAGTCGAAGTGTTATAGGGCGAAGCGCGGCATCTTCATGGCATTTTAAATCTGTAATATCTCCGAAAATGTTCACTTAAATTACATGCTGTAAACGGCCATATTGATCTATATTAAATCGACAATATATTTAAGGTACTTAAATGGATAAGGATAATGCTGTATTGTATAAAAATTGCTTCAAAAATAGGGTATTATTTTTCGTAAAAAGTAAATGACAAAAAATGCTATAGTGGTTTATCCATAAGAGATAGACATATACCATCGCAGACTTTCCTGTAGACCTTTTCAAGGTGTACAAATACTTAGTACATCATTTTGATAAATCTCGTAGTGTTTAGCCTGCGTTTGCAATGTAAGCGGAAAAAATGTAATTATTTACAGAAACCTCAAAAATTACAGTATTTCTCTACTTCGTATTGAATGTTATTATACGTACAAACCTTCCTCTGGAATCACTCTATCTATTAAAAAAAACCGCATCAAAATCTGTTTCGTAGTTTTATAGTTTTATGCGTACATAGGGATATAGGGACTTTGTTTTATAATATGTAGTGATTAGACAAAAATACGTAAAAGTCTCTCAAGTTCCCTTTCTTACTATTTGTTGGACACTCTATGTATGACTTTTGCTTGTATAGACAAAGACAAGTTAAGCTCAGTCTAAGCTGTTAACGCCCAGTAACCCACAATATTCGGCCCAGTGGTAGTGAATGTTTCGTCTGTAATACGGTCGCGGCATAACACTAGTTTCCATGTGCAGTGTTTATTTACGTTGGCGCATCGCCAGCGTTGTCCGCCCGTCGCTCTCTGCCTTCAGCTCGTCTACGGTAAACAGGAATATAGCTTTGTATTCACCTACGCCCATCTGCCGTCTCTGTCGATGTTATAGTAGTGTATCGATCGACGTATCGATCACTACGTCGGCGCCTAGATCTCCTCTATTTGTGACGTCAAATCTCGTCACCTGTCGTCATACACCGTATTTTTAAATACATACTAAATTCTATTGTATCGACAACGGAATGATACTTTCAATAGGGCGTAACGATCTTTTGTTGTTTGTGACTCGAGTTATCATAAGGAAAACCGTTTTGGCACATATATGTTGTCTATTGTTAAGTAAATTAAATACACACGAGTTTTAATTTATTTTGATTTTATTTAAAAATTTGAATGTTTGTTCCACAGCACTTAAGGTGAAGTTAATGATGCGGCGTCCAATCAATCAGTTAGTGGAACAAGGGATAATGCCGCGTGAGTATACATAAACATTCTCATCTAGCGCAAACATAAATAGCTGTTTAAAGGATATAATCAGAACAATTACTAATCAACTAATCATGTAAATGACGAGTGTTGGTAAGGCGCCCAAACGCCTGCGCAGCTTATGGACGTCGCATGCGTGGGTGATGGAATTTTATTTACGATCTAAACGCCGTGGTTAATGTGATTTTCTAACCTATTGGCAAAGGAATTAACATTGAAGATTTTTATCTTGTTTATTATAATGAACAAAAAAATTAAGCAGCTCTTTAAGTCATGAGATTTATGATTTCGGATGAAAGTAATTTAAATAAGAATTATTTCTTTTTTTACAGCATTAAAGACGCCACCTGCGTATTTTAAACAAAGAATGCAGTTAGAGAGAGCAAAAACAGGTGACTTACTCAAAGCGAAAATACAAAGCCGACCTGATCGTCAAGAACTGGAACGAAGGCATATATTAGGGCAAGTAAGTAGTTAGGCAAGATGTGATAGACATTACTTTTGGAAAACTTATAAAATGAATATCAAAATTACTTACACAACTTGACAATAAACGTTTTTGAGCCGTATTTCTTTAAAATTTACTTACTGTCTATGCTTGATGCAAAAATTTTAACTTATTGTGATGTTAAATAAGCCCAGATGTTTTTCGTGGAACTTTGGATTCGAACTCAATGTAGTCACAATAGAATTTTATATCAAATACATCAAGTAGAAGTAAATGTGTATTTTATCAACAAATTCATAAAACATTGAACGATACCACAATCATTATCTATTATTTGTAAATACTATCAAATGACTTCTGCTTATGTAATGATACGTTTTTTTTTTCACAACGTTAAAAATCTGTCGTTTTCAGGAAAGCCATGTGGATCCAAGTCTTGCAGAAAAACAGAGAATGCTGAAAAAAGCGCGACTGGCGGATCAGCTCAATGACCAATTATCACATCGACCTGGCCCACTTGAACTCATAAAGAAAAATATACTACATACTGAGGAGAACATTGAAACGGCTGTCAAAAGTGGAAGCCTAGCGTTCAAGGCTACCAGCGAAGGTGCTTCAGGCCGCCCGCAGCATCCGTTGTCTTACTGCGGTCCCCCAGAAGAAGTTTCGCCATCGCCCTCACCCCCTTCCACACTTTCGCCAGCTAGTGTCTCTTCCACGACCCAACATCCCGCGCCCGGGAAAGACAAAAAGTGCAAAAAGAACAAAAAAAATCAACAATCGAAATCGCGGTTTAAATTTCACGAATACAAAGGACCCCCAAATGCACAAAAAGCTTCATCGCCACCCGGTTCTATGGAGACTCCTTATGAGCTGCTTCTCCAACAGCAACAGTTGCTTTTGCAGCTCATGCTTCCCGTATCTCCAGCGCCATCTTCTGCAGCGTCCGTGGCCTCGGATACATCTGACGTGCTGTCCGGACCACCACCTCCTCCTCCGCCTCCAGCCCCCTCCATCACGCCAATGTCTCTCGCCGCAGCCAGATTCGAGGACATGAAGGTATCTGATTTACGTGCTGAGTGCAAGCGACGCAATCTCAGAGTTTCCGGCCCTAAGCCTCAACTAATAGATCGATTGAGACCTTATTTATTCGACATGCAAGAGGAGTCGCCGCGGTCTCCCGTATCTGTCGCTTCGCCGGAGTCTAAAGCTGAATCGGAACCATCTGAGGATATAGTACAGTCGCAGCGTAGACTCATAGAAGAGCTCGAACGCCAGCTTGAAGAATCACGGCAGCAGTTGGAGGCGGTGCGTCGAGAAACAGCCGGTGCAGCGGCAAGCGATCAAAGTCGAAGATTGCTTCAGGCACGTTTGTGTGTAACGAAGTTGAAAGCGAAACTTGACGCCCTTCAACAACCCCCAACTCCGGCGCCTGCTCCGCAACGATACGTAATAGCTGCGCCCGATTCGGCTCCTGATCGCCTCGTTCGCCTCTTTACCGTAACACCGCCCACTGCATCAGGCGACGTGAATTCTGACCCGATGACTGCCAAGACGAATCAAGCATATATACTAAACGGCGTCAAAGTCGTTCCTATAGCTATCCTTCCGACAACGCATTACGAGCCAGAACGTGTTCCACCTCCCCCACCACCGCCACCACCTTTACCGCCCATCGCACATATCCCAGTGACTACCTTATTACATGACAACACAGAAGACAGTCAAATCATGGATGACGTTCTTGAAATTCTTGTAGAAAATGGTGAGCTTCCTGCTTCAGCAGTCGGCAACATGACACCGAACCGGTCTATAGATGCTGGCTATATTACTGCTGGATCGAGTGATTTCACCCCATCAGATGTTTTGGGTGACGATATCTTGGGAAATTCGCATATGCGAGATTCGCTTGCTGCAGATGAATTACAAAGGCAGCTCAACGACATCGAGAATGAAATAATGAATCACGCTGATTTGAATTCAGTCAATGATCGTTGTGACGTAGATTCTGCTGTAACTGATATCGATCACGATCTTAACGTTGACCTGCTTACAAATAATGAGTTCAACACAAATTTCGCTAACTCAGATGCAACATCTGATAATCACGATGACTTCTTCGGTAGACTTCTTGCCGGCGACAACGACGATACACATGGCGCTATGGATATTGATGACGACGTTTCGGAAAGAATGAGTATGACTCCTCTCACAAATGGAGATATCTTAGATCATTCACGGTCCGGATTTGTGGACATGAACGACCTACCACTGCCTTCATTCCACAATGAAGATATGCGACATAGCGCTTTCGAAGACCGGCCCTGTGAGTTCGATCTTAAAGATTTCGATTTGAGTTCAGGTATGAATGTGGATGGCGACAGTTATGAATATATCAACATGGAACAGATTCCAAACTTGTTTGGTCGCGGTCATATGCCGCAGTGTGATCCGGTATTGGGGGGAGTCCTTGCACGACCAGCTCCGCAGCCAGCTCATAAACACTACTCGTGGGACAAAATCGAGTATGATGCTACCTGACCCTTACTTACCTGTTTGTGACATTAAAGTTGCGCTCTCTAACGATACCCATACATATGATCTCTTAATATCACACATATCCTGAGGGAACTCTTGATGTGAAACGCGCGTGAAAATATTAACGTGTAGCCGTCGCCGCTTTAAAAAAACCCGACGGCGTTAGGATTAAATAAAATTAGTGTTTAATTACCGTGTAGCGGTTAAAGTAACATGACGCTAGTCTCGATGCAGTGACGCGTTCTTCCAGGATGGTGACTTAGTGAGGACATTAGAAATAATATTAGATTTAATATAATAAAACACATAGTGTTTGGGATGACGAGAGGACTATATGGATATTATTTGGTACTTAATATATGATACGTATGTTTGTATCGCTAGACTTTTAAATTAGTATAAGTGATTTGTGTTTTTATTTATTAGTGAGTGTTGAGCGTCGATCACAGCGTGCGCAGTGCATACTTGGCTCACGTATTTCTAATAAATCCATATAATTTATTGAGGCGTATCTACTTATGTATATTATGAAAGGTATATAAAAAATACTCAACTTAGTTGTGGATAAACTGCATTCCGCCCGATGACTATAACTCAGGGGAAAAATCATCATCAGGGATACTTATTTTGCTTGCTAAGATAGAATTATTATTGACGCCTCTGTTGACACAAATGGTAATAACGAGTTATTAAAGGTCTTTCTCTGCAAATCAATTTCCCAAATCAATAAGTGACATTCCAGTCTTGTTGACGTGCTACTAGTGGCACATGTGCATCTTCATCCCCTTATTAAATATTTCCATTAAGATATGCTAACTCGACACTGGTGTGGGTGGCTGTATATTATTAAGGGAAGAGAGCAAAATGCATCGATACAAGCCATCGTCATGGGTGGGACCAGCTCGGGAACAATATTAGATATGATTCATTTAGTTAATGTAGGGAGCTGACTCGGCGCATATAAAAAATTATGCAAACATTCTTATATCATTGTGTGTAAATCAAACCTACATCTTCCACTTATTGTTTAAGTCGATAGACCCTTTGTAAAGTTGAGATGTTAGTGTGGTGTAAATGATTCAGAAAAATGTTCTACTAATTTGTTTAATATTTATTATAATCCAAAGAAAATTATCATAAATATTGTATAAAACGTAACATTCTTGAAAAAGTATCATTCCAGTATATCGTCTAAAGTTTAGGATAGGTGCACCTTTATAGATATTTTTTCTTAATACAATGTAAGGGTGTTTGCATAATTTTTGGTTCCTTATTAATATATATCTTTATTTACAGATTACCCTAATTATTTTATTCAGGTAAATAGTTTAGTATTGCATGTAAGGACACGTGATTATTTGCGTTCATATCGGCTTTTTCTGAAATCATACGGAAAAGCGTAAATCGGGATGAATATGCCATTATTTGCATTTATATTTTTTAATTTATAAAATACCGATTGCGACAACGAAAGTGGCATCACTGCCCCAATGTGCCAATATTACGATATATATTTGAAATTTCAAATGTATATTAAAAATAATTAGTTTATTTTTATATTTTAAAGATATTTCTTTTATCAGTGGTCTGAATGTTACTATGTTGGAAGTAGAATATGATGCTACTTTAGAAAGTGAATTCTTTCTAAAGTATAGTCATATAGGTTTGGTGCTAAATCATTTTAAGAAATCTTTGATAAAGAATTATTTAACAGCATAAGGCAACTTGATAGTCATTAAATAAAAATATCCTCAAAAGTTTCATTTCATATGTCATTATTGAGTGGTTTTTCTGATGTATATACGAACTAAAAAAAATCATTGAATTATGTTTTGTTTTTGCTTACTAAAATTAAGTAATATTCCATTATCTAAGTAAATATTTAAACCTAATTAAAATTTCTAATTGCTCAGCTAAATTGTACCTATTCATTTTAGCCAATTATACTAATTTTGAAGATATATTTAAGCAAGATAATATTTTGCTTGCTATCTTTCAAGACTTTCCTAATTGAGTGTTTTGTAAGAGTGGTACTGTTTTGGAAGGTTAGTTTAAATTTATATTTAACAAGGAAATATGAAGTGAGATTAAGTTTGATACTAGTGTATGTCTGCATATTTGTTATTGTTGTAATGATTGTAGGGAGAGTTTAAACATTTGTTTTCTAATAGTTTATATTTGGAAGTGATATACAGTGCTGAATTTGAGTAATTTTAGCCGTTTATATAAAATCTGTAATGTTAATAAAATAACTGGCTTCGTTATATCGCTTGAGAGAACCATGTCTTTATCTTAAATAGCACACTTATAGTATGTTATATAAATCCCTCTATGGCTGAGCCAAGTATTCATAATCTGTGTGAAATGTAATCTTGAATGCAAATGCTGTACATTTGAATAGTTTTTTTACCTTGCCGTATAATGAAGCCTTGTAAATAATTACCAAGCCTTCTCTAGTTTGTATAAGAAATTGTTGAAACAAAATTTTGATATAAATGTTGTTTTATTTGTTACCTCTTGTGGCTGTATTGAAAAGATGTTAAAAACAGTAAGCATACAATATATGTATACATCATTATCACCGCGTTAAAGAACAGAAGGAATAAGGGCATTTTGTCTATTTTAATTCCAGCTTTGACATTATAGGTTTTGGCTTTAATGATTTGCAAATTTGTTCTGGGCAATAATGTCTATAAAAAAAAACCAGTATATTAGCGGACATTATTAATCATTAAATGGTAACGAATTAATTTTTATTGCAAATGTCTATTTCGAATAAATTAATATTAAGCAGGTGGACTGCTAGCTAGCAAGCCTTAGGTAGCTGCTTTTCAAAAAAAAAAATTATTATTATAGTAGAAGAGAATACCGAGAGTCGAGACAATCGAATGAATTGCTACCGTAAAACACTGCAACTTTGCCCGATTTTTTGGTAAAATGTAATGAATTTCAATTTTTTCCTATAAGTACTTATGTATATTAGTTATTTTCATACAACTATATGAACATGTGTATACAGTAGCTGCATAAAATATATAAAAAAATAATATTTAATCTGAAATATTTTTGATTTCGATAGCGGGCAAAATAATCAGGAGTATTGCCCAACATTGCTCATGTCGTTTTGTTTGCGCAAAAATAACTCCTAAAAATAAATAATAAATATCATAACTAGAACTTAAAGCAATTTCAGTTTTAAATTTAAAATTTTGATTGAAGTACTATTGATAGCTGGAAAAAATGATTGGGCAATATTTTCTAGCGATAAAAGTATCGGACAAATTGCTATAATTAATGCTATGGCGAAAATTGCTAGGAAAACTACGTAACAATTATTACTGTAACTTTTACTTAAGTAAAACATAATGCTTACTGGCATAATTTAGGTAATTTATACGTAAATAATATGATAAACCGCGCTATTTTATAGAAACCGTTAAACTAACACGCTGCAAATCTAGTCGTTCATCAGTGTTTACCTAACAACCAAAATTCCACCATTAGCAGATAGGCGCGCGTTATAATGTGTAAATTACTCGATTAGGAAAGAATGCTAAGTGTGAATATATTTTGATACAATAAATTCGTGATAGTAGGTAAATAACTTTAAGATTGGAATCTAGTTCACCTAAGAATAGAATCCGTAAAAAAGGAGATCAAAATTATAAGTAGGAAGGTTCATAAAATAATAGCAATAACATTAGTTCACATCAGAGGATTCACATAGTATTGACCAGTATTATATATATATATATATATATATATATATATATATATATATATATATACATATATATATATATATATATATATATATATATACATATATATATATATATATATATATACTTCGTTCGCGTGGACTGTAGTCTTGAAATTATTTAGTAGCTTCTATCACTCTCCCAACTCTGCAAATATCTCTATCGCAAAAATCTGATCGATCCGGGAAGAATCAGAGGGATTTATCGTTCGATCAAGTTATTAATATGATAATTTTAGTAAATAACCCGTACTTACATGAAATATAAATTAAAATAGCGCAGTGAAAGTAGTACAAAAACTTTATATACATGAAAATTCATAATGTTTTCTGTATTAAATATCCCTATAAATATTGTAAGCTTTGGAAACGTATTAGAAAACTTATTTAATTATAATTTTCATTATGTACATTGTGATCTTTGATAATAACATGTAACGAATCATCATCATCTTCCTGCCCTTATCCCACTCTAAGTGGGGTCGGCACAACATATAAACATGCTGTCACATGATTTGGCTGCGTTTTTACAACCGGCCGCCTGCCTGACGTCAACTTACCTCAGTCGTATTTTACGACTTCTCGGTAAGAAGGAGTGTGGTCTATTCTACTAAACCGGATATCACACGGTGCCTCAACTTACCTTATATAACAGACAATTTTAAGGAGATTTTCAGTTTCTTCATAAGTGAGCGAATGAAGCCAAGATTAACTATCGCTATTTAACTATTATCAGTCATTTGCCGAACTGCATGCAGGATAGGCCACAATTATTTTCAGAGACGTTACGTTACCATTAAAGTTCCTGCCTTCCTTATTACTAGTACATTCTACATTAATAAAATTGAAAACGTGTTTCTGAACAGCTAATTATTTTGCGTTGACGTTTGAGGTTGTTTAAACAATCTGCAACTTCGAGAGCTGCAAAGCTTTTAAATAATATTTAATTTACACAATATTCCATTGCTATATGTATGTACAATTTGGTAAATATCGTTTAAAAATTGATATATTTGTCTTTTTCTTGGAAATCCTTTTTATCATAAATTGTTAATATAATTATTGTTCGCGCCTAAACACACCTTCACCGGGAGCGAGGGGAAGGGGGGCCGCGGGGGGATGGAAGGAGCGATCGCGGCGATCGAGTGTCCGCAATTGACAATTCTGCCGGCTAGCAGTGACATGTTCTCCTCACAATAGACATAAAATTAACTACAAAAAAGGGAAGACAGTTTGGGTTGAGATTAAAAATTGTGATTAATAATTTGACTTTATATCGACACGAAGCAATTAAAAACTGTTCGGAAGTAATATCGAACAAGTTGGTGACCCCGACGTGATAACGAAGAAAAGAAATATATCAAGAAACATTTCAACATCGCAATTCACCGTCTTAGAAGGCAAAAACGAAAAAGAGGACGAGTTGAAACAATACCAAGGGGAGTAAGCCTAATCCATCCTATTCTAATTCATCCTGATCCATCTTTTTTAACAATTTTGCTTCTTACTCACGACTTACTACCTACATCATTTTTATTTTTTTGTTACGAGTAATTTGTTCAATGTTCATTCTCATCTTTGTATTACATTAAAATTATACGTTTAATTAATGAAATAATCACATTAAGATACATAATCCCGTTTGAATATAGTATATTATTATTTAATTACGTACGACTTACTTTACTTAAATACGTACGTAAGCATTTTCGTACTATTAAAGTATTGTTTTTTGTTTTTCATCGTTTAAAGTTCATTAATACAAACAAAATACTATCAATTCAATTAGTTAAGCATATATGCCGACTATTCCAGGATTGTTCCGGGGGTGATTTGGCGAGAATCGTGTGTACGTGGCGCTGTTTGTTGCCGCGCCGGCGCCGGTTCGAGTTGCAGCGGCGGCTGGCCGGTGCTGTTCGCGAGCTCGGTTTGTACGGGCGCTCGAGGTTGGATTCATTGTTTATCTGTTATTTTTTATACTATAGTTTTGTTTTGTTGTTTGCGCTTACACAATGACGGAGTTAAAGGAACTTATTGCGCAACGAGGGCGCGTTAAAACTCGTATAACTCTTTTTGAAAAATATTTAACGCCTCTTTTAAATATAAAATTAAATAAAAGTCAATGTAACGAATTAAGTTTGAGATTAAATAAATTTCAAGATTTGTCGTATAGTTTTGAAGAAATTCAGTCTAAAATAGAATCGTTAGACAAAGATGAGGAATCTCAAATAATCGAAAGGGAGGAAATCGAAAATAGATTTTATAGTTTAATCGCGCGCGCTCAGGAATTATTACAACTTGACGAAAATGTGCCTAAAAGTGAATTCGCATCTATAACCGGTTCTGCCTCATTACAACATAGTCATCTAAAATTACCTCCTCTTAAGATCTCGCCTTTTAATGGGGATCCGAATAAGTGATTGGAATTTAGGGATATGTATTTATCATTAATTCATAATAATGACAGTATTGATAACATAAGCAAATTTCATTATTTAAAATCTTATTTAGAGAATTCTGCGAGTGCAGTCATAAATTCAGTCACGGTCTCGTCTCTTAATTATCCGATCGCTTGGTCGCTCCTCTGCGATAGGTTTAACAATAAGCGTCTTTTAATAAATGAACACATCAAATGTCTTTTTTCCATAGAAACTATTTCTAAAGAATCAGAAAAATGTTTACGCAATTTAATAGATGAAATTTCAAAAAATTTTAATGCATTAAATTCATTAGGAGAACCCACTGAATATTGGGATTCTCTGATTATATATATGGCTTCTTCTAAACTTGATTCTGTAACAGCTAGAAACTGGGAGGAATTTAGGAGTACCCGAGAGATTATTAAATTATCTGACTTCTTTGATTTTCTTCGTCAACGAGCTACTGTTTTAGAAACAGTCCATGCCAGTAAATCTATCAGATCTGAAAAACGACACAGTTTAGTAAAATCAAAATGTTTCGTTGCCTCCTCGCCTTCTTCTTCTCATTCTCCCAATCAAAATAGTTGTCTAGCCTGTAAACAAGATCACAAACTTTATAAATATACAAGGTTCAAATCGCTTCCCACTGAAGAACGCATTTCTAAAGTTTTTCAGTGGCAATTATGTAACTTAATTGGAGGTACAATTTTTCCTGTATTATAGTGATGCAAAAAAGTGTGTGATATAAGAATAGCTTAAAAGACATATTAGTGATGATCATTGGAACTTTGTCACATATGCTTCTTAATTGTCACATACAATTCAGTATTTGGAAAGCATAATATTTTTAGCCTGGTACTGCTAACAATACAAAATCAAAGATATTTAACATAACACAAAGATTGTCACAGATACCCCTTATATTTTATTATTAAAAAAAAAAATTATTTATAATTTTAGTCTCTATTCTATACTTAAAATATAACTGTAGACAAAGTTATAGACACGTAAAAAATATTTTCCAGACACTATTTAAGACCAGTAGAAGCTAATAATATATTTTTAAAATTTAAAATCTCTGTTATTTGTCAATGCATCATTCTCCTACCCTTATCCCACTCTAAATGGGGTAGGCACAACATGTTTTAAACATGTTATCACATGATTTGGTATCTTACGACCGGCCGCCTGCCCGACGTACTTACCTTAATCGGTTTTCGCGACACCTAGGTAAGAAATAAGGGGGGGCTTATTCTACTCAGGGGATATCAATGCCAAGATTGTCTGTAAGACTACCTTTGCAAACTAATGTTCTATCTATACATTATTTAAGAATTACTTATTTATTACAGGTTAAATATGCTGCGAACTCTACCGCCGGGAAGTGTCCACGAGCCCGATGATGCAGATGAAGATATATGAAGAGCTTCAGTCGAATCATAATTATTTAGCCTTATTTATTGACATTAGTAATAACATTTTCACAGCGCGAATGCTTTTATTCACTAACAATTTATTTTGCCGAATGAACCATTCGGAATTTTGGAATAAGGCTGTAAAAGTCCGCTTCCATGCTAGAGACTCAAGAGAAGGTTGTGTCTTTTCAAATAAATATCTTCTTTCTTTTTTCAAAATAGTATTCATATTAGTATAATTGATAAACATTATGAAGTTTGAAACTTTTTAACTAGGTTCCAATGGATTTTTTCTCAAATCCGCGGATAAGGGGGCTCTAGCACACTAGAACGGATCATAATTTGGTTTTATTGTTTAAAACATTATTGGTTAATATTATTGTTTGATAGTTATGGTATTTTGTATTCCATCAGAAATATTTTCCAGACCCAAGCCATATCATATTACCGGTTCAGTGTATTGGTATATTGGTCATGTGCAGCAATAGCGGTACAACTCAAAAACTCATATTTTGAGATGAATGGGTTTAAAATTTTCATTACTAAGGAAAATGAATAACAATTGCTTAGTTGCTAGTTTAATTGCTAGTTTGCTTAAACGACGGGCTTTTAATGAATTATGAGTTCTGCCTGTATTGCTGCAAAAAATTGTGTATTTTAACATTAACACCATTTATTCCTATTCAAAACACATGTTTTTACTTGTGTAGCAAAACTAAAAACCTGAGCAATCCTGGGAGTAATATATTTTCAAAACAGGATTATTTAAATTGTGAAATTTTTATAATTACGCTATTGTCTGATAAAACTAAAAGATTTGATCTAGTTAAAATTATATTATCCATCACAAAAACTTATATCTTTGGAATGGCATTATATGGCATGTAAAGTGTTAATTAGTCAAAAATGTATATAACTTAAAAACCTATAATTCTTGGTTAACTTGCATTAATCATAAATATGATTTCTTAAAAGTTTTTTTGCATATTCGTTATCATAATGCGAGTTAGACAATGGTGTATTAATGTTAAGGAGAATTCACAGGACTACAGATACTTGAAAAACGATAATGGAAATGGAAAATTTTATCGCAAGTAAAGTTATAGATCTATGATACATGAGGCAAAAGTAACTAACTAATATTACTATTATTAACATTTAAAAAGTGATACAGTTTTCATATTTAACAATATTAGTATTTTACTATACATACTCCATAAGTATAAAAACGTAACAAGATGTAAACAAACAAAACCATGTGATTCTGGAGTGACAAATATGTCATTACAATAATATTATTAACAAATGAAGAAATTGGAGTTCAACTGCAGTGGTCCAAAGAATATCTCCAATATTTATAAAAGTAATTTTCTTAAATTGAGTGATGACCTATGGCTCTGAAACTTGGTCGCTGACTATGGGCCTCATAAGAAAGCTCAGAGTCGCTCAGCGGGCGATGGAGCGAGCTATGCTCGGAGTATCTCTACGTGATCAAATCAGAAATGAGGAGATCCGTAGAAGAACCAAAGTAACGGACATAGCTCAACGGGTCGCGAAGCTGAAGTGGCAATGGGCGGGGCACATAGTTCGAAGAACCGATGGACGTTGGGGTCTCAAGGTGCTAGAGTGGCGACCCCGCACTGGAAAACGCAGTGTAGGCAGACCCCCCACCAGATGGACAGACGACCTCAAAAAGGTCGCGGGGAGCCGCTGGATCCAGGCGGCACAAGATCGTGTGGCGTGGAAATCCATGACAGAGACCTATGTCCAACAGTGGACGGCTATTGGTTGAAGAGAGAGAGAGAGCAAAACTTCTTCTTGCTTTGTTATCTCATTGATGAGAATCGTGGCTCTTTGACGATAGGACATTTTCAATGGTGTTGCGCCAACCAGCCCTATTCTCCGCGGCATAGCACAATAAAGGGGGGAGTTGAGAGCTTCCTTGATCTGGTCCGTCCAACGTCTTGGGCTACGTCCACGTGGTCTCCTTCCATCGACACTTCCTGTGATCACAAGCTTTTCGATACAGTCGAGAGTTTTTTCGAGCTATGTGACCGAAGTACTGAAGAGTCCGCCGTAGACAGATGGTGGTTAGCTGAATTTTGATACGTAGCCTATTCAAAATTGAGATGTTGGTTTTAAAGTCGTACCAGGAAATACAAAGCATTCGGCGCCAGCACCACATCTCAAAAGCATCGATTCGCTTCCGATCTGCGGCTTTTATGGTCCATGTCTCGGTGCCATAAAGAAATATGGAAAAGACGAGTGTGCGTACGAGGTGAATTTTGGTAGGATTCGAGATATTATGATCCTTCCACACCTTAGAAAGCCGAGACATAGCACTCTTTGCCATCGCAATGCGGCGCCGAATTTCAGCTTCACAACTCCCTTTATTACTGATACTGGAGCCCAGGTAGATGAAGTCGTTGACCTATTCCAATCCAGTAGTGCCTTTGAGCTCCATTGTACATGAACGGTCCACAACCATTAATTTTGTTTTGAAGCGGTTGATCTTTAGCCCCAACGCAGAACTAACCGTCTCCAACTTTTGCAATAGGAATGTCATCTCCGCTTCGCTCGATGCTATAAGGGTCGTGTCGTCGGCATAGCGCAGGTTTGTGAGCTTGACTCCTCCGATGCAAATACCACCATCCCAATCCGTAAGCACTTGCCTCATAACGTACTCACCGTAGGCATTAAATAGTAATGGTGACAAAATACATCCCTGACGTACACCTCTCTGAAAACCAAATGGCTTTGATGTTATGCCCTTGACTCTTATAATTCCCGTGCTGTTGTGATATAGAGAATGCAGCAATGCTGTGAGATGTTTCGGCACGCCAAGTTCTCCAAGCACTCTCCATAAGTGATCCCAATCTACAAAGTCAAAAGCCTTACTATAGTCAACAAAGCACAACAAGGCAGGAGTATTGAACTCGTAGCACTTTTCTATGAGCTGGCGGCTATTCAAAATTTGCTCTCTGGTACCTCTACCTTTAACAAAACCGGCTTGCTCCTGTGATATCTGCCACTGAAGATAATTACGAAGTCGCTGGTTAATCACCCGTAATATTATTTTGCTAGCGTGAGATATCAGCGACAGAGTGCGGTAATTATTACATTTTTTGGTGGAGCCTTTTTTGTGTAAAGGTAGAATGATGGATGTTGTCCAGTCAGTAGGCCATTGACATGTCAGCCAAATCCGGCTGCACAGACTATGGAACATCTCCGTTCCAGAGTCCCCAAGCGCTTTTAGAATTTCTGCCATGATGTTATCAGTGCCAAGTGCTTTTTTTATTCTTTAGGCTTTATAAACCAAAAGTAATAGCAAAACAGCAATATATAATTAAATGAATTTCAGCAGATACAAATTAGCCAAGTAAACTACCTTAAATAGTAATTGCATTAGATTAGCCGACATAACATAATATCAACATTCTATGAGTTTCACTCTGTGATACTTAAATGTGTAGTATTTTAGTGTCTTTAATATTGTCCATCGTTTTCTTTAAAAGTTTTATAATACCTTTATGTTTGGACGCCGTGTGGTATCCGGCTGAATAGAATAGTACCACCCTCTTTTCTTACCGAGGTGTCGTAAAAGGCGACTAAGGTAAGTCGACCCGCCGTTTGGTATCCGGCTGAGTAGAATAGACCAACCTCATTTCTTACCGAGGTGTCGTAAAAGGCGACTAAGGTAAGTTGACCCACCGTGTAGTATCCGGTTTAGTAGAATAGACCACCCTCATTCTTACCGAGGTGTCGTAAAATACGACAGAGGTAAGTTGACGACAGGCAGGCGGCCGGTCGTAAAAACGCAGCGACATCATGTAACAGCGTGTTTATAACATGTGCCGACCCCACTTAGAGTAGGATAAGGGCAGGAGGATGATGGATACCTTTATGTTTGGGTTCTTAAAAGTGGATATTACATAATATTCTTATTTATTTGTTCCAAAGTTTGTAAAATTATTGATAGCAATCATACCATATTTACCCTTATTAAGTGGTGCGAATACTATCAATAATTTTAAATTCTTTGAAAGAAATATAAATAACATTTAATATTAGTATCATGTGTTGTAATAAAAAAGATACTTTATACAAGGCAGATAATGCCTACTATATAGTACCTGTTTTGACATGTTTACATTTAGTTAAATATTTAACCCATGGAGTTATAGTTCCTCATGATATTTTCTTTCATCGAAAAGCTTGATATCAAGTGGCACATTGAATATGGCAAAATTTCACAATTTAATTCTTATTTTATATGTATAAATCCGAAGTGTTAACTGATATGATGGAAAATATTATAAAAACCACTAATATTCTATAAAACTACTACTAATATATCTAAGAAAGACTTAAATATAAAAGAAATATTTTTTAATTTACCATCAAGTACACTCCTTTTAAGTATAATGTTTTTTTCCTAAATACTTAAACAGTAAAAACGAAAGCATCTATTGTTTCAAGTACTAATCTTGTACATTTGTTTTCGAGTGAATATTTGAAATTAATTTTGTTTAATAATAATATATAATAATTTAAATTACAATTCCTACATTTTCAAGATAGTTTGAGGACTGTGAAAGCTCTGTTTGGATAACTTTTAGTCAGCTTGCTGTTCCTGTTTCCTATTTAAAAATAGTAATAATTTTTGAAGTTGTACTTTTAGCGTGTTTAAGAAAAACGTTTTTTTTTAAGAAGCATGCACTTAGAAATGCAAAACGGTTGTTGTATATATATTATTTTATTGCAGTAAAAGTTTTAATAAAGAAGTTCCTGAAATATTTTGTTTTATTAATATTTAAAAATCATTATTAATATGTAACAGGAAAAGCGGTTATCCAAAAATTGGTAAGAGCGGTGTGCGAATAGATAATCATCTTTTGAATCACTAATTACGGTTTTAGCGCACCAAGAACATCACTAATTTTACTACGATTTTACGTCATAAAAAAAAGTAAGTAACGGCCTGTTACTATCCCACTGCTGGGCATAGGCCTCCTCTCTCCATTTTTGGAGAGAAGGGTTGGAGCTAAGACCTACCATGCTGCTCCAATGCGGATTGGTAGGTTACACATATCCCCAGAATTCTCTAGAGATATGCAGGTTTCCTCACGATGTTTTCCTTCACCGAATAGCGTGTGATAAATTGCAATTATCAATTAGATACATAAGTTTTGATAGAAAAACTCATTGGTGTCTGCCCGGTTTTGAACCCATAATCGTCTCTAGAGATTCACACGGTCGCACCGCTAGGCCATCACAGCTTTTCATCATTACGTCATACGTTATATATATTACTACTCCATATGTGAGAAAGAGTTAGAGCTGAGACTAAATCCGTTTTTATGAATGAAACGGGTGAGAGGCAGATAGTTTTTTATGAATGAGAATGTAAGTAGCTATAGCGCTACTCTGCACCCTCCCATACCACCGAAAATAGGTTCGCGCCAATGTATGAATCTCAGGTATCTATTTCATAGTTAGTAATCTATGACTCTGAGTCTTTTGTGAGCAACAAAAATCTATAAAAAATGAAAATATTATTTTTGTTCCGTGTCTTTTTTATCTGTGAAAATATTATTAAATATATTTTACAACGAAACTACAAGTAACAAGATACTTAAGGGGTTTTGTTAGATACTTTCGTATTATTGAAAAATGTAATTAAGTAATTATTAATAAGTAGTGTATACTAAAAATGTAAAATAAATATTTCTCAAATGGCAATATTGTAATAAAATAAATAAAAAGTATTCATTATTTTAGGCAGTAATGCATGGTAATCAACTTCGTCTATGGTAAGAGTTACCAGTATTTTAGTTAGTAATCTATGGTTACCAGCATAGATTACTAACTAAAATACAGTGTTGCCATCTTAGTGGATTTTCCACTAAAACTGGTGGTTTTAACTACCCACTTAGTGGCCGAATATTGCTTTTAGTGGCTAGTGGTTTTTTTTGGTGGTCTTGATAAAATATATTAGCAGTTACAAAGTTAGATTTACTTCCATTTTACGATGATTTTTATATATCTGTTCGTTTTCCTTTTTGAATATGCATTAGACATTGGTGCACAAGCTTAAATCCGCTGTTTGCTCATGGTTGGTGTTAAATGAACATATGAATCGGATATGACCATGCCATATTTTTATTTTTAAGAGTACGACCTCGGTCAACAATATTGAGTCAACGTTATTTGTCATTTCATACAAAATCCTAATTCATGAGAATCCTTAACAAAAAAACCGTGGTTTCATCCCGGCCGACCTTCAACATCCACTCCAAGACGGAATCACTTCGGGTGGAGGACGATGCTGCGCATATGGCGGTGCATAATTATCTATTATAAAGTGCTGAAATCTGTTGAAACTATCGAAGTGCACCGTTACCACTGATAGATAATAAAATTGTGAGGTGCTATGAAGGGAAAAAGGCCAGAATGGAGCTTGTATACCTGGTAGATATTTACTTTGCTTGAGTAGGCATAACTGATCGGTAAGAATTAATCGTCTACGTTTCTCTACACGCGAGGATTTTCCACCTAATATTTTTCTAAACTTATACTTTACTAGCAACTTCTAAAAAACTTTAACTTTAATGTTCCATTGTTAATCATTTATTGCACTTCAAGACACTAGAAGCTATATAAAATCGCAAGACATATATTATATAGCTAATTCATCAATCGAAATTAATGTACATATCATAATTTTTATATAACGATAACTAAGTTAAATAGGAAATAAAAATTATACTGCATGTTAAAGGTTTTAGGTTATCCATAGGAGGTTAGGTTATTATATTTAGAACTGGCGGCCTGCCCCTGCTTCGCACGGGTGTAAAATATATATCCCATGTCAGTCAGTGTAAAAAAAAAAGATTAAAATCGATCGAGTAGTTTTGATTTATTCATTACTGCCCGTGGCCCGCAAGAGTTAAATTTGAAGAAAAACAATTTCCCTTTCCCTATTCCAAGAAGATTTCCTGCTATTTTTTAATATCTAAATTCATATAGTACATATTTGCGTATTTCTTTTTACATTTTTCCCTATGTATTTTATTTTTACAATTAATTACAGAATGTCTTTAAACAAACTCTTGAAAGAGCGACATCGCTGCTAAAGTCGAAGTGTTATAGGGCGAAGCGCGGCCTCCTCACGGCATTTTAAATCTGTAATATCTCCGAAAATGTTCACTTAAATTACATGCTGTAAACGGCAATATTGATCTATATTAAATCAACAATTTATTTAAGGTACTCAATTGGATAAGGATTAATGCTGCATTGTATAAAAATTGCTTCAAAAATATGGCATTATTTATCGTAAAAAGTAAATGACAAAAAATGCTATAGTGGGTTATCCATAAGAGATAGACATATACCATCGCGGACTTTTCTGTAGACCTTTTCAAAGTGTACAAATACTTAGTACATCATTTTGATAAATCTCGTAGGGTTTAGCCTGCGTTTGCAATGTAAGCGGAAAAAAATGTAATTATTTACAGAAACCTCAAAAATTTCAGTATTTCTCTACTCCGTATTGAATGTTCAATACGGAGTATCAAAATCTGTTGCGTAGTTTTAAAGTTTTATGCGTACATAGGGATATAGGGACTTTGTTTTATAATATGTAGTGATACGTGGGGATTTCTCACTTCATATTTTTTTCTGAATACTTATACTTAGAAGTTAGTAGGCTTCATCGTTCAGTAACGCTCATGGGCTCATAATTATTAATTTTGGTTTGTATTAACTGAGCTAATTTGTTAACACGTAACTATGCAAAAATCACAATATACGCAATGGGATTCTTGGCTCGTAGGTATCTGAAATACTACGGGTCGAGTAGCGAAATGTAAATTTTGTGATATTAATTTGTTAATCAGTAATAATAAAGGAAACTAATTATTTGTATATTTATTTTCTTTTATAAAACAAAAATTGTTGTAACGGAAAATTTTGCGGTTAGCGGTCATTAAAAGTGTAAAATTTCTGTTTGTTAGTGGTTTTCTGGTGGTTTTGAAAGTTGAATCTAGTGGGAAGCTTATTGAACTGTTGGCAACACTGCTAAAATAGTATCGAGTTTATTCTTTGGTCCATGGTTAACAGCCCTACTGTTTTAACAGTAGATTTGTTTTTTTCGCGTCAATGCCTCCATTTTCTGTTTTATTCCTAATTTAACTTTTTGTTTTACATGTATAGCGCCACCCATGGAAAATGTTTTCTGACACCCACTTAACCATAGATTACTCACTATAAAATAGATGGTTGAGATTCATACATTGGCGCGAGCCTATTTTCGGTGGTATGGGGGGGGTGCAAAGTAGCACTATACCTACTTACATTCTCATTCATAAAAAACTATCTGCCCCTCACCCGTTTCATTCATAAAAACGGATTCAGTCTCAGCTCTGACTCTTTCTCACATATGGAGTAGTAATATATATAACGTATGACGTACATCCGAAGTAAAATTAGTGATGTCAAAAGATGATTATCGATTCGCACACCGCTCTTACCAATTTTTGGATAACCGCTTTTCCTGTTACATATTAATAATGATTTTTAAATATTAATAAAACAAAATATTTCAGGAACTTCTTTATTTAAACTTTTACTGCAATAAAATAATATATATACAACAACCGTTTTGCATTTCTAAGTGCATGCTTCTTAAAAAAAAACGTTTTTCTTAAACACGCTAAAAGTACAACTTCAAAAATTATTACTATTTTTAAATAGGAAACAGGAACAGCAAGCTGACTAAAAGTTATCCAAACAGAGCTTTCACAGTCCTCAAACTATCTTGAAAATGTAGGAATTGTAATTTAAATTATTATATATTATTATTAAACAAAATTAATTTCAAATATTCACTCGAAAACAAATGTACAAGATTAGTACTTGAAACAATAGATGCTTTCGTTTTTACCGTTTAAGTATTTAGGAAAAAAACATTATACTTAAAAGGAGTGTACTTGATGGTAAATTAAAAAATATTTCTTTTATATTTAAGTCTTTCTTAGATATATTAGTAGTAGTTTTATAGAATATTAGTGGTTTTTATAATATTTTCCATCATATCAGTTAACACTTCGGATTTATACATATAAAATAAGAATTAAATTGTGAAATTTTGCCATATTTAATGTGCCACTTGATATCAAGCTTTTCGATGAAAGAAAATATCATGAGGAACTATACTCCATGGGTTAAATATTTAACTAAATGTAAACATGTCAAAACAGGTACTTTATAGTAGGCATTATCTGCCTAATATAAAGTATCTTTTTTATTACAACACATGATACTAATGTTATCTACATTATATCATCAACGGCGATATTATAAATTAAGATGGTGTGTTGTCATTAACATTCTATTTTCAAAGTTCATTTCATAAATTAAGATTGTGTATTGACGACAAGCAATGGGAGATGGCGCCACGAGTTGTGTGCGCGGGAAAGATGCCAAGGCGGGAATCTTAAAAAGAGCGGGAAGAGGCATTGCTTGTCGTCGAGGAAAAAGAGTAGGGTAAAAGGCGTTTAAGTGTAAAGTATAGTTAAGTAAAGCGAAAGAATAAAAAGGAATTGAAATAGTAAGTACTTTTGACTTTTTATTTAAAACCCCTTACAAATTAAAGTGTAACAGAAGTCATATGCTAATATTGTAAAAGTTGATACCAATATGAGCTCGAATCCTGCAGTTCAGAAAGTGGGATACAAAAATCCGTACTTAAAAAGAGACCAAGACATACACAATTGTTATAATATATATTTAGTATTATATTTTTTTTCTCTTTCCTCTCTGATTTTATTGAATGACTGACTACATTGAATCTTTGAATTATGAAATCAATAAGGGTGTGAACTAATAATATTCCTTATGTTTTATGGGACGTATGGGTTTTATTCTTTTTATAATCCAAATTTTGAATACATTAAATAGTCAGTTAGATCAGACAAACGCTTATACCTAACATAAATAAGTCAATTGCACGACATAAATTTAATCTCCTGCTTTGCAATAAATTTAATATGCTTTAATGTTTTTGTTTTACTTTTGATTTATCCGTCATGTGTTATTCGGCTGAGTGGAAAAGACCACCCTCATTCCTTACCAAGGTCTTGAAGTGTCTTGAAAGGTGTTGACATCAGGCCGGTCGTGGAATTACTTACCTAAACATGTGACAACATGTTTGAAGCATGATACACAGATTCCACATAGAGTGTAATAGGGGCAGAAGGATGATGATTTTAAATTGGATATACGACGATTGAGTTTTAATTAGGGAGCACAGGGAGGGAGTACACTATGCGATTATTGTTCATGATTTTTTCAGTGGATGACGCTAAAGATGATTATTCGCCGTCTAGTTGTGTTGTGAGAGGCGATCGATCTCGCAGCCCCATTTTAAATCCCTCTAACTCCATCAACCGTGGACGGCGGGTATCACTCCAACGGTGGAGCCGACAGCTGAGCCGGCCCAGCAGCCGGCCCCGCAGTAGGCCCCTCAGCCGACAACTGAGCCGGCCCCACAGCCGGCCCCGTAGTCGGTCCCACAGCCAGCCGCTTAGCCGGCCCCGTAGTCGGCCCCGCAGCCGGCCCCGCTGCCGGCCTCGCAGCCGGCCCCACAGCCGACAACCGAGCCGGCCCCGCAGCCGGCCCCGTAGTCGGCCTCGCAGCCGGCCCTGCAGTCAGCCCCTCAGCCGACAACCGAGCCGGCCCCGCAGCCGGCCCCGTAGTCGGCCTCGCAGCCGGCCCTGCAGTCAGCCCCGTAGTCGGCCTCGCAGCCGGCCCCGCAGTCAGACTCTCAGCCGACAACCGAGCTGGCCCCGCAGCCGGCCCCGTAGTCGGCCTCGCAGCCGGCCCCGCAGTCAGACTCTCAGCCGACAACCGAGCTGGCCCCGCAGCCGGCCCCGTAGTCGGCCTCGCAGCCGGCCCTGCAGTCAGCCCCGTAGTCGGCCTCGCAGCCGGCCCCGCAGTCAGACTCTCAGCCGACAACCGAGCCGGCCCCGCAGCCGGCCCCGTAGCCCTACCGGCAGCCGGCTCCGCAGCCGGCCCCGCAGCCGGCCCAGCAGCCGGCCCCGCAGCCGGCCCCGCAGCCGGCCCCGCAGCCGGCCCCGCAGCCGGCCCCGCAGCCGGCCCCGCAGCCGGCCCCGCAGCCGGCCCCGCAGCCGGACCCGCAGCCGGCCCCGCAGCCGGACCCGCAGCCGGCCCTTCAGCGGACAACCGAGCCGGCCCCGCAGCCGGCCCCGCAGCCGGCCCCGCAGCCGTACCCGCAGCCGGCCCTTCAGCGGACAACCGAGCCGGCCCCGCAGCCGGCCCCGTAGTCGGCCCCGCAGCCGGCCCCGCAGCCAGCCCCGCAGCCGGACCCGCAGCCGCCAGCCGAGCCGGACCCGTAGCCGCCAGCCGAGCCGGACCCGCAGCCGCCAGCCGAGCCGGACCCGCAACCGACAGCTGAGCCGACCCCGCAGCCGGCCACGCAAGCGACCGCGCAGCCGGGCCAGCAGCAGATGCCGTAGTCGGCCTACTCACGACACACGAAGCCGAAATGCCTATCGCTCCCGTAGCCCCGTCGTTCGCGGTGCGACCCAAAAGCTATCAGCGGCTCATGATTATCAACCAAATTCAGCTACACATATTCCGCCCTCAGTTGATATTGGTAATTCCTCACGCAGTAATAGCAATTTATTGTTACTTGTAGATGCGCTTAAATCTGTTATGCGTACTCCGCATAATGGAGATGGTTTAGGAAATGTGTATAATACTATACCGGAATTCGATCCTGCGAGAAAAGAACAGACGATGACTATGTGGTTACATAAAGTTAATGAGTGTTCATCTATTTACGGATGGACTGAAAAACAAACTATACATTTTGCTTTACCTAAATTAAGGGGTGTTGCTCAGCGTTGGTATGAGGGACTATCGTCGGTCCTTTTCTCGTGGCTAGAATGGCAGGCCAAATTGATAGTTGCATTCCCTTCTACGGAAAATTATGGTCAAATGCTCAGTGATATGTTATCAAAACGAGCTCGGTTCGGAGATTCACTAGAAGCTTACTTTTATGATAAAATTGCATTGCTGAATCGGTGTAGTATTACAGGTAGTAGAGCTGTTGAATGCATTTTACACGGTATAGATGATCGATCAGTCAGATTAGGCGCAGAGGCCGTTCAATATGAGAATCCCGATAGGCTACTAGCCTATTTAAGGAACGCTAGAAATAGCCGGATTCCAAATGAACGGAAAATAATAAAAGAACGAACTGGTAACAAAACTCTAGATACACCATCTAAAGGGGTAATTAAAAATTCACTTTGTTTCAATTGCAAACAAGATGGCCATATAGCTCCTCAATGCCCACATCCTGTTAGGAAATGTAACAAATGCCTAAAATTAGGGCACGATTCAGAGCATTGCTACTCTCAAATGCTTCCATCTACGGACCAGAAGGTCTGATATGAAACTAGAAATATTACACCAAACGAAGGATATTATGAAGCACTTAAAAAAAAAAAAAAAAAAAAACTATTAATTATAAAGTTAAGTTGTTCTGTAAGATGAAGTTACAGTTTCGAGCACTTTAGTTAGCAGTGTTTATGCTGACTCTGCTAAATCAAGTGCATTATACATTGATCAAGCCCTCCCGGCTTGAGACAAATTGCAAATGCTAGTTTATTCTCTATTTTACCAGGATTATTGTTGTTATGTTCATCGCGCCATCGCGAGGCTCTTGTATATTTAGACGTCATTATTATTCCTGCGAAGGACTTCGTAGAAGGTATGACACGATTGGAGAATATTTTAAATTTATTCTCTTGAGCAGAGCCGACACTGAAACTATCAAAGTGCTTGATTTTGTTGGTAATAATGTTGACTATATAGAAGTGTCTAATAGATTACAGTCAGGTCTTTGCAACTTCGGAAATTCAGCGTTAGCTCATTGGTATATCATTTACGATAGTGACTGCTTGTAACTAATTACGCGATACCTAGGGTATGATCCTTAAGATTAGGAAATCTTAATGATATTGTAGATGTGAAAACGAATTACAAACTATAAGGGTATAAACTGTTTAGTGTTACTCCGGAAGGAGAAAGATGGGTTGTACCCAAAGCTGTTCGTTAGTAAATTCTCAAATTTAACCAAGACGATATATCATTTTCCGGCTGATAGGACTATAGAAAAGATTAAGTCTTTGTATTAGTTCCCGAAAATGCGAAACTTTCTTAAGAAATATGTGTCTTCCTGCCTTGTGTTCTTAAACTAAATCACTTCGCCGAGGGCTAATGGACGGGTTGAACGCTATAACAAAATTATAGGGATGCATTGACCGCTAAGACTATTGGTACATCTGACAACAAGTTGGACAACCATCTATCCGATGTCCAGTGGGGGATATATAACACTTTTAATAAAGGGATTAATCGAACTCCTTCTAAAGCACTATTCGGAATTAGACTCACAGGATCCACGGAAAGTAAGTTAATATCCGAAATAACAGACAATTCTAAGGTATATCTACGAATACAATCTTGACAAAATCAGAACCGACATAAGGTATGAAATAAACTCTCATTACGAAGCCTATCAACATAAGCAGAAAGAAATTGTCGACAAACGTTTCGACGTTTTTCTACTATTGTAGCAATTAATAAAATTAGACCGTGGCTTAACTTTAATAGACCAAATGTAAGTGATGAATCTTCTAGTGAATCTGACGAATAGCGCAGATTAAAACATTTATTGAACAATCGTTTGTAAGCTATAATATCTTTTTTTTCAATACTGTAAAGTTATTCTATTGTGTATAGAATATAATACCTAGTGATATTGGCTATTGGATATAAAAGTGATGTTATAAAATTATATAAAAATAAATATTCAAACGCTTTAAACTTTTGTTTACACATTTTATAGATTTCATGATGCAAATAGTAAAGTAAAATACATAAATTGAAAGGAACTTACAATATATATTTAAGTATTTCCAGTGTTGCATTTTGTATTTATGTTATTGTTGTGAAATAAAGTTAACCAAATGTGGGTAATTGCAGAAAATAATACTTTAATGTCCAGTGATTTTAAGTTATTATCTCATGTAAGTGAATAATGATATCCTTAATGAGAAATAGATTGACGAGAATTGATTTATGATTTATTTAATAATTATTATGACAATGAAGGATTTTCCTTATTTTATTTAATTGATATTGAAAATATTTAAAAGATTTAATCTATGTTTAATACAATAACAATTATTGTTTTGTTATAATTATTGTTTAATTTAATAATACAAAAAGATACCAAGATAAGATAATGTGGGGCCTGTTGCCAGGTATTCAGGACGTAAGGGGCCTGTTGCCGGGTATTCAGGACATATTGTATGGGGCCTGTTGCCAGGTATTCAGGACGTAAGGGGCCTGTTGCCGGGTATTCAGGACATATTGTATGGGGCCTGTTGCCAGGTATTCAGGACGTAAAGGGGCCTGTTACCGGGTATTCAGGACATTGATGTATTTTTTTTTAAATGTTTGGAGTTTGTATTTAAAGAATGTATATCATATGTTATTTCAAGTTATTTATATTAATTAGTACATTGTTTAATTTTCCGTATGAGGACATACGATAGTATTTGGATGGCCGACTGTTATCTACATTATATCATCAACGGCGATATTATAAATTAAGATGGTGTGTTGTCATTAACATTCTATTTTCAAAGTTCATTTCATAAATTAAGATTGTGTATTGACGACAAGCAATGGGAGATGGCGCCACGAGTTGTGTGCGCGGGAAAGATGCCAAGGCGGGAATCTTAAAAAGAGCGGGAAGAGGCATTGCTTGTCGTCGAGGAAAAAGAGTAGGGTAAAAGGCGTTTAAGTGTAAAGTATAGTTAAGTAAAGCGAAAGAATAAAAAGGAATTGAAATAGTAAGTACTTTTGACTTTTTATTTAAAACCCCTTACAAATTAAAGTGTAACAGAAGTCATATGCTAATATTGTAAAAGTTGATACCAATATGAGCTCGAATCCTGCACTAATATTAAATGTTATTTATATTTCTTTCAAAGAATTTAAAATTATTGATAGTATTCGCACCACTTAATAAGGTTAAATGTGGTATGATTGCTATCAATAATTTTACAAACTTTGGAACAAATAAATAAGAATATTATGTAATATCCACTTTTAAGAACCCAAACATAAAGGTATTATAAATTTTTTAAAGAAAACGATGGACAATATTAAAGACACTAAAATACTACACACTATTTTAGGTAGTTTAATTGGCTAATTTGTATCTGCTGAAATTCATTAAATTATATATTGCTGTTTTGCTATACTAAATATATAAATATTTAATTTTATAAAATAACAATCAATTTAAGAAAATTACTTTTATAAATATTGGAGATATTCTTTGGACCACTGCAGTTGAATTCCAATTTCTTCATTTGTTAATAATATTATTGTAATGACATATTTGTCACTCCTGAATCACATGGTTTTGTTTGTTTACATCTTGTTACGTTTTTATGCTTATGGAGTATGTATAGTAAAATACTAATATTGTTAAATATGAAAACTGTATCACTTTTTAAATGTTAATAATAGTAATATTAGTTAGTTACTTTTGCCTCATGTATCATAGATCTATAACTTTACTTGCGATAAAATTTTCCATTTCCATTATCGTTTTTCAAGTATCTGTAGTCCTGTGAATTCTCCTTAACATTAATACACCATTGTCTAACTCGCATTATGATAACGAATATGCAAAAAAACTTTTAACAAATCATATTTATGATTAACGCAAGTTAACCAAGAATTATAGTTTTTTTGAGTTATATACATTTTTGACTAATTAACACTTTACATGCCATATAATGCCATTCCAAAGATATAAGTTTTTGTGATGGATAATATAATTTTAACTAGATCAAATCTTTTAGTTTTATCAGACAATAGCGTAATTATAAAAATTTCACAATTTAAAAAATTCCTGTTTTGAAAATATATTACTCCCAGGATTGCTCAGGTTTTTAGTTTTGCTACACAAGTAAAACCACGTGTTTTCAATAGGAATAAATGGTGTTAATGTCAAAATACACAATTTTTAGCAGCAATACAGGCAGAACTCATAATTCATTATAAGCCCGTCGTTTAAGCAAACTAGCAATTAAACTAGCAACTAAGCAATTGTTATTCATTTTCCTTAGTAATGAAAATTTTAAACCCATTCATCTCAAAATATGAGTTTTTGAGTTGTACCGCTGGTGGAGAGAGAATAGAAAGTCGCTGGTTTGTTCAGTATTTAGTATAATTTTCGAGAGCGTTTTAGTATGCAACATTACTTGACAAGATACAGGAAGAGAGGGGAAGTTACACAGACAAATAATTTAAGCTATACATCAAAATTAACACAGAGTACTTAACATAGTCCCCCGTTGAAAGGAGAACCAATTCAACCAAGAATATAACACTAACAGAAAGAATATAAGAGACTAGTGGACTGTATATAATAACAAGAATTGACATAAGTAGCTAGAGAAAGAGAGATTTTAAAGAACTTTGAACAGAGTTACAATACCAAACAAATTAATTTAGTATATTTTCAGTTATATAAACCAAAAACAAAACAAATTTTAGATAACAGCAGTTATTTTTAACACTAACAATTATAGTAAGTAGTCTAAGTTTATACAAAAATAAGTTATTATTTTTATATAAAGTTTATATAATTATACAATTTCAGTTTATATAAAGTTTAACAGTTACATACCATAAAAATTCTAAGTTTATAATTTTTATGTAAAATAAATAATAAAAACAAGCAGATTACATTTTATTTGTTAAATGAACTTATCATAACATAAGTACATAAAATATAGTAAATAAGATTTGTTGAATGAACTTATAACATAAGTACATTAAATATAGTAAATAAGAAAAAGAGGATATTTTTTATTATTAATTTATCTTCACAAAAGTTTTAAGCTGAAGATAAGTTTAATTTATAGGTAACAAACAAATTTTAGAAATAGGTCTCATGATTATATTTTTAAGCAGTTTTAACATAAACACATCTTATTAAATTATCCTTACCAGGTACTAATTTAACAATTTTACCTAACAACCAACATAATGGGGGTATATTGTCTTCTTTTATAAGTACAATATCATTCACTTTAACATTATTACATTGTTTATACCATTTATACCTTTGCTGTAATGTATTTAAATAATCATTACTCCAACGTTTCCAAAAAAATTGTTTACATTGTAAAAGTTTTTCATAAGTATCCAATTTATTAAGATTGATATCTAAGAGATTAAGTTCTGGAAAGCTAGTTAATGAATCATTGATTAAAAAGTGAGCAGGTGTTAAACATGAAACTTCCTCATCTGTTTTAAGTGAACAAAGAGGTCTAGAATTTACAATGCTTTCAATTTGACATAATAAAGTATTTAATTGTTCATATGTGAACTTTTGCATTCCGAGTACTCTTTTCAAATGATATTTGACCAATTTGACAGAGCTTTCCCAAATACCACCCCAATTGGGAGCTGAAGGAGGAATGAATTGCCATTCAATGTTTTCTATAGACATATAGTTCATAACTTCCTGAGACCTAAATGTATCATACAGCTGTTTTAGCTCGTTCTTAGCACCATGGAATGTGGTGCCATTGTCAGACAAGATTTTACAGCACTTACCGCGCCTTGCTATAAAACGCCGAAATGCATTTAGAAATTCCTTAGTAGACATACTAGACACTAATTCCAGATGAATCGCTTTTGTACAAAGACATATAAATAAGCATATATAACCTTTTGAGACTATAGACCGACGCATAGATGACTGCTTGACCTCCAAAGGCCTTGCATAGTCAAGACCGACCTTCACAAAAGCGGTGGAGTGGGGTTTACACGATCAAACGGTAGATCAGCCATCAGCTGCTGCGTACCTTCCGCTCTGAACCTGAAACACTTGAGACACTTATGAATAATACTGCGGACACAGTTGCGCCCTTGAAGTGGCCAGTATAGTAAACGGAGGCTGCACAGAGTAGACTGAGGTCCGGCGTGGAGTAGACGTTCGTGTTCACTCCGCACTATGAGAGTTGTAACGTGACATTTCGAAGACAAAAGAAGAGGAAATTTCTGCGAAGGAGAGACATCCGCGTACCGGATTCGACCACCAACCCGAAGTAATCCATCCTGGTCTATAAACAAGTTAAGAAACTTCAGCGATTTTAATTTATTATCATGTTGCAACTTGAGTATATCTGAACCAAAATAATAATTTTGTAATATTTTGATAGTTAACAATTTAGCTGACTGCAATTCATAAGCTGTAAGAGGACCCTTTTGGTTAGTATGAGATTTTTTAATATTATTAGAGTATCTTAGAACCCAAGCAAAAGTTCTGAGTAATCGTGACCATAATGAAAACTTTTCAAACCAAGAAATAAACCAATTAGTTGGCTTGTGGCAAGAAGTCATGACAGTCAGTGATTTACCTTCAGGCAAATCACTGCTATCTAGTACCTTGCCACTGCCTTTATCCCAGAGCGCCTCATCAATGGATAGCCATGATGGACCAGTCCACCACAGACTACTATCCTTGAGAGCAGACGGTAGAGAGCCACAAGAGATGACGTCAGCAGGGTTGTCAGATGATTTAACGTGAGACCAGAGATCAGGTGGGGATAAATCTTGTATTGCTGCTACTCGATTGGCAACAAATACACACCACCTAGAGGCATCAGATTTGATCCAAGCCAGAGCAATAGAAGGGTCTGTCCAATAATAGACATTGTTAACATACTCTCTAAAAGTATTTAGTACTGACTTCATTAATTGTGCCAGGAGCACAGCAGCACAAAGCCCAAGTCGAGGGAGTGTTACTGGCTTTAGAGGTGCAACACGGGATTTAGAGCAAAAAAGTGTAACAATAATTTTTTTACTATCATTAGAAGTACAACGTGAATAAATTGAGCAGCCATAAGCTTTAGTGGAACTATCTGCGAACCCATGTAAATCAAATTTATTACCACATGGCAAAATAACTCGGGGGATGGAGATAGATTTTAAGTTAGGTAAATCATTTATAAAGACTTGCCATAATTCAAGAATGTCAGAGGGAACAGACTGGTTCCAATCAATACCACATTTCCAAATAGCTTGCATGATAATTTTTGCATAAACAGTTACAGGCTGAACGAGCCCAAGTGGATCATATATTTGAGCAATAGAGGATAAGATATTTTTTTTAGTTTTACCTGAAAGAGCTTTATTATCAGGGACTGATATTTGAAATGAATCTGAATGAGGTGACCATACTACACCTAGAGTTTTGAGAGTACTGTTATTGAAACAGTCAAAGTTACATTTTTCTTGTTTTTGTATGGGTATCTCATTTAGTACATCTTGCGAATTAGAGTACCACTTATGAAGCTCAAATCCTCCCCGCTTTAGAAGTGCTATTAACTCAAATTTTAAGTTTAGTGCCAAAGAGGCTGACGGAGCAGTTACTAAAAAATCATCACAATAGAGATTTTCTTTAATGGCTTTTGATGCCAGTAAGAAGTCATGACCATCATCCTCAACTAACTGTAGGAGTGTCCGAGTAGCAAGATAACTAGCACTAGCTGTGCCATACGTCACAGTTGTGAGCTGAAGACACTTTATGTCCTCATCACAAGAATCACGCCATAGAATGCGTTGTAAAGTTTGATGATCAGATTTTATACAGATCTGACGATACATCTTTGTGATATCGCATATAAATGCATACATAAATAAGCGAAAGCGTAAAAGAATAATAAAGAGATCAGGTTGAACAACAGGACCAACTAACAGAGTGTCGTTCAGTGAAATTCCTGTAGATGTCGGTGACGAGGCATTGAAGACAACTCTCAGCTTTTTGTGGAGGAAGATTCCCGAAGCACTGCATGATGTGGCATGTAGTACTCTGGATAAGCAGTGGAGTCTCCTCCTGGTAACCCATACAGCATGACCAAGATCAATAAATTCATGAATGAAATTTTTATATTGAAGAAAGAAATTTTTATCTTTTTGAAATCTTCTTTCTAAAGATAAAAGACACATCAAAGCATTTGAGTAAGAATCACCTAGCTTTTCTAGATGTGAGTGTTGTATAGGAAGATCAACCACATATCTGCCTGAGTCCATGCGAGACACAGATTGAACATATAATTTTTCACATAATTTTTTAGACGGAGAGACAACTTTTTCAACTGACAGTTCTTCCAGAGCCCAGAACTTAGTAAGTACATCATTAATGAAACAAGAACTTCTTAGACATACTGAATTATTTGTATGAGCTAGAGATACTAAGCCCTGATTTTTATTTTTATTTTGGGGGAGTATAATATTACCTCCAAATACCCAACCAAATTTAGTATTTAAGAGTGCAGGTAAATTAGAACCAAGTGCAATAGTTTTATATAATAAACAGTTATAAAAAACATCAACACCCAACAAGAGATCAATAGGGCCAGACACATTAAAATCTGGGTCAGCCAATTTAACAAAAGATGGCCATTTTAGTAATTTTTTATCAAATTCAAGAGTAGGTAAGTTTTCAGTAATTTTATCCATAACCCCAAACTGAAGTTTAAGCTTGTAGCTTTCATCCAGTCTTGAAGCAATCAGTAGATCAACCATGGCTGATATACGGGTTTCCTTACCCGCTATACCACTAACAGTCAGGTTGGAATAAGAGAAATTAGTATTTAGCGACATAGCCAAAGACCGAGATATATAGCTACGTTCACTACCACTATCCAGTAGTGCACGAGCATGATGGACGGAACCATCAGAGCTGAAAACTTTAACCCTGACAGTAGAGAGTAGACAAATAGTGTTAGTGTCGCTTACCAAACAACTAGTTGTAGTAGAGTTTTCTGAGTTAATACCAGCATCCTGCACCGAAGACACTGCAGAGGATGGCCCTGGGGTTTCCAGAACCAACGGACCTGTTTTAGCAGAAGTAGGTAAGTGAAGAAGCACATGGTGTTTATGAGAGCATTTTTTACAGGCAGAGTGTTTCCTGGGACAGTAAGTAGACATATGAGAAGAATTTAAGCAAATGAAGCATAGTTTAGAGTTTTCCACAGCTTTACGACGATCAGATATATTAAGAGAAAGAAACTTTTTACATTCAGAAATCCAATGACCTGTTACTTTACAAAAATTACAGAAAGATTTTTTAATAATCTTGTTAGGTTCACTTGATGAAGCAACCAAAGTTTTCTTAGTATTAGAAGACAACGGACCACATTCCAGGGTGACCAATTCACAGCGGTGTGACAGATATTTTATAAAAGCTTGAAGTGTAGGAGTCTCAGATGAGTCTCTTTGAATTTCATAGTCTCGGTAAGTAACAAAGTCAAGTTTTTGAGTTAATAAAAATAATATAAATAATTCTCCCAAATTAGGCATATTCATAGAAAGCAGTGCATCGTAGTTTTGATTAAAAGTATTTATAAAATTCCTAAGTGAGTGTGCAGAAGGCTTATTTATTTTAGGTATATCAAAAATTGCTTTTACATGCCTATTCAAAATTAATAATTTGTTATCATACCTTTCATTAACTACTTTCCATGCCTTAGAATAATTAACCGCAGAACATTCAAGATTAATTATAGTAGTAGCTGCTTCTCCTGAAAGAGAGGATTTTAAATAGAAGAACTTGTGAATGTCTTGCAGTTTTTCATTGTTGTGCACCATACATGTATAAATATCCTTGAATGCCATCCATTGGTCACTTTGTCCACTGAAGATAGGTAGTTTGATAGCTGGCAGAGAAAGATTGTCCCCTGAACGGAAGCTGTCATTCATTAGACTTGAGTTTCGCCGGCGTTCTTTTTCCTCTTCTTGGAAGGTTTGAAGGTCATCGACTTTAGAGGTTAAGGTTAACATTAATTCCTGATATTTTTCCTCGATATTAAATCCCTCCTTGTTATATTTCTTATCTTCGTTAATGGCCTCAAGTTCCATTTGGATATTTTCGAATTTGCAGTACAGATCCTTTAATTGTTGTATGTATATATTTACCGCTCGAAGAGTAGGTTTTCCAACTTGAAATTTATTTCCGAGCGCAATTATTTTTCCTTTTAAATATTTCCTTGAGGAAACTAGTTTTTCTTCGGCCATTATAACTGTGTAATATTGAACCAAAACGTGGCGTCAGTAATGGCGGTCGTCGTACCTGTGGCGTTGTTCCGATTTTACGAAATAAGTCGTCGCGTGCGCCGCTGTCGACTTTTGTCGTACTTTTTTGCAATAATCCGTGAGAAGAACCAAAAATATGGTGGAGAGAGAATAGAAAGTCGCTGGTTTGTTCAGTATTTAGTATAATTTTCGAGAGCGTTTTACTGTGCAACATTACTTGACAAGATATAGGAAGAGAGGGGAAGTTACACAGACAAATAATTTAAGCTATACATCAAAATTAACACAGAGTAATTAACAACCGCTATTGCTGCACATCACCGATATATCAATATACTGAACAGGTAATATGATATGGCTTGGGTCTGGAAAATATTGCTGATGGAATACAAGGTACTATAACTATCAAACAATAATATTAACCAATAATGTTTTAAACAATGAAACCAAATTATGATCCGTTCTAGTGTGCTAGAGCCTCCTTATCCACGGATTTGAGAAAAAATCCATTGGGTCCTAGTTAAGAAGTTTCAAACTTCATAATGTTTGTCAATTATACTAATATGAATACTATTTTGAAGACACTACCTTCTCCCGAGTCTCTAGCATTGAAGCGGACTTTTACAGCCTTATTCCAAAATTCCGAATGGTTCAGGCGGCAAAATTAATTGTTAGTGAATAAAAGCATTCGCGCTGTGAAAATGTTATTACTAATGTCAATAAATGAGGCTAAATAATTATGATTCGACTGAAGCTCTTCATATATGTTCATCTGCATCATCGGGCTCGTGGACACTTCCCGGCGGTAGAGTTCGCAGCATATTTAACCTGTAATAAATAAGTAATTCTTAAATAATGTATAGATAGAACATTAGTTTGCAAAGGTAGTCTTACAGATAATCTTGGCATTGATATCCCCTGAGGAGAATAAACCCCCCCTTATTTCTTACCTAGGTGTCGCGAAAACCGATTAAGGTAAGTACGTCGGGCAGGCGGCCGGTCGTAAGATACTAAATCATGTAATAACATGTTTAAAACATGTTGTGCCTACCCTATTTAGAGTGGGATAAGGGTAGGAGAATGATGCATTGACAAATAACAGAGATTTTAAATTTTAAAAATATGTTTTTAGCTTCTACTGGTCTTAAATAGTGTCTGGAAAATATTTTTTACGTGTCTATAACTTTGTCTACAGTTATATTTTAAGAATAGAATAGAGACAATAATTATAAATAATATTTTTTTTTAAATAATAAAATATAAGGGGTATCTGTGACAATCTTCGTGTTATGTTAAATATTTTTGATTTTGTACTGTTAGCAGTACCAGGCTAAAATATTATGCTTTCCAAATACTGAATTGTATGTGACAATTAAGAAGCATATGTGACAAAGTTCCAATGATCATCACTAATATATCTTTTAAGCTATTCTTATATCACACACTTTTTTGCATCACTATAATAGAGGAAAAATTGTACCAAACATTTTTTGTTATATCTCAAACGGATTAGGCAGTTAGCCCATTAGACATATGAGCTTCAGTTTTAATTGAAAGTGAAATGGACAGACTGACATACTTTACATCAAATATCTACTTGCCTTCATCTAGTCAAATCAATTGACCTAATCATGTGCTTCATCCCATAAAGCATCAACAGCATATAGCCCTTAGACGTCATCCCAATGAGTACTCTCTTTGGCAATGACCAGGTTCATCTGAAAATTATTGCAAAAACATTTTAATAAATATGGAACAAGCTGTGATAGCTCAGCGGTGAGGCCGTGCGGCTCTGTAAAGACGATCATGGGTTTATACCCCGCGCAGGCACATGTCTAATTGACAATTGCAATTTATGACACGCTTTTCGGTGAAGGAAAATATGGTAAGGAAATCCGCATACTTCTAGCGAATTCTAGGGATATGCGTAACCTACCAATCCGCATTGGAGCAACGCGATGGTAGTTCTTTGCTACAATACTTCTCTCCAAAAAACGGATAGAGGAAGCTTATGGTTCCCACTGCTGGTGTGGATAACAGGCCGTTACTTTAAACATACACATGCCAATTTTTGTGTTTACAAACAAAAATGATTTATATTTGAAACATTTTAACTCACTTGAAGAATATCAGCCATTGTATCAGATATTAATGAATTCATTGCAACAACAGTAGCAGTACCTTGACCAGACACAGTTACTCAGACAAAAAATCCAGTTGAAATGTGCATAACTAAATGGGATAGTATGTTAAAGTATCTTGAACAAATAACTTTCTGTTAAATAATTAAAGTATGTCTATAATCCATATTGTCTGTCGCAGAAAGAATTAAAACTATTCAGAAATAACCACTTAAAACATAGAATATAACTGATATTGGGTATGACATATGATATACAACACTTCAATAAAGCATACACAATAAATATTACTATAGAACGAAAAGTTTTATTTTTATTATTTTAGTTTTATTTTTACTTATATTTTAAAATTAAAAAATAAAACTTCCCAATATTATTACAGTTAAAAAAAAAACACTAAGGGTATACTATAATGCTATATGCTTCGAGGTCCCTGCTTTATACCTTGTAAACATATTAAATAGACAATAGGTTGAGATATACAAATAAATATATATATAAATTGAAAAACACTAGCTTAAATTGTACTATATATTATAGAAAAAGAATATAGCACGAAAAATACTATATTTTTATCGCCAATTGCAATTGTCATGCTTTTTTTAATTAACTGTGAATGGAACGCACCCGCAGCACTGCATAGGGAATGTTTGAACGAAACTCATTCATGTATTTACGGGTAACTCTAACTCCGTGTCATTATCCAGCGAAAATTAATAAAAAATAATCATGGAAAAATAAATAATGATTGAAAATAGATGTGTACTATTTTTTTTTCCTGAATTTCCTAAAAGTACTATATTTTTTGATTTAAAAAGAAAAATACTATTTTTCTTCAAACAAAAGGTGGCAACCCTGATCGCGCTCTTTTTGATTAAATAGGGGCAACACTGTGCCGTTATTGTTTCCGGTGGGGGGGTGGGGAGTTTCCTATTGATAAAACGTTTCAGTCACATTCAGTCCTTGTTCGTCTTTCAAGAGAAGTGCATCTCGAAACGGGAATTGTGGCATTCCTATTATATAGTGTTCTTGTATATACTGTGCGTTGACATCAGAAGTGTAAAAGTTTACTCGCATCGTGCCCGTTGTCCGTGCATCCTGATTTACGGCAATTTTAGCTTTTTAAACTTACTCTTGCCTAATTTTCATTAAAAATCATTTGTTGGTTTGTATATTTTTGCGTAAGTAAAAAGTGATTACAGTTATATATTACGTATAACGAACGTTTCTGGTGAGTCAGTACGCTTCAGTTTTCTTCGTATTAAATAGTGCAAAACTATAGTTCATTTGTTATTAAGTTTTGGATAACTTCTCACATTTTATCCGAGAATGTTTGTTGAAATTCAAACATTTGAGTTGTTGAGTTGGTAATAGTGAATGTATATAGTGCTTGTGTATGGTGGAGGTTTGTGCATGTGTTTTTGCGAATCCTGCATGTATCAGGCATGATAACCGATTGTCCACTCTACACTAAGCATTATATATATTTTCTATTTTACTTCATCGCCGATTATAGCAAAATAATTTTATTATTACTTTGGCATAATTACCCTGTTTTAATCATAGCTAAAGTAAACATAAACATTGTAATCTTTAATATTTAATGACTAGCAGCGTCTGACTGCACTCCTGTAAAAGCTGCAGGGCTTTTTCTTCTCATTTAACAGTATGGTTTAACAGTATATACAACAGGCGTATATACAACAATAACAGGCGTTTTGTTGGTAATGTTCGTTTTCTGTATCGTCGAACATTAGCTTCAAAAGCGCGCTACTTTGTTAGACGTTTTATAAACGGGCTAACCATTATAAAGGTGTCGTACTGATTTCTGAAATTGCGCAGTTTTGGTAATTCGTACGTCATTAACATTTACATTTTTTTTTAATGGTGATGTGTTGCGGTTGGCAAAGAGCCGGTATTTGGCACCTGCAATACATGTAAAACCTTAATTCTTTTCCCAGTCGCTTTTGGCTACTGATGTTTGAGTGCACGCTTACATCTGTGGCTGAAATTACGGGAATCTAACTTAGCTTCATAAATTCAGACTTCACTTGAGTATTAGTTACCTCAAATGCATTTTCTCAAATTACAGAGGTCGAAAGATGCGTACGACGTCTTCGGTCCTGTTTCTGGTGGTTGACGCTACTGTTCGGCCTGGCGCTGTTCGAGCGCTCGAGGCGACGGCGGAGCGACAGCAGCTGCGGCATAGCCGGACGAGCCAGCCTGGGGTGAGGGGCGGCGGCACGTCTCCATTGGCGGCAGCGAGGCCAGACCAGCGTAGCCCGTGGAGTCACGAGGCCAGCTGTCGGACACCTGCGTCACACTAGCAGCGTCTGACTGCTCTCCTGTAAAAGCTGCAGGGCTTGTTTTTCTCATTTTACAGTATGGTTGAGGTGGACACTGCAGTGTTCTTTCTTCCCATACTGTGTAGGCGTTTTGTTGGTAATGTTCGTTTTCTGTATCGTCGAACATTAGCTTCAAAAGCGCGCTACTTTGTTAGACGTTTTATTAACGGGCTAGCCATTATAAAGGTGTCGTACTGATTTCTGAAATTGCGCAGTTTTGGTAATTCGTACGTCATTAACTTTTACATTTTTTTTGTAATGGTGATGTGTTGCGGTTGGCAAAGAGCCGGTATTTGGCACCTGCAATACATGTAAAACCTTAATTCTTTTCCCAGTCGCTTTTGGCTACTGATGTTTGAGTGCACGCTTACATCTGTGGCTGAAATTACGGGAATCTAACTTAGCTTCATAAATTCAGACTTCACTTGAGTATTAGTTACCTCAAATGCATTTTCTCAAATTACAGAGGTCGAAAGATGCGTACGACGTCTTCGGTCCTGTTCCTGGTGGTTGACGCTACTGTTCGGCCTGGTGCTGTTCGAGCGCTCGAGGCGACGGCGGAGCGACAGCAGTGATTTATAAATTGTTTATTATGACAGAAGTGATTTATAAATTACATAAATATTTACTTTCAGTTTTATAGAACAGTCTTTTTATATTGCTATTATTCTTTCATTCATTACACATACTATTATATCTTTTATTAGCAAAAAGCTATTTAAATTATGTAATGTAAATGTAAAATATCTCAAATCATAAATATAAATAACATCATGTGACAGTCATATTAAAATAAAAAATTACTCTTAATCTTGGATCTGAGGATTCTTGAATCTGCAATTAATCAATCAATCGTAAATTTAAATTTTGCTTTTGCTTTTTAATTAAAAATCAACAATAGTGTTATATAAAGCAATATACCCTATATTGCTTTATACAGAATAAACTTGCTCTCTTTTGCTATTTACTCCCTTTTCATCCGAGTCTCATTATAAAAAACTTGACAATCATTTTTAAAGTTCTAATATAATACAATGAAGTATACAACTTCAATTGAAAATACTTTTAAAAACAAATATTAAGTAGACCATTTAAGTTATGTCCAAATTATTCATAACTAAGATTGATACACACTTATGATCAATTAGAACAACTTCTAAAAAACTTTAACTTTAATGTTCCATTATTAATCATTTATTGCACTACAAGACACTAGAAGCTATATAAAATCGCAAGACATATATATATATATAGCTAATTCATCAATCGAAATTAATGTACATATCATAATTTTTATATAACGATAACTAAGTCAAATAGGAAATAAAAATTATACTGCATGTTAAAGGTTTTAGGTTATCCATGCAAGGTTAGGTTATTATATTTAGAACTAGCGGACTGCCCCTGCTTCGCACAGGTATAAAATATCCCATGTCAGTCAGTGTAAAAAAAATGATTAAAATTGATTGAGTAGTTTTGATTTATTCATTACTGCCCGGGGCCCACAAGCGTTAAATTTGGAAAAAAACAATTTCCTTTCCCTATACCAAGAAGATTTCCTGCTATCTTTGGAATATCTAAATTCGTATAGTACATTTTTACTTATTTACTTTTACATTTCCTTATGTATTTTATTTTTACAATTAATTACAGAATGTATTTAAGCAAACTCTTGAAAGAGCGACATAGCTGTTAAAGTCGAAGTGTTATAGGGCGAAGCGCGGCGTCCTCACGGCATTCTAAATCTGTAATATCTCCGAAAATGTTCACTTAAATTACATGCTGTAAACGGCCATATTGATCTATGTTAAACCAACTATTTATTTAAGGTACTTAATTGGATAAGGATTAATGCTGTATTGTATAAAAATTGCTTCAAAAATATGGCATAATTTTTCTTAAAAAGTAAATGACAAAAAATGCTATAGTGGGTTATCCATAAGAGATAGACATATACCATCACGGACTTTTCTGTAGACCTTTTCAAGGTGTACAAATACTTAGTACACCATTTTGATAAATCTCGTAGGGTTTAGCCTGCGTTTGCAATGTAAGCGGAAAAAAATGTAATTATTTACAGAAACCTCAAAAATTACAGTATTTCTCTACTCCGTATTGAATGTTATTATACGTACAAACCTTCCTCTGGAATCACTCTATCTATTAAAAACAACCCGCATCAAAATCTTTTGCGTAGTTTTAAGCGTACATAGGGATATAGGGACTTTGTTTTATAATATGTAGTGATGATGTAGTGATGTGAGAATGTAAATTTTAAGAAAGCTCTTACTATTATTGAGATGCACAAAATTCATTAAAACTCAACACTTACATTTATATAATGATTAAGTAAATCCTCTTCTTATTGTTTTGACTGCACGTTTCTTCGTTGTTATATTTCTCATTTTAAGAAATATCTCAACAGCTACTGGTGAAATAAGACTTTATACATTTAATTTGCTTCTAGTGATATTTGTTTCAAGAATTTTGCTAACTAAATTAAAACAAAATTATACATTTTAGTAAAAATTAAAGTACTATATAGAACTTTACAACGGGAAATTTAAAATTTAATACACCGCCCATTCATTGATAAAATCAACTTGTTATATGAATTATGATAGACAGTCAAGATGAGAATGATTGCGTAAAAATATGTATGTAGGAGTGGAGCGAGATGCAGCTGAGACTATTTTCATACGATTCATTCATAAATACGTACATGTGCAAGAGGGATGCGAGATAGCATGTGTTGGCGCCTGTAGTAAAACCGCCCTGCACTTAACTATTAAGTGTAAGAATGACAGCTACAGCCTACAGGCTAAATGCGAGAAAGCCCTATTCAAACATATAGCGTTGAAATGAAAGCAAAATTGAATATACGTTGATCTTATGATCAGTGTTGCCATCTGCACAATGGTGGATTTCCCACTAAAACTGGTGGTTTTAACTACCCATTTAGTGGCCAAATATTTAGTGGTGTGTGTGTGTAAAATATATTAGTAGTTGAAAAGTTAGATTAACTTCCATTTTACGATGATATTTATATAAATGTTCGTTTTTCTTTTTGAATATTCATATATACATAGGTGAACAAGCTTAAATCCGCTGTTTGCTCATGGTTGGTGTTAAATGTTAATGAGCATATGAATCGGATATGACCATGCCATATTTTTATTATTAAGAGTACGACCTCGGTCAACAATATTGAGTCAACTTTATGTCACTTCATACAAAATCCTAATTCATGAGAATCCTAAACAAAAAAGCATGGTTTCATCCCGGCCAACCATCAACATCCACTCCAAGAACGAATCGCTTTGGGTGGAGGACGGTGCTGTGCGTATGGTGCTATCAGCGGGGCATAATCATCTATTATGAAGTGCTGAAATCTGTTGAAACTATCGTAGTGTACCGTTACCACCGACAGATAATAAAATTATGGCGTGCTATGAAGAAAAAAAGGCCAGAAATCAGCTTCTTTTGCTCCATGACAATACTCCGCCACACATCAAAAAGGTTCAAAATTACTTAGAGACGCTCAACTGATAGATGCTATCCATACCTCTTATTGACCAGACCTGGTCCCATCCGACTATCATCTGTATTCGTCAGAGTGCCATTTGCTCGCTGAGCAGCAGTTCGATTCTTACACGAGACGTCCAAAATTGGCTCGATAAGTGGTTTACCTCGAAAAACGAACAATTTTTTTTGTATGTTATCCATTTCTTATTACTTGAGAGATGACAAAAATGTGATGATATCAATTGCCAATATTTTGAATGAAGAATCTTTTTTCTTTCCTATGATTGTTTGAAAATGATTGAAAAACTGATTTTTTCCCGAAAATAAAGCAGATTTTAGCTTGTATACCTGGTAGATATTTATTTTGCTTGAGTAGGCTAACTGTAGTAGCATAACTGATAGGCAAGAATGAGTCGTCTACGTTTTTCTACACGTGAGGATTTTTCACCTAATATTTTTCTAAAGTATAGTTTATATATGGGGATTTCCACTTCATATTTTTTCTGAATACTTATACTTAGAAGTTAGAAGGGTTCACCGTTCGTTCAGTGAAGCTCATGGGCTCAATATTGGTTTGTGTTAACTGAGCGAATTTATTAACGCGTAACTATGCAAAAATTACAATATACGCAACGGGATTCTTGGCTCGTAGGTATCGGAAATACCACGAGTCGAGAAGTGAAATTTAAATTTTGTTATAATAATTTTTTAATAAGTAATAGTAAAGGAAACTAATTATTTGTATATTTATATTTACTCATAAAACAAAAATTGTTTAAGTGGAAAATTTTGCGGTTAGCGGTCATTTAGAGTGTAAAATTTCTGTTTGTGTGTAGTGGTTTTCTGGTGGTTTTGAAAGTTGAATCTGGTGGGAAGCTTATTGAACTGTTGGCAACACCGCTAATGATGCCGAAACATAATATATATAATAATAGGCATAATAGGCATGGGAAGAATAATTCGACAAAAAATATTTATGATTCAAAGTAAAAGGATCTCATATTTAGAATGAAAGTAAAGAACAATTTTACTTAATTTTTTTGTTTTTTGGTCAATATTAAACACAAATATTATATAAGTAATGTATGAAATTTGCCTTTATTATTTTATCTTCTGTTTTTTTATTGGCGAACTGCTGTTCTTTAGTTTCTTGGGGTTGGAAATACTGTCTATGGAAATCATCGTCAGTGCTGCCAGCCCTATAGTATTAGCTGTAGATCTACAGTTTTTTGGAAATTCCCTCACTTTTAAAGTTTAGGCCTCGGAATCTACAGTTTTTTTTATTTGAGATGCTTCGTTCATTCATCTATTTTATTTACTACGCATTACGTGCACTAAATCTGCCGCACAGTATTGTGATGGTAGGACATTTGTTTTCGAGCATTAACTTTATGAAAACTAAATTAAGAAAAACTTTTTATAATCACAACAAAAGGTACTTTGCACATAATTAACACACCAAGTCAGAAAAAAGCGAGTTAATTGTGACAACGACCATTATGAAATTCAATAAAATATGTATGTATTCAACAAAAAATAAAAATTAAACAGAAAATCAAGCAGATTTAAAATTTGAGCTAGTGATATTATCTACTAGCTACTTCTGATAGCTATAATTTAAATTTCCTAAAATCGTAAGTCGAATTTTCTGAAGTGTTAGATGAGCATTTTCATACTAGTTTTAAATATTACTAATTTTATTTGACTTATTTTGTTTTAGACTTTTGGTATTTAATTTGATTAAAACTTTTATATCTACGCGACGTCCATTGTTTTTAATACCCTCCCTATAATATATTCTATTTATTACTAATTTAATACTCAGTACCTAGGTGACCAAGCCTTGCTTAGTAACTGTATTTTTTTTTAAATATAAAAAAAAGAATAAAGGCGGAATCGATCCTAGGTATTTTCACTTCTCCGGACCACAAGGGAACGCTCAATGAAGTAACACGACTTTACATTTGACAGTAAAAATTGTATTTTTATGTGTACTCAAAGATAATTTTGGCATTTTTTCAGTGCCCGAAAACAGGGACAAAACGACATTTTTCTTAAATGAAACCCAGCTAGATCAAATTTTCTCCCAAAATCATACATTACTTACTTACATTTCATAAAAATCGTTGGTGCCATTTCCGAGATTCGGAAAATGTACAAGATTAACTCATTTAAATGATAATAATTTATAGAATTAGGCGTTACTTTGCGGAGGTCCATAATAGAAAACTAATGAGTAATCGCAAAGCCTGCTTTGTGATTATGTCGTGGAGTCCATCTCCTGACGATATTTTGGTTACGGGGCGAAACAATACTTGAGATTGTAGTGAAGGTGTGCAGTGCTTGTGTATTCTTGTGTTATCGGTGTCGGGTAGTGCATGAGTTCTTAAAAATTCTGCATGTATCAGGTATGAGAACAAATAGTACGCTCTTCATTTAGCATTACATACATTGCCTTGTATCGCGGATTATTGCAAAATGATATTCTCATTAATTTTATATTAAAAATAAAATTACACAATTAAAAAGATATAGATTTACTGTTTTTACATTTCATATCTACAGTTATTCCATTTTTTTTCGGCATATCTACAGTTTTGCTGTACGATGGGGTTGGCAACACTGAGCATCATAGACTACGCAATCATTCAAAAATCAAAATTGATCCGGCTCACCTATGCGGCCCGCGCTCTGGTAACTCCGCGAAAATATTAGTGTGATCTACAGGTGTGGGTCCGAAGGAAATATTAGGTTTTGCTTATCTACGCTAGTCACGCTCGGGCTGATCTTATTTTAATTAGATCTATTAACACGACATTGTTCAAATTGTGTAGGTGTGTTATTTATATGTATTTTGTAACTTGTCTGTGGTTATACTCTTCACTCGTAAGATTTTTTTATAAATAAGAGATGTTGTTCATATAGAATTAAATATGATTTGAATAAATTTATATACAAAAGAGAATAATTTTACTTGCAAAGTTTGCTAAATATAGTTATGATATTTGCTGAAACATTGTTGTTTTCTCTGGCCCTGATCGATAGCGGTGCAATTTTATTTCTTTTAGTGTACTACATTATTACTTTATCCGATCTTGAATGTGATTATTTAAACGCTCAAGAATGCTGTGATAAACTTAATTATTGGTTACTTCCGAAATATATAGCTCATATGTTTATAACTTTTTTGTTGTTCTTTCATGGGCAGATCACTTTATTTGTGTGTAACTTGCCTTTGCTCGTTTGGTTAACTTACGAGTACTTTACGATACCACAAGGTAACTTGGGTGCCTACGATCCAGCGGAAATCCATAACCGAGGCCAGCTCAAGAAACACCTCAGGGATGTTATGATTAGCATTGGCTACTATTTAATATTTTTCTTTATATATTTGTACTGCTTCATATTGGCACTATTAAAGGGTGATCCCATTCGCCGTGGGAGCGATGATGATATTGTAACAGAAATTTAACAAAACAGATATGTCAGGCGCATCCCCGAACGGTATGCATTCCCAGAGATCCAACACTAACAGTTCAAATAATGAAGTGATACTACACATACTTCAGTCACCTCAATGTGCAAAATTAAACTTAGATGAAAATATTGAAGCATTTGTAAAAAAAAGGAAACTGGAAAGACATATAGATGTACCTGAATGTAGCCCAGAACTGCGTGCCAAAGTAGCTACAAATTACATTATAGTTAAACAAATATTAAGTAATTTGGGCTGGCAAGAAAAATTATTATGTGAGCAAGTATGTTCCACTTGGCGATCAGCTATACATGCACTGAAAAAGGAACAGATGAGTCCAGTCGACTTTGCTGTAGAAATACGTTCGATTAATTTGATTTGGACAATTTTGGAAAGTTCTCAAAATTTTGTTAAAGAGCCAATGGTGGTTATGACTTTTGCTAATGGCTCTGGAATTAATTTAACGAGCGAATGTGTGTTAATTGAGCCTCGTCCATGTTACACACCTTGCTCATATTTTCATAGCTGTAAGTATTGCTTATTTTATTTTATAGATGTTACTAGCTGCACCCCAAGGCCACCACAGTAATCAGGTAGTTAATAGGCATGACAGTAAAATTAATATTTAGATTAGTGATTAGTGATTCTTTTATTAGGCTTTGAATAAATAAGTTACATTTATTGTAACTAATCCCTGCAAGAGAAGTTTAAGGAAACAGGTATTCTTACATTTGCTTCACAGTATACTTTAAGCAACTTAATTTATGTACATAAAAATATAAGGAATTATAAAACGATAGGTGATGTATATAATAGACAAAGCAGGAACCGACATAAGCTTACAGCTCCTGCTTTGCACCTTGCAAAAGTATGTAAGTGTATTGTTTACACTCTTTGTGTAAATAATATTAAATTGAAATAAAACTGCATTTGTTAAAGTAAGTTAGTAGAGGCCTGTTGGTATCCCACTGCTGAAAATAGGCCTCTAAAACTTTCTCTCCGTTTTTGAAGAGAAAGTTTGGAGCTAAGACCTACATGCTGCTCCAATGCAGATTGGTAGGTTACACATATCTCCAGAATTCTCTAGTGATATGCAGGTTTCCTCACAATGTTTACTTTCACCGTGTGGTAAATTGCAATTATCAATTAGACACTTATGTGTCAGACACCAATGAGTTTTTCTGATAAAGCATAAGCTCATTGGTGTCTGCCCGGGTTTGAACCTGAGACCTCCTCAAATAGTTGCACAATGTTACCGCTGGGCTACCACAGCTTGTTAAAGTGAATTCATTAAATTAATATTTATTTTAGAAAATTCTATAATATGCCTTTATTGTATCAAAGTATAAATATTTAATTTTATAAAATAAATTCATTATAATATTATTTAAAAAATTCTAAATTATTATTAACTAGCGGCCTGCACCTGCTTTGCATGGGTATAAAATATATAGCCCATGTCACTCAGTAAAAAAAAATATTAAAATCGATCCAGTAGTTTTTGTTTATTCATTACTGCCCGTTGCCCGCACGCTAAATTTGGAGAAAAACAATTCCCCTCTCCCTATACCAAGAAGATTTCCTGCTATCTTTGGAATATCTTAACTCATATACTTCATATTTACTTACGTATTTTTACATTTTTCCCTGTGAATTTTATTTTTACAATTAATTACAAAATGTCTTCATATACAACATTCACAGCTTCTTTGTCATTAAACAAACTTTTGAAAGAGCGACATATAGCTGCTAAATTCGAAGTGCTATAGGGCGAAGCGCGGCCTCCTCACAGCATTTTAAATCTGTAATATCTCCGAAAATGTTCACTTAAATTACATGCTGGAATCGGTCATATTGATCAAATCAATTGTTGATTAAATCAACAATTTATTTAAGGTACTTAATTGGATAAGGATTAATGCTGTATTGTATAAAAATTGCTTTGAACATATGACATTATTTTTCGTAAAAAGTAAATGACAAAATAATGCTATCGTGGGATAAGGGAAGATATCGATAAGGGATACACATATACCATCGCGGACTTTTCTGTAAACCTTATCAAGATGTTCAAATACTTAGTACATCATTTTGATAAATCTCGTAGGGTTTAGCCAGCGTTTGCAATGTAAGCGGAAAAAAATGTAATTATTCACGACATCAAATTAGAAACCTCAAAAATTACAGTATTTCTCTAATCCATTTTAAATGTTATCATACACATAAACCTTCCTTTTGAATCACTCAATCTATTAAAAAAAACATTATTATTATTATTACTATTTTAGTATATTTAATATTTTCCTTCATTTTCTTGAAATACCTGTATGTTTGGGTTCTTCAAACTAATTTACAATGCATTACATTAAATAATATTCTTATTTAGTTGTTTTAGTTTTAATAATTATTCATAGCATTACTAATACTATTAATGAATTTAAATACTTTGTATCATATTATCAATAAGAATAATATTTAATGATGGATGATGATTGATGATAGGCAGTGTGGTATTGGGCGTAATACAATAGTACCACCCTCATTTTTTACCGAGGTGTCGTAAAAGGCGACTAAGGTAAGTCGGCCCGTCTGAAGCTGTCAGACACAGGATCGTGCAGACTCTGCCTAGAGGCGGAGGAAACACCCATGCATATCCTGTGCGACTGTCCTGCGCTGGTTCACATTCGATACTCTCTCCTAGGGTCGCATAGTCTATGCCCAAAAGAGGTGAAAGATCTCGCTGCCAAAAAGATCCTGGAATTTCTGGAGATCACCTGCATCGGCAGCGAACTGTAGTCAGTGGCGATCACAATAGATCAGCAATGGTCAAAGTGATACTGGGCCCTATGGCCCTGCAAAGCCACTACTCCCAGAAGAAGAAGAAAAAGAAGAAGTCGGAAGTATCCGGCTGAGTAGAATAGACCACCCTCATTTCTTACCGAGGTGTCGTAAAATACGACAAAGGTAAGTTGACGTCTGGCAGGCGGCCGGTCGTAAAATACGTAGCCAAATCATGTGACAACATTTTTAAACATGTGCCGATAAATAAAAAATATAATGTTAATTCATATAAATCTGGATTAAATTTGTTAATTTTTTTCAATTCAATTAAAAGTGACAAATAAAATTTTAAATTTTCTATTTCAGTAATAGACCTACTGCAAAAGATTACCTGTGCACCAAAAGATTGTATGAACATAGTCAGAGCTGACTATATTTCTTACATGCCTCTGGCAGATTCTCCAACATATCAAAATACTATCACCCATTTCCAAACAATTCCGCTCATAGCGGGCATATCAATCCCAACGATACCCGGTGTCAAAATGCACACTATAAAATTAAAGTCCATTGCTTCAATGCAAAAAGAGTTTTATGATGAGGTCACTGATATTGCAAAAGACAGAATATTCAAAGGTATATTGGTATATGTCACTGACAAATATATTTTGCAATCAGTTGAGGATATAATCTTCTTAAACCACTTTAAAACTGTGTAAGTGTTGTTTTTATATTGGTATATGTAATTAAATTGCAGAACAATGCACTGGTCTTGTACAACTTAAACAATTCCAAGAAAGTTTTTTTTTTATCAATTTATTTGGATTTGACAAGAGATATAAATAAGAAGTATGACATGCATATAAATGGAAAAGCGCCACACTTTTTGATTGACTAGCTTTCACACGCAACATCGTGTCCGTGTACTGTTGTCGCGTGATAGGTCGATAAGATAAGATGTCGCTTTTCAATGTCATCCTATTCCTGTAGAATTAACAGGATTTCTATAGCTATATGTTATTTTGGTGTATAAGGAGTAATTGTGCCAAATTTCATCGATATTGATTTAGCGGATTCGCCGTGAAAGAGTAACAAACATACATCCATACTCACAAACTTTCGCATTTATAATATTAGGGATAGGGTAGGAGAAAATGGAAGCAGAAGACATTTGCCTACTTAGAGTGGGATAACGGAAGGCGAATGATAATGCTTTATGGCTTGTTTATTCAAATTTATAGACAAATAACCTACATTAAAATGAGAAAACAGCTATATCTATTTACATTTTTTCCAGTCAACCTGAAATACCCTATGCCTTGGGTGGTTGCATTATAGAAGACATTATATCCGATCAATCAAGTATTAAAGAGATTGTCAGTGGAATTAACAGCAGCATAGAGTATTACAGTGACACGTTAGTTTCACTGACCATGTTTACTGTCCCCAAGGCTGCTGAGAGTAATGAGTTTAACTTTGACATGTATTCTCTTGTCATTGATTCATCAGAATGGATGAAGCCAAAGATACAACAATCCATAAAGGAGGTAAAAATTGTTTTCTCAATCGTTTTATAGTTTTTATTCACATTGAAATGATTGTATATTTATAATCATATATATCGACTGGCCCGTTAGCGCAGTGGGTAGAGAACCTGCGTTCAGCTCCGCGGTTCGCGGGTTCAATTCCCGCCGAGGGCCATCATTTTCTATAAATGAATTTGTTGGTCTTGTTCTGGTTCTAACAATACATTATAAGGTATTCTCAAAATAAAATTACCAATCTTTAACAAAACTAAAAGTGAGTTTATAATTAAAAACTAAATAGCCATCTGGAAACAGATTTAACCTAAGTCAAGGAGGTCAGACTCAAAAACCGTACAGCCTAATTGACAGCCAAAACTCAACCCAAAAGCTGATAGTTACGGTTATGTAGTTTTTTTTTATATCACTTGTAACATTATAATCCATTCCAATATATCTTAAAGAGCGATTCAACTTCTTGTCGGATGTAGGATGTGGCCTTAAAATCTTGCTTTCCCTAAATGCTCCTCACTGACTTCCTCGAGATCATTTAGCTTTTATGGTGCAAAGTTGTGGAATGATTTACCAGTATCAATCCGCAAATCTCTTTACCTTTCAGCATTTAAGTTACAGATTAGAAAATATTTATCATAGGTAATTATATATTAATAGCATCTCACTTTTATCTATTTATTTTACCAAAATTATTTAATAGATTAAATAGTTCAATTTATATAAACTTTTTCCTTTTCTCTATATGACCCGTAATCTCTTTCTTCTTCAATTCTTGTCCTTTTCCTTCTATTACTCAAAGGTTGACTGGCAGAGATCCCTTTTAGGGATAATTCCCCCTTTATACCTTTATGTTTTTTATTTTTATTTTTTCTTTCTATTTTCTAAATATATGTGTAAAAAGAAAAATAAATAAATAAATAAACATTCCAGTTTGCAAAGAAAGTGCCACAGTTCGAGCACAGCGCTGCCATCAAGCTGTCTTGCATCGGACGCGACAAGAAACACAAGGCGGAACAAGAGTTGTTCCGCGAAAGCTTCCCCAACACTAGAGTTGTCGGTTGCTATGGTAACGGAGAGCTGGGCATCAACCACCCGGCCATCCCCCCCGAGGAACTACCACAACCATCTGCCAAACGTCAACGTTCGGACCCCGGACCTGAATTTGGTATCATGTATTCGTATTCTACCGTCTTTGTATATATGGGATGGGGACGGATACTGTCTAGTGGGCAATCTTAAATCCTTCTCCTCCTGGCGTCGTAATCCTCAAATTCTCAATGCTAAGGGTCGTGACCTTTATGTACTTTACTTAGGTCTATTGGTTCTGTCGTTTGCGGCGTGGATGACGTCACTGATACTGGCAATCTTAAATATGTCTCATTAAAAATAAGGTCTATGCATAGTGATAAATAAGGAGCGATTGATTTATTTTGCTATAACGTTTATCTTTTTAAACTCATATTCATAATTAATGTATAGAAACCTACTCACGTATAATTTTATCGGATGAGCACGATTAGTTTAAAGCTCATACGGGGCTCTTATTCATGAGCTCTTTACGCGGCGTTATCAGGAACTGTTCCCGTGAATAAGACGTGAGTATAGCCTGTTTCTATAAATTAAAGTTTATTATTGTAAAATTCACGTGATCCTTCTCAATAGAACGCGATTTCAATGCCTGGGCACGACCTAGAATATTTATTTATTTCTTGTTTAATTATTATTTTCATCTTTCGCGCCTTGAATATATTGAGCTTTTGTACAATAGTGGATGATCTAAGCTCTACACCATGTTGTGCCGACTCCACTTAGAGTGGGATAAGGGCAGGAACATGATGATAATAACTAAAATATGAAAATAGTGTAAAGGATATAACGTCTAAATGCTATACTTTCATTTCATCCACGTTAATAAAATCTCGCGACGTAAATTTGATTTCACAACCGACGCAAACGATTTCCCAACAACTCCCTCCCTGCTTGTGACGCAATCTTCAACGCTGAGGGTCGCGAACTTTATTTACAAAGAAGCCAGAATTATTGGGAAACAGGTGATCAATAAACAGCTAGACTCTTATTTTTATTTTTATATATCTTTCTTTATAACTAAACAGTTTTTCTTATATATTTAATCTGTCAAACTGCAAAGAAGTTTTTCGGCAGTTTGGCGATGCGTAGAAACGTATCGTTAAGTATCATCACTGTTTCGACCGCATCTTTCACGGGGAGTATTCCATTGAACTACACGACCTGATTCCCGTCCCTAAATTCCATAACCGTATGTCACAGGTTAAAATATAATGATCACCATCTGGATGCGTTGCGTTCTCAAATAATTGTATTTCGCGCACCACCATTTTATAGAACAATCTCCCTTGAGCATCTATTCTGGATCGGTACGACATAAGTGCTTTCAGAAGGCGTATTTTCCACCTTTTTAAATGGTATTTTAATGGTATTTTACTATAATCCGCGTTTGTTAAGAGAATCTATGTCATGCTAAGGGTAACATTGATGAAGCTGGTAACATTCACATACTTTTTACATGGAGGATAAACCACCAAACGTATTACAAAATACATATAAATAAAAATACATAAAAAAAAACAGACAAACACACTCAGTACCACAATCTCAACGATTGTTTTGCCCCGAAGCCGAAACATCACTCCTGATTTTTCGGTTTTGGCACACTCGCTCTGCACGAGATCGTAGGTGGCGGAGATATCGTGAACCGCATGCTCGTTAGTCATCCTATTCCAAAAAAAAAAACATTTGATTTACGACTATTTTCCGCCACTTGGCTCTATTCTCTACGGCGTTAATGGCGTCGCTGTTTGATGGAGTCGAGGGTTCAGCGAATTTAGTCGGTCCAACTCATAGGGCTCCGTCTCTTGGGCCTCTTTCATTCTATCGTACCCATTGAATCTATTCAAAGTTAATTCGAATTCAATGTTAAAGTCAATATTTTAGTTTCCATTTCTTTTTTATTATTATTAAGTATATAGCAAAATAAATCAATACTATATTTTATTGAGCTATTATAATAATATTGCATGCTGCTATAATTTAGTATTAGGTGTAAGAAAAAATTGATTTTAAAATAGTTAAGTGCATTAAAATCAATTTCTTATAATAAATATTCACCGGTCACCGGTGACCGGCGAAGATTATTGTAAACACATAATTCGAGTAAATTTTTTGTCTGTAAAACATCTAGCATTTATTAAAATTAATCTAATTAAAACACAAACTGTCGCAGAACTGTCGAGTAAAGCTACTGCTTTTGCAATGGTGAATTTATTTTGGCCAGACTAGCAAGTTGTGAAAAATTTTCGTGGCGTTTAACGTGTTAAATAAAGCATTACAAAACTCTAAGACCTATAGATTCATTGTAACTCACGACATCTCATATGAAATATAAGAAATAGGGTAAAACAGTAATGGAGAGTATAAAAACAAAATCATATGACCGAATTAGAGAAAAACAAAAAAATATATATTACTTTTATTATGGTGAGTAGTTGCGATATAATTCGTATGGATTTTTAAAAAAATTAAATATAGGTATAGTAGATTAATTAATATAATTCGAAAATCACTATATTGAGTAATTTAGCACTAATTGATACTTGATGTATTAGTGTTTATCTTTAGCATATCTGATAATTATTATTACTAAATCACATTCACCCAATGTTAAGAATTGGACATACTTTTCTCGTCGCATCATTCTAAGTATGTCAGCATGGAGAATGTTCGTGTATATGATTATTCGATGTTAAATATTAAGCATTTATTAAAATTACCAAATCAAAACTCGCTGAACTGTCGAGTCAAGTATTTTTAGTAGGTGTTAGGGATAAGGCGCTTCTTTAATTTATTAAATAATTTCGATATATGCTAGAAAGCTCATTCTTCCATGATGACGATCAGCTCAGTACTGCCTTTGTGCGTTTCTGTATTAGTAAATCAGCCCTCTAATACATCGACGATGCTTATGCGCTCGCCCGTCCCGCCCGGTGACGCTGTAAAAGCCGATAGGACTAGCATACAGTCAATTCGAAAAAAAAATGTATGTATTAGTATACAGAGAGTCTGTTTAGTTAGTATTCGTCAAATATTAAGCCGAAAAAATGATTCATTTCTAAATCCGCGTTCCTATATCTCTTTTATTTATTTATATAAAACATTTGTTTACATTTGTATAAAACTACTATTACCATTTTTTTTTTAGCTAAAATGCTTTTTTGCAGTGTAAATTTTAGTAAGTATAATTAAATTGTGCAGTAATTATCATCCCCTTTAAAAAAAACTGTACGCACTTCTGTTAGAGAAGTAGCGGCTCCTGTATATGTATACATCTCACTGATGGGAATTACCTACATAGCCAAATTATTGTGCAATATATTAAGATATAATCATGTCACAAATATAAGTTATCTTTATAGTGGTATGTTGTATCCCTATTTAGTTATTAGATTTACGATTTAATATATAAGTTCTTGTATAAGTACAGCAATCCCCACTACAACGCGATTGTATTGCGTTATAAGAAAACGCGTTGTAGGATAGCGATAGATTGTATTGCGTTATAAGAAAACGCGTTGTAGGATATTCTCGTATACCGCACTCGTGTGATACGCGTCGTTGCGCTGTTAAAGGGGGTTTAAATTGGAATATTAAGATAAAACTTTTTTATGAACGTAAAATATTGTGCGTTTTATTAAAGCCATGGCTGAAAAATAAATATTTTATTTAATGTAATGTATATGCATAATCATTGTTCTTACCATTCAAAAACAAGGCACACAAATTTAGTGAAATAATTTCATATAACATTATAAAACGTGGAATACGTCGAAATCCGTAAATTGAAATTGCGTAATGCTAAATTGCGTTATATAAGAGTAACGCGTTGTAGGGGGACTTCTGTACATTAAATCTATAAGAATTATGCTATGATAAGTAGTCAGTAGGTTTGATGTCATTTGTAACTGGGAAATACAGTTGATTAATAAATAAATAAATAACGATGTAGTTTTATTTTGAACCCAAAAAATAACCCATTATATATAAAGAAAGTTTTTTAATGTTACCGATTTATATCTATAGTGACTGGTCATTAATATAAATGACAAATCAAAATTAAAATAAAAAATGTGAAAAACTACTTTTTTTTCATTTTGTTCATGTACAGTTTATAATTATTTGTAGATACATATAGCGACTTAAGGTAAATCGACCCGCCGTGTGGTATCCGGCTGAGTAGAACAGACCACCCTCATTTCTTACCGAGGTGTAGTAAAAGGCGACTAAGGTAAGTTGACCCACCGTGTGGTATCCGGTTTAGTAGAATAGGGCAGGAGGATATATATATTTAAAAACAAATGCGTATACTTCATTTGAGTAATTCACTAATCGTATTATTTTTTAAAGAGAATGTGCCTCGCCCCTAATTTGTGACCCGTCTTTTGGTTACATCATATTACATCGTATTGCTACAACGATATTTTCCTTTAATTTTATTCAAGAAATAGGAAATGTTTTTCTCAAAAGTCAAATCAATTTATACTTTTTTTTACAACTTATTAATTCCGCACATACCTTGACAACAACTGGATCTAAGATCGCTGCTACTTTCCACAACTATCCTCACGTTTAAATTGAAAAAAAAAAATTAAACTTCCGCTCACCTTCTTTTCCTTCCGTTACAATAGTAGTAGTTTTTTATAAAAAATTAACGATTCAAAAGGACTGTAAACAGTCCACTTGAATAAAGAATATTTGAATTTCTGCATTTCAGATTTATTCACGCAGACATGCATACAGATAGAGCATAGCTCTTTCAATTAACCTCTGAGCTACTGCTAAGTCAAAGTCTTCAATCCCGGTCGCTACGGATCACATTTGAATAGTCAATGGCAATGTGTGTTTGTGACCAAAACTATCCATAAGTGTCCCGAGTCCAGAGTCGAATCCTAATTCCGTAAAGACGAATGGGTCGCTTTTCCGTCCAGCTACTTTTGATCTTGTGTCCCTAGTTAGTGGAAGGTTTAGATTTATACATGCAGGACTGTCCGGTACCTTGTTTCTTAGTCATTCATATCTGTTGCACATGCTAATTGGTAAACCGCTCAACATTAGGACATGTTTGTAGATAATACTGTAAAAAATATCGCTTGACCTAGTGCAGATTTCAATTATACATGCGTTCTAGCGACATTATTTGGCAAGTCATATGGCGTTGTCGTTATATTGGACGCGAAGTGTGAACTGGTGCATATAGCGGTGTTCCAAACAATAACGACCGTTTAAATTACTGCTAATTAGGGATCCGTAGAGCCAGAAAAAAATAACAATTTCTGTAGTAAAAGATATAAAAAATGTATTTTATAATTGTACTTTTGTGCCCTCTTCCATAAATACTTGTCTATGATGACGTGAATAAAACTCTTCTTCCTTGTGACGCCAACCATGTTGTTTTATTAATAATTTCCCTTAAATCATCTAATTAAGGTTTTCCTATAAATTCTTGCGTAAATTCTTGTTGTAGATATATTGGTGGGACCCTGGTTATCTGCGACATAGATTAGTGTAGAGATCAGTCTCTCACATCACTATTTTGACCCTTAAGAATGGCACCATTACAATTGTTACTTTGTAGGAAAAGAAACACTACCTAAATGATTTTTTATCAACAATATTATTTATTTTGTGTATATTATTTATTTTATATGTTTCAAAATCTGTAATATACAAATACCACAGTGAATATTTCCTCCATGGGCTCTGTTGGTCTTCTGTATTGCCAATATTAGGTCTGCTGTTATATCATGATGATTTTATGAGAAAAATTATTTTATGGCTGTATTTATTAGGGCGATGTATCTACTATATCTTTATGATTTTGAGGGACGTGTAATTTTCCCAATATTCAAGTTTCTTTCGTTTTTTTTTTAGTTCTTTTAGCTAATATAATAAACCATTTAGTCTTAATAAAAAGAAAGGATAGTAAAGTGATCCATTTCTTTAAATTCAAATTCAAATTCAAAATATTCTTTATTCAAATAAACTTGTAAACAAGTGCTTTTGAATCGTCAAATCTACAGCTGGTTCGGAAAACTGTTCCTACCAAGAAGAGCCAGTAAGAAACTCGGCGGTTGCTCTTTTAAAAATATAATTCTTAATACTATTTACATTATGTCGTTACTGTCTTGTACAGGCTCAAAGAGAGCTATATCCACACATTCTTATCTTCTAAATAATCTTCAAGAGTATAGTAGGCTTTCTGTATCAACTAAATTTTATGAAACTAATTTTTACACCAAATATACATTAGCTAATATGTTCTAGTATTAATATTTAAATATAAATTACAAAATTGTCTTATATAAAGTAGCATTTGTATTATAAGTTTAAATGTCTCAAAGCTACATTAATGATCTAATGAGATAACTCGCTTCCGCCAGTCTTTCCAAATGACCTAATCGAGTGCACCATGTGAAGAAATTTATTCAGCTGATCTAAATCTTACTGATGCAGCAAACTATGCAGTTTAGCACCGAGTTGAATGAAAAAGTAGCGGCCAGTTAATATTCCACACATATCCATCAGGAACAGTGGCGTAGCTAGGTCGCTATAGGCTCTGGGACAAAAATAAACTAAGGGCCCAACTTAACTCATAGTGCTCCTGTCTGCATCCCACTCTAAGTGAAGTCGGCACAAAATGTATTAACCATGTTGTTACATGATTTGCCTAGGTGTTACACGACAGCCCATTTGCCTGACGTCTACTTAATCCTCTTTTAAGACACTAAAGTAAGAAATGAAGGTGGTCTTATCTAATCAGCCGGATAACACACGACCAACTTACCTAAGTCAATAACAATAGATATTGCATTTTTTCCCTGTTCCCAAAACATAAGACGGGAATTTTCAGATCCAATATATTAATCTGGCATGGTTTTATTTATATATTTTATAAGCTTTATCATTATCTTTCTGCCTTTATCCCACTCTCAGTGGGGTTGGCACAACATATTATAAACCTGTTGTCACATAATTTGGTCGTATTTTACGACCGGTCATCTGCCTGACGTCAACTCACCTTAGTCGTATTTAACGACACCTCGGTTAGAAGAGGGTGGTCTATTTTACTCAACCGGATACCACACGGTGGTTCAACTTACCCTAGTCGCCTTTTACGACACCTTGGTAAGAAATGAGGGTGGTCTATTCTACTCAGTCGGATACCACACAGCAGGTCGACTTATCTTAGTTTCCTTTTACAACACTTCGGTAAGAAATGAGGGTGGTACTATTCTATTAGGCCGAATATTACACAACGTATATTTTGTACCAAATTTCATCGCTGTTGGTCTAGTGGATTAATCGTGAAAGTGTAACAGATAGACTTTTATACTATTACTACAGATATCTCACCGATCGTTTCGCCCCGCAACCGAAGCATCATCAGGAAGATCTCCACGACAAAATCGTAATGCATTTGGTATGCTTGAGATTGTCGTAGTGAATGTGTGTAGTACCTGTGGAGTATGCTGTTGGTGACGGTGCCTTGTAATACGTGTGGTAACAAATCCTGCATACAATTGGTGCATGGGAACGCGGAATTCCGCAAAGTAACGCCTGCTTCTATAAATTAAAAAATTAAGAACGATTCTTATTAAAATTATTTTATTACTTGTTTATGATAATTTATCTTTACCAGAAATATATTTTTTCTGTCGTTTAAAATTTTGTGGACTAATAGAAAAAAGAATGTGTATAATAGGGTATTCAAATTGATCACAATTTATTCAAAAATCAATAATTATCCTACAAACGTTTAGAAACAATTGTGCAATTTTGTTGCAACGACCCGAATTAACATTTATGAATATTTTCTATGTCTTAATATAGTGTATTGGGTAAATAAAAAAATCCAAGTATTTAACAATTTTCTAGCACATTTCCAAATATACTCTCTCCAAAGAACTAAGACGTTCTCCATACAATAGTTCTCTCGATGCTCGGCAGTGTTCAGCTAAGCGTTCCGTCGTTTGCACGCTTTTCGAAAGCTTTCCACTTGAACTGATCGCACGCATGCGGTTCGGCATTCAAGACGCGCAACGGAATAAATAAAAAAGTCTAGTTTCAAATTATTTTGATTTTATGGTGAGGACATTTTGGTATAGTGAAATTTACATTTTGGAAATCGTAAGATTATATATTAAACACATTTTTTGTATATATATAGACTGTCTGGGATAGGAGTATAAAATAAATCGATTTATTGCTATATATCCTTAAATTAAAAAAAATTATAAAGAGAACTATGAGTAAATAGCTTAAGTTTTTTTATTATCATTAAATGCCGTTATATACGTAAGTTATATGTTTCAAATAGTGATAGTATTAATATATATCGTATATATATTTTATAGTCGAGGGTACATAACTAAAAGTATTTTGCCATTAATTTTGTAATCTGTTTGTAATCTCATCATTTTCTATTTAGTTTTGTTCTTTTTGGTTTAACAATAAATGGAATAATCAAATTGTTCAAACGATAGAAAAATACGGACAACTTTTGCGTAATTGAATTTCAAATTTTTATTATTTTAAAATGTGCTGGTTCAATTGTTGTTTAATGTAGATTTTAGTCTATCTAACATTTTAAGTATGATTCATAGTTTACTATCTTATCTTTGAACTATTCGTTGAATGAATTAGACGCTTTTTATTGACTATATTTGTTAAGTTATTAAGAAGTTATTAAGTTATTACTATATAGCATGTATTATTAATGATATCATATAATATTTATTTATCTTGTTATTAAAATAAATTCTATAGCAAAAATTATCCATTTTATATTTATGTTTCAAATATAATTTTTATAGTCTAAAGTAAATACAAAACTATAAACATGCACACGACGAAAGTTTCGATAAATGTTAGCAGCTGCAATTAGTGACAAATACTTAATTAGTGGTACATAATAGTGATAGCATAGAGTTAATACAAATTTGTTGTTTTAGGCTTTTTTAAGTACTGTTTTGGTAAAAACCAGTGCCTGTAGCTGAAAATAAATAAGTTCTTTAATGGCTATCGTAAATAAAAAAATCTCTAGCAGTTCATTTGCATGTATTCCAAAATAAAACAAGATAGATAGTTCCATAGATTGAAGCCCCGATGATCCTAAATAGCAGTATCACCTCTGTTATAATAACAGTCGTGTGCCATTACAGAAAAGTGCTGCTAGATTCATCTCATACTTTTGTGATGAATTACATTCATCATCATTAGTGAACAGAATGTCACTAGTGGCGAAAAAAGTGAGTAAAAAAGCTACCGAAATTGACCTGAATTAGAAGATAAAGAGGTATCGCTAATTCTTTGCGTGATGTTTTTAGTTGTCTCTAATGCAATTTACCAATACCAAAGGCATGACAAATCGTATGAAACTTTGGAGGTTCTTTTTTATAATATTAAGGAAATTAATTTAGGTTAATCTACTTTCTCTTCATAATATTTAAACATATTATATTGAATTTTTTGCTTAGCTGTAGCGTGGGTGTAATTATTCAACATCCAAGTGAGAAGTTCCGGATTCGTTTTATAGTTGCATGCGCTTAGAAAAATTATATTTATAAAATATTATTCAGAGTGAATTATATTGGAAGGTCTTTTTTTTTTTTTTTTTAACAGGAAAAAACCCCCTATGGGTACCGCCGCCCGACGGGGACAGGCGACGGTTATGTCGGACTCGCACCGACTAAAATAACCTGTGTGCTCCACTACGCTGCTGGTGGCGGGGATAGGGTACCCATGAAGACATTGCCCCCCATCCCCGCCAGCAGCAACTCTGTGCCCCAGAGTGCGCCACCTCTGGGTCGGGGCCTCTCTGAAAGTGGCCCCTCCCTCCGCTGGACGATGCATCGGGAGCACCAGATGCATCGAACGCCTCGGGGACCTTATAGGGTGGGCGTCCGATTAAACCCCGTTCGGAACGCCCGGAAAGGTCCCTGTTAGGGCGGCACGCGACGGTCTTGAGCGAGTCGCCTGCGCCCGGCTCGCCTGCGGCGGATTGGATCCAAGGACTCGACTTCCCGGATCCGCCCCGCCGCCTCCTTCCGCGAGATAACGTCCTCACAGAAGGAGGCCATCGCTGCCCACGATCGCTCCCTGTCCACCATGGCGCGAACCACAGTGGGCAGGGAGAGATCGTGTATTGGAAGGTCTAACTTAACTTAACTTAACGTATTACCATTTTGGTAAAGCTGTACTTCAGAGAAAGTATATTCCATTGAGATTTGGAAAATCCAAGATTCTTAGTAAATATGGCATCTCTTTTGGTTTGAAGATAATGCCATTTTGGCGATAAATGCAGGATGGATTTTATTAAATAATATATAAACATTATTACAGGGGTCTCAGTTTTCGACTACGGTATAAGGTACAGTCTCTATTGTGGTATGTTGGGGGGTTATTCCGGCAGTTAGTCGCCGTAAATGTTTCAATGAATTTCGCTTCTATCTTAGACTGAATATTCATATAACATTAGGTGACTTAAGTCATGCGCGAATCTTTGACAATAAAAATGTAAGTTTTGCGTGGGACAGCACTGGTTTTTAAGGGTCCAGAAAAAATACATACATAGAGACAGCAGGGCATTTGTGGGCTAAAGTAGCTGTTGTGGACTTAGGTATTTCGGCGAAATTGATGTAGCCGCGACAATTCTCTTTTTGCGATTGGTATTATAGTTCAAGATCATAAGGCAGCATTCTTAAAAACATCAATTTATTCATTATTTGACTAAATGCCTATATCACAAGCTTAGTATTAAAGTGACCGAATTCAAAATTAGACTGAATAAACATTTTTAAGTTTATAGTATTAGGTCATCAACAATAATTGAGTTAGATACATTGTAATCTTTATTTCAATGGCATGTATGATAAATTAAAAAAGCTAATGTTATCTTCCTTTTCTATAATTCGTTTTGCCACAAAACGAAAATTATAATTTTAATATTTATAATAAAACTAAATGTGCCAGAGGCTTCGACAGCGTGGAAATCAGTGTGTCATAAAATACTTCCAGAATGGTATATTGATTATAAAAGTAGTTATTGTGAGTTAACCATAAGAGATAGAGGCATGCTGTCGCGGAGTTTTTTGTAGTGTTATTGAAGATCTACATTTCTCTATTACATTACTTTGTTGTATCTTTGCTAGTTAACGTGGCGCATTTGACTAAATCTCCTAACAGGCGAGTTTTGTTACAATTGCGTGGCCTCTTCAATACAATTTACATAAAATTGGAATGAATTCTACTACCTTATTAATTTACCTTTTAGTAAAAACCATGTAAAAATCGACTCAGTACATTTTGAGAAAATCGATCACATACAGACTTTGGGGACTTTATTTTATAATAATTATAGATAGATAGTGTCTTATATTAATGTTATTTATACACTATCGCTAACACAAACGGTGGAATGAAAGCTGGACGTTAATAAACATTTTGAGGTTAATTGTCAGTACGTAATTTGGTGTAAAGTTTTATACACGAGTATAAAACTACACGGCAAATTTGTTATTAATTTGTGTTTTAAATAGCTATGAAAGTGCATAATTTTAATTTTATGTGTGAATATTTAAAACAGTAAAAAAAATTACTTATAGTTACTTTACGGAATTCAGAGTTACTAAACGGACAAAAGACATTATTAGGAAAGATTATGTGTTTTTTATTTTCAAAAGTTTTCGAAATATATTTTGCATCAATACCTATAAAAAAATCGATCTATACTTTTGATATGTTGTATTTACTGGTTTTTCTTACTAGGATTAACCTCCCAAAGCAGTAGCGACTTTATACGAAAAATATCACGTGCCGAAAGTGAGAGTACATTTAAATAAATGGTACTTTATAATTTGAATATGTCAAATTAATTTTGATAGATACATTTGTAATATAGTCGTAAATAATATTTACATAAGTATATGTAAAATTAGACCAGCGAATTTTACTAATGTGACAATAATAGGAACTATTTATTGAAAGACTATATACGATTCAAAATGTATTTTCTTTTCTTCTAAAATCTTGTATCTTATAAAAACAATTCAATCGTTCCTTTAAAATATTAAAATTTCCCAATGTAAAATACTTTCCAAATCCTTAAACCATTTCAGTATATAGAAGTGGCGTAAAACGGAATATATTTTTACGTTTTAAGATCTACTTCTAACATTTCGTGCTCAAATCATTTTCTATCAGTCGGTAAAGATAGGGTTTATGTTAAAAATGTTGTTCTATCCTTGCAGAATAAGCGAAACGCCTGAGTATAGGTTAAAGATTATTACAAACAATAGTTAAACTCTTTACAACTATACAAAACAACACGCACCAGACCGCGTAAAACAATTCAAAATACTTTATAGAACGTTGAATAATTAATGTGGACAATTCTGAGTGGAGAGTCACATCGTGCAAAAAATATAGACATACTTATTTTTATACGTGTTTAAGTGATACTGTGCATGCTACGGAGTTCGCTCGAAATAAACACAAGTGAAAGTTCGTTATAATTTTCTCTGTGGGACTGTCGGCAAAAGTGAAAAGACAACAGAATGGACCACGTATTTCGGCAACGGAGAATCAGCGTGCCTAAGCGGTGAGTATGTAAAAAATATTAATATTGAACAACCGACCGTAACTATGTAGTTACGGTTTAGTCAGATCGGACTGACACTGCTCGTACATCGAATAAATCTTTAATTTCTTTAATATTTAAAAGAGTTAATCTTGTATGTATACATATATATTTTCGGAATCTCGGAAACGGCTCCAAGGATTTTCCTGAAATTTACCATGAAGGGAGTTTTGGTGGAGAAGAACCGACCTAGCTAGGTTTTATGTAAAAAAATTCGTTTTGTCCCTGTTATTGGGCATTAAAAAATACTTAAATCTATATTGAATAGAAATTTCGCCATAAACTGTTAAGTCAGCGTAGCTTATTCGGGGAACGGGCTGTCTCGAGAAATGTAAATACCTAGGATCGATCTCCAACTACATAATTAACTATAATTATTTTTTTTTAAGTTTCTTTTTTATTTTATAGAAAATTACCGAGCAAGGCTCGATTAACCTGGTACTAGGTACTTACTTTGTCTAATATTTTTCTTTAAGATATCACAAATGTCAGAAGTTGTTGATTAAAGCTATGATGGCCCAGCGGTGAGAGCGTGTGACTCTTTCACAGGTCACGTGTTCCAACCCTGGGCAGGCACCAATAAGTTTTCTTAAAATTTAAGTATCTAACAGATATTCGTTTTTCGGTGAATCTTGAAATTACTCTCATATCTCTTAATTACCAATATAAACTGAAAATCAGTCTGTCTGTCCCGTTAAGTTTTCAACACTAATCAGCTAAACCGATAATAATGAAATTTAGAACGATTAAGCTTATATACCGAGGAAATGTATAAGATAAAAATTGCCGTTTTTTTCGTGCCATTGAAAGAAACATATTACATTAATGTGGGTAATTAAACGCTAAAGTTGACGTGACCTAAGTCACTACAACAAGTGATAAATAAGAAACTGAACCAGAGCAAATCGTGGCCAAATTAAGTTTGTTAAATATAAAATTCTAATTCGTTATACATTATTCATACAGTGTTCCTACCTGTTAAAAATATTTTCTAATTTAATCTAATTAACTAACTAATTATCTGTAAGGAATGTTAGGGTGTGGTATAATTTAGCTATTGATAGATATGTTTTGCGGTGGTTTAACAAACAGGTTCATCTCTATCAAATTATGGTAATAAATATAATAACAGCGAAGTTTACTTACTTATGCCGTAGCATTTGGTGGTTTACTCATTTAGAGTTGTAGTATATATAATACAAATACAGTTAAAGTGATAGAGAAGTACAAAAGCTAATGGCAATCATACAGAATTATAATATAGTTTATTTATTGTTTTTATAATATAGTGTAGTTATTTTGATGTAACCATAAGAGATAGAGACATGCTTTCGCCGACTTTTTTGTAGTATTTTTGTAGACCTACAATTCTCTGATACATAACTTTAGTGTATATCTGCTGGTTCACTCTTCGCACGCGAGTAAAGCTCCGCACGGTAGTTTTTTTTAACTGTGTCAACTATTCAACACAATTTACTAAAAACGGTAAAGTATAATTAATTTATACTTTCCTGACGAAATACACTATCTTTGAGTAAAAACTATACAAATATCGGTTCAGTAGATTTTGAGAAAATCGATCACATACAACAGACAACTTTAGGGACTTAGTTTTATAATAAGTATAGATATATAGAGATGTAGATCAGAAGTTATAAAAAAAATAGTATGGGTATTTATAAAAGCGGTAAACATCTCTAATCTATCTTAAATCTTATAATAGTCTTGAAGAAAATATGGCCTTACCAATTTCATTAAAGGTGTATATTTTCCGTTTTGTTCGGTCGCCATAAATTTTGATAAGGTCCATGAACGAAACAAGATAGAATAAACTTTGCAGCAGTAGCCAATGCGAAATAATTTATTGCTCGGAGACACGCCAGCAACTGATATAAGTAATATGATATAGACATAAACGTTTAAAGGAATTGCGTTTGATGTAATAAATAAATAGTACCTTGTTAACTGAGCTTTGCTCGGTAATTTTTACAAAGTAAAAAAATGAAACGCGCTAGAAAAGAAGGACGCACCATGAATATCTGCGCATGTGTGATTAAACAAATATTAGTAAACAAATGTAATCTTCGTTCTCATTATTTATTGTGACAACTTACATATCTACCTCTTCTTCTTCAACTGATGGACGTTCAGTGCTGGAAATAGGTCTCTTCATGGGATCTCCACAATAGACGTTTTTGTGCCGCTTGTATCCAGCGCCTCCCCGCCACGTTTTTGAGGTCGTCAGTCCATCTCGTAGGGGTCTACCGATACTGCGATTTCCAGTGCGGGGTCATCTTTCTAACACCTTGAGACTTCAATGCTCATCAGTTCTCCGCACTATGTGCCCCGCCCATCGTTACTTCAGTTCGCGAGATTACGGACCAGCGCATGTCTGATTTGATCACGTAGAGAAACTTCGGACATAGCTCAGTTCATCGCCCGCTGAGCAACTCTGAGCCTTCTTATGAACCCATAGTCAGAGACCACATTTCTGATCCCTATGTCATAACTGGCAACACGCACTAACCGAAGAGTTTTGTATTCAGGTTCACACACCTGCCTATGACTCTCCTACTATAATAATTCTTTGCATGTGTGTATCGTACGAAACACTGACAGGTTAATAAACTCACATACGCATTATTAAAATGTAATCATAACATCTTCATTTGTTTTTGATGTCACTGAAACATAAGAACAGCTTCCAAGTGTGAGAAGTGCAATAATTACTCTACATTTGCGGTCACTGTATTCAGAACACTCGCGATTAAGATGTATATGTAACTTTCTAACAATAATTTCTTTGGATTCTTAACAATGTTCCACTTATATAGTGCGTACAACTGTACGTTTGTTTACAGTAACTGTTTAAGTTATATTGCTTGATTTCCGTCTTTGAATACTATGTATACCAATTAACCAAAACTTATAATATTAAATTAAATATTCTTGAAATATTTTTTATACCATTTTCATATGTTTATAATCACTTATTTTATGCAATTATTTTGAGATTTGTTAATAATTTTTGTATGGAACTCTACCAGTCAACTTCGATAAATAAATGAAACTTACACGTGTGAATATGGATGAGTACTATTAATATTTTTTTCAATATTATTTTTCCACTTTTTATATTAATACACACTACACTACACTACACAATACACTTTCAACAATCGATAAGAATTTGTCTTATACTAAGGCTTCGCTGATTCAAATCCCGAAAGCAACAGTTTAAAAAAATATACCTATCTTAAAAAAACATGTGAAAAACACTTCAAAGTAAAGTAAAATAACTGCCTGTTATTATCCACTGCTTGACATAGGCCTCCTCTCTCCGTTTTTGGAAAGAAGAATTGGAGCTTAGACCTTCCACGCTAATGCGGGTTGGTAGGTAACATATCACTAGAATTCTCCAGAGATATGCAGGTTTTAAAATATTTTCCTTCACCAAAAAGCACGGGCCTTGAACCCCTGATCCTCAAACGAGTCCCACGGTCTCACTGCTGGACTATCACAGCATTTTAATAAACACTTATGTTAAGACAATTTCACTACTTTAAAAACTAACATGGCTTCATATCGCCTTTTGTAAAAATAGAAGATGTTTTTCCACAGCTATGGGATACAAATGGATTGTTACTTAACCTTCTTTACATATCTCGCACATTGTTTAAAACAATTCACGCTCTGATATCACAAAGTATGTGAAAAATGGCTTCAAAATTTTTAGTATTCTAACATCAACTTTCTGTACACCGCTGATTATGTAATGTTATAATAATTTGTTTAAAAGTTTATTTACTAAAGAATAATTTGAATTTGAGTCGGAAATTCAATACTTCAACATTTTTTGGTGTTTTTAAACTTAAGTTTCAATGATTTTTAAATTGAACATTTATATGTTGTAAATTTATATGTAGAAGCCGTAATTTTTTAAAACCGTTCATCTAAATATAACACTGAGACTATTAGCCGTGTGGTATCCGGCTCAGTAGAATAGACCACCTCGTTTCTTACCGAGGTGTCGTAAAAGGCGACTAAGCTAAGTTGACCCGCCGAGTGGTGTCCGACCGAGTAGAATGGACCAACCTCATTTCTTATCGAGGTGTCGTAAAAGCCGACTAAGGTAAGTTGACCCGCTGTGTGGTATCCGGTTTAAAAGAATAGACCACCCTCTTGCTTACCGAGGTGTCATAAAATACGACTAAGGTAACTTGGCGTCAGGCAGGCGGCCGGTCGTAAAAACCCGTTGTTGTACCGACCCCACTTAGAGCGGGATTAGGGCAGAAGGTAAGACTTAGGGCCTGTTTCACAAGTAACTGATAAAGTGTCGGATAGTTAACCGACAAATAAGCTAAGTAACAGATAAATGTCTCAAAGAAGAGACTCTAAACAGTAAAAAATTAAAAAAAGGTATTTGCTATCCAGCAGATATCTTAGACTATTGTCTGTATTCGTTTTGTTCTGCGCCCGGATAACTGCAAGCCGAACCGTGATGTCCCGGTATATAAAAATTAATAAAAAATGTATTAAATAAATAATAGTAAAGAAATCTTCTATTATATTAAACCTTTCGTTGGCGACAGTTAGCTCAGTCCAGTCGCACGCTTCACTTGCTCGCCACGGCACCATCTTCCGATAATTATTCTAGCTATAACCACTACTACATCATAACTGTACATATCGTCATTAACATACAGCTACACTTTATGAGTTGTTACGTCTTTATTTTTTAAAATATTTTTAACCACTCATTCTCATCATGTAAAGCATAAGGATAGCTTGATTAATTTGGTATCGGGCGACACAGAGGTTGAATTTTTGTATTTGGACCCTGTATTGTCAGGCAATGAACTATTATTAAATACATATATATGTCTATATATATACATAGATAATGTTCTTTATTAATATGTAAAGCTGTGATTGTTATATGAGTGCCATACGTAACAAGGATTCACAGGTTCAAATTCTTGTTAGATTAAATTATCTGCCTAATTGGTTAGTCAATGCTTACAAAATGTTGTGACTAGTTATTTTATGACCAGCAACCTGCTTTACGTCAACTTACCTTAGTCATATTTTACGACACCTCGGTAAGTAATGAGGATAGTCAATTCTACTCAGCCGGATACAGCACGGTCGGTCAACTTACATTAGTCGCCTTTACGACACCTCGGTAGGAAATGAGGGTGGTCAGGTTACTCAGCCGGATACCACACGGCTACCCAAGACAGTAGGAATATCCATTTTTAATTAACCAAATTGCACTTTAATTTGCTAATTAAACTTAGCAAAGAAAGTAAGTGCGTGGTTACGCAAATTTCAATTACGTAGAAGTAATTTCGCATATCAGTGAAGGGATTTCAAAGTATAACATATTGCATTACGTACACCAGACCATCAAAAAGTTCCGCATTCGATTGCCATTTCAATTAATTGGACCGTGTTGTGCAAAAATCGTCTAGCCCAGTCTCTTGCCTCACTCCAGCTTTACTATTTTGGCTTCATCAAGACGAGTCTTTACCATATAAGAAGATATTCGTAGATCGCGAATCCATTAGGTAGGACCAGCTTACGGGTTGGATCATTTTTGCACAATGCAATTGAATATAAATTTATCCAATTAAATAATTTATAGAAGTAGATTGTACTTTGCTGACTGGCCGGTTGGCGCAGAGGGTAGCCTTCAGCTCCACGGGTCGTGGGTACGATTCCCGCCGAGGGTCAACATTTTCTATAAATGAATTTGTTGGTCTTTGAGCTTGGATGTATATTTGTATTTAAGTATATATTTAAAAAATAAATATGAGTATATATTCACCAGTTGTCTGTCACCCACAACAGAAGTATTAATTTATTTACTATAATCTAACTAACTAATTTTAAACAAAAAGTAACGGTTTTTTTTTATAATCAATAATTTTTACTATCAATCTAGTAAAAAGTTCCTTTTTAGTAATTAAGATCAATCTTATAATTCAAAATTAATTTTTATCTGAATGTCCTGTATAGAAACTGAAACGGCTGTACCGATTCTAATGAAATTTTCAAATAATCCTAAAAATGACCGAGAGGATTTTGTTCTAAAGTGTGGTGGTGATCGTCGCATTTTTTTAACTGGTGTTCGAATTACCCTTGAACATTTCAAGGGTAATTCAAAACTAGACTGAGCCACAGCAACGCGTGGCCAGACAGCTAGTAACTAATAAAATTATAGGGCCATTTAAATAACAATAGTAATTCGAAAAGCTATTGACATCCATCATAACAATGAGATTCAGTACAAATACAAGTCGCATGCTCGATTAAGCTGCATTTTATCCGCATAGAAATTGCTTAGAGCAGGGAAAACTGGGCCTCCGTAGAAAACCAACCTAGAAAGTTTAATGATTCGATCCCGTTTTATCATTGTTATAAAAGACGCATTTACGGTTATAGAAATAAGTGAAGAGATGGCTTCGGCGACATTTCGTATAGAGGAATATATTCACTATATTTTAGAGCATGAATAATGTATTATGGAATTCTATGAATCGTTTAGTTAGGAGATTCGAAATTGGCACGAATAAGCGCGCTTGTTTTTTTTTTTAATAGTTTTAGTGAGTAGCTTGTGATCCGTTAAAATATCCGTATATAAATCAAGCTGTTTTCAAATGACGCGCTTACAAATGATACTATCCTTACTAATATTATAAATGCGAATGTCTATCTGTTTGTTACGTTTTCACAGCTACTCCGCTGAACCAATGTTGATGAAATTTGGCACAATTATTCCTTAAACACCGGGGCGACATATATGCTATATAAATTCTGTTAATTCAACAGGAATTAAATTTAAAGGCAATTAAATAGGATGACATTCAAAAACGCCATTTATAATAAACCTGTGGAAGTTTTTTTATTCACGATGTGTCAAAATCAAGGCAAATGTGTATTTACACAAGTATTTAGATACCAAATTTTTCGGCTTACGTCAAAAGAGTTATCTTTCGAAAGTATTTATATTTATTCGTTTCACTTTACTGGATAAATAATTTAAAATAAATTTCGTTCTCAGTGGTCAGTACAAATCAGATAAAAACCTTTTATCAGTAACTACAGATTAAAAAGTTAAAATAGATAAAAGTAAAAAACAGAAAAAAGTACCATAATGTTACGAATAGGAACACAACTCAGCTTTAATTGCGGTATACCTCAACGCTGATTTTCAATGGCGACCATAAATACACATAAAATGATCTTTTTGGTTATCATGAAATTACAATTACTGCTGCACTTCTTACTTTGCCTTTACATAACATATTATTATTATATTTAAACATCGATATCGATTTGAATATCGAACATTGTATTAGTGTATATATGTATGTTGCCTATGTATATGTATAATGCCTATTCACTTTTGTTTTAAAAATACCCATATTATATTCATTGGCAAAAACAGATGCCGGGAGAGCATTCCATTCCCGTGCTGTGCGCAATAGAAAAGAGGAAGCTTCGTGCGTCTTCGCGGGATATCTACAGTGTAGGGGTGGAATCTCTCTCAGTGCCTAGCGATGCGATAATAAAACGGCGATGCCGGAATAAGTTCATGAAGTACCTGAGTACACTCTCCGAAATATATCCTGTAGAAGGCCGATAGACAGGCAACCCTGCGCCGATGTTGCAAGCTATGCAATTTAGCATTAGTTAGGGTTTTATCGCCAATGAGTCTTCTGGCACGTTTATCCACCACCGAGTCCAAATGTTTGATATGACTATTTCTCTATTTATCTATATGTATATAATATAGATAGATATATATATATATATATATATATATATATATATATATATATATATATATATGCAAGTAGATTTAGTACGTTTTCTTTTTGCACACTCGCCACGTGCATTCGTGTTATCCTATAACAAGGGTTGTCTGGAAGAGATCACTATTCAGTGATAAGGCCGCCGTTTTTACATACACATAAGCATAAGTTATTTTCTAATTTTGTATGTTTTAATGTGTAAGTGCAATAAAGTTTTAAGTAAATAAATAATATAATCTTCATATATTTCATAACCGAATATTAGGTAGAGAATTCTAACCGTGAAAATTTCTGCTTATATTTGCTGTAAACTAATACTAAATAAGGTTAATATCTCCATTACTACGTTAACGCGCCTCATTAGGTTTAATCTGATGCGAGAGGACATTGTCATTTTGCTTAAGGTACCATTTCAATAAACTTTTGATCGAAACATAAAGTAGATTAATGATGCAGTTAAATCAAAGTCAAGATGGAATGAATAAGAAAATGCACTATAACTGGGCAAAATTCTATTCAAAATTTCATTTCTTACCGAGGTGTCGTATTAGGCGACTAAGGTAAGTCGACCCGCTGTGTGGTGTCCGGCTGAGCAGAATAGACCAACTTCATTTCTTACCGAGGTGTCGTAAAAGGCGACTAAGGTAAGTTTATCTACCGTGTGGTATCCGGTTTAGTAGAAAAGACCACCCTCTTTCTTACCGAGGTGTCGTTAAATACGACCGAGGCTGAGGTAACGTCAGGCAGGCGGCCGGTCGTAAGAACGCAGCCAAATAATGTGACAGCATGTTTATAACATGTTGTGCCGACCCAACTTAGAGTGGGATAAGGGCAGGAAGATGAATAAGAATTACGATAACCTAATTTATATGGTGAATATTTCAGATATAAACCTTTTATATCGCATATACAACGTTGTGATTATTTAAATAACTCTGATAAACGTATACAAACGTAAACCTTTATGGCTTTATGTTAGACTTGTTAAGTCATTTCTGGTATGGAATTATCATATACTAGCTCTGCCTGCTGCTTCGGCCGCGTGGAAATCAGTGCGTCCCTAATTTGATCCTGCGTTTGTTGTTAGTTAAAATAAAAGCATTACCTTTTCTTTTATTTTCTTCATTTAATAGTCTCAAAACTAACGTAATATTTTAAATTGAACTTTTCAACATAAAAGTAGTTATCATGAGTTAACCATAAAAGATAGAGGCATACTGTTGCGGACTTCTTTGTAGTATTTTTGTAGATCTTCAATTCTCTAGTTGATTACTTAATTGTATTTCTGCTGGCTTACGCGACGCATGCTAGTAAAGCGAGCAACCTAATCTTTTCAACACAATTTAAATAAAATCATTATGTAGTATCTTGAACCTAAACCTTTTGGGAAAATTTCACTACCATTTAGTAAAAAAGGTACAAAAATCCGATCTGTAGATTTGAAAATCGATCACATACAGACAAACAGATTTTGGGGACTTTGGGGATTGTTTTATAATAAGTATAAATCTAGATACTACTGACTCGCAGCAGTGTTTTCGTATGTTATTAATGTAATTGTTGCCATTCCTGAAATATGAGGATTTATCCAAAAGCTATATGTCCAAATGCAGAGAGCAATTAATGGAAATAACGAAAAGGTATATCCTATTAAACCGTACTTTAATTTCACTACGTAAGAATTGACTGGAAACAAGAGAACAATATAACAGTTTAAAACAAATCTATACATTATAGAGTATAAACTTTAATTACCGCCAATGGTCATCGAAGAGATGGGCTTTAATTTAGACCCTTTTAAATAATTATGTACATTTCTTAATGGTTTTCTTTACTACAACGTTGGTTGTAAAATATAATTATGAGTTTTAAGCGTTAGCGAATTTAATTCTTATTGAGAAAATCGTTCTTACTGTAAAATGAGATTATAATTGTATTTTCTTTTGTCTTTATAGATAATGCATATCTAAGCTAGCTTGTAATGTAAGGTGTTTATATTGTGGATTATGTGTATGTAAACTGTTTACATACGCATAACCCACAATCCATATGTGAATATGTTTTAATGGAAAAATTCGGTGAATTTTACCTTTCGAGATAGAACTTGTCGAGAGAAGAAAGGTAGGGAAAAGATGATTAACAATTGTTGGAAGGGAACAGTTAATATGGGTATGATCTACGCAGCTAACATATCAAAACAAGTCTACCGGATTGTATGGTGACTAAAAAAGGCTAATATTAACACTAAGCACGACGTAAATAACAAAACATCTAATAGTCGTAGAGGTCTGTCTTCAGAACGAGATTGACTACAATAAGGCATTCTTCTCTATTTAAACAGATTGTCTTACTAATTCCAGAACCCCGTTTTCACTTTTAGAATTAGAAACATAAGAAACAGCCAATGATACTTGACTATTTCTGATCGCGATTTAACGTCAAGTTAAACCAAAGTTACCATCAGTTATGGTAATGTCAGAAAGTAACAATTCCACGTGGAGTATGTAGTTCCTAACTGTAGAAGATTTTTATTTAACTTAAAAAAATAAAAGTAATAATAAAATTAATTTTATTTTTTAATATATATAATTTTTTAATATATAATTTTATTATTACTTTTGTATTATTGATCTCCGCAAAGTAACGCCTAATTCTATAAATTATTTAAAAAAATAATTTAAATTAAACTTTCAATCGAAATTTCATTGTTAATCTGATGTCTTAAATTTTTGTTTAACACATTTTCCATATGTCATGATGTCGAATTTACGAATGTCCTGTTTTAGGGGCGTTAAGAAAATATAAAAATTTACATTGAATATATAAAAAACTATTTTTGCTTTAATTGTCAAGTTAGCGTAGCTTATTCGGTTGCACGGGTGATCTCTAGAAATGAAAATACCTATGATAGAGTCCTAACTACCCAATTATTTTTTCTTTTTTTTTTAAGTTTTTTTTTTATTTTGTACAAAAATACCGGGAAAAGCTCGGTCAACCCGGTTCTTTTTATAAATAGCCTTCGGTCGATGAACTTTAATTTATTAATCTTACTTTAAAAGATTATTCTCTATCTTATGTTTTTAATATTAATGTTAAGTTGCGTTAAGTTATTGTATCGTAAGTGGGCTGTGAAACTCCATTGATCTATCGGATATGATCTTGAGATCTAGGCTAGGAATCGATTTTCCGCGAAAGTTGCTTATAACGGCATCATTCATTGAATCGGATTATAGTTTTGTTCATTCTCTGAGTTGAAAGTAGAATCAATGTTTAGGTTATTAAACGGTTATTAGAGCGACTATCAATTTTTAAAGTGTTTGCACACTCCTCTCCTTATATTCTTGTAGATACTGGTTTTGTATGTGGGTTAATTAATATACCTGAATGAATAGTGGAAAGAAAATATCCTTGCATAGAGTTTCTATACGGTTTCGGAATTAAAGTCAGAATTACGAAGAATTCATTTTTATTTATCCCCATTTTGAGACCCGATTTAGTGCATATATACATTCATTTTTATTTTATTTCATAATCTTTTAATAAGGTCAACCTGAGTATATAATTTTACTAAATTTTGCTTAAGTAAAGAATGTACGAAAGCTGCAATAACGACTTGATGTGTGTGTATTTTGTGTGGGTGGGTGTGTGTGTGTGTGCGTGTTTGTGTGTCTAAGTGTATTGCAAAAGTGGATATATTATATTTTATATACATATATATTTATATATATATATATATATATATATATATATATATATATATATATATATATATATATATATATATATATATATATATATATATATATATATATATAAAATTATATTATATATATATATATATATAATAAAAATTCGGTGAATTTTACCTTTCGAGATAGAACTTGTCGAGAGAAGAAAGGTAGGGAAAAGATGATTAACAATTGTTGGAAGGGAACAGTTAATATGGGTATGATCTACGCAGCTAACATATCAAAACAAGTCTACCGGATTGTATGGTGACTAAAAAAGGCTAATATTAACACTAAGCACGACGTAAATAACAAAACATCTAATAGTCGTAGAGGTCTGTCTTCAGAACGAGATTGACTACAATAAGGCATTCTTCTCTATTTAAACAGATTGTCTTACTAATTCCAGAACCCCGTTTTCACTTTTAGAATTAGAAACATAAGAAACAGCCAATGATACTTGACTATTTCTGATCGCGATTTAACGTCAAGTTAAACCAAAGTTACCATCAGTTATGGTAATGTCAGAAAGTAACAATTCCACGTGGAGTATGTAGTTCCTAACTGTAGAAGATTTTTATTTAACTTAAAAAAATAAAAGTAATAATAAAATTAATTTTATTTTTTAATATATATAATTTTTTAATATATAATTTTATTATTACTTTTGTATTATTGATCTCCGCAAAGTAACGCCTAATTCTATAAATTATTTAAAAAAATAATTTAAATTAAACTTTCAATCGAAATTTCATTGTTAATCTGATGTCTTAAATTTTTGTTTAACACATTTTCCATATGTCATGATGTCGAATTTACGAATGTCCTGTTTTAGGGGCGTTAAGAAAATATAAAAATTTACATTGAATATATAAAAAACTATTTTTGCTTTAATTGTCAAGTTAGCGTAGCTTATTCGGTTGCACGGGTGATCTCTAGAAATGAAAATACCTATGATAGAGTCCTAACTACCCAATTATTTTTTCTTTTTTTTTTAAGTTTTTTTTTTATTTTGTACAAAAATACCGGGAAAAGCTCGGTCAACCCGGTTCTTTTTATAAATAGCCTTCGGTCGATGAACTTTAATTTATTAATCTTACTTTAAAAGATTATTCTCTATCTTATGTTTTTAATATTAATGTTAAGTTGCGTTAAGTTATTGTATCGTAAGTGGGCTGTGAAACTCCATTGATCTATCGGATATGATCTTGAGATCTAGGCTAGGAATCGATTTTCCGCGAAAGTTGCTTATAACGGCATCATTCATTGAATCGGATTATAGTTTTGTTCATTCTCTGAGTTGAAAGTAGAATCAATGTTTAGGTTATTAAACGGTTATTAGAGCGACTATCAATTTTTAAAGTGTTTGCACACTCCTCTCCTTATATTCTTGTAGATACTGGTTTTGTATGTGGGTTAATTAATATACCTGAATGAATAGTGGAAAGAAAATATCCTTGCATAGAGTTTCTATACGGTTTCGGAATTAAAGTCAGAATTACGAAGAATTCATTTTTATTTATCCCCATTTTGAGACCCGATTTAGTGCATATATACATTCATTTTTATTTTATTTCATAATCTTTTAATAAGGTCAACCTGAGTATATAATTTTACTAAATTTTGCTTAAGTAAAGAATGTACGAAAGCTGCAATAACGACTTGATGTGTGTGTATTTTGTGTGGGTGGGTGTGTGTGTGTGTGCGTGTTTGTGTGTCTAAGTGTATTGCAAAAGTGGATATATTATATTTTATATACATATATATTTATATATATATATATATATATATATATATATATATATATATATATATATATATATATATATATATATATATATATATATATATATATATAGTATATTTTACTATACTATATCATCATCCTCCTGCCCTTACCCCACTCTAAGTGGGGTCGGCACAACATATTACAGACATGTTGTCATATGATTTGGCTACGTATTTTACGACCGGCCGCCTGCCTGACGTCAACATACCTTAATCGTATTTTACGACTCCTGGGTAAGAAAGAGGGTGGTCTATTTTACTCAACCGGATACCACAGGGTGGGTCAACTTACCTTAGTCGCCTTTTACGACACCTCGGTAAGAAATGGGGGTGGTACTATTCTATTCATACTTATACTACTATTTTACTATACTATATGCAATACGTATATTTTATACATTGTGAATTGTTATGTATATATTTATTATCTTGTCGACTTATTTTAAGTCTTATTTATATGGTTATAAAATTTACAGCTACATATTGGTTCGAAGAATAGACATTATGTTAAGCCGATAGTAACTGACCTGTCTATTAGTTATTGTAGCATTATATTTTATTTTGTAACGGACGCACAATATTATGCGATAGTTTGATTATAACGGCGCGTATAATATTTGTTTACACCTAAACTAATAGCGCGCAGCATATACTTATTATAAAACAAAGTCCTCAAAAGCTGTCTGTCTGTATGTGATCGATTTCCTCAAAATATACTGCTCCGATTTTTGTACGGTTTTTACTGCAACATAGTGCAATTCTTCCGGAAGGTGTAGGTTAATAGTACATTACGTTTTTATGAAAATTGTGTTGAAAAGGCCGTGCAGTTGTGACATAACTTGCCTATTGGGAGCTTGGGTCACGTGCGCCACGAAAACTGACAGAGATACACTAAAAAATATAGTCCAAAAAATCCGCAGCATGTTTTTATCTGTTATGGTTAACTCCCAATAACTACTTCAAAGTTCAACATTCCAAATGAATACTGCAAAATTTCCACGCGGGTGAAGTCGCAAGCATAGCTAGTGTATATTGTATATATATTTTTTTGTTAAACATCTCTTTATCCCACTTTAAGTGGGGTCGGCACAACATGTTACAAACATGTTGTCACATGATTGATACATATTTTACGACCGGCCGCCTGCCTGACGTCAACTTACCTTAGTCGTATTTCCCGCCACCTCGGTAAGAAAGAGGGTGGTCTATTCTACTCAACCGGATAACACACGGTGGGACAACTTACCTTAGTCGCCTTTTACGACACCTCGGTATGAAATGAGGGTGGTACTATTCTATTCAGCCGGATACCACACGGCGTATTTTTTTGTAGTTAAAATCTTAGTTAATTTTATATTAGCAGAAAGCTTTATCAATATATACCAGACAGACAGACCGGACGAGCCACTTCACGAGATCGTCTAATAATTACGGTGCATATCTTAGATAAGTGCAACAATGGCATTCTTAAGAAACTGCAGCATAACGTCACGACAACGAAGTAAATAAATTAGACTTTATAGTCAAGGTTATAAGGTCGCATTCATCAAGTATAAACTAAGTCTATTTTGAAAACTGTAAAAGACCCCGCTTCTTACTTCCAGTTTTGCGATAAAGACTTATATCGCCTAGCAATTCATCAAGCCCTAGATTTCAAACTTAGCATTGTGTAGCGTCTAATTCGCTTGTTATACGTCTTGTTTCAGAGCCTATATTTCCAACATATCCTGTATTTGATGGTATTATAAATCAAGACTTCATTATAAGAGGTATATAACTTAAATTATTTAATTAACTTTTATATATTTACCTTCTATACCTGGTTGACATTTCTAATAAAATAATTTGGTCTTAATAGCTTATTTTCCTATTTCTTTGTTTCTTTAAAAATTTTGTTTTCAAAATAAATCAAATCTTTTTATTTTGCATGAATCACAGTATAACAATTTGATAAATTAGTAAATAAAATACAGAGCAAAATGTTTCGCTAATAAATAGCATGGAAAAATAAATATGTGAATTAACAGAAAACAATGTCAAATTAAATGAACATAATATACGTAAATTGATATTATAAAATGACAAATTTTTTTTTTCATAAGTAAAAATATTAGATTCATAAATGTTCATGTTATAAACTGACGAAGTATGTATTTATTTATAGAATTAGGCGTTACTTTGCTAAGATCCATAATCCAAAAGTAATAATAAAATTATTTTGCTATAATCCGCGATGAAGTAAATTAGAAAATATATATAATGCTAAATGTAGAGTACACAGTTCGTTTTCATATTTGATACATGCAGGATTTGTAAAAACACATGCACAAACCAACACCACCGCCACCACAATACACAAGCATACACCGTATGTAGCATACGTTCACTATCACAAATTCCACAATCGTTTCGCCCTGCAACCGCAGCATCATCAGGTGATAGACTCCACGACATAATCTCAAAGCGATTTGCGAAAAACGGATCGTCCACTCATCATGGTGGATTACAAAAAATAAATTTTATTATTACTTTTGATTTTTAGACTTTATTCTGACTTACTCGAATCTCTCAATGCTACATTGAGTTCATTGAGCTACTGACTCGAGTAAGTTTCAACATCCGAGCTAAAGTGATAATTTCAAGATGTTAGTCGGTCATATGTAATAACAGAACACATTTCTGTTATTACATACGACTGAGATAACTGCTTTAAATAGCGGAGTTGTGCTTGTGTTTGAAGTCGGTCTAGATCGTGCGTGGTGTCAATGATTGTCAAGTTTACCCTAATCAATACTGTTTCTTTGAGTTTTAACTCAAACGGGTTTTTGTGATACTAGCAATCGCCAGCGGCTCCGCCCGCGTGAAAAGATAAAAAACCGTATAGTATTTGATAACCATAAAAATAGTTAAAGTGGGTCAACCTTACAAGCTAGACATATGCTGTCGCGGACTTTTATTTAGAACTTGTAGATGGAAACATTTTCGTAATACATGATTTTTCAATAACTATTACCGTTTACTCAGCGCACGCGAGGAAAGCTTTAAATTTTGCTGTTTTCATGCTATTTTTTATTGCTGCTCCTCTCCTATTCATCTTAGCGTGATGTTATATAGCTTATAGCCTTCTTCAATAAATAGACTAACATTGAAAGAATTTTTCAAATTGGTCCAGTAGTTCCTGAGATTAGCGCGTTCAAACAATTAATCAATCAATCAAACAAACAAACTTTTCAGTTTTATATATTAGTATAGATTGTAAGTGGTAGCAAATGACAAAATCAATCATTGAATCTTGGGCATTTAATTTAATTTAATTTACAACTTTAATTACATTAATTTAGAAACTTGTCTAGTTACGTCAAGTCCGTATGTTTTATATTAAAGATCAGAAGTGGGATTGTATTTTCCTATTCGATTAGATATAGCAAACAGTTATATCTAATCAATTTATTATTAGTACCTAATAAAAACTAATAAATTAATTATTATAATTATGTAAAAAAAAAAAAATTAAATGTAAAGAAAGATTAAAAATTAATAGGGCAGGTGGGGGCTCGTAGGTATTTTAACCCCTCTAGACCGCCCGTTCCCCAAATGATCCATCATAACTTTACGTTTGACAGCGAAAAATTGTGATAGTATTCAACGTAAATTTCAAAAAAAAATTTAGAGCCCGAAAACAGGGAAAAAACGACATTTTTTTAAAATAAAACTTATCTAGAATGATTTACATGCTGAATTTTAGGAAAATCTTTAGAGCTGTTTCCGAGATTCTGAAAAAAAAAAAAAAAAAAAAAATATATATATATATATATATATATATATATATATATATATATATATATATATATATATATATATATATATATATATACATATAAGATTAACTCATTTAAATATTAAAGATTACAAATTTATAAATCCTTAGTACATTCATAATATTCCGATTATAGAACCAGTGGGGGGCAGGGTCATTGATAATCAAGATAAGTATCTATGAATACAGTTTACTTGAGTCACGAATACTTTTATTCTACGTTGCGAGACTAAAGTTTATCGAGCGGAAATCGGATCAATGGTTCAATTTAAATTTTTTTATCATTGTTTTTAACGGTACTTCAAAGTCTACGTTGTTTTTATATTAAATTGCAAGACAATGCAAGACAATGACAATTACGATCGCTAAAATATAAGATTTCATTAGTAACAAGAAAAAAAATGTGATAATAAGAAAAAAATGGAGTAAAAACATAAAATATCAAATTAAAAAGTTTACGTTAATATTATTTGAAAATGTCATGAAATTCTAAGTACGTACAATTATATAGATAACAATATTATACCGCAAATGCTAAAGTGCTTCACCTCGTTGCACCTCGGTAAGAAATGAGGGTAGTCAATTCTATTCAGCCGTATACCACACGACGGAATAAAATGACTCTATGGAATTATATTAATTTTTTTCGAGACCAATAGCTACAGAACAAATTAACAGTTCGCAAAGATAACGATTTTTAAGTTATAAACGGAGCGAATGTATTTAAGCAAAAGTAACGGCAATTAGAACACCGTTTGACAATATTTATTGTAATGTGGCTAACTTGTTTAGTAATGAAGTACCTCAATAGATTACCAATGACATAGCCGTATATTGAATTACATTTGCTAGGCAATTAGTCACAGTATCAGTGATACGCATGTGAGAAACTTAACGAAACGAATAACAACACTAAGTAATAAAATAATAATAAAAATATTTTGCTATAATTCGTGATGAAGTAATTCTTTATTTCCTTACCTACCTGACATCGACCTACCTGAGTCGTATTTTGCGACACCTAGGTAAGAAAAAGGGTGGTCTATTCGACTCAGCCGGATACCACACGGCTTATATATCGAACCATATAGATAAATTAAATTACATTTTCAAGAGTAATACGAGAAAGTCCAAATATTTCAACACTAAAATAAACGTGGACGTGCGAGACGATGAGTTGCGGGTACTAGTTTTTAAATTTTAAATTTAGTCTTCAAAGTAAATGTGTTGTATATAAAATAGGATTAAAATTCATAAGAAAACCGGGTTGCGTGGTTCAACGCACAAGCACGCGGTTTCATACATCAAGCATTTTTATTAACCCTTTTCGTAAGGACTTAAAAATATGATCGCAATTATTGCTGTCATTATGTTGAATTAATTGCCTATATGTTAAAGGTTTAAAAGAATTTGGGAATAGATAATTATCTATTATTTACTATTTCGAGTATATTAATTATTATTCGAGTATATCTATTATTTACTAATAGTTACTATTTCGAGTTCGAAATAGTAACTATTGCAATTATTGATGCCGTTATGTTGAATTAATTGTTAATATGTTAAAGGTTTAAAAAAAATTTGGAATCGAAAATTATTGGGAATCTATTAATTTTAATATTTCGAGTATATTAATTATTATTCGAGTGTATCTATTATTTACTATTAGGTTCTATTTTGAACTCGAAATAGTAACTAATAGTATATAGTTTGATTTCCTGCACTATTTGAGTTAGAGCGTTTAAGTCTTTTCCTTCTCCAACTTTGTAAATCAAATTTAATCTATTCATGTTAGTTATACAGCAGAGCTACCAATTGATTGAACTTTTTACACAATTTTTCGAGCCCGTGTCCGTATTCATACGCATTATCACTTCAATTAATGACTAGCTATTAATAAAAGTAAAATAAGAAAGTAAATAAGTAAGTAAGAATATAATTAAATAAATGTGTCCCACTAAAATGCCTTATACAGCATTTGTGCAAATAAATATACATAATTATAAATATGTAATCATCATCTTCCTGCCCTTATCCCACTCTAAGTGGGGTCAGCACAACATGTTATTTATTTATTTATTTATTTATTTTGCAATCAACAGCGTTACACATAATTCTTATTTAGGAAATTTCAAACAGTACAATAAGGCCAAAACTAGATTACAATAATTATGAGTAGATTATTTACATTAACAGAGTAAGTATAATATTAATATGCCTGGTTACAGAACAAAATATAAAATATAAAAGTAAAATATAAAATATAAAAGTTAAAACATGAAATAAAAATTGTGGAAAATAATAAAAATAAGATATCCACAACACTCATATACGAACGTATGTATTGTGCGTGTGCGTGTGTGTGTGCGTGCGCGCGTGTGTGTGTGGGCGTGTGTGTGTGCGTTTATGTGCGTGTGTGTGTGTGAGAGAGAGAGTGTATGTGCGCGCTTTTGTGTGTCAGTGCGTTATTTATCTCGATGAAATTTGATGATCTCTTATAAACATGTTGTCAAATGATTTGGCTACGTATTTTACGACCGGCCGCTTGCCTGACGTCAACTTATCTGAGTCGTATTTTACGACACCTCGATAAGAAAGAGGGTGGTCTATACTACTTAACCGGATACCACACGGTGAGTCAACTTATCTTAGTCGCCTTTTACGACACCTCGGTAAGAAATGAGGTTGATCTATTCTACTCAGCCGGATATCACACGGCGGGTCGACTTACCTTAGTCGCCTTTTACGACACCTCGATAAGAAAAGAGGGTGGTATTATTCTATTCAGCCGGATACCACACGGCCCTATTTGAAGATTTCTTGTGATAATAATTTATTATAAATTTTTTATACAGTCAATTTTACTTTAATAAAACATTCCTATAGTTTAGACTATTTATTGTATGTGAGATTTGTTTTTGGTGTATCGATTAAAAAAATAAATTAATGAATATCGATGCACGCTAGCTGCGAGACGCTGCCGTTGAAAATGCCAACTTGGGGCTCGTTTGCGGCTCCTGTTATGCGCCTTTCAAAAGTAGGCAAATCATTTATGGGTATTGTTATAGTCTATAATATAATTCTAGGACCAATTTTATAGTTCAAAGTAATTGAAAATAAATTACAATAAGATTTATACAGAAAGGATTATAGGATTGATAAAATCTGGCTATGCGTCTTTCTATTCTCTTAGCTTATAATGACGAAATGAACTACTTACAGGATTTTTTTCGAGCAAGTCGAAGTTCTTGCTTCCGCTTCGGTAAAAGTAGAGTACCGAAACAGCCTGTTACTATATCCTAGCTGGGCATATAAGCCTACTATCTCCGTTTTTGGAAAAGGGTTGAAGGTAAGACCCACACTGCACCAATGCGGATTGGTAGGTTTCACATATCCCCTGAATTTACTTAGAGATATGCATGCTTGCTCACGATGTATTCCTTCACCGAAAAGCGTGTGATAAATTACTATTAGAATTATTTTTTTAAAAGACAAGCTGTGGTAGCCCCGTGGTAACACTGTGCCCCACTCATTCGAGGAGGTCACGGGTTCAAACCCGGGCAGACACCAATAAGTTTTTCTGTTATGTGTCTAATTGATAATTGCAATTTATCTCACGCTTTTCGGTGAAGGAAATTATCATGAGGAAACTTGCATATCTCTAGAGGATTCTGGAGATATGTGTAACCTACCGATCCGCACTGGAGCAGCGTGGTAGGTCTTAGCTCCAATCCTTCTTTCCAAAAACGGAGAGAAGAGGCCTATTCTCAGCAGTGGGGCAGGCCGCTACTTACTTACTTTTTTAACAGAAAACTCATTGGTGGCTGCCCAGGGTATGAACCCGTGATCCCCTCGATAGAGTCGCACAGTCCCACCACTAAGCTATCACAGCTGCCCAGTTCTCAGTAAAAGCAATTTTATATACAGTAGAAATGATGATTGAAATGTCCTTGTTTACAACCTTTATTTGAATAAATAATATTCTAATTTGCATTGACTTAGACATTAAATAAGGTCAGTACAATTTCGTATAATATTTAACAGTCGGGGTTCGAACACTGTTCAGAATGCATGCCAGGTGTTTTCTTTTGTGAAACAAACGAGTCGCATCAAAATGTCCTTATTGAGTTCATAGTTGGTGAAAAATTTGTAAATCATTTATTTCATCATAAGTATAGACTTATGCTAGCTATCAAACATCCACATAAGATATATAAAATATTTTTTAAACACACATAACTGTAAAAAATTCTATCTTTGATTTTTTTTTTTAATTTATTAGGTTTATCAACAGCTTTAACACTTAATTCTAACACATATTCTATTATAATATTACACTAAGTCTTAATGTAAAATTACTTAAAGGTAAACACCACATGGAAATGTAACTCAAAACAATTATCAAAACTGACATTTAGAATTAGAACTAAGCTAAGTAAATACACTAAGATTTTTTTGGATTTTTTTCTAAAATGATGGAGGGATACATGGAATATATCAGGGGGATTAATATGGTTATAAATTTTTGTTATCCTGGGTTATTTTAAAATCTTCTTTTTAAACTATTAATTAAGATTAAAGACAAAACTATACTATTAAAATTTTATTGATCATTAGAATAATTTCATATTTTTATATATTTTTTTATTGATTTATAAAAGATTCGCTTTTACAGCTTAACACAGCACAGTCTTAGCTCCTTCTTTTAATAGAAGTGAGGATATATGCCCAAAGATAATTGTTAACTATAATTGTACAACATACCACCTAGTATGTCCTAGTGATTTTATTACTATACAATACAATATAAATAAATAAAATAGCTTTATATTCATTTATTTTCTTAAGGCATTGTGTAGCTATAATATGTTAAAATACTCGTTAATATATTATAGCTCAACAATGCTCACTTACCATAAATGTAAAGATTATACTGCAGTATCTTCGGTCAGATATTTATAGTGTTATTTCCATAGTGTGAACATGTATGGCTTGAACATAAGCAAGTGAGAGCAAAAAAGATTGCAATTTGTTTTATATGCTGAGTTATGGGAAGATGCACGGTATTTATTTATATCCTTGGCCTGTGTAAAGTTATTTATACGTTGACATACAACTTTATTTTTAAACTAGTAAATGATTCTGTTATGTTTTTTAATATTTAATCTATCGCAAGTGCCTTGTTAAATAAGAGCCCTGTATGGGCTTGCTTTAATAATATAAGACGTTAGTATAGACGATTTCTATACATTATTTAAGATTTTATTAGTGTACGTGATCAAAAAGTAATGAATTGCAATAGCAATTGAAATAGTTTAGGCTTTCTTATTACATTTATGTAGTCTAGACTTTTTCATCTGAGGCGGAGGATATTTTCAATATTTTAAAGTGCCTTTGACTCTGCCGTGTGGTATCCGGCTGAGTAGCATAGATCACCCTTATTTCTTACCGAGGTGACGTGAAAAGGCGACTAAGTGGGATAAGGGCATAAGAATGGTGATGTAAAGTGGCTTTGACTATCCCTTATCTGAGAGTATTTTATACGATATAATGTTACAACATGTTTTAAATACATTCTCTTTATATAGTTCGTCCATAATATAAAAAAACATTGTCGCTGTCATTTTGTGTCATTGAGTTGTTGAGAAAGAGTAAATGGGTTGACTTTGGGAAAATTGCTTTTTAGTTATTGAATCAGAATTAAGTAAAATATCGTCGTTTTTTTATAATAATCTATTTACATTATAAGATAACCATAACATAGTAATGTATACTTTGCATATTAGGGCAAGTATAACTGACCTCAATAAAATGTTTTCCCATTGAAGTACATTTTGTTGGTTATCTGCCATTCATTTTGCGATTTCATTTACATAATGCAGTACAAGTTAGGTCATGCTAACAATATTTTATGAGCTGCGTCCCAGAACTTGAGATTTCTAATCGGACAGTTAACCCAAACAAAACCGCATTGTATGTTAATTTAAAAGCGTAAACAGGCTGTAAATATTTATGGCCTATATAATTGGTGGTTTGCCGGAAATAATCGATGAAATAAATAGAAATATGACCTTAAAGGAATCGTTCTTTAAAAATGCTAAACCGAATTCGATTGATCTTCGATCCATAAATTTATTATTTTCCTTTACTATTTGTTGATAATAATATATAAAGAAAACGATTTATAAATTAAAAGCTGTGCCTACGATATAACGTATTCGTTCATTATCTAGTTAGCAATTTAATTAATTTTTATTTTTATTTATTTATTTATGCACAATAAAAAATGTTAGAAAAAACATTATTGGTTAAAAAAAAGTGTACAAAGGTTAACTTATCCCTAAGACAGAGATCTCTGCGAGAACCTACTAAGTGAGACCATTTATAGTAAAGAAAAGTAGTTATAGTAATAGTATTTAGTTTATATTGGGCAATAAAGTTGACTCAACAATCTCTGCCTACATGTAATGTGTAAGTTAACTTAAATCGATTAAATAGTAAAGTAGACCTTTTTAGGAGTCAATTTAATTATATCAGCGATTAATTAACTAAGTTAAACTCTCATTCGTGATTTGTGACTTTGTTACCTAAGAGTGAAAGTTATGCGGCCAGATTAAAACTCTCTCCCATTTCACAATCAAAGTAAAAATCCCACTTATTGCATCTGTATAACATTTGATTGTTTGGTGCGTGTAAACTGGCTATTTTTATTAATTTATGCGAACAGATAGAGCGGACAATAAAATAAATGTTTCTCTTTGAAATATTATCTAATATTTTAAAGTAATAAAAAATTGCACTAACTAAATGTCATCTCTTTTATACTATTAAAGTTTCATATGCAGTATAATTCGACATTTAATATTAAAAAAAAAATCTTACATCATTATTCGTATAAATAAACATGATGTTTGTCTGAATAATCATATAAAACAAATATTATAAAAATAGTTATTGTTCATTCGTAATTTCATTTTAACTAGGACTGCCTGAAAGTAAACATTCCTATCTGCCTAAATTAAAACAATTGACAAAATATAAGTTTATAATAAAAACAAATGACTTATACAATTACAGAAGACTGTTCAATATTTATTAGAAAAGATGAACAGCTTAGTAATACAACATAAGTGTATTGTAAGCTTACAAAGCTTGCATAGAAACATAGTGGCATAGTGAAAGTGACAAATAGACACATCATAACATGTTTACAGATAATATATTGTGACGAGTCATTATTTTCATTTATTCAACATCTTTTTGATTAATTGTCGAGGAATTTACAGAGCGTCGAGTGGTTGATATATTATGTGTGTTGTTACATTATCAATTACGCAATAAAACATAACTTAGGATTATTACACTTTTCAACAATGCAGATGAAATGAAATTTATAAGGAACTAACTATACAAATGCACTCATACAATGGCAACGAAGACACAGCAAAAGTAAAAACTGCACTGCAGACGTCAACGCCGCCTCCTTAAAATTTATTAATAAACAGTTTTTCAAGTGATAATTGTTGTCTCTTTTGCAAGAAAATATGTTAATATGCCTATTCAGATTCTTGCACAAATTGAACCAAACTGATAAAATAATGGTACTGCAGTGGCCAAGCACTAGGTAATATGAATATAACAAAAATCAAATGTGTAAAGAATGGAAAGGTGGTAGTGCAAAAAAGTGGAAAGCATAAAACGTAGAACCAATGGACATTAACATTACTAGGTGTGGAAGCGGCAGACAAAGTCGGTAGACCCCGATTAGGTCGATGGCTAACTTTAAAATCTCGAGAAGAGCCTCTAAATTCCAGTTCCACAAAATCATTAACATTCCTTGAATTAAATTATTTTTGTCCTAGTTGCTCTGAAGGCATGGATAATTTTCTTCTGTTTTCTATTATTGGTTTCTTATATATAAAAGACAAATATCTCATCTATTGTATGAAGTCATTTGACTTAAGATGAACACATACTCACCTAAAAGACTTTTTCACTTCTTCACCTCATCCTTTTTCGAAAGCTCAACTTTCTTCATGCTATTTATATCCTCACTTTTTTTTTTTATACAGGAAAGAACCCCTTATGGGTACCGCCGCCTGACGGGGACAGGCGGCGGTTATGTCGGACTCGCACCGACTAAAACGACCTGTGTGCTCCACCACGCTGCCGATGGCGAGGACAGGGTATCATTGTACATATTACCCCCATCCCGCCGACAGCTCTGATCCCAGAGAATAAACACCTCCGGGTAGAGGCCCCTCGAAAGAGAAGCCCCCCTCCGCTAACCGGTGCATCGGGAGCACCAGATGCACCGACCACCTCGGGGACCTGTAAGCCAGACGTCCGATATAACCCCGTTCGGAACGTCCGAAGGTCCCCTGACAGGGCGGCAGACGATGGGCTTAGGCAAGTCGCTATCACCAGGACTCGCCAGCAGTAGATTGGATCCAGAACAAAGTTCCTGGAACCGCTCCACCGCCTCCCTCCACTCCCCTCCGCAGAGCAGAAGGAGGCCATCGCTGCCCGCGGTCGCTCCCTGCCCACCGTGTTTGCTATTTCACGGTCGACAGGGGAAGACCGCGCCCTAAGTAGGGACCCCTACGCCATGGTGGGCGTTTCCGCCCCCACCGGGTAATTTTTTATAGAGGTTTTCTTCCTCGCAACCCGAAGGTTCCCGTTCCCATTGCTGGGCTTCCGGGCTTGGGACTCCACCCCAACCCCCCCGGAGTCCCCGGCCCGTCCAGATTGCCCTCTGCTAATCAGAGGGACAACTGGATTGGCCACCCCACAGTGGTCCGTTCGCCAAGACTAAGCTTGCCCAGGGTGCGCCACGAGGAGGCCGACCACTTTGGCACCCCATTTATATCCTCACTTAGTTTTATGCTGATTGAATCCCTTTGGCATTGTTTATCTGTTGAGGTTTTTTTTTTTTACACATCTTCCGGTGAGAGGATGTTATTCTAACCTTTAGGCCCCGCCCGGTGACGCTATAAAAGCCGTTAGGGCTAACAGTATATTGTCAATTCGAAAAAAAAAACCTTTAGGCGAATGTTGGGGCACTAATTCTGTCGGATATTATAACTCAATTGAAATATTTTCTTCGCACCAATATTTTTCTTAATGAAAATTCTTTAATCCTACATCGGATTGAATATCAAATGTGTGAGGTGAATGATTTAAATCGAAACAATTGTAGTGTATTATTAAATTTTCGTAATGATTACAGATCAAAAATGTTCCTCACGTTCCCAGGTAGGAGTTCATGTAACCTGTTTTATTAGTTTCTAATGACGCATAAAAATGTTGAGTTACGCGCTTGATTCCATATAAACACATGTAACTAACGGTAATTAAAAGGAGCTTTTAACTCAGCATAATTATTTATGTAATGTTTTGACGTTTGCTAGTCAACCGTATAAATAAGTATAGGCTTAGAGATCGCGTGAGAAAATGGACGTCCTTTGGACATGGATATTTAATTATTATACTTGTTCGCTTAGCAGTAGCAAAATAAAACTAGCAAAAAATTCTATTTATACACTTTTATTACTATTACTTCACTTCCAAAAATCCACAAAATTCTTTATCGCATATCGCATATTTTAACTCAGCGACAGAATAGCGATATGATATGGCTTTTTTTTAAATATAAAGCTATGATAGTAATGTAAGCTCTAAATTTTATCACCAGGTTATAATTAACTAAGGGAGATGAGGATATATGTATAGCGTTAAAGTTTCGTCATCACAGGCGATGAATGGAGTACTATCAGATTGGTATAACAGCCAGGCTGCGATGGGAGAAAAAAGTTAGGTTTACTGTACACGTATAACATGAAATTAAATCTTAAATATGTTCAGTATGTTTTTTTATTCAATAAAGAAAAAGTGTAGCGATGAAAAAAAGGTTTCCGGGATTTTTTGTGAAAAAAATGAGGAAAAAAGATACCAAACCAACCTAAATTTAATAAACTTAAAGATAATATGACATCCTTTTAATTAAAAGCTAATTCATGCAGACATATTGTAAGCTTTGTGTGTGTGTCGCTTCTATTTTAACTTATGTGTATTGCTCTTAGACTATTGATTTTGCAAACTGATGAAACGTGATAGTCTTGCGTCGGCCCGCGTCATGTCACTGTCAATGAACAAAAAACTAATGGATTCTCACCTGGGATCTTAAGTATATATTTATCCTGTTTCGGAGAAGTGACGAATTCGAACGATTTTTAAGGATAATCTTTTTATGTATCTCAAAACATTTTCTATATTGGACCAAACCTTATAATCGAGAGTGTTGTTTAAAAAAAATTGGTTCATATTAATAGAGTTCTTTAATTCTTTCATAAATAAAATATGAATTAGTATACTAAACACTTCATTTTCAGTTTTGTATTCTTGACAAGAAAAATATTTTTCTTAAAACAATACTGCTAGATTAAAATCAATTTATATCGGGAGTATGTACAATTATGTTTGTGGTAGGTTAACAGTATGTTAAAAATATTGGGAATTGAAAAAAAATATTTTAATTTGTTTCCTTGAAAGTAAAGGTTAATTTCATATAAATATTAAGTTTAATAAAAATAAAACGAGTTATTTTACTTTACTAAGTAAAAACTTATTTTTGTATCATAATATAATATGATTTAAAAGACTTCTTAAGAGGATTTTTGAAGTTAAATATGTAGAAACAAGCTTCGCATGAAAGCGTATATACAATTGAGATTTCCAAAAGGTGTAACGAGCCATGAAATGGATAGCATGACTTTTCTTCTGCTGAAAAAATCTTTAGTTTTACGTCTTAAGTGCATACATTAGGTTTCGTAGTATGTTATGAGATTACCTGATCCAGAAAAATTTGCAATTTACTTTTATTGCTTATTATATTTAAATTCAGCAACTCTTAAATTTTTAAACCAAAAAATTGTACTTAGTAATAATTTGAAAGGAAAAAACGACTCTTCACCTTATAGGCGAGTGCCCCATGTACTCGGTGGTAAGATGTAATACTAGGTAAAAATTTTGAAATTGACGTTGAGGACCTTTCAAATATTTCTTTAGGGATATTATCAGGTTTGTAAAAGAAAAGGGTAGGTTAAAGCAGGTGTCACTGTCGGTTTTACACTTTAATTACATGGCTGTATCGAATATAACTGAAGAAGGCATATTATCGACTAGTTCCGAATACTATTAGTATTTCGTGCATATATCGGCATATTATCGACTAATTCCGAATACTATTAGTAATTCCGAATACTATTAGTATTAGTATATAGTATCTCGTGGTTTTGAATGAAAATAAAAGATTTTTTTCATTTTTAGACTGTCTTTTAATTTTTTTTGACGGCACACTAATTCCTTTCGATTGCAGTCTACATTTTTATTTACTTATGCAAGATTTTGCTGAAACCCGTTACAAAAAATCAATTTCAAGGTAATTTTAAAAATAATCGATTATTAAAATCTAGTGATATTTTGTGAGTGCTTTTGTTACTTAGCATAATTGCTTTCAAATATTGCAATATCGCTGAAAGATGGCTCGTGCGGATCGGTGTATCTTCGACATTATAAATCAAAATTGCTCCTTTGGTTTAGCAAAAATTTTGCAAGTTACTTAAAACATTTGTAATACTTCCAGATCTTCCAGATCCACAAATTTGTCATTCCATCTCTCTTTTAGTACAATAAATTTTATTTTTTAATTTAGTTCAATTAATGTGTTTGTCTATATCATTTTTATTAAAAAAAAATGTAACTAAAATAAATATGTAGTAGTTTGTCGAGTTCTAATCAAATGTCACTTTCTGTATAAGAAATATTTTTTGCTTAAGAGATTGAGCGCAAAACGTTTTTAACAAATTAATAAATTCCATGCGATTACATTACATAACATGAAATTACGTTATAAATACGTTGATTATTTTTATGTCCACCACACCAACTTTACATTTTCCAAAATATTTTGATAAGGTTCAAAATAACTTAAGGCATGAAAGGTCAAAAAAATTTACACATACACTATTATATTTACAGACAATAAACATTTTGAATGTAAACTTTTAAAAATTAATACTTTTATATAATATAAGGTTTCAAGTATAATGTAAACCTCTTATTACATAGTTCAATATATAATTTATATATATGCCAACGCGGAAAGGTTCTCGTAGTTCACTGACATATCCTTAGATGTCAAACTTCCTATTTGTAAGTACTTTTGTTTGTGAACGTCATATTTATTAATGTGTTGTATAAGAACAGAGCATTGAACAAGCTTTGGCGGCTTTAAGGCATAGGCTTCGGTACAATGCCTCTTTGCCAGGGCAAGTCCTCTCGAGTCTACATTATTTTGTTGTAGAATACACTTTATCATTCAATAGAGGGCGGAACAGTATAGTTACGACCGCATATGTTGAATTGTATGTTGTATAAAATTATTGCTAGGTTAAAATGTAGTACAAAAAACAAGAAAAAGAGAAATACATACTTGAGTCACCGATAATCAGCAATAAAAAATAGCATTTGTTTTACCAATGTTATTAGTACTCCATTAAGAACTCATTTAAACGCTAAAGTAATTTACGAAAGTAGTGCTACCAAATGTAATAATCGACTCAGGACAGACTGTTTTTAGTAAATTAGTTATAAAAAATATTTCATAATAGATTTTCTGCCCATTTATCACTACAAATAAATTTTGGGCTACTATTTTGGAAATAATAATTTAATTTAATGTGAACTCAAATATTCAAAATATGAACTAAAAACTTCAGCGTCATATATCAAATTTTTTTATAGAACGTAAATATGATGAAAAATCTGCAAATTTATATTTGCAACCAGATTCAGTGCTGATCAGGAGTGTAATTAATTAGTGGTAATTGTATAACTATGTTTATCCTTGTACTATCTTTTACATTCAATAGTAGCAACTATAGTATTATAGTAAAGCTTTATTTTTTTAACTGACATTAGAACCTAGATTCTTAACCCTTGTGCTTCAAAAAAAACAGAAGATAAAAAAATTACATATGTCTTATTTGCAGGGACAGGTAGAATAGTGTTGAAATTAAGGATTTCCAACAAAAACGGTGAACGTGGAGACACTACTCAGGAGGTATGAAGATATCAGAAGAGCGATCTATTTTTGATTAGATTCTATTCATCCTTAATTGGCTAAAGTTGTTGGTGCCCCGGGCTAGGCTCTAACTTCAAAAGCGGGTGAGAGAATAAGCGAATATTCATTACCAGGGAAATAAAAAGTGTTCCAGAATTAGAATTCATTTTAGCCCGAGGCGCAAAGCTCAAAAGATCAAAACTGGTTTTTATTTCAAAATAAATGATAAGTAAATAAGCTTTTTTTCTTTTGCATTTGAACAATTTGGCAACACTACGTATGGCCACGGTTAAATATTCACGCCCACGGTATCAAATTGTTAAAAAGTAATGAATTTTAAACATAAGCTTTTTTTTAACTTTTCTTCTTCTTTAAACTTAAATAATAAAAAAACATTATTGTTCTATGATAAAATAAAATTTATGGTACATTAACATCAGTATCAACATTCTCCTACCCTTATGCCACTCTAAGTGGGAAAAAATGTTATTAACATGTCACATCATTTGGCTAGGTATTTAACGACCAGCCGCCTGCCTGACATCATCTTAACTTAGTCGCCTTTTGCGACACCTCGGTAAGAAAGACGGTGGTCTATTATACTCAGCTGTATACTACACGGCTAATGGTATACCTTATGGTACATTACCTATGTTAGCGTAATTATTTTAGATATAATACACAGTTAGCTAAGTAGATAATGTAAATGCTTGAGATAAATTTCATAGAAAAATGGTTCTTAAAAGTCAGATAAACAAAAAAAGAACATTTGGCTCTTAGCGCGGATTGTGATCCAATTTGCAGCCAATTTTTGTAACGGAAACACATTACAATTTACTTGTAATTCATTGTTAACATGTTTATTTTACAATGAAAGCGTGCACGTAATTGGTTGAAGATGGGATTTTAAATGTGCGAGTAAGAGACTTATCTAAAGTTACTATCTGAAGACGTGCAAGTTATTCTATTTTGCTTCTTTTGTAGGCTTTACCATCTTTGTAATGAAAAGTGATAATGTTACTTTAATGAGATGATTTTTTAAATATTTGTAAATTGCATAATTACGTGATTCATTATTATAAATCTCACTGTCATTTATCTGTGGGTCTAGTTCATGGCGGCCACTGAAAGTCAGCGTTGACACTTTACTCTAATGATAACACGACTTATTTATTTAATAAATATCATCATCCTCCTGTCCTTATCCCACTCTAAGTGGGGTCGGCACAACATGTTATAAGCATGCTGTCACATGATTTGGCTGCGTTTTTACGACCGACGGCATGGCTGACTTCAACTTACCTGAGTCGTATTTTACGACACCTCGGTAAGAAGGACCTCGGTAGTCTATTCTACTAAACCGGATACCACACTGTGGGTCAACTTACCTTAGTCGCCTTTTACTACACCTCGGCAAGAAATGAGGGTGGTCTATTCTACTCAGCAAGATACCACACGGCGGTTTTTATTTAATAAATAATCTATTACAGTCAAACAGCACAGACAACAGTCAAAACAATTTAAATATTTCTTTTGTTTTCTACATGTGTGCTTTGCCATCCTCGTATTTATAGTGTGTTGTGAGAACATATATGTTTTCTCTTTTATTCTATTATATTCCATGAATACATAATTAACTTTATACTTAATTAAACTCACACAACATGACTAATTTTTTGTACGACATGTATTCGCGATGTTATCATATTAAAATTTATTTCTTCTTGTGTAATTATTATGTCAAACTATGCTAAGCAAATTATACTGCGTCCATCATATTATCAGTCTTTTGACAGCTCACGCTCATTAAGTTTTGTATTGCTTACGTACAAATATCATACAAATAATATTTGTACTTTATGGATGGGTACCGCCCACTTAGTGATGTCACACATAATGGTTACTACGATTATGCCACAGATTAAAAATAATCGGTAGAAATCGATGTTACGAGTATTAAAAGACATTTAATAACATTATATAAAGTTTTACTTTCTTCTTAGTTAATACATGAATACAAATAAAACAATCAGGATATTTTAATTTATTTTATTAGCACGAGTCGTCGGAATGATAATCAACACTAGACTCCTCCGATGAGGAGTCTTCAGTAGGAGTTATTATTAGCTCTTGTGTAGATAATATATTATCAAACGCAATATCACGTTCCCAATCAGAGAATATTACTCTTTTAGTTCTTTCCACCACACTTGCCCAGTTCTCGGCCGTTACGTGGGTGCAAGCATTTTTTAGCAATTGCCCTTTTACTTGTGCCCATATAAGTTCTATTGCGTTGTACTGGCAGTGGTATGGAGGAATCCGAAGAACAGTATGGCCATATTCTGCTGCCATTTCATTGATTACATAGCGTTTTGCTCTCTTTTTGGTTTTTAATATTTTTATTAATTCAACTTTTAACATTGAGTCGTCTACATTTTCTCCATTGTCCCGAAGCCAATTAATTATTTCATGCTTTTTATTAGCCTGTGTTGCCATTTTGTCAATTTGACGGGAGTGGTAGGGCGCATTATCAATAAAAATTATTGATGGTTCTTCCAATGAAATGAGCTTTTTTTTAACCACTCTTCATACACATTTGCATTCATCTCTTCGTGGTAGTCATTTGATTTCTTCGATTTAAATGCCAACAGTGCGTCTTGTACAAATCCTTTTGCTGTACCTGCATGGCAAATGATTAGGCGCTCACCTTTTCCCATTGGTACTGAGGAAGTGGAATCAGCAGTATCATCAGTCCAGAAACGAGATAGTGTGTGGTTAGCGTTGAGCCATGTTTCATCCGTGAAAACAATATTTGCCCAATCTTGTATTTTCTTTGCCTCTCTTAAAAAATCACAACGTGCTATAGCTATATCTGTGCGTTCCATTAATAATTTTCTTTTATTTAACTTTTTATATGAAAAGCCAATTGTGTTCAAAACTTTGAACACAATTGGCTTTGGGGAACAAAAAAAAAGATTTTTCACCATGAAATAGACCACTTCTTTTCAAAGAAACAATAAGTTTTCTCAAAGTTGGAATTTCTTTTCTCAAGAAGTAATCATATACATGACGACGAATAGCGTCAGCGTCAAAGTCATCAACAGCTGTCACCTTATGAGCCCGGCGCTTTCTTTTTGGTGTAGATGGTTTGTTTTGCTCCAAGCCGCTCCTGCCGTAGGCATCAGTAGTGATTTTAGTCACAGTTGATAGACTGATCCCCAACGCGGCTGCAACACGGTTTCGGACTTGCGTGATGTTGCCAGTTGATGTATAATATATTTTTTATGATTATAATAAATACACACGGATTAACATTTATTTTCAAAAAACTAAGGCAATATTAAATCAAAATGTTGATTTCTATATCTGTTATTAGTTTACGTAGGTTATCATTAATCGAATTACTTAGGTACGTAATTCGATTAATGATAGTAGGTACTATAATCGGAATGGTATCGCATGCGAGAATCTTTAGGACATCACTAAATATGTAAATCGTCAATCTGTCAAAAGATGGTTAATATAATGGACAGTGTATAGTTGTTAACTGGTACAAAAAACGTAAGCTAGGCGAATCTTTAATTGTCTATGCATACTTATTAAATTTGACATATTTTTTATTACAGTCCATTAGTTGGTTAAAGGTTAATTTCAAAGTTATTTAACTATTCTTGATTTTGGTTTCAAAAAGTATTATTTCGTTTTTGACGTAATTTTTTTTGTTTTTAAAAACAAAACCCGCTTGTCTTATGTATTCTTTATCTTGTGTGTTTGAATACACTCTCTTAAATATTTACAATGCAGGAGAGCAAGGTTTGAGTGAAATCGTCACAATTTTCGTCACCATAAAATCATTCTGTCCGTCTATTCAACAGTGCGTGTGATTTCATAGTGAATTCCTTTCTTTTACGCGAAGTCATGTGTGAGTGGCAAACGAGGTCGGATGTTGGCGGCAAAGAAAGATGTGTGCTTTGAATTCATTGTTATGTCAGTAGCAACTGGATAAGCGTTACTTTAAAACCAGTATGACAAAAAACATTATACTGACATATAAGCGCTACCGCATCTACTACAAATTGATACTATATATATCAAATCATAACAATTTGATTTATTATAGTTTTATAGTTAGCGGCTCATTTTCGTGCAAAAAACCTTAACCTAATAAATAGATATCATCGTTTGGTATTTATTGGTATATTAGATTTTTAGACCACAATATCTATACTAACGTGTGGTATCCGGCTGAGTAGAATAGTACCACCCTCTTTTCTTACCGAGGTGTCGTAAAAGGCGACTAAGGTAAGTCGACCCGCCGTGTGGTATCCGGCTGAGTAGAATAGACCAACCTCATTTCTTACCGAGGTGTCGTAAAAGGCGACTAAGGTAAGATGACGTCAGGCAGGCGGCCGGTCGTAAAAACGCAGCCAAATCATGTTACAGCATGTTTATAACATGTTGTGCCGACCCCACTTAGAGTGGGATAAGGGCAGGAAGATGATGATGAATATCTATACTAATAATAATATATAAAGCTGAAGAATTTATTTGATTGTTTGAACGCGCTTATCTCAGGAACTACTGGACCGATTTGAGTTCGGAAAATTATTTGAGTGTAAGGTAGCAAATTAATCGAGAAAGGCTATCATACATCACGCTAAGATAAATAGGAGAGGAGCAGCAAAAAAATATCGCAAAAACAGGCAAAATTTAAGATTTATATAATTTAATTTAAGGGCTAAGTAAACGGTGAAAACATTTGTGACACTCTGATGCTGGCACAGCTAGGAATAAAGAAAATATGGATTTTGTTCTTATATTGTATCAAATCAGTGTTTGCGTGGCGTTAATACGCACATAACCAAAATATTTAGTATTAATTACCAATTTCATAGTGAATTTAAATCCATTTCCAAACTTAGAACTTAACTAACTTAAGTTGAAATAACAAAAACATATACCTAATATGTGTAATAGTATTTCCTGCTCCTTTTTAACACAGCTCTTTTCACATCACAGGCTTGCTATTTAGAAACTGTTTCTGCTAATACGACCGCTCTGCATTCCTTAATTTACTTTCTATGTCTCTATCTTGTCTTTACTATGATTAATAATTGATATATTCGTGTTTCCATACTTAGAATATATAATTATATACAAAAAACATGAGTGTACATCGCCAACCCTGTTTTCATTATTGGCATTTAACCCGTGAGAATTACTCGATGCTAATTGAAATAATTATACGACGAGTAGTAAGGAAGACATCCGAGGTTTATTCACTTATTAGATTTATTCACTTAAATAGTGAGATTAAGTACACACAGTAAATAAGAATACAAAAAAATCTTGCTTAATGTATATATAATGAAGACGTAAAAATTTCGATTTCTATTTCGCAATTTTTAGATAGCAATATAGAAAAAGTAAAACAAAAGTAATAATAAAATTATTTTGCTATAATCCGCGATGAATGATTTCATCGCGGATTATAGCAAAATAATTTTATAGCAAAATAATTTTATTATTACTTTTGTATTATGGATCTCCGCAAAGTAACGCCTAATTCTATAAATTATTTATAGAAAAAGTAATTAACATTATTAATATAATATACATAAAATATACTACGAAGACTTTACGTGTTTGGGCACTTAAGTACGTAGTTCGTTGAGATAAAAGATACGACCAATCTTTAATGCTACATGAATAATAATTTCATATTCATATATAAATACTAATCCTACAAACATGACAGCAGATTATTATCATCTTTCGAGCGTTCATCTAATCTTGCCACAGATAATGCTATCCTAATGTTTTTCTTTTAATTTGTTCTATTTTTATATCTTTTTTTACACCATCGTATTTTGGGTCCACCTTTTGACCGTTTACCGTCATTCGCCATAAGCAATGGCTAAGTTAAATCGGTATGCGAAATAGCGTCGACGTCAAGTGACGGAAACCTCTCTGCGTCTTATTCTAACCTTAGTTATGAGGTCGAAGAACCCTGGACTTTCATGTACTCTTCGGATAATAGCAGGCTAGCTGAATATTATTTCATATATAATTAAAAGTTTGATTAGAAGATATTGTATGGATACGGGCGTACTCCTAATATCGTAATTAGAAAGCTAATCACTTCAGATGTCAAAAACACGTTTATAACCGCTCTTAAATTGTTAGCTCAAATTACGTAGTGAGTGTATGAAGATGATGTCATACAATATTTATCTAACTTCTCATCTAGTTGGAAAGTAAAAGTGGTTGGATTGGACAGTGAACATTTACCGTAGAATAGATCATAAAAGCTTTGGTAGGTCCCACGGTTGAAAGTGAGAGGATGGGTATGCTAATAAGACCCTAATTCATCGGATTATCCTCAATAACATATAAACTCTTGTTACATAAAATTTTAATGTAGAATTTATCCTTATTCTCAAAGTTGATATGCGTAATATCTATTAATATCACACTGAAGGCAGACAAATTCTTGTAATTCGAAGTGGGGATATAAAACTTAGAACCATGCGAAAACAATAACTATATATTCGTACGGATGTTCCAGAATTTTCTCGAACTATAAAAACTCCACATATATTCTTTCAACCCGCGCATTCCTATTGAGATTATCAATATTTAATGGACAGAGACCTATGATTTATTTTCACAAATTAAGGGTGTCCAGAGGTTTGCCCCGCTTATCTTTTGTAATGGTCACATGATCCTCCAACAGAGTTTATAAAGTGATTGTATATAGCAACAAGTTAGCATAGATTTTTCGGAAGTAATAAAAATATTTTACTTTGATGGAATATATCAGATAGGCCTTTAATCCAGAGCCAGCCTTGCATGTAGCGATTATTTAATTATATAATCGTCACAGATTTCGTCAATATATATATTTTTTTCATACTGACTATACTTTTTATAACTGGCTCTATTCACTTTCTCGTTATTATAGTCTGGGTCTGTTCCTTAACGTATACCGTTCTATGCCTTTTTTGATCTAGGTTAAAGTTATTAGAGGCTGTTTAGGCATTCAAGTTGCTCAGTAATATCGAATAATATTGTTATTAATGTAAAGAAACCGGGTATACTCACGTCTTATTTTATCGGATAAGCCCGTCTAGTTTCAAGCCCATACGGGGCTCTTATTCATGAGCTATCGCGGCGGGTACTGCGTGCGATAGTTTAAATTATTGTAGTTATTGTTTTATTTAATAATCAGATTTAACCCATAAGGTTATTACAACATAACAGAAAAGTGCTATAATCGTATTATAAAGTTATACTTTCTAACCATTATATAAAATAAAATGTTCAATAAACCCGTTTTACGATAGCATCGGATAGTGTGCATTGTTCCTTAGAGTCATATGACCATAAAAGTCATGTGGCTGTCATCTAATTTTGAAATAGAGTTCGGATGGTATGCATTAGAAAGTAATATTATTATGCAACGTGTGCTGATGGTATACATATTTTAGTACTCTATCTTACGTCATGGTAAGTGACGATGTGTCTCAGAAGTGTGAAGTGTCTCAGATAGAAACGCACTAACCTGAAATAAATAATTATATCGTACGCTTAGTATTAAAGTGACCTAATTCAAAAATGTGTTGTTTTGTGGCAAATTGCAATAAAGCATAGCGTAGTGCCCACAAAAATCCGTAAATGTTTTAAAACGGAGATATTAATAATACGATATTTTAAATAAATATATAATAAGTGATAAATAAATAAAAAGAAAATTAGGTTTTTTTCATTTGTAAAAGCATTTTCTATAATGTACAGGTTTTTTGAATGAATTTTATTTAAAATTTACTGCCCGCGTCGAATAGGAAGTAGGCATTTAAAATATGGTAAATATGTAGATTATATATCATCCTGTCCTTATCCCACTCCAAGTGGGGTCGGCACAACATGTTTTTCTCTTCCATTCTGTCCTATCTTTCGTCAACTCTGGCGCCACTCCTTTTATATGCATATCATAATTCACACAATCCAACCATCTCTTTTTAGGCCTCCCTCTAGGCACATATCCATCCACATTCAAATTTAACACACGTTTGGTCACATGATTTTCATCCCTCCTCATTACATGTCCATACCATCTCAATCTTGCACTTCTCGACTTTTCTATAATGGGCGCAACTTTCAGACTTCCCCTTATATACTCGTTTCGTATTTTATCCAGTTTTGTCACACCACACATCCACCTTAACATTCTCATCTCATTTGCATGTACTCTTCTTTCATCCGTCTTTTTCATTGCCCAACATTCTGATCCATACAATACGACAGGTCTAATGACCGTTCTATAAATTTTTCCCTTAACTTTAAGGGGCATTCGAGGGTCACATATTGTGCCTGAGACCTGCCGCCACTTCATCCATCCTGCATTCATTCTTTTACCCACATCTCGATCTATTTCACCGTCGTTTTGAAAAAGCGAACCAAGGTACCGAAAATCAGAGCAGACTGGCAAAATGTTCCCATCCAAACCGATCGGGGAAAAATTGGAGGTCCCACTAAAATCGTAGTACATATGTTCAGTTTTAGTACGACTGATTTTTAAACCGACTTTCTCCAACTGGTTGTGCCATTTCGCTAATCTGCTTTGGACCTGAGTTGCATTTTCTCCGACGAGTACTATGTCATCGGCGAATAACATACACCAAGGAGCCTCCTCTTGAATGTTAGCAGTAAGTGCATCCATTACTAGAAGGAATAAAAATGGACTTAAAGCCGATCCCTGGTGTAAGCCTACAGCCACATCGAAATCGTCAGTTACTCCGGCTGCAGACCGGACATGAGTACTAGCTCTGGCATACATAGAACATACAATCCGTACATACTTCCCAGGCAGTCTCTTTTCTTTCAAACTCCACCATAGATATGTAGATTATAGATGAAAATTATTTTTTTTATTTTTCTGCTGCGGAACATATGCAACATCTATATATACAAAAAATTTCTTTTATAAGTATCGTCTGGAAATAATTTACCTAACAAAAAAGAATAAACGGAATAATTTTATCCGTTCACGCGTCAAAATAGATTTTAATATTTCCGTTCAAGGGAAATATTAATATATATTTAAAAGCTTTTATTTACCTTGCCCTTGTATGTATGTTTGTAAGATAAGACAGGTATAGAATTTTGCAGCAGGGACAAAATATTTTGTTAAAACCATTTTTTGTCGGAAAACGATAGTAATTATTATATGCATAGGTAAGATTGATATGCAGATGAAAGACCTATTTTCAATATATTTTTATTTCCGATGCTTATTAAAATTTCTTTAACTATACTCTGTAAATATCATACAAATAGAATACGCTAGATGAAATATGACTATATTGTAAATTATTTAAAATAATAATTTACAAATTAAAATAGTAATTTTTTACAAAAAAAAAACTTAAAAAAAGAAAAAACAATTATTTAGTTGGGGATCGATCCTTGGCATTCACATTTCTCGAGGCTGCCGTTACCCGAATAAGCTACGTCGACATGACAAATAATGGCGAAAATTCAATTCAATATAAATGTTAGTGTTTTTAGTGAGATTCAGAAAACATATATATATACAAGATTAACTATAAAATAAAGATAACATTTAAATATAAAGATATATATGACATAAATATGTACTAATAAAAAAAAAATTGTGTAGTTCTATTTATTAAACGTATAGAAGACAAAATTTTGTAAATCTGTATCCTCGCACTGATTGTCAAAGCCAAAGCTTGTCCGTGGGAAATTTCTACAAGTGATAAAAGCACCTTTGCGAGCTTCTGTAATTAACCGCTTTCGTGCATGTATATTGTGGCTGTAATTTATGTTTCAACGCAATAAAAATATATAAATGACACCGTAATATCAATATTTTTCAACTATTCATAATATATTAATATTACTAACATTTTCAAGTAGAGTTGTGTATCAAAACGTGTCGGTTTACAACAACAATAGGTGTAGTTTTCATAAACACTATAAATTTAACGGTATATTGTTTTAGGTGCAGGTCCTACATTTGTACCAACAACAATGTAACTTTAATTACGTTGTATATTTTATTTTGTTGGAAATATTTAAACATTTAACGAAACCGTTGGCGCTGTTGGCAGTGACCCTGCTTTCAGTTCCACGGATCGCGGGTTTAATTCCCACCGAAGGTCAACATTTTCTGAAGGCAATCTGTACGTTTTCCGATTACGGGTGTATTTATTTATTTAAAATGTAGGTCTTTAGTTCAAATGTAATAATAAAATTATTTTGCTATAATCAGCGATGAAGTAAAATAGAAAATATATATAATACTGAATATAGAGAGGACAATCCGTTTTCATACCTGATACATGCAGGACTCATAAAACAGATGCACAAACCTCCACCGCCGCCACCACAATACACAAGCACTACATACGTTCACTATCACAAACTCAACAATCGTTTTGCACTACATACGTTCACTATCACAAACTCAACAATCGTTTTGCCCCGCAACCGAAGCATCATCAGGAGATTAACGTAAAGGGAATTTAAAATTAACATCTTCAATTCGCTTCAATTCATCCTTATTGGCATATGTGTTAGGATTACAATTGTTTGCACGGACGTTTGATATCAGAAAGTGCATCTTATATGGAAAGCGCACTTGAACGGAGTCCGGCCGGCTGCACCTAACTTTCCAATCTCTACTCCCAGAACCTTGTTATTAATCAGAACTTTCTAGCTTTCAATATGCTCTACCACATTAAAAATTAAAATCAGTAGTCACGTTGTTTTTTAAAGCTGTTATTAACATTATGTAATAATCATAGGGCAAGTTGTATCATTTCATTGTGATAGATGTTATCGGCTTAATATTAAAGATGTATGTAATCGTTACTGATGCAAAAGATAAGATCGTTATTTTTATTCAATTCAAATTCAAAATATTCTTTATTCAAATAAACTTGTAAACAAGTGCTTTTGAATCGTCAACTCTACTGCTGGTTCGGAATGCTGTTCCTACCGAGAAGAGCCAGCAAGAAACTCGGCGGTTGCTATTTTAAAAATATTCGTTTCTATCTTGTACAGGGTCAAACAATATCTATATCCACGCATTCTTATCGTCTAAATAATCCTCAACAGTATAGTAAGCTTTCTGTATCAGTATCTCCTTAATAGTGTTTATAAACTGCTGTAATGGCAAAGCTTTATTTGTTGATAAGTTAGTAAATTAGTAAGTATAATTCAAATTCATAATTTTTGATATTTGCGTACCAACGTTCAGTTACTATAAATTGTCTCACTCCGTAGGTTAGCTGGCAGAGATCTCTGTCTCAGGGATAAGTTGACCTTTGTACACTTTTTTTATTAATAATGTTTTTCCAACATTTTTTATGGTCCATAAATAAATAATAGATAAATAAAAGATGCAATGGTCCAGAAATCGTAATGAACTCTATCATTATAATAGAATTTTCTTGAATATAGATTTATTGAATTAAATTTTAAGTTCATCATACTAATATTAGGGACAAGTGGCTTAATACATGGACAGGTAATCATCATTCTCCTGCCTTGATCCCACTTTAAGTGGGGCGGCACAACATGTTATAAACATATTGAACATAATTTGGCTAGTTATTTTACGACCGGTGGCCTGCTTGACGTCAAATTACCTTAGGTCGCTTCTTACGACTCCTCGGTAAGAATGAGGGTGTCTATTATACTCAGCCGGATACCACACGGCGGGTCAACTTACCTAAGTCGCTTTTTACAACACCTCGGTAAAAATGAGGGTGGAGTATTCTACTCAGCCGGATACTACTCAGCATGGATGGTAATAATTAACCTAATTATAAATATAAGTAATTATTGAGTTTCGGTATTGCCACGCAAACACCTTAACGTCCATAAGTTTTTATGCCCAAGAAATCTGTTTTGTTAATAATATGGTCAACTATCATATAGCTGTTCTTTTGATAATCCTATTTAGCTTATCACAATTTGTAAATATCTTTCGCTATAAAAATTCAGGTTTCCAATGTTGATGACCGCAAAACTCTAAAAGTACTGTGTCGGTGGACATTTTTTGATAATTTTGAATTTGGAACGCTGTATTTTTTATAAAAATTGGTTTTAAATATTTTTTATGTAGATTTTTCCACTCAATAAATTCCATAGTGGTACAGTACAACGTTTTCGCGTATATCTTGTTATGCATAAAACATAAATATAAGTAAGTAAGTAACAGCCTGTTACTATCCCACTGCTGGGCATAGGCCTCCTCTCTCCATTTTTGGAGAGAAGGGTTGGAGCTAGGACCTACCACGCTGCTCCAATGCGGATTGGTAGGTTACACATATCCCTAGGATTCTCTAGAGATATGCAGGTTTCCTCACGATGTTTTCCTTCACCGAAAAGCGTGTGATAAATTGCAATTATTAATTAGACACATAAGTTTTTAATAGAAAAACTCATTGGTGTGTGCCCGGGTTTGAACCCATGATCGTCTCTAGAGATTCACACGGTCGAACCGCTAGGCCAAAGTAAAAATTATATTGATTTTAAATTTCAAATAAAAAGAAATAGCAGTTAAATAACTGAAACCGTTATATATGAATGCAAATGACCGTAATTTATACTAATATATTTATAATGCTTTTAAAATTTAAAGTGCTTAAATATGTAGACATCTTTATATTCAAAAGTTTATTTGATTACTAGGCTAATATATTCTTTATTGTTACAGCTATATGTTATGATTCTAAATAAGAAGTTGGTAATGAACTTGTACTACTTCTTGAATTATTACGGTAGAATCGAGTAAGATTTTGTTCTAATAAATATTGCGCTATGTCTTTTTATCATGGAGTTATTATTATAGAGTAGGGGAGACTTAGGCAGCTCGATGACTTTGAATTTCCAACAAATAATAAGACAGGAAAGACGAAGATCCAGAGCTATCTTTGTCTAATCACAAATAAAAAAGAGAGACATATGCAGCCTCATTTGCTTTCTCTTTTTTTTTTTTGGTTGACACATTTTAGGCTAGTTTCCCTAGTTTAGTTTATTAAGTCTATGATATTTATTGTTTAATATTATAGTTTTATAAACTTATGATTTAATTATTGCTTTTTGACTTCTTAAAGTCAGGTTTTAAATACCTTTATACATTTTTGACTGGCCCGTTGGTGCAGTGGGTAGTGACCCTGCTTTAAGCCCCGCGGGTCGCGGGTTCGATTATCGCCGAGTGCCAACAAATTTTATAAATGAAATTGTTGGTCTTTGAGCATGGGTGTGTATTTTTATATAAGTATGTATTTAAAATTATATATTTACATATTTACCAGTTTTCTATCACCTATATATAATAGGCATGGACAGAATCACCAATCACTTAATGATCATGATATGAAAAACTTTTCATATAGCATCATCTCCTAATGAGTTTTAGAGTAACTGCTATACTGCTATACAAAATTATGGATATTCTATGAAAAAGTAAAATAATAAATTAATACTGAGACTAATTCACTGATATTGAGCAAAAACACATGCAAAGGAACGTGGGTTAAATAAATAAATAAATTAAAATAAAGATAAGATTTGTTTGTTCCAAAGAAGACGCTATTCCAACTTAAATTATTAAATAGAAATATTGACCGTATTATATAGGAGTTAAGAATTACATTTGTTTGTAATAACAATAATTTCACCCAGTAATATTGATTAGCAAAAACGCTTTCCGCTATTATATTATTCAGCTATTCGCTATAATATTATTACTTGATAAAGCGATTGCTATTACAAACAAATGTAATTCTTAAATCATATTCAATACGGTCGATATTTCTAGGATATAGTTTCAGTTGGAATAACGTAAAAGTGCGTCATCTTCCCGAATTATCGACCATATTATATAAGATAAAAGAATTACATTTGTTTGAAATAACAATAATTTTGCCTAGCAACATTGATTAGCAAAAACGCTATCCGCTATTATATTATTTACGTTAATGGACTAAATGATTGCTTATACGAACAAATTTAGTCTTTATGTCCTATACACTGCATACGACATAAAGAATACATTTGTTTGTATTCCAATAGCATTAGCATTTCTTATACGAACAAATGTAGTCTTTATGTCCTATACTCTGCATACGACATAAGGAATACATTTGTTTGTATTCCAATAGTATTAGCAATAGCAGGTATGATCACGTGATTACAATCGATCATATGGTGAAACGAATATGATTCTTATATAGCAATAATACCCAAGCCTAATATATAACACAAGTATTGAGTTACTTGCTTTGGGGACGGACGACCGTGTATGTAAGTGTCCGATATATTTATTTATTTATACTATATTACACTATAGAACTTATGAATGTGCTTCTATTTCTTAAACGTGTGTATATATATATATATATATATATATATATATATATATATATATATATATATAAGGTATAACAAATAAATGAGGATCTGATGACAACTTAAGACAAATTGTACGCAATTATTTCTGTTATTACGAAATACAAGTTATTACGAATTCTGCATGTATCAGGTTTGAGAACGGATAGTACACTCTACATTACAGCATTACATACAAATGTATGTATTCACATTAAAAACAAAATTTTAACTAATTTATAGAATTAGGCGTTACTTTGCGGAGATCCATAACACAAAAGTAATAATAAAATTTTTAGGAACTCTACCCCATTGCAATGGAATGGATGGTTTTGATTTAGTGTAAATATATATATATATATATATATATATATATATATATATATATATATATATATATATATATATATATATATATATATATATATATATATATATATATATATATATATATATATGTTTATTAATTTTATTTTTATTCTTTAGTTATTATTTAATAAGTTTTAATTTTTTTTTTTTAATGCTTGTTTTTGTAAAATAGTTTAGTCAATGAAAATTGGGAAATGCTTTATAAGGTTAATAAATAAATAATAAAATTTTTAACATTAATTAAACATAAATAACGCAGACATTTAAAAATGTATCATTACTTACATTTATCTATGGGGTGATAAAAATGTTTTAAATCTCATTAGACGATTGCATCATTTGAACCTGAAATACTAGTGTGGATTGAACGTATCACATTAGTTCAAGTTTTAGCGTTGGTGTTATTATCTATAACGCAATTAATTAGTTTTACTGGAACTCAATTAATTACTTTACTGGAAATAGTTTAAAATTATTTTTTTAATAAGATAAAACTATATTTTACTATTACAACTGTCCATTGGAAATGCCTATATATTCTCCTGCACTCATCTCAAATTGGTGTTGGCAAATATATAGATTATGTATATATTATCTTAATGTTACGCTTGTCTTATAATATCCAATACTTTCAGACCTGTCCATTCGGAAATGCAGTATAATAATATCCAAAAAAATTAATACATTCAAATCAGAGCAAGTGTGTTTGTTTTACATTTTACTCAAACCAAGTTTGTGTCGAGAGTAAAGTAAATTAATACACAGGTGAAAGTATTGGGAGCGTTTAAGTGACGTAGCATTTTGTCACATGCTAGGAATTTTTGAGATGTTTGAATTATCAAAATCCACCTTCTCATCGATCTTTACTTTGATCTCAAAAAAAATTTGAACATTCGCTCTAGACATACAACGTGTACCGCAAATTATATTTAGTTTAAATGAGATCATTCTATTACATCATCATCTTCCTGCCCTTATCCCAACTCTAAGTGAGGTCGGCACAACATGTTCTAAACATGCTGTCACATGATTTGGCTGCGTTATTACGACCGGCCGCCTGCCTGACGTCAACTTACCTCAGTCGTATTTTACGACACCTCGGTAAGAAAGAGGGTGGTCTATTTTACTAAACCGGATACCACTCGGTGGGTCAACTTACCTTAGTCGCCTTTTACGACACCTCGGTAAGAAAGATGGTTGGTCTATTCTACTCAGCCGGATACCACACGGCGTGAGATCATTCTATTACATCTAGTTTTTTTTTTTTTTTATATTGACAAATATTTCGAATAGTTAACTTATTGAGGGTAATAGGAGCCTTATTTATTTATTGTACATACATACTGTTAAAAAAAGAAAGAAAAAAAACCACATGTACAAAGGCGGAATTATTCCTAAAAGGTATATCTTCCAGTCAACTTAATAAATTATATTTCATTTTTTAAAACTACATGAAAGGTTTATAATTTAAGTGCGTGTGAGATAGAGAGTAGATTTGTGGGTGGAATATAGCCTCTGCAGTCGAAAAATCTGAATAATAAAATTAAAATTACGTAAATTAGTTTAAAAAGAAAATTAAACATGACTGCAATGTGAAAATTCGCAATTATGTAACAAGTCTCTGTGAAGGGTATGTCGGGTTTTAACCCCAGACCGGGGTGGGGTTACCTCTTGAGACGTCTGAGCATTCTTTTTTATGCAAAAATCATGCATTTATAAGTATGGAAATGATACGAGTAAACAGTATACCTCAGGAAAGTTTTATGATATATCAAATCAAAATAATCTTTATTCAAATAAGCTCTTTCAAGCACTTTTGAGCCATCAAGGATCAATAAGATTAATGAGGCTACAACTAGATCGGAATGTTGCTCTTACTGAGAAGAACCAGCAAAAAACTCGCTGTCTTGTTTGAAGCTGAAAGGATTTTCAAATCCAGGCTTTTTTATCATCTTATTAATCCTTAATATTAATAGCATCTTTCATATATTGATTTTACCAAAATTAATTAATAGATTAAATAGTTAAATTTATATAAACTTTTTATTTTCTCTATATTACCCGTATTCTCTTTCTTCTTCAATTCTTGTCCTTTTCCTCCTGTTACTTAAAGGTTGACTGGAAGAGATCCATTTTAGGGATAAGTCTGCCTTTTTACATTTGCTTTTTCTAAATATGTGTGTAAAATGAAATACATTTCTTTAATTTTCTAATATGTTTTACGTTTAAGCATATCTCATACACTTAATTTAAACCTTTCTGTAGACTGGTCTAGTATGGTATGCGATATATTATATTGTATATGATAATTGAAATTGAAAACAAGAGGCGCGCTGGACGTCGAAAAAATCGTCGAATTTCCTCCATTCAATAATTATTTCGTCTTGCGAAGGACAGTGTACCTTAATAAAGCAGTGCGCTAACGGCCTGCCTTCAATCAACAACACTAAATGGATATCAATTCTTTACTATTGAGAAACTAAAATACTTTAAAACTTATATTTTGTTTATTAAATATTAAAAACGATAATTTTTAGCCATCTTGAAATCTATTTTATTTTATGTTAATCGGTGTTAATAATTCAAAACGTTGCGTATTATTAAATAATGAAAGCGATAATTTTTAGTCATCTCTCATTTAATTTGCTGTTATTGCAAATAATGTGTTTATATTAACTTATTTCATAATTTACTTGCTAGAAAATCGTGTCTAGTAAATAGTATCTAGGTCGTTGACATAGATTCAACTCAATATAATTTATGCAACTCCTATAATATCACGTGAGTAGTAGAATCACAAAGAGATAATAAAAATAATGATTATCGAAGACTAACGGGTCACATAAGTAAAAAAAAGTAAGTAGCGGCCTGTTATTATCCCACTGCTGGGAATAGGCCTCTTCTCTCCGTTATAAGAGAGAAGGATATAAAAGTAGCTGAATTTAAAAGTCTTTCGTACTTTCATTTTAATATTATAATTGGGATACTGATCTGTTCTTCACTTTGGAGATAAAGATGAAGTGAAAAGGACTGGAGACTACATAGGCTTCAATTTATTTGTATTTAAGTATGTATGTAAATATATAAGTATATATAACAAACGACTATATTTCTCCTTTATTCTTATTAAATAAATAAAATGCAGTTTTCCCAGAGTCAACCCATTTACTCTTTTCGCTACAACTCAAAGAATGACACATAAAAATATGACAGCCACAATGCTTTTTCATATTAATCGCCAACTCTATGAAGGAGGTTTTATTAAAAACATGTTGTAACATATATATTCACCAGTTGTCGGTCTACCTGAACACAAGTATTAAGTTACTTACTTTTGGGACGGACGACCGTGTCCCATATATTTATTTATTCATCGCTGTAGACCGCAAACTCGACTCTGGTAAATCCGATTTTGGTAACTCAAAGTAAATTATCTATTGAGTTCAGAATTAAAATGATGGCTTCTAACATCATGAAGAAACATAATATGTATCGCTACTAATCTTAAATTGTTATGGAACACTCTAGTCACAATTTATTATAAGCATATATTTGTAGCTGTTCATATTGTGTATTTTCTAAATTGGCTCCGAAAATCGACTTGCAAATTTAGTTCTACATGCAGTCGACCGCAAAATCGGCAACGCTACAAATGAATTAAATTTAGTCTCTAGTTGCACTCTAAATTCCTAGATTCATGATACATATTTATGAGGGCTTAAATCCAAATGTATTCAGTGTTTCAAACGATCATTTGTACCGTACCATAGGTGAGTATATGTATTATTGTAGTGCAGATAAACTTGCAACTTTAGCATCTCACGATATACACGTAGTTCACCAGTTCCTTTTGTTAGCAGCATTTTCTGTTCTTTATTTATTTTATTTACTAAAACATATGATCGGGGTTATTTCACTTATTTCTTTTATTTACCAAAACTAGTGATCAGGATTATATAACCATATCCGGTTGAAATGCGAGTTTATTATCTTCTTTTTATATAACTGATCCTTTCATTTCAAAAAATTAAATATCGTGCTGTTTTCAAGGTTTTAGTATAAATTAGGCTTTATGTAAATTATTTGAAACATAACGTCTATATTATATTATTAATGTTTAGATTAACGTAGCAATTACATTTGTATAGAGGGCTTATTAAGAAGGTATTTTATTAATCATTTCGAATTTTCATTAATCAAGCGAAAAATCCATAATGATAAGAAATCCATGTAATGTGTGTCACTTGGTAATCCTTGATATAGTAATTGGCATTCCACTTACCTTAAACTAACTGGAATATAGAAAAAGCAAGGAAAAGTTAAAAGGAGAGAGAAGGACTTTGCCCACAGGCAACAACCGTATGTTTGTTACGTTGACGCATTTTATTTAATTATAAGGACCTTATTCAAATAGTTTAATGTAAAAAACGTATGACAATTGTATTGCGGCCAGTGTAATACGTTACCATGATACTGATGTGCAAATATGTCTATGGAGAAAGGATTCTCTCCGCCTCGTTTATTCGATACGCTCAGTAAAAGGGAAAGGGGAAATGAGGACGATGAGCGGTTGTAGAAAGGGTTTGCAATCAATTTTGTGTATTAGGGCCAGTGAAAATCGTATTAACACACTTGTTTACTTTAGATTAGGTGGGTTGGATCATTAACACTGAGCTGCGCATATGAGTTTTCAAATGTTTGTTGTACGGCACTACATTTTCTCATACAAAAGAAAGTACCTGGGTGACAGAGCCTTACTCGGTAATTTTTTAAAGATATAAAAAATGCTAGGTATAAAAAAAAATTAAAAAAGACAAAAAGGTCCAGTGATGTGTGGGATTTGAACCAGGGTATTTTAACATTTTATAGCCGCCCATTCCCAATTGAGCTATAAGAACTTTACAAATGACTGATCATCATTTTCCTGCCCTTATCCCACTCTAAGTGGGGTTGGCACAACATGTTATAAACATGCTGTCACATGATTTGGCTGCGTTTTTACGACCGGCCGCCTGCCTGACGTCAACTTACCTCTGTCGTATTTTACAACACCTCGATAAGAAAGAGGGTGGTATATTCTACTAAACCGAATACCACACGGTGGGTCAACTTACCTTAGTCGCCTTTTACGTCACCTCGGTAAGAAATGAGGTTGGTCTATTTTACTCCGCCGGATACCACACTGCGGGTCGACTTACCTTAGTCGCCTTTTACGACACAAATCGGTAAGAAATGAGGGTGGTACTATTCTATTCAGCCGGATACCACGCGGCGTAACTTTACAAATGACTGATATTTCTATTTTATCAGTTTCTTTAGTGTCCGAAAACAAGGATAAAACGACATTTTTTTAAAATAAAACCGAGCTTAATCGATTTTTCGCCGATTAAATATGTTATATGTTTATCGATACCAAACTTAGAACAAGGCTTATGGGTCAAAAGTTATTCCAAGATTAAGGTGGAAAGCGTTAAGTTAGTAAATGCTACTGAAGAACGCAAAACAAATATGATAATTGAACTAGGTATCATATTATCCAATTTTGAATACCTAGTTTAACTTTCGTTCCAGCTATGAAGTCTTCGTTTTACGTGGCTTTCATAAATTACGTTTCGCAATGAACAAATTTTAGAAAGTTTATTTTTGTGTAAAACATCAGATATTACATTTTTAGTTTTGCTGTGGTCACCGCCGTGTTGTATCTGGCTGAGATGAATAGACCACCCTCATTTATTACGTAGGCGTCGTTAAAGGCCACTAAGGTAATTTGACGTCAGGCCGCTTGTCATAAACTTTTTAGTCAAATCATGTAATAATAATAATAATGTATATATATATTTTCCGAATCTCGGAAACGGCTCCAACGATTTTCCTGAAATTCAGCATGTAGGAGGTTTGGGGGAGAAAAATTGATCTAGCTAGGTTTTATGTAAAAAAAATATTGTTTTATCCCTATTTTTGGGCATTAAAAAACACTAACATTTATATTGAATTGAATTTTCGCCATTAACTGTCAAGTCGACGTAGCTTATTCGGTTAGCGGGCAGCCTCGAGAATAGTGAGTGCCAAGGATCGATCACAACTAAATAATTGTTTTTTTCTTTTTTTTTCTTTTTTTTTTGTAAAAAATTACCGAGCGTAGCTCGGTCACCCAGATATTGTTTAAAATAAGCTGTACCGCCTCTCTTAGAGTGGGATAAGGGCAGGAAGATGAATATGTTGTACCGCCCCACTTAGAGTGGGATAAGGGCAGGAGAAATATGATGATGAACACCAATTAAATTTTTGTCGCGTTGCTAATTTGGCCTGAAAATAAAATGACGATCGTAGCTATAACGCCAATATCTTTACCTTATGTTACATAATAATATATGACAGGAAATAGCATTTGTGCGCATTACGTTGCCATATCGAAGTGGTAATTATGGACATTCCACCTGTAGCTTCTTGCGTTAGTCTCTAATTTCTTCGCATAACACTTTATTTGTTTGAGGTCAAATGAAACTGCTGTACAGATAGTGCTTGGAGTATCTAATTATAATAATTATGTTAATTTTGATGTAACAAGTACTATTTTATCGGTCAAGAATCACAATACGTTAAAGCCATCGATATAAAGTTTTGTCGAAGTACATACGAAAAATTTGTGTACAAGACTATAGTTTGGTATAGTTTTATTTTAAATGAAGTAGTTAAGAAACTGAAAAGTACTGGCTTATTACTTACGCAGTCACTATGCACTATCACTTCTATCCAAAAGTCTCCGTTCTTCTTTAGAAGAAGAGGGTCAAAGCTGGATTTTGTAGATATCCATATCCTAGAAATGCTAATTTCATCACGATGATATTCTTCACGGAAAAAGGTCGGGGTAAATATCGAAGAGTAATAAATTATTATTGAGGAGTAATTAAGTTATGAACGCCGTGTGATATCCGGCTGAATAGAATAGTACCACCCTCATTTCTTACCGAGGTGTCGTTAAAGGCGACTAAGGTAAGTAGACTCGCCGTGTGGTATCCGGCTGAGTAGAATAGACCGCCCTCATTTCTTACCGAGGTGTCGTAAAAGGCGACTAAGGTAAGTAGACTCACCGTGTGGTATCCGGCTGAGTAGAATAGACCACCCTCATTTCTTACCGAGGTGTCGTAAAAGGCGACTAAGGTAAGTTGACCCACCGTGTGGTATCCGGTTTAGTAGAATAGACCACCCTTTTCTTACCGAGGTGTCGTAAAATGCGACTAAGGTAAGTTGAACTCAGGCATGCGGCCAGTCGTAAAATACGTAGCCAAATCATGTGACAACATGTTTGTAACATGTTGTGCTGATCCCACTTAGAGTGGGATAAGGGCTGGAGGAGTAATTGAGTTATGGAACACTTCATCACTTCGGAACAAAGGCATCGGAATAAAAAGGTGCTGATTTTCATCCGATAAGAAACTCAAGTAAATTCGTAAAATATAAAAAATGTATTATATCGTCTTGCTTTACAATTTTTACTCATCTTTGCTTACTTTTTTAGGACGAGCGAGCTAGTGGCGCTAGTTGCGGTTTCCTGCACACTGTTCTTGTTCCTGCACACGCGTGACCTCAGCACAAAGCTGCGTCAGATGCAACGGCTCAACGATGACGTCACAGCCTTCAATCATCTGACTGACAGTAAGTATCATTTGATGTCATTATTTGTTAGAACTCCGAGCTTCAATGACGCCGCAGATAAATGGTCTAACTATAATATGCTTTACAAGGCTCAAAGACGTGTGGTATCCGGCTGAGTAGAATAGACCACCCTCATTGCTTACCGATGTGTAGTAAAAGGCGACTAAGGTAAATCGACCCGCCGTGCGGTATCCGGCTGAGTAGAATGGACCAACCTCATTTCTTACCGAAGTGTCGTAAAGACGACTTAAAGGTAAATTGACCCACCGTGTGGTATCCGGTTTAGAAAAGACAACCCTCTTTATTACCGAGGTGTCGTAAAATACGACTAAGTAAGTTGACGTCAGGCAGGCAACCGGTCGCAAAAACGCAGCTAAATCATATGACAGCATGTTTATAACATGTTATGCGACCCCACTTTGAATAGGATAAAGGCAGGACGATAATGCTTTAAAAGGATCAATGATAGTATTTTGTTGTAATCAATTAAAAATAGCTGCTGACGATCTCCGTGGCACAGTGATATGTTCGCCGCCTTATTACTGGAGTTCGGGTTTGATTCTCGCGATGAGATGCAGTTTCTATTTTTAAAATTTACTACTCTAATCTGGTAAAAGAAACATTGTTCTCGGTTGGCTACCAACTTACTGGCAAAGTCCAAAAGCAAAGTATTGTGTTAATGTACGATACTTTGTACCGCAAAAGGGGTAAGAAAACCTAGAGGGGTTTTCAAGGTATGCATATTCGACTATTTTCGATTACCATTTGTACCTTACGATCAGTGAAGTAAAAGAAAAAGAATAATAGAATTTGGGATGGGTACATGTTGATCGTTGCTTAGGGGACTGTATTTCAAATATATTATTATAGTACACACTCAAAAAATAAAGTAGGTTTTACAAAAATATAGATTTCTTTTCTTTAATGTAAGTACAAAAGTAAGAATAAAATTATTTTGCTATAATCCGCGATGAAGTAAAATAGAAAATATATATAATGCTAAATGTAGAGTGGACAATCGGTTATCATACCTGATACATGCAGGAGTTGTTAAAAAACACACATGCACAAACCTCCACCACCGCCACCATGATACACAAGCACTATATACGTTCACTATCACAAACTCAACAATCGTTTCGCCCCGCAATCGAAGCATCGTCAGGAGATAGACTCCACTTATTTTACTATTTTACTTCATCGCGGATTATAGCAAAATAATTTTATTATTACTTTTGTATTATGGATCTCCGCAAAGGAACGCCTAATTCTATAAATTATTTAATGTAAGTACTTAAATCAAAAAATACCTGTAATTTTTCGGTATATTTAAAGACTTGCTAATAAATTTTATCATACAAGGCCAACAGTTTTTGCACATAGGATTTCATTTGTAACTCAAATGTCCATATAAATGTTGGCCACATCTTTTTAGCAGTAAAGGTCAATGACACCATTTAATATTAAAATAAAATTACTCATGATACTAATTAAAGCAAGTTTCCACAGGTAGCCGAACTGGCATTAATTTGTACAACTGGATATCTTATATGACATTAGATATGAAAAATGACATTATATTAAGTGGTTGGCATGAAATACAGGAAGTAAAAAAAAACAACCGCAAGTGGGAATATAAATACTAAAGGTTTCGGCATACGATTTAATAATTCTAAATGTAATTCAAAGCCAAACAAATGCGGATTTAGTATGAATTTTTTGTCATAATATTCTCAAAACGTACGCCGTGTAGTATCCGGCTGAATAGAAAGTACCACCCTCATTTCTTACCGAGGTCTCGTAAAAGGCGACTAAGGTAAGCCGACCCGCCGTGTGGTATCCGGCTGAGTAGAATAGACCAACCTCATTTCTTACCGAGGTGCCGTAAAAGGCGACTAAGGCAAGTTGACCCAGCGTGTGGTATCCGGTTTAGTAGAATAGACCACCCTCTTTCTTACCGAGGTGTCGTAGAATAAGACTGAGATAAGTTTACGTCAGGCAGGCGGCCGGACGTAAAAACAAGTACCACCCTCATTTCTTACCGAGGTGTCGTAAAAGGCGACTAAGGTAAGTTGACCCAGCGTGTGGTATCCGGTTTAGTAGAATAGACCACCCTCTTTCTTACCGAGGTGTCGTAAAATACGACTGAGATAAGTTTACGTCAGGCAGGCGGCCGGTCGTAAAAACGCAGCCAAATCATGTGACAGCATGTTTATAACATGTTGTGCCGATCCCACTTAGAGTGGGATAAGGGCAGGAAGATGATGACTATTCTCAAAACGCCACTTAATAAATATGCAAACCAGTGTCGCTCTCACGATTTGCTTGCACATACTTATACCAATATCGAATTACGAATACTTTCATCTTTGATACCGTTATCTTTTTTGCCCTTTAATGCAATTTCTCGGTATGATAACTGGGTTAAAATATTGTCAATACAAAATGATATCCGCTAATAAGTAGATAATATATGCCGGTTAACAACGAATTTTTAATAACATATTTATTAGCGAGAACGGTCGTAGTTTATTCCGATCAGCCCTTCAAATAACTAGCACAATAACGCTTGGTGACTAATTTACTATCTACTCGCAATTTTTCTTAACATGTTACAAACATGTTGTCACATGATTTGACTACGTATTTTACGACCGGCCTGCCTGACCCCAACTTACCTTAATCGTTATTACGACACCTCGGTAAGAAAGAGTCTATTCTACACGGTGGGTCAACTTAACTTAGTCGCCTTTTACGACACATCGGTAAGGAATGAGGATGGTCTATTCTACTCAGCCGGATACCACACGGCGGGTCGTCTTACCTTAGTCGCCTCTTACGAAACCTTGACAAGAAATGAGGGTGGTCTATTCTACTCAGCCGGATACCACACGGCTTACTAGTTATGATAATATGAACATCTAATATAATGTTCTGAACGTCGTCGTGCGTTATATATGTAAAAACACTTTTTAACTACCTGTACGACTAATTCATGGCGCAATTTTATTTGGCAATTCGAAGCTTCGTCTATTACAAATATAGTTGCTCTTAGCGGAAGATAACAGATTAAATAAAAACAATTCAAATGATAAACCTACAAATAAAAACCTTGAAGTATTCGCTATCTCTGCGATCATATTGTACCAAATTAGGCTACATAACTTAACATGATGAAATTTTAAGAAACTTTCTTTTGTTTTACGGATCTAAACAATCGATCAATTAAGATAGGTATCGATTTATTCGTGCGATACGATAATGCAATTTAACTTTTATCGAAAAGCACGGGATAGTTAGATGCAAAGATAAGATGAATCGTGCAGAAAATATTCGAAATCAATAATTTTGTGTTGTAATATTATTTATAAAATTCCTTATACTAAGTATAAAGCCTTGTTAAATAGTTGCAAAATGTATCGTATATTTTCTACAACCGTTTATTTAATCTATACTAATATATAAAGCTGAAGAGTTTGTTTGTTTGAACGCGTTAATCTCAGAGACTAGCGGACGGATTTGAAAAATTCTTTCAGTGTAAGTTAGTCCATTTATTGAGAAAGGCTATAGGTTATAAAACATCACGCTAAGGTGAATAGGAGAGGAGCAGCAATATAAAATAGGACGAAAACGGCAAAATTTAAAGATTTCCTAGAGTGCGCTGAGTAAACGGTAACAGTAATCGGTAACGGTAATGTAATAATAATCATGTATTACAAAATTGTTCCCCTCTAGTTCTTAATAAAAGTCCGCGACAGCATATGTCTGGCTTTTAAGGGTAACCCACTTTTAAACTTTTTATGGTTATCGAAAGACTATTTACGGTTTTAATATTAAAAATAAAGCCTCGCTAAATATTTGCAAAATGTATCGTATATTTTTACAGCCGTTATTTAATCTATGATGCTCTATAACCAACCTAAGAATTTGGCGGCGTTATTAGTCATGCTTTTCTAAGAGGACTTTAATCCGGCTTAAAAGTATAAAGCGGCTTTTATATACAAACATCAGTCAAACTTTCGTAACTCGTGTATGTAACTGATTCTCATCAAAAGATGCTTTACGTACTATTTTACGGCTGATAATATTTAGCCTTAAGGCTTAAGCAAATGACCTGTCAGAATGTAAATGATAAACTGTCAGTCTTTTTACATGTCACGTTACACAAATTATTTCATCTGTTACGTACCATTGTAATAGTACAAACTCTCAGATTGTCTCCTGCTTATAATTTGCATTAACTTTTTTATTGGATTTGTACAGAGGAATATTGCATGTTGGGACTTAATGGCAGTTCAAAAGATAACATCAGTAAATCGTTTATTTGTAAAGTCTTACAGTACCAACCAATTTTGTCTGAATATGTAATATGTAATAGGTTATAGGTTGTATCGTTTGAAAAATCCTGCTCTATTTGAAGTGCTCGTGGGTTCCAACTTCAGCCAGGTTTAAGTTATCTTAAAAAATATTATAAATCATTATGTAATAACTGTAAAGGTAATAAATACATCCTTAGGAAAACTTCATATTTTTAGAGAACTCCTAGGAAATGTAAACTACCAAACTTCATCGGAGTATGGTCCTACTCCTTTCTCTAAAGGAAAGTGGAGAGGAAGTCTTTGCCCAACTGTGGGATTGATTATAAAAGTACTTACTTTAAAGAATAAGGATAAAAGCTTTATATTTAAATATCACGTTGTCCAGTTCACAGGTTAACTGATGAAAATAATTATTATTTATTATCTATGTAAAAATATAAAAATGAATGTCTATTTTCTGTGGTCATCTTATCACGCGAGAACGGATGGAACAATTTCAGTAGTTCTTCTTTTGTGGCGTAAATGTGAAAAGGTTTTATGGAAGAAAACAATTTTGTTAACTTAGCGGTAGATTAGATGAATAAAGAAAACTTTTTAACTTAAATTGTTAAGACAGGACAACTTCTGTCGGGTCAGTATATTATAAAAGGTAGTTAGGCCTATTGTTTTTCCAAAGCGTACATTTAAAAAACAGGCAATGTACGTGTAAGTGTACCGTATGTTTAGTGGAACGAGCGTACGTGAAGCTTGTAACAAATAGCTTCGTATCGTACGTGTTACGTATCTCGCTAGCGCTATTTAGATCGACAAATGAGGAAGTTGTAATAAAGTACGTAGTGTGCGTGCAATGCTTTGGAGGCATCGGTAATATAAATATACCTTAGTACGTAGTAGGGACCTCAGGGACCTTATAGTCCGGAAAGGTTAGATTCAAATCAATAATCAAGTTCAAAATTCAATATATTCTTTATTCAAATAAACTTGAAAACAAGTGCTTTTAAATCGTCAACTCTACTGCTGGTTCGGAAAGCTGTTTCTACCGAGAAGAGCCAGCAAGAAACTCGGCGGTTGCTCTTTTAAAAAATATAATTCTTATTACTAGTTACATTAGTTATTAATGTCTTGTACAGGGTCGAAGAGTAGCTACGTCCACGCATTTTTATCATCCAAGTATTCCTCAATAGTATAGTTGGCTTTCTGTTTTACCTTTTTATTAATAGTATTTTTAAACTGCTGTAATGGCAAAGCTAATATCAGGCCCGTCTTGACCTACGGTGCAGGGGGTGTGATCATGGAGAAACCCAGAATTGTAATACATTGATGTAAAGGTAAAACTTTAATTTATATATCATATGAAAGAATTTATATAATATAAAACTCAACCGTGAAACTTTATATGGGCATTACATTATACAGCTTCATTTCATTCGTTCATATTAAAATGATATAATATTCTAGACCAATGATAGCAAATGAGATGTAAAGCACTAATAAGGAAGCTCTGTGGCAAGTGAGGGCTTTTGCAACGCTTTGCGGTCACGCCTTATGTGAGCATATAGTTTTGCCAGTTCTATAACGTCAAATTGCATACAATATCAGCCCATTGGCCTGGTATATAATCATCAATATTGTTCTATCATAATACCTATAAGAGCATAACAGACAGACATAGATAATTTCGCATTTATAACATTAGGCCTCGCCCACGACGACTTTTTGGGGCGATGCAGTAGCGAGGTTATCGCGCGTCGAAGTCGACACAATCAAAGCGGTCGCTAGCTAAGTGCCTTCGCTGACTTAAGCACGATTCAGTCGCAAGACAAACGCGATTCAGTAGGGTTCTAAATTGCCATAATAAATATTTCAGTCTCGCACATTTTAAAGACAAGAGCAGTCCCGATTTGTCTGTGTTACACTGACGTTTGGTTTTCAACTCCTGCGCCACCTTCCCTCTGTTCTCTCCCCGATGTCGTCGGACTCGGTCGCGCGTTTGTATCAATATAGTGGCGTTGCAGTAAAACGTTGGTAACACGTTGCAAATGTCACTAATACGCGTTAGAAACAATGCTATAGTGCGTTTTGTGAACGCGAGTCAACATCACTACAAAAAGCCGCGCCGTGAGCGAGGAGTCTTAGTATGGATTTTTAAACGGCTTCATTATCCCATAAAGAAAGAAAGAGTAAAGATTTGAGTAACTTCAGATTTACTCATTCATTTTATATACTTTTTTAGTAACACAACATAATTTATAGAATTAGGTGTTACTTTGCGGAGGTCCATAATACAAAAGTAATGACAATATTATTTTGCTTAAATCCGCGATAAAAGAAAATATATGTAATGCTAAATGTAGAGTGTACTATTCGTTCTCATACCTGATACATGCAGAATTTGTAAGAACTTTAGCACTACCCGACACCGATGACACAACAATACACAAGCACTGCACACATTCACCACCACAATCTCTTTGCGATTTTAACTATCTATTGTCTATCTCCTGACGATGCTTCGTTTACGGGGCGAAACAATTGTTGAGATTGTGGTGGTGAATGTGTGCAGTGCTTGTGTATTGTTGTGTCATCGGTGTCGGGTAGTGCAAATATTGTCATTACTTTTGACACAACATACTTAATATTCAAAAATGGCTACCATCACAAAAGGGCGGATCAAATTAGTGAGTTCGGCCATAAAACTGTGCTAATTCAGCTTAAGTGTAATTTCGAATTTGAATAGAAAACAACATTACTTATTTGTTAGTAACGATGTATTATGTACCGTACCAATTCTTAAGTTCTCCTTTTGGATATACAGCATCCATTTGTGAGAAATAAAAAACTCGTTATCCTCAGTACTTTGTCCATTTATGTGATCCAACCGTGTCATCCACGTGCCCAGCAGATTGCTCATTATTCTATTTATCTACTTGTAGTTTTTATTTAGTTCAAAAACAATCGCCGGCTTTGATATTAGCCTTACTCTAATATAATACTAACTGTACTTGTCTATTTTCGTTTAATTAATCGTTAAATATCAATCAATTATCTCTCATTTATAATTTTAGTATGTACACAAATACAAAGAATATTGTCATATCGTAAATGCAAAAGCTAGCTATATCTTGAACATTTAAATGAATTAATCTTGTATGCATATATACATATATTTTCGGAATATTGGAAACAGCTCCAACGATCTTCCAGAAATTCAACATGTACGGGGTTTTGGGGGAGAAAAATCGATCAAGCTCAATTTTTTTTTAAATATATCTTTATCCCTGTTTTTGGGCCTTAAAAAATACTTAACTTTACATTGCATATAAACACTATTTTTGTCACAAATTGTCAAGTTATGCTTATTCAGGGACCAGGCGGTCTCTAGAAATGAAAATACCTAAATTTTGATAAATAAAATTGATGATAGGAATATGACCAGGTACGGCTATTATTACTAAAATTACTAGAACTTTTTTTTCATTTCACATAATAAAAACTTATAAGACACCGACCGCAAGTCCTTTCACAATAAAATCTCTCCGTTACGTAAATGTTCTATAATCAAATCTGAAATGCGCTTTACAAAATAAATTGAGTTCAACCGCATATTCTCAGCACGCAGAAAAAGTCAACGAAAGTCGGTTATCGGGTGTTTCAATGAAATGGAATTCATGATTGTTTCAATGAATCACAAAAATATGTTGACATGTTCTGTTGAAAAATATGTTTTATTAAAAATGTGGCCTGGATCTTGCGATTGCGATCGAAACTTATGTAATTTCTGTTTCTAATGCTTTCTTCTTAGATAGTCTAAAGGAGTCATCATTTGGTCAGATAATCAAGTTGATATAAATTAATATAACATATTCATAAAACAGCAATTTTATGTTAACCGTTTCTTAATAATTTTGAAAAGGGGAACCCTGTTTTGTGGGCAATTTTATGGTGGAACTGCTGGTTTGTTTCATAATAGCATGCTTTTATTAATGACAATTATTTAAAAAATATTTATTTTCCTCAAAAAGTAATTCAGACATAATGAGTAAGTGGAATTTAGTTGTGCCGTTAAGTTTTTATTACTTTTTTATGTTACTTATTTGAATGTAAAAAAGGACGTTCATTTTGGCGGGACCTTATAGTAATCTCCTCAGATTTTCAGGGTCTTCCTCCTCAGGGTCCGCGAAACAGTTTAAGAAACATTGATGTATATCAATAATAAAACTTTCTCGTTTCCATTTAAATGCTTCAAATATAGGAAAGTGCTGCCGGCACGATTTGTCGGCTTACATTCTAGAATTACATGGCTTACATACTAATATTCCTGATTTTCTCCCAGATATAGAGATTTGTCACGAACTCCCTAGTATATCGATATTAATCTGGGCAGTAAAACCCGACCGATGAGGTTAACTCTTTCCAGGAAATGACCTGTTCAAAAGCCAGTAAAGGTTGTGCTTTTGCGTTAAAGAAAAACATTAGAAGGAAACGCGCAAATATTATAGGACTTACTGGGATGTGGGCAGGTTAAACAACCAACCATATTACTAAAACGTAGTGATCTTAAACTTGAATTGCTCACACGTGAAAGAGAGGTGTTTGCCTTTTATTGGAATAATAATACAGCGCTACTATTTTTTTACAAAATATTTAAATATCATTTCAATTATGAACAGGTATTTCAAGAATACTTGAAGTTGTCTGTTTGAGATTTTATTACTGTTGAGATTTTTAGGGTCACACGTTCTTTTAAGTAGATCATCGAAAGTTCTATTATAGTGAATTAAAGTGTCATAACAAATGCAATACTTCTGACAGTCGCGTAGGTCGCTGCAAGTTCATTTAGGTACTGACCTTTATCAATTCAGCATATTTGTTGTTTAAAGATATTTAAATAATAAACAGGTCGAACTTAGTAGGCAACACTTGACACAGCACTCGTTGTGTGATTGACATACAATATTAATGGCAGAAAAATGGTAAACACAGTTACTCTTATAATTTGATGGACAGTCAATTTATGCGCACTATTTTACTGTACCCCGTTTACATTATGTTGCTGCGGACCGCCAGAACTGTTATGAATAGGTTAAAATATTCTTAATGCTATACAAAATATATTTTAATCTAAGAAACCAGTAGTTAAAATTTTATTTTAACCCTTTATTTAGAGTAAAATTATTTTTTCACGAATATATAAATATTTATATAGATATAAAAAGTCGCCAAGATTTGTCCAAAAAAATATATAAATGGAATATGGAGGACCTTTATCTCTTACCTATACTATACTTTTATGCTTCAACTTCAATTTTTATCTATTACAATTAATATACAGTGTCTATATATTGTATTATCAAATACATGAAAAAAAAAGTTCAAATAAGGATTATCGATAAAACATATTTTTCAAAAGAATTATTTTCTCTTTAATAAAATGATTTTTTGTTACAATTTTGTACAATTTGTAACAATATAATAACAAGAAAAGTAATAATAAAATAACTTTTGTAAAAAAGTTAGTAACAATCGATTCGATGTTTTGGAAACGTGACATCGACGTTCTCTATTATATGTAACCGCTTGGTTCCGTTACTATTTTGTTTTATTGATGAAATCAAATTAATTTTTCATGTTTCATACGTTTCTTTGCATTTCGCTATATTTGCTGTAGTTTTCGCTAAATTAATATACATATATTCTTTTTCAAATGGTTCATGGGCTTGAACTTTAAGAGGTAAAGCTTTTCATTAAAAATAATGATCTGAAGAAACTTTTAGTAATTAATGTGAACAATATTAAGTACGAAGTAATTACCAATGAGTATGTATAACAATTCGCCAATCCGCAGCGTGGTAGGTCATAGCTCCAATCCTTCTCTCCAAAATTGGAGAGAGGAAGCCTATACCCAGCAGTGGGATAGTAACAGGCCGTTACTATGTATAACAAAATGTAGTGTAATTGGTGCTGCGAATTGTAATAATCATAAACATTTTCACGATGACAAGTAAACAAAGAAAAGATGTATGTGTATTATGAACGAACATGTACCAAAGACAAGATAGACAGTATAATATTATGCAGGTGAAACTCTGTGTCCAGGTTAACATTGCGTCACAGTTATTTGCAATTATTACATTTCAGTATATATTAAACGTTCGTGATAAATTATGTATGTCATACGAGTATGCACAACATGCAATAAGTTGCTCATTCCATTCAGGTCACATTTTGACCTAGAGAGATTTTTGGTTCAACGTTTATGACAAAACGTTTTTGATAATATTGCATAGTCGTTATCAAGAACTGACAGATCTGCATAGAGTTATTATACTAGAGTACGAAAATCGGCCTAAATGCCAAATTACAATAAAGAGAAAGCAAATAAGACTCTCTCTCTTTTGTATGTGTGATTAGACAAGATATATTTCTAGTTCCATCTTCCGTCTCATCATTTATAGTGACTCTCTCACTTACAAGTACTACGGCTCCCTTCTTTATTATGATCTGCGTCACATCTTCAACGTTTCTGAATATCTCATTTATGTTCTTCACTTACTTAATACCACACTTTTTGATAGAATCTATGATTGAATAATGCTGCCCAGGAGAGAGTAATATTCTTCTTACTTCTTCTAAGGAAGTTAATACCTTTCATATAAGGTAATAATTTCGCGGTTCACAGTCCAATGATCAGCCCCTTCTGAGATATTATTTGGTTTGGTGAAGCAATCGATAGGTTAAAGCGGGATGCTATTGTGACAACAATGAAACTCCTGTTCCATGGGAAAATAGGTGGAATAGTCCTGATCAGGAACTGACTTCCGGCTGATACCGAGAGGCGTACCTAATTTAAATAAAACTAGATCTAAGGAGATGACATATTACAAGTGATAAAAACTTTCTCAATCGTTTTATCTCCGAAAATGTTCATTTTTCCACTTATTTACATAAATTTTGCTGTAATCTAGTTTAATTGTAATTGTAAAGTTTATTTTGTTTCATCCAAGTTATCTGTTAGTGTTTAGATATGAAATGTGGTAGACAAATACGCTAGTCGGTAATAATCGACCTAGCGTTATATAAGATCTTTTTTTTAATATACTAAGTTTATAATGGAGGCTGGCTGGGTTAGAATGTTAAAAAATTGGAAAATTCTTCTTTTAAAATAGCTATTACATAAATTTATGTTGAATTGTCGAAATTGACCAATTAGTTAAATAGAGCTATCGTTGGTTTAGAATATTGCTGCAATACATACATTTTGCTTAACAAAAATGTAAAAGATTTATTTATTTATTTCATTATAAAGCTTATTATTAAAAATGTTTTAATTGTTTTGCTATAGCCATTTTCGTGGTAATTATTGGCCATTTAAAATGTACCATGAATGTGTAATACAATTACATAGAAAAAGATAATTTAAAGAATACAATCAAACTATCCTCGTTCTAAAATTTTAAACTTATTATCACTACTGATTTATCTGTCTTCATCTACTTGGACCGAAATATAATTCTGTGTTCCAATTTATTTAAGTTTGCTGTGTTATTAAAGTAGCAAACGTATTAAAATTTTATTTTTATGGTATACTAGCGGCCTGCCCCTGCTTCGCACGGGTATAAAATATATATCCCATGTCAGTCAGTGTAAAAAAAATGATTAAAATTGATCCAGTTGTTTTGATTTATTCATTACTGCCCGTGGCCGTAGCGTTAAATTTGGAGAAAAACAATTTCCTTTCCCTATACCAAGAAGATTTCCTGCTATCTTTGGAATATCTAAATTATTTACTTTTATATTTTCCCTATGTATTTTATTTTTACAATTAATTACAGAATGTCTTTAAAGAAACTCTTGCAAGAGCGACATCGCTGCTAAAGTCGAAGTGTTATAGGGCGAAGCGCGGCCTCCTCACGGCATTTTAAATCTGTAATATCTCCGAAAATGTTTACTTAAATTACATACTGTAAACGGCCATATTGATCTATATTAAATCAACTATTTATTTAAGGTATTTAATTGGATAAGGATTAATGCTGTATTGTATAAGAATTGCTTCAACAATAAGGCATTATTTTTCGTAAAAAGTAAACGACAAAAAATGCTTTAGTGGGTTATCCATAAGCGATAGACATATACCATCTCGGACTTTTCTGTAGACCTTTTCAATGTGTACAAATACTTAGTACATTATTTTGATAATTCTCGTAGGGTTTAGCCTGCGTTTGCAATGTAAGCGGAAAAAAATGTAATTATTTACAGAAACCTCAAAATTTACAGTATTTCTCTACTCCGTATTGAATGTTATTATACGTACAAACCTTCCTCTGGAATCACTCTATCTATTAAAAAAACTGCATCAAAATCTGTTGCGTAGTTTTAAAGTTTTATGCATACATAGGGAAATATGGACTTTGTTTTATAATATGTAGTGAAGTAGATTTTTAAAGACTATTTTATAATATCCAGGGCAATAGGTTGTTAAAAGTAGATTAAAAGTAGAAATGGATTAAATGATTATTAAAAAGATAGATTAGGCATTGGGCATAGACGAAAAAAAGACAATTTTTGAAATTTCTAGTTTCGTTAAACTTGTAAAATGTTTGCTTTTGACTACTTCTTCTTGATAAAGATAACAAAAAATATGTAGCGCAATTCTTCCATCCTTTTACGCGTGATGCTACTAAATAACTTTTTATTTGGTAGATTCATTTTTATAAATAGAGATTGTTGTTCTAGTTTGTTAACAATAAAAGAATTTCCTTATAACACTTTCTCGAATTTAATACTTTCGCTAAAGCTTTTATTATTTAAAAACACATGTAGGTTAGGTTAAATAATTTTATTATTACTTTTGTAAATTCAAATGGTTAAAGGGCGAACCGCGTTTTTTTTTTTTCCAATTTGACTAATGCTGTTAGCCCTAATGGCTTTGACAGCGTTACCGATAAGACGGGCGAGCGCTGAAGCATCGCCGAGAGGTGAACCGCGACCTCCGACGCGCTATTTATAGGCTCGCGGCGCGGCCCCTGCATTTTAAATCTGTAATATCTTCGAAAATGTTTATTTAAATTACATGCTGTAAAGGGTCATATTGATCAATATTAAATAAACAATATATTTAAGGTTCTTAATTGGGTAAGGATTAATGCTGTATTGTATAAAAATTGCTTCAAAAATAAGGCATCATTTTTCGTAAAAAGTAAATGACAAAAACTGCTATTGTGGGTTATCCATAAGAGATAGATATATACCATCGCGGACTTTTCTGTAGACCTTTTTAAGGTGTACAAATACTTAGTACATCATTTTGATAAATCTCGTAGGGTTTAGCCTGCGTTTGCAATGTAAGCGGAAAAAAATTCAATTATTTACAGAAACCTCAAAAATTACAGTATTTCTCTACTTCCTATTGAATGTTATTATACGTACAAACCTTCCTCTAGAATCACTCTATCTATTAAAAAAAACCGCATCAAAATCGGTTGCGTAGTTTTAAAGTTTTATGCGTACATACGGAAATATGGACTTTGTTTTATAATATGTAGTGAAGTAGATTTTTAAAGACTATTTTATAATATCCAGGGCAATAGGTTGTTAAAAGTAGATTAAAAGTAGAAATGGATTAAATGATTATTAAAAAGATAGATTAGGCATTGGGCATAGACGAAAAAAAGACAATTTTTGAAATTTCTAGTTTCGTTAAACTTGTAAAATGTTTGCTTTTGACTACTTCTTCTTGATAAAGATAACAAAAAATATGTAGCGCAATTCTTCCATCCTTTTACGCGTGATGCTACTAAATAACTTTTTATTTGGTAGATTCATTTTTATAAATAGAGATTGTTGTTCTAGTTTGTTAACAATAAAAGAATTTCCTTATAACACTTTCTCGAATTTAATACTTTCGCTAAAGCTTTTATTATTTAAAAACACATTTAGATCAGGCCGGATAATAAACGTGAACACAATATTTCGCAATTGATTCAAATAAAGAGAAATGAGAATATTGAACAAAGCGGTATAATACAGTAATAAATAATAGTCCAGTTGTGCATATCAAGCCCTGCAGGCGCAATATTGACCTAAAAGCGGCCAGTTCTAAGATTTATTATACGTTGGTCTTGTTTGACAGTTTCCTCTACAGTTATACAAGTAATGGAAATTTATATTCTTCCTATATACCGCCATATACTCTCTCCCCGTTTTATGGTTGTACGAGAGAATATATTATAATACAACCTTTACTTTTGATTGTATAATCTATACGGAATTCTAATATCCTTTATTTCTACACAAACAATGTGTTGTAACATAACAAAATACCCATTATGTAACTTTATTATATAACATTAAGTTTTATACTTTGGATATGGAGTAATGTTGATCAAGTATTCTAGCATTTTATAGAAAAATGCGTTGTTTTTATTACCTTTCTCATATAATTTCTTAGTGACATCCAGTCAAGCCAATAAAATTTTTATGTCATATCAAGATCAAGTTCGCCAATAATACGTTATTCCGTGGTAAAAAAGTTATTATGCAATTAAGGATTTCCGGCGCGTGCAAAAACTTTACAGCGTTGCAAAACTTAGATAAAGTTTAATTACTTTCAATGATGTCTTTGGCATAGTACCGAAGTTTGGTAACGATGGCTTTCAAATGTTTGCGATCTGCTTTATATATCATCTGCTACCGAAACATCCTATTCATTTGAAACGTTTCAAATATTTCCCCTTCAAATATTAGTGCGTAGCGAGGCATTATCCGTATCGGGGCAGAATTAGTGCACCACCTTATTACTCTAGGTTCGGGCCTGAATTCGATTCCGATATATGATTTAGTTACAATTTCCTAAATTGTTGTTTGTACCTTAGTCTGACTAAGGATATCGAACGTGTCTAAGAACTTTATTTATTAGCTATGTTCGACTAGTTATCCAGATGGCAAGGCTATACAACCAAACAAATTAGTGTTCTATTACGATACTGTATAAAAAACTTTAAAGTAAATCTAAACTTTTGCAACCTTCCATTTCACTATGTCATAACAAAAACAGTCATAATAACTTAATTTAAATTAATTTCGGTTAACTGTATTTATTATCATTAAAATCAAAAATATTTTACATCTTATTGACCGGCACGCATTTACATTAATACAGTATTGATTGCTCGTGCATCTCGGCTGGGAGTGTATTTTTTACATTAACAAGCAATATTCCTTGTATGATCTTATTGCTCGATCAATCAAATTGACATTTAATTTGTTTTTTTGTGTAAAAACACTAAACCGTTGTCTTGAGATTGCAGTTTTAAATTGCAAGGAACTGGGGAACTAAGTCTTATTTATAATGCGATGGGTTATGGAATTTCCATTGCTGTATACAGTTTATAGAATTAGGCGTTGTGGAGAAAAATATGTACTGTTAAATGTACAGTAGAATATAATATCTATACTAATATTATAAAGAGGAAAAATTTGTGTGTATGTTTTCACACCAAATCTACTAGACCGATTTCAAAAATTCATTTCACCATCTTTACTGAGTAATAAAAATGTAATAAGGTGTAAAAAATTAGTCATAAAAATCTGCCATCGCATGCTATGCGGAAACTATTGATTATATAACAAAAAAAAGTTCTACAGTATTATAGAACGTATTAATATCTACAAAAAAGTCCGCGATACCATATATCCAACAACTATAGTTATGCCAATATAACTTTTTTAAATTGTAAAAGTTGATAAAAGTGCCGTCATTTGATAAAACAAAAATCTTAACAAAAATAAATGTATACTCCAACTTAGTAGACTCTCCAAAACTATGAGATCGTTATGTACGCGGGTGAAACCGCGGGATATTACTAGTCATCACTATTTTCATTACTTTTGTTTTACTTTTAACAGAACCAGTAAAAGGACTACATTACAAAGGATCTTAAAATCTATATATATATAAAAGAAAGTTGGTATTAGTTAAACTATTTATAACTCACGAACGGATGAACCAATTCGACTGAAAATTGGTGGAGAGGTTGCTTAGAACCAGGAGATGGACATAGGATACTTTTTATCCCTATCCATTCGGCCGCATTAATTTTATCCCGTCAATCAAGTCACTATAAAACGTGGTATAACAAAAACGACTATGACATGGATTAACAGAACACAAATGACGCAGTGGAATAACAAAACATAAATGACAGCTAAACGTAATTTTGCTTTGGTTAAGTATGGTAAAAAAAATGGAATTGTTTTACTCCAAATTTAACGCGTGCGGGCCACGGGCAGTAATGAATGAATCAAAACTACTGGATCTATTTTAAAACCTTTTTTTCACTGAGTGACGTGGGCTATATATTTTATACCCGTGCGAAGCCGGAGCGGGCCACTTGTTTGCACTAAAATTGCTTTCTGTTTGTGAACTTCTATAACCTAGCTTCTTAATTTTTGTACAACAGCTACTCAAATAAGATTAAAACAGCGGCAAATATAAAAGATTTATTGGTAAAGTGTGAAGAAGTAATTTCACGTCCATCAGTACTCAATGGCCGCGGGCGCCGCTCTTTTGTAAGGGCTTACACAACTACGACTTTATGATTAATTTTCTGATACTTATTAAAATTTACTGCTTATTTATATTATAATTTAATAACATATATTTGTGAACTTGTTTATTTTAATTAAGTTGTATACGGTGTTCCGTTCTGAAACTAGTAGCTGTTTGTATCAATCTCGACTATCTAGGAAAATGATAACGTGAATTTAATAATTCTTTGTTACACGCAATATAAAAAAAAATGAAATTATTATTTACATTGGTTTATTATATTATATTATATTGGTCAAGTGTGAATGTAATTGTCGTAATATCAAAATTGACATTTTGTCAAACAAGACAAGACATGATTATAAACTACAACCTTTGATAACGTTATCGTATTCCAGTTATATAATAACTAGAGCAGAATCATAGTTAATGTATAGAAACCGGCTATACTCACGTCTTATTCGTGGACCAGCTAACCATCTGGTTTTTTTTTTTTTTTTTTTTTTTTTTTTATACAGGAAAAAACCCCTTATGGGTACCGCCGCCCGACGGGGACAGGCGACGGTTATGTCGGACTCGCACCGACTAAAATAACCTGTGTGCTCCACTACGCTGCTGGTGGCGGGGATAGGGTACCCATGAAGACATTGCCCCCCATCCCCGCCAGCAGCAACTCTGTAGCCCAGAGTGCGCCCCCTCTGGGTCGGGGCCTCTCTGAAAGTGGCCCCTCCCTCCGCTGAACGATGCATCGGGAGCACCAGATGCATCGAACGCCTCGGGGACCTTACTCCAACGAGCGTCCGTTAAACCCCGTCCGGATCGCTCGGAGGTCCCCGTTAGGGTGGCATGCGACGGACTTCGGCGAGTCGCCTGCGCCCCGCTCGCCTGCGGCGGATTGGATCCAAGGACTCGACTTCCCGGATCCGCCCCGCCGCCTCCTTCCGCGAGATAACGTCCTCGCAGAAGGAGGCCATCGCTGCCCACGATCGCTCCCTGTCCACCATGGCGCGAACCACAGTGGGCAGGGAGAGATCGTGCCCCACCTGTGCCACAAGTTCCGCCCGCTGAGCCGCCCAAGCTGGACAGTCTGCGAGCGTGTGCAGCGCCGTGTCAAAATCGGCGCCGCACTCGTGGCACTCACCAGTCGCTTCGCGCTGGGCCACCTTCCACAGATACCACCCGAAACAACCATGTCCGGAAAGCACCTGTGTCAGGCGGAAGGTGAGGACCCCATGCCTCCTGGCGACCCAGCCCTGGAGAATGGGCTGGATGGCTGAAATCGTCCAGGCTCCTGCACTGGGCGATTCAAGCCGCCGCCTCCATTGGCGGAGGAGCTCTTCCTGAGCTGCCCTCCGCCAATCCACCTCTACCGCCGCTGTGTCTCCCCCCTGTGAACGGGCTTCGACTCTACGGCGGTAGGCCTGAGCTAGCACCTCAGCCTCTAGGTCCCATGGAGGGGACCCGGCCAAGGCGCAGGCCGCCTCGCCGGAGATGGTCCGGTAGCCCCGCACAAGTCTGACCGCCATGATCCTCTGCGCCCTGCGCAGCAGGGGCAAGGATTTCGCGGTCAGTCGCCCCGCCCATATGGGAGCGCCGTACAGGGCCATCGACCGAACCACCCCGGCGTATAGGCGCCGGCAGCCTGCATTAGGCCCTCCCAAATTCGGGAGGAGCCTGCTCAGGGCTCCGGCGGTCGCCGTTAACTTAGGGGCAAGCCGCCGGAAGTGGGCCTCGAACGTCCATCGGCTGTCGAGGAGCAATCCCAGGTACTGTAGTGTACCCGAGATTTCGATGGACGTCCCGCCCACCACCAACCGGGAGCCCACTGGGGGCGCCATCCGAGGCCTGTGGAAGCAAATGGCCTCGGATTTCTCCAAGGCCACCCTCAGTCCCAGCCGGCGAATCCGGGCCACAACGTGAGCCGTGGCCGCGGTCGCCAGCACTCGGGCTTCCCGGTGGGTGCTCGCGCGAGCAGTCACGAGGGTGTCGTCTGCATAGCAGAACAGTCGCACCCCCGGAAGCATTTGCCCGCGCAGCACCCAGTCGTAGCCGATGTTCCACAGGAGGGGGCCAAGAACCGACCCCTGTGGAACACCGCACGACATCCTCCGCTCCTTCCACCCACCCCCAGCCGTCGGGTACCTAACAGCGCGGTCAGCCAGGTAGCTACTGACCACACGCTGCAGGTACATCGGGATGCGGTGGAAGCGTAAGGCCTCCTTTATCACTCCCCAGGGCAAGGTGTTGAATGCATTAGCGATGTCCAACGACACCGCCAACACCACCTCGCGCCGGGTTGTTGCCTCCTCCGCCAGAAGTCTCACACCCTCGATACAGTCGAGGGTGGACTTGCCCTGGCGGAATCCGCACTGAAGGCAACTGAGGTCAGGCCCTACCTCCCGGAGGTGCTGGACTATGCGGGAAGCTATTACGCGTTCGAGCAGCTTCCCCGCTTCGTCCAGCAAGACAATGGGCCGATACGCAGAGGGTGTATCGGCCGGTCTTCCCTCCTTCCTGAGCAGGACTAGTCTCCCCGTTTTCCACCTACGGGGAAAGAGGCCCTGCTCGAGGCAGGCACTGAACGTCGCCCTGAGTCTAGACTCCAACGGACCCAGGGCAAGAGACCAGGCGCGCCCAGGGATACCGTCGGGGCCGGGGGCAGTGTTTTTCGCCTTCATGCGACTCACCGCCCCGGCTAACTCCCACTCCGACACCCGCGGCGCACCCGACCCAGTGCCATCCTCTTCCTCGAGAGGCGCCATACGAGGCGGCTCCACCTCGGCTCCTTGCGGGAACAGGGCTTCCACAACGGATTCAACGAAATCCGGCCGAAGGCTCTCGGTAAGGGGGGGAGCGCGGGCACGAAGTTTCTTCCGTGCCGCTATGTACGGCCTCCCCCACGGATTCCGACTGAGCTCTTCGGCCATCTCCTTGTGGGCCCTGTCCTTGGCCTCAGCGATCGCCATCCGCAAGGAGGTGCGGGCAGCCCGATAAGCCTCGTAACGGCGCCTCTCCTCCTCGACGTCGCGTCGTCTACGACGCCTGTAATGAGTGTACTGGCGGCGCACGGACACGCACTGTTCGCGCAGCCGCGCCAGCTCCTCCGACCACCAGTACACCCCGCGTGCCGGCCCTGTGCCACGCACCCTCGGCATGCTGGCGTCGCAGACGAGCGACATCCGCCGCTGGAGGTCCTCGACCTCCTCGGCAACTACCTCACCCGTAGGCCCAGCGGCCCACGCCTGGACGATTGCGGCCTCGACGAGGAACTCGGGATCCATTTTCTTGACTGACCACCGAGGACCATCAGCTCTTCTCGACCGAGGAGAATTGGGAGTATGGCGTGCGGACACCTCGAACCATATATATCGATGGTCCGAGAGTGACTCCACACCAACCATTACCTCCCAGTTCCTGACACATGGTGACATGGCGGCGTCGACAAAGGTAACGTCGACTTTTGAGCCGCCATTCCATCGCACGCATGTGTCAGCATTCCCCCGGTTCTTGACGACCATCCCAGCCGAGGCCAACCAACCCTCCAGGAATCTTCCCCTGACATTCGTTATTGGAGACCCCCACGCGGCGGATTTCGCGTTGAGGTCTCCAGCCAGTATCACCTTGCCGGGGCGTAATCTATTCACCAAGTCTCCGACTTCAGCCATAAAGAGCTCGAAGTCGGAGAAGGGTCTATTAGGTGAGAAATACGCCCCGATGACGGATACATCTCCAATCTTGGCGGAGACGTACCCGCGTCCTCTCTCCACACGCTCCAGGGCTGGGGAGCCAGCTGCAGCCCTGGACGCGATGGCCACGTCCCCTATACGGTCTCCGACCCAATCCTCGCCCGACGGAACGAAGAGAGGTTCGGAGACCACAGCCACGTGCACCATGCGCTCCGCCAAGGTCTGGAAAATTAGATCCTGGGCCCTGCCGGAGCGCATGATGTTCGCCTGGAGGAATCTCATAGAGTCCATTATTTGGTAATCTCCATAGGTTCCTCCATAACCCGGCTCGTGGTGGCTTGAGCTGGGCCAGTGGTGGGCGGCGAGGGGACCCTTGGGCCATCACCCCCCCTTACCCTTCTCCTAGGGACAGACGGTGCCTTACACTGCCCGCCCCCCGCCCGATGGTCAGCCTTCAGCCCTGCTCGTTGGCAGCTCCCACAATGTGGAGCCGCTGAGCAAGACTGCGCCTTGTGACCCTTTTGACCGCAGCGGTAACATTCATCGCTGCGGTCTATTGCTGAACCACACTCAGCCCGCAGGTGCCCCTTCTCTAGGCACCTGAAGCAACGGCGTGGGCGAGCCTCAAGCAGGTGGACTCGGGCCGAAACCCAACCCACCAAAAGTCTCCCCAGCGCCACCACCTTTTTGGCCGCCGCTACAGGGACTCTAAGCCAAAGGGAGCCTAATCCTCCCTCAGCCCTACGAATCTCTCCGGTCTGAATGTCCCGAATAGGACATTCCCCAACCCGAGCGACGGCGACAACAACATCTCCCTCACTGGCGGTGTCATCTAGGCCCACGATGCGCAATTCTGCGCATTTCATAGGCGTAGTGACATGCACCGCCGGCTCCTCCTTAAATAACTCGCGGAGCTGGTTCGCAAGGGCGCCCGCTTTTTCCTCCTTGGTGGGCCCGGAGATTTCAAACATCCGGGCCCCGGTGGCAGCCTTTTTAAGACGCATGCCACCCTCTAGACCAAGGTCGTCGATCTTAATACAGCGGCGAGCCCGGGTTAGAACATCCGCATAAGAAAGACCCTTGTCGATTGCCTCTCGGTCTAAAGTCACCACGACAGCAGCCGAGCGTGGGGTCTTAAGTTTAGCCCCTCGCTTCGGCTGCGCCTGATTGGTGGCAACTATAGATTTACCGGCCTCTGCAGATCGTAACTTTGATTTGGCACCCCTGCGCGCTACCACGTTCCAGCCTTCGCTCAGAGAAGCGGGGGCCGGTGGTAGCGGTCGGGGCTCTGGCCGAGTCTCCTTCGCCTGTACCCCAGACTTCTTCTTGGCCTTCTCCTTCTTCTTGGCCGTCTTTCTCGAGGGGGCTGAGCCGGCTGGTGGAAGGTCAACCACCCTGATCTCCGGCCGCCTAGCTTTTAATGGGCGATTGGTGACTGCCTCTGGCGCTTTTTTGACAGCCTCAACCCCTTTACTGTCCTCCTTATTCTTATTCTCGGCCACCCTTATTCTATCCGAAGCTAACGGCGGCCTTAATCTCTCCTCAGGTGGAAGGCGACACTCCATGCTATCCAACCGCGCTGTGAACATGTTGCGTAGCCTAACTATCTCCTCCTCCATAGTTAGGCCTTTCACGGTCTGTGGACAGCTAGAGGGAGCCGCCTCCCTATCAGACGTCTTGCTGGCACAGGTGAACATCTCCTTCAGCGTCGCAATCTCTACGGAGAGATTTCTGACCATCTGTGTCAACCTGGCGTTATTTTCTCTGAGAAGTCGGATCTCCTCCGACTCGGTCCTTTCCGCCAAAGCCCTAGCGGCCTCTTCCATCGTTTGGGCGACCATGTTTAAGGTTCCCCTACATTTGCCGTTGAGGTTCTTTGATTTACTGACGGTCGCCCGCATGGTCTCCGCGTTTTTCGCCAGAACTTCACTGACGCGAGACGTGTCCACATCTCTTAGGGTCATAATTTGCTGACCTGCCTTGGTGCTAGTCGATGCCGATCTGGATGACCGACTGCTCAACACTTCACCACTGGTACTGTCCAGGTCGAGATCCTCATGAAGTCCGCCACGCTGTACAGCGTCACGGGCTTCACGAAGCCATGTTTGTGAGCCCCTTACATGGGATCTGGTGTCCGCTTTCTTGGCGTCCATATCCTCATCAGAATCAACGGGGCTTCCATGGTCCTCCCTAACTCTCTTCTTGGAGCAAGCACGTCTGTTTGTGCCGCTTAGGTCCTCCAAGGACATACATTTGGTCAAATCCAAAGTTTTTGTCGAGCTCCTCCCCGAGCTTACACTCCGAGTAACAACTCCACTTCCAACTGAACTGCGCATGGAATCACGCCGCGTTCCCACAACTGAATCAGCGGAAACACCAGCAACGCCGGTCTCATTTCCACCTACACCCACCATCACCGAAGCATGTGTTGCCCCCCCAGATACGTCGGGGCGACCACGGCCGGTCTCGCACCCCGGCACCAGAGCAGCTCTGGGCCGAGATTCGACACCGGTCGTGGTGAGGGATTCCCCGGTGAAACCGGGACCCTCCTGGGTAGTCTTTTCCGAAATCGTTTTACCCATGCTGTTTGTTTTAAGAAGCCCTAGCGACCGGATCCCCCCCGGCCATTCATCCTCTCGGCGGGCTCCTAACCTTAGGATTGGGGTAATTTTTTATAGAGGTTGTCTTCCTCGCAACCCGAAGGTCCCCGTTCCCATTACTGGGCTTCCGGGTGGCCGAAACCATATCCGGCCAGACTTACAGTAAGCCCAACCGAACCCATCACCCAATGGAAACTCCATCCCCCCCCCCCCCCCCCGGAGTCCCCGGCCCATCCAGATTGCCGTCTGCTAATCAGAAGGACAACTGGATTGGGCACCCCCACAGTGGTCCGTTCGCCAAGACTAAGGAATTGAAAGATTCCAAAGACCTGCCCAGGGTGCGCCACGAGGAGGCCGACCACTTTGGCACCCCAACCATCTGGTTAGCTTGACTCGATGACACGGGCTAACCATCTGGATAGCCAGTGTCATCTGGACTAGTTTCGAGTCCATCCGGGGCATTTATCATGCTCTCTTACACTACTTTATCGCGGTAAACTAAAGTAATCTCAAACTAAAATTTAAATTAGTCGGGCTAACCCGATAGCATAAGACGTGAGTATAGCCGATCTCTATACATTAACTATGAATATTATTTGCGATAGTTTAAAAATTTAAAAATACAGCAGATTCACTATATTTTCCTTATCATATATTATTATATTCATTTTATTATATTAATTATATATAGCAAGAAACCGACGTGTGATATCCGGCTTAGTAGAAAAGACCACCTCATTTCTTACCGAAGTGTCGTAAAAGGCGACTACGATAAGTCGAACTACCGTGTGGTATCCGCTTGAGTAGAATAGGCCACCCTTTTTCTTGCTGAAGTCTCGTAAAATACGACTGTGATAAGTTGACATCAGGCAGGCGGCCGGTCGTAAAAACGTAGCCAAATCATGTGACAACATGTTTATGACATGTTGTGCCGACCCCTCTTAGAGTGGGATAAGCGGAGGAGGATCTATTGCAGGAAATATTCTCATTTCATCATGTTAGCTAGTAATTATATGCTTGGTAAAGATTCAAGCTTGTCACAAGTAAGTTTACTATTATAAGTCGATAGCCCGGCGGCTGGACGGGACTTAATAATATCTTAGAAATGTGAGAAGACATCTCTTATAATGGAAGTAAAGATTTCGCATGTTTTCGCAGCGGTTTGTAATATCTTTACGGTAGAATGTTAATGGGAGAGTTCAAACGAAACACGTTCGTGTTTTGTTCGAATAAAGCCCATAAAATATAAATTATCACAGGTATTGTGTGATTTTCACGATACAACAATAAGCGGATAAAGATGAAAGTTCAGACAAAAACTTTGACTTATTCCGTTATTTAAGTACAAATGCAGAACATGCATGAAATAGATACCTTCCGTGGCTATAAATTTTGTTTACTATTGTTACAGCGGAGTTAGATGATATTATTAATTTTCATAGTAAGTATTATTATTATCTTTAATATTTAAATATTTTGAATTATTACAGGCAGAACTGATAATTCAAAAATACGAGTAGGTAGTTCATTTCAATAAACTAAAGCATTTTTTATGGATTTTCCTTTGCTATTAAAAAGTTTAGACCTATTAATCTCGAAACATTATTTTTTTGAATTGTGCCACTATTGCCTATGAGCGAAATAAAAAGAAATTAAAAAACAACAATCTTATACAAAATAATCACCGTATAATAATATGTTGTGACATCTGTTGAACATCTGTTAGATCAAATACCGCTATGCGTTGATTAAACACAGCTATTTTACCTAAAGCGTCCATTTTGATGAACGCTCCGTGTTACCTATCAATCACGTAATGTTTATGCATTTACGTACCATATATGTTCCGTTGCACTGCGAGACCTCACCGCAATCAATATGAGTGTTAGCAACTTTGAAATATTAAGTTAGCAACATTCAGTATCGATTGCGTAGAAGATTATATTTTTCTCTACAGTTTTCTAGGAAAGAAAAAAAAAGTTTTAATAAATCATAGCAGGCGAAAGCCTCTGTCTTAGTTGGCAAGAAAGGTTATATCAAGGTTGTGATAGGTAGATTTTAAATATATGTTTTTGTGAGCCCTTGCAGCACATGTCAATATGGTACTAATGAGGTTTATATTACAACGTTTTCTTTTCATAAAATAGAAATAAATAATACTTCTATGCCGTTACTAAGAACTAGAAAACAATAATTTATAAAATTGGGCGTTACTTTGCAAGGGTCCATAATACAAAATTAATGAAAATATTATTTTGCTATAATCCGCGATAAATTTTAGTATCGGATTTATCGCAAATATTATTATAGCAAAATAATATTTTCATTCGTTTTGAACTAGAAAACAGCTGATCCGATGCCGATCCGGCAATTTAATTAAAATGTTTTATAATAGTCCGGATAATGTTTTTGTATAGCAAAAATTATAAACATATTGTGTAGCAAATTTGTGTGTAATTACTAATATCTTTACTTTACTAATTATTAATATCTTTACTTGCAAATTTACTTGGGACAAATTCCATTCCAATCAACCTCTAAATATCCCGAGCGCTTAGTTTAATGCTTTGTGAAAGGATATCATTTGCAATGCTATTGTCCATTCAAAGGTCGGTCGTCGGCCCGCGCTAGTGCAGCCCACGGCTCCCGGAAGGCTGTCGTGATACCTCCATCGTCCTTAGTACCAAGGGCCCATTGTTGCATCGATTTATTGCCTCCTTATGCTGCTAAACGGAACATTGCCCCAGCACATTCTCATGTACTATATTGTTTCTATTTGCTTGTAAATTGTATTTTGTTCGCTTAATTACGTTCTAAATACACTTGTTAATGGAATTTATTATTTTATATTTTAGTATCACGAACCCACAAGATTTCAACAAAAATATGGTCTTTATAAAATGGATTTAGTTGTAAATGTTGATTATTATGGTATTTTTTGGGGCCATTAAAAACTAGTCTCCTTTTATTGGGTCGTTGGCTTACATTTTCATGTATAATGTATATTTAATATCTAGGTAATATCTCAAGTTAAAGCTGTTGTCTGCTTTCTTCGAATCACAAGTTATTGTTATTTCCAATTATTGAATGGATACGAATGACTTCTTATACTGCTTGTAAAGGCCATCATTGCACTCTAAAAAGAAATTGATTGCTATCGCGGATGGCATTTTATACTTTACAGTTACTTAAGTTTTTGAACTTCTCTCCAATGAAACGTGAAAGTTATGTAAAGAATGACATTTACCTTGTGAGTTAACCTTAAATCTGCTGTCTTATGTAATTGAATATGGCTTGATATTTAAACATTAAAGGAGATCGAAAAAAAATTAAACGGATTAAAAATTAAACTACTTTTGAAGGTTATGTTAATATACTGGTGTTTTTACAAGTTTGGTAGTTGCAATTAATAAATTTAGGTTAACTTGATAAAGAAAGTAGGTATCTTATAAATTATACATTAACGAGCGTATTTACATAATTATGTATAATAAATCCAAACTACCGTTACGATTGTCCTGATAAAGGATCTTTAAGGCGCTTACTTTTATTCTACACTAGTAATTGCCAGCGGCTCCGCCCGCGAGGTATATTAAAACCATAAGATAGTATTTTGATAATCATAAAAATGGTTAAAGTGGGTTAACCTTAAAAGCTAGACATATGATGTTGCGGACTTATTAGAACTTTTAGAGGGAAACAATTTTGTAATACATGATTGTTTAATCACTTTCATCGTTTACTTAGCGCACGCAAGGAAAGCCTTAAATTTAGAATGGTAATTTATGAGATACAACTCTCTCAATACAAATGATATCCGGATTCCAGTCGACTCAGAAACCAAAGTCAGGAATTGAAAGTATGGAAGTCTGCATTTTTAAATAGGTTAACTAAATTAAATGATATTTTCAATGTATGTTAATAATTGGACGTTAATAATTAAACTAAATCATCGAAGCAAGCATGAAAACTTAGAGTAATCATTTCGGAATTGTAATATCTAACTCAGTCCTTATCTATTGCTATTATATCTTCCCGTGCGCATAGTTAAGGCGGTATCATAAAAAGCCAGCTACAATTTTATATGAAATTTTTCCGACATAATTTTCTTAACATAAAAAATGCTCAGTAAACTGAACGCCTCCAAAACACGTATACCCTTTGCCCCGACCGGATTCTGAGAATGCTTATTTCTTCTCGGCTTACTGTGAATTCAGTGTAAACTGCTCAAACGTGACTTGACGCCGCTTTACTAAATCGTTTGACTCTTTAAGTAGGAATACAAAAATAGGTAAACGAGTGGAAGCTGCATGTTTTGTGTTGTACGTTTTTTGAATCAACAAGAAAGTTGCAACAAAAGCTATTCCTTAATTGCTAAGCTTTTAACTTATTTATTCATTTATTTATTTGTTGCCTAGATTGTGTAAAGATTTAGATGTAAGATATATAATACAGTATCATCAATCTGCCTAATAAAGACATGTAACTTACTAATTATATTTATCTATTTATTTTATACTGTTGTTATTAATAATTTTTATATTCATTAAATATTAAATAAGTATCAATGCAAAAATACCTTTAACTATCTTATTAAATAATTATTAATAAAAATCATACATAGTGATATTATACATCTGATAAGTATTCATTAAGTGAATAATATCTTTTTAGTAACAAAAAATCTTTAATTCTAATTTTACGTATTTTAACATTTAAGTTCCGGTCAGCCAATGAGGGCGGTAACTTATTGTAGATCTGCCATGCCGTATTCATTACACTTTGCCAAATAGTGAACTTGCATACGGTGTATAACACATTTTATTCTATACTAGCGGCCTGCCCTTGCTTCGCACGGGTATAAAATATATATCCCCTGTCAGTCAGTGTAAAAAAAATGATTAAAATCGATCCAGTAGGTTTTGATTTATTCATTACTGCCCGTTGCCCGCAAGCGTTAAATTTGGAGAAAAACAATTTCCTCTCCCTATACCAAGACGATTTCCTGCTATCTTTGGAATATCTAAACTCATATAGTACATTTTTACTTATTTACTTTTACATTTTACCTATGTATTATTTTTACAATTAATTACAGAATGTCTTTAAACAAACTCTAAAAGATTCGAAGTGCTATAGGGTGAAGCGCAGCGTCCTCACGGCATTTTAAATCTGTAATATCTCCGAAAATTTTCACTTAAATTGCATGCTGTAAACGGCCATATTGATCTATATTAAATCAACAATTTATTTAAGGTACTCAATTGGATAAGGATTAATGCTGTATTGTATAAAAATTGCTTTGAACGTAAGGCATCATTTTTCGTAAACAGTAAATGAAAAAAACTGCTATCGTGGGTTATCCATAAGAGATAGATATATACCATCGCGGACTTTTCTGTAGACCTTTTTAAGGTGTACAAATACTTAGTACTTCATTTTGATAAATCTTGTAGGGTTTAGCCTGCGTTTGCAATGTAAGCGGAAAAAAATGTAATTATTTACAGAAACCTCAAAAATTACAGTATTTCTCTACTTCGTATTGAATGTTATTATACGTACAAACCTTCCTCTGGAATCACTCTATCTATTAAAAAAAACCGCATCAAAATCGGTTGCGTAGTTTTAAAGTTTTATGCGTACATACGGAAATATGGACTTTGTTTTATAATATGTAGTGATTTTATTTATTTTATTCTTTTCCTTAGCAATCAAAACTTTAAACCCATTTATCTCAAAACATGATTTTATGAGTTGTGCCACTAATGCCGCCCATGAGCGATATATACGTGAGAAAATATCCTTCATTTAAGATTTACTAATTTTTTGTTTATATGATAGTTATGGTCTGCAAATAATGTTTAAGATTATGATTATTTGTACTATGGAAATCCGGAAAGGATTTTTTTTTAAATAAATATATGGGACACTTACACACACGGTCGTCCGTCCCTGAAGTAAGTAACTTTAATACTTGTGTTATGGTAGACAGACAACTGGTTAATATATACTTATATATTTTTAAATACATAATTAAGTACAAATATACATCCAGGCTCGAAGACCAACAAATTCCTTTATAGAAAATGTTCGCCCTCGGCGGGAATCGAACCCGCGACCCGTGGAGCCGAAGGCAGGGTCACTACCCACTGCGCCAACGGGCCAGCCATTTGTTCAAGTTCAGTTGTTCAAGTGACGTGTTGTTCAAGTTAAGTTTTATTGGTTGGCCAATTAGACTAACTTGTAGTCATCCAGTTTTATAGCATGCAATTTGCATAAAGAGTTTCGTTATCAAGGCATCGTACTTCTCACGCAGTTCAATAAAATGAAAACATAATTGGCCCTTAAATTGCACGTCTATATTATTTATTATTGCCTGTTGGGCTAGGGATAATCGATGCGCTTTATTATCTATCTGCTTCGAGTTTTACTGATCTCATATAACAAGTAACATTTTTATATGCAATTATCATGAGCGGCGGTAAATAAAGAAATACAATTTAATATTTAGTAAACAAATCATCATCATTATCATTGCATCATTATTTGGCAAAGTATTTTACGACCGGCCGCCTGCCTGAAGTCAACTTACCTTAGTCGTATTTTACGACACCTCGGTAAGAAAGAGAGTGGTTATTTTATTCAACCGGATACCACACGGTGGGTCAACTTACCTTAGTCACCTTTTATGACATTTCGGTAAGAAATGAGTGTGGTCTATTATACTCTGCCTGATAACACACGGTGGGTCGACTTACCTTAGCTGCCTTTTACGACACCTCGGTAAGAAATGAGGGTGGTAATATTCTATTCAGCTGGATACCACACGGCGTATTGAATTAAAAAATATCATAGAGTTATACAAGAGTGGGGAAACCAGCCTAAAATGTATTATATTAAAGAGAAAGCAAATGAGACTGAAAGCAGAGAGAGAGAGAGTATATTTGTCTCTCTTTTTATGTGTAATTATACAAAGATAGTATAAGAGTTATATATTCCCTCTTATGAGGGAAGATAAAACTCGTCTACTACCTTAAATACGTTAAATACTTAAAATACGAGTATAATGATATTTATTGTGACTATGTCACTTACAGGCCTTGTCTTTGTCTCCCCTATTCTAGTATAATAAGTCTATGAAAAATATACAATATGATATCTGATGATGAATAAGCAGAATTTATTTATTTTGTAAATTTCCCGATTTTGTTAGAAAGCTCCGTTTATCATTGTCCCAAGAAAAATGAGATGTGTACCTGTATAATATAACACACCTTGTCCGATCTCATATTTTGCAAACATACGTGGTTTTTATAACAACAGCTTACTTATTTATATGTTACGATTAACTCGGTTGATCATCCGATGTAAAGAACATGCATAACTCTACTTTTATAATTTATGGCGTGATTTATAAAAACTGATATAACAATATAGCTATTAAACTATCATTAAACACGAAGTTTTTTGTAACAAAGATGACTGAAGATTTAGTGAACAATAGTTATTATTTATGAATTAAACGATCATTATAAGAATAAATGCACATCTGTGTTCATATCAGAAAATAGAATTAATAAAAAAAACCATATAAGTGGTTTTTAAAAGCGTATGATCATGACTGATTTTATACTAGCATTTAGATTTTTTTGTTATTCCATTTCATTAGGATGCTAGATAGAAAATCTTACAATTTTATTTAGTTGCTATTATTAGTCCGTAGTTTTCAATGCTAAAAACCTGAGACAACCAAAGACAACAAATCTTATGTCAATGCGACTGACTAATAGCAGAAGTCATCGCTATCAGAGATCACTATTACCGACTTACCAACTAGATAAGCTTATTCAGCGGAGTTTAATTTGTTGATAAAATTGAATAATGTTTATCTTGTATATTTTTTAAAATTCCTAACCAAAGCATATCTTTAACTTTCATGAAACTATGTAGAGGGTTTCGGAGCTAGGTTTCATTTTTTAAAAATGATTTTTGGCACTGAAAAAATGTTAAAAAAATTGATTGGAAAGATTAGTTTTCAGCCATTTGTAAACTTTTAATGGGTCAGTGGGGAACGAGCGGTCTAAAAAAGGGAAAACACCCAGGATCTAGTCCCAAATATCACCTGCCCTTTCTTCCTTATTTAATTTTTCATTGCATGTTATATCTTTTAAAAAATTACCGAGCAAGCTCGCTCACCCAGATACTTTTTAAAACAGAAGTTACAAAAAAATAACACAAAACCATATCAAATACCACGGATCAGTAAGCGTTTCAAACGTGTTTATATATACCTTAAATTAATTTAATCCGAGTAAAATAACTTCGAGATAAACGGTCATTAGTTTTCGTCGCTTTCATTAATGTAAAGACATGACTCATGTCATTTAAAGTTATTTTAGGCCTCAAGGCATAAGAGAACAAGGTATGAGTCGATAATTCTTCCCACGGGGCATAGGCTATTAAGTATTCTTCTCAGGACGTTTAGATGCAAATGCAAACAGCTGATACAAACCAGATTGATCGGTTTTTAACTTTTATTTCAATCTCGGACTGTGAGGACACGATTGAAGATCCAAGAAAAGATTTTATAGTTAAGAACTATCGTCGGATACCGGGACTATTATCAACAATTTATAGACATGCAGAAAGTATTGATATTCTAAACTTCCTGTATGATGTAGTCGTACAACTTCTGGATAATTATATTGTCGTTATCTGCAAATCTGGAATTTGAAGCGGCAGTAGCGGAATGCTACGTTACCGAGCGTTACCCTTACGGTAACGGACTTGCTATCGAGAGGTCGTGGGTTCGAATCCCGGCCATTATACTAGCGACATGACAACCCAAATTGCTAGTAGCCTTTTAAACAAAATTATATTGAATAGTAACAATAGTTTGCAATTCTTTTATTGAGATTTTCATTTCAGTAATCGAATTTCTTCCTTTATCGATCAAAATAACAGAAAATAAATAATTTCTAAATAATAATTGGCAACTGCTATTCCAATTAATTGTGTACCATGAAAAACTAGTAAGCTGTTCAATACACATCCTGTTTTAGTTATGTTAGACCCGCGTCAGTGATATTTTCCAGGAATATAGCTCGTTAGCTTTTCTGATTAATCTCGAAACATATAAGACTGCATTTTTGTTACATTTCATTACTAATTGCAATTCATTACATTCCATTAACATTTTCAATTTAATTATAATTTTTCAGTTTACCACTATAAGTCGAACGGTGAGTCTATATATATTATATGAATTTTACCAAGGGTTTGCGGTTTACACACGGCTTATAGTTATTTTATGCTAGTATACCAAGCAACGCGTTGCTGTGGCTCAGTCTAGTTTCGATTTTTCTTATTATTTTGGCGCGCGTTAATGTTAATTAGTCGTATGAGCAAATTTCTTAAATATTTATTTAAAGTATACATCCTTCTATCTTTCTAAGTTAAGCATTCTCTTGCCCTTATCCCACTGTAAGTGGGGTTGACACAACATGTTTTAAACGTGTTGTTCCATTTGGATTTGGCAAGGTATTTTATGAGGCACTGCCTTCCTGACGTCATCTTACCTTAGTCGCCTTTTGCGGCACCACGGTAAGAAATGAGAGTGGTCTATTCCACTCAAACGGATACCACACGTTGGGTCAATTTACCTTAGTCGCCTTTTACGACACCTCGTTAGAAATGACGGTCTATTCTAGTAAGCCGGATACCACACGGCGGTAGCTTTCTAAGTTAAGCATGAAATACTTATGATAACCTAAGTATTTGTTGCTAAAAATTAAATTGCATCATCATCTATTGGTGAAATATGCAAGAAAATTCGTTTAGTAATTTTTTAGTTTGCCGTAAACCGACAAACAAATTCGGCGAAGGACTTTTTTTTAATGTATATTGACAATGTGCATAATTTATTTAAGTCGTGGAATGGCTTCGAGAATGCTGACTGCATATTTGAGATACTCATTAAATTCTGTGGCGAGTAAAGAGCCAGTACCGTCACCTGAATCAAACCAAATTATTCACATACTCGTAAATATACAGAAATCTTTGTAGAGGCTTCGACTTGTTATTCTTACACTACCGGTAAATGGCAGTAAACTCATTAGTAAGCTGAGCAATTAAATTTCCTTAGTATAGCATCTATCTATAGCAAAAACAATCGCTTCAAATACATTGATTGCAAGGGTGCGCATATATGTAAAAATAGATGCGAGACAATAATAAATAAATAATAAATAAATATATGTGACTATACTTACCCACACGGTCGTTCGTCCCAAAAGTAAGTAATTTAATACTTCTGTTATGGTAGACATACAACTGATGAATATATACTTATATAATTTTTAAATACATACTTAAATACAAATATACACCCAGACTCGAAGACCAACAAATTCATTTATAAAAAATGATTGCCCTCGGCGGGAAAGCTGAAGGCAGGGTCACTACCCACAGCTCCAACGAGTCAGTCAATAATATATGAAGCTTTTTCACATTGCAAATAATCAATACATACAAACAGTATAGTTTCCTTTAACAGGAATAGTATATGCCCTACAAATAGACTTCAATTTACTAAAAAAATATCATCAAACATCAAGCAAAAAATCCAGTATATATGGTAACCCCAACTTTTGTAGTCCTAACATAGGTGTTTATGGTTTTTATTGATGCCTATGCCCCATAAAAGGAGTACTAACGCTGAAGCCTTTTATATTCTATTAATACAGTGGTTCTCAGGAGTTAGTTTTTCGTATCTTTTTTGCGGAAGCGGTTCCACTTGAATATGATCTCCAATTCTAAAGTACAAAATACCCTTATATTTAAGACAATTATTATTAATTTATATATTTAATTATAGGATTAATTTACCAACTTCATTTCTAACCGAGGTGTCGTAAAATACGACTAAGGTAAGTTGACGTATAGCCAGGCGTAAAAACGCAGCCAAATCATGTGACAGCATGTTTATAACATGTTGTGCCGACCCCACTTAGAGTGGGATAAAGGCAGGAGGATGATAACAGTTTCGTCGGAAAAGTACAAATTAAAACAAGTATATACACCTAAAACGAGACAGTAATCCTAAAATATGTAGGCTCATAAGGTATGCTGTGATAGCCCAGCAGTGAGACCATGTGTCTTTCCCTATTGGGTCATGCATTCAATCCCCGGGCACCAATGAGAACTTTACAAGGTTTTCGGTGAACGAATCGTGAAACCACCTGCATATTTTTAGAGAATTTTTACTTCTTACTTTTTACTTTACTTGCTTTTCTACTTTATGTATACACATCGTGATTTTGCTATCTATCTATATCATATATTCGCCTCGCCTGCTAGGAGCTTTATTCGCGTGTGCCGCGTAAACTGAAGTAACGTACTAGATAATTGTAGAACTACAAAAATACCACGAAAAAGTCCGTGACAGAATGTCTCTGTCTCTTATAGTTAACTCACAATAACTACTTTTACATTCAAAAATTCAATTGGGGAAATTTTTAAGACACACTTATTTCCACTAGGGCGAAGTCGCTGGCAAAGCTAGTAAACTTCTAAATTTGACGCGATATGATAAATTATGAAGATTCTAAAAACGAAAAACACCAAACACCAGTTCACTTTTTTATTTTGTAGTCAACTGTTTTGATTTCATTAGATCATATCATCAGTAATTATGACCGGATCAAAATAAAGATAACGCTTAGATGCGGAGGCGATTAATTAAGCTTCTATCTAATTGCTTATCAATCTTACAGTTTTAATCTCGAGCTTTCACTATTATCAGTAACATATGTCGCTTGCTATGAATTATTTGTAACACTTAACAAATAATTGTGTCACTCTTCATAAAAAACTTGGTGCACTAACGGTTAGTACGTATGAAACTTACAAAGGGTTCAAATTGGGACCATTCAAGGGACAAATCAAGGGACCATTTGTATTTTAAAAGGAGAAAAAAAAAGTTTTATTTGTAAAATATTATTTACTTATTATTACTAACGTTTTACTAATATTTACAATTTATCAATTTCAGGATTCAAATTTAACAAAACAATAGTTTGTTTTATTTTTTTTAATTTATTTTATGTATTACTTATAATTCACTAATATTAACAATTTCTTAACGTCGAAGAAAAAAATTGTGATACAACCAAACCACATTTTACATCTAAAATAATTTCCGAGAACGCCATGCTGCAATGGAGCAGCGTGGTGGTGTACATTTCATATTCTAAATAAAAGGGTCCAAATCGTGAGACGGCAACAGTCTCAATAATCTTCATAAATCGTTAATATATAAATCGTCATACAAAGATGCGGAATATGTCACTATCGAGTTTTAGCTCGTCTGGTCTTGAATTTAAATAAAAAAATATTTGCTTTGTACAAAAGTAATAATAAAATTATTTTGCGTCGAAGAATTCTTCGCGGATTATAGCAAAATAATTTTATTATTACTTTTGTATTATGGATCTCCGCAAAGTAACGCCTAATTCTATAAATTATTTGCTTTGTTTTAAACAAAATCCTTTTTTTATTTTATAGCAGGTACAGACTGTATTCGTAAATCCAAAACCTGCGCGTCCTTTCTTTCATAACATTTTAGCGTTCCGTAACATATTATTATATATCAATTGTCTAAATTACAGTCAATTTAATTTACACAAATGTAGATACGTGGATATAGTCATTATGTTTGAGTCGAAACTTGGATAATAAGGCTCGATTCAGACTATAATGCCGTTCTCGGTACGATCTCGCTCCGCTCTCGGTCCGGTAAAATATTCTTAAACAACAAACAATCAGAGTGTTCACACTATCGTATCGTATCGTCATTTTTGAAAACGTCCTATGTCGGCTACGGAACGAAAATGAACCGGGAACGGGATCTTAGTCTGAATTGAGCTTTAGCAATTTTACTTTTGCCCGGACTGAATCTTTTTGTATTTTTGTGTATTTTGAAAACAGGCTTCTCTGTAAGCTGATCGTAACTAAAGATACTGGCTTATATGAAAACAGTGACATGGAAGTGACCTTATCTCTGTTGACATTTGTATAGACAAATTATTACCCTTCTACGGAGTGAAAGCATTGTAACTCGGACCCTTAATCAGTAAGCTCCATATACAGAGTTTGGTAAAAATATCAATTTGGTTCCTCTAACTGTCCCCTTTATTATATTACTGCTATATTATACAACGACTAATATAATACTACTAGATGCAGTATCAACCACCGCCGTTTGGTATCCAGCTGAGTAGAATAGACCAACCTCATTTCTTACCGAGGTGTCGTAAAAGGCGACTAAGGTAAGTTGACCCACCGTGTGGTATCCGGTTTAGTAGAATAGACCACCTTCATTCTTACCGAGGTGTCGTAAAATACGACAGAGGTAAGTTGACGTCAGGCAGGCGGCCGGTCGTAAAAACGCAGCCAAATCATGTACAGCGTGTTTATAACATGTTGTGCCGACCCCACTTAGAGTGGGATAAGGGCAGGAGGATGATGATGCAGTATCAACCACGGTGCATATATGACGATTAACTACGATGTAGATGTGAAAAAATGTGTAAAAGCTGTTGTGATATTTGGACAGAATATACTACCATCATTTCTTACCGAGGTGTTGTAACAGGCGGCTAACGTAAGTTGACCCGCCATGTGGTCTCCGGCTGAGTAGTATATACCACCCTTATTTCTTACCTACGAGTCTTAAAATGCGACTAAGGTAAGATAACGTCAGGCAGGCGGCTGGTAAAATTTTTAGCCAAATCAATGGTATACTCAAAGGAATCTAAATTAAAAACAATGTGGTCAATCCACTTACTGACATAAGATAAAACTGCTTTATGAGACAGATCTAAATAATCACCAATCCAGTTTCTGAAGACAAAGTCGCTTGACCATACCATGCTGCGTTTAGTTACCCAGTCACTGATTTAAGATTTTAGACTACGTAATGCGTTCTAAGAGTTTTGTTCAAATGTAACAATTTTGAAAAATTCCAGGTTTTTTCTACTTTTCCTATATATGAAATAGACAGCAGCATTTTTACATGGAGGTCCGAGATTAAAATTCAACACGCGCACAGAAATTGTTATCATTTAAAAGTAAATGCTTTCATTAGGACGTGGAAGTCACGCGAGGTCTACCATAATTTTGAAGACAGCCGCCACAGTTATGTCTTTATTACGTTACCACAAATTCCTCTGTGGTTAGAGATCCGCTGTATAAATAAAAACTTTAAAAATTTAAAAGTATTTTAATATACAATCAATTTGATTATAATAATATACACGATTTAATATATTAATCACTTGATTCCTATATAATAATAAATATATAGGACAGTTACACAGACGTACTAAACTAACGTTAGTAACTTAATATTTCTGTTATGGATAACTATATACATATTCATAAAAGAAATACACCCAAGCTCAAAGAAGCAAAAAATTGTTTTTCAAAACCACGAGGCAAACAAAAAGGCAGTATCAATGTCCCAAATAAGCCATTCGAACTTTATGAACATAAAAAAAATATTTTTATACTACTCATGTAATGCGTTACATCAAATGGTCATATTGCATGAAATAATGTAAAATTTCAATAAATAAAGGACGCAACATTTTTATAAAACTATAACCTTAATCTATACCTGCCTATACATACACTTAAATAAGACCATCAAATATAATTTCAATTAATAAATATCTAATAATAAATAATCATTAAAAAGTCCATGGCTATTAGAAACGATATACTGCCAGTATTACAATTTATTGCTAGTATAACAGCTATTTTATTTTAATTAAAACATTTAAATTTGGAACCCTTCTTAGTGCAATTCTTTATTCGTTCACGAAAACGTGCATTTATATCTTAAAGTTTACCACAAAGTTTTTGCATCCAACAATCACGTATTTGTTGTTAGATTGTAGATAATGTCTTACATCTACAAAATTTAGCTCACAGTCGCATCACTATCTTTAAACTATCAATTTTCATGTCAATATTTGATATGCCATAGTTGCAACGCAATTTTAAATAATAATCATCTTAGTTATTCGACTGTTAAATTGGTACTTCCGGCTTAGACATTTTCTATTTACCTATAAAATAGTCTGTAATGTTTTTTAATTTTTGTGGATGTATGATTGGTCAGATTGAGCTCAAAATGATATTAAGCCCAATATGATCAATCTGTTGAAAAGATAAGTGTGTTTAAGTTACAAATACTTTACTAAAATTATAAACGAGAAAGCATAATGTCTAATGCTCGGACAAATATTGATTAATTTTGATACAACTGAATTTTTTATACTGACATTACATATCCGGCTGAATAGAATAGTACCACCCTCATTTCTTACCGAGATGTCGTAAAACGCGACTAAGGTCAGTCATGTGACATCATGTGACAGCATGTTTATAACATGTTGTGCCGACCCCACTTAGAGTGGGATAAGGGTAGGAAGATGATGATTTTACTACTATATCATACATATTAGTTTCAAATTACATAGCAGATACCTTAACGTCACCGATAGTATAATATAAATATATGGGACATTTACACACACGGTCGTCTGTCCCCAAAGTAAGTAACTTAATGCTTATGTTATGATAGACAGACAACTGGTGAATATATACATATATGATTTTAAATACAAATATACACCTAGGCTCGAAGAACCAACAAATTAAAAAATATCGGTGGGAATCGAACCCCCGACCCGCGGAGCTGAAGGCAGGATCCAACGAGCCAGTCAGTCAATATAAAGATATCGCTCTCCACTGATATGTATTTTAGTTAACAATCATCACACTACGCATGACTTATATCTATTAAATATACAATGCTTACTGTAAAATAATGCACAATGAACCAGAAAAATATGTTGACCGGAAGCAACCCGCTATAGACGATTCATTTTGGACACGTTTTTTGTCCATCAATATCATTATTACTCATGTACGAAGATGCTCTTTATTCTCTTACGACGTTATTATTCAAAATGAAATTGTAGTATTTGCGATTTCACTTACGATTATCTAAAGATGTGTTCAAGTGGAACTTATAAACTATGCGATTTTATTCTTAATTTATACATACACAAATACTAAAGAGACTTAGCATAAAAACATAAAATATCATCTATTGTCCAAAGGACTAGCATTCCTTTTTTCACGCTATCTTAAAATAATAATTTTAATTAATTAAGCTGATAAAAAACTCATTTACAAGCGACCCAAAGAACAGATTGATGGCTTTACTCGAGCACGCAGAGCTCGTGCAGGCCATCGCAAAAATATCAAAATAAAAAAAATCTTAATGGGTAGTACACCACACAGGAAGAAACCCTTCGGGCTCAGAGTCGTCACGCTCAACGCGGACGGCCTTGTCAGACAAATCCACGAAGTCCGTGAATTCGTGGTAACTCATTGCGTGGACATACTCTTGGTTCAGGAAACTTTCCTGAAACCGAGTAAACGAAATCCCAGGATCGCAAACTATAATATAATCCGTCACGACCGCTCCGGTTCTCGAAAGGGCGGTACCGTAATCTATTACAAAAGATCACTCCATGTTTCACCAATAGATCCCCCTCAGTTAGAAAACATGGAAACTTCAGTCTGCCAGATTGGTATGACGGGTCATCCATCCGTCGTTCTGGCGTCAGTATATCTAAGTCCCAAAAAAGAAGTGCTAAGGAACGACATCGTCGCGCTCCTGGCACTCGGAAACTCAGTTATTCTGGCCGGAGACTTCAATTCGAAGCACGGTCATTGGAACTCAATTAGTCAAAATAAAAATGGGCGCATCCTCCACAGTCTCAGTGGACTCGCTCATCTTAACTTCGATGTCGTAGCTCCAAACGAACCGACGCACTATCCTCACAATAGTGCGCAGTCCCCGGACGTTCTGGATATTGTAGCGCTCAAGAACGTAGCCCTCCAGCTACGCTCAATAGAGGTTATTCATGATCTCAGCTCGGACCACAGACCGGTCCTGTTTCAACTGGGACGACCCGCTTCCGCGGAGCCCAGTACAAAAACCATCATTGACTGGAAGAAGCTCAACGAGCACCTCCGGTCAACAGATTCTGTCCACCTGGACCAAATCCCAGATAAAATAGATTCAGAGGAAGTCGCCAAGTCGGCATCCGCACACCTCACCGCTCATCTGAAAGAGTCTATCGAAGCATGCTCAAGGGAAATACCTGACGATCAAGGTCGTCTGCGTCTCCCTGATGACATCAGAGCGCTTCTTACTAGAAAACGCGCAGCCACTAGGGCGTATGCAGCGTATCCCATCCCCGAGAACCGGATCTGACTCCGGAAATTACAAAGAGAGGTGAAAGAAAAAATTGCCCTCTTTAGCAGCGATTCCTGGGATGCTAAACTCTCGGAGATTTCGCCCAGCCACCAGGCCTTCTGGCAGCTGTCGAAGTCATTGAGAGGGGAGCAATACGTGTCCACACCGCCACTGTTGCGAGCTAATCTTCCGCCCGCGTTTGAAGATACTGACAAAGCCGAGTGCTTGGCGGATAGCTTTGAAGCCCAATGCACCCCAAATCCCAGCTCACCCGAGCACGCCAAATTCCACGACAGGGTGGAATCACTGGTGAATAGGCCAACCGAGGTGGTTCCCGATAGGGTTCCGCTCCCCCCCACCTCCGGAGATGAGATCAGAGCTATCCTTGATAAGCTCAAACCTAGAAAATCTCCAGGTCCCGATGGCATAACAAACAAGGCTCTTAAGCGTCTTCCCGACCGCCTTGTTTGCCTCTTGGTTTTGATCTTCAATGCCTTCCTGACATGTTGTTGCTTCCCCGACGAGTGGAAGGAAGCAATAATCATAGGAATCCACAAACTGGGTAAACCCCGTAACCGCCCAGATAGTTATCGCCCTATAAGTCTGCTTAACAGCTTGGGAAAAGTCTACGAGAGAGTGATCCTCTCGAGACTTAAAACGGAAATAGATTCCAACAAACTTCTACCGGACGAACAGTTCGGGTTCAGATCAAATCACACGGCCGTCCACCAGGTGCACCGCCTGGTGGAACATGTCATCCAAAACCGCTTATCACGCGGAGCGGATACTGGTGCCGTCTTTTTCGATGTAGCCAAAGCCTTTGATAAGGTCTGGCACGCAGGCTTGATATACAAGCTTAAAATTTTAAAATTACCGGATAGTCTCGTAAGGCTCTTACGGAACTACCTAACAGGTCGTACCTTCAGATACCGATTAGACGGTACTCTATCATCCAGTCGACCGATTCGTGCTGGAGTTCCCCAAGGTTCGGTGCTCGCACCATACCTCTATTCGCTCTACACGAGCGACATCCCTCACAACAAAATGGTTTCGTCGTTAGCCCTATACGCTGACGACACTGCCCTCTTCACGTCTTCGATTAAAAAAGACCTAATAGTCAAACGTCTCCAAGCAGAAGTAGACAACCTCGAGAGGTGGTTTGCTCAATGGAGAATAGCCCTCAATCCGGATAAGAGCGCGGCCATGTTCTTTAACAAGCCAGGCGCTCGGTCCCCCCACCCCCTGAAGTGTATAACAATACACAACAGGGAAATACAGTGGCAGGAAGAGATCAAATACCTCGGGGTAATCCTCCAACCTACTCTCTCTTTCGCCAAACACATACGCGTAGTCCGTAACAGGGCAGCGTATGCGTTGGATCGTCTCTATCCGATATTATGCAAGAAGAGTAAAATGTCACTTCGTAACAAAGTGACGCTTTACAAAGCTTGCATAAGACCGATAATGTCCTATGGGTGCGTCACGTTCGCGCATGTACGTCCTTATCGATTAAATGTCTTGCAGCGTTTGCAAAATAAATTCACGCGTATAGCCTCCGGCTGTCCATGGTACATGCGAAACGTGGACCTACATAGAGATCTAGGTCTCCCCTCCATAGCCAACCTATTCAAATGTTTCTCGAAGAAATATTTTGAAAAGGCAGAGGCGCACCCGAACCCGCTCATTTCTAAAATGGTCCAATATAAATGCTATGAAAATAACTTCAGAGCTAAAAACTATAGGCGCCCTAGGAGCGTTCTATACGACCCTGACGATCATCTTACGATCGCCAACGCCAAACACTTCACACACATACACACACAGCGCCTTCGCCGGCGAAGGCGAGGTCCCCGATTTCTCACGTCTAGCGGAAGGGGCGTCCAACCCCGACCGTTATGACATTAGGACTCTTCCACAGTCCGACTATAATCCTCCACAGCGCGTCGCTTTAAGCCGAGGTTCGGCCTCACGGGAGGCACCCTTAAGGCGACGCTCCCAGGATGCTGCGGGCCTCTTTCGAGACCCGCTCTCCTAGCACTTCACTCCCGGCGATGCTTCTGCGCTCGCCCACTCTCCCGGTGACGCTGTCAAAGCCTTCATGGCTAACAGCCTTAGTTAGTGTCCGAAAAAAAAAAAAAAAAAATCATTTACAAATGTATGGGAGTCTACATAGACTGCTAACATGGGCATTGGATGTAGCTCAAAAGAAAATCAAGAGTATATTATTTACGATCAGACCTGGGGTCTATGATTCATGAAATGAAATTTTGAACCAGCGGTGATAATGACTCTGACTTACGGCCTGATACTTTGTTAGCCATAAGTTTATAACCATAAAGTATTCCATATAGTATATAAATATTCAGGACAAAAACCACGGCAGCGTCAACCAAGCTTTCTTTCTTTCAAAACGTTCTGGCGTCTAGGGAAAGAAGAATTTTTTGTAGCGGTGTCAATACTTTATTTGAGAATATAGTTAAAGATTTTCTAATCCTATTAAAATATTAATAAAACAAAAAATATCAGAGATTTTTGCATTATATAAAGTTTTTGCATTGATAATTCATAGAATTTTGATATTATAATTAAAATCAAAATTATTATTTTTTAAATCGAAAACTTACATTTAGAATCGTACTGAGAATTAATACAAATATGGTCACATCCTTAGCTCTCTTCTGATTTTTATGGTAATCAGATAGATGGATCTAACCTTTCTTATAGCTGTCGACTCATTCATCCAATCTATTACCTTTAGTTGGACATTTAACTACCCTTATTATCTATTATATATCGTCTAACCGTACAAATTATAAATATCACACATCATTATATGGTCAATCGAATATGCTATTGTTGGATCTAATAATGTTCTTCTTCACTGCTATATTAATTACTTGAGATATAAGATAAGATACCACCTTTCTGGGGAATTGAGAATCTTATGAAAGCTTCGATAAATTAAAGCGATAAAAGACATTTAGCTGGTAACACCTACTGATCCTTTTAAGAGAGAAAGTCACCTTTGCAGGCCTCCTATAATTTACTTTACGTTACAAAGTCAGTGAATTTATTTTATTGTTCAGAAGTTTGATAACATCGAGTGCCTTGGCATTTTGGGAATAAAAGAAAAAAACAAATATTCACGCGTGCTACTTTCTGATTTTTATTTTTGAAAGTGGCAGTATTTTTATTTGATATCAGGTTAAGATATTTTTTCGAACGGATGTCTGTTGTGTCAGCAACGTTGAAGGAGGTTATAATATAAGTAAGAGGGTTACTGGTACAAAGTGGTGTGAATTTTAAATGTCGAACATATTTCATAAGAGCAATAATAATAAATACCTATTTAATAAGTTATATCTATCTAAAAATATTAAGTTATAAACAGTCCATCATCATTGTCTATAAAAACTACGTATATATTCCTGGAGAATTTCCAGTACATACGTATATATTTCGCTGCGTTTTCCGATGCAGGGTCGTCATACTACCTTCAAACACCTTAAAACTCCAACGCTTATCGGTTCTCCAAATTATTTGCCCCACCCATCGTCACTTTAGCTTCGCGACACACTGAGCTATGTCGGTGACTTTGGGTCTTCTACGGATCTTCTCGTTTCTAATTAGATCACGTAGAGATACTCCGAACATAGCCCGGTGTATCTCCCACTAAGTGACTCTGAGATTTCTTATAAGGTCCATAGTCAGCCACATTTTGAATCTGTAGGTCATGACTGGCAACACGCACCGTTCGAAGAATTTCATCTTCAGCCACTGAGGTAATTTGGACGAGATTTCGCTTAACTTCCCGAACGCTGCCCATCCGAGTAATTATCTGTAAGCACCGATAATTTTCCCAATTTCTATTTCTACGGCCCAACCGTTCGAGGGAGAAAGTATGATTTGTAGATTGCGGATCTTCACGATGTCTTGTATATAACGGCGGTGTCAGCAACGAACTGTATCGCACGATATAAATCACGTCCGGATGATTCCGCACTCGTGACCCCACGGTGGAAATTGTCTTTCACGAATCGATAATACTTGCTGGAAAGCATTACCGTCGGTAGCCAAGCTTACTGTGAATATTTATAAATAGCATAAATTATTGAATTATCATATAGCAGGCAAGTTGCGAGCAAGTTTATATAACTCAGTGATATATATTGCAGTCCAAAATAATATTGGTATAAAAAGGGCAGTGCTAGAAAAAAAAACAGTTTAATTAGCTTAATCAACATATTAATCGATTGACCTAATCTCTTCAGACATTTCAGTACAATAAAAAAAACAAACTTGTCGCTTTTTTATTTTATCTGTCCACTTACATCAATTTTATTGGAAATTCGGGTCAATCGGGTTCAGTCCAGTCCAGAACCCTATCGAAAACATTGTGGAACTACGTAGGTACAATATAATTCATAAAGCCAGCTTAAAAAATTGTTTGTTTTTTAAGATAATATTTAACAAATAATTTAATACAACATTAGAGGGTTGCGTACAATTTTATTGCCCCCTACAATTTTTCAAAAATCTGTAAGAAGTCTAAACTTCCCAGTGAATGATAGTTTGAAAAAAGACATTAAAATTGATGTTTTACTTAGGTGTCGATTACTGTCTTTTTTTCTACTAAATAGTGACTAATGGACAGAAGACTCTTCAAAGGATTTCATTTGTGACAGTAACAAAGCAAACCTACAAAATAAAAATACAAATAAAAATCAAAGTGCGTGTAGTAATTTAAAATTGTCCGAGGTCAGGGCTTTGGATTAGGAGTAAACTTTAATCACGTGCAGGGTATAGAAAGTAGCGTATAGCGATAGATAATAGACCCGTAGCGGTCGTCCTAAAAAGGGATGCTTTCTCACTTGCTTATTCGAGCATAAAATTAAATCACTCGTAATAACCATTACTGTGACAATTCCTGGCTGAAGGAAAGAGAATAACCGATTTGTTCTAGAGTCATCAACCGCACACGGCGTATTGTAAGCTATTCACAATTTAGAAAAAAGCATTATTTAACATAATTTTGTTATACGTGCACCATAGATTTCTGACGATGTAATACAGATATGGTGTGATATATTAGTTATCTATATATTTTTGCTATAGGTAGTTTAGTTAAACCTACACTTTTTACTTTTTATAGATTAAAAAAAATCCATTTTCATACCCGATACATGCTATCTATTTTATATTTATTTTCTATTTTACGTCATCGCGGATTATTGCAAAATAATTTTATTATTACTTTTGTATTATGGATCTCCGCAAAATAACGCCTAATTCTATAATTCTTTTATAGATTACTCTCCTATTTAATGTAACGGCTTGTTATTATCCCACATCTGGGCAAAAGCTTCCTCTCAGCGTTTTTGGGAGAGAAGAATAGCTTGGAGCTAAGACCTACCACGCTGCTACAATGCAGATTGGTAAGTTACACATATCCCCAGAATTCTCTGGAGATACGCAGGTTTTCTTACGATGTTTATCTTCACCGCGCATGATAAATTGAAATTATCAATTAGACACTTCTGTTTTTAACAGTAAAACTCATTGGTGCCGCCCGGGGTTTGAACGCGTGACCCACTCGAAAGAGTCGCAAGGTCTCACCGCTAGGCTATCACAGCTTATCTCTCTTTCATATATGTTTACAATAAACAGAATATACTGCGTCCATCATATTATCAGTCTTTTGACAGCTCACGCTCATTAAGTTTTGTATTGCTTACGTACAAATATCATACAAATAATATTTGTACTTTATGGATGGGTACCGCTCACTTAGTGATGTCACACATAATGGTTACTACGATTATGCCACAGATTAAAAATAATCGGTAGAAATCGATGTTACGAGTATTAAAAGACATTTAATAACATTATATAAAGTTTTACTTTCTTCTTAGTTAATACATGAATACAAATAAAACAATCAGGATATTTTAATTTATTTTATTAGCACGATTCGTCGGAATGATAATCAACACTAGACTCCTCCGATGAGGAGTCTTCAGTAGCAGTTATTATTAGCTCTTGTGTAGATAATATATTATCAAACGCAATATCACGTTCCCAATCAGAGAATATTACTCTTTTAGTTCTTTCCACCACACTTGCCCAGTTCTCGGCCGTTACGTGGGTGCAAGCATTTTTTAGCAATTGCAACATTTTATTCGCTGTGAATGGGGGGCTTGTATTGCATCTCGCAGCATGCCCTTTTACTTGTGCCCATATAAGTTCTATTGCGTTGTACTGGCAGTGGTATGGAGGAATCCGAAGAACAGTATGGCCATATTCTGCTGCCATTTCATTGATTACATAGCGTTTTGCTCTCTTTTTGGTTTTTAATATTTTTATTAATTCAACTTTTAACATTGAGTCGTCCACATTTTCTCCATTGTCCCGAAGCCAATTAATTATTTCATGCTTTTTATTAGCCTGTGTTGGCATTTTGTCAATTTGACGGGAGTGGTAGGGCGCATTATCAATAAAAATTATTGATGGTTCTTCCAATGAAATGAGCATTTTTTTGAACCACTCTTCATACACATTTGCATTCATCTCTTCGTGGTAGTCATTTGATTTCTTCGATTTAAATGCCAACAGTGCGTCTTGTACAAATCCTTTTGCGGTACCTGCATGGCAAATGATTAGGCGCTCACCTTTTCCCATTGGTACTGAGGAAGTGGAATCAGCAGTATCATCAGTCCAGAAACGAGATAGTGTGTGGTTAGCGTTGAGCCATGTTTCATCCGTGAAAACAATATTTGCCCAATCTTGTATTTTCTTTGCGTCTCTTAAAAAATCACAACGTGCTATAGCTATATCTGTGCGTTCCATTAATAATTTTCTTTTATTTAACTTTTTATATGAAAAGCCAATTGTGTTCAAAACTTTGACCAAAGAAGATTTTTCACCATGAAATAGACCACTTCTTTTCAAAGAAACAATAAGTTTTCTCAAAGTTGAAATTTCTTTTCTCAAGTAGTAATCATATACATGACGACGAATAGCGTCAGCGTCAAAGTCATCAACAGCTGTCACCTTATGAGCCCGGCGCTTTCTTTTTGGTGTAGATGGTTTGTTTTGCTCCAAGCCGCTCCTGCCGTAGGCATCAGTAGTGATTTTAGTCATAATTGATAGACTGATCCCCAACGCGGTTTCGGACTTGCGTGATAGGTATAAGAGGTCCGCCATTTTGATTTTCTTGCTCAAAATACTCATGAAGTTTTAACACTAACTGTCTCGATTGTGCTTTCAACACACGTCCTTTCGGCATTTTCACGATCAATTAATATAAGTTTCACAAAAGTTTTTCCGAGGAATAAAGCTACTTAACTCAAGGTGTAACAGATGCGAGAGAACACTCAGCGAACGTAAATGCGTGTGACTATCACGGGCGTTTCGTTGAGAGTGACAGATCACGTCAAAATGGCGGCCGAGCGGAAGGTCTGTTGATGTTGCCAGTTGATGTATAATATATTTTTTATGATTATAATAAATACACACGGATTAACATTTATTTTCAAAAAAACTAAGGCAATATTAAATCAAAATGTTGATTTCTATATCTGTTATTAGTTTACGTAGGTTATCATTAATCGAATTACTTAGGTGCGTAATTCGATTAATGATAGTAGGTACTATAATCGGAATGGTATCGCATACGAGAATCTTTAGGACATCACTAAATATGTAAATCGTCAATCTGTCAAAAGATGGTTAATATAATGGACAGTGTATAATGGGCCAATATTGATTCTAAACAAGAATATGTTTTTTATTCAGAAATATTGTTAGTATATATGTGAATGTAAACTTAATTATTATTGAAATAATTTACATATAACATATGTTTAATATGAAACTCTTAAAGTAATAAAAGTCTTAACGCTTATGCAACAATGACAAGATGTGCTGTAGACTTACGCATTTGTAAGCTTCAGGGTTTTAAGTAACTTCTGGCCATTGACCGCGAAAGCACTTAACTTTTTTGCTCTAATAATTCTCACACAATTCCATACATTTCGAAGACTATAATGCTACTACATATAGCTGCAAATTATTGGTTTTCGATACTTGAATTAGACACCTAATTTGTGAACGCGGTACATTATCTGTGGTTGTTTAAGTGCTGTTATTATTGAGTAATTGTGGCTAAGAGAGCTTTTTCTCTGCCCGTAGCACGCTTCTAATTTTTTATTAGAGTGCGTATTAGTTTAATGGTATAAATTAAGTGCGATGCGTATTTTTACTTGGTGTTTTAGAATCTTAGTAATTCTGTAACATAAGGAGCAGCAGTAGTAGTAACATTATTTATAATTAACGTCTAATAAGCATAAACTAACATTCAATGGATCTTTATATCTTATTATTTCACACCACACCCAAAAAACACCTATTTGAACGCAATAAAATTATAAAAATTTAAAGAAAATTGGTTGCAACGATGCTATCAAATTTCATTAGTACAACATTATATTGACTAGGCGAACCGCGACTTAGAGTAAACTTTAGTTTTAAAGTAACATTAATTATAAACTTTACTTTTTTCCTGTTTCCACTGGACAACCACAACATATTATAGCGTGTATGTATGAAATTTCATCAGCGCCCCTGCGGATGAGCCGGGAACGCCGTGATTTTCTCAATGATAGTATCACGGATAATAAATACTTATTATTTAACATGCAAAGACAATGTCGCTCTTATCTTTCTTTCTCTCTTTAAGTAACTAACGACGATTGTTTAGACAGCGCTTTTTAGCATTTTATTTATTTATTTGTGTTCCAGGAATCCAAACGGACCGGGCAGAGCATGCATACGCCTCCGCCCAAGAGTATAAAGAGGCTCTCGAGGCACTACGGAGAAACACCGGCGCTGTAAGTAAAATATAAATTAAATTGATAAATAAAATAAATTATTCATACGATTTTTTATTACACAGTGAGTTATTATTATTATCAATTTTTAATTCGTTTATTACTTTATCTTTTAAATACATCATAAAACCTGTTGGATATCGGCGTATGACTAGAACTAAATAGAGTGCGGTGTACGTATCCATCAGTGGAAGCCGTACTTACTTACTTACCGTTACTAGACTAAGTTAGGTCACACTGTTGGCGTTTCCAAACAGAACGTCATTCCAAAACATTGTGAATCGCTTAAAAATAAAAAAAACCCAGAGCTAAATATATAAATATGTAAAATGTATATAAATAATTTCATGAGTACACAATTTTTTTGCAGTAAAATTTATGTCAGTTTTATATTCGACGCGTATAGTTTAAGCGTCGAATAATAAAACATGTTAATTATAAAGGCCCGACTAGTCCGATAGCTCTCAAAAGAGGCCTTCTGGTTTGACATGGAAAGCTATATTGATTAAAAACTATGGATAATAACGCTTATATTTGATAAGCCCCTTGATTCGTTCGACACATGGAGGAGAGTTGAAGGTGTTTTGCTGTGGACTTACAATAAATAGCCTTTTGGTTTGACATGGAAAACTATATTGATTAAAAATGATGAATAATAATGCTTATATTTTCTTATATGATGCTTGATTCGTTGCTCGTTTAGCACGTCCCGAGGGAAACGTGCAAGAGAGTTGAAGGTGATTTCCTGGACGTGAACGACGGGGCACCCCACACACACAAAAATACTCAAAATTCACTCAGCAATATCTCAATGCTTGATCATTATTTTGCCTTATTCATACATTGTACACACACAACTTTGTATATCACTATATCCATATCACATTCCACATACAAACATACATCTCTGTAAGTAAAAGTAAGTAGAGGCCTGTTAATATCCCACTGCTGAGAATAGACCTCCTCTCGCCGTTTTTAGAGAGATGGTTTGGAGCTAAGACCTACCTACCACGCTGCTCCAGTGCTGATTGGTAGGTTACACATATCTCCAGAATTCTCTAGAGAAATACAGGTTTACTCTCGATGTTTTCCTTCACCGAAAAGCGTGTGATAAATTGCAATTATCAATTAGACACATGAGTTTTAACAGAAAAACTCATTGGTGTCTGCCCTGGTTTGAACCCGTGACCTCCTCGAGTGGTCCAAGAGTCGCACGGTGTTACCGTTAGGCTACCACAGCTTACATCTCTGTATAATTTTTTTTATTCTATAAATTATCCACAGGAACGTAGCAAACCGCAACGCACCCTGGAGTCAGAAGTTATCAGATCCGAAGAAGTGGAGCAAGAGTTGCAAGAGGAAGTGTTACCTGATCCTTGGGAACTGAACAATACGGCACGGAGTGACGTCGAGTTATTGTTCTTCAACCGCGTGCCGAAGGTTGGGAGCCAGACCTTCATGGAACTTTTAAGGCGATTAGCTATTAGGAATCAATTTGGTAAGTAAATCAAAATCTGATCCAAAACAACTCCTTGCAGGTTAGAGCTACTGACGAGTTAGAAATCGTAGATTTATTTACGTAACCTCAAAAATGAACTTACTACTAATATTTGAAGGCGCTCAAGGTTATAAGTTTTTTCTTGGTAAGATGGAACAACAGTTATCTTAGTAAGATGGAACTTCAGTTCCATTATATTTTAGATTGGATTTTAAAAGTCAAAAGTACTACTGGTCTGTTACTGCCGGACATCGGCCTCCTCTTTTCAGTTTGGAGAATAGAGTTTGATGGTTAGGGTGTCATATAAATTTATGCTAACCTGCGTAGGCACAATTTTTTTCCTCTTGAATTTATAGGAGTTCTTTAAACTTCTTTAACTTACTTCTTTTTTTTATACCAATATCGATACAATAGTAATATATTACGTGCATTATTTTCTAAGTTTTAATGATACCTAAAAAATGTAACCTTCCTAGTTCCTATACATTGTCTAATCAAATACAATGATGTTGGAAACCTCACTGTAATGATGAAGTTTTTTTTATCATAATTGTTGTGTTTGAGCATTTGTTCATTGTCAAAAGAAGTCATCCTCAATTAATTTAAACATCTGTTTCTCGATGAGTCATTACTTTACTTTCTCTCTTTTAAACTATTTAAATGTATGGTTTTGTTTGTAAAAACTTAATGCAAGATATCTACAGTATTTATGAATTTTCGGACATCATAGATGTCTTAAGCGTTATTTAAGACACGAAGTTTTGTCTCATATAATGCTAATTAATTGACATAAAAATTTTAGCTAAAGTTAGCAACTTATCAAGAATTTAAATTCATTTAGGACTGTCATTTGATGATATGTTTAGTGCTTATATTTTTAAATATTGTTTTTTCAGTACTTATATTTTTAAGTATTGTAATTATTGTATTCATATATATATTTGCATTAAGGTTGTGCTATATAGTAAATAGAATGTCTGTATACAGTGTTATGAATCTCGAAACTTTGCCACAAAAGTCATATTCATTTAATATCAAATTATTACCTAAAACTGCCATCACCCAAGAAAATTCATAAAATTAGTACAACTTGTAAATCTTTAGCGCTTTAACGGACGGAATCTTAACTGGTGGATAGCTCGTCTGGGTAGTATAATTTGATAAATTAAACAATTTGCAGATTTTTAATTACATCAAACATCAGTTTTTATTGGCACTCAAACGTAGGTCAACATCGCTTAATGTTGTCGCTACATCGCAACTTTATCTATTACTTTAAAGTATTTCTTTTATTCTCCGTATCTAACCAAGCATAAATGGAATGACTTGCATGTATATAGTTGCCAATGTCAATGACGTTATCTATTCAAAATAATTTAACGAGTTTCCTTACCTTGAAATAGTGAAATTGCAGTGGCCGCCTTCATTATATGTTCTATTTATGGGTGGTAATAGCTAAAAATGAGGTTTTTGACCTTTAATTAGGAGTCTTGTGTAGAATACGCATGTATTTTAAAACACTTTTGAAGTTTTATTTCCAAAAATTATATAAAAGTTTATAGACCAATTTTAATTTATCGTAATATCATAATAGCCAATAGTAATAGTAGTAATTATTTCTTCGAATGGCAGTGCATGTTCACTTTCTTTTCACGTTTATTAGAAGCGTAGAATCGATAATACAATTTTTCCACACGCAAAAGAGATCACCAGAAGAGAGGAAAATAATTAGTCTATTTTATTCAAAGGGCTGTCAATCAAACTTATACAGTTCTATTATATTTGCCAGATCTTTGGACGGTAACATATTTTATTCAAGAAGTATTAGCGCTACCTTTATCGCAAAACAAGACGAACTAACGTAGTTACGTTATTTTAGTGCACGTTAAAAGTTATCTAGATCTTCCTCCCCTTATCCCACTCTAAGAGGGGTCGGCACAACATGTTATAAACATGTTGTCACATATTTGACCGGCCGCCTGCCTGACATTAACTTACCTTAGTCGTAGTCGGTACACCTCGGTAAGAAAGAGGGTAGTCTATTCTTCATAACCGGATACCACACGGTGAGTCAACTTACCTTAGCGGCCTCTTACGACACCTTGGTAAGTAAGTAAGAAATGAGGGTGGTCTATTTTACTTAGCCAGATACCACACGGCGGGTCGACTTACCTTAGCCGCCTTTTACGACACCTCGGTAAGAAATGAGGGTAGTACTATTATATTCAGGATACCACACGGCGTAGTTTAAACATTTCTAGATGTCGCCTAGCTTATTGGGTTATAATATAACATTATTTGGGTTGATAAATTTATTGATTTTCAAACCGTTTTACTATGTTCCGCGATACCTTACCATCACCCTTTCCACCCTTACATCATTGACCTCCCACGAAGGCGCACGGAGCGCTTTGCGTCCTCGTTTTTATTGCGCACAGCAATAAAAACGAGAGGGAGTGGAATTCTCTCCCGGCATCAATATTTCCGAGTTCTTTTCATATGGGTCTCTTTAAAGCAAGAGTGAATAGGCATCTTCAAGGCAAGCGCGCTCCATCTTAGACTGCATCATCGCTTAGCATCAGGCATGATTGCAGTCAAGCGCTCGCCTATTCTGCAATAAATAAAAAAATTAAAAAAATACCTACTTTTACTATGTTATATTATTATGTTACTGTTTTCTCGTTTAGGATTCCATCGGGACGCCGTGCAACGAGTAGAAACAATCCGGCTGGCGCCAGCTGATCAACAGGTGCTGGTCAGCCTTGTGTCTGCGCACTCAGTCCCTGGCTCCTACATTAAGCACGTCTGCTACACTAACTTTACCAGGTAATTATTATTTATATCAATAACTACCTGCCCGCAGCTTCGGCCGCGTGGAAAACAGCGTGTCACAAAGTTTTTCCCACATTATATTTCATTCAGTTTACATAAAACCGTGATGTTGTATAAATTTAAACCTTTCTCAGGAATAACACTATCATTTTATAAAAACCGTATAAAATTACGTTCAGTAGATTTTGAGAAAATCGATAACATACAGACATTATCATGTAGTATGCACTATAAAATCTTATATAGTATAAACGTATTTATTAAATACTAATAGTTTAAAAAACATATGTCAATAAAAGTTCTATATGATATTGTCTTTATAAAAAAATGTGATACATGTTTCCATAAAGTAGACTTATTTTTTTATAATCGATAAAAATTCAGTCACTTAGAAGCCTTAAATATTAATGCGATATGTGTGTTTTTATTATCTCGAAACAATAACGGAAACGGAAATTTTTATATCCTGTATGTTACGCCGATGTATAAATATATAAAATATATTGGTAAGCTGTGAAAGCTTAGGAGATAGAGAGACTTGCACATTTATAAGATATACATAAATGATATTGGCAGTGTTACTCACCCACTGCTGGAGATAGGCCTCCTCTCTCCGTTTTTGGAGAGAAGGGTTGGAGCTAAGACCTACCACGCTGCTCCAATGCGGACTGGTAGGTTACCCATGTTCCTAGAATTCTCTAGACATATGCAGGTTTCCTCACGATGTTTTTGACCTTTACCGAAAAGCGTGTGATAAATTGCAATTATCAATTAGACACATACGTTTTTAATAGAAAAACTCATTAGTGTCTGCTCGGGGCTTTGAACCTGCAACTCCAATGGAAAGAGTCGTACGGTGGAATTCTAATTAATGTAGTCTTAAGCTCATGCGATACACTCATGACTCGCATCAGTTTACTTTCGTGAAGCGAGATCGCGGTCAGACGGAAATCTTTAGAGAAAATCAAAAATATCAAAAAACTGTTATGGCAGTCATGAGTCACTGTCTTTACAAAACTTACAACACTTTCACTTGGACACAAAAAATGCAATAATGCTATTAGGAGCATACGCAAACTAATTTCTAATAGAACATTCAAACCAGATTGGAGGCATCAATCAAATATAACTGTCAGTTTGATATGGAATAAATATTTAAGCGCCGCCATACATTAATCCGAGATAGTTAATATGAACGGTTGCAGATAACGCGCAAACATTAGATCAATCATTGCAGTAAAACTTACTGAAATACAAAAAAATCTAGAGTACAGTAGGTTTTATCTTTGCAATATTCAGATAGAAAATTATTATAGGTATTATTCTATTGCAATCAATTAAAGACATTTTTACATTCCCAATGTTAAGTTGCTTAGGGTATTTAATCGTATAATTTAGAGTTACTTTAACGAATCATCATCTTCCTGCCCTTATCCCACTCTAAGTGGGGTCGGCACAACATGTTTTAAACATGCTAGCTGCGTTTTTACGACCGGCCGCCTGCCTGACGTTAACTTACCTCTGTCTTAATTGACGACACCTCGGTAAGAATTCGGTCTATTCTGCTCAGCCGGATGCCACACAGCGGGTCTACTTACTTTAGTCGCCTTTTACGACACCTCGGTAAGAAATGAGGGCGGTACTATTCTATTCAGCCGGATACCACACGGCGTAAAGTTACTTTAACGAATATTTTTTTAATAATTTATTATTTATAACGTTTACTACGTAATTCAAACACAGTTTGATTAAATTGGTTTTGAATTCACTACCTATTTTGCACAGTGTTTAACGTGGCGTGAGCTTCACTTGATTAATGTACTAAATCGACACTAATTGCACGGGTGATTATAGACAGTCACTCTCTATACAACCGAATAATTACATTCGAAAACCGCTCGTGCCCCCAAATTGGTCTATTGTTGAATTAAGAAGAGAGAATCTTGTTATTATACATCGTTAATTAATGATTCTTGTACTAGATAACAATATCTGTACTAATAAGTCTGAAGGGTCATCAGTTATTTAATTTTATGTATTATTGCTTCTACCGAAACAACCGAGAACAACTTTCAGAAGCATCATTTTCCTGCCCTTATCCCGCTCTAAAAGGGGTCGGCACAACATGTTATAAAAATGCTCTGGTCTATTATACCGCCGCCGAGTTTCTTGCTGGTTCTTCTCGGTAAGAGCACCTTTCCGAACCAGTGGTAGCTTCATTGTAATTTGACGATTCGAAAGTGCTTGTAAAGGCCAATTTGAATAAAGAATAATTTGAATTTGAATTTGAATTTGAATTTGAATTTGAATTTGAATTTGAATTTGAATTTGAATTTGAATTTGAATTTGAATTTGAATTTGAATTTGAATTTGAATTTGAATTTGAATTTGAATTTGAATTTGAATTTGAATTTGAATTTGAATTTGAATTTGAATTTGAATTTGAATTTGAATTTGAATTTGAATTTGAATTTGAATTTGAATTTGAATTTGAATTTGAATTTGAATTTGAATTTGAATTTGAATTTGAATTTGAATTTGAATTTGAATTTGAATTTGAATTTGAATTTGAATTTGAATTTGAATTTGAATTTGAATTTGAATTTGAATTTGAATGTACTAAACCGGATACCACACGGGGGGCAACTTACCTTAGTCACCTTTTACGATACCTCGGTAAGATATGAGGTTGGTCTATTCTACTCAGCCGGATACCACACGGCGGGTCGACTTACCTTAGTCGTCTTTTACGACACCTCGGTAAGAAATGAGGGTGGTACTATTCTATTCAGCCGGATACCACACGGCGTCAACTTTCAGAAGTAAGAGAATAAAATTTTATATTTTGTAAACTAAAAAAATCTGTCGGTCCAATATCGTGTCCTATCCGACTAATTAAAAAAATCCACACTTAATGTTATGTATTTTTACATAGAGTTTAATATACTAGAGTAATAAAACTAGCGTAAAATATATCCATAGACATAGAATCAGTCAGTTCGTGACCACGGTGGATGCAACTCTGCCGCAACGTCGAACCTTGTATAAAGGTAATTCAATTATAACGCGATGTAACCCGTATGTTTATATAATAATCCATAGACAATAAAGAAAAAGCACATGAAACTTAGTATCTTATGGCTCCCTTACTCTAGTATAATAACTCTATGATGTTTTATTAGTAAAATGTGATTCATATTAAGCGCTTACGAACGCAATTTTTTTAAAACTGTTATATTAATTTGGAGTCTAGAGATCGATTTTTTTTTATTATAATAATTGACGTAAATTTTCAACATCTTTATGATCTTATTATCATTTCTAGACTCAAATTAGCAATTAATATGAAAAACTGCGGAAGCGTATTTTTTTTTTCTTTTGTGTCCAACGAAGTTAGGTATCAATGTGATTTTATAGCTTGGTATTGATGTCAACCAACATGAAGTTAAGCTAATATATAACATATGTTTTGTTGTGGATCTATGCTCTTAAATTCCTGTTTAAGGTTAAAGTTATCCTTTTCTTGCTGCTTCTTTAGTAATTTACAATAAACTGTTAAGTAAATAACTATATAAATTTCAGATTCGGCTATCCATCACCAATTTACGTGAACGTAGTACGCGATCCCGTAGAACGAGTCATATCCTGGTATTACTACGTAAGAGCGCCTTGGTACTACGTGGAGCGGAAGAGAGCTTTCCCGGACCTGCCGCTACCAGACCCTGCGTGGTTAAAAAAAGTGAGTGTAGTCATAACTCAGAATTAATATAAACACCAGCTCTATATAAATTAGTTAATCTTTTGTTCTATCGCCGCCGTGTATCCGGCTGAATAGAATAGACCACCCTCATTTCTTACCAAGATATCGTAAGAGGCGACTAAGGTAAGTGCCGTTTGGTATCCGGCTGATTAGAATAGACCACCCTCATTTCTTGCCAAGATGTCGTAAGAGGCGACTTAGGTAAGTTGACATCAGGTAGGCGACCGGTCGTAAAAACGAACTGTACTAAAACGAAACTGTATTTATATGTGTCCATATGAGTTCCATTTTACCTCTCTTATTTATTGGGACACAGGCACATATTAATTGCAAGCCCGCCTATGACTCCTCTATTTTAGTATAATATCCATATGCTTCGACATTACCACCATCTACTGGGGATAATTATATCATGTGGTAAAATTTCTAAATTATAATGTTTTAGAACTTAATGAAATTTTATTATTAAAAAAACAATTCACAGAATTTTCTACAAATTATATTCACGATACGACTTCATTACAAACTTGCAGCTTCATTGATTTTCAAATTACCAATTTGTAACCTTTTTAAAGTTTCATCGAGAGTTCCATTCGTCATTCTTGCTTTTTTCGTAAATCGATCACAAACTTTATATTAGTAAAATATTTCAAGGTATTTTTAATAGCAATTCTTTGGTGCAGGGAGGTTTTTATAGTTTATTTAAAAACAATCAATAATTTATATTTTGTTTAAAAATCTAATTGAACGTGCTGCACTTATTTTAATAAAAAAACCTAATTAAACGTAAATTAAATGAAAAAAAAAAACAATTTTCAAGTAATGTCTGTGCCTATCCAAAAAAGGTTGAAATTTCTGAAGTAGGTTTTACGGTAAAAGTCGTATATTCAAATTTAAAATAAATGAAAGAAAAGTTACAAGATGATACATTTCTCCGTAACTATTACATAAAATGCCAAAGAAATTAGCCCTTATAATACCTCAGGATATTTTGTTTATAATATGCAGCATAAGTAAGATTATCGTTCATCTGAGTTAGCACCAAAACATGAATTACTAAAACCATTCTTGAAATCCAAATTTATTAAACTCATACCAGACTTCAGACATCGTGTTTTAATATTATTATATACCTCACGCAGTTATAATTGTTAATTATAACAGCGCAATTGCATCAAGGAACTCGACCGCGCAAAATAAATCCCACACAAAGTTATAAGATGGAATTTTGATCGATATTTGACGCCTGTTTCACAGCGCTTGATAGAACAATTTAAGGTCTCGATCCGAACCGTTTCAGCGTATAATCATTACTCTCACGCTGTGATTTCCACTCCCCGTCGCTCGTTTGTCGATCGGCCGCAGTCAATTAACGAATCAATGGGCTAACAATCCGTCACGCGTTTAAGGATGCATCACACAACAGTTTACTGTAATCATCATTTTATAAATGACTTCTCTCCTGCGATATTTCCGGGAAAATCCTGCCTTCTTATTATGTATTAGTCACGAGAGGCAACTAACTGTCTAACCTTCCTTATTTGATAGAAAATAGAATTAAGTGTATACTAAGGTATGTGGGTGTGATAATCAAACGATAAAACAGTGTGTCTTTCGCGAGGAAGATGATGATACAATTATCATCATCTCCCTGATGATGATGGGAAATTATGTGTTTAATTGATATTTGCAATTTATCTCACAACGTTCTCTCTCTATCTCTGGACTCCTGGATTCCTGGTATATGTGTAACCTACCGATCCGTATTGGAGCAACGTGGTGAGTCTAAACTCCTACCCTTCTCTCTATAAAAGGAGAAAATAGGCCTATGCCCAGCAGTTGTATAGTAACGGACAGTTAATCTTACTTTTCTTTAGGGTGTACAAAATATTATTAAGTAAAGATGATAACCATTGGGAGAATTTAACAAATATCCGCGAAGACAAAAAATGTTCAATTTTCAGAAATTGAAGTACAATGTTACAGTTTTTAGGGTAGATTATTTAAATTACTGAAATAATTCTATAACTTGTATCATCAGGATAAAACGTTATTCAACGAAAGAACAATGAAAGAACACAACAAATGTGTAACAGACTTCTCTTCTTAAGGCGTGAACTTTCATTACAAACTTGATAACTACTGTAATAAAATACTTAACATTCATGCCAAGCTTAAATCAACGGCACCTAACAATATATACACCTTTATGATGGAAAAAAGCGTGTAATTCGCTATCGAACGTGTTATAATCCGGCCGCAATTTGCTCTACACCGGCTAATTTGCTCGAAAAATATGTACAATGTACACGTTACTGACAAGGTTACATTTGGTCTCAATTTCATCTTAACTTTTCCTTCCAATATCGTGTCTAGCAAGTGCACAGAAAAGAAAAAAAACATCTCATTAGTTTGTTAATATTAAGCAAACTTATAATTTTTTTTTTCAAATGATGGACACTTCATATCTACCTTTAGTTTATCTATATTGAATCTTAATAAAATAAACTGAATAATTTAATTTAAAAGCTTTTACTCCTTAATAAAGTATATAAAACCAACAATGTCACAAAGTAGAGCGATTTGTTATAGACAATAAACTTTAAGTTTCACATTCAACAATTTAAACCAGATATGATCATACAATGGAATAGAGCTACATCTATTTATTGGAGGATGTCTTATGAAAAACGGTTATGAATGAATGGTGAAATAGTTCTAGAAGATTAATTAGTAATAGGCCACTAGCAAAAGTGCTGCTATGATGATCGGAAACTTCTGTCTGTGTGCTCTCATGATTGCATTCGTTTCTCTTTCACCCTTTTATCATCGTACTTCACAAACATAATGGTTGCTTTAGCTATTTATGTATCGCTAAATGCTCTTAAGCGAGTTTTAGCTTTAAATCTAAAGCCAGTCTTTAGCTTTGCACTGTACTATGTGCAATAAAAAGTCTATATTTTATTACAAATATTCTTCATCTTCATGCCCTTATCTTACTCTAAGTGGGGTCGGCACAACATGTTATAAGCATCCTGTCACATGATTTGTCTGCATTTTTACGACTGGCCGCCTGCCTGACGTCCTCAGTCGTATTTTACGACACCTCGATAAGAAAGCGGGTGGTCTATACTACTAAACCGGATACCAAACGGTGGGTCAACTTACCTTAGTCGCCTTTTACGATACCTCGGTAAGAAATGAGGATGGTACTATTCTATTCAGCCGGATACCACACGGCATTTATTACACATATAACATTCTTTTAATTTTTAGTAACATAACATAAAACTATTATAGGTAATGGAGAAAACGAAAAAATCAAGTTTTTATAAGCTCGAGAGCAGCGAACCCTCACTCGTTCGCCAACTTTTTAAAGTCTGTAAAAAACATCTGGAGTTCTTTTCGGCGACAGCAAATTGGTTTTATTGAACGTGCTGTCTCAAAAAAATAGATCACTCACATTGAGCGCTAAGGCGATAATAATCGATCAGATCCTTAAGAAGCCACGCTGTTATAATATTATTATGAGTTACGACGTTTGATGGATGGCATCGGGACGTGTAATATTCCTTTTAAAAATGTATTAGAAGTGCTTGAAATGCTAAGTGAATAAAAGTTATCTTACAATAGCTTAGACTGGTACTTTCATAATGGCTTCTTAATGTACCTATCTAATAATAACAGTTGTAAAAGAAAGTTATGTCTGTCTATATACTCAATTTATAAATGTAAAAGTTTTTAAATTAAATAATAATAATAATAGTTAAAGAAAAATTTATAAATGGAAGAACAAAAGAGTAACTAACTACATAAGAACGAGAGTGACTAATAGTTTCCGAAGAAAATGTTAGTATTGTGTTCCTTTTTATTCATTATTCATAATTATTACATCAATCTATATAAGATGTTACATTTTTGCTTAAATAATTCCCTTTTTTAAATATTTTTTTAGGCATAAGTACCTAATCTAAATTTAACTGCATCTTAATTACTTCCTGTGGCACTACAACCCTTTATGGGTCTTGGTCAACGAGTCTTTTCCATTTCGGTCTGTCCTTGGCCTCCCGTCTCCAAGATGTTAGTCTTCCCATTCATCGGAGGTCTTACTCGACGCAGTCTATCCATCGCTTTCTAGGTCTACCTCTGGGTCTCTTCTGTTGTGGAAATTTAAATGCATCAAAATATTAAAATTTTTATTTTCTTGTCACATCAATACAATTCATAAATAAAAAATGACATACGAAAATAAATAAATTTAAACATAACGCATATTATAAGTCTTACGATTTATGCGTTATGATCTTGTTTATGTCTTACCGACAAACGTGATCTAGAAAAATTATTAAAAATAAGAAAATAATTTTATTTGCTAGTTAAGTACTAGCAAGAACAAATCATAAAAACAACTATGTATTTCTACTATAGCAAAAGATAATGCTATCTCTCAGACTAATTGTTATTAAAAAAGAGAGCGCGCGTGTGCTGTTTATAATAACTTGCATATTTGAATCGAATTTAACGATCTACCCAGCACGGAAAATCGATAATAATGGACAGATGAATATCAATTATATATTCATGGTAAGTATTGAATGGAAATGAATATCGTCAATAGAAGATGATAAAATATTCAGTATTGAACGTTGATATTTTAATTGTTTTTTTCTTAGAAACTTTACAAACTTATTTAAGGTCATCAAACTTGACTAATAATAAAATAGAATAATGATACGATACAAAACAATAACGAAAATTCTTTATTTAAAAATTTTATGAGACAACATTAATAATATGTAAATAAAAAATAAAAAAATATATAGTGCACTTTTAGTAAGTTAAGTGTTAAGTGTTAATTCTGTTTATTATTATTGATCCGCTATCTTTAAGTATGATGTATCCGATACATTAATCACCTGAGCAATTTCGCGCCATTTTACCCGAATTTTTTTTTACATGTATTGCACAAACGAATTCAAAACGTGTAAATGAAGCAAGCTGTATTGCAACTTACTATGAGTTTCCACTAATATTTTTTGTGTCTCAGGTGTATTTTTTTCGAAAATGTCATATTATCATTCATGCGTATTATCGCTTGAGGCACTGCGCTAACCTTAAAACTATATTAGAACATAACATTACTAAGCAGCTTGTTAAATTAATAATTAGTTTTTTGTTCAGTTAAAAAATATACATTTAATATCGCCCATTGTATGCCTTGATGCTATAACTATGGCTGCTTGTCAGAAATTGAACTTGGCCTCACACTCTAGTAATAAAATGTAAACTAGAATTGTTCTGCAAAACGATTGTTTGAAGAGCGTTTTTTTTTCTTAATAATTAATCATCTATTGTTAGTGCATGAGTATATAAAGGCAATTTATACACCCAGGACAACGTGTGACGTGTAGATAAAAAATAAATTAGTTTCGTCTAGACAAAAAACTGGGTCTCGTTAAAATTTAAAGAGTCATCTATTGCTGCATTGGTTTCGAAGTGCGAATTCGTTCACATATACCTGTCTTATTTTAATAACAAAAAAGTTTGGTACAATCATATTTTGACTGTTGTTTGGAAAAAAAAATTCGTAAACGGCGACTAAGGTAAGTCAACCCGCCGTGTGGTATCCGGCTGAGTAGAATAGACCACTCTCATTTCTTACCGAGGCCTCGTAAAAGGCGACTAAGGTAAGTTGATATCAGGCAGGCGGCCGGTAATACGTAGTTAAATCATGTGACAACATGTTTATAACATGCTGTGCCGACCCCACTTAGAGTGGGATAAGGGCAGGAAGATGATGATGTTTGAAAAAAAAATTGAAATGTATCTTAGAAGTAAATGCTTTAAATTTGATTATCAAACAAATTTGTTTGAAAATTTATATAATATTTTCTAATATCATTCTGTGGCGACTCATAAAACATGGTTCTAGACGACCATTAAAAAATGCGGTCACATCGAAGTTTTTTAAAGCAGTAAATTGAAAGCTCGATGGTAAATTATCGCCACTGTAAACAACAATGATCTCAAAATGGAAATAAATCAATTTGTCCCGAGTGCAATGTATCCCACAAAAGCGTTGCGTTTCTGAAAGCTCAATGTTCACAGTTTGATAATTAACAAAAAACCTCCCAACAATATAACCGTTGCGTGATTTTTACCATCTTAAACGTGCGTACAGAATGATTGAAAATTTTATAGATTTAAATGTACCTGATTATTTAGTATGGTACAAATAATTTTAAAACAACGTCTTTTTCTAAAATTTATTTTATAAGAAACTTATGATTATATATAGTGCGCAAAAGGCTTTGCCCTATTTGAAGGAGGAATGTGCAGGTGAAATTAAAGGTTAAATTAAATAGTTAAATTTACTATTATCTATATTGCATCATTTTTTTATATCTTTCGTGTTGATATTAATCTAAGTACATAGTTTTTCGTTATTTTTCTTTTTCTTTCTTTCTATATTAACCAGATTTCACTTCTTGTCTTTTTCCTAATATTACTCGAAGGTTGACTGCAAAAGATTCCTTTAAGGCTTAAGTCCGCCTTTGTACATGTACTATTTTTTTTTATACAATACGTATGTACAATAAACAAAGGAATATATGATTAAATAAAGGTTTTTTAGGAGATACATATTCTAAACTACTTTTTAGTGTCCTTATATTGTACAAATCTGTTCTCATCTTCATCTATTTGTCTATTTGTCTGTTTATTTTTCGATTTCAAAGCTAGTTCACTGAAGGTTTTGCCCAGTTCAGTATATAAGGTTCGATTTTGCCAAATGTTATCACTATTCGTCCACCGATTGAGGCGTGAATTTATATTAATTAATATAGTAATTTAATAAATTGTATATTTATTACAGTAAAATGCTTATGACTTATTTTAGTTTTCCTCAAGTAAAGATAAAATTTTACAATTTTATCTTTACTTGAGGAATTAGTATTTTGTTGCAAAATTTGTTAATTTAACTTTATAAATTTACAGTTCAGTGTTACTTATTAACTAAATAAGGGCTTTTATATGGATCACTAATCTAGTATTTAACTCTTCAATCGAATTGTTTCTAGGACTTTGAGACATGCGTGCTCAGCGGCGATCGCGAGTGCCGCTATTTGGAAGGCGAGACGCACGAAGGGATCGGCGATCATCGTAGGCAAACGCTTTTCTTTTGCGGACACGAACCGCAGTGCACGTAAGATAAAGACACATACACACTATAGACATAACCAGACACAACCGTAAAAAACACTAGTGGTGCGATTTGCTATAAAACAACTTTATAACTAAACTTTAATACTAAGCGTGATATGTTTTATCCCTGTTACCGAAAGAAAATTAGACTTTCATTTATATATTTATATAGATCACATAAGACCCTATCGCGAACATTGTTATGATATAATATTCTTATAAAACATTTTACTCAAATTGACGATTATGAAATAGTTATCAAATTCATTTTTATGTTTGCTATGAATAGTAAGCTTATATTTTTTTTTACTCGTAATATTATTACGAGTAACGGTAATATATATTTTTTCAATTGATCAATTTCGATGTCTAAATTGTTTATAGAATTAGGCATTACTTTGCTAAGATCCATAATAATAAATTATAAATATACATTATAAATATAAATAACATAAATAATTTTATTATTACTTTTGTATAAATTGTTGGACAATAATTCTTGGTCTTTTGCAAATTTACAACGTCATTTGAATAACTAAAACAAAACGCACTCGATATACTTGTTACAATCTATTCTAGACAATTTCAGATAATCTAATTTAGACATACTTAACGTTTATATAATTTCTTCACAGACCTTTCAACAGCCTAGAGGCGCTTCAACGTGCTAAGAGAGTTGTAGAGCAGCAATACGCCGTGGTCGGTGTGCTCGAAGACATGAACTCTACATTGGTTGCTTTTGAGCGATACATACCAAGATTTTTCCAAGGAGCACTGCGATTATACTGGGGTAGAAATTTCTTTTATCATATCATTATTTTGTTGATGACCATTATGTGTTTTAAATATGTGGATGCATATATGACTAGAGGGATGTCGAAAAAAAGTTGTATGAATTATATGCGTATAAAAGTTTGACCAGAGTTGACGAATGATAGAGGAGAATGGAAAATGAAGATATATTGTGCCGACCCCACTTAAAGTGGGATAACGGTATAAATCGCGTCGTCATCACTACTGCCCTTATCCCACTCAAAGTGGAGTTGGCACAACATGGTGTCCCATGATTTGGCTACGTATTTTACGACCGGTCGCCAGCCTGTCGTCAACTTACCTTAGTCGCATTTTACGACACTTCGGTAAAAAATATGGGTGGTCTATTCTACTCAGCCGGATACCACACGGTGGGTCATGTTACCTTAGTCATTTTTTACGACATTTCGGTAAGTAATGAAGGTGGTCTATTCTACTCAGCCACCACTACATAACGGTATAAAGCGTGTATTTAAAATTAATTAAAATGAAAAGTTAAATCGTGTGCGTGAGAATTCTTCAACATCATTATTAAACTGTCTGTATTTCTGTTTCAGAAGAACTTAATACGTTTAATCGAATAAACAGAAATGCGTTCAAACCACCCGTGTCAGAGGCCGTGAAGCAAATTGTCCGCGCAAATTTTACACGAGAAATTGAATTCTATGAGTTCTGCAAACAAAGATTACACATGCAGCTAAAAGTGCTCAGGGATTCTTCAATAACATTACCGCTGCCTTCAACCAGTGCACGACAGATACAAAACAATTATTATAGTTATAACAATTTGTAATAAAACTGTTTGGACTAAGAATGTAGTAAAATATTAGCAATAACGACGAACGCAGAGAAAGTAAAATTAGTAATTGAATGCTCACTCATAATAATAAAATACAATTACTTTGCCTTATATTTAATTTCTTTTATCTACTCTGAAACTATAATACAAAGATTATAACACTGAAAACAAAAATCTTTTGACAAACATTACTTACAGGCTAAAAATAAAAAAATTAAAAAGTTTTATTACGATACAGGTCTTGTATCGACACCTGTATCATAATATAACTTTTTAATCATAACGATATACTATACAACCTCCAGCTGGACCAAGGAGGTTGAACCTTTACCTTAAAAAAAAAAGGTTTCAATTAACGATTCCGCGGCGACGCAACACGCATACGCAATTGATGTTTGCGCCTTGGCGCTAACATTTGACATTGAAAAAATCTTTCAATATTTAAACAAAGTGTGGTTTTTATTAATATTGTTTTACGTGTTGTAGTATGAGAGTAGATAAAGTAGTGTATGACACTGTACATAACTTGGTCTTATAACACTCGTGTGATACTATAAAACACACTCGCCTGCCGTTCGTTTTTTTTAAAACACTCGTGTTATACTATAATGACATCAGGCGATTAGAAACAACAATGATAGTTCTGTAATAATAGCGCCATCTTTTGAGCTGAGCTAGAACTGTATTATTACTGAAGTTTCTTTACTCTTCCATCTCAATCTAACATTATAATAAACGGGAGCCTCTCAACTTTGTAAATATGTAGCTTTAAAAAATATTCCAGTATGTAAAATAAATTATAGAATATTTAATTCTTATTGATCAACTATTTTAATCCATAATATATGCAGAATTCCATAGTATAAGTATATTGTAAATAAAGCCTTTTAATTTTAAGTAGTAGTATAATCTGTATAAATTCATATCTGGTATGTAATGGTTTAATTTTCGATTTCTTGATTATTTTTCTTCCGAATATACTTAAAGTTTCCTAAGTCATAGATCTTTAACCACGGATGCCTAAAGACAAAAAACGAAGTTTCTCATGATATTCATTTATGTTATGTACTGTATAAATAAATGTAACTAAAAGACAAAGTTTAAGTAGATTATTGCTTGTTGTTTAAAAAAATTGTATTTTCATAGTATATTTTTATGACAACCAATGTGTATTTACATGCCTGCCTGCATTTACATGCCTACACTGCCTAAATAATTGTTGGAAAATTGCGCACGTCGTTGCCCTCTATCAATAGGTAATATACTATTTAGTTTAAAAATATTGTCATATTGTGTATTTGTAGCTCAACGTTGTTTTTTTATCTTTATAACGGCTAGAACAATTTTCATGAAAATCAGCACAGAGGGATTTTTTAAATCATTCTCTTTCTTTCTAAAAATCTTTTTAAAGAAAAGATCGCTTTATCCCTGTTTTTGGGCACTAAAAAACTGCTATATTTATACTGTAATTTTATGAGAGAGCAAGGGATAATTACGCTATAATTAAGTCATGATACCTCAATTGGGTAACGGGCGGTCTCAAATTCTGAATACAAGGATTCGATTACAAATAAAATATGATTATTATCAAATTTTTCATTGGATTTTTAATGTAGTTAAAAAAAAAATGAGCAAGGCTCGATATGTAATAAGTTAATGTTAATAGGTAATAATAGTTATCTATCTTTAAACCGGCAAACAAATTTTGCTTTAAATACAGCTTTGCAAATATGTAAAAACAACCTTAAAAAATCTTTGTTTTTTGTTACTTTATTTACTTATTTATTAAAAAATGTTATCTAATAATTGTGATATGTTTAGTCCCTTAATTATTTTGTAAAATATATTTACATGAAACAAGATATTATTTTATTTATCCAATTCTTATATAATTGACGTAGTTCAGGACCGATGAGTAACGAATATAAAAAAACCGAAACAAAAAGTTTTTCGCTCGCTCAAGAACACTGATTCTTTGTAGTCCTCAAGGTTGTTGTTGAAAAAGGTGTTACTCTCTCCAATTGTCCTAAGATTTAGTTTCATTGAGGAAAAAATATTCCTTTAAATTATTTAGACTGATATGTTAATAAATTAAGATGCTATACAATGTGTCAATACCTACTTTATACCTAACGTGTAAAGAAAAGATGATTATGTGTAATTACGCTAATAATCGTAATTAAGAAATTAAAGACAGAGTCTTCTCTGTCTACTCTGTCTAATCTATTCTAATAGACAGTAAAAAATAGAAAAAAAATACATATATATAACATTTATAGAAAGATTAAGGACCTTCAAAGAAACTTAGAATATAAGATACGTACCTATAATTAAGCCAATAATTCGTAACGCCGCCTTATAAAATTAAATTGCAATAATGCATAACGTATTCATGACTACATGTTATATTACGTTACATATGAAAACGTTACAAAATATGTATAATTCGTCTGTAGAATATCACTTTGATCTAAACTTTTTATTTATTTGATTAAACTTAACTTTATTTGAGAGTAGAAAAGCAGTGTTACTATCTTAATATAGATTAAAAATAGCAGTTCCCCAAATTTCATGATAAACTTACAAACATTGAATAACTTTTTTATTTATATACTTAGAATTAATTCTATTTAAATTTTTTCATTATTAGTTCCTTTATTTTCAGTCTTCTTCTTTCTTTATTTATTGTCAACTCGCAACTAGCAAGTGGCTCCGCCTGCGTGGTAATATTACCGTAATAGTATTTTACACGCAAGGAAAGCTTTAAATTTTGCCCTTTTAGTAATATTTTTTTATTGCTGCTCCTCTGCTAGTCGTCTTAGCGTGATGTTATATAGCCTATAGCCTTCCTCGATAAATGGGCTATCTTACACTCAAAGTATTTTTTAAATCGCTCAAGTAGTTTCTGAGATTAGCGCGTTAAAACAATCTAAAAAAACTCTTCAGCTTTATATATTAGTTATAGAGTATAGATATTCCTTCATAAACGTAATAAATAAGTAGATTTGTAAACTTATTTCTACTCAAATTATCTGGCTGTCCGCAGTGATTATTGACATTTAATAATAAAAAATACAATGCTTCTATGAACAGGGACAAAAGGGAAAATTCAAACATCATATAAATGATATTATGCACATTCATTTATTCGTAAGTTTATTGCTAAAATAGGTTGTCAAAATTTAACAATAATAAAATCTATAATTTCTGCGTTATTTCATATAGTAAAAATTAATATGGCCACATCAAAAGATTTCAGGTACATACACAATAAAATCATCATAATAAATATTTCTGATTTCCTACAAGTAATAATAATTTATCTCCGTAATTTCTAATAGTCTTTGTATTAAATAGACTCTCAAAAGCCGAAACGTATATAAATTCTCCTGTCGAAAGTCTAGGTTGTCATGAGGTTGTAAATATAAAAATAGATAATTGTATTTACTCCGTAAAATATAAGGAGCTTTAGATACTTTATTCAGTACTCAGATGTTCTGATACAGAATGTAGTAGGTAGGTATTGTTTGAAGATCAAGTGACACCTATAGAGGTTAGTTTAACAGTATATAAAACTTCATAAAAACCTAACAAATACTAGATCTTGTCATATTACTTATTTTAATGTAACATTATAATATTTTTATTATCTATTTTCCTAGTTATGTGAATAAAATATTGCTAACTAGGTGATTTTTCGATACAAGAGACATATATACAATGACTTATAGTTTCTTAATAAAATTGTATTAAAATATTAATATCATTCAGAATTTATCTCTCATTCTATTTACAAAGGAACAGAGAGGACACGCGCGCCTCATTCTTGGCACTCTCCTCGGTACCCACTATTGCTTTTTTATTGTCCATAGGGACCTGTACTATAAAATAATAGTACAAAATTCGATAAACTTAGAATTCTTTACGGCAAATGGCACTCTAAACGAGTGGATTCACTCGTATCTATCTACACTACGACTATTCTATTTGTATATCACAAAACGTTTTACAATCAAGCCTCAATGATTTAGGACTCCTCGTTCAATCGCCAACGAATTGCTCGGAGCTGCAGTTGGAACAGGTGTAGGAATGTGACAAGCAACGGGCGCTTCGCGAGCCACTTTGCACGTACACAGCCGGATTGAAACCTGCCGGATTTTTCCATATAGATCACTCGCCACCTACGAAAACTTTAACGCTTCAGTTACCGCGTATATGCTGCTGTTTCAGTAGAACGATGGATGCCAGTCCATGGAAGGATGAAGTGAACCTGGCGAGGTTTGTCCTGAAATAGCATTGCCAAGCGCTAAACAATCGAAACAGTAGTTGGCTCCGTTATTATTGTCCCAGAATTGCTGTCCTTTACATTGGAATCTAACTGCAATTTCCATTCTTTGTCCTGATGAAATACACGGTGCATATAAAATAAACTGAAAACGGTCTGAGTATCCATCGCATGAACCTTGTACGTATGTCGTTTGTAAATCCGTGTACGTCTTCCATCTATTCATTGTGTAACGTATGTGTACAGTTTTATGAAAATCTAGATTTCGTACTCTGACAGACCCACAGATGGTGACATGAACACCATCGCAAACGCGCGAACTCTCTAAACAAACGTTTTGTTTTTCAAGCTTGTCTACTACATCGCGAGGAAGTTGGAATAAAGGAACCAGAGTTAAAGCACCGAGTCGAGGAGATGGCCTAGTTGGTGGAGAACTTTGTACATCACAACCGGTAAGATCATCATAAGCAGATTTAGGAATAACTGGTATTTCATCCATAAAAGTTTTCACATCTGCCAAGTCTAATCCTAGTACATCCGCGAAACGAACTATCTTCTTTCTACCTGGCGTTCCAGGCGGAGTTTTTCCAGTTTTCAAGGATGAACATCTACGTACGCGCTGGGGTTTATCATCTTCTCCTTCATCTTCAGTTTTCGTTTCAGCACTAAGCAAATTTGGGTCGATCTCAGGCGTAGGTTCGTTTTCGACAGGAACTTCTTTCGTAACCAATTCTATTAATTCATTGCTTATTGTTACATCTTTGTCGTTACATTCACTCTCGTTGTCTATACTATTAAATGAGACTTCTTCTTCGTTAAGAGTTTCACTATCAGTAATTGACAAAATTTCTATAGCCTCTGTTATACCATTATGCAAAATGTTTTCAATCTGAGGTACATCATCAATACCATCGGAGGGATCACTTTTCGCTGATTCGAATTCCGAGTCGCTATCTAATGTCGAACTTAATTGAGAAATAAGACTCAACCGATCAGTAGATATAGGCTGTACTGTATAATCAGTTTCATCGTAACTATTTTGTCGGGCACACCCTTCAAATGTAATGGGAGAATACAGTGGCTTATGATCTATGTGACCATTTTCCTTCGGAGCCGGTTGTATTTTAATTGGCGTTTCTGTATAAAAGGCTGTGGAAAATTTAAAACCATTTTTCCCTTTGTCGGGTTGCTTTAACATTAATTTATTTTGTTCTTTGTGTTCGACGTCAGAATCGACATCGTAGAAAGGCGGATCTGTGTCTTCGACTGGTCTCTCTGGAAAAGGCGTATCGAATTCATTGACTGGACTGGACGGACTTCCGCATTCGAGTTCAAAGTCGTAGAACGTATCAATGTCTCGTTGCGAATGTGTTGAGCTAGTAGGTCGTTGCGTAGGATGATTTTCGCGCGTTAGCCAGCTGTTTTCGCATTCGTCTTCATGTGTTGTGCCGAGGTTCCGTAGACGTGAATGCAAATCCCGGGCGAAGGCCGCGGCACGACCTCGGCAAGACATCGGCAAGAGCGACGTCAGTCCGCACTGGGGCCCGGTGCGATCACCGCTCATCTGCGTCTGTAACAAAAAAATAGTTTAGATTAATTAAACTAATAAAAAATATTTTTAAGTATTGTAAAAACGCTTGTAAAAAGAAATAACTCCTCAGACGGTCAAGAGGCTTTTTTATCTAAGCAGTGATTCAAAAGAAATATCTTCTGAGTTTAATACAATGCTAAATTGCTAAATATTGCAATAAAAAATATAATGCTATTTATTGCAGTTTTCTTCACATTGCTTAAAAAAATATATAATAATTGGAAATATCATTTAAACACAGCAGTTGTATGAAGAATACAAGACTAAAGCTATAGCAGACTTTATTAATTATTAACTTTCGGCGGCAAAAATATAAATCCGTAGAATAATGATACCTTTTCTATTATAAATTTTTGTGGTCTTTTAGATTAATAGAAAAAGTAACTATCTAAAAAGTCTATATGTATTTCTAATTTACTAAAAAAATATAACTTGAACGTATAGTTGTTGAATACAATTAGGTCGTCTATTATGACATGAAAACTGAATGTCAAGTGTGAACGACCTCGCTAAGATAACAGCTTGACTGTGATGAGCACGCGTTACACAAGATAACAGATGGTATATGAAAAAAAATTAAGATAATATGCGCAATGACACATTTACTTGTTTTTATCACAAAAAATGAATGAATGAGAGAATGAAGAATTTTATCATAACTGAAGATTTTACAACAAATTTAGAACTTACAACTTTAGAACAATTTAGAACTTACTAACAATAGAGAACTTACAACAAATATATAAGACTAGTGGTATCTTATATGTTATAGCCTAAGAACCGCCATCTCACACTTTATACCTTAACCAAATGAAATCGGTATTTTACATATCTTGAGTACAGTTTATCTCCCAAAGCCACGATGATCCAAATTCCATAATGTACCATCGTTATTACCTGTATTAGGAGCATGCGCTGACAAACTTTCAGCTCTTATAAAATGACGAAGGTCCTACATTTTCGTTCTATTTCCCCAGTGTATGCTACTTTAACTAGGTACGGCAAATTTCATCATCATAATATCAATATAAAACGAAACTGGATATAAATGTGGGGATATGAAATTACTTTGATATTAAACATTATTTTATTAAAGGCATTCGAAGAGCTTAAGAATCTGGACTGGAATATTTTGTGAGTTACTCAAAAGCAAAGTTAGAAAAATGAATTTATAATAGCTCAGCTGTATAGATGTTAATTGCAATATTTTTTAGTTATTTATTTTTATTTACACTTATAATTTGAATTAATCTTTCATCTTTCTTTAAGAGATAATTTTTAAAAAAATACCATAAAATCTTACCAACGCGAATCTTCTTTATATTTCACCTAATTTACGGATGGTAAAGTTGCCTAATTGATTACAATTAGGCATTAGTCCCTGACCCTTTTGTTAAGCACTTTTATTAGATCATTAAGTAAATCAACTATAATGAAAGACAAAAAAATTTCATTATATTTTGCTAACATTTGTTACAAATTGGTCATTTCGATTCAAAACAAGGTCATCCGAAATGTAGAAAATATGTACGAATATATTATATTAAAACTACCGTAAAGAAACTAATAAATGATGATATTGGGGTATCATAGTTTTAAATTTGTCTTGGATTTATCAGACACCTCATCATCTACCTAAATATATTCTCCTCTCTCTCTCTCTTATATTTATCTATTATATATGGCAGATAGAGACTAGCTTCTGATAAATGACAACAGATATACAACTTACTTCCTCCTGCCCTTGTTCCACTCTAAGTGGACAACAAGTAAACATGTTGTCACATAATTTGGCTACATATTTTACGACCGGCCGCCTGCCTGACGTAAACTAACCTTAGTCGCGTTTTACGATACCTCGGTAAGAAATGAGCGTTGTCTATTCTACTCAGCCGGATATATTATAAACATGATGTCACATAATTTGGCTACGTATTTTACGACCGGCCGCCTGCCTGACGACAAATTACCTTAGTCGTATTTGACGACACCTCGGTAAGAAATGAGGGTGGTCTATTGTACTTGGCCGGATACCACACGGCTAGACGATATAGAACATTTATTTGAAATGGATAGTGGCTATAAAGAGCACTTGCATTTTACTAGCACTACTACTTTGATTTAAAAGTTCTTGAAGGAAAAACAAAAATATACATCACCTTCAAAATGTACTTCTACAACCAGCGTTTCATTGTCACAAACGTTTTATTGCTGTCACTGAATTGCTCCTAATTGAACGAAGTACGCAATTGTTTTGTTACAATCAAATATTCTGTTTAGGCGATTATTGTTAACAGAGTTTTCTGACCCAAGCTCAACGATCTAATGATCAAGAATTCAATTGATCTTTTGATCTTTCATATCAGTGCAATCCCATTCGGATCTTTTACAGAAATTTCGATTGGATTTATATAAAACTAGCTTTTACCCGCGACTTCACGCGTGAACTGTTATCGCGTCATAGGTGGATAATATTGGCCCTTTTTAGTGTCATCCATTCCTGTACATTTAACAGAATTCCTATAGCTCATATGTTATACCGGTGAATATTTGTGCAAAATTTCATCGATATTCGTTCAGCGGATTAGCCGTGAAAGAGTAACAAACATTCGCATTTATAATATTAGTAGGATTTCGATGGACGCAAAATGTAAAGTTTCGAGTTTGTATTTCAAAAATTCACAAACAGGTTACTTTAATCTGAGACCATGTTGACCATGAGACGAAACTTAACATTAGGTAAAACTTACGTAATTTGTCAAATTTCATAGATTTATATGACGTGTTAACCATTACATAAAAATCCTGACTAAAGATCATGCGATGCATAGTACAGGACGACCGTATAGGACAACCGCTTAACTCAGGCCTCTCCTGCGGGGTACAAGGGCGTCGAAGTTGGACGAGAACAGTGACTAGTGGGTAGGTGGATGGATGCCCTCTTTTCGTTTTTTTTTTCAAAGAATTCACCGCTGGAAAACTGCGAATTTCATGAGGTCGTATGATCACCTACTCAGGGATATGTAATAGTTATTTCAACTCCTCCAAAATTGACTTGGTAAATAATAAACAAGTAAATAAAGTCTTGCTTTACTATGTCAGCTTATTTTGGAGAATTCAACATCAAGTGCATCGAAGACCTTAATGTCTAAATAGGGCGCTATTAAACGCGATGCAGTGACGTTTGTCCGCCCACGGCCATACGTCACATGATCTCGTTTGGCAGCCAAAAGAAACAGAGACGCACAGAGGCGTCACAGAAATAACTGATAGCTGAGGCATCTGCCGCATTTATGGGCTGGACTTCCTGCGGATATAGATTCGCAATTTTCTTAAAGAAAACAGTTTCGGTAAATATTTTGACAGCTGCGCAATATATACAGAAATCTTTATATGAGCTAAACTTGTATAAATATGTATATATCTATATCTGAATTTCGGAAATGGCTCCAACGATTTTCATTAAATTCAGTATTCAGGGGATTTAGGGGTTAATCAATCGAATAAGGTTTTATTTTAGGTATTGAAATATAAATAGAGTACAAAGTTTAATTTTGCTGTCATTTGTAAAGTTGTAATAGCTCAGTTGGAAATGAGCGGGAATAAAGAAGTGAAAATACCCTGGATCAAGTCCCATATATTACCAGCCTTTTCTTTTTTTAATTGCATTTTTGTATCTTTAAAAAAAATACTGAGCAAGGCACTATTACTAACACACGCTATAGTTTGATTGACGTAAAGCACAAAATGGTTCAAAATATGAACATTTTGAGTTTAAGTATATTGAGTATAATAAATATATCAGTATAAATATAAAAAAATACTTATACTGATAAAAGACTGACCGCCAAGTTCTTGTTGGTCCTTCTCGGTAAGAGCAACATTCCAAACCAATTGTAGCTTTATTAATCATATTGAACCTTGACAATTCAAGAGTGTTTGAAAGAGCTAATTTGAATAATACTTATACTAATAATACTTTGATTTGATTTGAGATACTATACGAGCGAGTATATACAAAAATATGAAAACTCACTAGAATCTACGTTAACAAACCGTAATAGGATCAATAATCTATTGCATTTTGATTATGCAGCGCACAACTGAATTAGCACTATACTTAAAAAATAGTTCTCAGTAGTCTTCGAGATAGATGTCAGCGAATAAGAATCTAAGCTTATGATGAAGTAAAGAATATTACCAATTTCCATAAAAGAAAACATATTAACATTTGATAATTAACACTCCGCTATATTTAGCATAGTTTAAGATGCCTAAAGAACAGTCCGACTATAATCCTCCATAGCGCGTCGCTTTAAGCCGAGGTTCGGCCTCACGGGAGGCACCCTTAAGGCGACGCTCCCAGGATGCTGCGGGCCTCTTTCGAGACCCGCTCTCCTAGCACTTCACCCCCGGCGATGCTTCTGCGCTCGCCCACTCTCCCGGTGACGCTGTCAAAGCCTTCATGGCTAACAGCCTTAGTTAGTGTCCGAAAAAAAAAAAAAAAAAAAAAAAAAAAAAAAAAAAAAAAAAAAAAAAAAAAAAAAAAATGCCTAAAGAGGATAACATCTTATGCATTCCAGAAGGCCCTTCAGATAAATTTAATACGATTTCAAGCGTTCATTGGCTTACTATACAATACTGCGGGTCACCGCTCTGAACCACTCCGTATCATTATAAATAGGCATGTAATTTATTTTACTTTGTCCATATATTTTTAATAACATATTTGGCAGCTAAAGTATCAGACACAAAGAAGATATTATTTTTAAATTTCATTTAAATATGTAACTCATAAGTTGGCGTTTTATGTACACGAAACCGAAGCAATTTTTGTTAAATAAATAAATATAGTTCAATACTTATAGGGACTATACTATAGGGACGCTGAACTTCTAGATTTGACGTGAAAGGACTCTAAAAGAGCTATTTAAAGAATTGCTGATTGAAAAATTTATCACATTTGCCGTTTCTTTGACCGTTTCGATCTAGTTCTTGAGAACAATTGAAGAGTTGTAAGTCCAAAAGCTTAAAGTGCCATAAATTAATTTAAAGATACGATGTAGGTATGTGCCAAGCAACAATATCCAAATATATCCAAGTGTATTGAAAACATTTTCACTTCGATCCTTTAAAATTACAACCCTAATAAGAAATCCACATACATATTCGGATTTGAGACATGCTCTGATAAGTTCATTTTAATCAACCGATGTCTCAATTTGATAGTCCCTATCTCTCAAGGGCAAGCAAGTATCGAAAGCGCTGGTTTGCCATCATGAGCTTTGATATGTGAGCCAATAAACCTCGCAAGCCAATCAAGATTAAATTAAGTTGTAGACACAAACTCCAGGAATTTACATTAAGACAACGTTAGTGAGAAATAACTCAATAATAATAAATTTATTTTGCTATGAAAAAGCTGTGTTCTAGTCACTTTTTATTATTATCATAGATACTCTTTTCGTTCTAAACAACCTTTAAAAAAAACGATTTTTAAATTTTATTCATGTATTCATTGGCTGCATTTAATATTGCAACGCTATCTAAATACAGATTAAGGCATGGATCTATTATCGGTACTGAGATAAGATATTTGTTGCTTACAAAAACGGCATGTAGATAAAATTCAAAACAGTTGCATTAGTCATCATAGCATATACTCGTATTAATTTTTCAAACTATCGAGACTCATTCATCATCATTGCCTACTCTTATACCATTCTCTCTTATCTTTCAACTCCTTTGTTACTCCTTTTACAAGCATATCATTCTTCACACAATCCATCTTTCTTTTTTGTCGGCCTTTCACTACTTATATATCCATCCATATTCATATTTAAAACTCTTTTGATGACATGATTTCTATCCCTTTATCCATTAAGTTTGAAACCGTCATAAGCTTATTTTTTCTCAGCCTAGTTGTGTGTAGATAATTAAATTAATTTTGTTTAAATTTATGATAATCAAATTCACTTAATATTCATATATGGTTTTCCGTAAAGTACATGAATAACTTAAGCACATACATTTTTATATAATAGTTATGTCGATAACAATAAATCAGGCATATTAAATTATTGCCTTTAAGTAAATATTAAAAAAAATCAGAATGTGTCTTAAATCTAACATAATATAGGTATAAACTTTTTTTGGCATCAGACTATAAAATAACCGGTTAGATATAATATAGAGGCAATGAACAGGACTAAGTACCATTCCTTATTAACCTATAAATATTTGGGCACCATGTAAAATTAAATATTCTTAGATTATTTATTTATACTCGGATACTAGTCGAAAATTTGTTTTACGTGGAACAAGTTCTCTAATCATTGTTAATCAATCAATCAAATCTAATGAAACCCTAAATTTTCATGACCAATTTGGTAATTTTACATTTTTTTACCTTTTACTAATGCGATATCGTCTAAAGTAAATATAAAAGTACAGTGTTAACATTAGTAACCGATAAAAATGACATCATATAAAAACACACTTCGTTTGTAAACAGTACATCGAAGGTGAAATTGATTGTAAACAGTGAGTTAGGTTATTTGATAGCCTCTGAGGCAATAATAAACAGAGCAATGTTAACTATCAACAAATACAAGGTAAAAAATATACTGCAACAGTGATAAGAAGGCCCAGAGAAACTTTATTTTTACATGATAATGCTTATCATTTAAGCTAATTCTTTAATAACATAAATATTTTTACAAAAAATTCCTCAATCAATACACGTTATTTATTATATGACAAAATTACGAAAAAGATATATACGAAATTTGAGAAATAAAGGCAGGAATAAATAAACATCAAATGTCAGCAACCCTAATGATGAAACCAAATTACAGTTAAATCGGTCAACAGACACGTGGTAAAATACTTTAATGCAAGATTTCAAACCAGCGCGGTGTCCTTTGGGATTTACCTTTAAAAACTTTTGCCCTTATTAAAAAATCATATTCAGTCCTGCGAACAATGATTAAATTAAATTAAAAATAAATTTCGCCTATATATAGACCACAAGGCAAATAGATGCTTTGATCAATTTCGGTAGATGTACTTCATCCAACGCGTTTAATCTTAAACGATTTTACATAACGTTTAGAAACTATACCATAAAATAAAAAATACAGACTTTTACGTTAAGTTAGAAAGACAAGAGATTAGAAAGAAGACTAGGATGGTGTGGACGGAGGGATGAATATCATGTGATCAAACGAGTGTTAAATATGAATGTGGATGGATATATGATAGAGGGAGGCCTGAAAAGAGATGGTTGAATTGTGAAGTATGACATGCATATTAAAGTAGGTAGTATAAAGGAGTAGCGCCAGAGTTGACGAATGATAGGAGAGAATGGAAGAGAAAAACATGTTGTGCTTCACTTATGAGTGAGATAAGGGCAGGAGAAAGAAGAGAGAATTTTAATTTCATTCAAAAACAAAACGACAAAATTACATAAAATGTGTTTATATTAACCACATTTCTTTATTAAACAAATTTCAACTTTATTCTACTGATAAAACCATTACAATATAATATAATTAAGTATCGCGGCATCTTTTCAAGTATTTCAAGCGCTCTTACGAGAAAGTAGTTGCCTATCATTTAATCTTGGCGGCATTTTACGATTTTGATAAGAACTATTATAGCATCAAACTGACGTTGTTGACAGACGACAGCACAATAGCAAAATAGAATTAGATAATAAATCGATTGTAAACATTAGACATTAAGAAGCTCAATGAAGAATGTCGATAACGCGATCATTGAACTCCGTGATAAGACAACGGCGGTACTGATATTGGCAAATTTATTGTAACCGGCAAGGAGGCTTATTTGTTTATAAAACGATGACAAGCACCTAAACTGTACTGGAGTGAAGGTTGAAAGAGATAAACTTTAACCCCGTTATTTATAAAAATAAGCACTTAAATGACTTTTATAGGTTAAGCGGTGGACCGCTACTTGCCTACTCTTACTTTTTTAAATAAATCATAACTTGTCTTACTGAAAGTTATGATTTATTTAAATAATCTGGCAAACCCTGCTACGATTTTCTGTCTATTTTTTAATTCCTCTCTTATAATTTTTTGGCGTCCGTAAATTTAAAAACCTTCTAGGGCCTAAAAAATGTTATGTTTAAAAATGAGATTTTTTGTAGAAAATAACTTTTTGTTAATCACTCGTCAACAGGCAAGTGTATATTTATACATTGAATAATGTTATTTCTAAAAATATCAGCAATTTTTAACTACTAGAGGAACTTAGAAGTACTATTAGACCGATTTGAAATATTCTTTCAGTGTAAGATAGTCCATTTATAAAGGAAGGCTAGATATATTAAATCTCGCTAAGATGAATAGGAGAGGAGTAGCAAAAAAAAATTTACAAAAACGGAAAAATTTAAAGCTTTCCTAGCGTGCGCTGAGTAAACGGTAATAGTTATTCAAAAATCATGTATCACAAAATTGTTCCCCTCTTAAAGTTGTTAATAAAATTTCGCGACACCATATGTCTAGCATTTAAGGTAAACCCACTTTAACCATTTTTGTGGTTATCAAAATACTATATTACGGTTAATAATACGCTATAATCCTCCCACGTGGGCGGGACCGCTGGCGATTGCTAGTGTTAAAATATACATAAAAGCTATGAGTTAAAAAAGTATAGCAAATTTATGAGCCTTTCAGAAACATTTATTACAATTGACTGTAACTGTTTATAAAGATTATTGTCAAAAGTGAATAAAACATAAGCCGAGCGTAGGATGTGACTGTCTACACCGCTGGGAATGTTTCGGGCGTCACGTAGTTACTTTTGACGTCACAGAAGTGATGAATGAAATAAAAATACATAACATTTCCTGACGTCATAACTAAAGGCATCGAAGCAAAGACCCGAATATGGTCGTCACATTTCTAAAATTACGTTGTTAATAATGCTTAGTATTTACTTACAGCTTATTAGTATAATTATACTAGATAAGAACATCGCTGTGTGGTATCTGGCTGGATAGAATAGTTCACCCTCATTTCTTACCAAGGTGTCGTAAAAGGCGACTACCTAAGGTAAGATGACCCACCTTGTGGTATCGTACTGAGTAGAATAGACTACCCTCTTTCTTACCGAGATGTTTTAAAAGGCGACTAAGGTGATTTGACCCGCTGTGTTGTATCCGGTTAAATAGAATAGACTACCCTCATTTCTTACCGAGGTGTCGAAAAAGCAATACGCCTAAGATAAGTTGACGTCAGACAGGCGGCCGGTCGTAAAAACGCAGCAAAACCACGTGACATCATGTATATAACATGTTGTGCCGACCCCACTTAGAGTGGGATAAGGGAAGGAAGATGATGAATAATCATAATAATAACATATAACGAATAGAATTTAATTAATGCAATATACGCACGAGTTTGTACTTTTGAACCCTTTTTACGGAAAACACGCCTCTAAAGTCATTTAAAAAATTAAAAACATTAGAAATATTTCTAATAAAATCAAACATCTCCTATAGCAAGGCAACTAACTATGAGGAAAAATGTTACATTGAAATAATGATATACCATTGATGCGACAAAAAAATCAATAAACTGTAAGCCACACTACGCTGGTGAGTGAAAAAGGAAAACTTAAATACTATCGCCATATATATTTGGAAGGAAAAAGGAACAAGGAGACGCCAGTGCCAAGCACGTGGTCGATTAGCTATTTCGGTTTCCATGAGACACGTTTGTATGCGTCTGTTGACTATTTTAAAACATATTCGTGTCTCGAAATAGTGTGAAAAGTGTTTCAGCGTTTGAAAGTCATGAAGTTATTGTATTTCTACTCTTCTTCGAATTCAACTGTAGAATTCCATCCATATACATTACGCAGTCCCCTAATTTTACTAATATTATAAATGCGAAATTTGTTAGTATAGATCAGTGATTCTCAACCTTTTTTTTTGTTGCGGCACATATTTAACGAATTCAAAATTTGGCGGCACACAAAGAAAAAGATATAAATTATTTACTTACTACAACACACTGCATAAATAGTTTATGACAAAAATTTTAAATATACTACAAAATAAACTAATATATACTACAATAACAACTAAACATTTATTAAGGGATTAATTACAAGCTAATAATAAAAATATTTTTCTTTTTAAATGATATAATTTAATAATATTAAAATTATTATATATTTGCAAAATTTGGTGGCACACTTTTGAAATTTGGCGGCACACCAAAGTGCCGCGGCACAGTGGTTGAGAATCACTGCTATAGATGTATGTTTGTTACTCTTACACGGCGAACAAGCAGAATAGAAGTAGAATAGAACACCCTCATTTCTTACCGAGGCGGGTCAACTTATATTAGTCGTCTTTTACGTCACCTCGGTAAGACATGAGGGTATTGATCTATTTTACTCAGCTGGATATCACACGCTACTTGATTATAACAAAATATGATTATTTTATAAAATGTATTTACATATATTCCCTTTTTAAAATATTCCTCACATAAAATTCACAAATATTTTTGGTATTTCTAAACGGCAAAACTCTTATTAAAAATAGATTTTGGCTTATGTTCAAGTTTTAGAAGATGATAATTAAAACATATTTGTATTGTTACATGAACGACATACCGCACATATAATACTCAAGGTGGCTTAGAAAAGTAGTTTCGCTTCATTTAGCGTAATTATAAAACAATGCTACTAATAGATTTAACAAAGTATTAAACTTGAAATGGAAAAATGCTTAGCAGATCTTGTATGTTTTTTTTTCAGTCCATAACCAACATAATTCTAGTACGCCGTGTGTTATCCGACTGAATAGAATAGTACCACACTCAATTCTTACTGAGGTGTCGTAAAAGGCGACTAAGGTAAGTCTACCCACCGTGTGGCATCCGGTTTAGTAAAATAGATCACCCTCTTTCTTACTGAGGTGTCGTAAAGTACAACTAATTTGACGTCAGGCAGGCGGCCGGTCGTAAAAACGCAGCCAAATCATGTGACAGCATGTTTATAACATGCTGTGCCGACCCCACTTAGAGCAGCATAAGGGCAGGAGGATGATGATGAACCAACATAATTTTAGTATTGACCTAAGAAATAACAAAATAATCTCAACAATAAACAATCAATATATAATCATATCGTTTTCATTCTCGCAAAAAGTTTGTACATAATATAAAATTCTATATATTTGTCTCATGTTAATTACGAATTGCTATTTATTATTCGAGTGGCGTCATTTTGAGATTACATTAATATCCATTCGGCGGTATTTATAAAGAAAAGGAATTTATTAAGTTACAAGGGATTCATATGCACAAAAGGTATTGTCATATTGAGGGGTGCATTTTTGTGCAAATCAACAATTTGGTAATCTAATACAGAAATACATTATTTATATATATTACATATAAATTTCGGAAACGGCTCCAATGATTTTCATGAAATTTTATATGTACTGGGCTTTCGGGGGTTGTAATTGAACTAGCTAGGTTTTATTTTAAAAAAAATTCTTCTTATCCCTGGCACTGAAAAACTGTTACAAAATTATTAGAAATAGAAATGTTTAATTTGGTATGATTTGCAAATTTGTAATAGCTTAGTTAGAAACAGGCGGACTAAAACAGTAAAAATCCCGGGAGCGAGTCCCAGATATCACCAACCTTTCTTTAATTTTTATTTTTTAATTGCGTTTTTTATATCTTTAAGAAAAATTACCAACCATGCTACCATACTTGGTCATCCAGGTACTAAAAATTAAGACGTTTTAGGTACGCTCATCTTAAGGAAGATTGTTCATATCCGATGTACATTTAGTCACATACTGTAAAGTCATACGTTTCCGTGATAAAAAATCACCAATTTAACGTGACACATATTTGATTTCCTAATTGATTTAAACGAGGCACCCTAAGGTCAAATGTATCGTAGATCGTTCCGATATTATAGCCCAAATAGATTTACACTCAGAAAATATACGGGGCCTTGGCATTGTGTGTAATGGGCTGAATTACAACTACACGCTAGACAAGAATGACCGCTATCTGCCCTCGTCGGTCGTCGATATTCTATAGACAGAATAGTAGACGTGTTGTTTAAAGTAATTTGTTCCAATAGTTTAGAAATATTTTTCTTTCACTTTAGGCACTTCAACGCGCTTGACAGATATTTCAAAATGGCTGCCCCCTGAGATTGATTCAGTACTCAACAACGTTATTTTAAAGTTATTTATTTTCTCTCAAACAATTTGAACAATTCCTGCGAGCGATATTTTTATATCCTTTATTGTGACAAAGATATTTAACACTTTGAGCGGGGCATATTTCGAATGTTTTTTGTACGGCACTACATTTTGTCATACAAAATAAATTACGACTAATGTTATTATTGAACAATATCATTATTGTATTATTGTTTAACGTTATTATTGAATATATTAACGAAAAAAGTTTTGCAGCCCAAAAATTGCAATGATGTAGCTTAAAGGAGTTGGTACAAGCTTCAGCCGATTATGCACGTTGTTTTAAAAAATGATTTTTTGCCGACGTATATAAACGTTGTGTCAATTATCGTTTATCAAGTTTGACGTGTAATAAAGTTGCTTCGCCAAAAGTTTAAACTACAGTAGACTATAAAAATTCAAGAAGATAATTATAAACCACCCTAAATAAAATCAATCTGGTACGATATTTCGTTGCTCTTACAAAATACTTAATATTGTACTTGGCTTTTGTAACTATGTAAATATCTGAATGACAACATAGTTGCAATGCCTACCGATGTTATCACATGTTTGTCTTATATGCCTTAATTAATATAATTAGTATAAAGTTATTATCACTCAAATCAAGGATATATAATGAATACAAATATCTATAATGTTAATATTATCATTATAGGCTTCGTAAATTATGACGTTGAAATTAAAAGTAAAAAAATATATAAAAACAAGTCCGCGAATTTTCCTACGATAAAATAATACTCACTAAGAACGAACGAACGAATATGAATCGAACATATAGAACTTACTCGAAGTGACTAGCCTATTACCACTTAATTATTCTATGTAGTTTGTCTATATTTAAATTGAAATTGTAGCAATAATAACTTGTAACCAAGAATAAATAAATTTTAAAATTGAAATAAAAAACAAACGATATATAAATTAGACTTTTTTATTCATTTAAATAGATTTTGATATATATTTATAAATTTGCCGTTAATATATTATAAGTAATGTTTGATTTTATAGGCAATATTTGTGTTTAATTTATTTATTTTTATTTCTTTATATCTTTTTATACATATAAAAAAGTAAAAGTTAAAATGTTTTTTCGAAAAATACTTAAAAAATACACTAATCTGTAAAGCAGTTTCTTTAATCTTTACACAATGCTAATGTAGCTTTTTTTACACGACACACAAACGAAAATAATACAAATACTAGTAAAAAAATGCATAAGCTAACAATGTAGCAAACAGGTCGACAATGCAGTTAGTTTATGCACAGTAATTCATTCTAGACTAGTAACGCATTGATGTAGATTACAAGTGGAAGTCGAACCGGCGTACGGACCGGTTTAAAGAAAACTTTTGCGCTTTCTACATAGATAGGTTTAGTACAGATTTCCTAAAAAGCATATATATAATGAACTAGCTTTTATCGGAGCCCGTGCGGACGTAGTCTTTATTGAAAAAAAACTTAGCTTAGGCACGACCGTACGGCATCTTGTGCTCCACCCTAGATTCCACATATGCCTTAAGAAATATTATCAAAATTGGATTTCATATTTACCTTTAATATTTAAATTAGTTAATCTTGTATTTATATATTTTTGTAGAACTTTGGAAACGGCTCCAACGATTATCATGAAAGTCACCATGGTTTTGGGGGAGAAAAATCGATCTAGCTGGGGTTTATTAAAAAAATGTTGTTTTATCCCTGTTTTCGGGCACTGAAAACACTGCTATAATTTTATGAGAAAGCAAAGGAAAATTACGCTGCCAATTGCATAATCATGATAGCTCAATTTGGTAACGGGCGTTCTTGGATTCTGAATACTAGGATCGATCCCAGATAAAATCTTTTTTTATATTGTAATTATTTTTTTTCTCAAAAAAAATCCGAGCTAGGGTCGATTACCCAGGTACTATATTTAATATGATTGGAGTATCATTATTATACATCATCATCATCTTCCTGCCCTTATCCCACTGTAAGTGGGGTCGGCACAATATGTTATAAACATGTTGTCACATGATTTGGCTGCGTTTTTACGACCGGCCGCCTGCATGACGTCAACTTACCTCAGTCGTATTTTACGACATCTCAGTAAAAAAGAGAGTGGTCTATTCTACTAAACCGGATACCACATGGTGGGTCAACTTACCTTAGTCGCCTTTTACGACACCTCGGTAAGATATGAGGTTGATCTATTCTACTCAGCCGGATACCACACGGCGGGTCGACTTACCTTACCTAATCGCCTTTTACCTCGGTAAGAAATGAGGATGGTACTATTCTATTCAGCCGGATACCACAGGGCGTTATCATTATAATACATATGAACTAAAAATTTATATAACAAATATACATATAAGAGTGCGATTTGCTTAAATTGTCTCCCAGATCACGTTATTTCAAAATTTGTTACATCAGTCATATCACCATAGAGTTATTATACTTAGAATAGGGGAGCCATAAGCAGGCCTTTAATTGAGAAATGACACTAAATAATGTGAGGAATGATGATACTCGTATACTTCATCTTTGTCTAATCACACATAAAAAAGAGAGACAGGTAGATCACCCTAGTTATCTTTCTCTTTAATTGTAATATGTAACATTTTAGGCTGGCCTCCCTTCTCTAAGTAATAACTCTATGCATATCACTCATCACATTCATGACGTATCATTGAAATACCTATGGGGAAACAAATTTGAATCGAGGAAAAAACATTACTAAGAATGACTTTGAAAATCTCATATCTTCTTACATTACAAGTCCAAAGTTATACATTACAGGATCATGAATCCATACGAATATTGGAAATCCAAAGTCTGTTGGTCTGTTACGCTTTCAAGGCAAATCCGATGGGGAAATATAGATAAAATTCATATTGGTATATTTTTCTTCGGACACATGATGAAAACAATATAGTACATTCGAAAATTAAAGTTACATCTCTCATGCATAAGCATAGGAAATGTGACTTTATTCTTCGGATTCAGCAATACATTTGGAATTATTTTACCAATAAAATCGCTTTTAGTGATTAAAATAGGATAGATTGATTAATAATGATGATTAATGATGATTAAGGATGATTATAATAGAATAGCAATATAATAGCACAATACAAATACAAAATGCTGATAAGTAAGACTAAATACTAAATACCTATAATAATAATCTCGAACCTTATAATAATTACCACTAAATACCTATAAAAATCTTAAACCTCAATAATAATTAATATAATAATAATAAATAACCGGAAGAGATCACTTTTAGGGATAATTCCGCCTTTGTACATGTGCTTTTTTACTTTTTCTTTCTCTATATGTATGTACTATAAAGAAAATGAATAAATAATATGCTTGTACAGTGGTGTGACACCAAAAAGGATGACCACCCAGCTTCAATTGAGGCATAGACACAAAACTGATTTTCAGAGGCCGCCGTATCCGCAGACAATATATTGGTGTTAATATATTAGTTACAATATTAAATCAATAGAAAGTCTTCCAAAATACACGGTTAAACACAAGGTTTTAAATATGAATTTATTAAAGGAAACTGACCGCAGAGGTTTAAACACGTGATGTCTTGGCACGGATCCATATGTTTTGTCGTTATAACCAGTTCAAACAAGTGGATTTTCGTATCATTATACAGCATGAAAATATAAATCCAGTCTATACTAAATCTTACGTTTTAAATGTCTACATTTACAAAAGAATCTGAAAACACTATTCTAATATTATCTACAGAAAAACAAATTCATATTCTATAGCTCCAAGACGTTTTCAATCATGTTTCTGTGACAAATAGTTACAATTTAAAACGGTATGCAGTATAAAAAACAATACACAAGTTCTAATTTATACACATATAAAGGTTGTTGGCAGTTATTAGTGATCTAGAATGTCACATTCGAGACCTTCCTATAGTCACCTTGTAATTATATACTAATAAGCAAGCGTTCCTGATTTAATTTTAAAATGTTTTCAAATAAATTATATTATACTATAATGCTCTCCAGGGTTCAGAACAACCAATGAGTTAACCAATAACTAATTAAAAAATGCAATACGGTATTTATTGATATAGAGCAAACCTGCATATATCTAGAACATTCTGGTATTAAGGTGGATTAGTGGGTTACATATACTCGTATATGTAACCTACCAATGATCCCACCTAATACCTGTCCGTAATTGTAAATGCTATTGCAAAGTACCCACTTTTCGAGCTAATTAAGCTAGTGTTAGAGACTAGTGTCTAAAATACAGGCTCAGCCTAGTTTAGATGCTAGTATTCAATTAGTTTATAGACTTAGGTGTTACTTTGCGAAAATCCATAATACAAAAGTAATAATAAAATTATTTTGCTATAATCCGCGGAATAAAAACTTTATCGCAGATTATAGCAAAAAAAAGATTATTACTTTTGAACTCGAGTATTATTTATTTTTGGTAAGCTAGATTTTAAGTGTATAGTTGAGTGTCAGAATGTTACATTTTTGGAATCAATAAAGATTTACTATTATTATTGTTAATATTAATTCAAATTGGTGCGGCGTGGTGAGTCCAAGCTTCAGTCCCTCTCTCCATAGTCAGAACAGAGGACTTTACTAAGGTGTTGGATAGTAACGGGTCATTACTTAACTAATACTAGGATGTTGAACAAGCACTCTCGGCTATTTTACATTAAATAAGAGGTGAGAGAATTTCGTTAAAACGTATATTAGAATTCCGCATTTGTTTTTCTTCCTTTATCCGTTTTGTCCTAAAAGGTTACCGGTTCCAGATATGGATTGGAAATTTCTTAAAATAAAAGTCATATGTGCGGTTGTGACCATTACTTAGATAGGAAAAAGAAATAAAAATATGAATAAATGAAGAAACAACATTAAAATGACAATCATTAAATAGCTGAAACAAATAGGAGCGACATTGGAGGTTATATCTTATCCGAAAACCTTCGTGCGGTGATAAAATGACCTCATATTTCCATAGACTATTGTATCTATGAGTAAAACTAATGAGAATAAAAAAAAATTAAATAGGTAGTAACCATGGACGTAGTATATACTGGACGGCGCCAAAAGGCGTTGCCGATCTTGCGTCTGTGTGTAAGCGATTTATCGTTTGTCTCTGTTCTTATCGCGAACTATACATAAGAGTGAAAGAGATTGTGATGAAGTTTGGCAACGTCGCTAAAAATGTGTCCAGTTGGTGACACCAAATGAGGCCATAACATTGAGTTTGTTGAAGATTATTTCTTGAAATCTAAAGCAAATACGAGTGTTACTGATATATTTTTTTTCAAAAAAAGTGGAATATGTCGTGTGCTGCCTTAACGTGTCTATCAAGAACAACGAAAGGAGGAGTTAAAAACACGGAATTACCATTTCATAAGTAAATCTTTGACTCTCATTTGCGTGCTAAATTAAAGCGTTTTATTCAGTTAAAGCGTTTCAGATTATAATGTATCAGTACAGTTTGATATTCTTTAGCCGGCACGAGTGTGGGATACTGATAAAACATAAAAATTAATCATTAAATATTCGATTGAATTGTGTTACCTACGTAGTGATGTACACACTAACGGATTATTATGTATCGATAAATATCAGTCAAAGTTATATTTACTAGCCAAGTTAATGAGAATTCTCTAATTTTAGATTATTTGCTTAGGTTTCCTAAATGCCCACATATAAGAGAACAGTGGATAAAAGCTGTCACCGGTCTCACGGATATGTAAATGTTGGGAATAATGTGGATGTTGATATTGTTCCATTGGCCACTGAAGCACTAACATTTATGTTAACATTTCATCTATATATAAAGCACCGAGTATGGGCTGCACCTTCGACTTTATTTTTAACGCTTCAAAGGATTCTTTGGTAAATCTAGGCTCACAGTCAATTGACTGATACCATTTTTGAGAACCACCCATCACAGTAAGATATGCAGTAAAGATGTGCATCGGATAATTCATGACATTATACTGCAGACTGTACACTCAGGAAATTATGTCAATCTATTCAAATATTTAAATCTATTCTGAACAGTAAACCAACTAGGTTGGTTACAACTGTATATTAACTTTACAGTACCTGAGCTAGGCTTCGATAATTATCGACGCCTAGTTTAGCTTATCGATAAGCTAAGTACTTCCCTAATCACGCACACTAATGCAGTTCTAAAAGTTCACACAAGCATAAAACGGACACACAAAATTAGCTAAGGTGGCATCCAGTGTATTCTTTATCCAAGGGTAGTAACCCTTTACTTCTTTCTTTACATCCTTGTGTTAAGATTCCCGCCCTCCGTGTAAACAAATATTTGGCAAATATTTTTTATGAGTAAAGTAGCGTCACGTTGCGGCATTCCATAATACAAAATAATTAATTAAATAAACAAATAAATTTATCTTATTTTTCAAAGAATCATACTTTTTTAACTACAATATCGTATAGTTTAAAAATTCAGGGCTTTTACTGAAATATTTATTTGCTTTAAAAGATTTGCCACAACCTATGAGTAAGAAGTATATGTGACATAAAATTTTGATGAAAAAATTAAAATAATCAATAAGAATTTTGATTTATCAGTATGACTTCAAAGTAATTTAAATTCTACCGCAATAGTAATTTAGAGGACATATTTCAATGAAGCAATTTGGAAAAGTAAATTTATGTTGCGTTTTTATTTATTTTCATATTTATATTGCTTAAACTATACAAGACTTTTTAACCATTTCTGCATATAATAAACAGTCACATAAAATTTTAAACAATATTTTCTTAAACAGAAACACAATACGTATTATGAAACAATAATCACGTACTTGTTTGTCGTCCGTACTCTCAACTAGGGTTGCCACCCGTACTATATTATATAGTATCGTACTATATTTTAGTCAATTGTACTATATATTATAGAAAAACAATATAGGACGAAAAATGCTATATTTTTATTGCTAATTCAACTGTCGCGCATAGTTTTAATGCAATTTCAATGAAAGGAACGCACCCGCAGCACTGCATAGGGAATGTTTGAACGAAACTCATTCATGTATTTACGGGGCTTAGTTAGTTAGTAACTCTAACTCCTTTGTCATTGTCCAGTGAAAAGTAATAATAAATAATCTTGGAAAAATAAATAATGATTAAAAATAGATGTATACTATTTTTTTTCCTGAAGTTTCTAAAAGTCCTATATTTTTTGATTAAAAAAAAATACTATTTTTCTTCAAAAAAAAGGTGGCAACCGTACTCTCAACATAACAATAATACACATACTTATATTAAACACCTTTAAAAGTCTACTTCAGGCATTCTAATTTATAAATTCCAATTACCGTGAGTAGTATTCATAGTTTATGTATAGAAACCGGTTATACTCACGTCTTATTTTATCGGGTTAGCTAGACTACTTTCGAGCCGGGACACTTCTTCATGAGCGTGTAAACAGCTCATCAGTCAACAGAGTGATTGATAAAAGATTGATATTACGTTCATCATTATTTTCCTGCCATAGCCTTTTCCTATGTGGGATCGGCACATCACGTTATACACATGTTGTCCATGATTTAGCTAGGTATTTTAGAACCAGCCGCCTGCCTGACGTCAGCTTACCTTAGGCGTCTTTTACGACACCTCGGTTAGAAATGAGGGTGGTATGTTCTACTCAGCCGGATACCACACGGCACTTATATATCCCTTAATTCTAAAAAGAAACTATATTGACAAATGCAGTTTTCTTTCAATTATTTGTAAATCATTTTATTGTAATAAAATAATTGGCACTCCTAAATCACATGGTTATGTTTCCTTGCATTTAGTTAAGTACCTAAATTTATGAAGTATAGTTACTTTTAAATTGAACAGCTATAACCTTATTTAAAACACAACACAAATCATACCTTCTGTAAGAAAACATTACCACAGTTGGACGTTATCAGAGTGTGCCCTCGTTTATGATAAGGAACTGGATCATTTTTATTAACACAAGCATCTGACACCCTTTCCATAATAGCCATCATAAAAGCTAAATAATTGGCAATTAATGTCCGATGTGAACGTGAGACGATATGCGATAATGACCAAATAACTTGTATGCATACGATAAAATAAAATAGCCCAGAAAACAAGAGGTCACCTTTCGTTATTGGGTCCGGTCATATAAAGATAATTTTTAGCGTATCTGCTAAAAATTGTTAGTACTTACAAGTTTGGAAAAGAGAGTAAAATAATAGCGGTACGAAAATAACTGGAAAGCGACAGCCTGCCTTTTAGTTCGCTAAACTAAAACTAAAAACTAAGAACTATGAAGAGACTGAAGCACTATTACAGAAAATAAAAATTTAATACTTATTTATAATTATTAGAAATTTTTTACTCACTTATAAACCTATTATATAACCACTTCAATCATATACCATAAAAATCATATAACACACACATACACACGCACACACCTATACACGCAACGAACACATTCATACACACACAAAATATTAGATATAAATATAAAGTATGTATTAATTAATAGTACTATGTAAAAACTTAGTGTTGTTAGTTAGTTATGAAGAGGGGGATCTTCTAACACATGCGTTTATATGCTCAAAAAGAGATCTCATTTATAACAATTTGTAAGAATGAACTATGCTTGTTAATGAAATAAAACATTTTTGATTTTGATTAAATCATCAGAAGAATAGAATTGATACAAACTATTTTAAGACTGAAATAAAGAAATGCTACCGGAATTGAACTCTCTCGATCTGGCCTAAAATTCACATTCTAATATGTTACGGGATGACTATCCTGCTAACGCTATGCTTGACTTTCGGATTTCACATTTTCCTGACTGTGTTTCCATCATCTAATTAAAATCACTTCATCAGGTCTTTAGTTTAGCTTTCGAATTCCTATATACTGTTATCCTACCTAACTATCCAGCATTTCTAAGGGCATGTACACATCTACATCCTGATTTGATTAACATGTCCATCATCATCTTCCTGCCCTTTTCCCACTCTAGTGGGGTCAGCACAACATGTAATAAACATGTTGTCCTATGATTTGGCTGCGTTTTTACGACCGGTCGCCTGCCTGACGTCAACTTACCAATGTCGTACTTTACGACACCTCGGTAAGAAGGAGGGTGGTCTATTCTACTAAACCGGATACCACACGGTGGGTCAACTTACCTTAGTCGCCTCTTACGACACCTCGGTAAGAATTGAGGGTGGTACTATTCTATTCAGCTGGATACCACACGGCGTTGATTAACATGTCCATATAGGACGCTAAATAGTAGCTTATATGTTCCGTGATGTCTATTAAAAAACACACCAATCTATTTAGCATTCGAACATACGAGTATACAATATTCTATACATATGTATGCGATACAATACATCGGGTTCCTGACGCTGTAATAAAAATAAGTCTAGTCTTGCTTTTAAACAAGACTATTTTATTCTTCCTCTTCTGACATAGACCGTTACATGTCATCTTAAATAATATACGATCAAACGAACTTCGTAAGTGAAGTTCGATCATTATTATATGAGTTGTTTCATTCGAAGATATAAATTAACCAGGTAGTCCTTTTATCGCACCAGGCAACATCGCTTTTCTTTTAGAGTATTTCCGGAAGAAGAAAAAAACAGCTATCCCCACTACAACCGAGGTTACTTTATTCGTGCGCTCAGTTCGAACCTCATTCTTTATAGTATGCAAAACTTAAGGGTTTTCTAGGGTGGGTGGGAATTTATATCTTCGAATGAAACAACTCATATAATAATGATCGAACTTCACTTACGAAGTTCGTTTGATCGTATATTATATTTCGTTGTTTCATTCTTCAGATATAAATTAACCAGGTAGATGTTTATAGACACTTTTAAGTTTTGCTGGTGTTTAAATAAAAACTCTCCTGTTCTAAACAAAATTTAATCTGTAGCATGAGAATAATTCGATAACCCAAATTAAAAACAATACGCTCGTCTGAGCCTATATTGTGTCCCAGAAGCAAGGACAGCGAGATCTAACGCTTGGCCGGGACAATGCGAGCCGCAAAGAATCGCAGCTCCCAGGGTATGCTGTGGGCACTGTCATTGCTTCTGTGACCTGTTATTATATAACAAACTATTATTAAAAATGAGAATTTCAGAGTTTAATATCTGCTTTAATAATGGGAACCAAGGCTGTGAAGACCAATATGGGAAAATTAAAATTCCCGTTGCTTGATCACTGATAATTTTTCCTAAACATTTCAACACTAAAGGAAAGGGTGGAAATGCATAAAAATAAAACTGTTTCCAACTTATGGTAAAAGCATCAACATTCTCAGCCTCTGGGTCTCGTTTCCACGACACGTATCGTTTGCATTTGGCATTTGTGCGAGAAGCGAAAAGATCTATTTGTGGCTGTCCAAATTTATCAATTATTTCATTAAAAACGGTATTAGTTAAACAAAATTCTATGTCAGGATTTTTCCGTCGCGATTCTTCATCTGCTTCTATATTATCCTTTGTATTTATGTAAGATGCAAACAAGAACAGATTGCGCTTCTCACACCATTCCCAAATCTGTCTTGATAATGAATTTAAATGAGGAAATTGTATTCCCCCAAAACGAATTATGTAACATATTGCGGTTGTATTATCGATACGTAGGAGGATAGTACAATTCGTTTTAGATTTAGCAAAACATTTTGAACCCAAAAATACTGCAAGTAATTCTAAATAATTAATATGAAATGCTTTCTCACTGTCTTTCCAATATCCATTTACCCTTTGACCGTTACAAAAAACTCCCCAACCTGTCCGTGACGCATCCGTAAATATTTCCAAATCATTATGTTTCCACCACAATAAATCTGGTAAAATTAAATCACAAAGTTTTATCTTTGCGTCATAGTTATAAGATTGTTTCAGAGCAATATATTTTTGTCTCTCAAACAATTTAGTGTATAACCAGCCGTATTTGACAGCGGGACAAGCTGCAGTCAAAACCCCAATGAATTTGGCGAAGTCGCGAATACTACATGTGGGCAGTTGCAAGTATTTATGAACTAATCGTGCTATGGTATTTCGTTTTTCAAAGGGCAAAGACATGGTCATATTAAAAGTATTAAAAATAAATCCTAAGTATTTACATTTTTGACGTGGCTGAATACTACTTTTTTGGTAATTTACCACAAAACCCAAACATTCAAGAACTTTAATAGTGGTTCTAACATTACGTAAACAATGATCATAGTCTATCCCAATACAAAATATGTCATCTAAATATATCACTGAAGTAAATCCTTTGTTTCTTAAATAGCCGATGACCTCCCTCATAACCTTTGTAAATATTCTTGGCGCCACTGATAAACCATAAGGCATACCCTGAAATTCATAGGTGTTTTCATGCGCGAGTTTTCTTCGAAATGAAATCTAAGATATTTGCGAAACTTTTTTGCCACGGGTAATAATAAATAAGATTCTTTTAAATCAATTGTTGCTAAATATTCATATTCAGTAACTAACTTTACTACCGTTCTATGGTCTTCCATTTTGAAATGCATTTTAGGAATAAATTCATTAAACGCATAAGATTTAGAATAAATCTTTTTGGCCATTTGGTTTTGGCGCTAAGAACACTTTTGAGATATGCAAGGTCTTTGCATTCAAAACATACTGCTATAGCTCCTAAATCCATTAATTTTTTGATTTCAACAAGCATACATTGTGCCGTTCACTGTTATCTAAATTTAAAACGGGGGGCGAAGTCTGCTTAACCCGCTTAGAAAATGGTATAGAAATTCCTTCACGAATCCATTTCAAAACTACTTGATTAGTTGATATTTTCAACCAACATTCGTAAAAATATTGTAAACGGCCGGCATGCAACTGTATTAGCGACGTGGTGGCGCTTGATAAGCACGTTTTGGGTAGTTGTAACGTCGATGCGAAGTTCCGTTGGTGGTCTGTGACTGACGCGTTGTCATCGTGGAGGTTCCCGCATGAGATGTTGCACGCCCCCCCCTGTTCGGTAAAAACCGAGGAGGGGCCGTCCAGTTTCCCTGTCGTAGCTTAGATGGTCCCGGCCTTGAATTTTCTACGTACTTTTTTATAGAGAGCCCTTGCTTCTCTATTGTTTTTGCTGCTTTAATCTTCTCTGGAAGGTTCTTCCCAAAAAGAGTTTCATCTCGATCGCTATCAATGATTTGTAACAAAGATTTATCTAAACTTGGTGTTAAAAGTTTAATTCTGCTTTCCGTGTTTTGATTATGTACGTCCGACAGCAGTCTTGTTGCTTCTGACAGTAATTTTATGGAATGAATTTTGTCGCCATCCGTGAGCAATAGAGTTATTGCCCTGTTAACAGCCGTTATCCCTGCTCCCAATTGCTGTTGCATAGTTTCCAATTTCTTATCTCTTAGTTTGAGGGATTCGGTGATAGCAGCCGATACTTCTGCATTCAGTATCGGGGCTTTAAGTAATTTGCAGTTTTTAGGTATTAAGTAGGTTTTCATCAATTTCTCTCTGTCGTCATTAGACAGACCTTTTCGCAGTATTGGGAGCCATCTTTCTGCTAAGCTTGTGTGAATCTCTTCACCATATTGTGAAATGTCATCAATAGAATCTCCGAGTGCTTGAAGATATTCAGGTGCTAGAATAGGTTGTGTTGGAGCGACATCTTGTTCCAAAGCGACCTCGGAGGATCCGACAACTGTGGAAGTATCTTCATTTGGCGTATTATTGTCGTCAACCTCTGCAACATACACTTTTGACTTGAATATAGTTTCTGACGTCTTGATTTTGACTCTCGGCCAACATTCAAGAACGTAATCCGTTGTTTAACTCTCGGTTAAACTCAGGAAAAAATAAAAAGATTCACTAAAGATCATTTGGATGTAGGTATATTTATAAAATTTTGCTCACCTGAATTATCGTCTGATGTGTCCGAGAAAATAATTCTTCGCCGCTTAGAACATAGTTTACTTTTTTCTTCTAAATCTTTGATTTTATTTTTATAGTAACGAATTTTTTCACTTTTACGTTTAGGCATTTTTACACTAACAAAAATATTAAACACTATTACCAGAGCGCGTGCGATGGTTGCCTCGCTTGACAAAAGAATGAGGTTCGAACTGAGCGCACGAATAAAGTAACCTCGGTTGTAGTGGGGATAGCTGTTTTTTTCTTCTTCCGGAAATACTCTAAAAGAAAAGCGATGTTGCCTGGTGCGATAAAAGGACTACCTGGTTAATTTATATCTGAAGAATGAAACAACGAAATATAATTGAAAATTGACAAGCAAAGTAGGAAAACTTACGTTATACAGATATAAAATGACTAATGTTATGATACATTTTGACAGTCATATTTTTAGATATAGTATCGTAATATGTTGTCATAACACCTGTTATCAAATCATTTTCAAATGAATTTGAAATGACGTGTACCTATTTTAATTTTTAAGGAAAGATATTAAAACTATCTCTGTGACAGCCGGACATGAATAGTTTTTCTTGTTATATTTGGCGGTTTTATCAAACGTGTGCTTAATTGAATCACATCATTAAGAAAAATCCATCTTCGTTTAAATGATGATAGCATTAAGAGACGCTAACCATATTAATTAAAATGTCATTCGAAGAAAATATTTGAATCCTATCTTTAATATAAAGAAACACAAATATATTTATGTAGCTAGCCAATGTGAGGTCAATGACAGTTTAATTTAAGATTTTAATATATGCTTTGAAATCAACTTCAATATTTGCATATGAATTTTGGAGTATTAGCAATTTATGTTAATAGTCCGCAAACTAAATTAAAGTGGTAAACATTTCTTTATTTTTATTGCCAATGGAAAAATCTGTTAAATTATTGGGTATGTGTAGCATCGAACCAAGTTAATAAGCATAATACTGAAATTTAAATATTATGACAATAAATTTTTTTTTCCAAGACTAAGATGAGATACTATAGCAAGAAAAAATATATATAAAACCCTTTTTGCCTTGTTATGTTATATTTTTGCCGTTAATTGTCAAGTCAGTGTAGCCTATTCGGGAAACAGGTGTTTGCGAGGAATGAAAATACCTAGGATCGAGCCCCACCTACCCTAATATGTTTTTCTTTTTTTTTAAGTTTCTTTTTTTTATTTTGTGTAAAATTACCGGTCAACCAGGTACTTAGATATTATAAACAAATACAGTTGCCTATTGCCACAGATAAAAAAGGAAAATCGAGTCCTAGCGAATAACCAGATGAAGCACTTCCAAATGATGGATTATCCAATATATAAGTAGTATGTATGTAGTATATATAGTATATTAACGTAGCCATTTTATCAATAAAAACAACAACAAAACTTTAAAAGATTTACGTTTCCACATATATAATTCTTATAATATAGAATTTAGAAGCACTTTTTTCCGTTCGTCTAATCGAGAACGAAAAAGACTATTTCTCGACTAACCTTTAAATCAAATATATTATTTATTTTAAAAAATATTAAAAACAGTACGGATAATTAAAACGAACTGAACAAATTATCTATATAACCAATATTATTTTAATACAATAATTAAGAATGTTGTAAGGAGATCGGATCCCCAGGGAAAACGAGAATGGCATAGCAAAATTCTTTGCATCTTGAACACATAATTACTTTACTAGGGTGGTCACGATCACTACGACCGGTATCTTCTAACTCCCCGAGCACCTGTTTTTATCTCATGATTATAGTGCGCCGTGACAAGAATTTACATGCAACGATGTGCTCAAGGAAAATTCTTCTGCGGTCACGATTATACAATTAAATACTGTCAATTTTTTATTACACATAATAATTTAAAGAATTAGGCACTACTTTGCAGACGTCCATAATGCAAAAGTATTTTTAATATTATTTGCTATAATCTGCTTTTATAGAAAACCTCTAATGGTAAGCCGTGTGGTATCCGGTTTAGTAGAATAGACCACCCTCTTCTTACCGAGGTGTCGTTAAAGGCGACTAAATGAAGTCGACCCGCCATGTGATATCCAGCTGAGTAAATTAGACCACCCTCATTTCTTACCGAGTTGTCGTAAAAGGCGACTAAGGTAAGTTGATCCACCGTGTGGTATCCGGTTTAGTAGAATAGACCACCCTCTTCTCGTAAACCGCATGCATTATAAAACAACACATCAAAGTGATTTTGTTGTAATCTATCTCTTCACGATACTGCGGTTACGGGGCGATGAGATTGTGGTAGTGAATATGTGTAGTACTACTAAAGAATGGCTAGTGTTGGCAGTGCTACGGTACACGAATAGCACACTACTTTTACCATTACATCGATTTTCTCTAATTCTCTTTTTGTTTTAATGTATAAATTAAAGATTATTCGTAATCTAAATTCTATAGATTAAAAGAGCCCTAGAAATAAGAAAACAGTGGGCTTGTCTTTTTAGAAAAGTCCATTATTTTATTTAGTATCCCATATTCATGTACGGGAAGTAATAAATCTTTATGAATTTTGTACACCTTTAAGATTTTTTTAAAAGAACATCTGTATTATATGTAAAATTGTGTCCATTCATTCTATAACTGTTTTTAAAATAAATTAAGATTTCTTTGAACTAAAGCGTCTATATATTACATTTAAGTTACAACTCTAATACCACAATAAATCACTGTTTTGCCTTACCACTACTCTAAAGTCGAGGCCACACTGGTGTCATATAATAAATAAAGAACTTAATAAATAAACAAAGGCTAAGTAATTAAAATATAAGGTTTCACAAAATAAGTTAAATAAAAAATTACCCTCATACTTCGATATAAATATCAATGACAAAATTTTACGGACAATTGAGGTAACAAAAAGAATATGATCAAAAAGGATGACAAAGATATTGGTATGATTTAACTCCAACATTGATTTCTCTTGAACATTGATTGACTTGAACATTGATTGAACAACATTGATTGATTCTCATTATGATACTATAACATTGATTTCACGATTATAGTTCAAAATATCAACAATTTATATATGCAGTACTTTTTAACGAACATAATAACTACCTAGATTTATAGGGTCATATACGAATGATTTTTTTATTTAATTACATATATATTTTATAACGTATATATAAACGTATAATACATATTTACGTATTATAGTTGTTTGGAAACAAAAATATTTAATACTACTACTATAAATTATTAATAGGTATCTTATAAATAATTTAAACAACTAAAGTTGTGACAAATTATTATTTCATATGAGAGGAAAAACGACCGCTTTTATTTCGGAATGAGATTTAATACTTTATGATGCTCAAGAGTCAATTGACAAATTACACACGTTTTGGGAATTCCCAAAAAACGCAGGACGACAACGACCGTTTTTTCCTACGAAAATCACTAGCAGGTAAGCCCAATTACTGTTTATTCCCTGTGTCATAAAATAAATATATATAAAGTATGATCAATTATAAATATGAATCGAGCACGTTTCTAAAAAGTCACATAACTATGCTAACATTTAAACCCAGGAATGGTTAGCCAACTAAAACATCGAACTGTCTTTTCAAAACTTTGTTCATGTTCATTCATAAAGGTAACATATTTTAAATTTTTTTACGACACTAATTTGAAGAATGTTGCACATGAATTATGTCGATAAGTACAATGTAGCCACGGCTTTAGATGCGTCTATTATGGTACCCTGGGATACAAACATCAATATAATTGTACACCTGTCGCGACTTGTTAACAGGCAACCAACGAAATTTTTACTTAACATAGGAGTAACGTATTTTTATCATAAATCTCCCTGTCTTATCAAAAGAAAATCGTGTTTGCTGTCTTATTATTGTTATCTTATTTAAGAGACTGCAAATAATACGCAGAAATTATGTCGTTTTGGAAAAGTTAGAATTAATTTTTGATTTCATAGCACTTTTGCTAAGCTAAGCCAAATTACTTTATAATGTGATGAATGTAGATATAATTCGTAGAACGTAACGTAAAACGTAACGTTTTCATGTTCTATGCCTGAAGGGGATAAGTATATATCGGTTTAGCCAATTTGTTTGTTCCATTACATTTAGCAAAGGTTTGGCCAATTTGCCTAACAAAGAGTATTTTATAAATCTGTATATGCTCATTATATCTCTTTTCCTAAGCATATTATTGAGGTTTTAACAGGTAAGGTGATTTGACACTGTTGAGGCATCAATAATTAATCATTGCGACACCATCATTGTAATTGTCTTAAGAATAATCTTTCATTTCTTCTATTAGGCGATCGTCGATCTTAATCAATATATTATCAAGATAAATAAATAAATAAATAAGATGCAGATGTGTACATCCGCATAGTTCTATGTTATCGCATTTTAGATACGTAAAGCCTCACTCGGATGCAATTATCTTGGCGAAGCATCTCTCATTACACGCTTAGTTGAAGCGCACGACGCATCTAAACAGAAAAGCTGAAAGTAGGCGATGGCATATTTCAATCCTGTCTCCCACTCATGAAAGATCACGCTTTTAAATTAATAATTTCACAAATCAGAAAGTGGTTTTATACTTACGAATATTTCATTTAAATATAAACAAATACAATTATCATTGAAATCTATTCTATTATACTAAGTAAGTTAGTAAATGACTGGCCCGTTGGCGCAGTGGGTGCCTTCAGCTCCGCGGGTTGTGGGTTTGATTCCCGCCAACATTTTCTATAAATGAATTTGTTGGTCTTCGAGCCTGGGTGTATATTTGTATTTAAGTATGTATTTAATATATATATATATATATATATATATATATATATATATATATATATATATATATATATATATATATTCACCAGTTGTCTGTCACCCATAACACAAGTATTAAGTTACTAACTTTGGGGAAGGACAACCGTGTGTGGAAGTGTCAAATAAAAAAAAAATTGTGGTGGTCGAAGGGTAAGAAAAAGTGCCACTTACCAGAGGATTACGGATTCAAACTCCGGGCGAGCAACTATAAAATCTAATGCACTTAGGAAACATGCATACCTTAGAAGTATTCCTCGGATATACTTGTATGTAATCTAGAAATAATATACCAAACATCCAAATGTAACCACAAAATAATAGGTCTTCCCTCTTAAATACAGAACTCTTTGTCGAGAGGTGGGAAAGTAACAGTCCTTTACCATTTTTACGATAATCATATACTATTAAGTATCGTATTTTTGACTAAAATACAACATTTTATAGCCACCTTTTCCCACAGTGTGGTATCCAGCTGAATAGAATAGACCACCCTCATTTCTTACCGAGGTGTCGTAAAATGTGACTAAGTGGACGTCAGGCAGACGGTCGGTCGTAAAGTAGCAAGCCAAATCCCTTAACAACGATTGGGATAAGGGCAGGAAAATTATGATAAGATCAGTAACGATTTCGTTGAACGAAGTCTTAATCCGCAGCCTAAGAAAAAGCTCCATTTTCATCAATAATTATATTCGTTAAAATACGCAACGCGTTTGATTACGATAGTTTAAAATACGCGTGTAGTTGTATTTTTATCTTACCAGGAACTCAACACTGGGAACGCAATTTAAATAAGTTGTATGAATGGTTGTAATGTAACCGCAGCCTAAGATGGATCTCCCAGTGCGGTCCTACTTTCTTCAATAATTGCACACCTTGTAACCCCAAGGCAAACGACTAGAACTGGCGTAGTGAGAACATTTTAATCATAAATCTACCTGAGGTTAAGGGCTCAAGGGCTTTCGATATGCAAAAAAAGCAAGGCAAAATGGTCTCTTTTTATAACTCGAAAAAAATATCAGTACTAATTCTCTTTTTTGTTAGCAAGGTTGAAATTGGCAAGGGCGTTACAATTGACCGGAATTAAATATGACTATGGTCGAATGGTTTAACCCATGTTCATTACCCAGTGTTGTAGGTTCAAACCTTATGGTATACCAAAAAAATCATATACTTATTGATTTTACAATTCATCATGCGCTTTGCGATAAAGGAGACATAGTGATAAAACCTGAAATATCCCTATTGTATTGCTGGAATATGTACGAGGATAATCTGTTGATAATATCTGCGCTATGGGTCTAAGATTAATCTCCCTTCTACCAGGGCGGTGGCCTTTGGCTAACAAAGTGATAGCAAAAAAGTGACTTCTTTATTTGAACAAGAAAGACTAGCTTCAGACTTAACTTTCATAGTTCGTAGCGAAATGTCGTTGATGGCATTGAAGGATTACAATGTATCTCTAACTCTTCTTCTTCTCAAACTATAGACGTCCACTGCGTAACATAGGTCTCTTCCCATGATCGCCATAAAACGGGATTCTGTGCTACTTAGCTGCTCCCCGCCACCTTTCTCGATGTCGTCAGTCCACCTCGTAGGGGGTCTACGAACGCTGCGTTTTCTGGTGTGACGTCGCCATTCCAAAACCTTAAGACTCGAACGACCATCCGTTCCATTAAAGCCTAATTTTTAATTAAGTCACTTTAATAATCTATAGACTTAGGCGTTAATTTTGCGAGGTTTGCTTTGTTAGTTTTCCAAAATACTATATTCCGTGATATACGATAATCGATCGCGATCGCGTTAAATCCGCGGTAATAGCAAAATAACATTTTCATTAATTTTGACTCTTAAATACTAAGTATAAGTATTCATAGAGACAACTGCATGAATGCTTTACACACTTTATCTTGACCTTAGTTTCATAGAACTTGGTAAATTGTTTTCTATGGAGTAATTTTGTGAAGTAATGTTATTTAACTATATTCATTCAAATCTTGTTATCTGTTAAACCTAAACCATTGTGAAATGCATACTCACTGGTCGACCAGTTAGACCGGTATGCGAAGCCCATTTAGAAAAGCTTGTTTCTTAATTGAACTCAAAATCACGTGATAGAGTTGCCAGTGATAAGAAATTACATCAAACTGTAAAAGTTGATGCCCAACCTCATCATCATTCATCATTCTCATCATTTTCCTGCCCTTATCCCGCTCTAAGTGGGGTCATTTTTATAATACGTTATAAAAATGTTTTTATAAAATGTTTTTAATAAATGTTTTTATAACATGTTATAAAAATGTTGTCAAATGATTTGGATTCGTATTTTACAACCGGCCGTCTGCCTGACGTCAACTTACCTTAGTCGCCTTGTACGACACCTCGGTAATAAATGAAGGTGGTCTGTTCTATTCAGCCGGATACCACACGACGAGTCAACTTACCTTAGTCGCCTTTTACGACACTTCGATAAGAAATGAGAATGGTCTATTTTATTCAGCCACATACCACAGGGCGTGGTAATCAATAACGTAACATTTAATAATTTACTTACTTGTAAATATTATTCTAATTTCTCTTCGCTCCTCTTTTCTAGAATAAAGCGTTATAAATAACTTGAACGTTAAACAATTCGCGAGATATTATCAAACTAGAATCAATAAAAATAAACAATGATTGTTAAACATTTCAACTAATAAACATTCGCATATAACTGTTGATTGCTAGTAATTATGTACTCAGGTGTGAGGTCACGTTGTAAAAGAATTCGGTGAAGAATTTTTAGAAGAATCATTCTTTCACAAAGATTTAAAACACGCAGATTCACAATCAATAAAACGTCACAACTTACAGAATAGCTTAAAGATTGTAGGTATTTATATAACTCTCGGATGATGCATTTTGATTAAATATTCGCTAAAGCCATATAGGCAGAAATGGAATAGTGGTCTGGAAAATCGAAATGGTCACAATTTTTTTTAATCTAATTTATAGAAGCATGCGTTACTTTGCGGTATTCCATAGTACAGAAGTTTCATTAGAATTATTATGCTGTATTCAGCGTTTGTTAAGAATCTATGTAATGCTAAGTGTATGATGCAGGCAACATTCACATACCTTATACATGTAGGACAAGTGACCACACATATCACAAAACGCCGCCAACACCAACACTGCATAAATAAATCATTAATCATAAATCATTATGATTTTGTCGTGGAGCCTATCCTCCTGATGCTTCGGTTTCGGGGCGAAACTATCGTAGAGATTGTGGTAGTGAGTGTGTGTAGTGTGCTTGTGGGAAGTGTTGGTATTGACATTGTGATTTGTCCTGCATGTATAAGTATAATGTATAATATGTGAATCTTGCCTGCTACATACACTAGCATTACATAGATTATCTTAATAAACGCGCAAAATAATTCTATTGTAACTGTTTTCAATCTGATTTACAGTATGACAAAAATACATAGTTGTTAATCACGAGCGATACCAAGATTTAAGGAACGTCAGTTTAATAATTATTTTAAAATAGCTGCGCTCCGCGGTACTACCCGCGGCGAATAGGCAGTTAACAGGCAACATTTTAATATCTATTGACTACTTACTCGCCACAACTTGGTATTAAAGAAAAAGTTGGATATGTACTCGTAGATTAGAGCCGAAAATCGTTTTATTTTAAATTCTTGTTCCGGCAAGCTTACAAAATAGTACTTCGTTTGTGAACTAACAATCAATCGGTTATTAGGCCACAGAAACAAACAAAAAAATGGCGTTATAAACAGTCTGTCTGATTTTACACATTTATAAATTTAAAACTTTCCATCCATCCATTGATCGCTTAAATCTTTATCTACCGTCTTCTTTATTTTCATTAATTCTTAGCGATTTTGTCATAAAGTTTATCTCCTCACGATGCTTTAATTACGGGATAAAACGATTGTTGAGATTGTGGTAGTTAATGTGTGCAGTGCTAGTACTATTGTGTTATTGAATTCTGCAAGTAGCAGAACGGATAGTAAACTACATTTAACATTAAATCTTATTTCATGTCATTTTATAGCTAAATAATATTTTCATTACTTTTCATTCATTCACTATAACAGGCACCTTTATAATTTGCGTATGTCAACCATAATAATAGACCAACCATTTTTTTATCAACCAGTTACCCATGAATAAAATGTTCATAAAACAGCCTTTCGCAATATATTATCCCTTAACAGTATAGGAATGCTATTAATGTCGGTAACAGTATAATGAACAGACGCCGTTGGACGTTCCAAGTTCTACAAATATTTGCAACTTTTTCTAGACCACAAAAACTAGCTTACAAAGGACTTCTATACACGTGTGAGAGATAACTTTCTCAATGAAACTAGTAAGAATAATAAAACGCCGGTTAGGTTAAAAAAAACTTTACGGAAATAATAAAAGTCAATTAAATGAGCCAAGTCCGGGACGATGTTAATCTCATCCCAATCTCTTAAGAGTGTCCAGAATGATGTCAGTCCTGAAAGCATTGTGTTCCCATTTATAATCTTTAACTTGCTAGCTTGCTTGAATTAACTAGCTAGGCGACATAACTTGAATCGAAAATCATAAAACCAAAATATCAATCTAAACATTGTCACTTATTTTATTATCATATAATAGTATTTTTAATTTTCATTGATTCATTCATAAATTGATTCATAAATTTGATTCATAAAAGACGCATTCAATAAATGCGCCTTTTATGAATATTACTGCGATTTTGTTTAAAAGAAACTTAAATTGTCTTGTAATATTTGTACCAAGTTTAATACACCAAGCGTTTAATGGTTGAGTCGAAAAGCGTCACAGACTAATAGAAAAACCTTTCGCATTTTTAATATTTTAACAAGACATCTGGTATTCAGAAAATATTGAGATAAATAGGGATACAATTCAATATTTTTATTACTATTTCTCAAAAAATGCGATCTAGCGTATAATGTAAAAATTGATTAAAAAGTAAAAGATAAGCTCATAAGTACCTTTATAATAATGTATGATACAAATAGAATTTATACAATATTATTGAGCCAAAAATTATCAAAAGACTATGAAATTTTTAATAATAAACTGAGCATTAGTTACAAAATAAACTTGCATCTTTTCGTTTAAATTTTTCTTAGAATAACTACACTATTACAGACGAGTTCTAGATCCAAAGTTTTTATTGTTTATAATTCTACCCAATATTACATAACAGGAATACAAAACTATATTCAAATCTTTCATTCGTTATCTCGGAAACTACAAACTTCTCAACTATTTAGTTCAATTCGTTGCAACACTGTTTACTTTGTTAATAATGATAAAACACTAACTAAACCAGAACTAAAACGCTACTAAACGTCCATTTTCTATTTAGATATAAAACGTACCCATGGTATTTTATTGAAAATAATTTAGCAAGAAATATCTCATTTAATTTGAAAATTAAATAAATTAATATTTAATATTAATTAAGTAGCAATACATAATAATTTTAAATCATTTTTGTTTAATTAAAAAAATATTTACTCCTTTACTGTAGCGAATCAAATAATTTGTTTTTGTTTCTATGAAAATTTATATTTATAACGAGATATGACCTAGACATATTTTGCAAAAATAAATCAGTAATTTCAAACGTTACGTACTATGCCAGCTATATGTGAAGACATTTTTACCAAGGCTTTGAAAATAAAGGTTGCATTTATTATTCCTATCAACAACTTTAAATCAGCCTAGTGGTTATTTCTTTCCTTTTTTATATATTTTGTATACCACATATAGCATTTCATAGAAAGCATCTTTATATGGAACGAACTCTAACTGTTTAAAAAAAATAACAAAAAATAGTGTAATAATTTTGTATTACTTTATTTACTATTTGAAACATATGTACCTTTTTCATCAACACCGGCAATTGATGCTCCAGTGACATTTTTAATTCTGGAGAACTCATTAGTAGATGTGTTCACACGAAATCCGTATACAGAAGTCCACTAGACCACTTAAATATTTATTCGTATCACTTGCGATTCGTTTGTTTATTATTTTATATTTTTGTATATAACTTCTATTCAATCTACACATCAAAGACAAATATCACTCAGCGTCCGCGTACATTGAACGATTTTTTTATTCGATTATTAAGTTAAATTTAGTTTTTAATTCATCGGTAATTTTTGGCGGGTAGATTTTTGATTTGAATCTATTCGTTCATAGACGCGGCCGCCCGGCCCCGGTGCGAACGGAGAGTGAAAGAAACCGCAGATATCTCGGCGCCGGCTTGCGCTTGCGCATATTCTCGTCACTCCCATTCTAGACATCTCATTAACTCTAGTATCCTGCTCATTTAATTGTGTTTACATTTACTATGTTATTAGTAGATAATCCTTCGATCTCGTCGATAGTAATAACCAAATAAGTGGGGACTTTACGGAATTATAGAAAATGATTATAATTTCACGCTTTCGACGCGTGATGCTCATGCGTTGACACGTGATATGCGCCCTCGAATCTCTCGCTGTTGATGTGCAAACAGCTAGTTTGTTTAATGCCGTTTCGAAAATTGAGCTTTCATATGGTTTCTTATGACAGACACTGTTATGAAGTACTTAAACACTTCAGACTTATTCGCACCTAGTCTTTATGTCATCTGTTATAACTTGAGAAATTATATAGGTATAACTAAGGGAATTTGAATGTATGTATAAAAAGAAAATATCTTTAAATAAACATCTTTACATCATATAGTAGTTACATTTTTATTATCGCGCTCCATCCTTATAGTCACATGTTCTATGTTATAAACATATTGATTTATTTATTTGTTATTATTTATATGTTTATAACATAGAACATGCAATTTAATTCTTCGCATCAACAGAATTAGATTACTTATTTACCAAACAAATTAAATTAAAAAAAAACATTGAATATATTGTAGTATTAAACTAACTAGTATTAAATTTTAGATTTATGTACTTATTTAAATAAATATATTTTTAAAATAATAACTGTAACAAGATGCTAAACAACATTAACTATTAGTAAAATTCCAATGTTATTAATTAGAATAACCTAACGAACAACCTATATGATAGCAATTAATTAATTACAGACATGAAATTAATTATATTCTCTTATTTGAAAGATAAATTGCTAATAAATAAACAGACGTTAGCGAAATGTTGTTGCTCAAAAGATACTTTGTAATGATATTTGTTTACTAAATCTGACCAGACTTATTCAAAGCTGCTAGTAAATATAACTAAATATAATACTAATATACTTATATAATAAAATTGAAAATCCAGTGGTTATTACCTCAAAAATTAATTGAAGTTAATATTTAATCAAAATAAAAATTGATTAAAATTAAAAATTATTATACATTATGATGTAATATCAAAGGAAATTTGCCATATTACATTTATTAACTAGTAATCCTTACCAAAATTTACGCGAGTTCAAATATAAGTTTTTCAATGAAAGGTTATGTGCTCGATTTTCTGAAATTCAGCATGCAGGAGGTTTTAGACGGGAAAAATCGATCTAGCCAGGTTTTATTTTGCAGAAAACTGTCGAGTAGCTTATTCGGGGAACGAGGGTCTCTAGAAATAAAAATAACACCTACCGAATTATTATTTTTTGTTCTTTTTTATTTTATAAAAAATTACCGCAAGGCTCGGTCAACCAAGTCCTGAGATTATAATACACTATAGTGTATTATAAACTTCTTGCTTCTTCTCTCAAAGCACTCAAAGCACACAAATAAACACTGCAACGTTGAAACCTAAACATACGTCAACCTTAGGCCTGATAATCTTTTGGACTCCAAGGCAACAACGCTTTACCATACAATAAGATTTTAGCTTAGAATCACATTTTATTTATTCTAAACCTTTTGTTTTATATAAAAAGTTCATGGTTAAAAATCCTTATCCACTTCGAAACCACTCAAGGCAAACCTATATTATTAACTGCGTTTACAGCTGGTTTCCATATATAAATCAGAACGTTGTAATTTCACTGTTTGTTTGTGTAAAGAATATTATCTTAATTGGTGGCCCCATTTATAGAATTACATTAGCTACGATATGATGATATGATGATGACAATTACTGCGTTACCCGCCTCATATACACTAAGGATTGCGATGCATTCTTATCAGTCAGCAGTTCCGACCGAGATAGTCCATGAGTGGACGTTCAAAGAAAGGTCTAAGCGGATCGTCATGACTGATAAGTCCACTTACCCTACAAAGTGATTGATAATGAAGTAAAATTGAGGCCATTTGTATGAGCTGATTATAACAACTGTTTTTACTACAACTTTTTTATATATTGAAACATCTGAGACAAGATCTTACTATTATGGAGGTGCCGTGAACAGATACGTGCATATATAGCATGAAGGTTTGAGGATCATGACATCATTATAATTATATTTGTCTTTGATTCTACTATATGTTCTATGCTTATGTTAATTTTCCATTTTCAAATAATTAAAGTCAATGTCTAGAATTTATTTTGTGGTAATTCTTACGTGGTTTAGAAACCTGATTTAAGATCAGCGCATTCCGGCGATCACAGAGTGATGAATGAATGCTACCTTCTTACAAGACGGGGTTATCGATCAATAAACATATTCATAGAATTTCTAAACCCCAGCGCTAGCGTACCTGAATACAATAGCAGAACGAAAAAAGAATACCTTTACTCGGCTTTTTTTAAACAATAGTTTTATGAATGAAGACTATTCAGATTGTAAACAGTTAACAGTTTTCGGGTGTTTCTATTTACTATTTCCTATGTTTAATATTGAATATTCTAACATTGAAAAAGTTGAAAAAGGGATCGTAATCATAATACCGAGCTTGTACAAAGTGAAGGAGTTGTGGTATTATTATTATGAGATATGAATATTAATGGACACAGTACATTGTTATCAAGCTATTATATTAACGGAAAGCAAATAACCGCTAATAATAGGGCTAAATGGAAATAGATTTAGTGAATATCCTCGCTAATTATACGAAAAATACAAAAGCATGCATATTAGTGAATATGTTGTATATACCAAGGATCGGAAACCTTGCTTGCGAGCCGCAAAAATCCCATGGAGGTAAGAATGCTAGGATATGGTTTGTGATAAAATATATTTATATTTTCATATTAGTATTACTTCATTAATTATTCATTAATATTACTTCTTCAATACATTTTTTTAATTAGAAATCATATATAGGTACTATATAAATCAATACCATATCATTTATAGAAGTAGGCGTTTCTTTGCGGAGACCCACAATACAAAAGTAATAAGAAAAATTATTTATTATATTATTACTTTTGCAATCTATATCGTCAAATAAATTAAATAACGGTTCTTTAAAATCTGGATTTTAAATCTGGCTCTTTAGTTTTGGTAGGCTGCCTATCCTGATCTATGGGTTTTTTATTCTAATTACTGCAACTGGTAAAGCTTAAAGAGACACTTAGGATAACTAGTGCATAAAAATCTGTTTTGTTTTGAATTCCGTTGCAATATCGAAATTGTTAAATCAAAATTTTCTATCGATAGCAAATCTGAAACATGCCAGGCTGCGCTTACGGCCATGCTACACCTTATAACTGTACCAGAAATAAACGCCAGACATGCCCTGTATTTCGATGTAATGCACCGATACACATTATGATTGCAACACGGTATCGGATATCACTCTGAACGTTCCGTGATTTAAACGGCTAACGTTTAAAGCGAGATATCGGTTTTCATAACTTCCTTACGATTACTTTGAACTTAGGTTGAAAGCATTAGCACAGGCAGTTACCAAGCTTTTTCTTTCGTCTATGTTACGCCTGCAAACATCTGCTCTCGCCTAGAAATCATTTAGAAATCACTTCGCGAAGTTGACTCAGAAAAAAAAAAATTAAAAAAACAGATAGTCCTAGAAAACCGGCTATTGTAGGCAAAGTATGTCGCAAAAGACTAAGGGGTCGTCTGCCGTTCTTATTCTGTAAAGGAGGTTATAAGAATCCCAGTGATCAATGCTCTTAGACATGGAGCGGATGTGACGTTCATATTGTAGCTCCTACCCGCTACAAGAGGGAGTATTTTAATTATAGCATTAGCCAGCTATTGCTCGAAGTCTTTTGATACAGTGAAACTATATAAGTCATAACGCAGTTTCATTTAATGTCTTTAGCCTTTTTTTTCATTTGTGAACGATATGGCTTTTGGATAAAACAAGTGTAGTGAATAAATCTACGTCGAAACCAGCAACAATAATCAGGTATCTGGTTATAATAATTGTTGGCAGGGACCAAATAACTTTCGGTAGTATTACGTTAGTGTTTGTTAGGACAACAATATATTTAACTTTCTATGGGACAGTCCATTTATATTCAAGATTTTTTTCAATGATTCAAATAAATGAGGCAAAATATTAATGCGTCACCTTTTAAATATGAAATAGAGCATGAGATAGTTATACTTTAACATATATACCAGCTTTTCTTTGAAAAGAGCTACCACAGAGTTTCTTGCGGGCTCTTCTCAGTAGGAACAGCTTTCTGAACCAGCAGTTCTCGATTTAAAAGCACAATTATTTTTTTTTTCCAAAGTTTTTGTTAAATTTGTTAAAAAATTTAACAAATTTACTTGAATAAAGAATATTTTGAATTTGGTTTTACTTGCGAGTACTACCTATGGGTAGAGTAGCTACAAGTTTTTACGGGCGTAATTCGAGTTTTTTTTACTATAACTTTTATAGATGGGACAGCAACAAATTCGGAAAAAATCGTCAAGCCTTTCTCATTTTAAAGCAGTATAAAAGCACACATACAAGCACACTGACTTTAACTTTTAATATTAGTAGGATTACCTGGTTACCCTACTTGTAGATGGAATGTTACTGTGGGACTATAGACCGGTCTGTCGCATGTAAACCGCGGCCACTTTATATACAGGAATAAGGAAGTTCTTTATCATGTAGCTAATATCTCTGGAATACTTAATTTAACACATTTGTTATTTCATATATTCTTGAAAATAAATAAGAATTTTATAAAATTGAACATCAAATTTTGACCGTTTCACAATAAAAAGAAACTAGAGATAACCAACTTTAGACAGCAGCGATTTAGAATTAAAACTAATTAACAAATTAACGACACAGTAACTTCATTATTACTTTCACTATTAAATTACCCAAGCCGATGTTTTGTTACCAGAAACTACGTTATCTAGGCTTGGTAACAAAGAATTCGGGTAAACATGTTTTGATAACAGAAGTAAATTAAACAAATCATTAATCGAATGTATTAATACAGTAGATCACGTTACTAGCCAATGCTACTTAGTCGACCAAGCAACGGCGAGATTTTGAGGCTCTCTTATTTCACCTTGTACTCGTATTGACCATCGCAAGTTTATTGTTACGGTACACCAGAACTTTCTGGCACATGCTTCTACACCTTAACGAAGGTTTGAATAATTATTTCTGTTGTCTTAGTTGTCTAAAATATTAGGATTTGAAATATAAATTTATTTATATATTATTTTTATTCAGTATCGTATTCTCCACAACTCAGTTTTCAAGCAAATTTTTTATATTATTAGTATCTCTAAAATGTAGATTCTGTCTTTACACTTGACGGTACAAGGTTTAAGAATTTATGGTATAAAAATTCCTTTATCATCTGGACGTTTATTATTTTAATAAATATAAACTAGGCTACCAGTTTTTACGTATATGAAGCTACTGAATCCGAAATCCATTAAAAATGAACTAATAGCTCAATAAAAGACCAATTTTCATCTCGCTTTAGCATAAATTTGAGATGATAAAAATAAATCCCAACAAAAGACAATGGGTAATGTGATTCTCGAAGTAAGTAGAAGAAGCTACCTGGAAACTTCGTTACAAATCCATGGCAAAATTCTACGTATTTTTGTCTTAGTTAAGTAAATCGATGAGGAAACGAATCAAATATCAACAAACTTCACACCTTTTTCGAGACTGATAAAAAAATATATAGAACATTTTGACGTTTGTTCTTAAAAACTAAACACTACTAAATGCTATGTATTATTAGAAATCTACACTAGAGGGCCTATTAGAACCACCTGCTTTGAACATGTGCATCATAATCATCATCATGAAGTTTACTATAAAATACAAGATTATTTGAGCGATAGAAGGACATCTTAACTGCACTAAGCTACAACGATAAACTTGTAATCAATCAAATTGTAAAAAAATATATTTTGAAAAGATTATCTATCCGCCGAGTTTCTTGCTGGTTCTTAACGGCAGGGGCAAACTCCCGAATCAGTGGTAGCTTCTATAAACTATGAAAGTATTGAACACTGTCTGAACAACTAAAAATACTCTAATTGATTAAAGTAGTAAAGTAGAGTTGACGATTCAAAAGCACTTGTTTACTAGTTTACTTGAATAAATAACAATTTAAATTTAAAAAAGAATATTTTGAATTTGAAAATTAATATTTTGAATTTGAACTTGGATCAGAACTGAACGCTGCCCTAAGGGTACTAGCCTCGCAGGTAAATGTTATTAAAGCTTGTGTGCTTTACTCACAGCAATTGGAAACTCCGATACGATTTTATACCGTTTATACGAAAGAGTAGCGCAAAAAGCAGATAAGGTCTTTAAAAATAATTTTTATATAAGTTAGTATATGTCAAAATAATGAATCGAATAGCAGATATTGTAATAAAACGCTACACGTCTTATAGCGGTGGGACCTGAATTATAGACCACGACCCCGTAAAGTATGGCCTCTAGACACCGAGAAATGTTGTCGCGATTTATGCACGGTGTCTGCGGTGTTGCGATACTTCAAAGTATATAGCCTATTAAATGGTCCACAATGATATCTCTTGTACGTCAGTTATTGGCTAGTAACTAAAGTCATTACGTACAAAGTAGAGAGAAAGAACATTTCGTACGTTCCCTTGGCGGATTCTTCGTGACTCTAATATCACTGGACTATAAAGTCGCAGTTGAAGTTTCCTAATCCTACATTCATAACATATACAAACGGACATCGCATTTTAGCACTACATAGATGTATCTTCTTTTATCGTAGATGATAATAAAATACTCTTGTCATTGCTGTTGTATAATAGAATTCAGGAAAGTAAAACCTAAATTGAAAGATTAAAGTAGATAAATATCTACATCATTTACGTCATAACCGACAGAGTATCTAATAGGTGCAACAAATCCACGTTCAGAATAAGACTAAATCTGTCCTTACTTTTACTTGATGATAAACAATCCTGACCATCTTTAATTACCAGACATAATACACAAACTACGTGTTGGCAGCACAAAAATGAATCAAGTGTTTTTGGCGGGATTACTATGACAAAAAATGTCAATAATCACATTGGATGTCAACCGTAATGCCGATGGACGCGTGAATAAAAGTTTAGAGAAATAAACTATTTGTAAAGGACGCTATATATTTAAAATAATTTGGAACAATAGGTAATAATAATTACATTCTTTAAATATTTAATACCATGGCATTAATACAATTCCGTCAGAAATATCACACAATAATATCACATGTACAAAAAAACTTGTATATAGCATTGAATTCAAATCTATCTTCACTCTACAATCGGTATGCTAATATTCAATTCCGTCACAGTTGCAGTGATGTGAAAACGTAGATATAGCTATATTATAATACATTTCTCTTTTAATTTTAAAATGAATTTTTATAATATAAATGGGCACGGGTCAACGCCCTCGTAAGAGACTTGTTTTTCTGAGGGCGGGCGGCGCACGCGCATCGCCAGTGACCTTCAGCGACATTAGCGAGAAATAGTAACACTTATAGCTCAACGCGCCACCTACTACGATGTTCTAATAAATATGATATTGCTATTAACGATATCATTACTTCGAAATTCCTTTTGTTATATTAAATTGCTATTGAATGACAATATACCATAGTTGGCTAAATTGTCCCACCAAGACCATCGTAAAGCAGTTTCATCTAGTGCGGCCTCTTAACTTCAAATCTCTTCCTCCATAATCGATACATTGAGATACTAATATAGTGTCCTCCTTTCCACACCTAGTTGCCTGTAGTTGTCTGTAATTGTCTCGAATCCTCAAGTTTAACCCCAGAGGTTCCCCGACAGGTAATAAATACCATAGAGTATAGAATTCTAAAAAAATATGCTAAAAAATTCTGTTGAGAAACTGTAGCCATCAAGTAGTAAAGGATTTTGCATGTCATCCTATTCTTGTAGAATTTACATATATAGCCTATATGTTATTCCGGAGTATTAGTAATAATCGTGTCAAATTTCATAGATATTGGTTCAGCGGATTCGCCGGGAAAGAGTAACAAACAATGTCCATACTCACAAACTTTCGCATTTATAATATCAGTTAAAAGATAATTTAAGATTTAATATTGTTTTTTTTTTTCAATTTAAAACTAACACTAGAAAAGCTTAAAACTCAAGCCGTTGATGCCAGGTGCGTTGTTTGAAATGCACTCAACATACGCACAAATTATTTAGTACCGCCCACAGCGACATGTGATGTGATGCGACGCAAAGCAGCGTGACGAGCGCGCAGCGTGACCACACCACACATAAACAAGCCCGTGTGGACAATAGCCCAAACGTCAATCGTATGAACGTATAACGTAACGCGCATCTACCTCTCATCAGTTTAACTATACAATTATCATTCACTAGTTGCGGTCCCGGGTTCACCCGCAATGCAATTTCTGTTAAAAATTCAATAAGTCCCTAATCATAGTAGTATCTAAGGTTATGGGACTGTTCTTTGCACCTTTTCCTAGTTGTACCCTGTATATAGTTATTGGAATTATTTTTTTTCGATACAAAATCGTTCTCATCATTCTTATCATTCTTATCCCTTATCCCGCTCTAAGTGGGGTCGTTACAACATGTTACAAACATGTTGTAAGATGATTCGGCTACGTATTTTACAACCGGCCGCGAGCCTGACGTCAACTTAACTTAGTCGCGTTTTACGACATTTCAGTAAGAAATGAGGGTGGTCTATTTTGCTCAGCCGGATACCACACGGCGGGTCGATTAACCTTAGTCGCCTTTTACGACACCCCGGTAAGGAATGAGGCAGGTACTATTCTATTGAGCCGGATACCACACGGCGTAAATATACATAACTTAAGTTCTAGACTTATATTTAAAATATCTATACATATTATAAAGCATTATTCTCCTACTATTTTTTATTGATGCTCCTCTCCTATTTAACTTAGCGTGATGTTATATATTCTATAACCTTCCTTAATAAATGGACTATCTTACACTAAAATATTTTTTCAAATCGGTCCAGTAGTTCCTGAGATTAGCGCGTTCAAACAATCTATCAATCAAACAAACAAACTCTTCAGCTATATATATTAGTATAGATTCGATTATAACAAAATCAATATCTAACCTGCTTCATCAGCATTTATGCAGCAATAAGATGATGAGCAATGATGTTGTTTACTTTATCACATATATATTCAATGACCTATGTGCCTTTCTTCACATCTTCCGTAAACGTGGGACGCAGTGAAGCCTAGACATATAGCAAAGATAAACTCAATTAATTAATTTGTAATCATTAGTACAAATTATAATTAATAGCAATTATATAATTTATATAATTAGGAGCTACGGAGATCAATAATACGAAAAATAATTAAATATTTTTAAGCAAACCGTGATTAGAGAAAATAATTTATGTAGATTTTCTTGATTTGCGATTATGTCGTTGACTCCCTGTGGATGCTTCAGTTATGGGTCGGAATGATTACTGAGATTGTGGTAATGAGTGTATGCAGTGCATCGTGGTGGTGGTGATTTGTAGTGCATTCGCATGAAACCGGATTTATTCAAGGAATGAAAACGGATAGTACATTCGACTTTTAGCAATTACATCGTCAAAAAAGAAAATTGACCTTTTATTTTATTTGATAAATGTTATCATAATTTTTAATATAAAAATAGAAGATTACTTTCTTAAGAATTAGTAACAATTTCTTGTAGAAATGGAGATTATGTTGTGATGGGGTTTCATAAAAAAACATTTTTATTTTTCTTTAGCGTTTTCCCTTAACTTTAAAAAAAATTGTAGATAGGTTCATTTATCAAAAAATGACACAAAGAGAGGATTTTCTTTTACATGTGTAGGTACCTAAAAGATATTACAATTAAGAGATTCAAGAGCATCATTTATTTTTTCATTCAGTTATCACTTTTTCATTTCCATAGATAACTAAATATATTTAATTTTAGCGAGAGTGTTTACATAAATTCGATTTGCCAAAGCTAAAAATAATATAAAAGCAGCGGCGCCAAAGAATTAATATTTTACACATTCCAGTTGGGGACGTGTTTATTGACGCGATAACCTTTGATGTCCTGCATATGTCTCTTTAGAAGCATGTATTTATTTGAATATGAACATAATAATATTATGTATATGAATATAACTAAACAAATCATCATCATTTTCCTGCCCTTATCCCACTCTAAGTGGGGTCGGCACAACATATTATAAACATGCTGTCACATGATTTGGCTGCGTTTTACGACCGGCCGCCTGCCTGACGTCAACTTACCTTAGTCGTATTTTACGACACCGGTAACAAATGAGGATGGCCTATTCTACTTAGCCGGATACCACACGACGGAATATAACTAAACAAATGAACACGCATACTTGAAGAAATCTTCGGATCGTAAAAATATTGCGGAAAATATTTTACCATTAGAAATAAAGATTATGATATAAAAAAATTTGCTGTTAAAAAGTTATTTTATATGAACAATTTATTGATATTTAAATTACTTCATTAGGAGTTATATTATTATTAAGTATATTATATTAGTATATTATTAACCCTCCGTTGGGCACATGTTCGGATTGTCACATTCGTGCCTCATAGGGTCTGGCCAGACCTTTGTGTACTTTTAAGTAATCATATGGAAATATTTGGTTATTAGAAACGCATCGTATTTATATCCACACAGGTATATATTTTAGAGACTATTTCTGGTTCTCAGAGACTTTATATAATATTTTAAACTACCTGTCCAATTGAGATTATTGGAAAATCAACTTTTGAATCATCATTATGCTATCGTTATCTCACTCTAAGTGGGGTCGGCACAAGATGTTATTAACATGTTGTCACATGATTTTAGACAGGTATTTTAAGACAGGCCGCCTGCCTGACGTCAACTTACCTTAGTCGCCTTTTGCGACACCTAGGTAAAAAGGGTGGTCTATTCTATTTGGCAGGCACTACAAGGCAGGTCAACATACCTTAGTAGCCTTTTACGAAACTGCGGTAAGAAATGAGGGTGGTCTATTCTACTCACCCTGATTCCACATGGCGGTGGAAAATCAACTCTGAATGTTGCTGGTTAACTAGATTTATACATTTTGCGCAAAAGACACTAATTTTGAGGGGCCTATCTTGTCAGTTCTTCAATTCTATCTGTAAACAAGGTTAACAAGTTCCTTTCTTCTCTAATGTATTAGAGATTATTATTCCTCTAATGTATTAGCTATTAGGGGCCACTCTCCTTTGCTAACGAGTGCGCCTTGAAATAAAACTATGAAAAGGAAATGCATAATATTTTATAAAAACGCATGAAATGTTGGCGCAGTTGAAATGAAAGAAGAGACAAACTGAAAGTTAATTAGGTACCAATAGTAGGTATCATTTCAGTTGTACTGTTTACTTATAATCATTGGTTTGCCAAAAAACAATTCAACCGCCGAACGAGTGGAGAACAGCTTGAGGACGTGAACGTAGTTCATTCGACTTTCGGTGTTCGGAAGAACTAGGGATTTTTATCGAAATCTCGTTCGTATCCGTTGATTAAACGGAACATGCCTCACGTCTAATTTGTTAAATCCATCGACTTACTTTTCCATTGACTTAACAAATGCATAATAAATCACCAACATGTCGTAGAAAAAGTCAAAAGTCCATCGCTTTGTTGAACTTTTCCATGGGAAATGCGAAAAATCTTGATCCATGCAATCGACGCCGGCCTTATTCGCGAGAAAGAGATTTCATCTGGTTTCATCCCCTCGCCCTCATAATTTCTACTTTAGTGTATCGTGGAAAGTAAGTTCGCAACTCTATTCTTTTGGGCACGTGGATGCAGGTAGAAAGAAGCTAAGTCCTCATGAAATCTAAAATTTGACGAAAGAAAAGAACGAGAGGAGCTCTTTCTCATTTCGCTAACGAAATTCCAAAGGAATTCATCTCTTGTTCGACCTAATAATACCAACGAAGTCAATGCAGTTATTAGTAAGTCGCTTAGATTTTTCCAACGTGGTGAACAAATTATCAGCAACAGCTGTTCGTACATTTTTACTTAGCTTGAATTCGCGCAGTTCCTCTTATTCACGGTCTGTATATAATTACCCTTGCAATGGATATTTTGTTTTCGGATCGCAAGCCCACAAAACTTTGATTTCTAACTTTGCTTTCTTCGATGGAATATACTGACAAAATTTATTTTTGCCACGATATGGAAATAGCTGTTCATCAACAGTAATATTATAGTGCGGTTGATAGTTCTTCAATTGAATATTAATCAATAGAAGCAAAAAGAAGCGAATTAAAATGACATTTCCATATAAATTACATGGGGGTCTGGGCAGACCACATGAGGTAAGAATGTGATATGTATGCCAAGATTTCATTGCAATTATCCTCTCACGAGAGGAATTCTCAAAATTCTTGCCAGATATTACGCCTGATACCTTTTTAGGAAAAGTCAAGAAATTGCAAGTGGCTAGTACGACCGGAAGTGTATTTAAATAACAATTAAAATCGAAAAAGGTCTGGCTGGACCCATGTGCCCAACGGAGGGTTAAATAATAATTTTTTACATGTTTCAAATAGTTAGATCAATAATAAAAAAAACATTGTCGCCGTCAATGTCATATATACGAGGACCCTTTATTTTATTCGAGTACTGTTTATCCTCACGTCTCAGAGATGTCACTGTAACGTTACCATAATAATCCACTAGATGGTATTTTACTTCAGAAAATATAAAAAAGGTAGTATTTGAAAAAAAAAGAAAAAGAAGTTAATGTGGTTGGGCTAAGGATACATGAAATCGATCCACGAAATCCAAACTAAGAACTTAGAACTTAGCCCGCCCGTTCCCAGCTGAGCTGTAGTGACTTTATTCAGACATAACAGCGTAATTAAAAATTGATTTATGATAATATTGTTGACATTACAATCTATTGATCACTCGGATAAAACTCACTTTGTTTTTATACCTACCAAGAGATATATAGCTTGCGGCGACCTGAAAAGTGCTTTTTCGAAAGTTTAACCCCCCTGGTCAATGTGATAAGTTGTTGTAAAAGAATAAATTAATGGGCTTTGGAGAAAATTGCCTTTTATTTATTGAATAAGTGCAAAGGAAAATATCATTGTTATATTCAGAAGAGGATGTAACCTTACCTCACAAATAAAACAAGAAATATCTGGACATTTTAAGAAGTTAAAGAAAAGGCAAGTCCAATATCTTGACAATGTGTGTGTAACTGTCTCATATATATTTTTATATTCATATTTATTTATGTATCTTTTCTCACCAAAGTCTAAAGCTATAGATATAACAAATTGTACCTCATTAAATTGATCTGTTTATGCCCTTACTGTTGAGGCATACTCCTATATCAGGATTACCATGATATATGTTCTGAAATAGCTTAATCAAAAGCAAATCTCATTAGAATGTAATACAAAATCCTTGACTAATAAGAAATGGCAGTAGATATACTTGTAAGCCCATTTTAGTAACGATTGGTGTAATTATTTACCTAGAATGGTCATTTATACGCAATGCTAAACAGAATTTGCGTTTTTTCATTGTAAAGCTAGTTTTTGCATTTAATTGCCATTAAATTTTAAAGTTGTTAATTGTCTTCATTGTGTTTATTTTAAAGAAATTGAAAAGAAAACCAATGTTGTGTTCCAAAAGAAGCTCCGCCATTTATAGCAGCCACAAACAGCCCTCAGCCTTCTATTGATCACGTTGTCAGTACATCCGGTATTAAAAATACCACACGGTGGATCAACTAACATTATTTTCCTCTAACGACACCTCGGTAAGAAATGAGAGTGGTCTATTCCAACTCAGCCGGATACCACACAGCTAAACAATGCTTGTTACTTGTAGTTTTTTAATAGACTAAATAAATATACTAAAAAACATGCTGAATATTTAATAATTACCACTGGTTATAATTTCTTTTACTCTTTTGTAAATACAAGCAATTATTCTTTGTGTAAACTTTTGTTCATAGGTAAGTTATATTCTGTTTTTACATAAGATATGAAGACGTACAAAATATAGTTATTTTTTTTTATAAAACCCGAAGTTGCCCCGAGATAAAGATGCACGTGTTATGAAGATATATTTTTAATAATTTACCTCAACGCCTAAGTAAAGCAACCGATAACCTTTTAACACAATTAAAGCTTAACTATATTTTCTCCAGGAATAACATGATTTTATATAGTTAGTTACTGGTTACTAAAAACAATAAACTAAATTGTTACATGTAGAAGTGGTTTAAATAAATACTCGAGATTCCACACCTATACAGATATAAAGAGAAAGAATCTCGTCATCATTCTTGTGCCTTATCCCATTCCAGATGGGGCCGGCTCAACATGTTTACACGTGTAAAATATTTGGTTAGATATTTTACGACCGGCCGTCTGCCTGAGCTCTACTTACCTTAGCTGCCTTTTACGACCGCTCTACTTACCAGGCCATGTAGTATCCGGCTGAGAAGATTCAACCACCCTCATTTCTTACCTAGGCGTCGTAAAAGGCAAATTAGGTAAGTCGACCAACCGTATGGTATCCGGCTGAGTAGAATAGATGATAAAAACACGATAAACAAGTAATCGAAATCTGTTTATAAACACAACATGTATGCTCTCCTTTAGCTGTCATGTATTAAGATATATCCAAAGGTCAAAGTAATATTTACCAACTTATCTCACTTATTCGGTCAAAACTATGTGACTACATTTTTCACGTGGCCCAACTAGGGTTGCCAATTTGTGTGTATTTGTGTATTTATGTGTTTGCGATCTAAATTTGTTCATCGGGGTCGTATTGGACGATATGTACATTCTTCTGTGGAAATCCATTGAAAAATTATCTAATTTTTTAAATTGATACAACTATCACCGGTGAACCCGGAACACCCATCAACCATTTATGAACTAAAACCAAACTTTGTCTTAGATGAAATATATATCACTGAATTAGATATTACCATCAATCTTCTGCCCTTATCCCACTCTAAGTGGGGTCGGCACAACATGTTATAATCATGTCACATAATTTGGCTAAGTATTTTACGACCGGCCGCCTGCCCGACGCAAATTTACCTAAGTTGCCGTTTGCGACACCTCGGTAAGAAATGAGGGTTGTCTATTCTACTTAACTGGTTACGACACTGCGAATCAACTTACCTTAATTGCCTTTCACGACACCTCGGTAAGAAATGAGGTTGGTCTATTCTACTTAGCCGAATATCACACGGCGATTCAAATTACCTTAGTAGCTTTTTACGACACCTCGATAAGAAGTGAGGGTGGTCTATTCTACTCAGCCGGATACTACACACTGACTGAATTAGATATTATATGTAAATATAATATAAACATGTGTATAAACAACTTCAAGAACTCGCGTGTTTTATCTTGTGGCGGAACCCACATTAACTGATGCACTTCGACCTTTCCGGATCATTTGTTTCTATCCGTCATTTAATTTATCTATCTATTGGTAGAAATAAAATTATGCAACTCGCTCTATTTTCCTGTAAAAGGCAAAACCAAAATTCATTGACCCTTGTGCAAAGAGGTTTTCGACACGAATATCGATTTTTAAACTAAAATCAAAATTTTAATCAAAGATTGAGTCATAAAGCCATAACATACTTACTTCTTAACAGTGTTCATAAAGTGCTATTTGATCGTATTTATTATAACGGCAAAAATAGTGTTTTATATATTCAATAAATTTAAAGTCAATTTTAGATTTTTTTGTAATGGCCAAAAACAGGGATAAATCGATTTGTTTTTTCAATAAAACCTATTTATAGAATTTCAGGATAAATGTTGAAGCCATTTCCGAGATTCCGAATATATATATACTTAACTCATTTAAATATTAAAAATATACCGAAATATGAACCTCAAAAACAAACGGTCGCTTTTTGTGTGAAAACGTGTTTTCCCTCCAATATTCATTTATTGAATTAATGCGTTAATATTTATTACGAAACAACGCAACCACATTTGTATAAATCATTTAATTATATGCCACAAGAATTCAAAATAGAGAGGAATAATTTACTACACTAACAAAGAAGCGAAAACAAATAAATTAACTTACCCGCAAATCCATTTCATGACATACACTGAACACGCACGATGTCACTAACAATTGTGTATCAATTACAAGACAATATAATAAAGTCGGGACGTCACACGTTAGACGGGCAAGGGAGATGTTTGCGTCAGGGATCTCCGTTGTAGACTGCTGGTCCCGACTCCCGCGCACAGGCAACCTTCCAGGACCGTTAAGATAATGTCTATCTACTTGGCTACAATAGACATAAATTACATTAATATGTATGAGAGGGATTTTTTCTGTTTTGTTACTATTTAGACTTAATAACTATCGTTAGGTTTATTTATTTATTTTTTTCTTTTTATACATATATTTAGAAAAGAGAAAGATAAAGTAAAAAAGCAAATGTATAAAGGCGGACTTATCCCTAAAAGGGATCTCTTCCAGTCAACCTTTGAGTAATAGAAGGAACAGAACAAGAATTGAAGAAGAAAAAGGTTAACCTGTAGTTCGGGAATTCTTATATTGTTAGTAGGGTTGCCAACTTATTTTTACAAAAAATAAGTGTATTTATGTCTGAGAAGAATATTTAGCAGTGTTTTAGAAAAATGAACTGTATTTTTTAATACATATTTTTAAAGCTTCTCGTACAACTTATTAAAAACAGTCTTTTTAAAAAATTATAACTTAATTGAAGCCTTATTGTGATTTGTTTCTGGCTGTGCTACACTGAGCACCATTTGACTAAATAATAAAAAATTTGTGCGTGTCTAAGTTTGCCAGTTAGTGTAATGTATAAGTATTTTGTATAGTTTGTTCAACAGTATAAAGTATAATGTAGTTAAGTTATACAAGTTATACAATACTGTTTATAACAGCATATTATGACACTTGGCAGCCCTAATTGTTAACGATCACAATTACTCTTATTCTTAAATCAGAATAGCACGAAACATCCTTAGTCCATTGTGGGGTTTTTTATACTATTTGGTTGTAATTTTTTTTTATATACATCAAATGAGAGACCTTGCTCAAAAAAAATATTAATAAATTTTACAAAATCTCTTACTTTATAATATGGAAGCCATGGGAAGTACTGAATAGGCAAAATGTTATCAGCAAATCTCTAGTAAACAGTGACTGCATAATAAATGTTAAATATACATTACTTGTTTATTATTTATTAGACACTAGCATGTGATCAGAATGTGCAATGTGATTGTTTTCATCGTTTAAATTATCATAGTAGTATTTCTTACTACATAAATGTTTTATACTATAGTAGTTACTATAGAACTATTCTGCGGATTACAGAAAAATAATTCTATTGTAACTACTGTACTATGGATTTCCGCAAAGTAACGCCTGCTTCTATAACTCGTTTTATACCATCAATGCTACATATAAAACAAGGATTTAAAAAAACTGTAGTTATGTAATTTTACAATTATTAATAAATAATCATAAGCAAAATGCGATATTTACAAAAAGATGGACGTAAAGCTGTGTGGTATCCCGCTGAGTAGAATACAGTACCCTTATTTCTTACCGAGGTTTAGGAGGCGACTAAGGTAAATTGACCCGTGGTGTGGTATCCAGTTGAGTAGAACAGATGCTACTCTATACTTGATGCTACTCTAGGAACTATGTATCACCCCGCCTTCAATGTTGGAATAAATTTTATTAAGTATAAATCCGTCAATGGATAGACGTCCAATGCTGGATCAAGTCAGGCTACATAATCTTGTGCCGCTGCTGCTTTGGCTCATCACTACTTCATTTCGCCGACATGCAAATTTATGATTTAATCAAGCAGAGTTACTCTGAGCATAACAGCGAACAATCGAAATTTTAATATTGTTATTAATATTGCTGTCGTTAAATACCCGTATCTCTTTATTTAAAGTTAAAAGTTTTAATTATTACTTTTTTTTAATCTTTCAAGGATTTTAGAACACGATACTCGACAACTCTTGTGAATAGAATTAGAAAAATACAACAAACAATTATAAAAATATCAAATCTGTATTGATATATTTCGCAGAAAGTTTATACTTTCATTTTATTACTGTAAACAATCAAGTCTTTAGTATTCTATTAAATAGATATTAAGATAATTTACTATCATTTATTAATTAAAAAATCCTTAGTTATAAATGTGCCGTATATAGAGTAAGTCAACTCTCTCCCGTTATCGCCCGGGGTTAATGGTTTTGCGCGGAAAAGTACTAGAACGCCTGTTATTATATCAATATTGTATTGCATATGTTGAAGCTGATTATTTCGTAAATAATAAGAAATCAAGCATCTTCAAAAGTTATTTTAGATTTCTTTTGTATAATAGTTATAATAAAATTATTTTGCCCTAATTCGCGTTTGTTAAGAGAATATATGTATTGCTAAGTGTATAAAACAGGCAACATTTACGTACCTTATACATGCAGAATAAGTCACCACACGTATCATAAAACGTCGCCAACACAACACTCTACACAAGCACTACACACACTCACTACTTCAAACTCTACGAACGTTTCATTACGAAACCGAAGCATCATCTCCAGATGATCCTTCGGTCTTGACTCCTCCTCAAGTATGTATATGAAAGTTGGTAGGTATGTGGATAACTATTACCGTTTACTCAGCGCATGCAAGAAAAGCTTTAAATTTTTCCGTTTTCGTATTATTTTTTATATATACGAAATTTTTATCACTATCTTACACTGAAATAATTTTTCAAATCGGTCCAGTAGTCCCTGAGATCGCGTGTTTATAACAAACAAACTCTTCAGCTTTATACATTAGTATAGATAACAATATTTTTTGAATTAGGTACAAACGAAACTTACAACGAAAGAAATTTTGTGAACAATTATTTTTCTATATTATCAAGATAATAATTGAACACTTGAAGTAAATAAGGCACTAAGTACCCAAAAATTAAAATTCAAACTAAGTATGCAATTTGGTTCTAAAAGCCTTTTGGAACCAAATTGCATACTTCGTTCGAATTTTAATTTTTAGATACTTAGTGCCTTATTCACTTCAAGTGTTCAATTATGTACTCGTATGTTCTTATTTAAACAAGTACTTCAAAATTGTGTGATTAATAAAGAATAAATGTTTTTATCAAGTATTTGTGGAAAAGTACTAGACTGTTTCTTATATAAAACAATGTCAAGTATAAATATGCATCATGCCACTCTGTGGGCGGGATTGCCGAAAAATTGGCAAGCGAATAAAACTTTGTATACAAACTCAGCTCGGATGCATCTAAACTTGTCTGACACCGTTGAGGGGCGAATGAATTTAACACACGGTCTTATGTAAATGTTATTTTGTGGACAAATGTATACGCAATGTATACAAGATGGCTTAGACCATACGACATCCATTTATTCTGCTGCCCTTATCCCACTCTAAATGGGGTCGGCACAACACGTTATAAACATTTTGTCACATGATTTGGCTACGTAATTTAGGACCAGCCGCTTGCCTGACGTCAACTTACCATAGTAGTATTTTAGGTCGCGACCATAGACATTAATTTTAATTTTTGTTACCGACACACTTTAGGACCCTATTTTAAAAAAAATAGTTAATTCAGCGAATTATTTTAGCCAAAGGCATTATTTTACTTTTTTAAATAAACAGAATGTATACAGATCAATGACCTTCCCCTATTAAGCACGAAACGAAAAACTTGACCCAAAAACTATTAGTAGAGAGGGAGAGAAAACGACAATGTTATTGTTTTCTCCTGTTTTTTAACCAGTGCGCCACGCTATGTCAGTCCACCATTACTGATAAACACAGTAGCTCAATTAAATCATTATATTTTTTTGTAATCGATATTTAAGAAGATTAAATTATGCCAAAGTTATCTATTACGTACAAATGATCAGTGGATTCATTTAAAATCGTATCGTTGGTACCACCCTATATATTCCATATTTATATTATCGTTAATGTGATCCAAATAGGACAATCACAAAAGTAAGGAAAGTTTAAATTGAACAATAACTCTTTGAATTAAGTCACTTTTATACTAAGCTTACGATATATGAAGAAGGTTGGTTTTACTCAAGCAATTTACTCTATTCTCACCCTTCAGCGCTGTATAACATAAGTCTATAAAATACTATATAACATTATTTTAAATGAATTTTTAACTGTTACCAATATCTAAATAGTCTTGGTTATTATTAGCCAAATACAAGTCGAACATTGTTCTAACTATTATTAGAAAACGCTTGAATAAATAACAGCATAAACTCTAGTGAGACTAAACAAATACAAGAACGTGACTTTGACGCATAGCAATATCCCCGTACAACGTTTTGTATTTCTCGATAAACGTTTTATTGCTTTAAACGCAATGTCATATATATAAATAAGTAACTGTGCCCCGCGGTACTACCTGTGACGAAAAGGTGGTTAATTGAGACATTAAGATGTATATAAAGACTATAGACGATAATCGTTTTTTTTTATATTCTATTATCCTGATAGACTTACAAATTAATTTACTTATACAAATAAACTTACTTCTTAAAATAATTAACACATCAAAAATTAATTTGGGAAATTGTTCTATACATTCACGCGTGATGCAATAACCAAGGGAAATATATATTAATTTTTATATACATATTTCGCCCTATCCAAATAATAAAGTCACATATCCCACGTACAAGCATAGGAAACGCCACTTTATTCTTCGGATAGGGCGATATATATACAAGATACAGTCAAAAACGTGTTGCACATAACTATCGTACATGTATCTGTGATTAAACTGGTGTTTAAAAGTTAAACTCCTGTCTCACATTAGCGCAAACATTATTTAAAACAACAATCTAAGAAACAACAGCATGACACCTTTAGCAATAAGGACACTTTTGGGTACTTTTCTCTAGTAAAAATATACAAACGCAGTAAGTTCCTTATTGTAAATTTGCGCAGCAAACCACTAGAGACCTTTTGAACTACGTAACGTTGCTCATCTGTCGAGTAAATCGAGTCCCTATTATATAACGGTCTTCATAATTGACTAGCCATATTATAACCAATTTTATACATCTTGTATTCCCTGCTATTACACTGTAATATTCATCTTAGAATGTACGGTTGGAGAGGCGATGCAGTACTGAAAAATAGCGTTGGTAGACATATTGATCACATGTAATTCCTCGACCAGCATCAATAGGTATATTTTTTAATTATATAATCAAATTTTAATGGTCTGTTGCTAGCCCTATATAATGCGTACTAACCATAATGTTATTATACTACAGTAGATGATCCATAGACAGGCCTGTAAGTAAATGTTTTTTTTATTTATAAAAGCCTGTAAGTGTCACAATAAATAATGAGAGGGTAAATCAAACTCGTATACTTGATCTTTGTCTAATCACACATAAAAAGAGAGACAGATAGATATGCTTTCTTTTTATTGTAATATGGCACATTTTAGACTTCCCTACTCTAGTATAAAAAATATGAAATAACAACGTAAAAATTTTAGACTTCTTTACTCTACTATAATAACTGTATGAAATAACAACGTAAAATTAACTGCCTTGTTAATGCATTCGCTGTGCTATAGACATAACAATGGAGTGTAGAGGACATGCTGTCAGCCAAGGCAGTAGAAGTTTGATACCTAGTTGTGGTTAACCACGGCGCTACGTCGTTCATTCACTCACTTGTGTAATCTAATCTAATTTAATAATTATATGACTAATATTCATGACTTTTGTCTGTATTGGTCGGGTCATGATTTTGGGAATAGCTACAGTCTTGATTTATATAGCTAGCTATAGTCTTGATTCATTCATCTATAGTCCATGATTTTGAGAATAGGAATAGTCTTTTAAATAAAAAGTTCCTGGTTGACCGAGCTTTGCTCGGTAATATTTTACAACAAAAAAAAAACAAAAAATAAGTATGTTGTTGGGGATCGATCCTGGGTATTTACATTTTTCGAGACTGCCCGTTCCCCGAATAAGCTACGCTGACTTGACAATTTATGGCAAAATTTCTATTTAATATAAATTTTAGTATTTTTTAATGCCCAAAAACAGGAATAAAACAACCTTTTTTTAATAAATCTTAGCTTGATCGATTCGGCCCCTCCCCCAAACCTGAATTTCATGAAAATCGTTGAAGCCGATTTCAAAATTCAGAAGAATATATACAAGATTGACTCGTTTAAATATTATATAATCTTGGCTATTGAATATAGAAAATGTTTTTTAATTGAGATGAGTGAGTAATGATACTACATTATCTAAATTCAGTAACGATGTTAGAGTTGATTACATTTATATATTATTATATTAACATTTATTAGAGATAAATATTTTCAGTTATCTAGTACAGAAGTTCATTACCAACAAAACGTTAAAAAGGGCATGACTAATGCTACGTAAAGCAACGTAAACAACAATCGTAATATACCTAATTGTATTAAAGGAAAGATGTAGAGAATTAGTTTCATGAATGAAAAATAATTTCTTAATTAGTTGGCAGCCAAAAATATTCTAGTGATCAATTACTTTATTTATATTACACATAAATTAATTTGATATGAATAACACCACCTACACAGATGGGTGTAATTCAAGGCAAATCACGCCAAACTCATGTGCAATATCACAAAGAAGACCAAGATGCAAAGTTTATACAAAAATGAATTGAAATACAAATCAATGTCCAAATCTTCTAACCAATACATGAACATCAAAGAGGTCAGATTAAATATCATAATGAATGAATCAGAATATAGTACGCTCCTTCAAACTGTGTCTCAATTGATCTAAATCACTCCAGGAAAATATGTGAAAAAATTTATATTATGACATTACATAGCGATGTTTGTCGTACCATATTATCGCGCCACTTTTCCGCATGACTGAATCAGGCCACACATTTGGCAGATCAGGTGGCAATAAACTCTGCCAAAAATTGTTCCGTGAAGAAAGCACATTACTTTTATAAAAAAAACAAGTGCAAATGCTTCTATAAATAACTGTTGTAAGTCTTTTATTGTTAAGTTTGAAAACCCGCAATAAAATACTTTAAATTTATATTTTAGGTAATTAATAAAAAAATTGAATAACTTCAACTGTAACGTTTTTAATTTATGTGTTAGCGCTGCAACTAGCGCCATCTAATGTCGTCGAACAAATTCGCCTATTTATTACCTAAAAATACCTATTTTTGCTTATATTATCACCTGTTCCTCTACGATTAATTTAAAAGTTTGGAGAAATAATTCTTGGAGTTTCACCGACAGATCGATTTATTTAAAAAGAAAGTTTGGTTTAATTTTAACCATATTTTGACTATATTTGTTGAAAATTATGGAAGATAGTATCGAAAACGTGGCTCGATCCCTCCGAGATGAAACAAAACAATATATAGTGGCATTTTTTTCTTACATAGCTCTAATAAAAGTCCACTATAACACATACATATCTATTTTTTTTAAATAGCAACTTATAGTAAATTTCTATTACCGTTTTTTACGTAAAAAATTTTTTGGAAGTTAAGAATAATAGGAATATATAGGAATAATTATATTCATCCATTTTAGTAAGGTGTTTCTGTAATATCTTATAAGAGTAATAAATATCCCAGCATAGTTCTTTTAATCCCAAAAACGCAGCGTTTTCAATCAAAAACAAATTAATGTATAGAAACCGACTATACTGACATCTTATTTTATCGGATGAGGCCAACTAGTTTCAAGCCCATTAGCCAAGCTCTTATTCATGAGCTCATTACGTGGCGTTATAACGCCGGTCTCTATACATTAATTATGAATACCCACTCACGATAGTTTAAATTCGAACAAAAAGAAATTCATCAAATCAAAACTGTTAGGCGACTTAACTTTACAGATATTTCAACAATGATCGTCATATTTCAACTAATATACACAGAATCTGACCTAAATCCTCCTTGTAAAATTTCAAATATAAATCTCTTAAATGCTAAGCTAAATAATAAGCTTCAATACTATAATAACGTTTTAAATACAGTTTCAGATGTGGAATTTAGAAATAAAAACTCAAGAAAATCGTCATAATACCGCCAATAAATGTTGGTTATACTTGAGAAGCAATTCGTTCTTAGTTACAATGTAAGGTTGCCTGTGGCGGTTGACTTGGGGCTATTTTAATCTCCACAAAGATGAATTACACTTGACAAGTTACTATTACCGCAGGATGTATAAAGATTATAAGTCTCATAACTTCCAATCAGTTATGAAAATAGGGTGGAACAGGATGTGATTAACCCTTTTTTTAATATGTATACTTCGTATAAGGAGCAATGTAATAAACAAAATGGAAATAAAATTTATTATATCAGAAGGTATAATTTTGAATAACAATTATACTTTCACATACGGTCGTCCGTGCCCATCACTATCACTACATATTATAAAACAAAGTCCCTATATCCCTATGTACGCATAAAACTTTAAAACTACGCAACAGATTTTGATGCTGTTTTTTTTAATAGATAGAGTGATTCCAGAGGAAGGTTTGTACGTATAATAACATTCAATACGGAGTAGAGAAATACTGTACTTTTTGAGGTTTCTGTAAATAATTACATTTTTTTCCGCTTACATTACAAACGCAGGCTAAACCCTACGAGCTTTATCAAAATAATTACTAAGTATTTGTACATCTTGAAAAGGTCTACAGAAAAGTCCGCGATGGTATATGTCTATCTCTTATGGATAACCCACTATAGCATTTTTTGTCATTTACTTTTTACGAAAAATAATGCCATATTTTTGAACCAATTTTTATACAATACAGCATTAATCCTTATCCAATTAAGTACCTTAAATAAATAGTTGATTTAATATAGATCAATATGGCCGTTTACAGCATGTAATTTAAGTGAACCTTTTCGGAGATATTACAGATTTAAAATGCCGTGAGGACCGCTTAGAGTGCCGCTTCGCCCTATAACACTTCGACTTTAGCAGCTATGTCCCTCTTTCAAGAGTTTGTTTAAAGACATTCTGTAATTAATTGTAAAAATAAAATACATAGGGAAAATGTAAAAGTTAATAAGTAAAAATGTACTATATGAATTTAGATATTCCAAAGATAGCAGGAAATCTTCTTGGTATAGGGAAAGGAAATTGTTTTTCTCCAAATTTAACGCGTGCGGGCCACGGGCAGTAATGAATAAATCAAAACTACTGGATTGATTTTAATCATTTTTTTACACTGACTGACATAGGATATATATTTTATACCCGTGCGAAGCAGGGGCAGGCCGCTAGTAGTTAGTAAAATAATAGTTGTGTTATGGGTAAAGGGGAACTGGTTAATATATACACATAGAATTTTGAATACATACTGTCAAAGAAAGTCCAGATGTGAGTATTAATTAAACCCTGAACTATAATTCAACTTGTATTACCGCACTCGTAATTGATACAATATCCCAAAGCAAACGACACATCACACAAGATGGCTTGTTTTTCCATAGTGTATTATCTATGGGTATTCCGTTGCCATCGCTATCTCCATTTGTTATTGCCCACCACGCCGGGCACTCAGCTGTTTTCGTAGGACGCTCGGTGACAGGGAGTCGGAGCGAATTCGCTATCCATGAGCTATACGCACGACAGCAGCCACCTCTTGTATATCCCTTTATAATACTTAAATACAAATATACAAAGCGTGTAGTATCCGGCTGAGTAGAATAGAGAACACGCATTTCTTACCGAGATGTCGTAAAAGGCGACAAAGGTAAATTGACCCGCCGTGTGTTACTAGGTTGAGTAGTAAGACCACCCTCTTTCTTACCGAAGTGTCGTAAAATATTACTAAAGCTGGAGGGTGATGTGAAATGAAATTGCGAGAACGAGCAAAATATATTGAAAACACATTGTAATAGTGCATACACTAAGTGGAATAACGAGTATAGTCCTCACAGTGATACCGACCGCTTGATTATTATTTATGGTTACAAAGACCCGTTCTATGCGCTCTCTCCTTATCCCTGCACTACACTATCGGCGATATTAGTAGATCGTGCGATCCTATCATATCCTAGTAATATAATAAATGCGAAAGTTTGTTTGTATGGATGTATGTTTGTTACTCTTTCAAGCGAATCCGCTGGACCAATATCTATTAAATTTGGCACAATTATCTATACTAATACTAATATATAAAGCTGAAGAATTTGTTTGTTGGTTTGTTTGTTTGATTGATTGAACGCACTTATGTCAGGAACTACTGGACCGATTTGAATAATTATTTCAGTGTAAGATTTATTGAGGAAGGCTACAGGCTGTATAACATCACGCTAAGATAAATAGAAAAGGAGCAGCAATAAAAAATAGTACAATAACGGCAATATTTATAGCATTCCTTGCGTGCGCTGAGTAAACGGTAATAGTTATTAAAAATCATGTGTTACAAAATTGTTCCCCTCATAAAGTTCTAAATAAAAGTCCGCGACAGCATATGTCTAGCTTTTAAGGGTTGACCCAATTTAACCATTTTTATGGTTATCAAAAGACTATATTACGGTTGTAACGCGGGTCTTTCCGCGCGGGCGAAGACGCTGGCGATTGCTAGTTTCTTATACACCGGAATAACATATAGGTTATAGAAATCCGTCTAGTTCTACGGGAATACGATGGCATTGAAAAGCGCCATCTATTATCAACCTATAATGCGACAGCAGTCTTCGCAATCGAAGTTGCGGGTAAAAGCTAGTCTATAATCGACACGCTACATACGGTCATTCGTATCACCTGTAGGTAAATCAGCTGTAAGGTAAATGGGTAGAATAGTCCAGAATAAGAGCCTACACGTTCTATATCAACAGATGTCCTCGAAATAAGATAGATAGATCACCAGCTGTACGTATCTTCATACAGCTATTTTTTTTAACTATTTACAATGAAGAGACTATGGCAAGGGAAAGAATAGGTTGGATACTTAATTCTTATGTAACAGGTAAATGACAATAGTATCTCCTACTATTATACAATAGAAAGTGCGTTGATTAACCTCTTTAATTGTAAACAACCTAATTTTTTTTCGAATTGACTGTATGCTGTTAGCTTTAACGGCTTTTACAGCGTCACCGGGCGGGACGTGCGAGCACAGAAGCATCGTCGAGGTTGTGAAATGTGGAGAGTAGAGCTCTACTAACGTCGTGGCACATCGTCCTAAGAGTGCCTCCTGTGACGCCGGCCCACGGGTGACGTGTAGTGGAGGGCTGATGGTATGACTTTGATTAGTCATTACGACGTCGGAAGGGTGGCAAGAAACCACGACGAAACGACGTCAGAAATCTGGGACCTCGACGAATCTTCGATGGCGAAGACGCTATGTGTGTATTACGTGTTTCTGTGTTTGCGATCGTTATTTGAGCAACCTAAACAAATATGCGTCTCATATAGGGAGAATTATATTTAGTAGAAAAGCGACAGTTAAATGTCATGTAACTTCGGGAACCTAAAAGAACATATTACTCATAGCAATACTCGTAAACGGTTCCAGATTTTTATGAAAAGGAGTCCTCTGGCCTGGTGAAAGCAAACATCGTGAAATATCCCGCAAATATATCGAGAATTTCTAGTACATGTGTAACGTACCAATCTAAATTGGTGGTGCGTCTAAGTTCAAACTTTGGCTAGCTTTACCTAGCCCAATAAAGGAATAGTAACAGACCGTTACTTTACTTCTTAATCATATATCTATATTTTCACAATAAGCAATTTCGCCTCTAAGCGTCTAATGATTAATACATATATGTAAATCTGACATATCGGGTTTTATAAATAAACTAAGGTTTTGACCATTTATTGCCTATTTGCGAAAAATATAAATCATATAAACATATCATTTTGTTAATATTAGCCTGCTACTAGCGACATCTAGCGGACAGTTTAAAAAATCACGTGATATTCAGGCGGAATAGGACCGCCTGAATATCACGTGAATAAGTACCCGTAATATTGAGGACTGTGTAAATATATTTACATTTTTTATTGCATAAACGTCATATTAATTCGTAAGTCGAAGATATATTAAAATTTAGACGCATACGTCTTAAATTAATTTCATATATCTACGACTTAATTTGCCATGATATCAAAAATTAACTGGACATTAAAAAAAACGCAGAAATAGGTTAAAATAATTTTGCCTAGTCATTTATGTTTCTACTTCGTAACTAACTTACTATAATGTACTTTTTAAAGAAAAACGAATACACGACATGGGTAGATAGACAGCCCAAATATTGCCAAAAAGGTCAACGACACAAGAAAGGTCAAGGTCAAACTGATACCAAATTTGACATTTATACAGCAATCAACGATCAATCAAAAAATATCAGCCGTACAATAATGTATAACTATGAAGTTTAAATATTAGATATATGATTCTGACTATTTAGTGAATTGGAAATTAATACAACTACTACGGAAAAAACACGCAATCAAACGGTAGGTACACACCTTTTGTCAGGTCAGTATCTTGTATGTAGGGGCACTTGTAAATCCGTACCACATCACAACACGTTTTTTTTTTAAAGTTACGACACAACAATGATCGAAAACGAAAGCGAAAGTGTTCTATTTTGTTTACATGTGTAACGTTTCGGCGTGAAGCGTCGACTGGCGGTAAGGACGCGGGAAGGTCGCGTGCACTGCCGCGCATGCGTCTTCGTCTTCGTCTCACCAGCTAAATCTGCCAACATCCTCACCTTCAAAATCTCGCACCATTATACGCACCGGGATAAACAATCCAAAAAAAACAAAATTACAATCGCAAACCCTTCAAAAGTGATAGATTCACGACGAATATCGTCCAAAATAAAAAACTGCAGATTTCGATAAAGTTACCAAAAATAATAGAATTCATAAAAAAATAAAAATAAAATTTCATTTTCAAATGTAGTATATATATTTTATAAAAAATTTAATAAAAATCATATTAGTAACTACATATAGTTACTAGCAATAATTTTCAGTTTTTAAACTTTAAATAGAAACTTTGTATAGAATTAAACGTTAATTTTACGGAATTATAATAGTAATAAGTAGAATACTAAATGTAGTAATGCTTAATGTAGAGTTCGTTTTTTACTTTTATTCGTTCTCTTACCCGACACATGCAGAAATTCTTACAACTTATGCCACCACCAATTCCATCCAATTAATTTTCAATAAGCAATGCCGTGCGGTATTCGGCTGAGTAGAATACACCACCCTCATTTCTTACAGAGGTGTCGTAAAACACGACTAAAATAAGTCGACCCACCGTGTCGTATCCGACTGTGTAGAATAGACTACCCTCATTTCTTACCGAGGTGTCGCAAAAGACGACTTAGATAAGTTCACCCATCCTGTGGTATCTGGTTGAGTAGAATTGACCACCATCTTTCTTACCGAGGTGACGTAAAATACAACTAAGGTAAGTTGAAATCAAGCAGGCGGCCAGTCATAAAATTCGTAGCCAAATCATGTAACATGTTTATGCCAACCCCGCTTAAAGTGGAATAAGGGCAGGATGATGATGATTACCTTTCAATAATCTATCTAATAAAAATCACGGAAATTATGACGTCCGTTTCGCTAGACCGAGTGAAAAGTGAAAACACATTACAGTGGATACAATCGAATGTTTCCAACAGAATGCACTATTTAATGATTGATATTACATAAGACAGCTGCTTTAAAAAAAAGTTAAGTAAAATAATGAATGTCAAATGGAAAAAACTTGTACAAAATTACTACGGTTCCCGTTTACATTAGATGTATGCACTATGCATATGACATGTATGCAGTCTCGATTGCACTACACTAGATGGCGCTAAATGCACTGAACAACAAAACTAAGAGACATGATAAACGAATGATATTTGAACAATGTAATAAAATATTCTAATATTAGGATATTATATTATAGCATAGCGTGATGCGTCTCTCCACAAAAAATATCCTTAGTAATCTTTAAAAAAAAAATAGTTAAAATAATCATACCACTTAAATGGTCACAACGATCTGACATTATCTCAATATAAAGTGCTACAAAACATGAGCTATCAAAATAATCAAGTTTTGTTTCTTTGAGTTCACTATTTTTTAAGTTATCTACTTTATTTTGAACACTTTTGTATGTTTACAGCTGCCTTAGATTGATAGTACTAAAAATGTAGCAAGTTTTTGTTTTTATTAAAACAATAAAACTAAAATTTATTAGAAGAAATTAAAGTTCAAATTATAAACTCACTAGTTCAATTCAGCCACTATTGCCACAAGCGCTATTGTTCAAACTGAAATTCACAAAATTACCCAATAATAGTATACTAAAACATTAACATAACACTACACGAAAATACATACACGAAAATTCCGCATTTTGAAGCTACATATAATGTTAATGCGGAAGTACGAAGTAGAGTATAATTATTAGTTTCATTTTTTTTTTCTAACAATATGAACATAAACTTAATAACAGGACACTAAGAAATAAAAGCTTACGAATATATACTAGTATTCCAAATTTATTTCATATTTACTGCGCCTATTATTTAAAATTACCTTTTTTTCTAATTAATATTTACATAGTAAACAATAATTAATCTCTTATCTATTCTACAGGGATCATCGTTTAGTCACTGATATTATTCTATGCCATTAACAGATTTAGGCCTTTCTGAAACATCGACTATGTAGTTCTTTTTAAAGTGACTTATCAAGTGGTAAAAATATCAGTATTCATATTGCCGGAAAGCTATAGAAAATTTCCGGTCCCTTGTTAAGAGCTTCTACTAAACTATTTACGTCGAGTTTTAATCGTGGCATTTGTAGCCCGCACAGAAAAAAATTTGTGTTATTCAAAAATTATAAACGTTTTATTTTATTAATAATAATTATACTATCCAGTCAAATACTAACACAGCCTTACACAACATTGACAATTGATTTCTCGGTGTTGGTTATATTTGGTTATTTGTAACACTTTCAATTATATATTTTTGAAGCAGTATATTACTTTGATATGTAAAATGTTATTTTTTCATATAAAATAAGTATTTCGCTTTATGTTAAAATTGCATATCATCATTTCTGAATCTAATTCATGCTGGCTTGTTATAATTTAAATAAGACACATATGTTAAAGGCCTTAGAATAGAAAAAAATATTATTTTTACTGTCTCAATATCAAATGTATAATAATTTACAATCAATTTATCAGTGCTAACTGGTCCTAGCATTCATACTATTTCAGTACCTATGAAATGTGTTTATATAACAACAACAATGTGATGCTCAGGCACTGATACTATTGTACACAATACAATACTTTCAGAGTTGCAACCGAATTCTAAGCAACATCAATTCCTGCCCCACCCATTTATAACTGTATAGTTATAATTCCACAATTTATATAACAGCCTCTATAATTAGATCATAAATTAACAATCCATAATACTTTAAATCCATAAACAATGTCATTTATGTATTGTTAAAGTACAATTTAAGACACCTGTATTATGTTTGCAACTTATATCTATAAAGGATACAAAATTGAAAATCCATGATAACAAGCTCGTTTCGTAATTTTATTTATGTAAATTTGCAGATATAATTAATACAAATTATGGTCATATAAATCAGGATCTATGGTAAATAATATAACTATTAATTGGTTAAGGTCACTCTCTCACTGCCCATCAATTACAGCTGGACCATATACAATTTTAACTTGTTCAAATATAAAAAGGCAGTCTCGGAAATGTAGCATTACAAATACTGTCTTATTTCTAAGTTTACATTATGAGATTTTTTATTGTGATAGTGATAAAAGACAAACTTAAACTATGTGAACATACTACCAGAATGGCTAGATGCATACATGAGTTGCATAGGTTCCTCACATTCTAGGTGGTGTTTGGTGCAACTATATTAACTATTATATTCTAAATGTTCAATAATGTGACCAAGCTATATTGTCTATATGTCATCATACATCACAAAATTTTTACTACATCTATCTGTACAATTTTGGATTTTGGAGATTTATAAATGCCAATCTAATGTCTGACAGTACTTTCTTGAGCAGTAGGTGTATTATATACATTTCTACTGTCAAATATCTAAAATTTTATTATGCATCATGTTTCTCTATTTGCACACAATTTAATTAAAAAATCAAGGACTGCTAACAAAACAATCTAGATACAAATTAAAATATTCACAAACAAATCCATAAATAAACTTTGATTAAAACATAAAATATTGAAATAGTATGTTGATACTACTGATTGTTAAATTAATGAACATTCACTAAGGCAGAGAGCAATTATTCCTCAGACTCATTTTGTTCTGACTGGATTGGCTGCAACCAAGGGTGCTGAAGGCACTCATATGCAGTGGCTCGCCGATTGGGGTCAAAATCTAACATAGGCTTCAAAAAATCAGCAAATTCCTCTGCATCATGTTGACTCCACTCATATTTTTCTGTGAGCACAGACACCAAGCCCCAAGGTTTTAAGCCAGTGATATTTCTTAATTCACCTTTTTTATTAAAAAATATTTTTGAATACTTCCCTGATGCGGCAATTCTTTTAGGAATGTCTCCAAGTAACTCAATAATATGGGCGAGGTGATCTTCATCCCGGCTATATCCATCTCCTGAATGAGGTTCAAAAAGATAATCTCCAGTTGCTAGCTCAAATGCCATACATGCAGTACTCCATATATCCGCAGAAGTACCATAACCTGCACTAAGTAAAACTTCTAAGGAACGATACTGTCTAGTTTGAATGTCTTCTGTAAAATGTCGATGCACCCAACAAGCATTACCCAAGTCAGCAATTTTCACCTCAACTTCACATATGTCAAATGCAGGATCAGGTCTCTTATCGTGAGATTTGCCTTTAAGCTGTGAATTAAACGATGGAGGAGTGTCAGTCATTTCCCCTTCAGACATTGGTGTGCCTGTGTCATCACCACAGCCATATTGCTTGTTTCTTACCTGCACAGCTTCAGCATCAGTATCAAAAGCTTCATCATCTACCTTTTGCATATCATTAATACCATTTATATTAGTTTCATTATCTGAACGATTATTCTCAATAACACTCTCATCATCTGGTGTCGGTGGGGAGTCATCATTATCCTGAGACATAGGTGCAGAATCACTGTTAGGGCATACCTTCTTTTGCTCTTCCATTTCTTCTATTTGTTCCATTTGTTTTTTGAGAAGCATAGACTGACGTTTTGCTTTTTTCTTTAATTTTTTCTTTTTATTTCTACTCATTTTGCCAGTGACTACCTGCTCCTGAAACTCCTTAGGCGCTGTGCTAATGAGGGAGTGGGGTAATCTGAGCCCTAGGGAATGTAGTTCAGTAGCTTCAGCTGCCAATTTACGAATATAAGATTCATCAACACACACTAACACATTTTCAGGCTTTATATCTGTATGAATTATTTTACATTTAGTGTGGAGGTAATCCAGGGCCTCTAGCACTTGGCGTATTATAGTTTTAACGTTTTCACGAGGAATGCCTCTGTAATTAGACTTTAATATCAGTTTCAACAGGTGATGACCTAAGACTTCAAACACCATACAAACATGAGTCCCATTCACCCCAGTAATTTTAAAATCGTTAAGCAATTGAACTGTTTTATTTCTTTTAGGATCGGCAGGATCGCTATCGCGAACAGACTTCAATATCTTAATTTCGTCTAAGGCCGTTTCTGTAAAATGAGGAGCAGATTTAACAACTTTCAAAGCGACAAACCGCTTATCCACAAGATCCCAGCACAGCCAGACCGTAGAAAAATGACCCCAGCCCAACTTCCTAGTGACGTGGTACCGATTCAGGAACAAGTCTCCAATTTTGACAGGATGGTATCCACCTTTGCAGTAATCGGCGCTGTCCTCCTGTTCTTCGTCATCACTAGCATATTGCTCATCCTCGTCCTCCTCAATAGTTTCATTAGAGGAACTGTGTGTTGGTTCGAGACGATTCTGGTTTTGATTGCGCAGCCCGTTTCCTTGTCCACCAGCGCCGTGATCTTCCTCACGGTTTTTCTTCTTTCCTAGTTTATGCCTTTTCTTTTTCGCCTGAATGGCGAGTACTCTTCTGTTTACATCTGATTTAGAACTCATTTAGTAAATTAAAACACTTTCAACAAGCTCCAATTTAAGTAAATTTATCTTTTCATCTCAATCTTTTTGTTTGAGTATGGCGGCCGGTTTTAGACAGAACAAAATGCGCTCGAACATGAGCCGTTTTAGTGTTGCTGTCAGAAAATAGTCCTGTCTAATATCTTTAGTAACAATTTCTACAACTATTATTTTAAAATATTACAGGGCTTACTAAATATATAGGTTTTTAAATTTATTTGAAGAAATAATACACCTCACGCCGTCATGTGTAAAAAAAAGAGTATTTATTATTTACGGTGTTTTTCATAAGAAATATTAGTCTATGTCGTAAGTCCCACCTTAATTTACAAATATAAAGCTTAGCTACTTACTTCTTAGCACACAAAATCTATGCTCTCAACTCTCAAGAGTCGCAAACAGTACCATAGACTAGTTCCTATCTAACAAACAAAATGGAAACTTTTATCATAATTATACTAGGATATAGTAAACACTAGACATAGACAGTTCTGTATGTATAATTGTGTTATACCGTATCAACCTTCTTTTCTTAAGTCCTTATAATATTACCTATTCACTGGAATCAAAATAAAGAAAGTGGAATGCATGGGTATATAAATAAAGCATTTATCCGTAAACCACAAAGCCCATTGTCCTATAAACACAACGTTCATATAAAACTAAGTTGAAAGAAGACAGAAGTCAAATATTCGGAAGTACTTGACAACTTTTCTTTATTAAAAAATTATATAGCAAGCATTTCGATCATCAAGACTTTTAGGTTTAGTAAATGTGGTTTATTCTGTATTCAATGTACCATATTGCAAAATTGGGTGACTTATTTATAACTTAATAATTTCAAAAACTATTACAGATAAAAGTCAAGTTCATATATTAATTTAAAAAGTAATTTGTAGTATAGTATACATAGAATATTGTAACACTTTAATTACACTGATAACAATTTTGATTTTTCTATTCTGATTTTTAATAATCAAATGGTAAAAATAGCAATCAGCTTTTTAATACCAAGAGCAGTAATAGTCAAACGAAAAACGGTATATCATTTTTATCATTTGAACAATTTTCAATTTTGTCGAAAAAAATGTTTTTATTGATTTTAGCTGTTAATAAAAAAAAAACAATTTTCATTATTGTGACAGACTTGAGTAACAATTTTATGTAACGTATTTTAATTCTTAAATATATTATCTATATTACCCATCTAAACGAATGAATGAATGAATTTGTGTCTGTTATATTAATTAAAATTATTTAGTACATACTTAAATAATCAAAAAAGTAAAGCTTATGACATCTTATATTCTTTTTTATGAAGAGACAGACGTTGAGTTAGTGTTTGTTGATTTTTTTTCCTTTTCAGAAATCCGTTTCACAGGTAATAAAATAAGACCACCAGCTGTTATAAATATTCCAGCTACATAGAAAGCTACCGAAAATCCATACATATCTTTAAGCACACTTGCGCCTGGAGTACTTATCAAACTACCTAAGCCTTGAAATACAAGTATAACACCCGTCGCATTTGTTAAATTGTCTAATCCATATAAAGATACGACTACCATACTTCTTAATGAAGTAGCACTAGATACAAAAAAACCATAAACAAAACAGTAGAAATACTGATAATATAGGTTTGATGATAGATCTGACATAATTGTAAAAATACCAGAAACTAAGATCGAAGAAATGTATACATTAAAAGGGTCAACTTTGCAAGCAATACCTCCTAATATTATTCTCCCTAGCGCATTCGATAATCCTATAGCACTCACGAAAAACGTACAATGCTTAGGATCAAGTCCTGCTGCTATATTTCTGTCCTGTATAAAAACATAAGGTATTAAGAAACCTAAAAAAATTAAAAATCCACCTAAACATAAGCATAGGAATGATTTTTTTCGTAATAACTTAGGGTCCATCATTGTTGCCAGTACTCTTCTAACTGCTGTAGTGAATACTCCCCTCTTCTCATTTAAATCGACTGCTGTTGCTGCCCTGGACACAGCTAATTGATACTCTAAGCCAGTTTTAGAAGCAGCCGTAGTCATCATACTTTTCTGGTAGGCTGGTAATTTCTCCAGTTTTCCATCATAAAAGACATCATCTCTGTACATCGGACGTGATTGTGGTACATGTTGTTCCCAATTACATAAGCGTCCGCAGCAGCCACTTTTCTGAGTTTCTTTGACGGTTACCGTTACTTCAATAGGAGACGGCTTTGCTTTATCTTGCACACTCGTTTTTGATATAATAGATTTCACTTGCTTTAGTTGTCTCGGGCTAATACCGCCTTGTGGAACATTTGCAGTTAGTGTCAGCTTCGACACTGCAGCTGTCGAAGGTCCTGGTTGTGCAGCTGATGTACCTGTATTATCTTCAACTACCGCAGCTGCAGTGGGGAAATTTAAATTTGAAACTGCGCAAAATAAGCGTTCTGTGGCTGTTGGAATCAGAGTCTTGTCGTCCACTTTAGTACGGGATGCAGCCAATCGTAAACCAGCTGTAGAAAGATTTGGTAAATAGGTTACAGTTCGTGTAGGATCATCTGTAGTTTTAACGACAGTAAACGACAGCAGTGGTTGGAAAGTCATACCAAAAAAGTAAATTAAACCAATAAGACCCGAGTGTAACAATGTTGTTGTCCGCCAGCCAACTAATTTGACTAAATAAGAATTTAATGGAAAAAAAGCCATGATACCAATACTTGAACCGGATGAAGCTATAGCTAACGCTATAGATCGTAGTTTCTCAAAATAAAATCCGACTATAAGCCCTGACGACATACTCACTAAACAATATCCAAAACCAGCAATTGCTCCATAAAAAACACAAAAATACGTAAAATTTGTTGCAAAATACGAAGTGAATAAAGAAAATGAGCTAAGAACAGATCCTGACATTATACATGCCCTAAAGCCAAATCTGTTTATAAATGCAGATGCCAATGGCCCAGCAATATAATAAATTGCAATAGCTAATGAATTAACAAACGTTGTTAATGAGACCGATACATTAAGATCATTTGAAATATCATTCATCATACTTCCAAACGTAAAAGATACACCATCTAATATAAAAACACTAATAAAAGAAGAGATTACGACAACCCATCCCCAACCACCCTCTTGTGGCACTAATATTTGAGCAGCAATTTCAGTCTCTTCGCCACCTTCGAGCTTATCAGGTCTTGTAACCATTCTGCTTGGAGCTAATAAACTCTTCGCTGTTTCGTTTTTAACTAAAATTGGCTTAGGTGGCATTTTTTAAATTTTTGACGTAAAATTTTCAAACTATATAGAGAAGATATCAACAGTTTGAAATATATCAGTGAGGCAGCAAATAAGTCTAAGCAATTACTGTTATATCAAGTTAGTTTTTATATCAGATATGATGTCAAGATAGATCTTTATTATTGATAAAATTAATTAATTTTATTCATTATAAATCAGTTTACTTTGTGTTATAAAGTATATTATATGTTTTTTGTTATATAAAATTTATTGTTTCGTATTAAGAAGTATTACACGTTATAAGTATATATGTTATAGAATTTGGTACAAAAATAAATAAAGAAATAAGAACTTAAATGCAAATGTACATACATTTAAAATGGTACTATTTGTATGTTACATATTTGAAATGTATGCCAAAAGACGATATCTTGTTGGGCTCGGCCCGTTTATTATTTGATTTAACAGTGCCTTGCAAGTTGCAGCCCGTCCGTATACGTACTTAAAAAACAGCGTGGCTGCCTTTCTGTCATCTGAAGTATTTTTTTAAAAGTAAAATAGTAATTTTTTTTTTGCTTTTCCTAATGTGGGCTAGTCACATACCTGCGACAGGTAGGGCTTTTCCATCTTGTTCTTCCTTGGAGTACTAGGCTCGTAAAACGGTAAATGTTTGGTAAAGCTAACTTTATGGTATATTATATGTTCTGTGGGTATATTTGTCTATGATTTTATCTGTCATAGCGTCTATATAAATTCTTCATTTTACCAGTTTTGGAGGGAATTTGGAGAACACACTTGGGCTTTACTAGTAGAATAATAATTGTTTATTATATTCAAATTTTTCTTTTATGCACAACTATGTCTCAAACAACGCTTACAACATTCTTTAATACCAGAAAAAGACCGGCAACAGAAGAAATTGTAAATTCAAAGAATAAAATAGCACACATTGACCGTGCTGACTCCCTAAGTAAATCAAGCAGAAAACCTTTGCCCAAACAGTGTGATATAGTTTCGAATAATGTTAAACAAACAGCTAGTACAAGTACTAAAACGGATAACGAAAAGAAATGTGAAGTGCACTTGTCAAAAAACGAACTTATATTAGAACCGCCAAAAAATTTAGAAGTATTTGCAAAGAAGATAAATTCTTCGAATTTAGTAAAAAAGTTTGATTCCGCTAATACAGAATCAGTTCGTGCTGCAAGAAAGGAATTAAGCTTAGGTGACATAAAAAAAAAATTAGCTGGAAGTGGTAAGTTAGCTCAACTCAAAGCCACAGCTGAGAGGCTCAGCAAAGGTATACAGCAGCTCAAAGAAACCAGCGAGAAGAAAAATCTCAAAGAATTCAAATCAATTGATGTGGATGTTCCCCAAAGGTATAAACATTTATTAACATATTTATGTTTTATTGTTAAGCCAAATAAATGTTAATTATTTCCATTTACTACATTACCAACTGCTGTTAGGTGAGAATATATGTGATTGAAGAAGTAATAATCTATCTTATAAGATTGCATTAATTTACATACTAAATATATAAATCTTCATGGATTAATGTTCTAAAATATACTATATATTTCATTTTTCTTTGATATATATTTTATTTTTGTTATTTAATATATATGCTATTAATAATTATTAACCTATACCTCGTGTCTTATGGGAAGTACTAAAATTTGTTTATTCCATTTATTACTCATACTTTTGACATTTTTACTCTAAAACAAATCTTCTTTTAATAGGAGCGAATTGATAAATATACATTTAAGAATATATTCAGATTTTCTGATAATTGATGTTATTTTTTTGTTGATGTTAGTTACGTTATTTGCAAGTGATGGATGATATATATTATTGTTTAAACTATGCAGACTACCTTGGTTTTAGTAAAATGTATTAAGTCTTAAATTATAATTTAAAAATTAATATACAGTATATCCCTATTTCTGATTTCAAATATTAAAATGTACCCTTAATAGAATCTATCATTTTTAAACTTCCTTGTTAGTCTATAATGAACTACTCATTTAATTTTATATATTTATAGTAAATAAACTCCTTATAACTTATTAAACTCTAATTTCAGTACACTTACTCTTTTAGCCTTTTGTTTCCTAGAATATGTAATTGTAATTACTTTTACCATTCTATTTTTTTTATTCTTTTCATCTTCTCTTTTTATAAATACTGACTTTCAGAATTTAAAACATGAAAAATCTATATACTGATGATCTATAAGAATACATCAAGAGAAATCATCATTCCAGTATTATAATAACTATTATCAAATAATTTTTTTTCTTTTATTTTATGTATATATATAACCTATAACCTTAGGAAAATACAATAAAAAACTTTACTAACCACACATTGCTTATTTTTACTACACAATTGAGTTTTATTTATACATATTGAAGCTATTTGAGTATCTATAGCTGAACTATTTGACTGAGCTATATAGTTTTACAAATAAGGTTAGGTTATGAATATAAAATAGTGTGTGGCAAAAAGTATGATTTTTTTTCAGTCCATCTAAGAAAATAGCTGCACAAAATGACCTATTAACACCAAAAAAAGAAACAGACTGGGCTATTTCCCAACAAAGGCCCCTGATATCGCCTAGAAATGTTTTTGTTAGCCCTGTGAAAAGCCCCAGCAAGGTTAGTTTATTGTGAATTAAATATATTTCTAATTATAAACATAAGATACTTTTTCAATTCATAATATGCAAAGTTTTAAAATTGAAATTAATTTTGTTGTGGTTGATTGGTGTTATCTAAATTACTGTAGTTTTCTTTCTATTTTAACAAAGCACTTCTATCTTCTAAATAAACATTATGAATATATTCAATAGATTATTTTGTCTTTATAAAATACTAACTGATATAATTAATTTGTCTTCTTCTATTGGATTGACTAACATAAAGCTGTTTACAGGTTCCTGCTTACCTAAAACATGCTTCTCTGGCCTCATCTTCATCGAGTTTACAATTGCCACATCACTTCAGGTTCCTTGCAGAACTATTTCGTGGTATGGAAACTGTTGTTGCACTATTGTACAACAGAAATGAGAAGATAACTTTCAGCAAGCTAAAACCATCCGTACAAGAAATGCTCAAGAGGAATTTCACAGAAAAGCACCTGGCACAAATCAAACATTTAGTTCCAGATTTCTACAATTTTGAGGTGCAAAAAAATAAAAACTTTAGCAATACATCTCACAAGGAATCGTATGAACTGATTATTTCTCCAAATTTCCCAAATGATATAAAATTAATGAATCCAAGTGTGCTATTAGAGAGACGAAGATATTTTTATAATACATTGTTAAAATGTGTCATGAAGCATCATGCTCAATTTTGTGTATCACTGGACCCGCCGATTGAAATTCCTGAGAATAAATTAGTGCGCTGGCATCCGGAGTTCGAACTAGAAAAACTTCCAGAGATTGAAAGTGCCAAGCTACCTGAATTACCAAATACTGAGAAGTATTCTTCTGCCCAGGATGTTCTCGCAAAGGCACGAGAGCTATTTAAGTGCAACACAAAGATGGAACGTGCATTAGAAAATCTTGCACAAGCCAAAGCAAGGGGCTTAACAGAACAAGAGCAAGCTGCAACTGGTATTAAAGATACTCCAAAATCAATTAGTGTTACTACACAGACAAGTCAACCACCAGAAAACAATGTTCAGATTTTGAATCCTGCCCTTCGTAACTTGCCAGCAGCTTTATTAGAAAAAGTTAAAGCAAAACAGGCAGCTAAGGCCCTAGAAGCTATGACTAGGACCTCTGAGAATGAGCAAAAGTATTTGATCTATAGTCGGCTGCCAGATCTAGCAAGAACATTGAGGAACATATTTGTGACTGAGAGGAAGAATGTGTTGGCTTTAAATGTTGTGCTATCGAAGTTGGATAGTAGCTTTAAATCGAATGTATCTGCTAATGATTTACATAAAGATATCAAGCTACTTGCAGAAGAAGTTCCCAACTGGATAAAACTTCATGAAATAAGAAATAACACTTATTTAAAGTTGGACAAAAATGCTGATTTAAAGTCCATTACTTCACGATTAGAAACAACTGCAGACAAATATAAAATTGATTAATCTTTTATGAAGACTCATCATTCTATGCATGTTATAGATTTTTAATATTATTTTTAGTTAAGAGTACAATTTACATTACTTTTAAATAGTTCTCATCATCATGTTAAAAAATTCCTTAGGTTTTAGTTAATTTTCTTTTTTACAATAGTAATATGAAGTCTGACATGAAATTTGTAATCTTTTTGTATGACATCACTAATGTATAAGAAAAAACATTTGACATTTCATTGATATATAATAAGACTTATTATTTAAGATTTGGTTTTGATTTGGCGAAGAAATAAGATTTTTATATTTATAGAATATAGTTTCCCTGAAGTAATTAAATCACTTTACTTAAGCGTTTTGTAATGTATTCTGACATCTTAGTATTTATGTATCATTTTACAAATGTATTTTTAGTTACTTTTCTTTGTTTTTCTAGATTTATTTGACGAGTTTCACAAAAAAACCTCAATTTATAAACAAGTGTTTGATTAAATTTATAAAATTATTGACTTTGTTTTATTTTATATTCAAAAGGATTTTACGCATTTTATAACTTCGTTAAATGTTAATGTTTGGAAAAATTAAAACATTTACCGTTTCGTGAATATTTTTTTAACGAAGGTTTTATTTTCTATAGTATAATTAATTATGTCAAGCTTAATTTTATATAAATATTATATATATGCTTGAGAATACATGTTTGAGAATTTTCGAGAACTGAGATTGTAGGCCTGAGCTCCACATCCATTTTCCTATTGGGAGGATTCCTGAATTCGCAAAGGCGAAAGCGAATTTTCGGTCTTAGAATGCGATACAATGTCTTTTGTGTGCATGATTATTATTTGCTAGCTATAAAGCTGAAAATATTTAAACTATAAAGAATTGAGCGCATCACATTACCAATTATTAAGATCAGGGTTAAAAGTTGCATCCGCGCACGTTTTATCAGTGAAATTGCTCATAAATTCAAAATTCACATTCTTTATTCAAATAAACTTGTAAACGGTGTCAATTCTTCAGTCGTCAATTCTACTGCTAGTTCAGAAAGCTGTTACTAAAGAAAAGAGGCAGTAAGAAACTGCAATTGCCCTTTTAAATATATAATATTTACAACTAGTTATATTTAGTCATTACTATCTTTTACAACGTCGAAGAGTAGCTATATCCACGCATTCTTATCATCTATATAATCCTCGACAATTGTAGACAAATTTCTGTATCAGTCTTTTTTTTAATATTTTTTAAAACTACTGTAATGGCAAAGCTTAAAAATTGATTGCGGAATTTTATTATAAGCTGCTACAAAAAGTACGGACCTGATTTATGCGGATGCTACTCGTCAAAGGTTGCAGAACCTTGACCACCCCCATCATAGCTCTCTTTTAACGCTTTCGGAGAATTTATTCAAAAAAATTAAATTTCACCCAAACTTATGAGTTGCTTTCACATACATCGCAGTTAGGTTGCAAAGCGTCCTGTATAATTCTGACACATAAACATCATACACAGACACCGTCTTTGCAAGGTAATATGAGGTCCCAGTTTTTTTATGTCGATCGGTCGTGGCTTCAAGTCACTTCCGACGGCGTGGTAACTAATCACAGTCACACCTCCTGTCCATCATCCTGACCTAAGCCTTGCTCTGACCTTACAGTAGGCACCGTTAGGTTGACGTTTCTCGACATCGGTAGAGCTTTTACGCTCGCCCAAGCTACCCAGTAACCCTATAAAAGCCATTAGAGCGAACAAAAGAAAGGAAATTAAATATATTAAATTTAATCTATCGTAAGTAGTATTCATAGTCTATGTATAAAAACCAGTTACACTTCTATCTTATTCTATCGGGTTAGACTAATTTCGAGTCTATTCTAGATCCTTATTCATGAGCTCTTTATACGTTGACGCAGTAGGAACCGTTCCTGCTGTGATAAGAATTATAGAATAAACCTGAGTATATTAGTTTTTAATATATAAACCAGGAAAGGAAAGAATAAACAATATACTCATATTATGTTAACTTCTGATAGTAAACTTATGTGATATGGATTCATATATGACTGCGGTTAAATAATGTAAAATTGAAATTTTTTAAAAGATTGACCGCCGTGTTTCTTGTTTGTTGGTTCTTCTCGGTAAGAGCAACATTCCGAACCAGTTATAGGTTCATTAATAATTTATCCTTGAAGATTTAAAAATGCTTGAAAGACCTTATTTGAGTAAAAAAAAATTGATTTGATGGATAAATGAAACTTGGATTCTTGTATAGTCATTTACATACGCTATTAAATGTACTTTAAAATATTTTTTTGATTTAAAATATTTCGCCATTTCAACGGAATTATCCTTTTCATATAAGTATTAAGAACTAATAAATAAACGAAAGTTTATTTTTTTGTACTACTTTAATATTACAATATCATTTTATCTGTATTATGACAAAATTTTGTATGTATTTCAAAAAAAAGTTGATCTAGTTATATCACGTAGGCAATCTAGGTCATAGCTTATTAAGCCGCAACGTTAGCATTTACCCCAATTCGATATTGTCAATAACATCTCAAATGAGGCAAGTGCGTGATAAAAATTAATGTTTTCTTTCATATAATTTACATACGTAAACATATTGTTAAATCTCAATGTTATATTTAATTTCTCTCTGAATAATGTCGAGAATGTATTTTATTCTTTCAAATACGATTTTATATAAGTATCTTGGCAAAATTTGAGACGAATAAGTAAAGATGTATGAATAACTTAGAGCAGTGTTAGCACAGCGGTGAGACCATGCGACTCTTTCGAGAGGTAACGGGTTCAAATCCCAGGCAGGCACTAATGAGTTCTTCTGTTCAAACTTATGTGTCCAATTGATAATTGCAATTTATCACGTGCTTTTCGGCGAAAAATCTTTAGGAAACCTGCATATCAAGAGAATGCTAGAGATATATGTAACCTACCGTTTTGGAGCAGCGTGGTAGGTCTTAACTCCAATCCTTCTCTCCGAAAAATAGAGAGGAGGCCTATACCCAGCAGTTAATTGAAGTTGAGGATCTGACAAATATCCCCTTCAGGGATATTATCAGGTTCGTAAAAGCTACGTGTAGATTAGAGCAGCTGACACTGTCGGGACAGCAGTGAAACCATTGTCCCAATATGGGGAAATGGGTGGAATAGTCCGGAATAGGAGGTGACCACCCGCCCAGCACCGACAGGCGTCCCCGAAATTAGATAGATAGATGCCCAGCAGTGGGATAGTAACAGGCCGTTACTTTAAGTAAAAGTCCAATGATAATGAGTTTAGATTAATTGAAAAAAAATTAAATATGCAATGCATTTACGGAGTCTTCAAGATGTTTACCTAAATGTGGACATTGCTTTACGTACGGCTCCAACGATTTTACTCAAATTCAGTATGTAGGGGGTTTTGATGGAGAAAAATCAATCTAGCTAGGTTTTATTTAAAAAAAATAATCTTATCCGTTTTAAGGCATTAAAAAAATACTGAAATTGATATTGAATTGAATTTTTCGTATGTCAAGTCACCGTAGCTTATTCGGGGAACGGGTGGTCGCGAGAAATGAAAATGATCAAGCCCCTATTATTTTTTCATTTTTTTTAAGCTTTTCTTTTTTTAATTTGTAAAAATTACCGAGCAAGGCTCGGTCACCCAGATATTGATTATTATGATATAATAGATATATTAGATCAAAATTTATTCTAACATGAAAATATAAAAAGTAGTTCAATCAATAATTGTTAACTGAGTACAAACACTTTTGAAAAGTCTAATGCTGCCCTATTTAAGCGTAATAAAAATAATGTCAATATATCAGAATGTCAAAATATATACCTACGATATTTTCATTACAATAAATCAAAAATAAATGCCGAGTGGTATTTGGCTAAGTGGAATAGACCATCTTCATTTCTTACCGAGGTGTCGCAAAAGACGACTATGGTAAGTTGACCCGCCGTGTTGTATCCGGCTTAGTAGAATACACCAGCCTCATTTCTTATCCGGTATCCGGTTGAGTAAAATAGACCACCCTCTTTTTTACCGAGGAGTCGTAAAATACGACTAAGATAGTTTTATTTTACGACATCTCGATAAGAAATGAGGGTGGTCTACTCTACTCAATCGAATATCAAACGGCGGATCAACTTACCTTAGTCGCCTTTAACGACACCTCGGTAAGAAAAGAGGGTGGTACTTTTACAGATACCACACGGCGTAGGGCTTAAACTTACAAATACTAATTATTAAGTCCAAAAATGACTGAGGATAAATTATTTGAAATATTTAGGTTTGAATAAAAGACACCGTTTTTTAAGTTATGAAACATTAATTTTATTTGATCAAGGCTCAATACAATAAAATAAATTGTAATTGAATATATATTATACGTTACTCGTTTAGCAAATCATAATTAACAGTAGAGCCTTGTTTGAACTGTTGCATAAAATTCAATATAATTTCATCAGGTACTAAGTACTGGCTGACAGCGGGATCTTCACGCATTTTGTATAAATAGGTCATCTGAAATAAGCAAAGTTGAAGAATTTTCATAATTATGTCGCAATTAGAAAAAAATTAAAAATGCCGTGTACTATTTTCGGCTGAGTATAATATACCCATATATCTTATTGAGGTGTCGTAAAAGGCGACTAAAGTACATCGGCTCCCCGTGGAGTATCCTGTTGAGTAGAATAGACCAACCTCTTTCTTACCGAGGTGTCGTAAAATGTGACTACGGTAAGTTGACATCACTCAGGCGGCCGGTCGTAAAATACGTAGCCAAATCATATGACATAGTTGTAACATATTGTGCCGACCCCACTTAGAGTGGGATAAGGGCAAGAGGATGATGATGATAATATAAGTGAGAAGGTGATGCATACTTTTTTTAAGTGTTGCGAATTTCATAACAGCAATAATATATAGCAATAAATTATTTAATAAGTTCTGCAATATAGTTGTTATAAAATTTCATTCAAAATGATCTTATTTTTTATTTATCTATTTTCTATCTATGTAAAATTATTAAATAATTAACATCATCAGTGTCTTAACCATGTGATATGTTTATAACATATTATGCCCCACTTATATAGGGGTAAGGTCATAGGGATGATGACCTTTATTAAAATACAAATGTTAAAAAGACTATATGTAATGAGAAAGCACGTGTATATATTGATATGAACTATTGCCTTTGTAATTAATACAGGCGCTTAAACTAAGGTTCTAACTAAATTATAAACTAAGGTTCGTATGTAAGTCCATTACAGCCATAAATATAAATCATAGACAATTTCTAACTTAATTTAAATACATATACATATATAAAATATTTTTTCGAAAACTTAAGAAAAATGTATTAAAATAACTAATAAGCTGTAAGAAAGTAAAATCAACAGTTTTTTTATATATGGTAATGTATCTGTATGGATGTATGTTTGTTATTCTTTTACGGTGAATCCTGAACCAATATCGATGAATTTGGCACAATTATTCCTTATAAACCGGAATAACATATACGCTATAGAAATACTGTTAATTCTACAGAATTAGGATGACATTAAAAATTGCCATCTATTATCAACCTAACACGTGACAACAGTTCACGCGAACGAAGTCGCGGGTGAAAACTAGTAGTAAATTATAAGTTAAACTTAAAAGTAAAATATATGGTTAAATATTATAACAGAAATAATTAAATACAGTTCAATAATGAATTGTACAATAATAAACTACATAATGTAGATTTTAAAAATTTCGTAAATGATTAACTACCGAGTTGTTCACTGGTTATTCTCGGTAATATATGTAAGGTGTCGAAAGTACCATTCGTTTTCATACCTAATACATGCACCACAAACACAATTCCACACTAGCACTTCATACATTCACATCCACATTTGTGAGTTCCATTAAAAATATAAAATTCAGTTTTTAGTTTTAATTCATACAATCGTACTAAAAACAAATTATTAACTGTTGTGCTTACACCTCAAGGGTTTCAATTAGATATTAAGTGTTAATTAGTGTATAAATTATTATACTGTTCAATTGTAACCTGTTGTTTGCCTAATAAAATAAAAAAAGATAAAATATCAAAAAATCTATCTATCTTATCGAGGTGTTGTAAAATAGGACTAAGATAAGTTGACGTCAGGCAGGCGGCCGGTCGTAAAATACGTAGCCAAATCATGTGACAATATGTAATACATAACATGTTGTGCCGACCCCACTTAAAGTGGGATAGGGGTAGGAAGATGATGAAATAAATAGGAGTTACTAACCAATAATTTGAATTCGACCTCATCAATTTTAATACGTGTATCCACATTCTTGAAAGCTAATAATTTTTCAAACCAGGGCCAGATCATATAATCCACGTAACCTGGTTCGTTCCCGCCCAAGAACGTCGTACCACGTTCTTTAAGTTGATCCTGCAAGAACTTTAAGGCGTTGTTGTATGCAGTTACATTATCCTCTGTTATACTCTCTGGACTCTTTATTGCCTTAATGAACATCGAGGTTATCTGAAAAATAAATTAAATAAAATTATATTCATGTACTACTAATCCAACCTATAAATAAAGTATCCTTATATATTATAAAACAAAGTTATTTGCGGCGTCTGTCTGTCAGTTCACAATCTTACTAATATTATAAATGCGAAAGTTTGTGAGTATGTATCTATGTTTGTTACTCTTTCATGGCGAATCCACTAAACCAATATAGATGAAATTTGGCACAATTATTCCTTACGCACTGGAATAAAATAGAAACGGTGTAGAAATCCAGTTAATTCTACAGGAATAGGATGACATTGAAACGCGCCATCTATCGACCTATCACACGACAACATTCCAAGCGAACGAAGTAAATGCCTAATGCTATAAGTTACAACGATATACATATCATAAACCGGGTTTGAACAGCTTCACGTGCTGTGATGGCCTAGCGGTGCGACCGTGTGAATCTCTAGAGACGATCATGGGTTCAAACCCGGGCAGACACCAATGAGTTTTTCTATTAAAACTTATGTGTCTAATTGATAATTGCAATTTATCACACGCTTTTCGGTGAAGGAAAACATCGTGAGGAAACCTGCATATCTCTAGAGAATCCTAGGGATATGTGTAACCTACCAATCCGCATTGGAGCAGCGTGGTAGGTCTTAGCTCCAACCCTTCTCTCCAAAAATGGAGAGAGGAGGCCTATGCCCAGCAGTGGGATAGTAACAGGCCGTTACTTATAATCCTTATTAAATATTGAGTGTTGATTTAATATAGATCAATATGGCCGTTTACAGCATATAATTAAAATGAACATTTTCGAAGATATTACAGATTTAAAATACAAGGGCGTAGCGGTTTTGTTTTACTCCAAATTTAACGCATGCGGGTCACGGGCAGTAATGAATAAATTAAAACTACTGGGTCGATTTTAATCATTTTCTTCACGTAGAGGCTATATATTTTATACCCGTACGAAGCCGGAGAGGTCCGCTATTATTGAATATTTCAGAAAGCGTCAAACTGCTTTGAAGTCCTTATAAAAGAACTCTTTGAGATAACAAAACAATATATGATGGTAATACTCCTCTGTTAAAGGACTACAAAAAAATTCTGCAATGTCAATTTTATACCAAGGTGTCGTAAAAGGCGACTAAGGTAAGTTGACTCGCCTTGTGGTATCCGGCTGAGTAGAATAGACCACCCTCTTTTTTACTAAAATGTCGCAAAAGGCGACTCAGTATAGTTGATGTCAGGCAGGTGACTGGTCGTAAAATACCTAGCCAAATCATGTGACAACATTTTTATATGTGTCGACCACACTTAGAGTGGGATAAGGGCAGGAGAATAATGCTTATGATGCCTGTTTTACTGCAATTTGAGTAGCAACTGTATTACTAGATTTTAGCATAAGCTTTTATATTCTTATTATTATTATAATTTATAAGCAACTGAATTACAGTGATTATTTATATTTTTAAATAAAATAAGATGTAATTCAATGAAGACTATATAGATATGATACTAACCGGTCCTGTGGCTTCAACAATAATTTTGTCAAATGCTTTCCTAACTGGATCTTTGGGAAGCAAAGGTCTCTGAGGGTACACCTCATCTAAATACTCAACAGTTATTAAGCTCTCGTAGATGCATACATCTTCTTTAATTTCGATTGATGGTACCTTACCTGAAAAATAGAACACAAATATATTTCATTTTCATTTATTTTTCAAAAACACTTTACATGTTATTTAAACTTAACTAGTGATTAGAAGCTCTATTTAAGCAAGTAATCCCTGTGCTAGGAGCCTCCATCCTTCCATAGCTCTATATACATGTAGTGTAATAACAAAATCAATTTAATAAATAAAAATATGTTAACCAAGCTAAGTTATGTTAAGGGTATTGTATATTGTGTGTGTGTGCATATGGGAGAGATACACACACAATTGTCTGTCCCTAAAGTAAGTTCAGTAGTTTGTACTGTATATCATTTAAAATGAATACTTAAATACATATGTATATAGCCAGACTCAAAGGTTCAACCAGTCTTGAGGAAATCTTGGTCCTCGCCAGAGCTAAAGGCAGAGTCAGCTGACACCTATGCCAACAAGTCAGTCAACTATAAGTTTGAACTTCTCATAAAATAACTTGAAGTTACTTTGTAATTTAAAATGACAACCATTACTTAAACTTAAACTTGGTATGTTTATTTTATTTTTATTTTGTAAGGCCATCAACAACAAATACATCATACACATTAAATAAACTCATTATTAATATAAACAGGTTTTTAGTTAAATGTATCGTCAATTACAGATGGTGACGACATGAGCATTACAGTTGACAAAGCATTAATAGAAAATAGCATAAAGAAAAAAAGCATATGTTTTCAGAACAGCTTGAAATATATTTACCGAAAGCACTTTTCCTTGTCAACCATTCAGGTTTTTCTTGCAAATTAATATTGACGATTTCATAATCAATGTTCTTTGCGTTCAGAGCAAGTATAGTCCGTTGCGCATAGGGGCAGTATCGCATATTGTATATGCGCAATTTTCCATTGTATGGAGGTAAAGGATCACCTGAAATATGCACAAAATGCAAAGTAAATTTTATGCTTTGTCGTTTCACGTATTTGGTATATTCGCCCTATCCGTAGAATAAAGTTATATCTCCCATGTATCAGCATAGTAAATGTAACTTTATTCTTCGGATTGGGCGTTTTAATAGGTTTTTATTTTATGTACAAAGACAGACAGACGCATTTGGAAGTAAATAATATATTATGTATAAAGTACATTACCTATGGTAAATAACATTTGACACAAATTCTTGGAAATACATTAAAAAATTCCATTAATAAAAAATATAGTAGCGAGAACAAGAATCGTAAATTTAAAACCATTATGTCAAAATGAAGTTCTATTTTAATTAAATAAAGCTATAAATGTGAAGTTAAGAAACAAATGCTTATTTATAAATTTGCAGAAATTAGATGATTACATGGGTTGATCAAAAAAATAGAATATAATAATATCATTATCATCATATAATAATAACACCAAATGATACTTCGAACTTTTCAATTAAGTCGCACAAATATGACTACATACATTAACTATCCATCATTAATTATATTTTATGATAAGGTTCAAAACACAAATTTACAAGCAATTTATTATTTCAAAAAACATTACGAATATGTATGTAAATATGATTGTATTTTTCCACTCTATTTAACACCGATGTTTTTGCAAAACAGGATATTATTATTTCTTTCTTTATGGTCTGTACAGCCGCTATTCTGCCTCGTAGAAATTAATTTGCAAAACAAATAAAGTAGAAAATAGAATGATAATTGATAATGATTATTAAATAGTTGATTGTTATTATTTGTAAAATGTAAACTATAGATAATAAATTCTGGACACTGAGCTGTAGGGTCGCGTTTATAAATCAATCTAATGTTTTATACATTAGGGGCTGGCTATTTTAACAAAAATAGGTAATTAGACTGTAACTAAAAAAATTAACTGTTTAACGAAATGAAACAATGTACTAACCTAGCCTCAAATGCTTCGTATTGAAATTGATTTTTCCTGTCACTGCTTTAGCCATGTTTCGGTACGGCAACACGTATTCGAGTAACTGGCCTAATGGTGCCAATACTTTATAAGAGCCTACAAGTATATGCATCGCAAAGCTTAATGTCGCCGTTATCATGATGATTTTTGAATATATTATCACATAACATTACAATACACAATGACGTAGCAATATGAATCGAATGAAGTGTTGACCTTGGCATTTTTTTCAAGTATGTCTAGCCTTTCAATATACCTACTACGTCATATTCGTAAGATAGTATGCCTTGTCATCTTTATGGGTAACCAATTAATGATGAAATTATGATTTTTATAATTAAGTAATTTTAACCTGTGTGACCTTTTATTATAGGAAAAATTCAAAAAGTGGTAAGTATAATCTACAATAGCAATTGTTCATCCTAATAAAAAAAATATGGAGCTTTAACTGAAACTATGGAATTTGCGGGTATGTTTTAAAGAATGTATAAAGCTTAAGAAAAGATAGAGTTTACAGTATATACGAAAGTCCACCAATGGCAAACAGTAATAAAAACGCAAATTATTAGTTACAGACTCTGATAAAAAACCTTTTTTTTTCTTTGGCTACAGAACAGATTGTGTTAATACTACTCTATTCCGAAAATAGAATTCATAGATAGAATCATAATTACACGAATATGGAATATATATACATGTTCTAGTCACATATTGTATAAAAATATTGCTTTTTCTAAGTAATAAGTAATATTATAATAATAAGTAATATTAATTACAGAATGTCTTTATATACAACATTCACAGCTTTCTTAACATTAAACAAACTCTTGAAAGAGCGACATATTATATCTGCTAAATTCGAAGTGCTATAGGGTGAAGCGCGGCCTTCTCACGGCATTTTAAATCTGTAATATCTCCGAAAATGTTCACTTAAATTACATGCTGTAAACGGCCATATTGATCTTCATTACATCAACAATGTATCTAAGGTACTTAATTGGATAAGTATTAATGCTGTAATGTGTAAAAATTGCTTTGAACATAAGGCATTATTTTTCGTAAAAAGTAAATTACAAAAAATGCTATCGTGGGTTATCCATAAGAGATAGACATATACCAACGCGGAGTTTTCTGTAGACCTTTTCAAGGTGTATAAATACTCAGTACATCATTTTAATAAACCTCGTAGAGTTTAGCCTGCGTTTGCTATGTAAGCGGAAGAAAATATAATTATATACGACATCACATTAGAAACCTCAAAAATTAGTAGTAGTAAAAATTAGTAGTTTTAAAGATTTAAGCATACATAGGGATATATGGACAAACAAAGAATGTGACTTTGTTTTATACTATGTAGTGATACCAACATATTTTAAAGGAACGGCTTAAGGGATCGGAGGAACATATATGATTTATCAAAGCCAATATTTGTTCTGAAAGGTCGAACTAAACATTTTTTATTTTAACTTCTGTTATACTATATATTTATTTACTTATTACTGCCTTTCAAATTCTTCCAAATTAAAGTTTTAGATTGCTTAATTTTAGAAATCTAAGTAATACTTAAGTGTTATCTTCATATTAAATCGGCTACTATGATAGCCGTTAATTGATGAAGTCATGTTTTAAGTTAAAAAAAAATGTGATTATGTAACTATAGGTATAGCACAAATTAAGTTAAATTATTAGACAAGTTTTGTTACCATTGTTTTAACTAACGAAAAGACAAATGTATTCATTCTAATTTGAAAACATTTACCTAAGTCCGCTTTTTCAGTTGTCCCAAAATGAAAGTATAGCACGCTGCTATGGAATTATTTGGTACTTAGGTATAATTAAATAATGTCTATCATTAAATAAACTTCAAACTTTAAACTTTTGAAATCAGATAAATAAATTAATTATTATTATGTAAAATTTTTATCAGAACACGACGATGAGAGGCTAAAATTAAAGAACTTTTAGTGATAATAATTTTATTTATGTTTGGCAAGGGGTTATGTGGCATTTGCGATAACAAGTAAATTTGCACACTCACATATTAGTTACTGCTACTTAATTAAGAATTTGATATTATTTCCCAAACAGCAATTACAAACACTTTTTTCAGTACCTATACCGTAGCTGCTTTTAGTCTAGTTTCAAGTTAGTCTTCTGCAATAAGTTTAGCCGCTGCAATAAATCGAACTTGACTTTTGTGAACTATAGGACAAGTTTATTTTTATTTTAGATCTTATTGTATTAGATTATCAATATGTATAATAAAATCAGTAAGATGTTAAATGTGAAGATTTAATATTTTTAATATCACCTTAAGTTTATAACAGTTAAGAAATAGTACCTAACCGAGCCTTGCTCGGTAATTTTTAAAATGATCTAAAAAAATAAAATTTAAAAAATAAAATTGAAAAGAAAAAATAATTTGGGCAGTTGGGGCTCGATCCTAGTTATTTTCACCTCTCTAGACCGCCCGTTCCCCAAATGAACTACCATAAATTTACGTTTGACAGCGAAAAATTGTGATTGTATTCAACGTAAATTAAAAAAAAATTAGAAACCGAAAACAGGGATAAAACGACATTTTTTTTTAATCAAACTTATCTAGATCGATTTTTCTCCCCCAAAACCTCCCACCTGCTGAATTTCAGGAAAATCGTTGGAGCCGTTTCCGAGATTCCGAAAATATATACATACAAGATTAACTCATTTAAATATTAAAGATATTTATTATTATATAATTTCAAATTTTATCAACTAGTTTTAAAAGCACAGAGGTGTCACGCACACTCAGTATATAATATTTCGATATAGTGTTGTAGTAAAATTCCAATGTTTGATGACATTTAATTATGTACAAAAAAAAGTAACAGTCTGTTATTATCCCAATGCTGGGAAAAGCCTCCTCGTTCCTGAACGACATTCATGGGATTGGTTGCTTGATTGGGACGGGATCATAGGTTGCGAGGGTCTGCAATTGCATATTCCCCTGTCCGGCTTAAAAGTGTATAGAAAAATTACTCATTTTTTACCGCTCATTTATCTTACTTACGAGTTTATGTATACGTTTATGTATATAACAAAATATACTTCTATATTTTATATTGCTTATTAGTTTTTTGTAGTTGTAAGTATCTCCCCGAAAATGCTGGCGGCGCCTATAGTGGAAAATCTTCCCTCTTAGCACTACACACATTCACTACCCTAATCTCAACAATTGTTTCCGAAACTAAACGCATCAGTAAATGAATCAACGCTTCGAATCGATTTCTGACATAAACGCATCATTCGTAAAAACAAAAAATAAACGGAAGAAAACTTTAAAAACTCGTTTTAGATTTGGAAGCATTTTGGATGAAAAAAAAAATCTAGATTAATCATCTCTACATTTATATTATATACCTATATATGATTGATAATGATCATTTCTGCTCGAAAAATACTGTTGTTCTAAAATTGTTTACAATGAATTAACATTAAAATGTGAGGGTTCCGATACATACAAATATACTTTTATATAAATAAAAAGTCATTTTTAACAAAATCAACTTGTACTTTTATTAATCTTTATAGGATACAAAAAATTTGTTAACAAAAACATTTAAGGAATGATAATTCAGACAAAGGGTATTAAACTTAGGCGCAAAATTATTAATTTTCTTTAATCCTCTATAGTAAATATATCTTTCTGTTTATTTTTGTGATGTTAAGGATCTTAAAACCTGTTGTAGCTTTTTATACAATTACGCCTAGTTTTTGTGGGTAGGAGACTTTTTAAATTTATTTATTCCTTCTTCTTCCTTGGACGCATACAACAAACTGCGCTAGTATCCAGCATATTATAATTTGCATCACCCTTGATACGAGATTCGGTGAATTTTGCATGAGTGTCTGGTGCTAAGGCATATGACTTCACGGCAGGCACATTTTTCATAGCTTGCATATAAGATACCTGTAAACAAATGTCTATAATGTAATTATATTAAATAACTTTACAATAATACATATATTCGACAAGCTGTGGTAGCCCAGTGGTAACACCGTCCGACTCTATCGAGAAGGTCATGGGTTCAAACCCGGGCAGACACCAATGAATTTTTCTGTTAAAACTTATGTGTCTAAGTGATAATTGCAATTTATCACACGCTTTTAGGCTTTTAGGTCTTAGCTTCAATCCTTCTCTCCAAAAACGGAGAGAGGAGGCCTATTCTCAGCGGTGTGATAGTAACAGGCCGCTACGTACTTATTTTTATTCGACAACAAATATCACTACATATTATAAAACAAAGTCAATATTTCCGTATGTACGCATAAAACTTTAAAACTACGCAACCGATTTTGATGCGGTTTTTTTAATAGATAGAGTGATTCCAGAGGAAGGTTTGTACGTATAATAACATTCAATACGAAGTAGAGAAATACTGTAATTTTTGAGGTTGCTGTAAATAAATACATTTTTTTCCGCTTACATTGCAAACGCAGGCTAAACCCTACGAGATTTATCAAAATGATCTACTAAGTATTTGTACACCTTAAAAAGGTCTACAGAAAAGTCCGCGATGGTATATGTCTATCTCTTATGGATAACCCAATATAGCATTTTTGTCATTTACTTTGTACGAAAAATAATGCCTTATTTTTGAAGCAATTTTTATACAATACAGCATTAATCCTTATCCAATTGAGTACCTTAAATAAATTGTTGATTTAATATAGATCAATATGGCCGTTTACAGCATGTAATTTAAGTGAATATTTTCGGAGATATTACAGATTTAAAATGCCATGAGGACGCCGCGCTTCACCCTATAGCACTTCGAATCTTTTAGAGTTTGTTTAAAGACATTCTGTAATTAATTGTAAAAATAAAATACATAGGTAAAATGTAAAACTAAATAAGTAAAAATGTACTATATGAGTTTAGATATTCCAAAGATAGCAGGAAATCGTCTTGGTATAGGGAGAGGAAATTGTTTTTCTCCAAATTTAACGCGTGCGGGCCACGGGCAGTAATGAATAAATCAAAACTACTGGATCGATTTTAATCATTTTGTTTACACTGATATATATTATATACCCGTAGGGATATATATTTTATACCCGTGCGAAGCAGGGGCAGGCCGCTAGTATAATATATAATTCTGACGTTTTTTTTAATTTCGATTCGAATATGTAAAATTTCTTTAAAAACATCCATATCCACAGTTGGTTTGAGAACCGATAATTTATACTAACTGATGCTACTAATGTTTACTCGGATATTTGATCTGATAATTGTAGAAAGTCGAATGCATTTAAATTCAATTCATTCAATTCAGCTCATTGCCGTGTCCAAAATCATTTTATTATTATGGAAAATAAGAGCCTTAAATTATTATGAGCTTTAAGAAATTATTGAGAGCTTAAAATGTGCATTCTTCAAGCAAGTATCTCTGTTTTCTAAATCTTGACCTAGAATTTCAAACAATAAAAACAGCTACCGAATGAGCGACTTTGTCATACTGACTGAATCCGGGATAACGGTTTCTGTAATGTAACCTGAATGGATGAACAAATACTCTTAAAGGAAACGAAAAGCAGAGAAAAACAAGCGAAAAGTAGAGGGCAGACGCTCTACTAACATCGCGAAACACTGTCCTAAGGGTCTAAACCGCGATCAAAGCGACGTGCACCTTTTATTTTATCAACCTATAAATTTATATCTTGAGCGGTATTTACATATAGATTTAGTTTAACGATAGCAAATACGTCTTACAACATATTTTCATCCTTGCCAGCGTTCTGTTGTTATCAGTTAAGATACGGATAGCGTGATACTCATCGATAAAAATATATTTACATAAAAGACTGCTAAAAAAAATGCATTTCTATATACACAATTTAAACCTTTCTGGACAATTATTTTGATTCAATGTTCTACGAAGATAGTTTGATTATTGAAAATAATACTATTCACCATCCTCCTGCCCTTATCCCACCCTAAGTGGGGTCGGCACAACATGTTATAAAACTGGTTGTCACGTGATTTGACGTTGACGTATTTTACGACCGGCCGCCTGCATAACATCAACTTACCTTAGCCGTATTTTACGACACCTCGGTAAGAAAGAGTGTGGTCTATTCTACTTAACCGGATGCCAAACGGTGGGTCAACTTACCTTAGTCGCCTTATACGACACCTCGGTAAGAAATGAGCGTGGTCTAGTACTCAGCCGGATACCACACGGCGTATTAAAAATAATACTATTACACTTAAATAAGCATTTATTAATTAATTGCTAGTTTTATTTTGTTACTTTGTTGATACTAATTTTTTTATTGATTAATTAAAGAGATTCAATACTTAATCATGTTAATCCTATTTCTTGCCCTCAAAAGTTCTCGTTTCCGACTTGGAATCCGAGAATTCAAATTAATAATTAAGTTTTCCCTTTTTGGTTCCGTTAAATTCAAATCCGCACCATTTCTAGTTTAATCAACGGAAATTTTATATTTTGTATAACATGATACAACATAAATAATAGACGCCTATAGACGATATATATCAACTAAGACTAAGAAAATTTTGAGATGTGACTCTTTTGATAAGACATGTGTCTGTTGATTTGACATTACAAAATCCTTACAAAACAAAATCGGTCAACCTTTCCAAAAAAGAAAGCCAAAACTGATAAGATTTTTAATTATGCTGATACCTTTTTGCTTTTGAAGTCTATTAGACACTATTAAGTATAGAGAATATATAGTTTGGCAACTGTAAATTTATTTATTGGGTATGGATATAGACGTAGGGGTTGTTTTTAGAATGTTGAAACTAAGTAACAAAGTAGTTAATCTTGATACTAAAGTCAATGCAGATGAAGCACAAATAACTAAAATCTAGTATTGACTTACCAATTGTTCATACTTGGATTTATCAATAGCAAAATCGGCTTGACCAAGTAAGGGCAAGGCTTCAAACCGCTCCAAGAATGGCCATAAAGTGTAATCAACTAAACCTGGCTCATCACCATGCAAAAACTTGGTACCACGGTTTACAAGCTCCTTTTCCAACAACTCTAGACCCTTGTGATAGTTTTCAACCATACTCGGTTGAAGGGCTTGAGCATTGAACGCAGCAGTATAGTAAGCAGATTGAGCCTGAGAGAAAAAAATGTATAAATATACATTTAAACACTTAACTTTTTTTTAATACATTTATTTAGATTTGTTACTATCTTTTTTCATCTATGACCTGCATGACATTACATAGATTCTCTTAACAAACACGGATTACAGCAAAATAATGTTATTGTAACTTCTGTAATATGCAAATACTAGTAATACTGCAAAATAACGCCTGCTTCTCAAACTTCATAAATCAGTTATCAATTTTTCATTGACAACATGATTATAAAACAAGTAATACTATTGTGATATTCATTCGTTTCTATTTTCTATTGATTTATTTCTATTTTCTATTGAAAGGACAATAGATATGTGAAGTAATGATATAACTATTAGGCTATAATCCAGGCCCATCTGAAGAATAAAGTTATATAAACTTGTTTAAAATGGAAAGTAAAGTTACATGTTATATAAAACTTTATTATTCAGATGGGGTGATCTCTGCAAGAAAAAATCATCTATTTCCACATTCCAAATTATTTAAAGAATACACAAAAGTTACAAACACAAATAAGTAGAATTTCTGTTGAAATAATGTGAAAATATGATTGGTAATGTATAAGCAACATTTTCAGCAAGATTAAAGTTTTTTCATTTCAATAAAATTTAGACTTACACTTGCAAACTGTTCAACAAGTAATTTGTCCTGTGCTCTTCTGAGTGGATCTGTAGACTGTAGTGGCACCTCAGGATACTTCTCATCAAGATAGACATTGATGACATTGCTGTCAAAGATACCTTTTCCTTCCTCATACTCCAGCGCAGGGACAGTACCTTATTATTAAATGATAATATGTAAATATTTTATTATTATATCACAGATATTAAAAAAAAAAACAAACAATTGCTCTTCAGTATAGCTTGAAGCTTGAGAGCGAAGTGCGGATGAGCAGATCATTTGGCAAGTTCTATCAGATAGAACACTTTCTATCTGTCTAACATTCAGAACAGATCGGATTGGAGCGGAACAATAGAATGGTGAGGCCCAGTAGGAAAGAGAAGTGTGGGAAGACAACGAAAAAGATGGGTAGATGATATATTAAACACAGCAGGAATATATTGGATGAATGACCACAGACAAAAAAGATGGAAAATGATGGAGGAGGCTTTTACCCAAGGGGAAATACCTAATTTGGGAAAAAAACCTATAATAATATTTTTAATATTTCTTAATTTTTTTTGTCTGTTTAAGAAAATATTTGAAAATGACATGAAATATGTAAATAAATGTATGAGAGAGAATAATAATAATAAATGTTTTAACCATTTTTTTAATTACCTACCATATTTTATCAAATGTGTTTGAATACACTTGATTTTTATAGATAGATAATTTAGCCATTTCATGCAAGACATTCAAATATAAACAATTTTATCACATTCAAATATCCACAAACAATAATCAAATAAAGATGAACAAAGGTTACTACTATAAAAAAAATAAAATAAAAAGGGAATTAAAGAATGGAGATATTAATAAATGTACTATTAAGAAATAAGTATAAACTCCAATTTTTTAAGCTCAGTCACAAATGACTTGCCATATTTTAATATGTACTTCAATGAAATAAGTGGTAATTAAAACAGACTGGCAGTTGGTATTGTATTTAAATATTACATAAAAGAAATTTTGAACTGATAGCTCATTAAATTGGAAGAAAAATATATGAAGACATTAAATTAATATTTGAAAACCAAAATTATTAACTTGGTGAGGCAACTTTTCTCTCATTTTAGCATATAAATTAGCAATTTAATCAATAAAATTAAACAGCTTCTTACAACACATAGTTTAAAATAATTTTTTTTTTTAAAGTTCAGAATTAGAGATGTGATTTAACTTAGAAATCATATATTAAAAAAAATAGTTTTTTTAAAAATATCCAATTATACAATGTAAAATCATGCATTTGTAATAAACATTTTAAAAACATGTAAAAACTGTTAATATAATTGCATACCTTTAGGGCTAAAATCGAAAATCCATTCGGGTTTGTGATCTAAGTTTATAAAAACTAGATCATAAACCATTTTTTTTGCGTTCAAAACAACGACACTTCTTTCGGCATAAGGACAGAATCTCATTGCGAATAACCTCAATTTGCCTGTGTGCGATGGCAAAGCATCGCCTGCAAAATATATATATATTAAAAATTATATTTTGTTAAGGATAATGTAAGTCTAATAAATTTAAGCTTATTATAAATCAAAATATTGTTAAAACTTTAGGGCTTACCAGTTTGCAAGTGCTTTTCTGACATTTTTATTTTGCACGATTATTCTTGGCGTAAAACAGAACAATTTCTAACCAACCCTGCAAACCGAAGTGCAAAGTGTAAATTAGAGAAACGAATACAAAATTAATTCACAATTACCACAGTCAACAACACAGTACACACTCTCTTTTATATATAATATGTCAGCTTCAGTGTTGCCAACAGTTCAATAAGCTTCCCACTAGATTTAACTTTCAAAACCACCAGAAAACCACTAACAAATAGAAATTTTACACTCTAAATGACCGCTAACCGCTAAATTTTCCACTAAAACAATTTTTGTTTTATAAAAGAAAATAAATGTACAAATAATTAGTTTCCTTTATTATTACTTATTAAAAATTAACAAATTAATATCACAAAATTTACATTTCGCTACTAGACCCGTAGTATTTCAGATACCTACGAGCCAAGAATCCCGTTGCGTATATTGTGATTTTTGCATAGTTACGCGTTAATAAATTCGCTCAGTTAATACAAACCAAAATTAATAATTATGAGCCCATGAGCGTTACTGAATGATGAACCCTTCTAACATCTAAGTATAAGTATTCAGAAAAAAATATGAAGTGAGAAATCCCCACGTATAAAGTATAAGTTTAGAAAAATATTAGGAGGAAAATCCTCGCGTGTAGAGAAACGTAGACGACTAATTCTTGCCGATCAGTTATGCCTACTCAAGCAAAGTAAGTATCTCATCTACCAGGTATACAAGCTAAAATCCGCTTTTTTTTCTAAAAAAAAAACATTTTTCATAGGAAGGAAAAAAGATAACTTCATTCAAAATATACATTTTTGTCATCTCTCAGGTAATATATGGATAACATACCAAAAAAATTTGATCGTTTTTCGAGGCAAACCACTTTTCGAACAAATTTTAGACGTCTCGCGTAAGAATCGAATCTAGCCTTTTTTCCCTCATAGCACCTCACAATTTTATTATCTATCGGTGGTAACGGTGCACTTCAATAGTTTCAACAGATTTCAGCACTTTATAATAGATAATTATGCCCCGCTGATGGCAAAGTGATTCGGTTTTGCAGTGGATGTTGAAGGTCGGCCGGAATTAAACCACGGTTTTTTGTTTAGGATTCTCATGAATTAGGATTTTGTATGAAATGACAAATAATGTTGACTCAATATTGTTGACCGAGGTCGTACTCTAAAAAATAAAAATATGGCATGGTCATATCCGATTCATATGTTCATTAACATTTAACACCAACCATGATCAAACAGAGGACTTAAGCTTGTACACCAATGTATATATGCATATTCAAAAAGGAAAACGAACAGATATATAAAAATCATCGTAAAATGGAAGTAAATCTAACTTTTAACTGCTAATATATTTTACCAAGACCACCAAAAAAAACCACTAGCCACTAAAAGCAATATTTGGCCACTAAGTGGGTACTTAAAACCACCAGTTTTAGTGGAAAATCCACTAAGATGGCAACACTGGTCAGCTTTTATAGTTAGTAATCTATGGTTTTAAGACAAATAACTCTGAGTGAAGTATTCAAAATAAGAATTTGATTCATAGATTCGATTTATTAATCAGAAGAACCAAAATACATATTGATACATAAAATATATGTAAAGATTCTATTATAACTTAAAATTGCAATTAAATTTATATTCTGATTAAATTTATGTTAGTCTGCTTATTTTAAATAGTTGCCTCAAGACAGTTATTTGTCAGTTTGTCAATTCAATGATCAATCAGTCAATATAAGAAATAAGAATAGGAGAATGTTATGAATGTTATTGCTTGTTCAAGTCACTTTAAAAAGCCCTTTGATGTGTTAGTGTTTGCTAATAATATTTTCTTGAATGTATATTTCTTGTAAATACTAGAAACTGCATCCACCTGAAAAATATGCCTGCTTGTTCTATTAATTGGTGCAAGAAGAGTTCTAAAACTTCAAATTTACAAAAAGATGGGATCACATTCCACCTGTGAGTAAATGTTGTTTGTAATAATTTAAAAAGATTGTTCCTTTATTTATAATTATTATAACATTGGTTATTCATTGAAATGACTTTTATTTAAATGCTTTGTTTCCTTTTTGTATAAGTGTCTTAATGGGGCAGACTATTTTTATGTGTTAGTAAACATTGTAACTGGAGGACTATCAAGGTAGTATTTTACAAGATTGGCAAATTATACTGAAGCTATATTTTTTTAAATACTCAGATTACAATTACAGATTAAATACAAGATTTATAGTCTCCTTGCCTCAACTAACTTAATATATAAATTATTTAAACAAATATATTGTAACCTTCCCCACAGATTCCCAAAAAATCATTTCCAAAGAAGAAAATGGACTGAAGTCTGTAACAGACCAAATGGTTGGACTCCTACTTACTCAAGTAGCATCTGCTCAAGACATTTTGAGGATTCACAATTTCAGGTTGTTCCTAATAATAGGAGGGTCCTAATAAAGAATGCCATGCCAACTTTACTTCTCAATAAATATGTAAGATTCATAAACAATTGTATTTAACAGTTAGTTCTTAAAGTAATAATATATTATATTTAGAACATGAATTTATGTTATTTCTTTTTATTTTAGGAACTAGAGATCGCCAACATGAGACATGCAAAATCAACACGAGACATAATGCAAAAGGTGCTTTTTCTTGTATCTCAATTAACTACAAAACATCACTGTAAACTTTTCAATAAGCTATTAAAAAATGAACAAAAATACCAAAAAACATTACACATCAATTGCCTTTTTCATTAAAAAAATATTCCAAACCGAAGGCCAACATTTTCTAATAACAAATTGTTGTTTGTATTTAAGTATTTATTTTAAATTATATAAGTATAAATTATATTATCACAAGTATTAAGTTTTTTTGGGGTAATTCCATAGTATAAGAAGTTACAATAAAATTATTTTGCTGTAATCCATGTTTGTTAACAATAAAGCATTATGATTTTGTTCATGGAGCCTGTCCTTCTGATGATGCTTGGTTTCAGGGCGAAACGATTATAAGGGGTTGTGGTAGTGAGTGTGTGTAGTGCTTGTATGGAGTGTTGGTGTTAGCCGCGTCTTGTGCTACGTGTGGCGGCTTGTCCTGCATGTGCGGGCTATGTGATTGTTGCCTGCTTCATATACTTAGCATTACATATATTCTCTAAACAAATATTGATCACAGCAAAAAAAATTTATTGTAACTTCTGTATCTGCTAACCAGGAATCTATTTGTTTTTTAAAGTCAAAGGCCTATCTTTTATGGATTGCAGCAATTTATTATAAATACGAATCACCATATAATAAAGATAAACAAAGAACAAAAAAAATTAGTAAGACTAATTGTAGATAAAAATATGTTTGTTATTTTAATATCTCTCCATCATCACAAGGGAACTGTTGGACCATTATTACCCAAAATTTGCCTTATAATTTGATTTAAACATATTTTAAATTACACTAATTAAATAATATATATAGCCCTTCCTATAGAGATGTAAGAATTTCTGTTTTGAACAGGATAAACTACAGTTCTTTATAATATAACGTGTCTAAAATTTCTATATTCATTTCAATTAATTTATCTTAATACTTTTATTCCAATAAGTCTGATTTTCTCAGAGGGTATGTATTAAAATATAGGTCCTAATAATAAAGTGTAACCAACTCTCTTAACAATTAATACCAAACTGATAACAGATAAAATAGCCTTCTTTTGTCAATAGGCAGACAAAGAATACATATAAAAGTTAAAGGAATATACCATTATACCATATAAAGGAAAATAGAAATTACCATCACTATTTATTTTAAAAAATTTAACGCTCAATAAATAGTAAATGGCATATTTTTTGATAATTAGCAGTAATGCGTCGTAGTCAATCGAAGATTAGGCGACGTATTCGCGTAGCGACATATAATTGCAATTCTTTCTACAGGTGAATTATATTTTGAGATGTAGATATTTGCATGGCTTTGTTACTTTATGCTTATTTTTATCTCTGTACTAAGTCCACGTGAATAAAGTTTCGGGCTAGAGCTTGTTATTGCGAATTATACCAATGGACACAAGTATAGAAAAGATCAATGAATTAAAATAGGATATAGATACATTTTATGACAAAGTAATATAATATATATATATATATATATATATATATATGTATAAACAAATTACCATAAGTGTCATTTTATATTGAATAAACTCTATCAGTGCAGAATAGGTATAAATTCAAATACCTAGGTATAAAGAACCCTCATCGTAACTTCGGGAGCTCATTGCTCTACGGACCAGGCTTTTTATTATGAGTTTTAGGTATTTATAAAAATTTTGGTCGTCACATTTTTGCAGACAAGTTGGTTATATATGTTTTAGTATTAACAGAATCTGTAATTAGGTGTGCAGAGCTAAGTACAGCACACTTAGGTGCCAAGAGTCGAGAATAAGGTACGCATGTATGTACATAAATTCAACGTACCTAGGTGCACATGAACATTGTAATTTATTGTTAATTCTGAATAAAATTTCAAAAACTTTTACAATTCACTCCCAATAAATCTTTATTGGTTTTCTTCACTTATTACTTATAAGCTATTAGGTATATCAAAATAAATGGTTTCTATTTGGTATACTACGTCTGTAGCATTTGAGTGTCCGAGGTCAAGTACAACATACCTAGGTCGCTACATTTAATTAATTAGGCGACGTTTGATTATGTATAGAAAATCAAATTAACACTTAATGGAAAAACTTGTTTTGTCAACTATTACGTCTATCAAATAGGTTAATTTTTCAGCTGTCGCTTTAAAAGTTCGTATTTTAACTACTTATCGATTTTGAATAGAGAATATTAAACTGTTTTCTTAAATGTTTTTATAATCAATAGATCTTAAATTGATGATTATAAAATCACTTTTAGCACAAGTAAAAAGTGGGGATTTATATATTTTTTTATCGATGTTTATTAGAATTGTTAATTAATTATATATATATTTTCAGAAAATATCACATTGTGTGAAAAACTTTGAAAATGAAGATTTAGAAAGGGATATCAAACCATCCGAACATCTCCAAAAATATATAAAAGATCTTTTGCCGGATGTACGTGATAATGCAATTTTTGTAATAATCGTGAATAATGAAAGAACTGACAGTAACAAGAATTCATATGCAGAGACAAACGGAGAAGAATCTTCTTCGGTAATGAGCGACATATCTTGTAAATTATCGCAAAAATAGCTAAATTTTACCTGTATATAATCTGTTTTTTGCATAGGTATAATATTAATAATACGAATATCCAGCTTCACCCGCATGGAATCAGCGCGTCACAATTTTTTTCCCGAATTGAAATTTTGGACATAAAGTAGTTAGGTATCGTGAGTTAATTAAAAGAGATTTTTGAATAATTTTACCGTTCACTTTGCGTAGACAAGGAAAGCTAAATTTTTCCGTTTTCGCAATACTTTTTATTGCTGTTCCTCTCCTATTCATCTTAGCGTGATTTTAAATAGTCAATAGCCTTTCTCGATAAATGGACTATCTTACACTCAAAGAATTTTTCAAATCGGTGTTCCTGTAGTTCCTGAGATTAGAGCGTTCAAACAAACTCTTCAGCTTTATATATAATTATAGATATAGATGTAATTGTTTTTTTTATTTAAAGAAGAATTTTCATAGGATGTTCCTAAAATAAGCAACTTCGCTTTTGTAAATGAACATAGCAGATATCGCCATATGAAACACTTTTATAGTAGGTACTCTATAAAACAACCATTATAATATTTTTTCAGATTACTAAACACGTTCAAGATAATGAAAGGCTGAAAGCATTGAACATAGAAAGGGAACTACGTATAAAAATAGCTCAAAAATCTAAATTAGCTGAAGAACGGCGTAAAAAAATACGTGCTCTAACCCAGGCAAGGAGACGTCTACTCAGAAGGAACACAATTTTAACGAGAATTATTGTTCAATTGAAAACTCAAAGTATCGTAAGCCAATTGAAGTTAGAACCTACGAAAGGTTCTTTGAGTCCTTTAAATGATAAGATAATTGATAGTGAAGACTTTTTAATAGAGGATGAAAAAAGTGATGATGTGGAGTATTTAGGATTAGATGACGATGAGGATATAAATTTATAGCCAAATTATCAGTATTTTTTTTCATCAGCAACCCTACTCCTAGTAATAGTTCTAATCAACAAATGTTTTTGTTGATCAGAACTATTATTACCTTAAATTTTAAAGTACAGTTCCACTTGATCTGAATTTCACAATCACATATAAATTCCAAATTGTCTCTCTTTTAATGATATGAATAAAATATGGTATAACCGACGCATATTGTTACAAATACGGGTTATATTCTTTTGCTTGTTGCTTCTAATAATTAGGTCAATAATTTAGACAATACTGTCGCCGTTAATGGGACATTTGTACGTGATATCTGTCGAGTATTATGCGTCAACACGCAACTGTATATTCGTTCGTAACATGAGTTGTCATGTTTCATTAATTTGTACCCTATACGTTTGTCAATATTTACTGGGTTAGGGATAGCAAAAACAAACGCTGATATTCCTTCGAAAATAGGAGAAGCACACATATACAGAGTGATATCGAAGATACAACATTAAATGAATCCACTGATCATTTGTACATAATAGATTACTTTGGCATAATCAATCTTCTAAATTAGCCGTCTAGTATCCGGCTGAATAGAATAGTAACACCCTAATTTCTTACCGAGGTGTCGTAAAACGCAGCCGAATCATGTGACAGCATGTTTATAACATGTTGTGCCGACCCCACTTAGAGTGGCATAAGGGCAGGAAGATGATAATGAATCAATCTTCTTAAATATCGTTTAAAAAATGTATTGTGAAAAAAGTACCAAGCTTTGCGTTACCTAAGTTATGTTGACTATGAGAATAACAAATGAAGAGAAGCTATTCGTGGGAATTTTGTGAAAATAAGAAATAATACATGTTAAGTTTTTATTATAAAATTTATATTTCTCTACTTTTGGGACACAACCTATAATTTTATGTGTCAATACTTTTATTTAATCACAACATTCATATCTACATAATAACATTAATTGGTGATGACAATTTAGGAATATAATGAAGTTTTAATTAGTTACGAGATTCACATATTATAGTCAAGTGTTAGCACATAAATATTCTTTGTTATACATAGATATAATATTGAAATAAATATATTTGATTTTAATTATAGTATCACGATAAAGTTTTAAACAGACACTTAGTAAACACTTCCTAATTTAAAAATACAATTGAACACTTGGCAGTAAATAAAGCACTAGGTAAGTATCTAAAAATTAAAATTCGAACTAAGTATGTAATTTGGTTCTAAAAGGCTTTTAGAACTTAGTGCCTTATTTACTTCAAGTGTTCAATTTAAAACACGATATAACAAAAACTTAACGTAGAAATTGTTTTTTACATTGAAACGTTTATTGTTTTAAAATTCTTTTATACAAAATTAATTAGAAATCCGAACACAACCTAAAACATACAATAGGAATCACATGGAGTTCAGATAATAAATACATCGAAATGAAAAATTTTACAATACCATCCGATGAAATGCGCAATAGCTGTTACAGATAAAACAAAAAACATTTCTATAATTGAGAAAAATCTATAATTACAGATTTTTAAAATATACGGTAGCACAAGTTAAGTACATATGAATATGGTTATATTTCAAAAATAACACCATGGCTCTTGTATGCGATTTTCTTTTACCAACATGATGAAAGAAATGTTCGTACAGGTACATAGTAAGCTATTATTTTATACTATAATGAAAAAGATTAAAGATTAATGAGAAAGACTAAGCAATAGAAAAATATTAAACATAATTCTTCATATATAATTTAACATAGAGAAGGAAACAAGCGAGCACCAACGATTCCGATTTGTTCGGATTATTTACATTAGATAGATTAACAATATCAAGAATACCCTTGAAATAATGTATGTTTTACCATTTAAAGTAGTTGTCTTTGCAATCAATAAGCGCTCACAGTTTATTAGAGCTTTATTTTGTTAGCTGCTGATACGAATATTCTTATAATTTAGTTAAAATTTTAATATACCAACAATTATTACAGAAGTTAAAACATTTAGCAATTATTGGTATTTATCCAAGATATCAGTGCACTATGTACATTTGGATAATAACAAAAAAAAAATATTGTTAATTTTATTTTAACTTCGGTTAAATAAGTTTCTGCTGATTTTTGTTCTTAATAAACAAAGATATTCTAAATGTAAAGCTGCTTCATTTTGTTATTTAACTGCTATTTTCACTTTTACAGTAGATACATTGTTAATTTTTTGTAATATACCAATAATGCCATAACGAAAGAAATAATAGTGAATATATTTTTTTAATTTAATTTGAATTATTGCATATGTCTGTGGTTAGTGCCACAATTTACAGAAATTAGACCTATTTTAAATTTATTTCGTTATTAATTAATAAAACATTTATTAAAGCACTATGTTCGAAAAATGATCGTATAATCTCATACTCTTAATTAAGGTATAGATATATAGATAAGATTATAAGTAGCAATAAATAAATAAATATTTGTTGAAATAAAATATATATGGCACGGCAAAGCTTGCCAAACTTATCAATTTAACAAACTTCCTGCATAAGTAACAATTTCAATCTCTATATAGATATAATCTTCCCTTTGATTATAAGTTTTTATCATACATACATACATACATACATATATATACTATACACTCTATATTATAATTAAGTTAATACATTTATTATCAAAGTATTGATAATAAATGTATGTATAATGTTCTCTAAGATATTAAAATAGCCCACCTTGATTTTATTTACATATTTGGCAGATTTAATGTGTTATAATTGTAAATATATTTCTTAAATACATTACGTAAACAAATAAGTAGCTCCGTGCATTATAACTCAAAAATATGCTTAAAATACTTTGTAAATTAAAAAATTAAGTACATCATACATTGCATTGTTTTTTTTTTTAAAGAAAAAAGAGGAATGATTAGTTTCTATGTCCATATATTGGCTCATAAATTAATATATATAAAAGTCTAAAAATAGTTCACAAAATTTTAAAGCTTATAATTAATGTCACATAATTGAGTCATGAAAATATAATATTCATCGTCAACTTAATACTAATTTGTATTGTCTTAAAACAAATTTGATTTTTGCCCTAAATAAAACTAAAAACCATTCGAGTACCTAATAGACGCTGCATTTTAATATTTTAGAAAAAAAACCGTATCAATTATATCACACGTTGCTCGTAAAAATAAATTGTTGAGGGAATAAGATGTATATGATATAAATGATTATTGCTCTTTCCTATTTTGCACCTAAATTTTTTATCTTGTCTCACATTTTATTACTATATATCTTGTGCTAAAAATAATATATAGCTCATTGCATAACTTTTCTTTGTATATAGTTTGTTTTGAAATACTTTTTGATTTATTCAGCAACGTTGCAATCTTGTTTAATATAAAGTTCCATGAAACTAAACTGTTGACGACTTTCATCAACTGTATAAAAGTCATAATTATCATTCAATCATAATTTAAATCAATTTTGTGTTAACTTTTTGGACACAACTCAATACAGAATATTGAACAAAATAATTTGTTCTCGTACCATGTATATAATAGCAAAATATATATTTTTTTCTTGTATGGAATAATATAAAAATAATATTGATAGCGTTAATTTTTGTTTAAATTTGTTTTTAAATTAATGCCTCTACCGCAGTCCAAAGGTCTACCAATTGCTACGTTTTCTTTTTGAATATATTCTGAAGATTCATATTGGTCTTTGATTGTTGGAAAATTTGTGTGACCCTTCTGCCGACTTCTTGGGCCGCTTGGAGGTTGGATGATGGCCGCGGGGACGGGTCACTTGGTGCCTGAGATGGACCGGATGCATGCAGTAATGCATCAATAGCTGGTTTGTATTGTGGAAGAGAAGATTGGGCAGTCGCCTCTACTTGCCTGTATAAACGTGCTTGTATAATTGATGTAACAAATCTTAATTAGTTATAGGTCAAGTGGTTTGTAAATGTCACGGATGGAATGGAATAGATTTTTCTAGACCTTTACTATGGGTCTAGAGTTATATTTTCTTCGAAATTTTAATGTGCTGTTACCTCTAGTGGTATTTTGTGGGACGGACGAGAATGGCGGTATCGGAGCTTCGGTATGTTTTTATAATAAAATTCCAAAATCTGTTTTGCCTTAATAAGTTACATACATTGTAAAAGCTTTTATTAATTAAATGTTTTATTATGTTAACAAAATTTAATGTCCCTACTGTTAAATATCGAGGAGTTCCCTCGTTTGGAGCCAATCCTGGCAGCAGCATAGGGTCATGCTTTTTATAATCATGCATTGTCATCGGGACTGGACCAGTATGTAAAATTTCAACTCAATCGGACACCGGGAAGTAAGTTAAATTTAACTTGCATAATTCAATCTTCACATATATACATGGGAAGTTAAATACGTTTTAAAAACACATCTAATAACAAACACTTTTAGTATTGAAGATTCTATAAATGGTTTGAGTTGCTACCAGACACTAAATAGATTAGATGTATGTATGCATGTTTTTTGATTTGTAAAATATATATGAGATTTAAATTATTATTTCCGAACAGAGTAACCGCTGAGTTTCTTAGCTTGTTCTTCTCGGTAAGAGCACTTTTCTCGACAAATGATAGTTTCATTATAATTTGACGATAAGTGCTTGTAAAAGCAAACTTCGTTGTCTACTTTTCTCTTTGCTTTTGGAGAGCAAAGAGTTCTAAGACCTACTACACTGCTCCAATACGGATTGGTTGGTTACTCATATTCCAGAATTCTCTAGAGATATGCAGGTTTTCACGATGTTATTCATTACCGAAAAGCGTAGCTAAATGGCAATTATCATAGACACATAAGTCTGAACAGAAAATCTCATTGGACCCTACCCAAGGTTTGTAATTCTTGTCCTTCTCGAAAGTCGCACGATTTCATCACTAGGTTTTATTATAGCCAACCTAAATCAAGAACAATAACAATTTAAATTTGAAACGCCGTGTGGTATCCGGCTGAATAGAATAGTACCACCCTCTTTTCTTACCGAGGTGTCGTAAAAGGCGACTAAGGTAAGGCGACCCGCCGTTTGGTATCCGGCTGAGTAGAATAGACCAACCTCATTTCTTACCGAGGTGTCGTAAAAGGCGACTAAGGTAAGTTGACGTCAGGCAGGCGGCCGCTCGTGAAATACGTAGCCAAATGATGTGACAACATGTTTATAACATGTTGTGCCGACCCCACTTAGAGTGGGATAAGGGCAGGAAGGTGATGATCAATTTAAATTTGAAGAGGGCTTAAAGTTTAAGAGTTCCATGTAGTTAGTTACCTTAATGCAGGGCCAAGTGCTGGATGGTAGGCGCAGTGGTGGACGGCTAGTTGCAAGGCTGGGGCGAGTGTTAATGCCGAGTTCCGGACCACGTCGGGGTTGTTACACAATCCACATAGTAGTAAAACGGCTAAAAGAGAAATCATATCTTTTACTAGCAATCGCCAGCGGCTCCGCCCGCTTGGAAAGATTAACACCGTAATATAGTTTTTTGGTAACCAAAAAAGTGGTTAAAGTGGGTTAACCTTAAAAGATAGAAGTATGCTGTCGTGGACTTTTATTTAGAACTTTTAGAGGGGAACAATTTTGTAATACATGATTTTTGAAAAATTTTCACCGTTTACGCTATATAGCGTTTATGTTATATAGCCTTCCTCCATAAATGGACTATCTTACACTTAAAGAATTTTTTTTAAATCGGTCCTGTAGTCCCAGAAATTTGCACGTTCAAACAATCATTGATAAAACAAAGCTTTTCTTCAGCTTTATATATTATTAGTATAGATTTAAGACATCGATCGCTTTGCACGTATTAGTAAGAAAAAGTAATGGTCTGTTACTATCCCATAACTTGGTCAAGGTTTACTTCCTCGTTTTGAAGACAAGGGTCATAGCTTAGACTCAACACGATACTCCAATGAGGATTGGTAAGTTACACATTGCCCAGTATTTCTCCAGAGCTATGCAGGTTTCCTCGCGATGTTTTCCTTCACCGAAAAGAACGTGATAAATTGTAATTATCAATTAAAGCGTAATTTTTAAAAGAAAACTGCTTTTTGCCTGCCCGCTTAGGGTTTAAGGGTATATGGTATGAACAACTTCTTTACTCGATTGAATTTAAGCAAAATATAATAATTATTTGTGTATCATGGATTTCCGCAAAAGCCTTATCCTATAAATTGTATTTTTTTCTCACACACTGTCTCTTTTGTCACAGCTTTCTTATACCTATAAATATTTTGGACAATTAGACAGACGTACAGACGAACGTCTGTCTAAGTGTCCCCAAGGTAATAACTGAATTCTTCTGTTATAGGTGACATACAGTTGGGTAATATTTATAATTTTAAAGAAATAGTTAAATACACCCAGACTAGAAGAACCAAAAAGTTATACCTCTCTCAGATACGACGTGACTGTCAACAGCTGGTAGCAACAACAGCGCTAGGGATTCAGCGGCCCTTATACCTTCCCTTCCTGTTAACTTGGCATTGCTCATTGTGGTCTCGAAAGTCTGCCAGCAGTCCTCTTGAGATGCTGAATTGCGATCGATGCAGATTCTGGTCAAACTACCCCATGCGGTAATTGCGGTTTCGCGGGCCCCGCTGAAGGGATTTCAAAAATTTGCTTATTTAAAAGTGTCCTTTCCGTATTTAAGTTTATAATAAATCAATTAAATTAAATATTTAATAAACGCTCTTATAGATACAACCAGTGATAAAAATTATAAGGGTAAAAAAATGGACAAAGTTTATAGACAAAAAACATATATATATTAGTATTAAAGTGACCACGCTAAAGATAAGCATTACTTGAAAGAGCAACACAATTTTTTTAATAGTTCGCAGCGTGATGACATTGACATAAGTACTACAATGTGTTCTTATTGTCCTGCCCTTATCCCACTCTAAGTGGGGTCGGCACAATATATTTTTCTCTTCCATTTTTTCCTATAATTCGTTAACTGTGGCGTTGCTACTTTTATATGCATGTCATACTTTACACAATCCATCTCATTCTAGGCCTCTCTCTGGTCACATATTCATCCACATTCATATTTTTTTCACAATTGGTCAGTTAGTTTCATCCCTCCTCATTATATGTCCATACCAGCATAATATTGCAATTCTCGTCTTTTCTATAATGAGCGCAAGTTTCAGACTTCCTAGCTATCATTTCTCTATGGCCATAATTTACCTATACTTACGCATCTTTGTCGTATAGCAGCATTGATATTATTGGTAAGATTTGCTCTTCGATACATTCCTCTTCTATTTCAGACTGATTTAGTAATTCATTTATAAGATTGGCTATGTACGTACGGATTGCATTACCGCTTGCGTTCTCATGACTCTTGAGTGCAACTGCGGAAAGTATTCAACTAATTATTCAATGAAATATTGTTTTCTGGCTTAAGCAACACTTAAAGTAATTATTGCGATTGCCTAATGGTGAGAAATCTTGGCGAAAGCATATTGAGTTTTCTATTAAGCGTCAGTGCCATTTATATGTATTGATAGTAGTCTTTCAAACGCTGTAGCAAAATTTCTTTGCCTAAGAAGTGCCTATAAATCAGTTATTAAAGCTCAAAGTGTTTGAAAAGTGGTTTTCTAGTGATGGCGAATGGATTTGAAAATTAATTTGATTTTATTGACGAGCCCCATAAGCAAAATTAAGTATCTTTCAGCTATTATACTTTGTTCGTCCGTCCAGATTGACTTTCATAGCATATCATGCCGCGAAGATCAACGGACGATTGGCGGTCCATAAAGGTGGAAAAAACAATTTATATAAATTTCCTTAGGCATGCAATGTAAAGAGCAAACAAATATTTTTTTTATATTTACGTATGTAAGTATATAGTAATATAACTAGGATATCACTGAAAATCAGAGCTGAAATGCTGCGTCAGCAGATGTCAATACTATCCTGAGTGACATACCTATTTGGAAGTGGTATATAATCATACATACAACTAGTAGTCATAGTACTTATAAAAGTAAAAAGTAAAGTAGCGGCAGATTACTTTCCCACAGCTGGGAATGGGCCTCTTCTCTCCGTTATTGGAGAGAAGGATTGGAGCTAAGACCTACCACGCTGCTCCAATGCGGATTGGTAGGTTACACATATCCCCAGATTTCTCTAGAGATATGTATGTTTTCTCACGATATTACCTTCACCGAAAAGCGTGTGAAAAATTGCAATTATAAATTAGACACAAAAGTTTTACAGAAAAACTCATTGGTGTCTGCCAGACTTCGAACCCATGACCTCCTCGAAAGAGTTGCAAGGTGTTACCGCTAGGCTATCAAATGTATTATTCATAAGCCTGTAAGTGATACATTATTTCAAATAAATATCTTCGTTCTTTCGAACACAACGCAAGTTTATTAGTTACGTAAGTTAACTTATAAGTTACTAGCGGCCTGCCCCTGCTTCGTACGGGTATAAAATATATATCCCATGTCATTCAGTGTAAAAAAAATTATTAAAATCGATCAAGTAGTTTTTATTTATTCATTACTGCCGTGGCCCGCAAGCTTTACGTTTGGGGAAAAACAATTTCCTTTCCCTATACCAAGAAGATTTCCTGCTATCTTTGGAATATCTAAATTCATATAGTACATTTTTACTTATTTACTTTTACATTTTCCCTATGTATTTTATTTTTACAATTAATTACAGAATGTCTTTATATACAACATTCACAGCTTCCTTGTCGTTAAACAAATTCTTAAAAGAGCGACATACAAATATCTGTTAGATTCGAAGTGCTCTAGGGCGAAGCGCGGCCTTCTCACGGCATTTTAAATCTGTATTATCTCCGAAAATGTTCACTTAAATTACATGCTGTAAACGGCGATATTGATCTATATTAAATCAACAATATAACATATTTAAGGTCCTTAATTGGATAAGGATTAATGCTGTATTGTATAAAAATTGCTTCAAAAATAAGGCATTATTTTTCGTAAAAAGTAAATGACAAAAAATGCTATTGTGGGTTATCCATAAGAGATAGACATATTGCATCGCGGACTTTTCTGTAGATCTTTTCAAGGTGTACAAATACTTAGTACATCATTTTGATAAATCTCGTAGGGTTTAGCCTGCGTTTGCAATGTAAGCGGAAGAAAATGTAATTATTTACAGAAACCTCAAAAATTACAGTATTTCTCTACTCCGTATTGAATGTTATTATACGTACAAACCTTCCTCTTGAATCACTCTATCTATTAAAAAAACCGCATCAAAATCTATTGCGTAGTTTTAAAGTTTTATGCTTACATAGAAAGAATGCGACTTTGTTTTATAATATGTAGTGATAGTGATATACTCACAGAGGCGTATGTTTTCCATATATTTGAAAAATTTTTGTGGCTCGTTACTAGCAAGCCATTTCAGTGGTACAGAAAACATTTTCACTGGAAGACTCCTAATGCTACTATACAGAATCCACCTGTAAATTAAAAAAATATGAGAACTCAAAAAAAATATGAGAGAAAAATGATTATGAACGTGCAGCTTTCACATAATTATTGAATAGCACCATTTCATTGCAACAATATAAACTCAACGTTTATACAAGTGTTATTGCAGATCAAAAAGTGTAATTTAACATGAAAAACAAAAATATATTATTAAGTTTGACAGAACGAAGCAATTTATACAGGCAATATATATATTTTTTAACTCGAGTTTGAGTTTCAAACTAACGGCGTAAGTGAGCGTTGATTAGTAATGTATGGAAAAGTAATTTAAACCAAAAGCCATCATATCAGTAATCTATACATATTACAAAAAACAAAGCTGTCTGTGGGTATGTGATCGATTTTCTCAAAATCTTTTTTAACTTCACGCAAAATTTTTACGATTACGGTTTTTACTAAAAATTTGCAGTGCATTTTGTCCGGAATGGCTAAACTGATTTCGATGGGTATTTCACTGGAGGATAGGAGGTTATGGAACAACATATAGGCTACTTTTTATCCTAGAATTTCCGTATGGTCGAGAATTACGCGCGAAAAAACTTTGTGACAACCTATGTTCCAGGAGGGTTAAGAAACGGGCACGCCTAAAGTAAAAAAAGGAGTAGCGTGTTACTACTTCCATAACTGGGAAGAGAAATACAAGCGGAAACTCCTTACATGAATAATTAAACTTTATTGAACATTCTTAGAAACTTACTTAGAATTAATTAGTAAATAAAAACATAAAAGTAAAACCGAGCGCAACTCAACTGTAATATCAAATCACCAAAGGTAGCTCACAGCACAGGATTACCTAGTGTGAGTTCCTACGGATACTCTTAATTATTGTTATATGTATTTTTGGTAAACAAAGATTTATAATTTTTTTAATTCGGAAATTTTAAAGTAATATATACCATAGCTTCATTTTACTTTACATTACATTTTACTTTAAAAAAATTGCTTACTTTTGTAGAAAATCCTCAGGTTGTATAGTAAAATCGATCGCAATGGATATTGTAATGAAATAAATACCAACGATAACAACACTGTCGACATTAAATGTGTCTAATTTTTCCAATTTAATTTCCAACTTCCCAATCATTTCCATAAACATTGGATGGAGTACATACGTCGCGAATTCAACCCGAAAATGTTTTACATAATCACTGAATAAGTTAAGAAATAATTCGTAAATCGTTGAGTCATGTACTGCTTTGCATTTAACCGCAATATCAAGAGTCTGCTTTGTTCTGAAATTAAAAAATACCGTTAAAGTTATACGGCCTTAATTGTATGTTTTTTTCTATTCATTCAATGGACGTCCATTAATGGACATAGGCCTAAAAGTATTTCAACGCTTTACGATATCGTGCCGTTTATAATATCGTTACAACGGACTCTAGTCTTTTTGGCCCATATATATCCTTTATAACTCTAATGAAACTCCTATATAATCTCTAAATTGTCTTTAATGATGAAAACAAGACTCATTCAACAACGGTTAAAAAAAACTAGTCTGGCAGACCTCCAAAATTTTTCTCGATTATTTTCTATGCATCAAGTCGGACTAATGTTTAAGCAATTAAATTGTTAACTAAGATTCGAGTCCTTATGTCTATATGGGAATCAATTAGCTATTAAATGGCTGGATTCAGCTTGATTTAGATCTCAGCGCCTCTCAGCGCACTAAGTCTTGTATAATTGTGCCGAGTGTTCGAAATAATAACTTGAAAAATACCTTCCAAACTAATCCTAAATAAAATACAAATATGGCTAGGATCGAGAGACAAGGAATACCAGTTATTTGACCGGATTGCAAGACTTCTGCCTTATTGTCTAACGAAAAATACAATTTTGATACTGAATAATAAACACTGTTACTTACACGCTTACAAACCAATCCAACTCAGGCCATCTTACTATTTTAGTTCTACTATTGAATAAATCATTCATGCTGGCTAATAATAATTTTAAACCCTTATCTGTAGGCAAATAGCATTCTATATCAATAAAAGTATGCACACGCGGGTTGTCCACACTTTGAACCTGTATATCAGTGTTTCTCATCTTAGTCTCCTTAATCATTCTCACATTTAATACGTAGGCTAATATTGGCACAGCCAACTCCCTCATTACATGTAAATATAGTATCAATGTTTTCGTTTCATTCTCCGCGCATGCATTCGCTAGATTCGCCATAACTTTGCTGTAGAGGTCGCACGAGAACTTTCCTATAATACAAATGTTTCTTTGTAAGGATATTTTGGTGCAAACGTATACAATGTTATTATTGCGTAAGTCTATAAAATAGCTGTAAGACTGTTGATAAGGTAGAGGTAAAGACACAAGCATCGGTCAAAGCTCTTCTCTGACGAGAATGATGATGGTAACAAATTTATATCTTCAACGCGGGTCCCAAAATTTTTTCAAGAAGAACTCACTAAAACTGTTTACCGTGTTCTAATAGGCGTATGCAAGTTTTCTAACTATGCTTTTCTTCGCCTTAAGAAATAAAAGAGAAATGTTGTTTTTTTTAGGAAAACTTATGAAGATCGAACTTGCAAACTTATTGTAGAGGTCGAGCATTTTTAATTAAGATATTGCATTTAAAGATCTATTCCATTAAGTAATAACATACTAAAACATAACAGAACTAAAATTCTGGACCAAGTTTTCACTTTACTGTACCATCTGCAAAATTTTGGACATAAGCAAACTTTTTGGACATTACTGAGATATATTTTAAGTCTAAATCAATTGTTAAGGTTATTAGTATGTGTTTTTAAAACTTACCGACCGATAACGCGCTTCGTGCTAATAGTGGAAGTAATATAGATACTGCGTTGTTAACAATTTTCTCAACTGGGTCCTCTAGGAAATTGAACAGAATATTTTCTAACTGTTCGTATTTGTTTTCAGCGACCGGACATATCAGGCAAGCAGATTTAAGGCCAACTATTCTGATATCTGGCTCGCTAGATTCACACATCACCGTGACCAGACTCAGTAGCAAAGACGTGCATAATTCTATTGGCACGAATGGTGCGATTGTGAGGCAGACTTGACTTGCGAAAAGGCGACGATCTACGGATTTCGAAGTCAAGAGTTCGGTGATCGCGGACAGGACCTCGCTACTGCCACCCCATTTAACAACCAGAGTAGCCGCTATAACAGAAAGTTCAACAAATCCAAAATTATTTATATTTAACTTGTAAACAAATGTTTATGAATCATCAACTACTGCTGGTTAGGAAAACTGGTCCTAACGAGAAGAGCATACAAGAACTCGACAGCTGCTTTAAAAAAAAGATAATTGTTATAACTAGCTACATATCATTATGCTATCTAAGGTCAAAGAGAAGCTATATACAAACATTCTTATCATTTATGTAATTTTCAACCTCGTACCTCTAACAACGTGACGTGGTAGCGTGAATTTACCATCCAAAGTTCTGTTCTCGAATTCTCATCACTAAACCGGCATTTTGAATTGAATCAATTGCAAATTGATACATTATTTTGAATAGCAATTCAATAAATAGTCTTGACAATTAATAATTCATTATTAGTTAGTTACATGGTTTGTTTTATAATCACTCCCGACCCATACACAGTAAATAGTAACACTATACCTTCACAAATGACTTTAGTGTCCGGCGGATCTGGTTTTCTGTATAACGTTAGAAGGAAATGCAACAGTCTTGTGCGCCGGTTGTCGCCTGGGGGCAGTAAAATGGTAGCGGCTGCCAACAAAGCGGCTGCTTCACTACGCCTAGCAACCAGGGTATGTGGTAGAATCTACAATAAATTTCAATTCAATTCAGGAAAAAAATTGTGACAAACTGATTTCCATGCGGGCGAAGCTTCTGGCACAGGTAGTGATATATAAAATTATACTTACTCTTGGTAATGTATCAGCAACTAGTGGTAGCAATTCTTCCACCGTAATGGGTTTCTCACAACTACATAGTCCAGATAAAAGATCATTCGATGAGGACTCACTAAAGTCGAAGGATTCGAAACACCAATCTAAAATAGTTTCCTTCAAGTTGTTTGGAACACTAAAAAAGTATATCAAATTAATTTGGATGAAATTATTAATAGTTTTATTTCTTTGTAAGAAACTCATCTTATTTATTTATTTTCTTTTTATACATATATTTAGAAAAGAGAAAGAAAAAATTAAAAAAAACCACATGTATAAAGGCGAACTTATCCCTAAAAGGGATGTCTTCCAGTCAACCTTTGAGAAATAGAAGGAAAAGGACAAGAATTGAAGAAGAAAGAGAGTACGGGTCATATAGAGAAAAAGAATTTCATCAGTATCTCTAATCTGATAAGTAACTCTATATATATATATATATATATATATATACATCTTGCACATCATGTTGCGTCCTACATGGCACTTTTTACCGATCTTGTTGCGTCCAACCGACTTGTTGCATCCAGTATACGGACGCAGGATAAACCAACCCTAAAAATTTGTCAGGAGCCGTGTTTTTATATGTATAATGCGTGGGCAAAAAATTGGATGGGACGTTATTTTATCGCGGGAATGAATTCCGATGTATTTATTAGTTCAGCGAGTTGCCGCGCACAATTTGGAGGTCGCTACGTGCTCGCGTATATTTGGGCACGTATATTATATTTCTGATGCTAGCATTCTATTGCCTCCGACGTATATTTTAAAAAGTTTTTTTCAATTTTTATTTAGCATTATCTTGCGTCCAAATTTCTTCCCAATTTAATCGTTTTTATAAGTGATGCGGGGGCCCAAGGGGTGCGCGCGCGAGTCCTACGTTTTGTTAATAAACAAACATTGAGCCGTTAGGACGCGTTTTAATTTGCAAAGTGATTGTACTCATAATTGCGTATATTATTATTATTGTAAAACTGTAAATATGAAGAGAGCGGATAAGACATCGCTAGTTGCTAAATCAGATCTTCTTATTTGTGCTTAAGGATCCCAATATTAAAAAAGTCATTCGGAAAAACATTTTATTAATGTGGTTTCAAGAATAGTAAGAGAGTTAGCAAAATTATTAATCGAAATTTAAAAAATTAATAATTCTATAATAAATTTATTGAGTGCCTTAAAACCATTCAGTTAAGATCTTATGGCAGAGGCAACTAAAGTTGTAGATAACTGTGATGCCAAAAAGTATAGATTCGAAACCTTCTTTTGCTATGAATGTTTCAACTACTTTTAAACAATGCTGCAATATAGCCATTATGTTTGCATTGAAAAAACAAGGTCTTTACAATGAAATCAATAGCGCAGAAACAGAAGCAGATCTTAAGACATTAATGCATCTTATAGATGCAATTTTGCGACATGTCATCTCCAGTCAAGCTGCAACAGATTTAAACAAAAAGAAGTGGAATAATGTCACTATAGTCCCGTTAGCCAATGAAGCTGCAGCCAAAATCAAATCAGGGTACTACTGTTGCAACGTATATTCAGTTATTAGATAACATTTATTGCAAAGTTTTATTATTATTACAAAGTTCTCGAGGGATAATCAAGATTATCTGGACCCAAAAACCCAAAATCAATTTCGTCTACGCGACTCTAGCAACCTTTATACAAATATTTAGTATAACTGAGAATGATATGAAACATTTAGCTACGTTTATGGGCCATACCGGTGACGTGCATAAAAAGGCATATAGATTGCCGGATTACGTGGCATCATCACTATCAGCCCATTTTCGTCAATTGCTGGACATAGGCCTCTCCAATTATTCGCCACTTAGTCTGATCCTTGGCTTTCTACTTCCATCCACTGCCCGCTGTCCTACGTATATCGTCACTGGTCTCCACTCCAGAACACGTCTACCCCAACGGTCATCGGTTCTGCGACAGGTATGGCCGGCCCATTGTCACTTCAGCTTGCTTATGCGCTTAGCTATGTCGGTGACCCTAGTTCTCCGACGGATTACTTAGTTGCGAATACGATCCCTCAGAGAAACCCCGAGCATAGCTCTTGCCATAGTCTGCTGAGCGTCTTTAAGCTTGTGGACCGCCTTAGCTGTTAGTGTCCACATTTCGGCACTGTAAGTCAAGACAGCTAGGACACACTGGTTAAATACTTTAGTCTTTAAACTCTGCGGGATGGGTGACGAGAAGACTCAACGTAGATTGCGGAATGCTGCCCAGCCTAGCTGTATCCTTCTCATAATCTCACACTCGAAATTGTTGTTTTCTAGTTCGTGCGTCTGTCCTAGGTAAATGTAGTTATCAACAATTTCGAGAGTGACCCCATCTAAGGAAATCGGTCCCGGAGCAACGTGCTCGTTGCACATGATTTTGGTTTTACTCAAGTTCATCCGGAGAGCGATCCTATGAGAAGAAACAGCCGGTCCATGCAACATCCATTGCAAATCCTCTATGGATTCAGTCGTTAAAACCATATCATCGCGAATCTGAGATGAGCGCCATTGATGTTTATGCCATGACCAGTCCAATTCAGCGTCTTAAACATATCCTCTAGTGCGTTTGAAAACAATTTCGAGGAAATGACGTCCCCTTGTCTTACGCCTCGCTGAAGATGGATATGCCTTGTCTACTGGTTTTGGACTCGGACTGCCTTTCTTGCGTTTTCATACAGACATCTCAGCATCTCAATATATCACTAATCGACTTGGCATAGAGATGCCAAGTCGATTAGTGATATATTTAGGTCTAAACCTGGGCTGTTCTGGAGTCTTTACAGAGGTAAAGACTCCAGAACAGCCCAGGTTTCGACCGAGTGAAAAGCTTTTTCATAATCCACAAAAGCTTGGCATAGTGGTTGATTGTACTCTTTACTTTTTTGTACAATTTGCCGCACGGTGTGGATATGATCTATCGTGCTGTACCCGCACAGAAACCCGGCTTGTTCGGGGGATGGAACTCGTCGACTCATCATGCGAGGCGGTTTGTGATAACCCTTGAAAACAGCTCATAGACATGGCTCAGAAGAAATATTGGCCTATAGTTAGTTAAGAGTGTTATATCTCCTTTTTTGTATAACACTATACTTCTGTGCCATGCCTTTGGAGTTCTCCCGGCAAAGAGAAGGGTATTAAACAGCTCTTGAAGCTCTGTTACCAATAGAATTCCACCAGCTTTTAACAGCCCTGTTGTAATACCATCCTCACCCGTGACTTTTCTATTTTTAAGCTGTCCAAGGGCTAAAACAATTTCATTTAGATGGATATCAGGCAGTTTTTCCGTATAGTGGCGGCTTAATTTGTCCTCTGTGTGCAGCGGTAGCATGCGATGCGTAAAATTCGGCGTAGTGGCTTTCCACTTCCGAGAGGATTTCCGGTTTGGACGAGTAACGACTTTCCCTTTAATGTGGTTAACTTCGTCAGGTGACTTTTTCCAAGAGGCTTAATAAACACTTTTGGAGCCCGATTCTGCTCAATTGATTTTTGAGCGTATTAGCTAATCGGAGGTCGCGTCGTTAACCATCTTGGTAATTATTTTGTTTAAAGCCTCTACTTCTCACGAAGTTAGCATAGGGTTCGTCGCTCTGCCATTAATAGGAGAGTATCTCCCGAAAGCTTTGACTTCATGCCCTTACGTTGGCTTTCCCAAATTTTTGTGCCCTCATTTCGAAGGATTTCTGCTACTCGGTCGAGTTTTTGTCCTACGTTATCCGTGGTTTCCAGAGTAGTGAATTGGTTTTAAGTTGTTTCTAGAATGTTACAGATCCAATTACGGTTTAGAGAACATTCAGACGGACTGTTGATTTCATCAAACGGATCCGTTCCAGCTTTAGATAAATATTCAGAGTGCCTCGTACCAACCTATGGTTGCTAATAGTCAGTGGTAAGCACCGAGACATCCCTAAATATACGCTTCTTGTCGCACGCACACATGCATACAATACGCACATTCACCTAATAATCTCAACTACTTCTGCAGTTCAAGTTTTTTCTGGGTTAGTAACATCACTTACCTGCCTATAAAAGCTTTCTTTATTAGTTAACTGAATGACGAGGATAATAAGTTCTATCTATCAATCTAATTTCGGGGACGCCTGTCAGTGCAGGACGGGTGATCAGCTCCTATTCCGAACTATTCCACCCATTTCCCCATGTTGGGACAAGGGTCTCACTGCTGTCCCGACAGTGTCACCTGCTCTAATCTACCCGTAGCTTTTACAAACCTGATAATATCCCTGAAGGAGATATTTGTCAGATCCTCAACTTCAATTTCATCCTTACCTAGTATCTCCCATCTTACCAGCGAGTACATAGGGCACTCAGCCATAAGGTGAAGACTTGTTTCTTCCTCTCCACACTCTGGGCACGCAGCATCTTCTGTTATTCTCATTATTGACATATGTCTGTTTAACAGGCAGTGCCCAGTTGTAATGCCTGTTACAATTGCTACATTTTCCCTGCTCTGAGACATCAGCTGTTTAGACTTCCTTGTATCAAACGATTTGAGAAACAACTTTGCTTGTCTGAGCATTGTGTTTCTCCATCTTTTGTTAGATTTTGTTTCTATTCTTTTTTCAATCACACACTTTATTATATTATGTGCAATTGGGAGGAAGGGTTCTGGTCCTACGAATGTTTGACTAGCTCCCTTTCTTGCCAATTCGTCAGCTTTTTCGTTCCCTGCATGGCCACAGTGTCCCGGAACCCATACAATCGTTACTTCCCTCTTCTCAGCTAATTCGTTTAGTTCACGCTTACATTCCTTCACGATAGCTGAGGTTGTTTCTATGCGGTCAAGTGCTTTTAAAGCTTCTTGACTATCGCTATATATGACTATATTATGTTCTAATGCTATTTGTGATTCTTTGAGTTTCCTAGCACACTCCATGATAGCTATCATTTCGGCCTAGAAGACACTTGTATATTTACCCAGATTAAGGACCTGGTGTAAATCTGACGAGGTGCCGTAGACAATTCCAGCTCCCGCCAGCTTCGCGGATTCTCGTCTAGACCCGTCCGTGTAGCAGATGGTCTGACTCTTCGCGCTGTTTTCCACTTCCCAGTTTTCTTTTACTCCTATGTGTATCCTATATTTTTTATCGAAGATTTTCTGTTTCTTGATCAAGTCACTTCTCCTGACGACCATAGACAGATTTTCTCCATAAATCTTTTCTATATCTGTATGACCTTTATCTGTAAAGTTTCCTTTCCATTGTTGGAACACTTTCATCTTATACCATTGCTCTATAGCTTTTCTCTTAGCTGCTAGGTCTAGAGGATAGAGTCCCACCAGAACTTCTAGTGCAGCGGATGGGGTTGTTCTCACTGCACCTGTGATCATTAGTGTTGCTATCCTCTGTATCTTCATTAAGTCCTTGCTGTTGACTCCGATGTTGGCTCTGTGCCACCAAATCGAAGCGCCGTACAGTATTCTGGGTAGAATGATAGCCGTATATATCCACTTGGTAATTTTTGGCTTAGGATAATAAGTTACTTACCTGTTCATAAAAGCTCACTTAGTAATAAGTAAATGACTATAAATTTTTTTTTTTAATAATATGACTCACGTGCCATATTTAAGTATTAGAAATCTGATGAGGTCAATGGAAGCCGTTAAGTCAATGTTACGCATAGGTTCATACAGCAGCAATATTCGGAAGCATTTTAGTTGAAACAAAGAATGGATGTAATAATGTCAATGTAATATCAATAAAATATATTGCATAATATACAGAATCAAGTTAGATATAAATTAATTAGGAAGCGTGAAAGCCTAAACAGTGTACGAAGTATATACAAAAATATACAATGTGCCACATTATTTCGACGATGAACGGAACCGCTAAGTGATTGAGAAATTTTTAAAATTGAATATCGGTATAAAACTTATTAATGGAATTTAAAGTTGTATACTGAAATAATACAGATTTAAAGGTATAGTATACGCTTTAATTTAGTTAAAAATCCCTTCAGAAATGGTAGACGCAACAGGGTTCGAGTTTAAAATGACGCAAGAAGACTTCTGCGATTTAAATATATATATATATATATATATATATATATATATATATATATATATATATATATATAGCTTATTTATGACACTCATCTACAGCAACAAAACTTTGTTTTTCTATTATAATTATTTACTTTTCTATAAACACACTTTTGATGGCAGGTATAAGGGGCAAGAAAGAGATGGCAGAAATTATGCCAACACTATAAAATTGTGTTTACCATTTATGTATACTACTTTATAAATTCATACAATGAAATAAAAAATCATCTCATACATACACCGATTATACCCATACATACAAAATTGGCGGGTTGGACAAATAATTATTATAAGTTTTATTAGGAGTTATTCTAAGAAATTATTATATATATTTTTTTGGTCTTGAAGTCAATTTGAATGAATTCACATATTTGGTCATTTTATTACCACTAGATTCTGTTTAGTTTGGTATATTATTATACATAATTTTTAAATACCATACTAATCAAGTATGAAACAACTTCAAAATGAGTGACTAAGGGCCTGTTTCACAACTTACTGATATAGTATCGAATAGTGAACCGACAATTAAAGTAAGTAACAGATAAATGTATCTAAAAAGAGATTGTAAAAAAAGCAGCCATTTTGAAATAGGTTATTTCTATCCAGCAGATAAACAAAATAATAGCCACACGATCTACCTGTTAAGTTATGGGGGACTTTAAGTGCTGAATAAGCCTATCAGAAACCTGAGAATCGCAAAATTTCGAGATATGTGTCAGATATGTACCGAATAAGCTAACTGACAGTTTATTGGTAACTTGTGAAACAGGCCCTAAGCATTATTTAGACAAGCGCATTCAAACGCAAGGTTGAAACTAGACGCTAGATTTCCGTAATGAAAAAAAACAAATTAATATATAGGAAAGAGGGATTATATTCAATAACCTGTTAATCCATTTTTCAGTGCTATACTCTGAAGTACTTTCATCGTACTGCACACGGGTCCACTCGCTACCGTCATTAATACTAAGCGTTTCATCGAGGGTAGCTGCACTATCGCGCCGAACAGGCGAGTCGCGTACACTTTCAGCACGCGACGATTCTCCTTTCTTTACACTAAAATATATTTATTTATACAAAACTAGATTTATGATAAGATGCATTTTTTAGTATTTTATAGTACTGTATGCTTTTTCATTAGAAACTATGTTACAAAGAGCTATTTTACCCTGCAATGCACAAATAAAATATTTGATTTAAAAAGAAAAACATAACAAACATGTTATATGTTTGGATTACTTAAAGTTATTTAATTTAATCGGATCTCCATACTCACGTGTTATAAGACTTATCGCTGTAAACCATTTCAAATTGCTCCGGTGTTCCACTGTGTGTAGAATGACCACTACCATAATGATTTTCTGAGGCATTATTTGTCAAAGGTTTGACATCACTTGCTTGCTCTGAACTTGTTTGTGCATTTGGAATTTTATCTACTGGTATTTTTAATTCGAGACCTTTATTTTCAGATGTTGGGCTAGTTAAAGAGTTCAAGCTAACTAAAGCAGCATCATAAAGTTTTTGAAAATTCAATTTCTCAGTTTCCAATGCGATAATTTTCTGTTTCAGCAACTCTATCTCTTCAGCTTGAATTAAAAACTAAAAAGTTTAAAGCTTAATGAATTATCAGTAATTTATTAAGCAATAATGTATAGTACATTATATATACTTTCTTGGAGTTTTGCGATAAAGAATAATAATGGAATTTTGTTTGAAAATCGGAGTATGTTTGTGATGAACATTGAATAACAAATGTACACTCAAAGAAAATATATAATACGTAAGTAAGATTAACTTAATCATGGGTGGGACGAGTATCCAAAGATATAGAGTAGCCAAAGATGCAAAAAATCCAACATAGCTTTTATATAAATTAATATATAACCGTAAAAGACCTGTATTTTTCAACAATGATTGATGACAGCAGAATAGTATAAAATAAGAACAGAAGAGCATGTGAAGAGTACACAGCGTAAATTGTCCCTAATCCGTACTCAAGGACTTACCAACAAAACAAAATTTACATCAAATACCAACTTTAAAGAACACATAAACTAAACCGAGGTTGATTAAAAGAGATTAAATGAACATATAAAAGATGATAGATAAATACACTATCAAAATTAACAGCGATGAAACATCTATTATATCTACATTTTAAGCAAATTCCCTAAAAGCTGTCTATCTGTATGTAATTCTTGAGAAAGACTTAGGGTAATAGTACATTTACATTAGGACCCACGAAGTCGGGTTTTTACGCACGAAAAACTTGATACACACTGATTTCCACGCGGGCGAAGCCGCGGCCACACCTATAATGGATGTGACGTTATATGCATAAATAAAAAGAATGAAAAGAGAGAAATGTTAGTAAAAAGCAATGTTAGTTAATCACCTCATGATTCCAATCAGTGTCAAGGTCTAATGTCTGACAACTCACACACACATTGCTATCGTCAAAATCAGTTTGACATTCCGCATCTGTTGACAACTTTTCAGTTCCTGTTGTTGCATCAACTTTTGGCAAATTTAAATTAGGTGTATTACCCCAAAATAAGGCTATAAGATTAGCTGGTCTTGGCATATTCAAACCAACATCGTCCCAATCTTCAAATTCCTGAAAATGTTACACGTACATTAACTTTAATAGGCAATAGAATATTGGGTTTTATAAGAAACATTTCGTTTTGGTTAAGTTGCTGATACATCAGCCACAAATTTTATAATAAGTAAACATTAGTTTTATTATTGTTATATGCAATTTTTCCCTGGTTATTTAAATATAAATGACTACTTTTTCTAACTAACTAGAGCCTGTCTTTCTCTTTTTAAGTAGTACTTTTTTTTCCTTTTAATAATTATGTAATTAAAAAAAATTAAATTTCACTTTGGAAAAGTAATACAAGTTATAATTGACAAAATATAATAATGTTTAATTTACTGGCAAATATGTCCCGAGAATAAAGACACAAGATCTTGCATAAACTTATATTTTAATTGATAATGCTTATGATAAAATCCAAATTTAAAAATTTCCCATACCTGGTCAGGATTTTCATCAGAGAATGTGATACTTGTTAATTTATAATTTTGAAGTAAAAGATATTCATTTATTAAAAAGTTGAGAGCTCTTTTTTCATGAGGCTTCAAGGATCTTTGATCAAAACTATCTTTTAAATTTTTATCCAGACCTGATTCTCCATCTGAATCAAATAAAATTAATATACATTATTACTACACTGGTATTTCTTCTTATAATTAATATTGAACCAATAGATGTTTAGAAGTTTTATTCCTTAGACCCCTGTCTAAAAAATATTTTTATATCTTATCATTTGATGTTAAGTTACGCAAGATTACAGACCTAGTGCGTTTTTTACTCCACTGTTATAGCAAGGCAGAGTTATTTCTATAGCTTGGTACCTTTATTCTAATTTATAGATTTAGCTGTTACTTTGCGAAGGTCCAAAATACAAAAGTAATGCAAAATAATATTCTCATTACTTTTTTTTTACCTATATTCTAATAACCAATAAGCATGTTACTTATAATTACTTATATTACGCTAATAATGATACTGCAAGGCATAATTACTTTATAATACAGTAGAACTTCTATAAGCTAAAATCCAAGGGAAGCACAAAATATTCAAATATATACAGTTTTTAACTTATCAAGTGTTTATGTGTTAGAGGGAATTTGGACATGAGTTAATACTATTTGTACCTGAATGCGCCCATAGTTGGAAATAATACATACACATGGTAAAAAAGAGAATTTCTATAGAATTAAGTCTTCAGAAAAAGTCTGTCAATTAATTTGGTTTAAAAATGTAATAGTTTTACAGCAATTTGATACCAACGTTAGGATGCTGAAATGTCATTCTGACTATCACTTCCTAAGAAGAAATAGGTGAACACATGCATAAAATTAATAATTAATTTTTGTTTGAACTAAAAGTTCAATTGACAGATAGTTTAGGATAAAGATTACATCGAAACATTTCTTAAGTTATTGAGGGCCATCATTTAAATTATTACTTTAAGTTATAGAGGTTGTGTATTTAAAGTTATAGAGGTTTTGGGGTCTGAGGGGAAGGGAGCAGATAATTTTTGAAGTTACACAGATTTTAAACTTATCAAGGTTATACTGTATATATAATTTACGAATTATTTACCAGCAAACTGAGTTAGGTTAGCTCGCAGAGAATTTATGGTCTCCCGAGCTTTACGGAGTTCAAATTCGAGAACAGCAACATCTCCACCACTACCTCCCCTATCTCCACCACCATCTTCAGAGTATCTTGCAGTGTCCAAGGAGTCCAGGGTAGCTTGACTTGGAGTTCTGTCTATAATAATCAAGTATAGAGTATTAATACCAGGGTGACAGAGCCTTGCTTGGAAATTATTTTTTATAAATAAAAAAATGCAATCCAAAATATAACATTTGGGAACCATCCTTATATTCTGAATTCGAGACTGCACGTTACCTAGTTGAGCTACCAACTTTGCAAGTGACGGCGAAATTATTCTTTGCTTTGTCTTAAAATTATAGCAGTTTTTCTTAGTACCCGAAAACAGGGATAAATTAACATTTTTTCTTAATAAAATCTAGATAGATCGTATTTTCCCCCGGAACCCCCTACTTGCTGAATTTCATGAAAGCATTGGAGCTGTTTCAAAACTTCAGAGAAATACATATATACAAGATTAACTCATTTAAATATTAATGATAATTTATATTGTATGTGTAACTGTAAAAAGTGCTTTTTTATATGGTAAAGATTAAAATGATTTTAACCATTTAATCCATATAATTTTAATTATAAAAAATTAAAAATAGTATGTTATCATAATCAATAATGAAATGAAACCATTTTGAAATGTTTTCATTATGTATTAACATAATTATTTCTTTACTTGAATATAGAAATTCACTAAAATTAATGACACTACATTTTAGAAGTATATAGTTAGGAGACTTTTCAAAAAAGCTCACTCAAATTAGTTTTGAATGTGTTGCTGTTATAGCAATAACTTTTAATACATAGTCTTGGTGCTGACATATTATATAAATAATTAATTGAAAACAAAATTGCTACAATAAAATGAATCATTTATCTACTTTAATGCATAGGTAAGGATGAAGGATATGTTTGTTTACAAAATTAGAGCTTTTTGATGAACATACCAACTTCAAAAGTAATAACAAATAAATTAATAATAAATATATCGGACCCTTACACAAGGATGTCTGTTCCCAGAGTAAGTAACTTAATACTTGTGTTATGGGTGAGAGACAACTGGTGAATATACATACTTAAATACAAATATTCACCCAGGCTCGAAAAACTAACAAATTGTTTAAAGAAAATGTCAGCCATCAATGGGATTCAAACCCGCGACTGGCGATGCAGAAAGCAGGGTCTCTACCCACTGCACCAACGGGCCACTCGTACTAAATTATTCTTCTATAATCCGCGAAACAGTCGCGGGAAAAAAAAATATTGCGAATCCAAGCAAAATGCCTTATTCTATAAATTATACAAATATCAACTTGAGATATAAAAAATAAGGTATTGCGATGAAGCAAACAACTAAATATATATTTTCAATATATCACTGCAACTTAAATCTATTATTATACGTACGCATAGATGTAAAATCCATAGGTCTTGTAACATGTTGTTCAAAATTTCCAGGATTTGAAAAGAATTCACGCAGTTGTGGTAGTTCCTTGCCGCTTTCTACAAGTTCCGTGTGAAGCTCCAATGCAGTAAGGAAAAAATTATCCTTTAAGAGTTTCGTCGCTATATCCTCGTAGGTAAGATGTGTTGAAGCTGAGAAAGACGACTCTTCTACATCTTTGTACGGATTCATTTTTAAGTAATTTAGAGCCGAAACATTATACAAATAGTAGTTAAAGATAAAAAGTATTAAGAATTACAAGTCACATTGTATTGGATTTTTCTATTTAGCATTGATTATTTTTGTATCAAACTTAATATCATTTACATATGACATCACTGACACATTTGAGAGCATAGATTACTAACTATAAAATAGATGCCTGAGATTCATACATTGGCGCGAGCCTATTTTCGGTGGTATGGGGGGGGGGGGTGCAGAGTAGCGCTATAGCTACTTACATTCTAATTCATTAAAAACTATCTGCGTCTCACCCGTTTCATTCATAAAAACGGATTTAGTCTCAGCTCTGACTCTTTCTCACATATGGAGTAGTAATATATATAATGTATGACGTAAAATCGTAGTAAAATTAGTGATGTACTTGGCGCGCTAAAACCGTAACTAGTGATGTCAAAGTTTTATCGATTCGCATTTTACTCTTACCGATTATTTGGATAACCGGTTTTCGTGTAACATATTAATAATGATTTTTAGATTTTAATAAAACAAAATATTTAATGAAATTCTTTAATAGACTTTTACTGTAATAAAAAAATTTATATTCAACAGCCGTTTTACATTTCTATGTGTAAAAAAAAGTTTTTTCCTTAAGACGCTAAAAGTGCAACTTCAAAAATGATTACTATTTTTAAATAGGAAACAGAATCGGCGATCATGTATCTTGAAAATGTAGGAATTGTAATTTAAATTATTATATATTATTATTAAATAAAATTAATTATAAGTATTCACTCGAAAACAAATTTACAAGATTAGTATTTGAAACAATAGATGCTTTCGTTTTTACCGTTTAAGTATTTAGGAAAAAACATTATACTTAAAAGGAGTATACTTGATGGTAAATTATAAATATTAGTCTTTTTTAGATATATTAGTAGAAGTTTTATAGAATATTAGTGGTTTTTATAAATATAAATATATGGGACAATTACACACACGGTCGTCCGTCCCCAAAGTAAGTAACTTAATACGTGTGTTATGGTAGACAGACAACTGGTAAATATATACTTATATATATTTTTAAATACATACTTAAATACAAATATACACCCAGGCTCAAAGACCAACAAATTCATTTATAGAAAATGTTTGCCCTCGGCGGTAATCGAACCCGCGACCCGTGGAGCTGAAGGCAGGGTTACTACCCACTGCTCCAATGGGCCAGTCAAAAAGGGTTTTATCTCTAAGTATAATATTTTCCATTAAACCTGTTAACACTTCGGATTTATACAAATAAAGTAAGAATTAAATTGTGAAATTTTGCCATATTTAATGTGCCAATTCATACCAAGCTTTTCGATGAAAGAAAACATTATGAGGAACTATACTCCATGGGTTAAGTATTTAACTAAATGTAAACATGTCAAAACAGGTACTTTATAGTAGGTAGATAATGCCTTTTTTATTACAACACATTATACTAACATTAAATATAATTTTTAATTCTTTTAAAGAATTTTAAATTATTGATAGTATTCGCACCACTTTATTATGGCGTGATTGCTATCAATAATTTTTACAAACTTTGAAACAAATAAATAAGAATATTCTTTAATATCCACTTTTAAGAACCCAAACATAAAGGTATTATAAAATTTTAAAAAAAAACGATGGATAATATTAAATACACTAAATTACTACACATTTAAGTATCACAGAGTGAAGCTCGTAGAATATTGATATTATGTTACGTTGGTTAATCTAATGCAATTACCATTTTAGGTAGTTTACTTGGCTAATTTGTATCTGCTGAATTTTATTAAATTATATATTGCTGTTTGGCTATACTAAAGGTATAAATATTTAATTTTAGTAAATAACAATCAATTTATGAAAATTACATTTATAAATATTAGAGATATTCTTTTGACAACTGCAGTTGAATCCCAATTTTTTCATTTGTTAATAATATTATTGTAATGACATATTTGTCACTCCTGAATCACATGGTTTTGTTTGTTTACATCTCGTTATGTTTCTATACTTATGTAGTATGTATAGTAAAATAATAAAAAATTTCAATCACTTTTTAAATGTTAATAATAGTAATATTAGTAAGTTACTTTTACCTCATGTATCATAGTTCTATAACTTTACTTGCGATAAAATTTTCCATTTCCATTATCGTTTTCCAAGTACCTGTAGTACTGTGAATTCTCCTTAATTAACACACCATTGTCTAACTCGCATTATGATTACGATTATGCAAAAAACTTTTAACAAATCATATTTATGATTAACGCAAGTTAACCAAGAATTATAGTTTTTTAAGTTATATACATTTTTGACTAATTAACACTTTACATGCCATATAATGCCATTCCAAAGATATAAGTTTTTGTGATGGATAATATAATTTTAACTAGATCAAATCTTTCAGTTTTATTAGACAATAGCGTAATTATAAAAATTTCACAATTTAAAAAATCCTGTTTTGAAAATATATTACTCCCAGGATTGCTCAGGTTTTTAGTATTGCTACACAAGTAAAAACACGTGTTTTGAATAGGAATAAACGGTGTTAATGTTAAAATACACAATTTTTAGCAGCAATACAGGCAGAACTCATAATTCATTATAAGCCCGTCGTTTAAGCAAACTAGCAATTAAACTAGCAACTAAGCAATTGTTATTCATTTTCAATAGTAATGAAAATTTTAAACCCATTCATCTCAAAATATGAGTTTTTGAGTTGTACCGCTATTGCTGCACATGACCGATATATCAATATACTGAACCGGTAATATGATATGGCTTGGGTCTGGAAAATATTTCTGATGGAATACAAGGTACTATAACTATCAAACAATAATATTAACCAATAATGTTTTAAAAAATGAAACCAAATTATGATCCGTTCTAGTGTGCTAGAGCCCCCTTATTCACGGATTTGAGAAAAAATCCATTGGGTTCTAGTTAAGAAGTTTCAAACTTCATAATGTTTGTCAATTATACTAATATGAATACTATTTTGAAGACACAACCTTCTCTCGAGTCTCTAGCATGGAAGCGGACTTTTACAGCCTTATTCCAAAATTCCGAATGGTTGAGGCGGCAAAATAAATTGTTAGCGAATAAAAGCATTCGCGCTGTGAAAATGTTATTACTAATGTCAATAAATGAGGCTAAATAATTATGATTCGACTGAAGCTCTTCATATATGTTCATCTGCATCATCGGGCTCGTGGACACTTCCCGGCGGAAGAGTTCGCAGCATATTTAACCTGTAATAAATAAGTAATTCTTAAATAATGTACAGGTAGAACATTAGTTTGCAAAGGTAGTCTTACAGACAATCTTGGCATTGATATCCCCTGAGTAGAATAGACCACCCTCATTTGTTACCAAGGTGTCGGGAAAACCGATTAAGGTAAGTTGACGTCGGGCAGGCAGCCGGTCGTAAGATACCAAATCATGTAATAACATGTTTAAAACATGTTGTGCCTACCCCATTTAGAGTGGGATAAGGGTAGGAGAATGACGCATTGACAAATAACAGAGATTTTAAATTTTAAAAATATATTTTTAGCTTCTACTGGTCTTAAATAGTGTCTGGAAAATATTTTTTTCGTTTCTATAACTTTGTCTACAGTTATATTTTAAGTATAGAATAGAGACAATAATTATAAATAATGTTTTTATTAAATAATAAAATATAAGGGGTATCTGTGACAATCTTTGTGTTATGTTAAATATCTTTGATTTTGTACTGTTAGCAGTGCCAGGCTAAAATATTATGCTTTCCAAATACTGAATTGTATGTGACAATTAAGAAGCATATGTGATAAAGTTCCAATGATCATCACTAATATGTCTTTTAAGCTATTCTTATATCACACCCTTTTTTGCATCACTAATCACTATAATAGAGGAAAAATTGTACAAAAATTTTTTGTTATATCTCAAACGGATTAGGCAGTTAGCCCATTAGACATATAAGCTTCAGTTTTAATTGAAAGTGAAATGGACAGACTGACATACTTTACATCAAATATTTACTTGCCTTCATCTAGTCAAATCAATTGACCTAATCATGTGCTTCATCCCATAAAGCATCAACAGCATATAGCCCTTAGACGTCATCCCAATGAGTACTCTCTTTGGCAATGACCAGGTTCATCTGAAAATTATTGCAAAAACATTTTAATAAATATCGAACAAGCTGTGATAGCTCAGGCCGTGCGACTCTGTAAAGACGATCATGGGTTTATACCCCGCGCAGGCACATGTCTAATTGACAATTGCAATTTATGACACGCTTTTCGGTGAAGGAAAATATGGTAAGGAAATCCGCATACTTCTAGCGAATTCTAGGGATATGCGTAACCTACCAATCCGCATTGGAGCAACGCGATGGTAGGTCTTTGCTACAATACTTCTCTCCAAAAAATGGATAGAGGAAGCTTATGGTTCCCACTGCTGGGGTGGATAACAGGCCGTTACTTTAAACATACACATGCCAATTTTTGTGTTTACAAACAAAAATGATTTATATTTGAAACATTTTAACTCACTTGAAGAATATCAGCCATTGTATCTGATATTAATGAATTCACTGCAACAACAGTAGCAGTGCCTTGACCAGACACAGTTACTCAGACAAAAAATCCAGTTGAAATGTGCATAACTAAATGGGATAGTATGTTAAAGTATCTTGAACAAATAACTTTCTGTTAAATAATTAAAGTATGTCTATAATCCATATTGTCTGTCGCAGAAAGAATAAAAACTATTCAGAAATAACCACTTAAAACATAGAATATAGCTGATATTGGGTATGACATATGATACACAACACTTCAATAAAACATACACAATAAATATTACTATAGAAGGAAAAGTTTTATTTTTATTATTTTAGTTTTATTTTTACTTATATTTTAAAATTAAAAAATAAAACTTCCCAATATTATTACAGTTCATTAAAAACACAATTGTCGTGCTTTTTTTAATTAACTGTGAATGGAACGCACCCGCAGCACTGCATAGGGAATATTTGAACGAAACTCATTCATGTATTTAAGGGGCTTAGTTAGTAACTCTAACTCCGTGTCATTATCCAGCGAAAAGTAATAAAAAATAATCATGGAAAAATAAATAATGATTGAAAATAGATGTGTACTATTTTTTTTTCCTGAATTTCCTAAAAGTACTATATTTTTTTGATTTAAAAAGAAAAATACTATTTTTCTTAAAAAAAATGTGGCAACCCTAATCGCGCCCTTTTTGATTAAATAGGGGCAACACTGTGCCGTTATTGTTTCCGGTGGAGTCTTACGATTGATAAAACGTTTCAGTGACATTCAGTCCTTGTTCGTCATTCAAGAGAAGTGCATCTCGGAACGGGAATTGTGGTATTCCTATTATATCGTGTTATTGTATATAGTGTGCGTTAACAAGAAGTTTATGGAATTGTCTAATTTTAATTAAAAATCATTTGTTGGTTTGTATATTTTTGCGTAAGTAAAAAGTGATTACAGTTATATATTACGTATAACGAACGTTTCTGGTGAGTCACTACGTTTCAATTTTCTTCGTATTAAATAGTGCAAAAGTATAGTTTATTTGTTATTAAGTTTTGGATAACTACTCACATTTTATCCGAGAATGTTTGTTGAAATTCAAACATTTGAGTTGTTGAATTTGTGATAGTGAATGTATATAGTGCTTGTGTAGGGTGGAGGTTTGCGCATGTGTTTTTTACGAATCCTGCATGTATCAGGTATGATAACCGATTGTCCACTCTACATTTAGCACTATCTATATTTTCTATTTTACTTCATCGCCGATTATAGCAAAATAATTTTATTATTACTTTTGCATAATTACTCTGTTTTAATCATAGCTTAAGTAAATATAAACATTGTAATGTTTAATATTTAATGACTATCAGCGTCTGACTGCCCTCCTGTAAAAGCTGCAGAGCTTTTTCTTGTCATTTAACAGTATGGTTGAGGCGGACACTGCAGTGTTCTTTCTTCCCATACTGTGTAGGCGTTTTGTTGGTAATGTTCGTTTTCTGTATCGTCGAACATTAGCTTCAAAAGCGCGCTACTTTGTTAGACGTTTTATTAACGGGCTAGCCATTATAAAGGTGTCGTACTGATTTCTGAAATTGCGTAGTTTCGCTAATTCGTACGTCATTAACTTAAACATTTTTTTTGTAATGGTTATGTGTTGCGGTTGGCAAAGAGCCGGTATTTGGCACCTGCAATACATGTAAAACCTTAATTCTTTTCCCAGTCGCTTTTGGCTACTGATGTTTGAGTGCACGCTTACATCTGTGGCTGAAATTGCGGGAATCTAACTTAGCTTCATAAATTCAGACTTCACTTGAGTATTAGTTATCTCAAATTCATTTTCTCAAATTACAGAGGTCGAAAGATGCGTACGACGTCTTCGGTCCTGTTCCTGGTGGTTGACGCTACTGTTCGGCCTGGTGCTGTTCGAGCGCTCGAGGCGACGGCGGAGCGACAGCAGCTGCGGCATAGCCGGACGGGCCGGCCTGGCAGGGCTTTTACTTCTCATTTAACAGTATGGTTGAGGTGGACACTGCAGTGTTCTTTCTTCCCATACTGTGTAGGCGTTTTGTTGGTAATGTTCGTTTTCTGTATCTTCGAACATTAGCTTCAAAAGCGCGCTACTTTGTTAGACGTTTTATTAACGGGCTAGCCATTATAAAGGTGTCGTACTGATTTCTGAAATTGCGAAGTTTTGGTAATTCGTACGTCATTAACTTTTACATTTCTTTTGTAATGGTAATGTGTTGCGGTTGGCAAAGAGCCGGTATTTGGCACCTGCAATACATGTAAAACCTTAATTCTTTTCCCAGTCGCTTTTGGCTACTAATGTTTGAGTGCACGCTTACATCTGTGGCTGACAACTTCACTTGAGTATTAGTTACCTCAAATGCATTTTTTCAAATTACAGAGGTCGAAAACTGCGATGCAGGGTCTGTACTGTGTAGCTGGGAGAGACATGTCACCACTAGGTGATGAAGCGGTCGAGGACTTCCCGCCATACGGCTACCGCGGAACGTAGCCGAACGCAGTTGTATTTGAACGATTCAAATACTAAATTGACAAATACAAATACAAATTGACTGGCCCGTTGGAGCAGTGGGTAGTGATCCTGCCTTCAGCTCTGCGGGTCGCGGGTTCGATTCCCGCCGGGGGCCAACATTTTCTATAAATGAATTTGTTGGTCTTTGAGCCTGGGTGTATATTTGTATTTAAGTATGTATTTAAAAATTATATATGTATATATTCACCAGTTGGCTGTCACCCATGACACAAGTATTAAGTTACTTACTTTGGGGATGGACTACCGTGTGTGTAAGTGTCCCATATATTTATTATATTTATTATATTTATTATTATATTTAAATACAACCTCTTATGAAAGAGGTTGTATTTGAATCTATATGAATAGTTATTCTATAATAGAAAAAAAATGTTGTCTGTGTCATTATGCATTGATTTGTTAAGAAAGAGTAAATGGGTTCACTTTTAGAAAAATTGCTTTTTATTATTGCATAAGTATGAACGAGAAATATTGTTTGTTATTTACTTTCTGTTAGATATAAACAGTTGCACATTTTAAGTGATTTATAAATTACGTAAATATTTACTTTCAGTTTTATAGAACAGTCTTTTTATATTGCTGTTATTCTTTCATTCATTACACATACTATTATATCTTTTATTAGCACTGTAAATGTAAAGATATCTCAAATCATAAATATAAATAACATCATGTGACAATCATATTAAAATAAAAAATTACTCTTAATCTTGGATCTGAGGATTCTTGAATCTGCAATTAATCAATCAATCGTTTAATCAATCGTAAATTTAATTTTTGCTTTTGCTTTTTAATTAAAAATCAACAATAGTGTTATATAAAGCAATATACCCTATATTGCTTTATACAGAATAAACTTGCTCTCTTTTGCCATTTACTCCCTTTTCATCCGAGTCTCATTATAAAAAACTTGACAATCATTTTTAAAGTTCTAATATAATACAATGAAGTATACAACTTCAATTAAAAATACTTCTAAAAAACATATTAAGTAGACCATTTAAGTTATGTCCAAACTATTCATAACTAAGATAGATACACACTTATGATCAATTAGAACAACTAAAAAACTTTAACTTTAATGTTCCATTATTAATCATTTATTGCACTACAAGACACTAGAAGCTATATAAAATCGCAAGACATATCCTTAATATAATAATGAATATAGCTAATTCATCAATCGAAATTAATGTACATATCATAATTTTTACATAACGATAACTAAGTCAAATAGGAAATAAAAATTATACTGCATGTTAAAGGTTTTAGGTTATTCATACAAGGTTAGGTTATTATATTTAGAATGTGAGAATGTAAATTTTAAGAAAGCTCTTACTATTATTGAGATGCACAAAATTCATTAAAACTCAACACTTACATTTATATATGATTAAGTAAATCCTCTTCTTATTGTTCTATGACTGCACGTTTTTTCGTTGTTATATTTCTCATTTTAAGAAATATCTCAACAGCTACTGGTGAAATAAGACTTTATACATTTAATTTGCTTCTAGTGATATTTGTTTCAAGAATTTTGCTAACTAAATTAAAACAAAATTATACATTTTAGTAAAAATTAAAGTACTAGAACTTTACGACAGGAAATTTAAAAATTTAATACACCGCCCATTCAAAAGTAATAATAAAATTATTTTGCTATAATCCGCGATGAAGTAAAATAGAAAATATATATAATGCTTAATGCAGAGTGGACAATCGGTTATCATACCTGATACATGCAGGAGTCGTAAAAAACACATGCACACACCTCCACCACCGCCACCGTGATACACAAGCACTATATACGTTCACTATCACAAACTCAACAATCGTTTCGCCCCGCAACCGAAGCATCGTCAGGAGATAGACTCCACGACCAAAATCGCAAAGCGAAGCAATATCCAAATAAGTTTAGTTATATACTAATCGGTTCAACCCCACCCTTTATTTTATTTGCGAACAAGTGTAACAAGCTTGAACTAGAAACATTTATCTGCTCGTTAATGAGGGTGCCATTGTTATGTTTAATAATCTCAAGGTTTTCCAATAGGCTGAGCTTCAGTCCTTTATTGGAACACGTGTGCAATACTTCGAAACTATGGTCATTAGGGACTTTATGACCGCTTTCTATCAGATGTTTGGCGAAATGTGAATTTTGTGGTTTATTATTCCTGAAGGCAGCCATATGTTCTTTAAAACGGGTTTCAAAATTACGACCAGTCTGACCCACATATGTATCATTGCATTCAGGACATTTTATTTTATATACACCACACTTTTTCGCGCTTGGTAATTTATCTTTATTATTGCACACCGCCCATTCATTAATGAAATCAACTTGTTGTCTTGTTATATGATAGACAGTCAAAATGAGAATGAGTGCGTAAAAATATGTATGTAGGAGTGGAGCGAGATGCAGCTGAGACTATTTTCATACGATTCATTCATAAATACATACATGTGCAAGAGGGATGCGAGATAGCATGTGTTGGCGCCTGTAGTAAAACCGCCCTGTTTGAGAGGTTCGGTGTTTGACATATTTGACTTATTAGTAGTCTATGTTTTACATTGATTAATCTGTTACATTGATTTTATAATTTCTAATCAAGACCTACTGAAATTTCAAAGTAAAAGGATTTCTTATCAGATAATATGTAAAACAAGAAAACTTAAGTTTCTAGCTGGGAGCAATAGTATCATAAAAGAACGAAAAATAAAGTTATTTAAAATGATTGAATTTCTTAAACATCGATTAATTCGTATCAAAATAATTGATTAATAATATTCGTTTTTTTCTGATTTGAAAAGTTGCCTTTTTAATATTAACAATTTATTGGGATAAAGGCTAATTAAAGTGGATATATTATTAATTATACAGAAATATTATGAAATAATAACAGATGCACCATTTGAGCCGATACAAATGTTTCGGTTGGCTACAATGGTTTGATTCAACAATGCATATCTTATATAAAAAAAAGAGTAAAAACAAAAAGAAGACAAAAGAGGATAGCGAAAATAATAGATTTTTAATGTATATAATCGATTACATATTAAAAAAGATTATTTTTTGCACATCTCTACCACATATTTATTCATTACATACTAATCCCTATATAATACATTGAAAAATTATCTTTGTTTATTAAGTTCTATGGGTCTATGGTGTATTTACTATTTGTTTTCATGACTGATACGTATACGTGATAGAAACAGAGAATATATAAATACAAAATAAAAAACTAATTGAAATTAGCTAATTTAATAAGGGAATTTATAATTATAGCAAGGAATGGAAAGACGATATTTATTCGTATAATATTTATTTCAGTAAATCTCCAAACTCATATGGTATGGGTGAGGCATATTTCAATTTGAAAAAAAAACTTGAGGAACTTGGATATAACGGAATTTTACATGCAGATTCCGTACCGTTGATAGAATGTATAATTGCCGATTTGCTTCAAACCACGCGCAGTTTACAACGTTACATGGAGCTTTCCAAAGAGGCTATCTCTCAGCGCGATTCTTTGATGATGCAAACAGAACCCTATAAATGTGACAATGTTAAACTTATTCAAGAAAATAACCAATTGCATAGAGAAGTCATTCAACTTAAAGAAGAAAATTTAAAACTGGGTAAGGATTGTAGAAGAAAAACGAAGACTTTGACTGAGGAGTTTTCAAAAAAAGAAGCACTGATTAATAAGTTACAACATGATATAAGGGATTTAAGTTTAAGAGGTTTGTGTGCTGAAACCCAAAGCAGCCGAAATAAGAGTCGAAGAAAAGATGGGGGAGATTATCACATATCTAAAATTTGCATTTGTAATGATAAGAATCTTTCACTTGACAAAGATATAACAGATCTAAAAAAAAACATCCAAGTGCTACAAGAAAAAAATAATGAGTATTATGATGAGATAGTGTTTCTTAAAAATCAAATAGAACATAGAGACAATGAAATTATAAGATTAAATATACTTTTAGAGGGTGGTAGACCTCTAGCAGCAATTAATAAGGACTTTTATAGTGAAAAACCTGATGGGAAGATACAAAAGTTCATAAAACAAGTGAAGGAACTTGAAGGAGAGAATGAAGTAATGAAAAAAGAAGTAGCAAATAGTTTGGACAAGCAACATGAGGCAATGCTTCGGGCCTTAACTCTGTCAGATAAAAATAAATCTTTAGAGGAAGAATTACAAAAAGTAGACAAATTAGCTTTAAAAGTTGAAGATGATTGTAACAAACGATTAGCTACTATGATGAATGAAATAAATTTTTTGCAAACTAAAATACAAGCATTAACAGTGAAAAATTCTGAATTGGAGAGAGAAATATCACAAAAGAATTCTAAAGAAAGCTCCCCTGACCTAGAAAGGGTTCAAGAGTCATTGAATTTGGCATTGAAAGAAAAAGATGTTTTACACAAAGAAATCAAAGATTTAGTTGAACTTAACAGATGCTTGCAGGATAAAATAGTTTGTGTATCTGAGGTTAATAAAAATTTTACTTCAAGACTCAACTTAGATAATGATAAATTCATATTTTCTAAAGACAATAGTAAATGTCTTATGAAAGATGAATTGAGAAGTATTTTTGAGGATGAAAGAAAAAAGTATGAAACATATATAAAAGATATTCAGGACAAATTAAGTGAAACCATAAATCTTTTTAAAAATCATACTTTTAAGGAAAAACAAAATTCCCCTCATTTGGATATTTCATCTAACAATATTTTTCTAAGAGATTTGCATTCAAAATTATGTGAAAGTGAACAAAGAAATCTAATGTTAAAGAAAGAATGTGATGAATTAAAGTGTAAGGTTATGTCACAAGATGATTTTAATAGGCATAATTATAAAGATGTAATAAGTCATCTTAATGCAGAAAACTCTGAGTTATCAAGGGAAAATATTCTATTAAGTCAGCAATTAAGCCAGTATAAATCCTTGCATTTAAACAATAGAGATGATAATTACAAACAAGACTCCCAAAGACTTACTGCAAAAATTGATGATATGTCAAGAGAAATACAATTTTTAAAAAAAGATAAGCAAGAATATCAATTACGTTATAAAGAGGCAAATGATTTAGTAGAAAAGTTTAGAAGAGATTTGGTTCATAAACAAAATGAAATTGATCATCTAGATGAAGAAAATCGCTCTTATAAAATAACAAACAGAAATGGCAAAGCTTCTGTAGATCAAATTAGAGATGAATGTACTTTTTTAAAGGAACAATTAAAAATATTGCAGACAGATTATATCAAGGAAAAAACTTTGGCTAATCAAATAAAAAATATACAATTAGAGACTGAAAGGAGCAACACTGAGGTACAAAACGATCTTTTATCTACACAAAAAAAGCTAAGTTTATCTAAGGATAACATTGATATTTTAGAAAAGAAATGCCAAGAATCACAATCAGAAATAATAAAACTCAAAAATGACAAATTGAATTTAATGGATAATATTAAAATGATAGACAAAGAACGTGACAAATTAGTTATTGAATTAGACAATAAAATTGAAAGAAATGGTACTTTAGAACATAATATAAAGTTACAGTCATATGAAATCCATAAACTGGAAAATGAAAATGAAGACCTTAAAAGAAAACTTAATTTAAGTAAAGTTGCTGAGCACAAAGTTGTTGATTATGAATCCCAAATAAATTTTCTAAATGATGAAATCTTGAGGATAACCCAGAAATATGATACCGCTATTATAGAAAATAAACATTTACAAAATAGTTTAGCAGATGCAAATGGTGTGTTAAAACTTACAAAACTTGAATTGGAGAAATCTAAGAAGGATGTAGATAGTTTGAAGCAGCAACTTCAGCATTATGTAGCAGAGATAAGGAGAATTGAAGATTTGTTATCTCAAAAAGAAGCAGAACGGTCTGATATGCTTGAACACTTTGCAAGCTTATCTGTTGAGGCCAATATTTTGGAAAACACTAATCATTCATTAGAAAATGAATCTGCTTCCAAATCATTACAGTTACAATCATATGTTAATAAGATTCAGGGTCTAGAGAAAACCATAATTGATAAAAATAATATAATTGACAATCAATCAGCACAAATTGCATCAGTAACATGTAAAATAAGTACATTGCAAAACGAAATAAAGTTAATTATGGAGGAAAAAACTATACTAGATCAAAATGTTTCATATCTTAAGCAAATGTGTAGCAATTTGCAAGCCAATAAAAATATTACTAGCATAGGAAATAGTGATTCTGAATTAAAATTATATGAGAATAGAATAAAAACCCTTTTAAATGAAAAAGCAAAGTTGGAAATAGAAAAAGAAGAATTAAAGGGTACTTTAAAGACCACAGAAACATTACTTTCAAATGCAAGAAGAGAAATTGTGGAATTAAAATTGGCATTACAGGATGCTACAACGGAAACTAAATCTTTGCAAGAACATGTGAACAGACTAAATATTCAAGAAGCTGATATTGTGGAGGTAGTCTTAATTTACATTTCATATATTTAATTTAAAAATTATATTCACATTTGATATTGTCAATTTAAAATTAGTTTATTTTAAATTTAATTATTACTAATTTTTATTTTTCAGGATATCTTATTACAAAAGAAACTAGAACTTCCTCTCATGCTGGAGGAAACAATTGAAGAACTAAGCCATGAAGATGATGAAAGTGACAAATATTATGTGCATAAAATACATTCAAAGTACATTCATGGTAGTACACTTTAAATAATATTCAACCCAGATTTACAATATGTACTTCTTTCTGTTTAGCCTATAAAAAGTTCTGAGTGGTTTAACAAATTGTTGACAAAAGTTTTATGCTGTATATTTCTGATTATTTGTTATCCCATATCCATGATAATCTGGTAGAAACAACAATTATACCAAATTTTATCAATATTAGTACTATTAAACTTAAAAAACAATCAAAAGTTATCTGTTTATTGGATTAACTATGTAATAAAAAGAAAACAAATTATATATAGTATACCAATTTTATTACTTTTATTGTAATTGATAATTATAAAGATCACCTCGCTGTAATAATAACATACCTAAAATAAATTTTTACTATATAATGTTCATAGTCATGTAATTAAAATAATATTGCAAATAATAATACACATTGTGCTTAAGCTTTTACCAATAAATACACAAAATTGAACTTTTACCTCTTCCAAATAATTTCATTGTATTATTTATTTTTAGGAAATATCTCTACTATTCTTTCTTGTCCATACAACAAATATATATTACTGCTTAAGTATTGTTTTATCCTGTTGTGGTTATATAAGTAACAATTTATAAAAATTGCTGAGGGACAGCAAAGAACTTTTAATTAAAAAAAAAAGAAGCTTAGTCCCATCATAGTTTAAATTAGTTAACAAATATTTCCAAAAAAATCTTTGAAATATGTAAGCTTCCTCATAAATTTTTTCACTGATAAGAATGGTAATTAAGTATGCTATATTCTATTTAATAGAACTCAGAGTTGCCTGTTTATAGTTTAATGGTTAAGGAGAAAAAAAAACCAAAAGTAATGAGAACATTATTTTGCTATAATCTTGAATTATTTTATTAAATAATTTTGCAAAATAATATTCTCATTACTTTTGTATTATGTACCTCTGCAAAGTAACACCTAATTCTATAAATTGGTTAAGGAGAATCAAATGAAAGTCCCAGGTCATGAACTGTAGACTATATAATAAATAATATTATCATTCATTTTGCTCCATGACATTGTAAATATCTAGAGTAAGCATTGACCCTTAATCCAGTTAATGAAATATATATTATTTATAGTACATTGTTAAATAAAAGGTTTTTACAAGAAATACTTTTTCAGTCCTAATATAAAAAGCTTATACTTGCTAATTATAGTGATGAATTAAAATAAAAGTTTTTCTATGAATATCACTTATGAATATTATATTCGTTGAAAATATATTGTTTTACTAAGTACATAAGAAAATTAAAACAATATATCAAGAAAAGATAGTTCAAATATTTTTTCCAAAATATACAAAAAAATGCCAATTACAATAATTTATCAATCAATATTTACAAAAATTAAACAACTGAATTGCACTTGCACTTACTTTTTAAAGCCATAATTTATATTATCTATAAAGTTCTCATTTTAAATCGGTGGGTCCAATTAAGATCAATGATGCATTAATGATATATCAATACAATAAATAAAAAAATACATATTTGAAGACAATGATGTTCATTATTAATTTTTCTTTTTTGTATCATAACAGACATATTACTGTTTGTTTGCTTAAGAATAAAATTATTACATATTTACATTGACAAACTTCAGTTATATTTCTAAACTATAGTCAATAGTTACACAAAAATTACCACCTACATTGTATAACGTTCTTAGAGTACAAAAGTTAGCTGAATACTATACTACATCTATTATAACCTTTTTATCGTAACAATTATGTGGATGGCTCACATCATTTGAAATTATTTATTTTATATTTTCTCTACATACAGCACAAAGCTAATTTCCTTCTATTATTCAAATAACCTATGAAGAGTGAATAGTGTCACTTAACAGTAGATAGGCAAAATTAAATATATTAATGAGTATTTTTAAATAATATAAAATTGCAATTATTTTATGTACACATAAAGAAATCATGAAAATTTCAGCACCATCCCTCAAGATCATTTATCACATTATTAAACTATGATAATTGACATTACTATAGTTTAGAGTTTTGCTAGTTTTTACCACAATCTTTAAATTATGATGTGATATTACAATGTTGCTAAAATCCGTGTGAAGCCAATACCAGCTCCAAGAATAGTTTGTCCAATACCCCATATCATAGCGTGTATCGGGGGCATCGCTAAGTTAGCGGCGCGATATATAAAAGCTACAGCAGCACTACTTGCTACACCTGAGGTCACTGGACTCACCACACCCATTACTATAAGTAACACAGGGAAAAACTTTCCATATTTGTGCTTCCTGAGAGTCCCAAATGCAACTAGAGCAGCACAAGTGTGAACAAATACAGACGAGCACAGAGACCACAAAAACACTGGGTACCACATCTCGCCGAATGTGTCTAAAGCGTCACGTGGGGATAATCTTAATATGTCCACGAACGAATCAAACTCTGAAACTCGAAATTCTGACAACATGTCATACATGTTGTCTTAAACGTTTTGATGCTTACATGCATCGGGGTAGTTGTGATCATGAATATTCTAATGACACAAATAAACTAAACCTGAGACCGATGAACTTAGGTTTAACTCTGCAATAACATTTCAACAGAACAGTAACCTGACTGCATTTATATTATTTAATATTTTGCGGTGAAATTTACTGAATAACTATTGTCCGATAAATTTATTTACGAAGGTATACTTTGAATCAATTGATCTGACATCATTCCCACAATTTGACATTTTATCATTTCATCAAAAGACAAATATCTTAGAGTAAATCAAGAAAACGTCAAATTATTTTTGTTGTTGTTTATGGGTGCTCTATATATTTTAAATCTTTCTTTTAGTAGATAATAATTAATTTATAATCTTCTACATATATTATTAGAAGTGTAACATGCTTTTTCTGTGCTCCGTATCAACTTGATTAGTTTTATTAATGTTATATTTGTAGCTTAAACATAGATCTAATACAAATACGGAATACGGATAATAGATCTGAAGTTCGTAATGTTGTATATATCCTATATAGTGTATTATCTATGGTTGTATATGTCGCCTGTGGTTATTGATTGAAATCTTTCAAATTTTTTTTGTTTAACTAAGCTAGAGAAGGTTTCATGTTTATATTTTTACTACATATAGGCTAAACCCAAAAATCTGAAAACCCATTATAAACCAGCACGATCAGTCATACACGAAAGGTAAGTTGCTCGTCTACCTTGTATTTAAAAGTTGAGCAATTACCAGTGTGAAGTTGGTGTATTACTACTGTCAATACTAGAATACTTTTTATAACCTAAGAAGACTCGAACATTAGTTTATTTACCGCGTGTTATTTATTTTAAAATTTGTAGATAAATTAAATATTTTTAAAGATGGGAAAAGTAAGATCAGCAGGGGGTGCGCCCCGAAAACAGGGCTTCAACAAATCAGGACATTCTATGAATCCTGAAAGACCAACTGAAGGTTTGAAAGGAGTTGGAAAACCAAGATCTAAAGGCACTATTAAGAGACTTCAGATGTATCGAAATTTCAAAGCTAAACGTGATAAAAGTGGTAAAATCCTGACCCCGGCTCCATTTCAAGGTTGGGTTCCATCCGGTACACAAGCTCGAGTTGAGCCTAATCAAAAATGGTTCGGAAACTCTCGAGTAATATCACAAAATGCATTACAAAATTTCCAAGAAGAGTTTGGAGCTGCCGTCAAAAATCCATATCAAGTAATAATGAAACCAACTAATTTACCTATAACATTACTAAATGAAAAGGCCAAAAATGCGAGAGTACATTTACTTGATACAGAGGGATTTGATAAAATATTTGGTCCAAAAAAACAAAGAAAAAGAGTAAATTTAAAATTTAATGATTTGGATACTCTGTCGAAGGCTGTTGAAGAGAATGTTGAAAAATATGATGAAAGTAAAGATATAGATAGAGTTCGTGAAGATACTGGAGTCAAAGATAGTCAGCGTGAATGGATATTTGGAGCTGGGATGAGTAGAAGAATTTGGAATGAGCTGTACAAAGTAATAGATTCATCTGATGTACTGTTGCAAGTTCTTGATGCAAGAGATCCAATGGGAACAAGAAGTCCATATGTTGAAAAATTTTTAAGGGAAGAGAAGCCACATAAACACCTGATATTTATATTAAATAAAGTAGATTTAGTTCCTAACTGGGTAACACAGAGATGGGTTGCCATATTAAGCTCTGAATATCCAACCATAGCATTTCATGCATCTATGACACATCCCTTTGGCAAAGGGTCACTGATAAATTTGTTGCGTCAGTTTGCTAAATTACATATAGACAAGAAACAAATTAGTGTTGGTCTTATTGGTTACCCTAATGTTGGTAAATCCTCTGTTATTAATACACTAAGAGCAAAAAAGGTATGCAAAGTTGCACCTATTGCTGGTGAAACAAAAGTATGGCAATACATAACACTGATGAGAAGGATATATTTGATTGACTGTCCAGGGGTAGTGTATCCTTCTGCAGAAACAGATACAGAAAAGGTTCTTAAAGGTGTGGTTAGAGTTGAATTAGTCCAAAACCCACAAGATTATATAGAAGAGGTTATAAAAAGAGTCAGGAAGGAGTATCTTGTGAAAACCTATAAAGTTGATGGATGGGATACTGCTACAGAATTTTTGGAAAAATTAGCAGCTCGGACTGGGAAATTATTGAAAAAAGGTGAACCAGATATAGCTCAAGTATCAAAAATGGTGCTTAATGACTGGCAGAGAGGTAAACTTCCATTTTATATAGCTCCAGAAGGATTTGAAGTGCCATTACCTAAGCAGCAAGTTAACCAATGTAAAGAGGATCTCAAGTCTAGTGAAAAAACAATGGAAGCAGTTTCTGAAGATATGTCTAACCAGAAGGCTGAAGAAGAGCCAATAGAAAAGCCTGCTCTTATTGTCAATAAGTTAGTGATTGCACAAGACTTTGCTAAAATTAAAGTTGGTCTGCAATTTGATAATACTGATGATGTAAAACCTCTAGATGATATTAATATTCCTAAAGAATTGAAAGGCTTAGATGAGCAAAATGAGAATAGCAAATCAGAAAATAGAGATGACAAAGATGAGACAATTGATGACAGTGGTTCTGATATAAGTACCTTTTATAGTGATGATGAAAACTTGTGTAGCGATGTAGAAGATCATTTAACACATGATCTTGATACCATTAAAGAATTAAAGAGGAAGAGATTACAAGTAGCTAGTGGTACATTTACAGTTGAAAATGTGTCACACATGGGAAAGAAACAAAAACTGAGTGAAGATAAATCTATAAAAAAGAAATTGACTTCTAAACAACGACGAGCACTTGAACGAGCTCAAAAGCGCTTAAGAACTGGAAGCAATTTTTATGAAGTCTCAAATGTTAAGAACAGGAATAGAAATAAAAAAAAACCTGTGTGATAAGATATTGTCAAAAAGTAAAAACTATAGGAAAAAATTACAGTTAATAAAATTTTAAAATATAAACAGAACTTTTTTTTTATCATGGAGGTATAGTTTAGATAATAGATAGTGAAAAACTATTAAAGTGTTCATCATAATCCTAACTATTATTTAATGCAAGTCAGTTAAACCCTAACTATGATTAGATTCAAGTCAGTGTTTTCTGGTACAAATAACCCAAGTTAAATGAAAGAATTAGGCATAAAAGCTGTTAGCTGAAATGTGATTCAACACTGCGTGTTTGAAGTATACACCTGGATATATATCTACAAAGAAGACTATCCCAAAATTTTTTTTTGTAAAAATAATGTAGTGTACAAAAGTGTTCAGTATAAAGAAGCATAGGATAGGCAAAGAGAACAAGTCTTTTGTCATATAGTAGACACAATAGACTACTAAATTTAAATAACCTTGACTTAACAAGTAGATTTTAATGTAAGATTCCTAACATTGTGTTTATTGGATATTACATATTCACATTCATAATGTATTCCATTGTTTTTATAGCAACCAGAGACTTGTTTTAGTGGATTAAATAAATATAGTTTTTATTGTTTGTGTGGACTGTCCTTTATTGATAATAGAGGGAGTTTTACAATGTCATCATATTCCTGTACAATTATCAGGATTTCTATAGCCTATATATTAATTACTCTGGTGAATAAGGATTAATTGTGCCAAATTTCATCGATTTATTGGTTCAGCGGATTCTTAGTGAAAGAGTGAAAAAGAACAAACACATCCATACAAACTTTCGCATTTATAATATTGAGTAGCATTGGATGTAGCTCAGAGTATAAAGTTTAAGTAACCTTTTGGTATTGAATAAATTATTTCGAAAGACATAATGCTCTGGAATAAATTTTATTCTCACAGTAGAATATTTTAGTTGTAGTTGTAAATATGTTTAACTTTCTTGGATTTTTTTTGGATTTCAGATGTCTTCTGGAAGTGAAAGTGATGATGATTATATACCTGGAGAACCAGAACAAGTTTCTGAAGAGGAATCTGCCGATGAAGAGACAAATTTACAGTATGAAAATGAATTAGAGCACAAAAGTAATAAAAGAAAATCCAAGCAAGTTGCTAACGGTAAAAAGAAAAGAAAAACAAATAAAAGTATTACAGCTCTGAATAAAGAAGAACAAAAAGGTGACACAGACACTCAAGATCTTGAGGTAGATAAGAAGAGAGAGGATGATTTATGGGCAAAATTTTTGGAAGGAACAGAAACAAAAACAAAATCCTCTAAAAATCAATCAAATGAAAAACAGACCTCAAAACCAATTTTTGAATCACTTGAAAAAAAAGAGCCTGCCAGTGTAAAAGAAGTGGACAAAGAGAGAGAAAAAAGAATTTTTGAATTTGCAGGAGAGACCATAGTTGTTGAAAATAATGTGATAAGCGAAAAAATCAAAACACCAGATACTCCTACAGGTTTGTATTTACCAAGCGATGGACATATGTATATAATAAATAAATAATGTAAAGTGGATTTAGAATATTTAAGGTAAATTTATCATATTAAATTTTAAACTAAAAGATAAAGCTTATTACAAATTTCAATATTGATTTCAAACATAATCGATAACCTTAAATTAACTAAGTTAAACATGTCCCATACACATTTATTTGCGAGCAGCAATGTGTGGTGAATTTAAAAAATCGTCTTTCCAAATGTGCCTTTTATGAAGATAGACATTAATATTCCTAGAAGTCTCGTAAACTGAAATAATAATTAGAAACAAGGTCCTATTCTTTAAACTAAAACGGTATTTCCAGCATTCTTATTTGAGTATCTAATGCAAAATAGGTACTCATGATCTATGAATACTTCAATAAAAAATGGAATTCTAGAATTCCACAGATAATGTTATAATATATAAACTTTTTATTTTATTTTTAGTCAGTAAGCAAGAAGGCACGTCACGAAGCAAAGGAGGCTTATCAAGTGTTTTAGGGCAGCTCAATAAGAAGAACAAATTATCAACATTGGAAAAATCGAAACTCGATTGGAATACTTACAAAAAGGAGGAAGGTGTGGAGGAAGAAATAAGTAATCACAATAAAGGAAAAGCTGGGTAAGAATTAGTGAATTATTTTCGAATGATTAGCAAACAATTAATCGAACGGAATAAATAGGAAGATGATAATACAAACTGTATTTACGTATCTCTAACCAATATAATTTTGTTAACAAAATCGTTATGTACAATGAGGTTATTGGAAAGTTATCAAACGTATAATTTAGATGAATCTATTAGGAGTTGTGAAATAAAACTAAATGGTTCGAAAATAATGTAAAATCAAGTATGGGTCTATCTAAAATCATTATGTTATAACGTGCAAAATCGAGGTGGGTTGTTCTGAGTTTCGCATTTCGAATCTCCTTTTAGGCTGGCTGTTTTTTTAACTGTATATAAGTCGAATCAACTTTAACAGCAACCAAAAGACAATCATTATTACGGTATCCATAATAATCTCAAGTAGTACTATTTGATTTTAGTGACCATCAAAACATAGGATCGATTGACGAATTCTTTGATAATACTTATAACCCAGTTGTACACAATTGTACTATAGTTATACTATACATTTTTTTTAGGTTTTTGGATCGTCGAGATTTCTTAGAGAGAACTGATGTCCGGCAATATGAGATTGAAAGAGATTTGCGAATGAGTAGACGCAGCAACCGTTGAAAATAAGTGGTAGAAAACACGATAAGTGTTGGACATTGTCAGCGATAATTTTGTCAAATTATGCCATAGTTAATTTTCTTAACATCTTAATAAACGATGCAGATGAACTTGGTTTTTTATTTCATACTCTATATACGTATAAGACGTTTTTTTAAGTTTATTACTTTACGGAGATTTATAATACAAAGCTATCAAATCAGACTTATATTTTCGACAGATAGTATCCATATATAGTTAATACCTTACAAAGTCCTTGGGTTGTTGAACATATTCCTTTCTGAACTTTAATTAACAATATTTAATGTAATTGTATAACCAATTAGCGCACATTTTTTTAATTATGCGTGTTCAAATTATTCGTTATTGAAATTGATTTTAACCCTACTTTTAAATTGTTTCCATCTATCTTTTAGGAAATTCTTGCTACCAAGTACTGGTATTAAGCCAGTTAATGTTAATGTTTTATACCCAGTTGTGTCAAGCTGTGATAGCCCAGTAGTGAGGTCATGCGACTCTCTCGAGAGGGTCACTGGTTCAAACTCTGGGCAGACACCAAAGTTTTTCTGTTAGAAGAGTCTATTGTATAATTGCAAATTATAAGAAGCTTTTCGACGAAGAAAAAGATCATGAGGAAACCTGCATATCTCTAGACAATTCTGGGGATATGTGTGACCTATCGATCCGCATTGAAGCGGCATGGTGCGTCTGACTCCAATTCTCTATTAAAAAACAGAGAGGAGGCCTAGGCCTGATATATGAACAGGCCGTTATTTTTACTCAGTTGTATGTAGGTAAGTAAGTAACGGCCCGTTACTATCCCACTGCTGGGCATAGGCCTCATCTCTCCATTTTTGGAGAGAAGGGTTGGAGCTAAGACCTACCACGCTGCTCCAATGCGGATTGGTAGGTTACACATATCCCCAGAATTCTCTAGAGATATGCAGGTTTCCTCACGATGTTTTTCCTTCACCGAAAAGCGTTATCAATTAGACACATAAGTTTTAATAGAAAAACTCATTGGTGTTTGCCCGGGTTTGAACCCATGATCGTCTCTAGAGATTCACACGGTCGCACCGCTAAGCCATCACAGCTTCGTATGTATGTATGTAGGTATTATATTATAAAGCGTTGCATTAGTCTACCCGGTGTACCCGCGTTATCAGTTTAAACGCTCCCACGTATCGTATCGATTCAATATCATCGTTTAGCATGGCCATTACCGTATTTCGTTTGTCCAATCAAAGACTATAACTAACAACCTCGCAAGGTCCATTTCATCCATTTGCCTCAATCACGCCAATGAGGACGACTTGTAGCAATCAATTTCAATCTGACTAAGGGTGTCCATTTCCTGGAAAATCTCGGATTACATTTAAAGTTTGGAACAATTGAAAGATTGAGTTTTAAGACTTTTAAGAATATCGGGCAAGGTATATTTATGATGTGACTACACTTAATTTCTATACAAAATAATATGAACATAACTCACAGTTTCTATTTTTGAAAGCTTATATTTAACTTTCCTTGTATATATGTGAAGGTGGTATCTTGCAAGTTAAATTTGACTCTCTTCCTGTTGTCCGATTGAGCTGAAATTTTACGTACTGGTCCAGTCTTGATGACGATGCATGTTTATGATAATCATAATCTGATACTTCTGCCAGGATTGGCTCAAGCATTGTTTCCAAAGGAATGCCTCGACGGTTCACAGCAGAGACATGAAATTTTCTTAAAAGCTTCTTACTTAAAACAGCCGCATTCAAAATTTTTAATACGTTCCAAAAACTTTGCAATCCTTTTGATATGCCACCTGTCAGGAAATAATTGTGTTGTTTGTTATATACCATATAAAAAAAGTTAATAAAAGTAAATGATTTTTTTACGTATATCAAACAATCATTCAATCTTACCGCGACTGTAAATGAAATTAAGGATTTACATAAGTTGCACATTTTAATTTCGACGAAAGTATTAGCAAAATAGCTACAAAGAATTGCGGAGTATGCATTTTTTAAGAATTCCGTTTAATGTATCTAATGGTCACCCTGTGTACCTCGATACGTGTTCAACCGTCGAACGATTTGCACACTTTGTGCTAATAAAGCACTAAACAGTCTATTTGCCATAGCCTATAGTACGTCACATCACAGTTGTGAACTTGCATCGGAGACTTCCTGACGCTTACGCAATTGATATAACCGTGATATTGTTTTAGTGATCAAGTGATTTTTTTTATATTTATGCATAGCAAAGGATGACTACTTATGGGCGATGGACGATTTTCGAAGGCGCAATGGAAGGTGTTCAGGTAATATCCGCTCTATATACATTTATTTATATTTTTTGCATACAGAAAAATATGTATCATTTGCTCAAAACACAAATTAAGACCGTGAAAAGGAGACCTTATTACTTACAGCAAAAAAGCGAGTTTTCTCTGGATATTTCCAGAATAAAAAGTGTACCTCTCCGCAACATTCGTAAAAGTCCCCTAAGCGTCCAAAAGGTACGAACAAATATACAAACTCACCATTATGTAATTATTATATAATTTTAATTTATTGACACTGTAGTACAGTAGTAGTAATTATATTCCATAATTTTTATTGAAACTGGCAAATAAACGTGATGGTTATTGAATTTTTTAATGAGTTTCACATCAAACTTGTTTTCGTTATGAAGCTAATAGACAAACATAAAAACAACCTAACCTTTATAAGTGCCTTTATAGGCATGTACTGAATCTGTAAGATGATCCAAATAAATTTTTATGTTCCAAATCGGAGCGGAGACAAAAATATACTCCACAGTAAGAATGAAGCGTTAAATAGATAAAAATGTAGATATACAAAAAAATCTCAACTTTTTTTCTTCCGAAAGAATCATGGAAAGAGTTTTCCGTCAGCACTTTCATTATGCAAAAGCAGTGGCACGTTGCTAGCCTGTCAGCATCAAAGAAAATGCATCATAATTTATAACAAGGATTCTGGTGTTTGCAAAGGGCGCTACAATTTTTTAGTCTTCTTTTACTGTAATATTTCAAAACCATTCATTAAAATTAAATTTACTGAATTTAGTGCTTTCTTATATTTGCGTATGTGACATATCGTTATATTAAAACGTAAAATTGGGTTTCTCCAATGTCGATTATTATAAAGAAATATATAACAAAGTTATATATATTGTCATAGTATAATCTGATATGTTATTTAAACTTCTAAATTCCATCCCGTTATTTAAATAAGAATAAATGATTAAAATATTATATTTTTATAGTGGACCAAACCAAAATAATATCATTATTTTTGTTTAACAAAAAAGTTGATAGAAAGATACTACCCTGCTACTTAAAATTGGTGCGAAAATTTTGCACATAATTCTCCCGAGAAATTGTAAATAACTCATAATATTTACGACAGCATTGTTATGGCAAATTTTAGACGCATAACTGTTTGACATCGGTATTTCAACTATTAAATATCTAGGTCATTGCAAAATCCATCGGTTGAGTAAATACCGATGAGTGAAAATTATCAAATTTATAATAAAGACAGACATTTTTTTAATTCGTTCCTAATGTGTATACTAATACTTCGTTAAATTAAGACTATTATATATCGAATTAAATTATAGAAAAGTAAAAAAAACCAAACAGTTGGATGACTAAAGAGAAAATTAGAGCTTCTATTTGTTAATTAAGCTTTGATAGTCCAGCGGTGACACCATGCGACTCTTTAGAGGATGTCGTGGGTTCAAACCCGGGCAGGCATCAATGAGTTTTACTTTTAAAACTTATGTGTTTCATTGATAATTGCAATTTACCACACACTATCCAGTGAAGGAAAACATAGTGACGAAACCTGCATATCTCTAGAGAATTGTTGTGATATGTGTAACCTACCAATTCGCAGTGGCGCAGCATGGTGTGTGTTAGCTCCAATCCTTCTCTCCAAAAACGGAGAGAGGACGCTTATGCCCAGCTGTGGGATAATAACAGGCTGCCACTTTACTTTTTACTGTACTGTTCAATACTATATAGGGCATTTACTTTCACTTTTTACCTTCAACGCATATGAGTTTCGGTTATCACTGACGCCTGATAACAAAACCCGATAAAGAATTTGATCAACAATGAAACCGTAATAAAGCACTTTTAATATATAAAATGAGATACGTTATAGATTGAGGAAGTTAACTGTACGTCTTTTCTAGGCGTTATACTTGACAGTCACTTGAACTGGAATGCACATTTATAAAGAGACGATAAATAAATACGTAACTACTGTTATGCTTTTTTAGCACTCGATTTTTGTCGGTTAAAAATTTACTGTCCTTAGCTCTGGTAGCGTTTACTGAATTCTTTAAATGAAAGATCTTATCGTGATAAGATTAGATCTAAAGATTTAATCGTGACACTGGTAGTCTTTTCAAAAATCTTTGTTTTCTTTATACAAAAAACTAAAGAAGATTTCACACGAAAACATTTATCTCAAAAATTTTAATTTGCATTTTTTTTATATAATTAACTTTGATTTTGAAAATGAACTTGAATTTTTGTTTAGTTTGTTTGTTTATTTAAACTTCCTATATCGTGTAAAAAACTTACAGTAATATATAGTAGTGGGCGTTATTTTGCGGAATTCCATAGCATAAAAGTTATGGTAGAATTATTTTGCTATAATTCGCGTTTCTTATAAAAATCTATGTAGTGCTAAATCTACATAGGGAGAAAAACGGTTTTCATACCTTATTAGACACCACCAAGAACACCATAAGCACTACACACACTCACTAGACCATGTCAACGATCGTTTCGCCCCATAACTGAAGGAGATAGGCTCCACGACAAAATGGCAAAGCCATATTGTCGTTTGTTGCTTTTTTTGCTTCGTATTCATAGCATTACATAGATTTCCTCAATTATAGCAAATTAATTCACAAATTTGTCACGATGCATTATCAAGTGAGAAAGTTTAAAGATACGCATACACTCGTTTACATAATATAGCATAGCACATAGAAGGAATAGGTTAGTATTTACAAAACATGTCTTGGTAAATGACGTAATCTGGAGCGGTGAATGTTGCAGAAAGGAAAAGTGGGCGAGCTACCTGAACTTAATATGTTTGCCTCGAGATGCGCCTACGCGTACCACTCCTTGCTACCCTTCCTACGATGTTAGCAGTTATTTGAAGAATCTTAAATTATTCAAGGCATATTTCACGGACACTTATTTCACTTAATATAATAATCTGTGTCCATCGCGCCATGTGGCATCCGGCTGAAAAGAATAGTACCACCCTCATTTCTTACCGAGGTGTCGTAAAAGGCGACTAAGGTAACTCGACCCGCCGTGTGGTATCCGGCTGAGTAAAATAGACCACCCTCATTTCTTACCGAGGTGTAGTAAAAGGCGACTAAGGTAAGTTGACCCACCGTGTGGTATCCGGTTGAGTAGAATAGACCACCCTCTTTCTTACCGAAGTGCCGTAAAATACGACTCAGGTAAGTTGGCGTCAGGCAGGCGGCCGTTCGTAAAAACGCAGCCAAATCATGTTACACCATATTTATAGCATGTTGTGCCGATCCCACTTAGAGTGGAATAAGGGCAGGAGGATATATAATATTTCACGGACACTTATTCCACTTTATCGAAACAAAAAACAGTTTGCATGTAAAACTTGTTTATTTTGCTTATTTCCATAGCATTATGTCCTATGGAATATTGTTATGGGGTAAGATAAGTTTTCCTTCAATTCATTGAAAAAAATAAATAAAATTCCTTATTTAATTTTTAAATACAGTTAGGTAATAGTGCGAATTTGTTAAGAGTTTAAGCATAGTTTAAATACAGCTTAATAAAAATTACGAAACTATAAGTGATAGGATAAAATAACCTTAGCATGTGCGACAGTTCAGGCCCTGCTATTTATTTTAGACAATTACTAAATATGCATTAGAAAGTAGCGACTCTGTTAATCTTAGAGTCACGATTTGTGATGTCCAGACTTATTTTATTAATTGTTTATAAATAGAAAGTGCTTAATTCATATAATTGCTCTGAATGAATACAAATACAAGGCAAATAATGTTAATATGCAAACAGATATAGTCTACAACCATAAATTTAAGCTTCTTCACAGCGTTTTGGTCATTCGAGTAGAATTCAGTACTAAAAGTGGTAAAAGTAGCCTTAATAGGACTCCAGTTCTTTGGACTCTCCTTTACTATAACTAAGCAAATCAAATGGCTCGACATAAATAATACATATAAATAAATAAATAAAATAAAGTTTTTATTAATCAAATATCTTATTTACTCAAGATATTACAATTAACAACGTAAGAAACAACGAATGACGTTTGACTTTTTCTGATTCAAACATATCGATTATAGATGAATAGCTCGTTATTAATTTGTGTACCTAATCTGTACTTAGTAAGTATTTAGTAAGTCTATTTTAAGCGATAAAATTTAAAGTCTTTGGGATTTTGTCGTGGAGTTTATCTCCTAATGATGCTTCGGTTGCGGGGCGACTCGATTGTTGAGTTTATGATAGTGAACGTGTAGTGGTGGCGGTGGTGGAGGTTTGTGCATAAGTACGAATCCTGCATGTATCGGAATGGAAACGGATAGTCCACTCTACATTGAGCATAACATTTATTGTATATTTTCTATTTACTTAAATTCGGATTATAGCAAAATAATTCTATTATTACTTTGTATTATGAATCTCCGCAAACTAACACCTAATTCTATAAATTATTTACAATGAAATTAACGACAATATAAGCTAAATAAGCCGAAAGCTAAAGTTATATATATCAGCTTCGCAATTTATAGTAACCAATTGATTATATGTTTAAAGTGATTTCTCTTTTACTAATATTAAGAAATAAAATTGTAAAATAGGAATATTCCTGTCGGTGCAAGTTGCTGAGAATATCGCGCTAATTGTTCGAACGTTTTGAAACAGCGTTTCTATTGTAGCTCATAATATTTGTACAGGTGTGAAGTCTACACTCTACAGCGATACCTTTAAAGTGAATGAGCGGATAGTGTGACACAGTGCGCATGTCCAACCAATACTAGCACGTGTGTTAGGGAGTAGAAGTTAAAAAGATATGGTCGGGGATAACATACTGCATATTGTACTATCTCATCATTCTGGCCCCTTAGACTGGCCCATTGGCGCAGTGGGTAGTGACCCTGTCTCCAGCTCCGCGAGTCGCGGGTTCGTTTCCGCCGAGGGCAAAAATTTTCTATAACTGAATTTGTTGGTCTTCGAGCCTGGCTGTATATTTGTATTTAAGTATGTATTTAAAAAATATATAAGTATATATTCACCAGTTTTCTGTTACCATAACACAAGTATTACCTAAGTTACTTTCATTGGGGACGGACGACCGTGTGTGTAACTGTAATTGTGTCCCATATATTTATTTATTATTCTTCTGCCCTTATCCCACTCTAAGTGGGGTCGGCACAACATGTTTTAAACAGGTTTTGGCTAGTTTTTTACGACCCGCCTGACGTCTGCTTGACGTCAACTTACCTTAGTCACCTTTTGCGACGCCTCAATAAGAGATACCACACGATTGTATGTATATAAGAATTATATTTTGAAAAGAGCAACCGCCGAGTTTCTTGTTGGCTCTTCTCGGCAGGATCAGCTTTAAGCAGTAGAGATGACTCTAAAGCATAATTTTTTTAATTGAGTAATTTGAATATTATATAATTCTGATACCTTTTTGTTTTTTGAAATAAGTCAATGCATAGTGTAAGGAACTCTATCATTCGACTTCGTTGAATGAGTGAGAAGTAAAAACTCTGCTCTTCTCAGTCGGATACTACACGTCGGGTCACCCTAATCGTCTTTTACGACACGTCGGTAAGAAATGAGGGTGATCTATTGTCAGCCAGGTGTCCAGGTGGTCAGCTGGACTATTACTTTTTAACATATTTTGTATATTTTCTGATCAAGTATACCATACCTTTCATTTGATGTATGTTATGACAAGTCTGCAATAGTTACTAAAACGGAAGAGTTAGATAAGGTTGTAAGTAACGATAAAAAGAAAACTAGAACTGTAAAAAATGAGCTAAAATGTAATATTATATTGTAACAAACATTACGTAAAAGTATATAGTTATATCAAATATTTCAATTTTAAAATTAGGCTTATAACATACAGTTTTAATTGTACTACTGGTTCTTATTGATGATCCAGTTATTGGCGGAAATTGGGCAGTGGACCGCCCTCCAAGTAAGGGGGGTTGCGCACTACTACACCTCCTCTGTAGAGAATTCCAACTCTCAACCTCCACCGTTGCGTAACTAGTTCAATATAATATTAAACTTATTAAATTAATTTATGTTTATTTTTTAATTTAAGTAAATTTATTAATTTCTTTATATAAAAATAAACCTCTATTTCCCTTGGTCAAGAGGTGTGAACGGATTGAACAATTTTGCTAATTCTCTTTGTGACGTGTCGATTATTGTTAGAAGGTTCTTATGAAAGTAAAGAATTTGTAAATTCAACGGAAATTATTATTACGTAATATTTAAGAAAACTTTCGTAATTAAATAGTTAAAACTGTCGGGTCAACTAGTATGGCAATAAATAATATAAAAGAGAAGAACCTTTACTAACTTAACTCTATGTCTATACTAATATATAAAGTTGACGAGTTTGTTTGTTTGTTTGATTGTTTGAACGCGCTAATCTCAGGAACTACTGAACCGATTTGACAAATTCTTTCAGTGTAAATTAGACCACTTATCGACAAAGGCTACATAACTTCACGCTAAAATAAAGAGGAAAGGAACAGCAATAAAAATGTAACGAAAACGGAAAAATTTTAAACTTTCCTTGCGTGCGCTAAGTAAATGGTGTAAGTTATTCAAAAATCATGTACTACTAAATTGTTCCCCTCTAAAAGTTCTAAATAAAAGTCTGCGACAGCATATGTCTAGCGTTTAAAGTTAACCCAGTTTAACGATTTTTATGTTTATCAAAATACTATATTACGGTTTTAACTTTCCACGCGAGCGGAGCCGCTGGCAATTGCTAGTAAAATATAAACGTTAACCCTATTAGTTGCCTGTCTCATGCTTTCTTTATACCATACTAATATAATTAGATGCGGAATAGAGAGGTAATATCCAACAATTTTGATATAAATAGTTATATAAATAGGGATGAGTGAATTCCCAGATGGATCGAACCTTGCCGGACCTACGGCATTACAACGCCGATTCCTTATATAAATTTCCGATTGGCTTAAAAAATTATTAAATTGTTAGATGGTTAGTTAATGTATAGAGACCGGCTATACTCAAGTCTTATTCTATCTTATATAGCCCGTGTAGTTTTGAACCCATCCGGGGCACTTTTTCATGACTTTTTATAACCGTGAAAAAGTCCTGTAAAGAGCTCATGAATAAGTGCCCGGATGGGTTCGAAACTAGTCGGGCTAACCCGATAGAATAAGACGTGAGTATAGCCGGTCTCTATACATTAACTATAATTACTATTCACGATAGTTTAATTGTAAGATGATTCTCTAGATTCGCATATGCTAGTGTCCGTATCGCCTGTCACGGTACTAAGAGATTGAAGAGATCTCATCGGTTGTGTCAAAACGAAGTAGTGTGCATGAGATTAAGGCGAGGAACTAGGGTTACCATAAAATTAACATTTCTAGTAAATATGAAATTTTTAGCTACGTATGAGACGGTTGAAGTAAAATTAACGGCCTGTTACAATCTCACTGCTGGGCATAGGGCCTCCTCTCTCCGTTCCTGGACAGAAGGGTTGGAGCTAAGACCTACCACGCGGCTCCAATGCGGATTAGTAGGTTACACATATCCCCAGATTTCTCTAAAGGTATGCAGGTTTCCTCACGATGTTTTCCTTCAACGAAAAGCGTGTGATAAATTGCAATTATCAGTATTAGACACATAAGTTTTAATAGAAAAAGTCATAGGTACATGCCGGGGTTTGAACTCGTGACCCTCTCGAAAGAGTCGCACGGTCACACCGCTGGGCTATCACAGCTTGTTACGGTTGAAGTAATTAACAAAAAATATTCAAGAAACAATATTTTCTCTTGTTTGTGTCAATCACTTCTAGAAAAATGTGTAACCTCACTAAACTGCGTCATATTCTACAATTAAAGACATTGTGGCGTCCTGTTAAGATTTTTTCAAAATGATGTTTTCCTTCCTTTTTTATATATTACGTTGTAAAAATGGACAGAACTACGGTTGAATAGGTTTATAGGTATAAGACTAATATATGTTGGAACAATATACATTTGCACGTATCTCCATTATAGCCCAGATTGTTATATCATTTACACGTATCTAACTATCTATTCTCCCCTTTAAGTTGGCAACGCTGATTTAAAAATGTAAGTCTTAGTATGGTATTCAAGTTACCGCCATTTTTTTTCTTCAACCGATCGGCGTCTACGGCAAAACATAAGTATCTTCAAAAGATCTCCATCACACGATCTTGTGACTCTTGAATTCATCGACACTTCGCAATTTTTATTTTGGGGAATATGATGCATTTTTCGGTGCGGGGTCGCCATTCTACCATCCGTTTACATCACTACATAGTATAAAACAAAGTCACATTCTTTGTTTGTCCATATATCTCTATGTATGCTTAAATATTTAAAACTACGCAACAGATTTTGATTCGGTTTTTCTAATAGATAGAGTGATTCAAGAGGGAGGTTTTTTTCTATATGTCGCTCTTTCAAGAGTTTGTTTAATGACAAGGAAGCTGTGAATGTTGTATATAAAGACATTCTGTAATTCATTGAAAAAATAAATAAGTAAATATGTAGTATATGAATTTAGATATTTCAAAGATAGCAGGAAATCTTCTTGGTATAGGGAGAGGGGAATTGTTTTTCTCCAAATTTAACGCTTGCGGGCCAGGGGCAGTAATGAATAAATCAAAACTACTGGATCGATTTTAATAATTATTTTTCACTGAGTGACATGGGCTATATATTTTATACCCTTGCGAAGCAGGGGCAGGCCGCTAGTAATATATAAAACTATTCTGTAACTGCCCAAAAAATAACAAAATTCACATCAATTTTATATATAATTAGATTACACTGACAAAAATATACAAGTTATATCTGTCTTAAATTACTTACACTCTAGGACTATACAAATCATGCCCACGTGGAATGGTGCCAAGAATGCTGGCAGCGTTTCCGCGCTGAATCGCTTAGCTGATTTTCTGTGCGAAAAAGTTAAAAATTTAAAGTAAGTCGATAGTGCAATTAAATACAATACGACGTAACCTCTGGAAGTTTCATCGAATTATATTTATTTCAGAATACAATATAACGAAGATTACGGTATTGGAACTAGGTTACTGTAACATGAGCCACAGTACCAATGTAATAGGATGCTACAGATTCATCTGTGCAAATCCGACAAATACTCGTCACCCACCTGGTGACCCTACGCGGGGTGAGCTTGCGCGCGGCTGCTCTATCGCGATCGCGCGGAGTGCGGGCCGCCAGCCGCCAGTCCGTACGCTCGTGCTTATCGGGTTGGGCGTGAGTCCGGTGCCATCGTTGCGTTGTCGTATCGCGCCGATTTTTGGATGTTATCTTCAAGTATCGGATAAGCCTGACTGCAATGAGAATTTTCCTGTGAAGTGTCAATTTTTTTAATAATTTTACACGCTGATTTGTGCCGGTTTCGAGTTCGAAGGGAGCGCGTTTCGGGAAAGTGTTTTTCTTGTTGGTGCGAGGCGGCGCGCGGGCCCGTAGTGTCGGTTCGGTGGATGGTGCGGCGCGGGCGGGCGCCGGGGCGCGGCCGGCGGCGCCGCTAGCAAAATGTCGATACCCCTGGGCCGGGAGACAGTACTCCCCACGCAGGTGAGCTTTCCCCGTTTTCCGTACGCATTGAACTCGCGGCAACGTTAATGATTGTCTTGTACGATATTCATCGCGATTCATTATTTTTCTTAAACTTATATTAAAACCGCATATTTTTGTGTTCTATACTATAAAGTATTTACACAAGCTTATCTATTAGTGAAGTGCTTTAAACTTTTGATCAAACAGGGCATTCATCACAGGCTTTCTTTTTCTACAATTGAGTGCACATTGTGAGTCCGTCAATCACTTATTACTATCATTGTATTTTAATCCTATTTAAGTATAGTTATTATTTAAAATGCTTGTTGTATTTACCTGCAAGTGGAATTAAATGTAATAAGCAAAAAGAGTCTTGCCATCTTATTTAATAGGCTTATTTAGTCCTCAATTTTGTTCTTTAGGTATTATGTATAAAACATCTTTATTATTCCTTTATTTCCTTCACTTAATTTTATTGATTTTAACAATAAAATTAAGTGAAATGAACTGAACTTATTAGTATCTTAATCTAGATTTCTGAAAAATTCTGCTACATTATTATTATAAGGAGACTTCTATTTGAATAGCTATTTAGTAGACATTATTTTGCCAATTCGTGCGTATTGCAGAAGTACTCTTAAATGTAGACTATTAATATGGGGAAATTGATGAAACGAAAACTGTTTTGTAATATTTAAATTAAGAGAATATAAGAGTATATCTTCAAAACAAAGCGCACTCTACCTAAGATAAATATATTCGTATATCAGACATATACGAGTATACGGGACACTTACACACACGGTCATCGGTCCCCAAAGTAACTAAATACTTGTGTTATGTAACAGACAACTGGTAAATATATAAATATGTAATAATGGATTTCATTAACGTAATTTCCATTCAGTTGTAACGAAGAATAATAGTGCTCCAACTTATAATTGAGGCTATGTTTTCGTCAGCGAAATATGATATTGTAAATTAGTTCATTTGCAGCGCACCATAGCAATACCTATACCTCTTTGTTTCATCTTTAAGGTGTTTAACCTGGTGAAAACAAATTATGAAGATAATTAATCAAGATATTCTGAGGTGTTACTTGAATACCACCGTGTTTGATCACTTTAAAATTCCGCAATCAATTTTAGCTTTGCCATTACAGCATTTTAAAAACACTGATAAAAAGAGGATTATTAATGGATATAGCTGTCTTCGAACCTGTACAAGACAGGAGTGACGAAATGAAACTAGTATTAAGAATTATATTTTTAATAGAGGTACCGCCCAGTTTCTTGTTGGCTCTTCTCGGTAGGAACAGCTTTCCGAACCAGCAGTAGAGTTGACGATTCAAAAGCACTTGTTTACAATAAAGAATATTTTGAATTTGAATTTACATACTCCGTCTGAACTCGGAACTAGCTTATTTTTATGGTCATTTAGTGATTCCAACTAGTAACCATTCATCGGTCCTATCTTTAGACGTCATTTTATGTTTCGGAATATAGCGGTCTATTGGCGTTGCTGCGTTTACGAGTAGTAGTCGTTCCGCGTTTACGATTTAATAGTTTCATTACTTTAATAGTCCTTTAGTAACTTCAATCTAGATGGTATTTTGATTCAGTAGGTCTGATTTTTTATTTATTCAGTTACTGCCTTATCATCCAGCTTTGTTGTCATCAAGTATTACTTTGTTTTCAACAACACTAAGGGCCTGTTTCACGAGCTACTGATAAAGTGTCGGATAGTTAACCGACAAATAAATTAATTAACAGATAAATGTATCTAAAAAGAGACTCTAAAAATTTAAAATTTTTATAAAATAAAATCGCGGCCATTTTGAAATAGGTATTTACTATCCAACAGATAAACAAAATAACAGCAGGATCATGATCTACCTGTTAACTTATTAGGGACTTTTAGTGCTGAATAAGCCTATCAGAAACCTGAGAAACGCAAAATTCCGAGATATGTGTCAGATATGTTCCGAATAAGAAAATAAATAAATAAATAAGTATATGAGACGCTTACACACACGGTCGTCTGTCGCCAAAGTAAGTAACTTAATGCTTATAAACTGATTGTTTATTGGTAACTTTTAAAACAGGCCCTTACTACTTGTATCTACCAGATAGTAATTACGTGTGTTAAGTAATTACGAATCAAACGTGACGTGTTTCATCTGCAATATTTATTTTATCCATTTTATTTCGTATTATATTTAGTTTAATTAATATTACTTATAATTTGTAAATGTACAGAATTCTTTCTTTAGTTATCTATGAGACGTGCTTAGTCACATGCAGTATTTAAATGATTGTGAAATATATTATCTCGCCTGATATTCTTTTTATCATCTTATGTAACTTATGTATGGAGCAAATATAATAAGAATCATGCGCATATATTTAGGTTGTTACTTTTTTACTAATAATCATTGAAATTTTTATCCTTATATAAATATATACATTTTTAATTCCACGTGTTTACAAATGAATCTTTTCAACACCCTTTCTTAAGATAATTACGATGTAATCTTTTTTTACTCTATAGACATGCACGTGACTCTTTAAAATATGTTTCTTTAGTGATATATAATTATTTTTTGTGTGTCCGATAAATTGTGATATGACGAGATTTGTGATCAGCGTGTATGCTGTGATAGTTTAAATCTATTATATCAAAATGAATGTTTGTCTGTATGTTCCTTATAGAATCCGAAACGGCTGGACCGATTTTTATGAAATTTTCAGAAAATCTTTAGATTGACCAAGTGGATGTTCCGGTACAGTTTGATAGCGATCGGAGCATTCTTTTATAACTGTAATTTATATTCCTTCAAAATAACTTTATGCGAAGCGGACTGGACATCCAAGATGTAATTAAAATGTACACAACCTTGGCTGGTTCATAAAAATCCCAGTATTTCTTTGGAGATAATTATATTTATAATCATAATCAAATATAACATAATAAAAATTAAGATTTGTATTTTTCAAATAACTGCATTAATAAATAAGTAAGCTTGTTAATAAGAGCTCCGTATGGGCTTAACCAGTCGGGCTCACCACCACTCAAATAATACGTGCGTATAGCCAGTTCTATACATTAACAGAAATTTTCTAACGTACCTTTTGTACCTATTTTTTTCTTTTATCAAAACATTTCCGTGACAATAATTAACAAACAAAAACAATTGGCGAATTATTAGTTAAGAATTGCAAAGGAAGCATGCAAACAGGATGACCACTCGCTTATCAGCTGTCTTATCAAAACCAATTCGTAGAATCATTTTCGCGTCTTACAACTAGTATAAATAGAAATGAACGAGGTTATAAGACCAAGATGTTGAATTTAATTATATTATTAATATTAGTATTCTGTATGGATAAATTATATTCATACTAAAGTACCTAGGTTACCGAGCTTTAATTTTTTTTAATATATAAAAACCTTTTTTTTATCTGGAATCGATTCTGGTTTTTAGAATATGTCCGCCCGTTACCCAATTAAGCTAATGCCTTTGCAATTGACAGCGTAATTATCCTTCGCTTTCCCATAAATTATAGCAGTTTTTTAGTACCCGAAAACAGAGATAAAACAACATTTTTTTAATAAAACCGAGCTAGATCGTTTCCAAAAAAGCCCTACATGCTGAATATCATGAGAATTATTGGAGCCGTTTTCAAAATTCAGAAAAATATATATATATATAAGATTAACTCATCAATATATTAAAGATATCATAAATGCGATTTTATAATTAATATTTGTATGGGTTCATTTACATTATTTTAGTATAAATATAGTATGCAAGTTTTTTGTCCTTTTTACGTAGTAACTTAGCAATGGGTATTTTATTTGTATGGGTAAGTTATTTGATGATGACGATGAATGATATTTTGGGGGCTATTTTGTCAAACTTTTTTACTTTTTATCCTCTCTGTCTCTCTCACAACACTCAAATATATTTAGTTATGAAATGGATGATGAAAAAATATATTTAAAATATTTCCTTGGGATATCAAGAAATTTTTAGGCAGGGCAAATAATAAAACAGCTTTTTGTTCAAAGCTGCCACTAAAATTGCCATACTACAAATAATCCTTATTTTTACGTTGCCACACAGTCGCTTTAATGTTGAGAAATCACGCGAAGTGGGGGCTATAAAGCCATTAAATAGACGGAATATTCTTTTGTTTTGTTGCTATTCAGCGTTTGGTGAGCTTCAGACAGATTGAGAAAATTTGCTACCGGATATGGGTGTCTATTTTTGGCATCCAGTCTTAAAATCACGTAATTAGTTTTAATATATAAGTATATAAAAAATAAGATTAATGAAGAATGAGAATGTATATACCAATGTTGTTGAAAAATTAATTTCACATCGATTGAGTGTTTCCAACATAGAAAATAATAAACTAACTGCGAAATTGATCATTAAAAAACAATTTAGCCTTAAATAATAATTCAATATTTAATATTTTATTTATAAATGTACTACTTTGGTAATGTCTTTTATTTACAGACGTTTCTTTACGAAATTAAAAGGCTACATGGTACTTATCTCACGGCTGTTTTTATTTCGGTAACATAATTTATTTTATTGGTGCTAAATATTTGATTGTGGTAATTATTCTATTTAAAGGGAATAAGTAAAGGACATTTAATGTAACTTCTTTTTTATTTCGTTGATTTTAATAAATAACTAATAATGCTTAAGCTCGCGAGCCTAGAAAATTATGATTTACATGGTTTATGTCATATTTCTATATTTAAATTTATGGGTCATTCGCACGTCAGTATATAACACGAATTAGCGTATAACGAAGTAAATTCTAAACGTGTTACGACAAAGTTGTGTTCACATGATTGACAGAATCAATAATTGTGTCGACGGTTTTAATATGTGTTTTTCGAGCTCCTTTAAGCCGCATGATTTTGAATATAAATAGCTATTTACTTTAGTTCCGTCTAATAATGACATTGACATTTCTTAATTGTCCGTCTAATATTGACAGAGCTTAATGTTTTAAATTATAACTGTGCATGACGTTTTATAAATAATATTAAGGTCATACGCAAATAATTAAAATCGCTACGGACTAGTTTTTGCTAGGGATGTAAAAAAAATTATCGAAGTTTGTATTAATCGATTATTTTATCACAGTAATCGATTGCATTCATTACCCTTTATTTTTACTTTCTTTAATGTAGCCGAACTACACATTTTAATCAGTTTTTTTATCAGTACTTACCCACTTTAGTCTTTATTTTATTTATCTAGTCTTTATTGTCTTTATTATTATTTATAAAGAATAAAAAAGGCAATTTTTCAAATAGAATAACATCGATTAGTAATATTGTTGATTTTTAGTTTAGATTAGAATTAATCTATTTTTAATAAAACGATTTATATTGAACGGAGAAAAATGGTTTTTTTATTAATCGATTAAATAATATCGATAATAATTAAAAACAGATTAATAAATAATCGATTTTTTCCACTCAAAATCACATCCCTAGTTTTTGCTACATTGCGGTACTGATCGTATGGTTTCACTTCTATCGACATAAGCAGAATAAAAAAGCTGAGACAGCTTTCCGTTGATTCGTTATTAATTTAATTATCAGGCAGGTTTCTTTTGTTCACTAGGTATGTATATCGTCAATTCGCAATATGCTCCTTTGCGAGAAGATGGATCTAAGCCTCCTCCATACTGATAGGTTTTTTTAAATCTTGGTCTTCGCTCATCAATTTAATATTCTTGATATTCTAAAAAACCTGTATGTACGGAGATTAGATAACTCTTCTAATGTTAACAGGGGTTAGTCATGTGTTTTTTCGTTTTCTATTGTTGCATTGATCTTATTTGTAACACTCAGAATTGAAGATACAACAATTTCTTTATAGAAAATGTTGCCCCACCTTCAAACCCACGACCCGCATTTAAAGTTAATGATTTTTGATTATATTAACTTAATGATTTGAATTTGAATAAATATTTAACTAAATGATTTCTTTTTATAAAAATGTTTTTGTATTTTCAAAATTATTTAATCATCAACCGTTATTATTTAAATACAGACATATTACTCTTTTGTTATGAAAACAAATAATATTTTGAGACAAAAGAGTATACTGCGTACAAAATTCCTACAGTTGCAGGCATACGCAACGAAAGCTTTTTAATCATAGAGACTGTTTTAAGCAAAAATCGCTGTTTTAAAAAAAGCGTATATTTATCTTAAAAAAAGTGTTATAAAGGGGATAATGAAAATATCTGTTTTTATATTCAACCTATTATCCGCGACTTTCGTCTACGTGGACTTCAGTACTGAGTTAAAAATGTTAAAAGTAGTCTATGCTCAGTGCAATGGCTACGTTTTCTTATCCATGTTAAAAATAAAAACGACAAGTCCATTATTCTGTATGCAATTATTTTTTTTACTTAATTGATACTCTACAGATGTGCATAAATTTTATATTTTTACAGTCCTTCTTAATATAAACTTTAATAATCCGAAATCTCTTAATTATAGGTGCGCGTAATGTGCACATATCGATCAATTGTATTTAGGTCAGATGGTTGGAATGTTTATAATGCCAACGACAATTTGCGTTACAGGCTTGAAACAGCAACTATAACATATTATTAAACTAATAATATATGAAAATCAGTTATATATATATACATATATATATATAAAGAAAATTTATGTAAAAAAATTACGTATTTTATTTCGCAAAAAATAGCGCTATTGGGCGGGAAACTGAATTTTTTCTCCGAGCTGTCGGCGTAGTTCAAGGCTCTATCGATCCAAGCCAAGGTTGGCCATTTCTAAGGTTATTCCGTACGTTTCTTTTATAGTTTTAACTCAGATCTTCAAAATACGCGTTCTTTTTCCTTAGTATTATGTATTAGTCACTGTATAAATCTGCGATTTAAGCTTTTGATAATAGCAGAAGAGAAATGTTTTTAGAAACAATATGAGTAATAGGAGTATGTATATTTTAAATTGATTGATTCAAGTAGTGATAGCATTAAACATAGAGCACGAGTTCCTTACTTAAGAATTTTTAGTACTTCTGAAATATCTTAAATACATTCATGTTGTTTTAAAAACATTAAACGCCGTTCATGAACCAAAAGTCCTAAGTCCCGCTAGTTGTTGAGTTGTTTTCTGGAATCTCTGGTAAAATACAGTGACTCTACTAGACTAGATCAATATTTTAGATCTAATATTGATAATAGGGTTTCTAGGAGAAGATAAGTTCTTTTCCCAGATGGGTAGTATTTTTTGCTTTTTACGACTTGACAACATCGTGAAATCAGAATTTAATCGAAAATGAATAAATTTTTTATAGAATTTTTTTCTTCGAAATAGTTTATGTTAATGTTTGTTTAGGTCCTAACCAAATAAAAGCATTTATTGTCCCATAAATTTCTAGAAATTTTCTAAATACACAAAGTACAAATAGCGTGATTTAGTAATGAATGAAAGAAAAAAATATCACTTAAGTGAAATTAAAGGAAACGTAGTCGCACGGGTTATATGTAAAGATACCGGTAACGCGAAGTGAAAGCATTAGCGAGTAAATTAAGGAGGCACTTTTATCTAAATGGGACATAACTTAGAAGTTATTGTCGTATAGCGAAACGTTTGTATTTTACGGTTTCCTACTGATAGAAATCTCATGGAAGTTACAATACTTAGGGCAAATCTGGAATTCCCTAAAACGTTAAAAAACTTAATATAGAGACATTATTAAGTATATCACAAGGGTTTAACTATTTAAGATATTTGAAAAATATCATTATCATCCTTGCCCTTATTCCACTCTAAGTGGGGTCGGCAACATGTTATAAACATAGTGTCACATGATTTGGCTACGTATTTTACGACCGGCTGCCTGCCTGACGTCAACTTACCTTAGTCGTATTTTACGACACCTCGGTAAGAAACGAGGGTGGTCTACGGAGACGGATACCACACGGCAGATATTTGGAAAACCTTACTTATTAATTTTTAATTTTACTTGACGGATATTTTTGCTCTTTAATTATCATTACCAAATCATGCTCTGATAGCCCCACACCGAGCGACTCTTTCGAGGGTATCATGATTTCAAACCCCGACTTGGCATCGATGCGTTATTCTGTTAAAACGTATATCTGATTGATATTTGTAATGTATCACACGTTTTTAGGTGACGGAAAATATCGTAAGGAAACATGCATATCATAGAGAATTTTTGGGATATGTGTAACCAATCCGCATTGGAGCACACAAGTTGTTTAAGTCGGTGCGAGTCCGACATAACCGTCGCCAGCCCCCGTCGGGCGGCGGTACCCAAAAGGGGTTCTTTCCTGTTCAAAAAAAAATCCTTCTCACCAAAAAAGGAGACACAAGGCCTATTCCCAGCAGTGGGATAAGAGATTCATTTTACTTTTACCAAATAATTTATATACCAGCAACTAGACATACAAAGTCCAAAGTACAAAGTCACAGCCAATATCAAATAACCTAAAACGGAAATACCAATGGTGTAAGACCGTGCCGATAGTCAAACTCATTTATTTACTTAACCCTTTAAACTACATGGATATAGATTAGCCTACGTATTTATGAATACATTCATGTATTGTTTAAATTCTTATGTTTAGTTTTTAAGGTTCATTTGCTTTTATCAGGTTACGTTTTACCTGCCAAGTATATTTTTAAACGCGGTGAATTCTATTGGTCAACTTATTGATTTGCTGATGTAAGAAAGCTCTCATCCTCACAAGAAAGCTCAAAGTCACAAGCATTATATGCATTATAAAGAAAGAACATTTTCAATTTTTAATACTAACTTTGTAAGCTTTGGGATCCTAATTTTCGTTCAATGTTTTCTTATTATCCAAAATGTTTTGTAGTATCAAAACCCACAGACTTTTATTAGAGCTTTAATATTTGAGATTTTATCCTTCCAACAGAGTAATTTTCAAACAATCTTTCTTAGTGAAACACCCTGTTAGGAGAATTTGGACATCTGCCATGCATAGATGTTAATTATGTATCAGATTCTCATATAAAAAGCGTTCCTAAAAGTCGCCTTTATCGCCAATAGTTCTTCCAAATGAACATTGAGTATTAACTTAAAATATAAATATAATCTTTAAAATGAAAAAATCGGGACAAGTTTATTGCTCTCTGGCAAATTTATTGTTTGACTTTGAAAGTTTTAAATATTGTACACTGTTTATAAATTTTATATATAGCATCAGTTTATGAAAGCTTTAGTCATATTATCCTCATATACCGATTCTTTGTTAAATACCTTTATTGTGATTCATACAAGATATGCTGGTGGTGCAAAAAGTTGTAAATTGATTTAGTTTCGCGTCATCAAGTTTGGCATATTTTGATATTGACTATTCGTTCCTATAAAATCAATTATAAATAAAAAATGTACATTTGTATAAATTGAAATAACGCGTGTAGGTTAAATCTGTCGGTTTTGAAAAAAAAACATGATACTGCCTTTGACTTTTGGCTTTTATTGCCTCTCTAGTCTTAATTTTTGCGAAAACGATACTAAGTCCGATCTACAAACAAAACTCTTCCCCGAAAGCCCCGTTCCCAACATACGTTTTTATCCTTACTCTCCTTCAACCACATCTCCAACTGCATATACCGAATATTATAATATAAACAGTAATAAAATTGCATCTAAAATATTATAAAAATGAGTATTAAAGTTATTCATTCACAAATCTAACACAAATCTAAACAAATTCAATTTAAGTTTATCCTATCAATCTCTATACTCGCGAATTTGTTTGCTTCGATTTTAGTTATATAAAATTCCTTCTTTATGAATTTATTATTATCGCTTTTCTATTTCCGAAGGAAAATCTGATTTTGATGATTCAATTGTACAAAATTTTATTAATATTTCTGAAGCGGGTAAGCCCTGAGAGCGTAAAAGACAGACAGACTTCCGCATTTATCATCATAGTATATATATTTTGGGGATAGAGATTCTTAAACTTTAAGAAAATTTTCAAATAGATACTAAAAGGAATTGCGAAAACTAATGTGAGGTTTGGTTGACATTTTGATAGTTGGTAGATAATTCCTTAATACTCCTTAGTACTTCTAATATATTGCACCTTAAACAAACTTCGTGATTGCGGTGCTCGTGATTTTACTTTACCGGAAGGTAAGATTAAGAAGATAGGAGATATTAACACACGGTCCACTCTCCCGAAGCTAATAATTAAGAATAAGTTAACAATATAACATAATATAATAAAAGCAATATATAAAAGCAAATACGAATAGGTACTATGTTTTATCCTGAACTTGAAATGTTTAGTAAAATAGACAAGGTACAATAGAAAAGTTTACGAACAACGGTCCTTTTTTGTCATTCCAACATTGTTTCACCTTGGTGGCGGCCATTCTGTGATTTTTTTGTTTAACTGTTTTACTCGTATAACAGTATAAAAGTGAATATTATTAAACAAGCCCAGATATAACTTTGTACCTCTATGTAAATTTAACAGTGGGTCAAATTTTTTTTTTATTTGATTTCTTATTTATTTATTTATTTTATACTTATTCATATATGTTTATATTTATATATATTTATAGTCAGTTCGAAAAAAATTATGTAAGGCGCTACACACATAGCATATGCACGGTGAATAATTAAATCATTATTTTTTAAATTTTATTTCTCGCTACATTAGTGTAAGAAAAGTTAAAAATCTGCCACTAAATATGAAGATCTATTATGTATGTGTCCTAAGTTAAACCTTGATTAACTTATTGTAGATTTATCTGGTCTCCGACCTTGCACAAGTTAACAATGATAAACTTATGAGAATTATATTTTAAAAAGAGAAACCGCCATATTGCTGACCGTTTCCTTTAGGTAGAAGTCATTCATAAGTTTATTTAAATAAATAATATTTTGATATACCCATAAATAAACTGTAGAAGTGTTAGTAATTATACAACAAAATTCTCATTGAATTGATATTTTAAGGGATAAACTGATTCACTTCAATTTCTTTTTTTGTCACTGAGTGTGTTTAAATAAGTAAATCAATATTACTTACGAGTCATATACTGGTATATATGGATATGTTTGTTAAGACTTAGCGGGTAGGTCACGTTTCGTATAATTTTTATCGATGTCGATTAGATTAGAAGCGATAAATATGTATAGTCAATGTTTTTCATTTGATTGTATACGAGATTGTATTTCTATTAAAACTGTTTTACATTTTATGATGAATTGTAAAGTATAAATAAAAGTCTATAATCAAATAGATGTACGTATATATTTTTAAAGTTCACTACTTAACAACTCTATTTCAATAGTTATGTATTGGTGTTGTCAAATTATTCCTTGAGATGTATTTAAAACTTGTTGAAAGTATAAAAATTATATTTGGTCATAATGTTTAAGTTTCCGACAGCATATAATTGTCGTTATGTTGTATTTAGTATTTGATTTTTGATTGAAATTTAGAATAGAATTTCTGATTAAACCATAGCGAACCGTAGCTTTAGTCAGCAAGTGGTAAAAATAAGAATTTAATAAATATTTACATTATACCTAAAATGTATTGCTATTCAATAAATATAAAAAAACAGTGTCTAAAATAAATACATACATATATGGGACATTTATGGACGGTCGTCCATGCCTTAGGTAATTAACTTAATACTTGTATTATGGGTGACAGAGAACAGGTAAATATATTCATTTAAATGTTTTAAATGAATACTTCAATACATATACACACCAATGAAGAAACAAACAAATTGTGTTTACAAAATGTTGACCCTCAGCTTGATTCTAATCGGCGGTCCACGTAATTGTAGCCAGCATCACTGCCACTTGCGCCAACAGGCGAGTCAAAGACATTTCAAAGTTATAAAAGAGGAAAAAGGTTGTATTTCTCTCGCGCTTTGTAAATTTTTCCAAGTACAATGCGTGCCTGTAGACCCGTTTCGACCAATTAGCAAAAAACCGGTGCATCCGAATACCAAATTACACAAAAGTAGTACGGGCGTCGCGTGCGTGGTTTCGTGGAACTATCAGCTCCTTAAATAACGCTCGGGCCGGCGATTTGACTTCTTGCTAGCCGTCCTCCGCGGCGTCCTTTAGTCCACTTTTGGAGAATGCTCCCATCCTACCATATTTGGCTACATAATAACCGATCGCTGTATCTTTAGAGGCATCGATTGTTCGCCCTATTTTGGAAGTTCGGAGCATTTTTACGAGAGACTTACATTAATTTAGAAGTTATTTATATACTACATTTTGATAGCCGAACGGTGGGGCCATGTGACTCTTTTCAGGGGGTCTCGGGTTCAACTCGTTTTTCTGTTAAAACTGAAGTGCCTTATTGATATTTGCAATTTATCACACATTTTTCGGTAAAGTTACACATCGTGGGGAAACCTGCGTATCTCTTGTGATTTCTTGGGATATATGTAACCAACAAATCCGAATTGAAGCAGCGTGGTGGGTTTTCCATCCATGCATATATTGGCCATCGCCCAGCATTGGGATAATAATAACAGGTCACTACTTTACTTTACTTTTATTATACAATTTAAAGACTTGCAGACGCCAATACATCCTGAATTATGTCAAATATTATCTTTAGTAACTTTCTATATTTGTGTACAAATCGTATGTAATATGAACGCGAAAATCTCTGCTTATACGAGAATCGTATTAAGAACTTGAAGATCGGTATTAAATGACTTGTTCAAATGACATTTAACTGAAACTAAGAGCGAGTCGCACGTAAACAATTCCGGGCGCCTAAATGAGGGGTGTCGCAAGGCAAGCTCGTCGGCCATCGGAGTCCTTATACGGCTAGCCATCGAGGCCGCCGCGACCGCGTCAGCCCGCTACTCCTGGCGTCCGGCGCGCCGGCTCCGTGCACCCGGACTTGTTCTATTTTTTAGGCTATAATTCTTGGATTTTACTTTCTACGCATTAAAATTAGTTTAATTACGAAATTTATAAAATTACACCCTGTGGTATCCGGCTGAATATTCTATTACCACCCTCATTTCTTACCGCAGTGCCGTAAAAGGCGACTAAGGTAAGTCGACCCGCCGTGTGGTATCCGGCTGAGTAGAATAGACCAACCTCATTTTTTACCGAGGTGTCGTAAAAGGCGACTAAGGTAAGTCGACCCACCGTGTGGTATCCGGTTTAGTAGAATAGACCACCCTCTTTCTTACCGAGGTGTCGTAAAATACAACCTAGGTAAGCTGACGTCAGGCAGGCGGCCGGTCGTAAAAACGCATCCAAATCATGTGACAGCATGTTTATAACATGTTGTGCCGACCCCACTTAGAGTGGGATAAGGGCAAGAAGATGAATGAAATTTATAAAATTCATATCATCATTGTGGTTGCAACTTACTCATATCAATATAAAACAACCGCTCACAACCAAATAAACAAGTGAAACTTTTTAAAAACTTGCTTTTTTAAAGTGTGCATTTCAATGACTGAAGTCCCAAATATATAACTAGCTTTTACCTGCAACCTTCCTGTAGAATTAATAGGATTTCATTTATGTTACTCCGGTGTAAAACGAATAATTGTGCCAAATTTCATCGATAGTGGTTCAGCGGATTCGCCGTGAATAAGTAACAAATATACATCCATACTCACAAACTTTCGCATTTTTTATATTAAGTAGGTTTATCTATATATCTATACTCTGTACAAATTTTAAATTAAATTATTTATAACGAAAATATATATTTATAACTAAATAAAAAACGTGTTTATACAATACAAATCATACTCACGAATTGTCCCTTAAATGCTATTAGTATTTATCTAGAGAGTTTTTAAGTTGTACTTATTGATGAAATTTTCGACTCATATAAAAATGAGATTATGCAAAACCGAGGACATCTCTGAAGTCATTGCCTTGCAAAAGCCTTGTTAACCTTTAGTAATGTTGGCCATTATTCGCAAAGGTCAGCAATTATTTGTCACCGATTACCGTTTCAAGACATTAATACATATTTCTCTTATATAAGATTTATTTCTCTATTGTGTTTTACAGATATGCCGACGCTATTGTGAAGATTATCACGTATTTATATCGGCTTAAGTGCTACAGCCACAGTATTACCGCGGATAATATGATCTGTCATTTGTGCGATATATATCTGGAATCAATTACTTTCCACTACGATAGCCGCTAGGTCCGTGAGATAAGGCACGAATCGAGAACTAGCACAAATACACTTTACAACCTAATTGACTTCTAGCCTCGAGCGTTTGGGTCGATTCGCACTTGACGACGTGAGCTCTCTAATCCAATATGGACCAAAGAGCTTTCATTACTGAGTACTTTATGTTGTATACGGACACTGAATTGCGATGCGTAAAATAAAAAGATCTTAACTATTTCTAACTTCATTGAAAATACGCTCTTGCGTCACTGTAGTTAAAGGTTCTTGGGCTGAACGGCGCTGACATGTCCTAAGTACATAAGCTCAGACGTGACAGTATGAAAACTATTCTAAGCCAACGCTACCGTTCGACACGGATTGTCTCGTAATCTAAATTACTGTGGTATTTTCTATAGGGACGAACACTTGCCGCTACAATTATAAGTTGCGTGATAGAATTTGAGAAATTATAATCAATAAAATGATAAAATAAAACTATACTGTCTGTCGTATATAAATTAAAATGTAAAAGAATAGTTTAAAAGCTGTACGCGTGGGACTGGTCAATCAATTAAAAGCATACCTTAATATTCACTCGGCTCTCGGCGTTAAAAATGGTTTACAGATGAGTTAATAGAGCCCAGTTTACGATCCAATTTGAATTTCAATTTCTGTTAAGAGCTTTTCGGATATAAAATAAAAAGTTAATAGGATACGTGTTAAAGTTTAACTTTCATATCAAAGGCTGTGGTATAAAAAGCGTAAGCTCTAACTGGACTTTTGCTGTCATGAATTTTAATCTCTTAAGTTTGTAGACAAGTTTAGATCAGAAGTGAGATGAAATAAAATTTTCGCGTAGGGTATCCAGAATTCATTTATATGTTTCTGGGAAACATTTTAGGAAATGTATATAAATAAAGCATACAACTATAAAATTTAAGATAATTTTAAAATACTGATGCAGACAATGTCATGGATAAGTAAAGATGGTGCTAAAAAAATTAAAAAGCAAAGATCTTATCTTATGGATCATAGTAGCTTATTTAAAACTATATATGCCTATATTTACCAATTGTCTATCACCCATATCACAAGTATTAAGTTTCTTTAGGGACGGACGACCGTGTGTGTAAGTCTCATATATTAAAAAATATCCATAGATATATGTAACTTGTCGATTCGCATTGGAACAGCTTGGCAGAACCGAAGTAAATTCCTTCAATCCGAATATACTGGTTCCGTTTACCCTTTGGAACATTAACAGCCTAGGCTCTACAGCTTTATCCCTTCATCTTACTAAGAACACATCACACTCGCTCAAACACACGACTCATAGTATTCAGTCACGTTTCACACATTTTATTTTTAGTCTATTTCATCCTCGAGCTAGTCTGATTGCAACGGTACTCTTAAACTTGTTCTTAAAGTCGTTTAGGCTTTACTCGCGATTCTTCATTGAGATATGATTGTATATAAAAAACTGGTATATTCATTGCTTAAAATAAATGTCTTTATTCACGTTAACCTTTTAAAACAATTACTTGGCCGTTCAAGTAGTATTTGTTAAATTTTTCATATCAATTACGATCTCCAAAAGTAGTACAAGAATTACTTATGGCGGATAAATATCTTGAACGATGTGTTCTTTTTCGACTTATTTTATATCATTATCATCTTCCTGTCCTTATACCACTCTAAGTGGGGTTGGTACAACATGTTACAAACATGTTGTCACATGATTTGGCTACGTATTTTACGACCGTCCGCCTGCCTGACGTCAACTTACCTTAGTAGTAGTTAGTAAGTAAGAGGGTGGTCAATTTTACTCATTATATTATATTATGGTATTATTGTATTATGGTATTATTGTATTATGGTATATATTGTATTACGATATTATTGAATCTTGTTATCATTTCAAAGTATGTCAAATCCAATTAAAATAATCTTAATTTAAAAAAGCTTTTAAAAGCACTTTTTAATCGTCAAAGATCAATATGATTAATGATGCTTTCTATACTTATAAATCCGTCATCCTCATCCTGCCCTTATCCCGCTCTAAGTGGGCCGGGACGACATGTTATAAAAATGCTGTCACAGGATTTGGCTGCGTTTTTAAGACCGGCCGCCTGCCTGACGTTAACTTACCTACGTCGTATTATACGACATTAATGTAAACTTATAAATATCCATAAAAATGTTACATTTCTTATTGTTTAGAGTTTTTAAGAAACAGTCTTTTTCCTAATTAACAGATACTATCAAAATCGAAGTATTTCATTCATTCATTCTTGGATATAATGGCGTTGCTAGTTGATAATTCGCTTCGTCATTAGGTAAATGCCCTATATGCATAATATACAAAAGCATCCTTTTCAAACTGAAAACGTTGTCAAAGCGAAATTTCGCTTGCGTTTTGTGTTATCTGCGTTATTCAAGATAGCTAAGACGTTTCAATGTCGTCTAATTAGTGATGACTGGGTTAAACGGTACTTGTTGTGAATTTAGCTCGTTTTAAGCTAGACTAAATGATGCGACGTATCAAGGAATTTGGGTCACTTTTACACACAAACGTGCTAGCACTGTGATTTTGGCCTGTCATTAGCGGCCACTCATATTAGTCACGATTCTGTTTTTACGCCGATATCTCTAATGAGTCAACAGTTCTAGGATTTATAATTCGGAACGATTATATTACCGTATAATCTAAGGTTAACAAATAGCGATATTCTTACTCTGTTTGAGTACATTTCTTATCGTTATATAAATGTTTGAGGATTCAGAACCCAAATATTATAAAATTACAGAAATATTTATCCTTCGATCATAATTTTGCAATCGTATAATAAGAACGTAAATATAATTTACATCGAGCAAAGTCGGGCTAAGCCGATAGAATTACACTTGAGTATAGCCGGTTTCTATACACTAATTGTGTACACTACTCCGATAGTTAAAAAAAATGTTATATTCACTTCGTGAATAATTAATTTTAAATGTCAAAGCACATAAGTTTTTATTGAAAATTCATGAGTGCCTTTTCGAGGTTTGAACGAGGTACCTACCCTGTTATGTTATGCACGCTTCGTCCTACGATGTTACGGTAATGATAATACAAATTGATAAAATTTACCGCCAGGCATATGCTAACACAATATGGTCTCGATTCAGACCGAATCAGAGCGTAACAGAAATCATTGTCCCCAAAATGCAGGCCATATTTGCTTCAATGAATCTGTATTCGTATATGTAATGTCATTTAAAAAAAGAGGCAGCTATGTCGTTTAAAAAAAAAAGTTAACACTCTTTAAATAAATTATTCATTTTTATTTAAATTCTGAATATCTTGCTTTGTTAAACGCCGTTCCGGCTGAATAGAATAGTACCACCCTCTTTTCTTACCGAGGTGTCGTAAAAGGCGACTAAGGTAAGTCGACCCGCTGTGTGGTATCTGGCTGAGTAGAATAGACCAACCTCATTCCTTACCGAGGTGTCGTAAAAGGCGACTAAGGTAAGTTGACCCACCGTGTGGTATCCGGTTTAGTAGAATAGACCATCCTCTTTCTTACCGAGGTGTCGTAAAATACGACTATGGTAAGTTGACGTCAGGCAGGCGGCCGGTCGTAAAAACGCAGCCAAATCATGTGACAGCATGTTTATAACATGTTGTGCCGACCCCACTTAGTGTGGGATAAGGGCAGGAGGATGCATGGATGCATCTTGCTTTGTTAAGTTACGAAGTAGAAAGTTACCAAGTCATTTAATTAAAGAACGCGCGTGCACTTCATTAATAAAAGTTGCATTTAAAATTGAAAAATTAAGCTAAGTTAACAGTTTTTTATATTCTTAAAATGTATAATATCTGTCGTGAGTAGTATTCATAGTTAATTTATGGAACCGGCTATACTCACGTCTTATTCTATCGTGTTAGCCCGACTATACGACGCGAGTATAGCCGGTTCTATACATTAACTGGCTTATATTCTATTAAGTACAAGTCAGTCCAGAAATAATTTTTGTTTAATAAAATTTGTTTTAAAAATTTTATATTTGTCACACAATTGCGTAAATTTTTTACGGTGCATTGACATTTAAAACGTATGTTGTTTAGTCTCAAGTCATCGACCTCTTATTATAAAAAGTAACTTGAAGCTGTCCGCCGCATTACTGCAAATTGACTCCATATCGATCCATACTGCCGACTTGCCTTATAACGAGTGGATCTTGACAATGTAACATTTAAAACGTCTTTTTATTAACGACAGGATCGTCCCTAACCTTGACATTACTTTATAAGAGATGATACAATATAAGATTTTTTTCGATTTGATAATATTTTATATCGCTATGTATCATGTATACTATAACCGCAGTAATAACGGCTTTTAAAGCGCCAGTGAATGGAGCGAGAAAAGGCAGAGGTATAATAATACACGAATATTGAAATGTAGATTATTATAATATCAATATAATCATTTCATCGTTAAGTAAGGTACCCATTCGTCATTCCTTCAGGAAAGTAGTTGATTATCATTAGACATAGAAAATTTATTAGGGGCTTCGACGACCCTGTAATGAAATAATCCGCTGAAAATCTTACCATTGATAACAGAGCTACACCTCGGTTGAGTTCATATCATAGACTAGTTGAACCGGGAAACGTCTTGCGATATAAATTATTGCTACTCCTGTCCTAATCATCTTAGCGTAATGTTATAGTCTATAGCCTTTGTTCGTGTTGTCCGTTGTCCCGTGCTTGGATGATCCAATAATAGACACGATGTAGTTGACGGATATCTTTAATTACTTATTACAATGGAGACGTGCATATAAAGCGGGGCGCAGGAAACTGAGCGTCGTTCATAATAATGCATAATTATATAATATTATGTCCGTACAGCCTTCCTCGATAAATAGACTACCTTACACTAAAATAATTTTTCAAATCGGTCCAGTAGTTCCTAAGATTAGCGAGTTCAAACAAACTCTTCAGCTTTATATATTAGTATAGATATAGCGTAAAAATAACAGTCCTGTAGGCCTATATAGTTAAATAAGGTTCTCATAATTAATGTTATGAATAATAAGGTTACTGAATAATAAATTGACATTTCGATTGCGTTTTAATCGCTTCGAAGCAATCGATATATCGATCGTGAACGATTAATCTGAAGTATTATTACTGTGTGAAATATTGTTTTTGTAAACTGTTCGACAGCTCTACTTTGTTACATTTCATCACCATGAAATAAATTTATAAAATCGAAGTCTTACCATGATATCTTGTTGATTGTTTTTCGGGTGGTCTTACTTTTGAAACGGTCTCAAATCATGAAATCGAATTCGGCGATTGTTTACAGCGTAGGTTTTTTATTAACATCGTAAAAATACATTGCGTTGATATTAAAAGCGATATCAGTTGATCGCTTGATAAAATATCGATCGTATCGATTTGAAATATCGCGATAAAACTTATAGTGATTAATTTCTTAAACGGTAACTTTGTATATCATTTGTTTAAGACTGTTTATTACTTGACGGTCATGAGTGGAACGTATTTTAGTTCATAGACTAAAGAGAAATAAATAAAAATCTTAAATGCTTATTACTAGTAGCCGCAATTAATGATTTTTTTCCTTTACCTTTAAAACTTCATAAGAATCTTGTTCTAAAATAATATCCTATATTAATTGTTGTTGTTGTATAATAGACTAGCTTTTATCCGCGACTTCGTTCGTGTGAACTGTTGTCGCTTGATTGGTTGATAATAGATGGCGCTTTTAGGTTCATATTATTCCTGTGGAATTAACAGGATTTCTATAGCCTATATGTTATTCCGGTGTATAAAGAATAATTGTGCCAAAATTAATCTATAATTGGTTCAGCGGATTATTAGTGAAAGATAAACATACATACTCACAAACTTTCGCATTTGTAATATTAGTGAGACTACAAATTTGATCTTTAGCCGTGAATTATGTTGCAGTTTTTTCTTAGGTTTTGACTGGTTAAGCTTACGAGTAAATCGAATTAAATTAACTTAATTCGGATTAAATCGTAAATTAAAAGGTAGAGTGAACTAAATAAATTAATCAGATCTTTAGGTAATGGTATACTTAAGTCGATAAGTGGAATCGATTAATTTATTGTAATCCCTTTGGGCTTCGATGTAATGGCGCATTTGACTTTCACTGATCAAATTTTCGCTAAAAGCCGGTCCAAGTTTCGCGAAAGTGGTCGGTTGGGTGAAGGCTTAATACATTAGCGGTCACCGGTTAGGCTAGACATATGCCATACTTCATTGCCCCTTATATTAAGTGATATGATTAGTATTCTCGTCCAATATACGTCGATGACATTAAAAGTGCTGCATTAAAACTGTTTATTGGTTTTTTACACTCTAGTAAGGAGCCAGTTTGAAAAGATGGCAAGTAACGGCATTATATTTTGTTTATGTTATTTTTACAATAGTGTTTGGTTAATCTTGATGGGCTCTATTGAGTTCCGTTATATTTTTGCTGACTTTCATATCATAGTGCTATTATATGTTAAACTTATTGGTCCGTTTATTTTGCGACCTAAATATTCGCAATATCTGTCTTTTGCTTCGGCTGTACTTATGTATGTTTACATCAACTAGTTTTCAGTGTATATGATTTCAGAAATATGTTCATTAGCTTTCAAGGAATAAGTAATACTTTTAATTTAATTACTGCAGTCCATCGGCAACTATTTCAAATCTCCATCAAAGCAGAGCACACTTTACAGAACGAATAAATCAACGGCGTTACAAAATATGTTATTGAAAAACATATTTACACATGCTCGATTAATATGAACCGCCGTGCGGTGTGCGGCTCAGTAGAATAGACCACCTTCATTTCTTATTGTGGTGCCGTAAAAGGCGTCTAAGGTAAGTTGACGTTAGCAGGCGGCTGGTCGTAAAATACCTAGCCAAATCACATCACAACATGGTTTAATCGTGTTGTGCCGACCCCACTTAGAGTGGAAGGAGTAAGGGTAGGAAAATGATGATACTCAATTATTATAAAGTGCTTCAATAAAATCATTCGTAAAAACATTCGCTTACAAAAGGAATTTATAATACGCTCATTTTAATGGATCCAACTACGATGGTAAATTAAGGCAAACAATAAAGATTTGGTCGCTCATTAGAGTATAAATTACAAACTCGTTTAGTCCTTATAATTGAATTTCAGTTTGTATGAAAACTGCTAACAAAGGCCGTCGACGAAACGCTACGGCGAAGTTTTACTTTGTGATTCGCCGGGTTGGAACCAGAAGCTACTTTTATAACTAAACCTTTTGCCTTTTTTACAACAGATTTACGATAAAAATACATCATAGTTGTCGCAAAATATCGTAGTAACTACGTCCATATGGTGTTACATCATACAGATATTGATTTAATTTAGTATGCGTCGATTTTATATTCATCGATTATGCAAGGACACTCATAATTCGTCGGATTCTTTATTGAAGAATTGCGACTTCCTAAGGGAATTTGACTATTATAAGAAGGCGTTTGGTTATAGTGACTATGACTTTTTTTATTAAGACTTATATTTATTAAGAATTTTATTAAATTATATTTCGATTTTTTAATATTATTTTTTTATCGTGCATTGCATGTTGAAGCATCGCCGACGTTGCGAAATGACATTGTCACATGATTTGTCTACGTATTTTCTAACCGACCTGCCCTACCTGATGTCAACTTACTTTTGTCATATTTTACGACACCTCGGTAAGAAAGAGGGTGGTCTATTCTACTCAACTGGATACCACATGGTGGGTCAACTTACCTTAGTCGCCTTTTACGACACCTCGGTAAGAAATGTGGGTTTGGTCTATTTTTTTCAGCCGGATACCACACGGCGGGTCGACTTACCTTATTCGCCTTTCACGACACCTCGGTAAGAACTGTGGGTGGTCTATTCTATTCAGCCGGATAACACATGGCGTCTCACACGTAACGGTTATTAGGTTCAATGAATGGATTTAAAACTGCAAATTTTTTTCTCTATTCAAGTTAACTTTTAAAAAAGTGATATTAAAGGATGATTCACGCTACACCGTGCCGTGACCGGGCCGTGCCCCGTCCGGGGCACGGTCGAACATTATGGTATACTTTTGGTATGAAGTGATTCATGCCTAACCGTGCCCCGGCCGTGTCCCGGCCGTGCACGGCCGGGGCACGGCGTTGAAATGTCGGTGGGTATTGTTTCCCGGCTCCGGCACGGTTCGGCCCCGACACGTTGTAACATAAACATATGCGCCCGGGCGCCCGCAGAGCAGTCAACGTCAAATCTTGGTGAGTTTAGCAGCTTAACAGCAAAATGGACAATGCAAATTGTTTAGAATGTGTGTAATTTGCTCTGTGATTTACGACATGAGCCATCCTAAGTATTTAGATAACAAATAAAATAATTTCCAATACTTCATCATCGATGGCAATTGCAATAGCTGCTAATTCAAATTGTGAAACTGCATATTTATTTAGGCGTCAAGTCTATCGATAGATGAAATCACTTGCTGACAAAAACTACTTAACATAGATATAAGTCGTGCAAATAATAAACCCAAACAGCCCGGTGTAACATGAATGACTGGCACGGCCCGGTCGCGACACGGTGTAGCGTGAATCATCCTTAAATCGTCAACACTACTGCGGATTCGCAAAGCTGCGCCTACTGAGAAGAGCCAACAAGAAACGCGGCGGTCGTTCCTTTCAGAATATTATTCTTACAACTCATAGTCATTACTATCTTTTACAAGGTCGATGAATATCTATATCCACGCATTCTTTTTATTTATGTAGTCCTCATAGTTTTAGTATGCTTTTTGTATCAGTCTTCTTTTAATAGTTTTTGCCGAAAAAAAGTATTATTAATTTGACATCTTCTTCATCATCGCCGTGTGGCTGAGTAGAATAGACCACCTTCATTTCTTACCGAGGTGTCGTAAAAGAAGACTAAGGTAAGTTGACCCACCGTGTGGTATCCGGTTGAGTAGAATAGACCACCCTCTTTCATACCGAGGTGTCGTAAAATACGACTAAAGTAAGTTGATGTCAGGCAGGCGGCCGGTCGTAAAAACGCAGCCAAAACATGTGACAGCCTGTTTATAACATGTTGTGTCTACCCCACTTAGAGTGGGATAAGGGCAGGATGATGATGACCTCTTCTTCATCATATAACAAAATTTTGAGACATTCCATCATATTCAAGCGCCTTGGTATTACTACATATGAGCATGCTCGCGCTCCCTATTGTGGCCCTTTAAATTCCTCGCACGTTTGAATAAATTGATATCAGCGCACGATTTTAAGAAACGACGTGTATAATAACACATTTACAAAGTGCATTACAATTCATGGCGTATTAATGATATGAAGTATTCTTTGTTTCAGAATATTAATTTTTTATTTTAAAATTGGTCTCACAGGTTAACTGTCTCTAAAAGATAAAAGTTAACCTTTGTACACTTATTTTATTATTAATGATTTTCTTTTTTTTTTTCATAGTATATTTGTGGTAATAAATAAATAAAAAAATATATTAATATAGGAACAAACATGAAAATATATAAATAAAAATAAATGTAAAATTTTTGCTTAAAATAAAATTTTTAACAAAAGTCTTTATACGTACTATAAAACAATTTTTTCATAAAAATAATAAAATCACTTATTAGATACTTCATTAATAATTGTGTTCAAAGAGATTCATATTAATATTCTCTCTGAAGTTTATTTTTAAATCGTTACGAATATGGATTAGTTTTTTTTAATACTTTTACGTTTGACGAACAAAGAACAAGACTTGACTTTGTTTGTACTTGTAAAACATCGTTCTTCCAGATAAGGCGACTAATTTGACCCGTTCTTGCTTCGATGGATACGTGCACACTATATTTTATAGTGCGATAAAATCAATTATTTCACTAAAGACGTTTGGAGCTCGGAGCAATGTGCATGTTCCTTTTAAGGCAGTCAATTGAATTGTGAATAAAAGGTATGAAATTAGATGAAGTAACAATTGTGTTGTGTTCTAATTTTCTCATATAGGCATAATGTAGGGACTTTCGGGGATAATAAATCGATCTAGCTAGGTTTTATTTTAAAAAATTTCGTCTTATCCCTGTTTTCAGGCGCCGAAATACTATGAAAATATGTGAAATTGAATAGAAAGGTTAATTATGCTGTTATTTGTAAAGTTGATGTAGCTCAGTGGGAAACGAGCGTATTAAAGAAGTGAAAATATCCTAGATCAAGCCCTAGATAACACTAGCCTTTTCTTTTTTTATATCTTCAAAAAATTGTGTAAAAAAAAAGTTACTTTTTATATTACTATACATCCTCCGGCCCTTATCCCACTCTAAGTGGGGTCGGCACAACATGTTATAAACATGCTGTGACATGATTTGGCTGCGTTTTTACGACCGGCCGCCTGCCTGACGTCAACTTACCTTAGTCGTATTTTACAACACCTCGGTGAGAAGGATGGTGTTCCATTCTACTAAACCGAATACCACACGGTGGGTCAACTTACCTTAGACGTCTTTTACGACACCTCGGTAAGAAATGAGGGTGGCACTATTCTTCTTAGCCGGATACCACACGGCGGACTTTTTAAAATACAGTATACTTGTGTAATTATTTTGTAATGCCCTTACAACTTAATCTTTAGATCTTGATATGTATAATCACTTCATTCTTCTTGGTAGCAAATAAAGAACAGGTACAATACCTATTTTGTACATTTCATGACAGCAAGTGTTGGATTCTGTACTAAAACGGGCAATATAAGACTTCGTGCTAAGATATCATCTGACGATTGTCCGCTCCCAGTTGACAGTCGTGATCGTGACTTTACATAATAAAACTAGCTCCTGGATTGTTTTATTAAGAAATGCAGGGACAAATAACTATATTTCATCCCTACTTTGGTCAGATAAATCCGTCTCGCCGTGACGATTTGATGTAAGTAGAGATGTCGTAAAAGTCATAGTATCGCTGCAAGCTTATTTTTTTTTCTCGGAAATTGACAATATGCTGTTAGCCGGAGTAGCTTTTACAGCGTCACCAGGAGATATGGGGCGAGCGTAAAAGCATCGCCTGGGGATGAGGTGAGGCGAGAATCGGGAGAGAATCGTAGCATATTGGAAACGCTGCCTTAAGGGTGCCTCGTATGAGGCCGAATATCGGCTTAAACCGACATTTCATGGAAGACTATGATCTTATCTCTATGATTTTAACATAGATACTTGATTAAGTTACTAATATTGAAAGTAGTAAGGTAAGGAAAGGTTAAGAGTATAGGCAACGAAAATCAGCACAATTACTAAACAACTATCAACTATCATATCGTTAATTGTATTTTTAAGTTATGCTCTGTAGAAATCCTCTTCATGACGAATATTCATCACAAATGTTTGTGAAATACGCCTGTCATAGGGTTTATTTCCTGGTAGACTTTCGTTCAGGAAATCAAACGTACGTGAGGTGAAAGGTGAAGGGAATTAGTCATTAGAGACATTGTATTATAAGACAATGATGTAATATCATGCATTTATCTTCAGTGTTACAAATGTAATTCATGAAACTATCACACAAAAGTCCTATTTTAGTAAACATATAAACTCATTTTTGTAATATCGGATTCGTCAGAATAGTTTTGAAGTCAAATGGGATTTTATTATGACTACAGATTGTAGAGCTGTGTGCGTAGTGCGAGTTTTTTTAACCTACTCAATCGCGTTAGCGTAACGCAATTTGTATGGCGAAATTTGTAATATGTATAGCAATCACTAGATGTCGCTATTGCGGTGTCATACAAATTGGCGTTACGCTAACGCGATCGAGTAGGTTGAAAAAACTCGCACTACGCACACTGAATAAGTCGACTTTCATCGACCTAAACATACCTATTTATTTCTTTAATTTATATAAAAAATGTGCATACGGTCTCGGCTATCTACTAACTGCTACCAAAGGATTCTCGGTTACTTTTGTCATATCGCTCGTAGCAACCTGACAGCCTCGAAAAGTTGGTTGTTGTGGGCAAGGTAGAGGGAAAAAGACCTCGCGGGCTATCACCTCCCCGTTGGTGTGACCAAAAATCCACCCTTACTGGACTGTCAATTACAACCGCCCTAAGGGACGCTGAATGCCGGACTAGATGGAAAAAATTAGTAGAAAAAGTTGTAAAGGACTTTTAGGGATGAAGATGTAATGAAGATGACGACCAAAAGCGAATTATAAAAAGTAATTTCCGGCTTTTGTTCTGTAATGAACAACTATTACCAGCAAAAAAAATTCCAATTACTATTAAAGTTTTAAAATATATTTGACACATTAAAATTATAAAATGCTAACATTATCTTATCTTATAATTATCTAAATTATAATAACGTAGTATTTTGTGATGTTTTACATGTCGTCGTCAAGAACATTTTGTGCAAATAATTGGTTACAATGGATGTTTTTATGACAGCAAACACGCCAAAACACATGGACAGCTCGCAGCGGAACATGACTGATATGCAAATAGAGCAGTGATATGCTGTCGAAACAGATACATGTGATTCGATTGAAATTAATAAATTATTCAACACTTGCGCAGAATCGACATACAATAATGCCCCATTATGAAGTGATAACACGATTCTTCGACGAGGATTGTATTCATTATGAAATGATTATATGGGATAAAAAATATGAACAACTTCTTAAGTTTCTGTGTTTATAATTTAATTTTAATTCAGAAACAAATTTATATTCCGATTTATTTTTATTTATAAATGTAACTGATTTTTCCGAAGCTCAACACAACAACTATGCATAATTAAAAAACAAAATTGGTATAAATCATATTGTTCGAGTCGTATGCATAGAGCTATTATACTAGGGAGTCATAGGCAGACTTTACAGACGTAGATTAGGGCTCTAATCACAGATAAAAATGAGAAACAGATAAAGTCTCATTTGTCTTATCTCTATTATAATAGGGCACATTTGAGGCTGGCTTTTTACTCTAGTATAATAACTCGTCGTATTTAAGCTGCTTTGTCTTCTTCCGTCTTACGAATTTTTGATTGCCAATTTATATGACGATGCAATAGCGACATCTAGTGTCCGCTGTTCGAGCGCCATGCAAAATGGCGTCACGCTAACGTGATCGAGTAGATTAAAAACACACTAAGCACACTGGTCACTTGACCAGAAGCAAGTTTATCATTTTTTACCCGCAATAAAGAGTATAACATATTGTGCCGACCCCACTTGGAGTGAGATAAGGGTAAGAGAATGATGATGGGGTGCCAAAGTGGTCGGCCTCCTCGTGGCGCACCCTGGGCAAGCTTAGTCTTGGCGAACGGACCACTGAGGGGTGGCCAATCCAGTTGTCCCTCTGATTAGCAGAGGGCAATCTGGACGGGCCGGTGACTTCGTGGGGGTTGGGGTGAAGTCCCTAATGAGCGACGGGTCCAGTTGGGCTTACTCTAAGTCTGGCTGGACATGGTTACGGCCACCGTCGGCGAAACCCGGAAGCCCAGCAATGGGAACGGGGACCTTCGGGTTGCGAGGAAGAAAACCTCTATAAAAAATTACCCGGTGGGGGCGGAAACGCCCACCAAGGCGTTGTGGCCCCTACTTGGGGCGCGATCTCTCCCTGTCGACCGTGACATAGCAAACACGGTGGGCAGGGAGCGATCGTGGGCAGCGATGGCCTCCTTTAGCTCTGCGGAGGGGGGCGGAGGGAGGCGGCGGAGCGGTTCCACGAACTGTTGTTCTGGATCCAATCTGCTGCTGGTGAGTCCAGGTGTTAGTGACTCGCCCAAGCCCATCGTCTGCCGCCCTAACTGGGGACCTTCGGGTGTTCCGAACGGGGTACATCGGACACCTGGCTTACAGGTCCCCGAGGCGGTCGGTGCATCTGGTGCTCCCGATGCACCGGTTAGCGGAGGGGGGTTTCTCTTTCGAGGGGCCCCTACCTGGAGGTGTTTATTCTCTGGGATCAGAGCTGTCGGCGGGATGGGGGTAAAATGTACAATGATACCCTGTCCTTGCCATTGGCAGCGTGGTGGAGCACACAGGTCGTTTTAGTCGGTGCGAGTCCGACATAACCGCCGCCTGTCCCCGTCGGGCGGCGGTACCCATAAGGGGTTTTTTCCTGTATAATAAAAAAAAAAAAAAAAAAAAGAGAATGATGATGATGCAATAAAGTGTATAACGCCGCTATCTTCAGAAATTAATAAATTTATATCTATATTTTGTAAAATAACGTTCACATATAAAAATCCATACGGTATAAAATACCATTTCAAAACATCAAATAACTGGCTTTAGTTTTGAAAAACTACACGTTCTGGCACTACTATACGTACATGCATACCCTTTTAAATTTGTTGAGTTTACATAAAAACGTAGGTACCGCAGTATTTAGTATTTATGCTTTTAGGCTAGTCAAAATAAAGTGGTAAAACACATATACATCTTATATGGAAATATTTGAATAGTTGCCGTCATTAACTTCATCTCTATAGAGTTGAAATGGGGCTTAAATATTTTATTAAAGCTTTTTGGGTACTAATTAGTAGCTCTTCAGATGTTTTTCTTTTTGTAGACACGTAATTATTACATCATCTGTGTTAATAACAATGATAAGTTGTTTATCAAAATCAGGCAAATAATAATGGCTGGCCCGTTGGCGCAGTGGGTAGTAATCCAAGTTCGATTCCCGCCGAGGACCAACATTTTCTATAAAGGATTTGGAGCAATTGGAGCTAAATTGGAGCAAGTTTCTTTAACGGACTTTCTCGAGTTTATTCGTTCTTCATTTATAAGTTTTTTAATATATAATATTCTTGTGTATTTCCTATAATACTATAAACACAAATACTTCAGTGTAATTAAACTAAAATACTATCTTATTTTGAATATAATTAAGTCGTTAAATAAAAGAATAAAATTTAATGAACTAAATAATTTTATGTTGCCAATTATGTACATAATTAAAAGGAGGTACCTAACTCGAAATTTTATATGACAATTAAAAGTTTATTGTTTTTTGTCGCGTATTTAATATGTCACATCACTTGCCCAAAGGTCGATTGAAAGAAATATCGTTGATTACAAAAACGGTCATAAAGTGAGGTAATAAATTTGTACGTTATTAAAGTACTTGCGAAACTTAATCCAGTCAATTAATAACTTAATTATGAAAACGTAGTATGCAGACGTTACGTTTATCCAGTTTTTTTGGCTTTCTCTTTTTCATTAACTCTACGTCATTTGTTGTTTGAATATAATGTAGAGTAGAAATTAATAAAAATGGTAAAAGTGCAAATGTTTTAATAATGCTATACGTTCTTGAAATTGCACTTGTACTTATTTCTACTTGTTATAATAAATACAAATATTTAGACATTCTATTCCTATTAAAATAATCCATTACTTCATTTACAAACCTCAGGTAAAACTTTACAAATATTTAACATTATAAAAATAATCTTGCCGGATTGTCTTACAACAAACTTTTTCTAGATTTTCAACGGTTTCTTCTAATTTAAGTTAAAAATATTATAACTAGCATCAATATGTTACAAACAAATGAATCGCTGTTTTAAATTTGAATAACCAATTAAGAAGACAATATATTTTAGTTATGTAATTGAAGTTCTTTTTAAACCAAAAAAAAATAATCTTTATATTCAAATAAGCTCTTTTAAGCTCTTTGGAATCGTCAAGGATCAATATGATTAGTGAAGTAACACCTGGTTCGGAATGTTGCTCTTGCCGAAAAGATTTAGCAAGAAACTCGGCGGTCAATCTTTTAAACATTTTTTTATGTATACGGCAGTTTTGTATGAAGCTGACAGGTTTTTCTAATCTTTTGTATCCGAATCCCACTCATTGGAAAAAGACACTCATTGATAAAAGACATTCATTGTTTCGCTTAAACTTGATATCAATTTGGTGTATGATTAGCCGTAGCCAATAGAAGTGATAAACAATTAAAAGATACGCGTACGTAAGTTATTGATGCTAAATAATAGCAAATTTAACATTTTTTTTTATTTATTAATGTCTGTTTTTTATCTAATTCTTCTTAAAAACTCTACAACTTGTCTGTGGTGAAGACGCGGCGCTTCAGCATCCTCTCGTCTTATGAAGGCTCTTGATTGCAGTGGCCATCAAAAGTCTATTACGTATAGTGCTCTTGTTATCCAGTATGTCGCGTAGGCTAACAAAAAATACTATTTTGCGAAATATAACAAATATCACCGTTATAGCTGTAAAGTAATTTGTTTGATAATTCAAACAATCTAAACTGAATTTAGACTAAAGCATACAAAAGCAATTAAATCGCTGTAATCCTCGATAAACAAGTTTTTCACTTCGTTTCTTTAAACAAGTTTTTAATGTTATAAAATCAATGATAGTCATCACAAAGCAGACTCTCGTAATGTTAATGAATTGTTAAGTGCTTACATAAAGGAGGTAAACCCTAACATTCGGCAGTCACCTTATTTATTATTACATTATACAAGATCATTACAGTATGACGCATAGTTGTTAAGTGTTTTCTTGTTGCAAAACATGGTTAACCTTTTCATTTATAGTCGTATTGGGGCTTAAATTAATATCGTGTTCATATGCTATTATTTTTCGCGTATAACAGTGGCTACTAACTCCACTCCTGTTCACATTGCGCGAATCTCTATATGATCAAAAGTGGATCATATCTTTTTCGAATCAAATCGCGAATGGATGTGTTCACCCAAGTCTGTCGAACAGTAAAATTGATTGTGTGTCCACTTAATTTATTAACATAGTAGACATGAGTAAAAAGAACCCACTCCTATTAGATTGAAGGGTCTTCTCGTTTACTCCACGGTGGGGGGTAGGCGGGGTACGGGCCTCAGGCGATAGTGCCTGGGCTGTTTAGGGCCTGTAGGACTCTCCTGTTAGCTATTCCCACTTTTTTTTGATCGAACTACCAAAAATACGCACACGCGTCGTCTATTGAACTTGGGTTCACGCCACATATCTAACTTATGTGATGATAAGTCAATTTTATACCAACAGTCCTTTTTTTTAATGGCCCATTGGTGTCGTAAAAGGCAACTAAGGTAAGTTGACCTGGCGTGTGGTATCCGGCTGAGTAGAATAGACCTACCTCATTTCAGACCGAGGTGTCGTAAAAGATGACTAAGGCAAATTAACGTCGACCGGTCGTAAAATATTTAGAATATTTAAATTATATTCATAATATTTAAACGATGTAACTTCATTTTTGAAACATGTTGTGCCAACTCCACTTAAAGTGGGATAAGGGCAGGAAAATGATAAGAGAAAATCTATATTCACGACAAAACGCAAAGATTTGTGATTTTTGCGGTTAACTTTGTATGTAAAATTATTCAATTTAATAACAAGACGTTCAATATTTCTATGCGTATATATGCAGAAATTAATCATTAAAGTATGACAAATTTAAGACAACCATTTATATTACATTACCGAACATTTATAATATTACTGTTAGATAAAGAGCAATTAAACCGTCGATATATATTTAATGGTTACATGGCGCCATTTGACTGAGAATTATCATTTCAATTGACACACATGTTCCCCGCTCCTATGACGTAAATCGTCCTGTTTTAGGACATTTATACCAATTCAAGTTTAAGTTTCAACGCATTGATATGATATCGTTGTCTTAAAAGGTTTCTCTTTTTACAATTTGTATTAATTATTTATTTTTTTGTCATATAGAAATGTGGATATATTCCTATACAGTCTATATATTGTGCACTTAAATAGAAATAGTGGTAAAAGTAACGGCCTATTACTCTCCCACTGCTGGGTATAGGCCACCTCCCTCCGGTTTTTGAAGAGAACGATTGGAGATTAGACCTACGACCTACGAGTACTACGCTGCTCCGGATTATTAGTTTAGACATATGTATTCCTGGAACTATCTAGAGATATGCAGGTTTCCTTCTTCTTCTTCCCTCTTCCTTGCTCTTTCTTTATATTTTCCTTCACCAAGAAACCTACAATATTTTGCAATTAGACAAATAAGTTTTAACAGAAAAAGTCATTGCAGCTTGCCCGGGTTTGAACCTGTGACCCCTTGAAAGAGTCGCATGTTCTCGCTGCTGGGCTATCACAGCTTTTTTTGAATATAAAAATAGTGGTAAATAATAACATTATAAATATTTAAATTTAATTTGATTTTAAAGAGAGAATTTCTCTTTTCAAACGAAATTCTGTTTATTAAAAATATTTATTTTAGGAAATATTCGTCTTATATATAACTAAGCATAGTAAACCACAGTTTCAAATATTAACACAAAGAAAAATATTAAAGATATAAGCAACGTAAGTTAGTTTTTCTTGACACTAAAGCTTACGCAGACGAAGTCACGAGGAGAAGGTAGGAGTAGGTAGGCGTTATAAATAAACTGCACATTACACGTGATTGGTATTATCTTGTTTACGCATTAACAATATATTCATATTCTCACTTCTACGATATTATCAGTACATAGTTTTAAACACTGTGGCCTCGTTTTATTTACGGTACAATTTTATCTTATTCTTTTAGAATGAATCTATATTTAGAACATTAGGTTATTATAACGTAACTGAGAGATTCTGTTAATATCCCCTTTGGTATAAAAGCGTCGAGCGTCGAACCTATCAACAGAAAATATTGTATGTTTTGTTAGGCAATATTGGACATAAATGCTCTGATTGTCCGGACAAGCACTTGTGATTCTACACTTATTATAAAACAAAGTCGCTAAAAGTTGTCTGTCTGTATGAGATCGATTTTCCTAAATTTAAACGGATTTTCGTACGATTTTTACTAAAACATGCAATTCTTCCTGAAGATTTAGCTTAGTAGAACATTACCGATTTGTGTAAAAAAAAAAGCAAAAATACATACGATTAGATTTCATCGCCTTTATCTTCCTGCCCTTATCCCTCTATAAGTGGGGTTGGCGCAGCATTGGAAACATGTTTTCACATGATTTGGCTACGTATTTTATGACCGGCCCCCTGCCTGACATCAACTTACCATAGTCGCCCTTTACGACACCTCGGTAAGAAAGAGGGTGGTCTATTCTACTTAACTAGACACCACACGGCGGGTCGACTTACCTTAGTCGTCTTTTACGACACCTCGGTAAGAAATGAGGGTGGTACTATCCTATTCCGTCGGATACCACACGGTGTGATTAAATTTGATCACCTTATTTCGGTTTTACCCGCGACACGTTCACGTAGACCGTTGAGTCTTAGAATAAACGGAACCTTCTATCACTCACCAACCTTGCAAATATCTCCATCATAAAAAACAGATGTGAAAACGTAACAGACAGACAGACAGACTTTCGCATTTATAATATTAGTAAGGATACAATTCTATATACTGTATGTATTTATGGTCATAGTTTTTTAATAGTAAATGATGATGATAAACAAATGATGGACAAAGATAATGTTATGCTCATTTTCAAATGTGAGCTTGTTAAATATTATTTATCTGATCAAGTCTAAGCGGCAACATTATTTTATCTAATGCCTTACTAGATCACTCATAACATTTGAGAGGTTAGATGGCAATCTCTAAGTATAAAAACTCGGCAGCATTTGAATCGGGGTTATAAGTAAGCTCTTTATGAGTCAATATAGCGGGAAATCAGTGATTCGAAGACATGTAAAGTCTATTTGAATGAGATACGGCTTATGAGTTTTTGTGGAAGCCAATTAAAACTATCTGTGGGAAGCGGCATTTGAGTATTTTAAATTTCGATATTAATCGTCAAATTTGAGTGAAGATGAACGCAATTATGTATATTTTCACAGCCCATGTTTTTTAAATATTTTTTAAAATATTTTCTTGTAATTTTTAGTAACTGATATTTTTACTGACTAATATCAGAAAACAGGAGTCTCGTGTCAAATCAAGCACAAAAGAAGTGATGCACTTTTCACTTGATATTTTTAAATGTGTGTGCGTAGTATTATGTAAAATCCATTCTATTTTAATCGAAAGGTCTGTCTGTAAATCTGTTTGTGTCTTACACGGCTGATTCGCTAGAGTAATATAAATATAACACACGCCTGTACCGTCTCTCCCTTCTTAAGACTCAAGTCCCAGAATCATGGAAACTCGCCAACGTTCAGCCAGTGCCTAAGAAAGGCAGCCGTGCCGAGCCCTCAAACTATAGACCGATTGCAATCACCTCCATGCTCTGCAAGACTATGGAGCGTATAGTGAATAGGAAACTTTTGACACACCTCGAAAGTAACGATCTTCTTTCAGATCAGCAATACGGTTTTAGACGAAATAGGTCTACTGGCGACCTTCTCGTGTATGTCACCCATCTCTTAGGCGAGGCCATTGAGAATCATGGTGAGGCTATTGCAGTCTCACTGGATATTTCAAAGGCTTTCGACAGGGTTTGGCATGACTGTCTTCTTGGCAAGCTGCCCGCTTATGGAATACCTTCCAACTTTTGCATTTGGATAGCGGATTTCCTGAGGGAACGATCGATACGATGGTTGTTGACGGTTGCTCGTCAGATCTAATGGTTATTAATTCCGGGGTACCTCAGGGATCGGTTCTCTCTGCAACACTATTTCTGCTGTACATCAATGATTTACTTAAGCCTGGCATTTTAGGTTATGCTGATGACAGCACTGTTGTAGAGAGATACACATCCAATCCTAAAGCGAGTAGTGCTGAAATCAACCAGCAGAGGGAGGTCATGGTTGGACGATTAAATTTAACTTTAAAGTCAGTGTCTGATTGGGGCCATGCCAATCTTGTTGAATTTAATCCCAGTAAAACACAGGCGTGTTTATTCACTGCTAAACGGAGTGCATTCCATCTGACTCCTACTTTCCGAAATATATCCTTGCAATTAACGGACTGTTTAGAGCTTCTTGGCATGCAGCTTACTCCTACTCTGAATTTCGGGCGATCCATTGAGAAAAAAGCAAAAACTGCCGCAAAAAAACTCGGTATCCTAAACAAGGTGAAACAGTACTTCACACCAGAACAAATCTTGACTTTATACAAAGCACAAGTCCGTTCTTGTATGGAGTACTGCAGTCATCTGTGGGATGGATCCGCAAAGTACCAACTAGAGGCACTCGACTCTGTGGATCGACGCGCCAGACGAATTATAGGCGATAGTAGGCTGACCCGAAGAAGGCTCACTTCCCTAGAGCATAGACGTTCGGTCGCATCGCTTTCTGTTTTTTACAGGATATATTTCGGAGAGTGTGCCACAGATCTATTTGATCTGATCCCTTCCTCACCATTTTACGACCGGACGACCAGACGCCGCGATGGGTTGCACCGCTATGCAATAAACATTCCAAAAATTCGCACAAGTCGGTTCAGCTCATCTTTCCTCACGCGTACAGCCAAGGTGTGGAATTCCTTTCCTGCATCGATCTTCCCCGATTCCTGCGATTTGAATACCTTCAAAAAAAGAGTGAATAGACACTTCATTGGCAAGCGCGGTCCACCTTCGGCTGCATCTTTCCGTCAGGCGAGATCGTAGCCAGGCGCTAGCCTTAAAAAGTAAAAAAAAAAAATTGATATGATTGAAGCTATGGCATGAGAAAATTACGGTTGTCTAGCCCCAAAGTCATAATACATACTTCTGTTATAGGTGATAGACAAATGGTATACATATAAAATAATGAATAAATACTTAAATACATATAAGCCAACATTGAACAATTTGTTTTTAGAAAATGTTTGTTCTCTTCGGGAATCGAACCTGTAACCTGCGGAGCTGAAGAATCACTGCCTCCTGCGCAAATGGGCCTGTCTATATAGGATAAAAAAATCATTTTTTATGGAAAAAGGTATATATTACGTAATCAAGAGTATTTTTGCACATAATTCGACACGAACGAAATCGCGGATTCTACTAGCACCTTTATAAATTTGTAAAATGAGGTCGAACATTACGCTCAAGTGCACAGTCACTTATGATGGTTGGCTTAGTTATGAGTGTCAACGAGTGCTTTTTTATATCCGAATAAAGAGAACTGGTTTAGTATGTGTGAAATAGTGCTAAAAATGCTTCATCGTTTAGTTCCGTTCACTGCATCTTTCTTATATTGTAATCTGGAAGTTAAGATTTACATTTCAAGATCATTTGTAAACTCAAAAATGAACACACATTTTCGCTTGCGATGACGAGATCTCCAATTTATGAAATCAGTTGATTTACTACATTACTCTAAAAGACGTGAGAAGTAGTTACAGACATACATTAGCTCTGATTTAATTTTTATAAAAATTAAAAAAACCTTTAATATCAATTCATAATTAATTTATTAATTTCCAATAATTAAATAATTTCCGCAGTTTTATCCAATTAATCAATTCATATATCAATTAATTCCACTGAACCAAAAGTTTTCTGTTGTAATATACGGCAATACTAGCCTGTTATTATCCGTTATTTCACAATCAAAGCGTGTTCGGTTCCCTTCGGGTTGTTATTATACAGTCTGGTTTTTTTCATGCTATTTGTTGTGTATTATAACTTCCAGGCTGCCAACCAACGATCTTTTTGGCAACGTATAATGGACGAACGTTACGGCTGGACCATCACCTCACCGAACTAGAGGTAGAGTTAAGTCGGATAAACTGGAGTATTGTTGGGTTATCTGAAGTCCGAAGAGAGGGTGAGGATACGATAACCCTAAATTCCGGTCACTTACTCTACTTCCGTGAAGGCGATAAGGTCTCCCACGGTGGTGTCGGTTTTCTAGTTCACAAGACTCTCATTAACAACGTTGTAGAAGTCAGTAGTGTGTCGACCCGGGTAGCGTACCTTGTACTTAAACTCACCGACAGGTACTCCCTGAAAGTGATACAGGTATATGCGCCGACCTCTGCACACTCTGACGACGAGGTCGAAGCCATGTATGAGGATATATCTCAAGCTCTGCATGGCACTACGTCGGCCTTCTACAACGTTGTTATGGGAGACTTCAACGCTAAAGTGGGAGTACAAAGACGCGGAGAATCGAAAATCGGATCGCATGGACTAGGGCACAGGAATCAAAGGGGGCAAATGCTAGTCGATTTCCTCGAAATGCAAGGGCTCTTCTTAATGAACTCTTTCTTCAAGAAGAAGCCTCAGAGACGTTGGACTTGGCAAAGCCCCGATACTTTGACAAAGAACGAGATAGACTTCATCATGACGGATAAGAAGCACATATTTAGAGATGTCTCTGTGGTCAACAGGTTTAATACAGGTAGTGATCACCGACTTGTACGAGGCACTTTGAATATGTGTTTTAAGGCCGAAAGGTCCCGTATGATGAAGCCTACTCTCCGACCTACGCTGGCCCAAATACATTATACGTCCGAGCAGTTTCAATTGGAACTCCAACTCCAACTCGATGTGAACGAGATAACCGACAACGTGGTGAAGACGGTATGTACACTGGGTCGAAAGCACTTCCCGCCGACGAGTCGAAGCAAGCAGTCCAAACTTTCTCCCGAAACCCTGGATCTGATGAGACAGAGACGTGAAATGCCGTCCGCTCAAGTCGCTTCGCCAGAACAGAGAGCCCTTTCTAAGAGGATACGAAAACTTGTACGCAGAGACCTCCGCTGCTCAAATACAAAGGCTATCGTAGCCCTTATTGAGCAGAATAGGGGGTCAAAAGTTTTTCAGAAACCCTTAGGAAGAAGTCATCTCGCGAAACTTAAAACAGAGGAAGGCAGGACAGTTGTCTGTCGCTCTGAGATCCAGAACGAGGTTGAGAAATATTACGGATTGCTTTACTCGTCGAGTGCACATAAGCCTACGACTCGGGATACCAAGGATCCACGAGCACCACTGTCGCGCCATTATACAGAAGACATCCCGGACATTGAGAGTAGCGAGATTAGTATGGCTCTCGAGCAACTTAAAAATGGAAGAGCCCCCGGTGATGATGGGATTACGGCTGAGCTGCTAAAAGCTTCTGGACGTCCTGTCCTTCAAGCCTTGGCAGAGCTCTTTAATACCGTTATCCATACAGGCACTACACCGGAAGCGTGGTCTAGGAGCGTGGTTGTCTTGTTTTTCAAAAGAGGTGATAAAACTCGTCTGAAAAACTACAGACCAATCTCGCTCCTGAGCCACGTGTACAAGTTGTTCTCGAGAGTCATAACGAATCGTCTTGCCGCCAGACTTGACGAATTCCAGCCACCGGAGCAGGCTGGGTTTTGAAAAGGCTATAGCACCGTAGACCACATCCATACTGTTCGGCAGATTATACAGAAGACCCAAGAGTATAACCAGCCGCTGTGTATGGCATTTGTGGACTACGAGAAAGCCTTCGACACCATCGAGACCTGGGCTGTTCTGGAGTCTTTGCAGCGATGTCATATCGACTGGCGATATATCGAGGTGTTGAGATGTATATACAACACGGCAACAATGACCGTTCAAATCCAGGACCAGCGAACAAAACCTATTCACCTTCAGCGCGGGGTGAGACAGGGGGATGTAATATCTCCGAAACTGTTCACAAACGCGCTGGAGGACGTCTTCAAAACCCTGGACTGGACTGAACGAGGTGTCAATATTAACGGAGAATACATCTCACACCTTCGTTTCGCGGATGACATCGTCATCTTCGCAGAGACGCTGGAGGATTTGCGCGAAATGTTGAATGGCTTGAGTGATGCCTCCCAGCTAGTTGGTCTTGGCATAAACTTGGACAAGACCAAGGTCATGTTCAATGATCTAGTCGTGCCAAGACCAGTGACAGTTAACGGAATCCTCCTCGAGGTTGTGCAGGATTACGTGTACCTAGGCCAGACCATCCAACTTGGCCGGCATAACTTCGAGAGAGAGGCTGAAAGGAGAATTCACTTGGGCTGGGCAGCATTTGGCAAACTTCGTCGAGTCCTCACGTCCGAGATTCCGCAATGCCTGAAGACCAAAGTCTTCGACCAATGCGTCTTGCCTGTGTTAACGTATGGCGCCGAGACATGGACACTGACGGCGGGGCTAGTCCACAAGTTTAAAGTCACTCAGCGTGCTATGGAGCGAGCTATGCTCGGAGTATCTCTCAAAGATAAAATCAGAAATGAGATTATCCGCGAGAGAACCAGAGTAACCGACGTAGCTAGCAGAATAAGTAAGCTGAAGTGGCAGTGGGCCGGTCACGTCTGTCGCAGGACTGATGGCCGTTGGAGCAAAAGAGTCCTGGAGTGGAGACCGCGTCTTGGCAAACGCAGCGTAGGGCGTCCACCGTCTCGCTGGAGCGACGACATCAGGAAGGTTGTCGGGGCCAGGTGGATGCGCATTGCGGAGAACCGGGATGTCTGGCGCAGACATGGGGAGGCCTATGTCCAGCAGTGGACTGCGATAGGCATCAGCCTATATCCATCCATCAGGATGGATATAACTTCCATTATTTGCAAGCTATGTTGTGTATAAATTAAGTAAAATAAAATAGATCTAAGTTATTCAAATACAAATGTTTAATTGTACTTTATTACTTTTGACTTTTTTGATTTTAATATGTAGAACAATTTATACAATCTAAGTATGATCATGTGATTATATTCTTTTTTATGCTATTTGTTTATTACAGTCGCTTACTAGTCAGGAATTATTCGACTTGTTTCATCGTTGGTCATTTTTATAAGTTTGGAGTTTCCTTTTAGTACTTTTTTATCTTGATCTCACACTGCAGGAAAAGATGTTTTTCGCAACAGAAAAAAAAAAATTGCTTTAATTAAAATTAAGGTTATAAACATTCTACGACTGACTTTTCGTATTGATATCCATTTGGATATACGTTGTACGGAAACTTTTATAGCTGTCCTTTTACATAAGAATTTATCGTGAACAGAATTATAGGCAACAAATGCCAAGATTCGAAGTATTTTAAAGATACCGCCTCGGCCCTCCCAAGTTGTATCATGATATTGATCGAAAATCAATTTTGTTCTTCGACGAGATTGAATACTTAATGTTATTAAAATTTATTTTCTTTTTAAATCCTCGAGGTGGATCTTTATCTTTCATAATCTCTTGTGTTACAAATTGCTTTACCTCCATTCAAAAGTCAAGTATTGTGTGAAGAAATATGAATTTATTAAATTTAAAAATGTTTACTTTAAATACGATATCGTGTATTTTCAATAACATTGTATTCATTTTAATTAATGATACCTTTTTATCACCTTACAATGGTGACAGTTTTTTTTATTGGAGCCGTAAACTAAAATTGTAGAATTAGAAATTCTATCCATACATCCATTCTAATTTCATACATTAAAAGAGTAAATACGAAGGCGGGACTGAAAACTTTTCTTTTTTTAGAGCAACTTTTATTTTATAACTAACATTTTATGTTGTACTTTGACTTTTATTGAATGCCTAATAGATTAAATTACATATGTTTTGTTAGGACAAAAGCGTTTGACGCTATTGGAATAATATATTTATCTTTCGGGATTTAGCGCGTCTATCTAAATAGAGAGCATGGTAGAGACATGATGGCGTTCGTCAGACGAGATACTAGCCGTTCGTTAACTTTTCTCATCAAGTCACTTAAGTGAAGTCAAACTCAGGATTACGATTCATATAAGAAACTTGAAATTCAAATTCAAAATATTCTTTAATAAAAAAAAAATATTTTAACAAGTTCTTCTGAATCGTCAACTCTACTGCTTGTTCTTAAAGCTGTTCCTACCGAGAAGAGCCAGCAAGAAACTCGGCGGTTGTTCTTTTAAAAATATTCTTATTACTAGATACATTTAGTTATGACTGTCTTGGACAGGGTCGAAAATAGCTACGTCTACGCATTCTTATCACCTAAGTAATCCTCAATAGTATAATATTCTCACTATATTAATAGTGGTTTTAAACTGTTGTAATGGCAAAGCTAAAATTGATTGCGGAATTTTATTACAGAATCTTATACCTGAACTCACAAACGTCTTACGTACTTTTGGAGTACGTACGGAGCCGCAAGTTTATGTCGGTTCCTACTTTGTCTATTATATACATCGGCAATCTTTGTATAATTGTGTATATTCTTGCGCACAAAAATTAAATTGCTAAAAATGCTAGAATTGTGTTGTGAACGTAGCCACAACAATTTTGTATATCTGTTCAATCAATCAATACAAAATTATTATCAACTACCTTGTAACGGACGACATACTCGCTACACTGACGAATAAACCTGAGACGAAGAGTCATTTACCCAACATCTTTACAAGAACTACGAAGAAACAATTGTGTGTATATTCATTTGCTCAACAACTTTTTATTATCGTATAAAATTTCGGTCACTTAAAATGATCGTAAGGCGACGTATGTAGTCGACGGTCAGCTTTTAGTTTTTTTTGAAAGTGGCCGCGGTCTCGTTTAACGAGTGAGCCCAATTCGCTCATATCCTCTCAGACATATCGCCGTATGCAAATTTAATGACACGTTGTTTATTTACACTCACACGGACAGCTTCTCCGGAACGCAGGAACTGGTTTATTTATTGCTATCGTTACGCTGATTTATTAAGATTTCGCCGATCGAACCATCTATTCCTAATAGCAGACTCCTTAATTATGTCCGCTACACGAAATATAAAAAATTAACAGTTTTATTACACCGTTTATCTTTATTTGGTAGCCGGTGGAATAAACTTTTACGACTTTATTTATTTCTATATTCTGTGTATTATAATATAGATAGGTACCGTTGTAAAAAATTAGTATATATACTTATTATAAAAAAAATCTCTAAAAGTTGTCTGTCTGTATGTGATATGTACGTTTTCTCAAAATCTACTGAATGGTTTTTTGTACGGGTTTTACTAAAAGATAGTAGAAATCTTGAGAAAGGTTTAGATAAATGTAAAAGTAACGGTAAGTCCGCGGGATCTGGATTTACGAGGGAAAAACTTTGTGGCACACTGATTCCCAAGCCGGCTAAGCCGTGGGCACAGCTCGTACTCCATATATGTAATATTTAGTTATGAAAAAATTACAATATTTCATAAAATAACGTAGCAATTATTATAGGTAAATTATTACTAAGTATACCTACCTGTTATTACATACTACCAATACGAGCGTGATATATAAGATATCTGATACGTTTATATTATCGTAGGTAATAAATAATATGTATACAAACGATTAATTTGTCAGAATTAATTATTAATTCTGATAAGAAAAGCATCTTTTTTAAGTTTTTCAGTTATCCCTTCATTATATATTGCATAATTTGTAAACAATAAACAATGTCAAGGCGGCGAGTTATCTCCATTATCCCGTAGGACCCAGTAGCGAGGTTAACGACCTCCCAAAGTCACGTTTTATGACAAATCCCTGAGCAATAAAGCATAAAAACTCTCATCTATCATAAAATAGCTTGTAACAAATGATACTTACGTCCCATAACTTAAGGGTTAGATGGCTTACTGTCAAAATAGAAAAAGACAGAGAAAAAGTCCGTTTATTGAGCCTTTTTCATTACAGCCGCCCAATCCCCACACCCTTTGTGTCGTATACAATACGATCAAATTTATTCTGATAAATGTGTAAACGAGTATTTATTTGTATCATTTCAAAGAGCTATTGATATTACACTGATTACCTTTTCTTTGTTACAGGTATGTGTTTGGTTGTATAATAATACGTTTATAGTAAGTGATATTTTAATAAATGTACAAGTACCGACATATATTTTGTTTAAGAATAAGTGTCCCATATATTTATTTATTTATTTATTTATATGTATATGTAATCAGCTGTGATAGCCGAGCAGCGAGACTCTTTCGAAGGATTACGGGTTCAAACCCCCGGGAAGGCACCAATGAGTTTTACTGTTACAACTTATCTGTCTAATAGATACTTGCTTTTCGGTGAAAGAAAACATCGAGAGGAAACCTGCATATCACTAGAGAATTCTAGGTATATGTGTAACCTACCAATTCGCATTGGAGCAGCGTGGTAGGTCTTAGCTGCAATCCTTCTCTTCTCCAAAAACGGAGAGACAAGGCCTATGTCCAGCAATGGGATAGTAACAGGCCGTTACTTTGCTTTTTTGTACTTTATGTAGGTAAATATTTTTATTTAAGCCCCCTTTACAACGGTCAGATATTATTCTTTTTATTATATTATTGGTATCTGGGTCGACTCTACCAAACGGTTACGTCGTCTTAACTAGTGTTAGTCCTCACTTACAAAATAACTCTGCAAAACGTTTAGTGAACTTACCTTTTAATTTCTAGTTTTAATTTTTAGTAGGTTGTCTTCCAGCGCGTTCTGTAGATCTTAAATAAGGTGTATTTTATTTCCCGATGTACTTGCGTAAAAGCCACAAGTTATTTACCTTGCTATTTACAAAAATATTAATTTATACGATATACTTCTTCTAACTTCTTAGATATGACATTCTTAGAGTACTAGCAGAAGAATGAAGTTCTCTACAATATACCTAATACGCAAAGATCCTAAGGATAATTTCAGGTCTTGTCGAACATGACATTGCTTACGCCCCCTTAAAATGATTTTTCTATTGCTATAATTTGTATAAACACTTTGCTTCAGATGTCGGGCGTGGACTTCATTTACAACTTATCAGTTACGGTTTTCAAAGTTATGAAGATATTCTCTCCCCTTCGCTACAAGTAGGGTTGTCTACGGCATCGAACCTTAGAGCTATGTATATAACAAATGTAGGCTCAATAGGTTTCAAACTTTTGAAAATCGAAACTTTCCGGTAGGTAGTTCTTTTCCATTTAAAACTATTAAATGACTTTTTTGGTCACCAATACTGAACCACTGATATTAATACATAAAATGCTACCACGCAGTATCTTTAAAGATTGTAAGAGTTGCTTAACGTTTTATTTCGCTTAATTCAAAGGTTGTGCCCTAGATGTAAATGTGTACCTTTGGAAGGCATATATTGTAGCTTCTTGATTAAATTAATTAGCCCCTTCAAAACCCCGAATAGCAAAACTATTGTCCGTTGGAAAAATGTAAGCAGTTGACTTTTGTCCGAACGCCTAAAGATTTATAGAAACTTTTTTTGGCGATGCTTCTGCACTCGCCCGTCTCACCCGATGACGCTGTAAAAGACGTAAGGGCGAACAGCATATAGTCAATTCGAAAAAAAAAGAAACTGTTTGTCATCTCTGTTATACACTAATCGCACTGAAAAATTGTATTGTTGTATATTTGTGCGATTCGGCATCCCTAGCTTTGTCGTATACGCTTCGCTCGTTTATCTTCGTACGGTCAAGATTAATATATCAGCACAAACACAGTTGACGTGCGAAAAGGGACCTCAGTAGAACTAGAATAAGCCCCAATTTGCATAATTGTCTGATACCATTGCATGTTCTATTTTAGTTCTGGGCTGTACCTATTCGCTCATCTTGCCGACAAAGTACGCATTCGGGCGGACAATCGAATCAGTCGCGACAATTTCTTTAACAACTGACCCTTTGTCCTTTCGCTTTGTGGTTCAGCGCGTGACAACGCGTGGCATTCCGTGACACTATCTTTTGTGGCTTCAGTCACAAGGACAAGCTTTGTACCGTAATCATTTTTCTTTACTGTAACCGCTTGTTGTTCGCTTATCTTAGGATAAAAAGAGTCGTAATAATGTTATTTTACAACTACAGCGATAATTTTTTAAGCGACAGCTAACGGTTAAGTCACGTTAATACACGTAATAAATATACGAATAAATTGCATTCCTATTTGATTACATAAATAAAAGTATCAGTGGACGAAGTTTCTTGTTTATATGATACTACACTGCGAGCGGCTTCGCCTACATTGAAGTCAGTGTGTATTACCGAATTCAAAATTTTAACATAAAAATAGTTATTTTGAGTTAACCATAAGAGATAGACACATGCTGTCGTGGCTTCTTTTGTAGTATTTTTGTAGCTCTACAATTCTCTCGTACATTATTTTAGTGTATCTATGTTGGTTTATCTGACACAACCGGCTAAAGCTCACACACAGCAGGCGAGTTTTTTACAACTGCTGCGATCTTCAACATAATTTTCATAAAATCGTAATTTACTATTACGTGAAACAAGCCTGAAGAATTACACTACCTTTTAGTAAAAACCGTACAAAAATCCGTTTAGATCGATCACATAGAGACAAACAGCTTTACAGGACTTTGTTTTATAATATGTATAGAATTATGTCCTGGATATTTAATGTTATGAAACACTTGTATAGCTCGTGGATCGATTATATAGTTATACAATGTCTTAACTGCTCAAACTTCATTATAACTTATGAGGATTCCTAGGAAAAAGAGGAAAAAAATCGGAGAATAATACCTGTTGCTGAAACATCTAGAACATGCGTTGAATCGATAGCCTTGACAGAACTTACTCAAAGTAGGTTGTATACAGCTGCTTTAAGAACTAAATGTAAGAAATGATTTTTGAAATGAGTTGACGTAACAGTATAATATTGCGGGATATGTTCAAGTTTGCCATCACATCGGCTAAAGACGCTCTATAAGCTAAATTTTTATTATCTGTAATAAAAATTATGTCGCAATTTGTTATTTATCGTTTTCTTTGCTATTCATAACAAAAAGTCGTCCGTTATCTGATTTATGCCATCTATAAATGTACAACGATACTTGACTGCATTAGTGCATAGCACCATATGGCAGTACATGTGTTTGTATAAGGTATTGGGTCACAAGCATTAGCCTATCGACTTCGGGAGCTCGGTCCGATCCCTACAGTGGCAGCAAGCTGATCTATAATCGAATTAGGTCGGGTTACATATAATTGTAAACCTTTTATCTCTGCTATAAAAAGCAGGTAGTTGCATTCCAGGAATGTAAGGCCGCTCGAGGACGTCCCGACATATTTTGGATTTGTATTTAATGGTCTCATTCAGGAACATTAGTCTTTTTTAGTTTTTGTGCAAATATTTGCTTTAAGTGACCGCCGAGCACTTTTGGATGCCATATGTTTTATTTTGTGACTAAATATAGCGCAGGTCGGCGTTGAGGCAAAGTGTGGAATCTACAGCAATAATGGAACGCAGTTAAATATTTCGGGCTTTCTTTATTTGATACTCCTGTTTGATCTCTATATAATTTTATTTTTATTTTTATGTCTATTTTAGACTGTTTGGGCTGATTTAATTTACGCGTTTGGTTTTTTTTAGATATAGAATCGAAGTTATTTTTAAATAATTTTTACAAAAATATTAACATTTTGGAAACTCTATTAGTATAAAACATTTAGGAAATTAATAAAAATAATGTGAAGCTAAAGATTATTCTTTAGCTTCACATTAATTTTTCAAAATGATTTTTATTTCTTTACTAGAAATTTACAAAATGCTCAATTTATTAAAAAATTATAAAGGTTTAAAAAAGACCTAACAGATGCTCTAGTAATTGAGTATTATAGTCTGTCCAATGTTGATGTAAGTAAAATTTTTATCGACATCGAAGGGATCTACGACTTTGTTCGATGACGGCCTGAATGATGTTGAGACCACTGCAAATTCTGCAACTTGTGTTTAAGGACTATAGGGAGAATGTGTGCATAAAAATTTCCTCCCAAAATATTGCTTTATTCAAATATTATTTATATAAACAGTCGTCGTTGTCGTACAACCGCAAGCTTAGGTATTGTTCAATGCATCAACAACCTTGCGGTTCATTGTCATTCATGAATATTTCTAAAATAGTCAACGATGAATGCCAGTAGTCACACGTTACCACATGCGCTTATTTTAACCTCCCATTCATAGTTCTGAGTAACTTTGCTCATTAACAATTTTTTACATGGCATCACTTCGGGACGCCGCAAGTGTAAAAAATGGCCATTCGAGCGCCGCCCCAAACCAATACTATTATTGATCTTTTACGTGTTTCTAAAGAAGAGGCGAGGCCATCAACATAAATTTAGAAGCCCACCCGTATTTCTGAAAAGTAATTTAAAGACTAACGGCGTTATTCTGAAATGCTTATTATATTTATTAAATACTGGCCCATATACGCAGAAAATAGAATTATATTTGATTAACTGGTACTAGATAGGTTTTATAAGTATACTTATTTGACCTAAACTAACAAAATCAAATACCTTTATTTCAGTAACGAAACACTAATATTATATAACAACGCTAATATTATATAATATATGTTCTAAAATCGCGCATATAATGCAGAACGCTAACATAATTATTCTTTAAAAACGCACATATTATGCACATCGCTAACATAATTATTCTTTAAAAACGCACATATTATGCACATCGCTAATATAATTTTTCTCTAACAACGCACATATAATACACAACGCTTATATAAATATTCTCTAACAACGCAAATATAATGCACAACACTAATTAGTCTCAACATAATTCATCAGGAAAAAGTTGTTATGAGACTTAACGTTGTTATTTGTCACACTTATCGATCTAAAACGTGTTTATAACAAGACAGTCATTGAATCAGAAGTTAATAATGATCGTAGCATACTCGTGTATTGCAATTAACAATAAATTCCCTTGTTAAAGAAGAAAAATTATATAAAAACAACTACAAAAACTGTAGAAACACATGTAATATGATTTTGTATAAGCTTATATTTTGTAATTATATGATATATAACGTTAACTCATCAGTAAGGCTTCAATGTATGTATTTTAGAAAACAATCTATTATTATCTTGCTTTATGGCCTGTACAGCCCAAATTAGGCGCAAATCACTCTGCTAGATTGTATAATCTATGATGTTAATACATTTTAAAGTATTATATGTACAGTCGAAATTTAAATTACCAGAAATGTTTCTTTCACATTGCTTTCTAAACTTAACTTCAAAGGCGATTGTATTCAAATTTTTGATCTAAGTAGCCTAACTTTGAAATTTCAATCTGTTATCCGCGAAATCCATTTACAGTAAAAGTTTATTTTTCAATCAAAAGCGAATCTCGTTTGAAGAGCTGTAGTTAATCTGACCAGTTAATAAACTTTCGAGAGACGGGCAAAGTTTAAAAACTTAATTTGTCTGAGTTTGATTTATAATTTTATATCGATCAAGTTACTTTTACAAAGATTTTATTTAACTTGCCGTGTATGTATGAGAAGGTGGAATCTTGGCAGTTAAATTTGACCCACTTTCCGGTGTCCAATTTAGCTGAAATTTTACGTACTAGTCCAGTTTCAATGACATCATCATCATTCTCTTACCCTTATACCACTCTAAGTGTGGTCGGCACAATATGTCTTCTTCTTCCATTCTCCTATATTATTCGTCAACTCTGGTGCCACTCCTTTAACATGCATATCATTTATCATATCATCATATCATCCTTCTTCAATATGTCTTTCGATGACAATGCATGTTTATGATAATCATAAACTGATCCTGCTGCCAGGATTCGCTCCAGACGAAGAAACACTCAAACCGAATGATTATCAGTAGGGACAAGAAATTATGTTAAAAGCTTTTATTATGTTTAACTTATTAAATTATATCGTGCATTTTGCGTGCGTGTGTTTATATTTGTAAAACATAATTAGGTATGCTCGACTACTTTTAACCCTTATTCATTTGACCGATAAAATTACAGAACAATCTAATCAATGTAACCTTGATGCCAACCAAATAGACTTCATGCACGTTTGAATGGTGGAGAAAAATCAACAAAAAAAGCATTGACTTTTATTTAGTTTGATCTACTGATTCCTGAGAAATTACATTTTGCTTTACGTACAAATGCTGAATAATATATTTAAATATGGCGCTAAATAAGCCTCCTATCCCTTTACTGAGAAGGATTAGGGTTTAGACTTACTCATAATGCATTGTTCAAATGGGGATTGGCAGGTTACACATGTCCTAGAGATGACATCATATACAAATAATATCCTCATTACTAGCTTCTGCCGGCGCCATCGCAGAGAGTACTGAGATAAAAGTATTTTACTCTTCTGGATTCACTACTTTGTTCGCTTCCATAACATTAATATAGAATCAAACTTTATTTTAGAATTTCGTGTTTTAAGTATAAGGATGAGTCAATAGGATGGGTATCAATAGGATACAGTACAATGTATACAGTACTATACATTGTACTGTATCACCATCGAAATGTACTCGAATAGACTTTGAATGATCAGTTTATAACACGTTACGATATAGTCAGTTGGATTTATTTTCTTAGTAATTCTTTACTTGCTTTATTAAAGATGAAAATAAACTAAAATTTTTAGGCCCTATCTGTTTATTTATTAGTGAAATGTGATTTCCTATTAAACTAATTCATAGCACTTACGTAAGTAACATATCAATGTTTAACGGATTTTAATGGAGCATCACTAAACCTTGTAAATGGTTAACCTGTGTCCTATAATGGGTGTATTAACCTCTGTTAAGTAATTAGGCGGGCCAGTTAGCAATCGATAACAGCTGAGTCTCGACAATTCCCGGCATACGTATTGATTTCTATGCTACAACTTGAATTCCCAGTTTTTAATGAATATGTATTGAATTATAGCATAATTTAATCTTATAGTTATACATAATTTCATACACTTTTAGTTCCAAGAGACTGATTTAAGGTATATTTAACCAACTGTATATTTAACCAATTGCACTGTCTCTTTAACAGGATTTGACATGTTTGACAATTTATTTGATTTGTTTGTTGTGGGAAAGAATACTATTCTTCTATTGTTGTACGAAATTATTTATAACACGATTCCGGTTAGTTCAAGAGTATTTTTTCTAAGTATTTGGGTCTGCTCTGGTTCTAATGTAGTGATATTTTCCTTACGAAAAGTGTATGATAAATTGCAAGTATCAATTAAGCCCATGACTTTTAAATAGAAAAACTCATTGGTGCCTGCCTGAGACTTGAACCAATGACACTCCACGAGAGAGGAACACAAGGTTTCAAGCTTCAGCTATGACATCTGTAAACTGGATGAAAATTCCTCTATATAATATGGTTACTTAGTTAACTTTATATAAGGTTACTTGTATATAAAGCGCGATGTTTCAGCAAAGTCTCCCTATCTATGTATTTCCCATATAACTTGGATTGTTGTAGTAAAGTTAAGATTTTTGTACTATTATTTCATATATATTCTGCATCTGTTCATGGACAATATTAAGGTGTATTTACACAAGCGTTGTATTATCAATACATATAATCAGGTCGTGTATAATTAAAAAAAATATAGTTAAAATTTTTATAGATTTTTCGCTGTCACAGATTTAGAACTAGAATAAGCATTTGTTGAATAATTTGTATTACCTATATTTATTTCTTATTGATAAACTTAATTTAACCACAGACTTAACCATAAACAAAAGAGTATATATTTGTGTATCAAATACATAATAGTGTTGGTAATAATTTTTTTTGTTGATTCAATATATATATTTTTTAATTTTTTAGTTCTGCATTCCATATCTGTGTGTATATCTATATAATTTGTGTATATATATATATATATATATATATATATATATATATATATATATACACAAATTATATACATATATATATATATATATATATATATATATATATATATATATATATATATATATATTTATATATATATCTATATAATCTATGTATATAATCTGTGTATAAAATATAACTGTATCAAATTTCATAATCTTCAGTTTATATTTCATTAAAAGAGGTTTAAAGGTAATTGCTTTACGTAAAATATGTAAATATCCTAGAGCCTGTTCTATAGTATTTTTTTTAGATTGTTTGTATTGCTTTTTGTTAACGCTTACTGCATTATTTATTAGTCGAACAATATATTAAAATACATAGAGTACACCTAATTACTGTATTTAAAGAGCCTCTTAAAAATTTTACGTGGCATTTCACATTATTGTATGATTCATAGTAGATAGGGTAGACTATTAGCTGGAAACTAGTGAAAACTAAAAAGGAAAAACAGGTTTCAGACATTTCTTCGTGATCAAGACCTACATAACTGGTTGTAAAGTTGTTTTCTTATCTAGCATTCGTAAGTAATAAAATCAAAATCTCTATTTATAGAAACTAATAGTTATTTCGTCAAGGTAATCGTATTATCAGTTTAAAATAGATGGAGTCTTTTGAAAAAGAATAATAAAGTTTTTTTCTCTTTATAGAAGTTATGTTACTTAAGTAGGTATACAATGGTTCTTATACAGACTCTCTTTTTTACATGTTGATTCAGTTGTGAAATACACTGAATAAGTTGTATAAAACTATAAAATAAAGACCCTTAATTCTTTCAATATTTTAGTATAACCTGGTCATCTCTGTTCTTACCCTTATTATCCCTTTCCAAGGTACAATATGTCTTCTTCTTCCATTCCATTCCATTTTATTATCATCTGGTTTTGTATTATAAATTTTGTTGACTATACACACTAATTTTTTGTCATAAACAGTTTGTCATATATGTGAAATGACTAAGATGGAAACGCATTATCAGGTTTGCATAAGGCAAGAGACCACAAGGCGGGTCGCCAACGCGTTGTTCTGAAGGAACCTCCTCATCCAAATTCTATCAGTGGTTTGGCTAATTTCGTTATTTTTGTCGTGGAGCCTTTCCTTCTGAACATGCTTCGGTTTCGGGACGAAACAAGCGTAGACTGTGGTAGTAAGTATGTTTAGTGCTGAATGTTGCTGGTGGCGGCGTTTTGATATACTAGTGGCGACTTGTATGATTTGAATTTATGTGAATGTTGCCTGCTTACACTTAGCATTACATAGATTCTCTAAACAAACGCGGATTATAGCAAAATAATTCTATTGTAACTTCAGTACTATGCAATTCCACAATGTAACGCCTGCTTCAATAAATCATTTAATATGTGTATAATTAATTAATAATTAGAATAATTATGATGTAATCCTTAATTAGTAACTAATTTCAACTAATAGCCTCGTTTTATACAACACAATTAGGTACAAACAAATACGTACAAATAGCGTTTACGTAACTATCAAAAGTCAATTGTTTTTTAAATCAATTATTGGAAATTAACTTGAACCCAAACTTAATTGTTATGCAAATAGCAACAAATGCGTTATATAACGCCTGTAGTTAAATATAATTATCGATTTTTCCGTGTAATAACAACCAAGAAGAGTTAAAAACTATTAATGAGCATAACTAGATTTTACTCCGATAATCTATTGAACTATTATCTATATTATTCTGTTTTATCGAATCATGGTAAAAGCCATGGTATGATTTCATAGTTTCTTTGTTGTTTGTTAGGGTGTGTTTAAATTATACGTTTTAACCGCTGCGTTTAAGCTGTACTGTGTTATTTTCATGTGAATTTTCATGTATGTTGTGTTAAACATACAATGTTGTTAACTTTGTTGTCGCTTCTATTATAATATAAATATTTATCAATACTTATACTTATAATGGCAAAACTAGCGAATAATCAATATCGAGATATAAATTTGTTATTTGTTTCTCGAATAGACATAATCTATTATAATTGCAAAGCTTGCGATTTTAGCGTAGACTTTTATCTCTTGATGATAATTCGGTTACGGAGCAAAAAGATACGTCAACGTCACTGTCTTAATGAACGTATGCAGTGCTAGTGGTGCTAGTGCTAGTGCTAATTATTGGTGGTGATGGTTTTAGTAAGTTCGATTTAGTAATCCAGCTTTTATGAAGTAGGAAGGGAATAGTACATTTTACAGCAATTAATTTTCCAATGCATAATGCATTGCATTAAAGCCGCCGTGTGGTATCCGGCCGAATAGAATATACCACCCTCAATTCTTCTTACCAAGTTGTCATAGATGGCGATTAAGGTAAGTTGACATCAGGCAGGCGGCCGGTCGTAAAATATGCTGCCAAATCCTATGACAATATATTTATAACATATTGTGCCGTTTCCACTTACAGTGGGATAAGAGCAAGAGGATGAATGTATTATATTAAAGCTATTATAATGTATGCTAAAGGTATTTTCTGAAATATTCGCCGAGAGTACAAAAACAAATACGATACATTCATTATAAATAGGTACACTTGATGAGATAGTATCAAACACATTTAAAAGTAACGTCACAATTTATTGTTACACAGAAATATGTATTATATAAATAAGTTATGATAGAAATATTTTGCTATGTTATAATCAGCGTTTGTAAGAAAAGCTATGTAAAGCTAAGTGTAGGAAGCAAAATCGTTCTTATACGTACTTTATACATACAGGATTAGTTAGCATATATAAATTATTAAAAAAAAACAATATTGAGCATTGATGTATTTGCAATACGCCCACCTACAAGACCATGAAAATAGAAATGGGTTTAGTTAGCTACTTATTCATTTTTTATTGTAATGTGTTCTTGAGATAATGATTAAATTATAAAAGTGGTTCAAAAATAAACGTTGAGACAAAAACGCGCAACAGTTTTTCCCAATTTGAAAAGCTCCTTTTGTTAACGTATATATACATAACGCGAAGCATAACGCGTAAATCAAGGTTCGATTCGTTATGCATCATGTGTACATTCGTTCCGGAATCGACTGCCCAAAGTCGTAAAATCGCAATCGTGTTATAATCGATAAGAGAGAAACCACGACTAGCGAATAACGGTCCTTATTGCCTGATTTAGCGAATGACTAAATTTGAGGTCGCTAAAGATAAACAGGTTTAGAAAAAGTTTGTCTATTTTATTCGTGCGAAGTTTTGATTAAGAAATATAAGATTATTTCTTTAACTTTCTTTTATTTAGGATTTCTTTTTACGCACTTCATTCTGTCTTATTTGAAAGAAGCTAAGCTAATGAATTGGTGAGGCAATTTTTGCATCGTTGTTAATTAGTTTTCTATAATCGGTACCTGAAAGAGGTATGGTCTGTTAATTTAATGAGGCATATCCCAACATCTGGTGTAACAGCGCCATACAAATTTGTGTTATACTACGCGTAGTTTAATACAAATTTGTATGGCGCTGGAAGGTGGCATAAATATGAATATTATAATATAATATGTTGTTCAAAATATCTTTATAAATATAAATTGGAGTGCAAAAACGTTCCCACAAATCACGTAACAGTGAGTGAAATTAAAATATATGCGTTGTCGTAAATTATATTATTCCGTTTCACAACACTGGAATAAACCCTTCCGCGACTGCTATATTTACGTTTATGCACATGCTGGAACTAACCGTATGGTGGCAATAAAAGTAGCAAATAGAATATGACGCTTGGTTATATTTTCTACGCGGATGTGACGTGCGGCGATTGCACTCGTTTTATTTTGTACACACTTCCTAAACATTGCATAGATGTTGCTTATGACTTAATCGAATTTAGCACTTGTATCTTTGTTGCATTATTCGTTGAACAATAAACATTGGAATATATCTTGCGAGTTTTATTAACGCTGATATTCAAATATAGTTTTATCACTGTACGGTTTTGAATTATGTAAAAAAGCTAATAAAACCAATAAGATCTAATTAATACCTTCAAAGAAATGAATGAATTGTGATTTATTGTTAATTGTTATTTGATGTATAGTACAATTAGTAATAAAAAAAACAGCATGCAGTAAAAGCATAAAGCATTAAGCCCACGACTAATTGTATAGAACTCGAAACATATTCATTTACTATTAATAATACTACTTCAGTTTTAAATTAATAAACACAAAATATAAAGCTGTAATAAAAATAGAAACAAAAAAAATAATATAGACAACTTATTAAAAAATACGAACTTTGACCTAGAATAGTTTGCGGAGATTCGCACCAGAAACTAACTGCCTTGGATATGTTAAAAGCACTAGCCTGAATATGGGCAAGCCCGATACGTGCGAAAAAAAAATATCGGTTTTTGATTCGATTTGATTCGACTTTTACTGCCATGCATTGAAAACTAATCAAAGAAAAATATTTTGATTGTTTTTTTAATTGTAAAACTAGCTTTTACGGGTAAAGTCTGCAACTTCGTTCGCGTGGACTGTAGTCTCGGAATTAAGAGTAGCTTCTGTCGCTCTCCAACCTTGCAAATATCTTCATCACAAAAATCAGATCGATCCGGGAAGACTGAAAGAGATTTATCGTTTTCACGACAGCATAGTTTGATAATTTTTGTAAATAACCCGTAGGGCTTACATGAAATATACATTGAAATAGCTCAGCTTTATAATATAAGTAAATAAAAAAAATAAATGTTATTGTGAAGTATCTTGTTGAGGTTGGTCATGGTTTTTACTATGGCGTAAATTAAGGCTATGTATACATAATGTCAGATTCAGTTGTTAAAACAAACTGCAGATGCGATGACCGAATAGTTTACTCGCAAGATTGTATGTACAAGGAATGGCTTAGATCCATTTGTCAGATGATTGCATTGTTTAAGCAACGGCGATGTGGATTGTAAATCTTATAAATAAATTATTGCATATCCTCTATGCTTTAAAAAAAATAGTAAGTTTGAGTTAAGCAAGTCAGTTCATATTTTATGGCCAAGTGGATTTCTACCTTTCTCTTTCATCATAACAAGAAAACATTGGATGTATGTCGTGTATAAACTCTAATAATAAGCAAATGTAATTTGCCTAAGTACTCGTAAAGATGTGTTAAATGTTTCAAATTGTCAACAATTTCTACATGTCTCTTTCAAATAGTTAGGTCAATAATATAAAAAACATTGTCGCTGTCAAAATAGCACAACTTTTTGAAATAATAAATGGATAGACATTTTAGATACTTGATTCTTATTTTATAGGTGTAAGGTAAAACTTGTAGGTTGATTCTGGTATGCAATAATTTTATAAACTACAATAATTATACATTAATAACTTAAATTTACGCGCAACCTATTTTCGTTTAACTACTTGCATCGCTTAGAACTTTCAACGCGTCCTATTTTAACTAGCATCTGCTTAGTTTAATATAACGTCTATTTATCTAACTTGAAAGTAAGTCTCTCACCGTCCGTATATTTGGTCAAGACTTAGTACACGGATATCTTAATCTAAATAAACAAACATTCAAATAGTGGTAGAGACAGTTGACCTGCGTTATCTCAGTACAAATAGGCTTTGTAATCAAACATGTGTGTATTTGATATGTCCTAGTTAAGCCGACATTGTTTAAAATCCTTTGGTTTTATTTGTCATGTGTTATGACGAGTTAATCTATGCGCGAGGATATAAATGTAACCATCTATCTCGATCCCTTGTCAATGTCGAATTCCTACTTACCCCATTTGGCAAGCAACGTCTTTTTGCACTAAAAATTGTTGTCATTCCGGATTTATAGTGTTGCTAAATTACTGGGATAACGCTATGTGTTATTTGTTATATATAAACTTGAAAGACAGGTTAATTTTTTGTTAATTTATGTGTGTGACTATATTAACAGAAAAATTATTTTCTGTTAATATAGTCACACACATAAATTTAGCAATTATGACAATGATAAAATGATTTAAATAATAAATTTATTGATAAATTAAATTAAAAATAAAAATTTATAAATATAAATATAAGCAAAAATATTAAAAGTTAAAAAATATATCTCGTGATGTTGTTAGGGCTAATAGCACATAGTCAGTTCGAAAAACTGTTAGCTTTTTAGTTTTTTTTCATAAGAAAAGAAAAAAAGGAAAATGGATCCTCTGGCTATGACAACAGTAAATACCTACTAAAAATGAATAACGCATTGCGCTAAGCGCGAAGATATTATATAAAATAAAGAAGATTATTATATAAAATAAAACAATTATCAAATAATCTTTGAGTATTTTGGTGAACGAAGAGACTTTGGATAAGATTTGTTTTTTAAAATAAACCTGTTCAAGACACGGAGTGGGTAATAAATTTATCACGTTTTATTTAATTAGTCGAGTCTCAAGTTTAGATTCGAAACCAGATCTTATATCTAGATTCTATCGATAATTAATGGATCTCTACAAACTATTAAATATTGAAGACTCTTTTATTTAGTATATTGGCATTAAGAATCAAGTTAAATTAGTAGGTATATGGTTGCATAACTTTTATTCGCATAAAATGTAATAAGAATTTTTAAAACTAGTAACATTAATCTGTTTAGTAAAAGTTACTTAGATAAATTATGGTGTTTAAACAGTATTACATCATGTTTGGTGGGATCTTTATGCATTATTGTTAACTAGAAATGAAATAAAAACCAAATACGTACAAGCAGGCTATAATTTCAAATTACACGCGATTGGTTACGATAAGTCATGTTTTCCAATTATCAATATAACTCATTGTGTTTGCAAAATCCTATATATTATAGCGATATATTCGTACTACCTAATGTTACATGTCTGTTTTTACAACTTGAAAAGCCACGAAACTGCAGCGTGACTGAAATTTCTTGCATTGGAAATATAAGAGATGATAATTTTAATATTTTAAAATTCGCCATTAGTATCTTCAAACAAATAAATTATTATTTTTTCCAATTAAAGGATAGAAAACTTAGATCACTAATAGATAGAAAATTGTGATGTAAATTAAATGAGTGTCCATAAACAATTTTTTTTTTAAATTTTGGAACTGAAATTATGCTGTTAGCCGTACCCGATTTTATAGCGTCATCATTTTCGTTTTGGGCGCCAATATTTTCTCATCATCATTCTCGTGCCCTTATCCCACTCTAAGTGAGGTTGGCACATGTTTTAAACATGTTGTTAAATGAAAAGGCTAGTTATTTTAAGACCGGCCGCTTGCATGACGTCAACTTAACTTAGTCGCCTTTTACGACACTTCGGTAAGAAATGAAGGTGGTCTATTCTACTCAACCGGATACCATACAGTGGGTCAACTTACTTTAGTCACCTTTTACGATATCTCGGTAAGAAATGACCACCCTGGTCTGTTCTACTCAGCTGGGTATCACACCGCGGGGTCAACATTTTTTTTGTGTCACGAAAACCCAATATAAATGTTCACCACCCGATGTAGACAAGCGGCGGGTATGTCGGACTCTCACCAACTAAAAACCAGACAGTGCTCCACCACGCTGCTGGTGGCGGGGACAGGTTACCGTTGGACACATTGCCCCCATCCCCGCCAGCAGCAACTCTGAACCCCAAAGTGCGCCACCTCTGGGTCAAGGCCTCTCTAAAAGAGGCGCCTCCCTTCGCTAGGCGATCAGAGCATCTGATGCATCGACCATAACGATCAATTCTGCTCATCCAGATACCACACGGCGGGTCAACTTACCTTAATTGGTATAAAAATATATATGTATATTTATAAAAATAAGTTTTGGTAACATTTATTAAAAACATGGGAATCGTGATCTGTTCAGATGAAATGATTAGACGAATTATAATAGATATAGATATAATTAAATTTATACACCTACACATTCTCGGAACGGATCTATAGAAATCTAACCCACGCCACGCCTATGCGCTTTGACTAATCGATGCGTCAATGATTTAATGACCATTACATGTTTCTTGGTCATTGTAATTTTTTGGATTTGTAGTTCCTTTAATGTCGTCCAATTTTAGATTTTACTTATAAGTAAGGTAGGTTGACCCGCCGTTAGGTATCCAGAGTAGAATAGACCAACGTCATTTCTTACAGAGGTGTCGTAAAAAGTGACTAAGTTAAGTTAATCCACCATGTGGTATACGGTTAACTAGAATAGACCACCTTCTTTCTTAACGAGTGTCGCAAATGGCGACTAAGGTAAGTTGATTAAGGTAAGATAAGTTGGCAGGCCAGTCGTAAAATCCCCAACCAAATCATGTGACAACATATTTACAACATGTTACACAGTTAGGCGACCGAAGTCCTAGTAATAATTGGTATTCCTATAATAAGATATCTTTTAGCCATACTTTATTAGAACTCCCTTCAGCATGTTATATGAGTCAAACATTTCGGATGTTTTATAAACACATGCACTAAGTGTCTTTTATTCTTAAATTCCCGTGCGTTGTAAGGGCGACGTTTCTGGGTTCGCGTTATCTGCGTGGAACACCCGTACGTGACCGCTCATCTCGTTACTTACCTACATGTCCTACATACTTAGGATTACACTTGCTTGTGGATGCTACATTCGTAGCAATGTGACAACGTGTTATGTAATAAGAATGTTATGCTCTTTTTATTATTTTTCATCTGATTCATTTCATTCTTATCAGTGACTTCGATATTTTGAGATTTTAAATGTTTAAATTTGCCTATGTTTTATACTATATGTTCGATTTGAGCAAAAGTATACAATTGCAAATCAGTAGATCTAGATATTAATCCTCTTTGTTAACAATAAATCTGCAAATTCAACTTCCACGCAACTCCAGGTCTTGACGCCGTTTCCCTAATATGGGACAAGCCTAACGTATCAACGCATGTTGCGTCTCATATTAGGGCCCCTCGCCATTTCTACGGAACCAGTGTCAAACCGTCTGGTCTCTTGCCATCGTCCCAACTTATACCCGAAGAGTCCAACAGAGCAGGACTGATGGTGGCAAGAGCTCTTTTGATGGTATCATTAAGAGAGCCATGACGGAAAAGCCTACCATAGCTCCTAAGGCATGAAAGCCCGTGTATGCCAAAACAATCTAACTCTTTTCCACGTGGACATCTATGCTTAAGACACAATTTGGTTCCCAATCTGAGACCTAAAGCTTCTTTAAACATTATAAATTAATATAGCTATATAAGCATAGCTATTATAAATTATAATCAAATCAAAATCTGTATCATCAAAGTAATTTATAAATTAAATTATTCTTAATCGTAAAGAACAAGGTATATCTATGTCCTTATTCATGTTTGTCAGAATGTTAATTCAATTAGCGGTAGACTTTAACTAGGGACCAAAATCTTGCATCAAAGCAAACATTCATACTAAGCCAATTAGACAGTTTACTCACAAGGTCATTAAAATGGATGAATAAAGTTTATTTTCACAATCAGAACAATGCTTCATTCAGTTAAGACCGGTAACTCATTAAAAACCACTTAATTAGGTAACAGTAACTGAATATGCATCTTGCAACGTAACGCACGTTCAACGTAACAAACTTATTATGTGTTTTTAGCGAAACGAGTAAATACTTGTTTTTTTGGGTTCGTATTTGATGACATCGCGCTGAGCTATGGGGGTATTGTGAACAGAGGGTGGTTATCTATGTCGTGCAGCGATGCGCGACCGCTCATCCCCTGTGGCGGGGTTGTCCGATTCCAATTAAGTTCTGTGTACATTGGAAGTTTCGGTGTACAACAATTTGTAAAGTTTATCATAATTATAATTCATAATTTAACCTTTTTTTAATAATAAATAAAAAAACGCAAATAATTTATAAATTAATTAATTAATTAATTTTTCTGCAAACGTCGATTACATCCATTTCATCGTTTACGTCTACTGCTAAATTTAGAATACTTTAAAGGTTTTTTTACAATACAGGATTTTGTTTGGATCTAGCGGATTTTTGGGTCGTTTGCTTACTAAGTACTCTCGTCTCGGGTTTACTTTCTCGTCGTGTTTTGTACTTTTTTAATAACTGAAAGTTTTGCTAAGGTAAAACTGAGAATATTAGATTGAGGACGGAATTTAAATTTATTATGCGGGGTCATACTAATATGTCATTCGGAGGTTCTAGGACTTTGACAAAAAAAAGCCTTTATCCTTTATATATTTTTGCATAAAATAAACTTCATGATATATTAAGAATAAAATAAGATACAATACAAAATTTGATACATAAAACTAACATTCTGTTTGCAATTCTGATCTGCAATAGACCAGAGTGTTGGGCTTACCGTCAATTCTTTATTTTAAAAGTCCTACACCATTCAGCGTAACCAGATATTGTCCCACAGTTTAGCCAAACTCAAACAATGGGAAAGTAACTGGACGCTACTTTACAGTACGCATTGTTAGCGGATTCCGTAATTATTTGTCACTTACGAAGAGTATCATAATATTATAGCTATACATATTGTAAAAGAAAGTCCCCAAAAGTTGTTTGTATTTCATCGATTGTCTCAAAATCTACTGAACGGATTTTTGTACGTTATTTACTAAAAGATAGAGCAATTCTTGACCAAAATTTAAGTAATTAATATATTATGGTTTAATTCCCGGGGGCTCACGACTTACGCGGTAAAACTTTGTAACATTGATTTCCATGCGGGCGATGCTAGTGCGGTGCGATAGTTAACACATAATGCGGAGTTTTTTCTTATATAGACGTAATTTTGTGTGCCTAGCTTAATGGTGAGAGAATAAATTTAACGAGAATGGTCACGCCATAAATAAACATTGAATCGTGCGTGCACCTAATACAAACACATACAAGTGTCGCCATTGGCGCCGCTTGTATCGTCGACCGCAATGTCAATGACGACTGGCTTGTGGTCAATAGTAACATCTTTATAACTAATTATGACCATTATGTTTGTACCAGTCGAGGGATAAAACAGTTCAAACAAGTGTTTGTGGTTTTATAAGCCAAAAACACAAAACACGTTTTAATTTATTTGTCTCATTTTGACTATTGACATTTCAACGATAACAATATTTTAATGCATTAATTAGCACTACGGAGAAGCATAGTATGTTCCAGGAGGTAAATATCAATAATGAATAACGTGAATCTTTAGACCGCCTTGAAAGAAAGCAAAGTTTCATCCATTTCCGGAGTTATTCTATGAAAACCTTACGCTCAAAATATCTTGTAACGAGATATCGGTGTGATAAAAATACTGAGTCTGCCTGTATTACTAATTAGTATTTTTTTAAATTAATAGTATTGATTTGAAGCTTTTGGATTGGAAAAGTTATGGTAATAACATTTATCAACCAGTTTTTGCTAACGATATGTTCGCTGAGGCAGTCTCTGGAGAACCTTAATCCAATGCTCTTCAGCAGAGTATCTAAACAATGAACCTGAGCAAGTCGAAAATCATGTCTAAGTCACAGGTATCGCTCCACTGAAGATCAAAGTCTTTGGACCGTGCATGTAAGCCAGGACGGCTTATGGATACGAAACCTATTTCCAGCAGTCTATCGCAGTTCAATAAGAATTCGAAGGAGAAGTCAATAATTCCGCCTAATAGCCAATAATAATCTACCAATTGTTTATTAATGGATATAACTGCTACATTTAGTAACATATACTGGTATTTAACATATGCTTGTAACTTGTAGTTAACTATATTTTAGGCTTAAGTTTTGAAAGTAGCAGTAATAAATAAAATAAAATAAAATGGTCGGTAGTAACTGAATTCAAGGGACCTTTGTACGATTTGGATAAGCAAAGGTTTAAGAATACAGAGTATTCTTAAAATATCCATGGCTAACAGTAATGAAAGATTTTCAATGCGGTTTACTTGACGTTTGCAAACTGTGTTCAGGTAACCACATTGATTATACATACTTTGTAATGAAATTGTTTTGTTTACCGCCCTTTATCGCTACAGCACACGACTGGGGCTGTTTTCGGCAGCACCCTAACATCTCCCACTTTGTAATTTTAACTTAATTATTGACACCACGACCCCTTGTTTTACGCATTTAATGATCTATTTTATTTACTGGTGCATAAGGGGAAGCTCTGGGGTTTCGAACATTTTATCGGCCATATAAGCGATTTTATCTGCTCGTGGTGCTGACTGATCAAGTGATAAAGTGACCAGTCTCTGGTGGTCGAAAAATGGCAACCGAATCATTAGCAGTACCTACATTACCACTGAAACCACTAATGCTAGGAGTTCTTAGACAACATATTTCATTGATGATAAACTTTTATAGAAAATATCCTACGACATTAGTTGAAATAAATATGTGAACTACGTTGTCTAAAATAATTTTGTACACGACATTGTAGTAGCGTGGTAAATTACTTAGCGCCGTCTGTTAAATCTAACTAGTAACTCTAGCTAAAAATAATTTCGTATTGGTATACTGTTTTTTTTTGCAGCAGTTGAAATAAAAGATTGATTATTAGGGAGCTATTTTATGTCGAGGATTATAGTTTTGTGTTGAGTATGTGGATTTAATTCTTAAATTAATAATAATTCCGGACTTTATACTCCGAGCTTAAACAAGAAAAAAATGATGAAATTTAATTAGTATCAACAATTTTCAATTTAGCATAATCCATGCATTAATGTGATACGCTGTAGCAACTAGGCTAAAGCGCCCAAACACTGAAAACTCCGTCGCAACGATAAATTAAAATTGTAAAAATTTGCCGCAGCCACGTTGAATAAACGGAAAGAGTTTTGTAGTTATGAGATGACTCAGGTTAGAGTGTCGTAGAGGAGAAGTTACGTTAAGTTATAGTACTCCAAAATATTAACTTTTCGCGCTTGGAAATTGCGAGCGCCTTATTTACTAACAACTTGATGTAACTCCGTGAAAAGGCAGCCGTATTCAAAAGTGTATATTATTTGAATATTATCGTTGGCGATTTTAATTTTTTCTTATATTCGACAATATATATCTACATTATTATTATTGACTTATAAAGATGATTTATAAAGATAACATTTAATTTAATTCTTTATTTATAAAAATAAAATTTAAATTAAATAATTCAAAGCTGAATCGAATATTAAATAAATATAAATATATGGGACACTTACACACACGGTCGTCCCGTACCCAAAGTAAGTAACTTAATACTTGTGTTATAGGTGAGAGACAACTGGTGAATTTATACATATATAATTTTTAAATACATACTTAAATACACATACAAATATAAATTGAATTAAATACAAATATTATAAAATTAGTTTTATTACTCATAGTCATTGATGGAGTAATATGAAGTAAATTATACCATTCGCATATTCAATGAATTGGTCATAATCGGTTTTATTTCCATTGTTATTGGATACGATAAATGTATGGTACTCATTCAGGGATAGACTAGCCGCTTAGGAGTCTAGTAGGAAAAATATATGCACAATGGTAAGAGCACTAACACTCGCACTGGTTGAGTGCTCGTCTAGGCAGACACATTAAGCTATCCAACTCGACATGCGGTGACGCCGAGGAAATTCCCTATGTATCCTTTGTGACTACGCAAAATTGAACCACGAACGCGGTTCTCTTCAGTCAGCCGTTTAATATGTCCTGGTGAATTAATAATACTTACGAGCCAATACACGGGCCAAAAATGAATGCTGTTCCTGGCAGCGTTGCATTGCCACAGCAATTACAATATTTCAGTTTATTTTATTTTTATTTTTATTTATTAGGATAACCAACAAGACTTACATTATTAATACTATAAAATACTCTACAAACTATTCAATTAAATGTAGGCTTAATTATAGGTTACCACGGCATGTAATAGGGACGCGTACATTATTTAAATATATTACAAAATAAAATATTATATCGAAATATTATATAAAAATTATAAAATACAATATGTAACAATATTACAAACTTAATTATTTCTTTTAAATCTAAATTTAATTCCGTTAAAAGTTAGCTTAGTCAAAACGATTATCGTTTAAAAAAATAATGAAATGTTGACAAAGGAAGTTTTTAATTAATAATCTTAAGTTTTTTATATAAACTTCATAGGTAGGTTTTGAATATTTGAGTTTGGAATTATATCTATAAAATTTTGTACAGAAACAACGTTCAATTTATATACGACGATATTTTTTATATCAATTTACCTTAAAATGCAACGAATCATTAATAGAACAAACTAAAGTTGAAATCTTGCCAGGAATTAAGAGGACGAGGAGAATTGCATTTAATGAATATGGCAAGACGAATGGTGTAGAGATATTTGTAGATTTTATGAATGTACATTTTAGTATTCTATAAAAAAATGAAAAATCTGTTCTAACTAATAGTACTTGTTTTTTGAGACCCTACTTAGTTTTATTACTTTTAGGGAAATTGATACTAGTTATTCATATTTACGGTAAATAAATCGCAATGAACTATACTACTATATATAATGTTTCCATCGACACTAAAGAAAAAGCAAATGACACTTGATATCTGTCTCTACGGTTTATGTGTGATTAAACAAAGATTATAAATTTCATTATCTCTCTCTTATTATTTGTCGGGACACTCTCACTAACAGTTCTGCTTATGGCCCCCCTACTCTAGTATAATCACTCTATAGATGAGACCGACATATAGAATTTCTAGGTTATCGGTGACCTGCTAATCCGCATTAGAGCAGTGTGGTGTGTATATATATCATATCCTTCTAAAGATAGAACGGCGTTTGAGCCAACAGTGGGACAATAACAGGGTGACGGTAAGGACAATACTGTACTTAACTTTTACTTTCAGTTTATGGAAAGTCGACTTACAAGTTTCGCGCCTTATTAATAGTGCCATATTAGGAATTCTATATATTTATACATTATGAATATACGTTTTTTTATAATAAAGATATTAGCAATTGTAAGTCGTAATAAATTTCTGTCATCACCTAATTAAAGGACGACGAGTGTTGTCCGTGATTTGCCATGATAGGCATGTTCTTTGTTCTGTAATATATTGTGTATAGAGAAAAATATGTTGTTTATAGTAAACAGGCCATTTTTATATATGTTTATGATATAATAAAACGTTTACAATGCCAATACGTATACTGCATTTATATGAGAATGAAGAGACTTCCTTTCCATTAGCGATGTTTGCATATAATTTATCCGACATACATCCCAATAAAATTGTTTAAGCATTACTTCGGAGTAATTTTATATTAAGTTTATCTATTCAGGAAATCTAATATAGCAACAAATAGAATAGATATAGTAGTAGTTTATAGAAGTAAGCGTTACCTTGTGGACTTCCATATTACAACACTAATGATTTTGCGCAGGTCGTGCTTGGCTTTGCGAATTTGTCTTAGAGCATATTTCTTGATGATGCGATGATGATGATTCTCCTGCCATTATTCCACTCTAAGTGAGGTCGGCATAGCATGTTTAAAACATGTTGTGACATGGTTTGGCATGTTATTTTACAACCGGTCGCCTGCCCGACGTTAACTTACCTTAGTCGCCTTTTAAGACACCTCGTTAAGAAATGAGTGTGGTATATTCAACTCTGCCAGATACCGCTTATCGTTTCTTGTTGATATTATGGGACAAAACACCACCCAGTTTCCACCACAGTGGAGGGGGAGTACACCAATCAGATTTCGTAGTATCTCAGTGTAATCATAGAGCGTGCTACGAGTGTAAAAAAAAAGAAAAAGGTTATGTGGAACGGACGATAACTAATTGGTGTTCAAAATGGATCTCCTTACCTGTCCGCTTTGGTGGAAACTGGGTCTTTGCATTGTTTTATTGTCAGCTTAAGCAGCCTCAGTTTGGAGTTTTTATTGAAAACAAAAGTTTGCGCAGCGATCCAAGTCTGAGAGGGTAGATTTGGTTTAGGGTTTCAATTATTTTCACGTAAGCACGTATACAGTACTTTTTGTTTTCCTGACTTTAGTTACTGCTTTGACATTTGACCTATAAAATAAGTCAGCAAGGCCCTGTTGCCCCTCAAGCTTTACAGTTAAATTCTTGGAACCAACTTTAAGAGTAAATTTAGCCTTAACGCTAGGCAAGTACTGTACCTAGTGATTGAGCGAATATATTGCAAACAGTCTAGTGTACAAAATAAAAAAGTACATTGCTATCGTTTATTAGTCCTGGCGGCGATAAAGTAGAGCCATATTTGATATAAAGATAAAAGATAAGCGATATTGAAAAGATAGTGGTTGTATCATGATGACAAACAAGTGTTAATAACTTTAAAAGCAAATGGAGACATTTATAATGGGGTAGTTGTATGATAAATGTTAGCTATAAGGTCTGTGATCATTATCAGTAATCTAACACGCTAATTGATGACTTCTGGTTGGTATACTAGGTATCGAACCTAGTTCGAATCGAACTAATATTATAAGCATGCCGTTATGCACTGATTATATTGGTATATAAGTTTTATTTTTTTCTCATGAGCAGCCAGTTTTGATTTCTGAGCCAAAGTTTATAATTATAAAACAGTATGGGCATGCCTTATTGACAAAGCCTTGCATCAATGCCTTGTTTTAAATTGGCACCGCAGTTAATTGCTATCCTTTGCTAAAAGGAAATTTGGGCGTAACATTTACTTCCTTCTTTGTTACATTCTTTTATTAGTATTCGTAATATATTAAGCTATAATTGTGTTATGAGGTCCGGTTTCCATCCAAGCGAAGAGGGGAGGAGATGCGTTTTAAACCCCAATATCATCATATTCACATCTCTCTGCTTGGCTATTTGGTATTCAAAATGCGACTCTCCTCTTTGGTGGATACCAGACCTCACTGTAGACCAATACCAGGTTAGTTAGTGCCGTTTCATCATAGCTAGATGCCATTGTCAGATGTAATAGTAGTTACACGCTGATTTACTCAGAGATCCTCATAATTAGATAAGTAGAATGAAATCGGGATTTAAGGGTAAAGTAAGTCTCAGTCTATTTATCCATATGCCTTACACATACATTTTGCTGGCATTATAAGTGTTTATATTCGCCGATATAAATACCAATATATGGTGATAACGTTTAGCAACGTTATCAATGCGATAGGACTGCGTTGTGTGCAAGCACTGTGGTCATTAAAATACCGGTTAAAAGACAATCATTAACGCCTGACTCCCTTCTATGGAACAATGACATCAATATAACAACCATATGTGATAAGGGGATTGGGGGGAGTGGGATATCGGCAGGAGAAGGAAGTAGAAAAGTTACCGCGATGATCCATTTTATTGATAATTGACTCAGATTTGTTAGAGGATGTAAGAATTTTCATGTAAGCCAAGATACAAGGAACTTGTGCTTTTCTTATTTGCTTCGATATTACATTTGAACTATAAAATGGCGCAGCAGATTTTGCAGGGAAAATGCCAGGTTGAAGATCTATGTATATAGGTCTCGACGGCCTTAGCACAATTATCGAGAACAAAACATGCAGGAATGTGAGCACCAACGCCCCGGTAATGAGATACGTTGAACACTTGTCCCTTATCAAGCGATTACAAGCGCTGCGGTACAATGGGTACGTTATTACAACCTCAATGAGACACTTGAGCCGAATAAACATTGTGTCATATTTCAACGACGAAACAGCATAAACAGATATGTAGGTAAATTACTTAGGGCTTCTGTTTTACTAACCACCTGATGGAAGAACACTGATTTGATAATTAGTTTAAGTTTATAAGAAAGTTCAGGACACCGTGTGGTATCCGGCTGAATAGAATAGTACCACCCTCATTTCTTGCCGAGGTGTCGTAAAAGGCGACTAAGGAAAGTTGACTCACCGTCTGGTATACGCTTAAGTAGAATAGACAACCCTCTTTCTTATCGAGGTGTCGTAAAATACAACTAAGATAAGTTGACGTCAGGCAGGCAGCCGGTCGTAAAAACGCAGCCAAATCATGTAACAGAATGTTTATAACATGTTATGCCGACCCCACTTAGAGTGGGATAAGGTCAGGAGGATAAATAAGAAAAATTCAGGATAAAAATGAATGCATATCTATTGTTGTCGCCTCTTTTAATGTTTAAAAATAAAAATAATATAATTGTCATACTGTCAGCAAAATGTCATCTTAACGAAAACGTATTTTTATTTTTTCTTGATTTCGATGTTATTCAGATAATATTTATACCAAACAGTGGACCATTTCCGAACCGGATAAATTATATTTATTCATCTATCTATACTTTTTATAAAACAAAGTCCCTATAAGCTATCTATATATGTGATCGATTTTTTCAAAATTTACTAAATGGATTTTTGTACCGTTTTTACTAAAAGATAGTGCAACTCTTCCAGAAGGCTTAGGTTAATCTATACAAATATATAAAGCTGAAGAAATTGTTTGTTTCTTTGAACGCACTAATCTCAGGAACTTCTGGACCGATATGGAAAAAAATTCTTTGAGTGTAAGATAGTTCATTTATCGAGGAATGCTATAGGCTATATAACATCACTAAGATGCACAGAAGAGTAATAAGTAATGAAGAACATTGCGAAAATTTATGACGCACTGATTTCCACGCGGGCAAAGCTGCTGGCACAGCTAGTAGTATATAACCGTTTTATGTAAATTATTTTGAAAAGGTCGCGCGGTTGTAAAAAAAACTCGCCTGCTGGGTGTTTTATTGTCGTGCGCCGCAGATATACACTAAAGTAATGTACTAGAGAATTGTAGATCTATAAAAATACTACAAATTAGTCCTCAAGAGCATGTCTTTGTCTCTTACTGTTAACTCACGATAATTACTTTTATGTTAAAAATTTCAATTCGGGAAAAATTTTGTGACACATTAGAGAAGTGCGGTTATATCAAAGCTAGATTTGCCTCTCCAATTTGAGTCGTGGGATAGTGATTTGTTGATATACTCGTTCTGCTGTCTATACTCCTCTCGCCATCTCTGTCTATCTCTCTCAACTCTTTCGCAACTCTGTATTGTTTCTTGCAGGTAATGGAAAAGTTAACGCCGCCCTTAGGGTAAAGCTTTCCAAGCCTCTGTGGAACAATACTTTAGTACTTATTATGTATAGACCGGTTGAGAGACCTCTATCCGACTCTATCATTAAAGCCACAAATATAATACCTACTAGCGATCACTAGCGATTTTCGATTTCTGTTTCGGTGAATCAGATCATTAATAGCGAACAAACCGCAAGAACCTCGCGCTAAAATAATTTTGATGCAATCATCATGTGATGTTTAAATGGAATTGTTGATTTACTATGCAAACATGATTTATTATTAGGTATTTCCTAAAGTTGTCTTTTTTACTATAATTATTTTACCTGCGCATAAGCACGTAATACATTGAAAAGTATAAATAAAACTGCCGAATATTACACGAAAAAAATATATGTAATCAGTTTAAATTTTATCATAATCTTTGAAGGTTATATGTTGTATCTACCAATTTGTCATACCTATGTTTTGATATGAATACATTAAACAAGATATTGTTTATTATTATTAGAAGGTAAAGGAACAGAGGAATTTTCCTATCATCCGCAATCATTAAAAAAGCTTTAAGATATAAAAATATTGTCTTGTTATAGTAGCTATCAAAATATTGATTTTAAAAAATCATCTTTTTACAGTTCGGCTCCATAAATTCAGAGGGATTGAAGCCATGAAATCATTATCACAAATATAAATAGTTGTTATAAACTTTTTATTATAAAGGTTAAGTTAAAGTAAAGTGATATTGCTATATTATATTTATTTCCTTTCATTCTGTTGCGCAAACCTCCTTCTTACTTAGATCGAGGCATATTGAACGTATGTATAGAAAGCCTTGCTATACTGTTGAGGATTACTTTGGAAGATAAAAATGTGTGGATATAGCTCGCTTAGATAGCTTGCTTAGATCCTGTACAAGACAGTAATTACTAAATGTAACTAATCATAAGAATTATATTTTTAAAAGAGCAAGGTAGAACATCGTAAGGTAACCTGCCTATCTTTGACGATTTCTAGGATATGTGTAACCCCTACCAATCCCCATTGGAGCAACGTGGTAGATTTAAGCTACAACCCTTCTCTGAAAAAAAAAACGAAAAAGGGGGGCTATGCCTAGCTGTAAAATAGTAGCAGGTAGTTACTTTTATGCCACAAGGACGTTTCTTTAGCATAAACGTTAAAAAGTTCCAAAATTATTTTGGAGTAGGTTTGGAGTAGGAAATTCCAAAGTAGACATTCTTATCTTTTAGTATGTATTGCAAAATTTATTTGACATGTGACATATTATCTTGAATAATTTTTGAAGCGGGTGATACATGATATCTCTTATAATAAATAAAAACATATAATCCGAGTAATGGCTATAATCCAGTATAATTTACGCGCAAAATTAATCTTCTATTGCTAGAGAGTAATAGTAATACTCGTGCGTAGACTATAACACTAACAAAAATCGTGACAACCAACTAAAATACTAATATGATTAGAAAAATATAAAATACAGTTTCAATACCAATTAGTATTGATTAATTATAGACATCAACTTAATATAAAACATTTAATATTTTGCTACTATGGATAAATTGATGGATTTCGGAAGTTCAATGAATACCATTGCCTTACTTCGAAACCTATCCACTTAACTTTAGAATAACAAGCAGACAGTTAAACTTTAGGCCATACATGCCTAGAATATTAAGGGGCTAACTAAAATATACTAGGCGGACCAAATATAAGTTCCTGTACAAAACCTGCCGGCACTATTACAAAACGCAAACAGTTAAACAATAGAGATATACAATCAATCACACACAATTGTTTCGCATAGTCTATTGACGCACTAGATACAACCGTCATTGATGCATCGACGGTCCTGTTATAGACTTCTAAAATAGGACGTAACTTAAAAGCGAGGCATCGACATACTGATTTATTGCAATTGCTTAAACAAACATTAGACATCGGATGTACATATGCTGTGGGAATGTAGGCTTTGTGATTTAGGAGTTACGAATGGAATTTGAGTGGGGTCGAGACGGTCAATAGGCGCCGTCGGCGATAGAGGCGCACCCGGCGACCTTGCGCATGCGTCGATCGTCTTCGCCAGGGCTGGTGACCAGCGCTGACCCGGATGGAAAGTCACTATGTCAACTTCCCGATCTCTTTTACGCACGCATCTATCTTAAGTTTATATTTTGTGTCTTACATTTTAAATAGTTAAAAATATATTTAAACTAAAAGTAGTTTGGGTGACAACAAATATTAAATGCTATTTTTTAATTGTCTTTTTGCATATCTAATGTCATTTACTACAGATAGTAGGTTTAATACATTCTATTTTTATCAAAAGTTTTTATTTAACTTGCCGTATATGTCTTGCCTTGCGAGTAAAATATGACCCATTTCCTGGTGTCCGATTGAGCTGAAATTTTATATACTGGTCCAGTCCCGATGATAATGCCTGTTTATGATAAGCATAACCTGATGCTGTTGCCAAGATTGGCTTCAGACGAGAGCGTCTTCAGCGGTTAAGAATGGGGACATTAAATTTTGATAAAAGCTTTTTTTAACTTGTTAGGTTTATGGTCATATTGTGATCGCATCTTCCAAATTGTAGGTTGCCTTTTAAACTGCGGACTCACGAAGATAGTTATTTTCTTGTTTATAGTGAATTTATAGTTCTGTCTTAGTAAGATAAAGGAGATAAAAACTAAGAAAAAGACCTATTGCTCTCCGTAGTAACAACGTAGATTACGACCCGACGTCAACTTATCTTAGTCATATTTTACGACGCCCCCGTAAGAAATGAGGGCGGTTTATTCTACTTAGCCGAATACCACACGAATCATGCATGTACAGGTACATTCTATATTTAATATCAACTATATTTTCTATTCACTAAATTAATTTGATATAATTAGTATAGCAAATCAATATTATTACTACCATTTTAATATTTTTTTATTAAAGATTGATTACATATTTAATACCAACCCTAACCACTAAATAGCTTGCCAACACGCGCTTCACAGAATGTTAATCTACGCGGCGCCAACGCTTGGAACATCGCGCTCCTTGCAAAGGCTAACATGTATTGTGGTTCTAAGCACTGCACCTTTTCAAGGAAGTTAATGTCAGCCATATTTAAGTCAATAATTAATTAAATGTTAGAACTATGTTTATTTAACGAGAAGAGAATTTATTTATTATAGCAAATAAAATCATCATTCTCCTGTCCTTATCTCAGTCTAAGTGAATCATTAACGACTAACCGCCTGCATAACGTCAAGTAACCCAGTTACTGTGGTATCCGGATGAGTAGAATAGACCATCCTTATTTCCTACCGAGGTATCGTAAAAGGCGACTACCTCTCTACGGTATATTCTACTCAGACGGATATAAAACGACGGGTCAATTTACCTAAGTCGCCTCTTACGACACGTCGGTAGGAAATGAGTGTGGTTCATTCTACTCAGCCGGGTAGAAAACGGCGGCAAATAAAATAAAATGCAAAAAAATAAATTTAAAACATTTTGGCATTTTTGATATATTGCCTTAAAAAACATAATGTGGAGAGTTTGCATTTTTTATTCCAGTTATAATTGTTATATTTTGTCCCGATTTATCGCGAAAAAGAATTATTATTGCTTGGAACTGAAATGTAAGACTTTTGCAATCCATGTTGCCACAACTTTTTTATATAAAGTAAGCTAGATATAATAACTTACCGTAAGATAAGATATCTATCTTGGAGACACTAAACACGCCACCAGCGATACGCCAAGTTCCAGATTACAACTCTGATACAAATCCGCTCAGTAAACAAGACTAATCGATTTGCTTCAATAAATTCACGTTAAAATGAACCCTTTGAAAAAGGAATACAGTCTAGTAGACTTTAAAAATGCGAAAGCTCTCAGAAACGAGACACCTTGAGGCGCCGTAATACCCAAAGCTCCAAACGCGGGATTAGTTTTAAACCAGGATTTTACAAAGGAAAGAAGTGCAGGACTCCGATACTACTATAGTTATTTTTCTAAATATTATTTACTGTATAGCTTATAGCTAGACTTGTAGATAAACATAATAATGTAATATAAGATTTTGTAAAAGTTGGCCAATTGGCATTTAGCAATTCTTTATAAGCTTTTGTTATTTAATATAGATAAAAAATAAAGTATTCAGACGATAGAGATGTTTCTGAAATTAAATATAGACTGCCAATTGTAACTTTAAAAGGTTTAATCCACTTTATTGAAAGTTTAGAATGTTACAATATTATCTAATTTACATTGTAATATTTCATATCTCAATGTAAATAAATTTATAGTATACAATTAATATGATGAGCGCTTAAGGAGGTACTAGTTTCCTCAAGATGAACTTCTGCAAAAGCTACTGTGAAAATGCGTATAAAATGTGTAGCGCCAGAGTAGATGAATGACAAAAGAGAACAGAAAATGATATTGTGATGATCTCACCTAGTGTTATAAGGGTGGAAAAATGATAATGTTTTCGAAGGAATTTGTCAAGTTATAAATTGCATATATCGATTAAACACAGATGTTTTACCAAAAAACTTATTAGTTGTTATTCTGAGTAGGCGGAATTAAATCCCGTGATGTCTTTGAAACATTTGCACGGTCTTACCGTTCGGCTCTCAGCTTCATGATATTAATACATAAATGCATTTTTTTAAACATTAACATATATTTGCATTCATATTACGAAACTGTTTTCATTGAGTACACATTGCTTATGAAGGGCCGTAGTGGCTTACACGAGGTAATTTTCATATTCAAAAGTGTTTGATACAGTTGTATGCTAATTAATACTGCGCTAGTCTAGTGTGTAACGATGTGTTATAATTGAAGTGCCCTTAAAAATGTTAATGAAAATTGCAGCGGCTGCAGCGTTGCGTCGAGTCGGGATTTGAAGTAATTTGATTCTGTGGCCTGACTAAGAACCTTTACACATAGGTATTATCAAAAATTTTGAAGTTTCGCTATAATATTGTTTTAAATTTCAATTAAAAAAAAAATTGTGACACATTTGAGGATTTCTCAGTGAAAGAACGTTTACTTTTATATAACAATAAAATCGAGTATGTAGTGCGTGTATATATAAACATATTTACACACTTAATTGTAAATTTTATGTTTATTTCTGTTTATGTTATATCTTTGCTAAGAGACAATTAAAAATCGACATTTTAATTTAATAACATAAAATGCATAACTGCATTACAAACAAAGTTATATTTTCTTTTGCAATTGAATTTGTACTAAGCATAATTTTTATTTCTATTGTGAAAGTAACTCATCATCATCCTCCTGTCCTTGTACCACTCTAGGTGTGATCGGCACAACATGTTTTAAACATGTTGTCAAATGATTCGGCTACGTATTTTACGACTTTAATCGCCTTTTACGACATCTCGGTAAGAAAGAGGCCGGTATTCTACTCAGCCCGATAGCACGCGGCGATATTATTAAAGTAACTATGATTTTTATTTCAATGCAATAGGAAATTAATCTATCGAGACATCTATAATATAAATATTAAGTGTATAAACAAATCGGTAAATTTAAAAGTTAACAATAAACTAAAGATAAATAAAAATTCGTGAGAAACGAATGCCGACAAAGCCGGTGTTGATAAAAGCTTTTTAAACAAAGAATGCACCACGCATGACGCGCTGAGTGCTTCGGTAATCAAATGTTTTAGTATAACTAATAAAAGAGGACAAATTAAAGGAGTATTCATATATCACCACCATCATAAAAATGTAGGTAAATTATCTTTTACTCGCAGTCATAGACAGTTTTAATTAGAATTGTATTGATTGCATCCTTTGAAAATGTTTACGCTATTCATCGTCATTTCATTCACAAATTGGAACATCAGTCTTAAGTAAACGTCAGTCGATGTCGGATTTACTGTAACAGAATAAGTCAAACCTTTTCTAAAGTAATTAATTAATGTAGTATTTAGATTGGTAATTCTATTTTTTAGGTCCTTGATGCACTTAACGATATTCCAGTTATGCAAAATTCCGAAAATTAAAGCACTTTATACATTGTAGACGAATATCCGTCTATTTTTGGTATTTTCTGGGACCATAGATTTTTCTGTTTTTTTTCTTACAAAGTATCGTCAGTGTTTATTGCAGTAATAACGTACTTAACTATACTATATAGGTATATAAAGGTTCTTTGTTGAAATCTCATGACGAGTGCAAAGATAAATTAATACTTATATGAAAACATTTTTACCTAGAACTAGCTGTCTGGCCACGCGTTGCTGTAGCTCAGTCTAAAAAAACAACAAAAAACAGTTTAAAAAAATGCTATGATCGCTACCAAATTTTACAGGATTCGCTGGGTCATTCTTAAGATTTTCTGAAAATGTAATTAAAATTGGATAGCCGTTTCGGACTATATAAGGGATATACTGACAACTATTTATTTTTATATATAAGAGGAAGATATATACCTTAATAAGCCCGCAATGAATAACTGACATTTCAACAATAATACAACGCTTTTATTATTAAATGGCAAAGCACATTCAGTTCTCATGGAATGGACTTTAATTGATACATTTAAGGGAGGATGTAATCAGTTCCAAACGTGCTTTGGTTCAGTACGAAGAGATAAAGTTGTCTAGAACAGATGTCAACAGCAAGTGTCAGTGATTATTATTTATTATAAGCATTAAGGGTTTATTGAAATATTAATTTTTGGTTTAAGATATTATTTCTGCATAATTTAACCTTAAGATCATATAAGGCAAAGTTTTGAAAGTGTGATTTGAATTGAAACAAGTGAATTTAAAGAAAGCTTTTAGCATAATTTCAAGCACTATTAAATGCATTGTTATCGGGATTGGACCAGTATGTAATATTTCAGCTTTTTTGTGACACCGCGAAGTGGGTCAAGTTTTGACTTGCAAGATTCTACCTTCAAATACAAACATACAAGTCAAGTTAAATAAAAGCTTATACATAGATTTTTTTGTTTATTTCGTAGGAGTCAAAACAAGTAGAATTAACGAAATACATTACAGAAACGAATATCATACCTTCCACAATATACAAGCGGCGGCGATCGAGAGGCCATGGGTTCAATTCCCGGCCATTATACTACCGACGTGAACCCACTCCTAACACAAGCATTTAGTTTAGCTGGAGGGGTTAACAAGTTTAATAGTAATTTGTAACCCAATTTGCTAGTAATATTTTATTTTTTAAATAAAAAATAATATATTTGGCTTAGTTTAAAAAAATTATATAATTTTTTTTTTATTATTATTATTTGTATCATGAAAAATGTTAGAAATACATTTCAAAAAAGTGTACAAAGTTCAACTTATCCCTTATGATACTCCATACTATACATTCCAAGTTTTAAGGTACATATGAAATTAATGTGTTTTCTAATTGATGTGATACCTAACATTTTACAACCTTCATGTATACAATTAACAGTGTACTTAGAGCTTGCTGTTTTTGTTAATTGTTTTAGTTAAAAGATTATTGCTTGTATACGTAATATTACAAGATGTTTGTAACTTTAACATAAATAGCACTTTAGCACACAATAGTTGATGCTGTAAGAATAAACAAAAAAAAACTTTTAAATACTGTTCGAACAAGAGAAATGAACATAATAAAATAGACTATTTAAATAACAAAGAAAATATAAAATCATTTTCTTTGTTGTTACAATAATCTTCTAAATTATTAGAAAGTTTTCTCAAAGTGAAAGGCGCATCTATTAATGCACTTTCTTGTACTTTAAGTTCGCTGGCTGGTTATACTAGAAGATAAGGGTTTTGTAAATTATACTGCATTATTTGTGCCATTAACTATTTAACACAGTATTCGTCATTTTCCTACCCTTATCTCACTAAGTTTTCACCATGTTGTGGTGTGATTTGACTAAGTATTTTACGACCGGCCGTCTGCCTGACGTCAACTTACCTTAGTCGCCTTTTACAACATCTCCGTAAGAAACGAGAGTATGTTATTCTAAGCAACCCGATACGTCACGGCACTCACTTTAGTCGCCTTTTACGAAACCTTATTAACAAATAAGGGTCTATTCTACTTAGCTGGATATCACATAGTGGTATTTGAATTAGTATTATCCATATTATTGGAAATGTGAACGTCTGTTGTCATATAAATATGTCTGTAAAGCACGGCTATTCAGCTGGACACTTTTTACCATGCAAAGTTTGCTTACCTTTTAAGATTTAATATCCAATACACGTTATTCTGAGTAGAAGAACGACATTACAGACCTTATCTTTAGGGTGACGTTTAAGTTCTAGTACGACGTCAGCGCTCTAGTCTTCACCCCCCCCCCCCCCCCTGGACGAAGTTTTTGCGTCAAATAATGTCCTTTGGTGAAAGATGTAGATCTAAGCTTGTGACATCTGGCTGAATAGAATAGTACCACCCTCATTTCTTACCGAGGTGTCTTAAAAGGCGAGTAAGGTAAGTGGACGTCAGGCAGACAACATGTTTGTAACATATTGTGCCGACCCCACTTAGAATGGGATAAGGCTGGGATAGGAGGATGATGGTGAAAGATGTAGACCTAACAGCGTATAAAAGAAAATAAAAATTTATCCAACTATTTTTACTTTCATTTTCACAGAAAACGCATTATAATATAAGAAAGATTTACTACGTTACAAGATAAAAAATAGACCACGTCCCAAACATTTATCTTCGTTATTAGACAAGGCGACATATTTTATACGTTTTATTTACCATTCACGTCGACAGCGACACAAAGGTAACAACTAAACGTTCTGCTTCGTATTGCCTTAGTAAGTGCAATTTGTTGTATGACATTTGAATAGTAAATAATAACTACAGTTTAAGCATCGTTTACACTACGTTAATGCCTGGTCTTATATTTTATATTTACTGTTTTTCACAGATATATATCCTCCTGCCCTTATCCCACTCTAAGTGGGGTCGGCACAACATGTTATAAACATGCTGTAACATGATTTGGCTGCGTTTTTACGACCGGCCGCCTGCCTGACGTCAACTGTGTTTCACAGATATGTCAGATCAAAATGTAAAAGTAAAGTAACGGCCTGTTACTATCACACTGCTGGGCAAAGGCCTTCTTTCTCCGTTTTTTGGAGAGAAGGAAATACATTTAAAATATGTACGCCTTTTTAATTTATAAGACCACTTAAGGAACCTTTAATTTATAGAATTAAGCGTTACTTTGCGGAAGTCCGTAATACATAAGTAATGAGAATATTATTTTGCTTTAATCCGCGATAAAACAAAATATGTGTAATGCTAAAATGTACTCTGTGCTATCCGTTCTCAAACCTGATACATGCAGAATTTGTTAAAACTTATGCACTACCCGCCATCAATAACAAAACAATATACAAGCACTGCACACGCTCATTATCACAATCAAAACAATCTTTTCGCATGTCATGTGTAATTTTACTTACTCAACAAAGTCATGTATAATTTTATAACTATATTCTAGTTATTACAATCAAGTTAAAACTTAAAATTCACCCATAATATTTTTATAATATTATGATGTCAGTATTCATTAAAGTCTTCTGTGAAGGAATAGTGTAAATTAAACTTTACAATTGGTTTAGTTCTACTGTACACATTTTACATATAATTAGCATGCGAAAGAGCTAGGAAATTATGCCGCATTACAATATTCTAGAAAATATAGTATACTTGGCCATAATTACCTACTTTAGAAGTAGATTAACATTTGCATTATAATTATATTTTAAACAGAATCAAAGCTATGCTGGACTCCGTACATTTAAGTGATATTCTTATAGGTATTAAGCATTTTATCAATACATATAATTTATTCATCAGAAAGTATGTATAATGTATGTATGTATATTATTTATAGACTTCAATACGATTGGACCGATATTAATGAAATGTTCAGACAATCTTTAGAATGATCCATAATCCTGTATGTAATGTTTGATGGCGATTGAAGCATTTTTTTGACTGTCAATTACAGTTTTCTTTCGAGGGGAAGTCAAACCAGACAGAGACGCAGCAACGCATGATCTGTTAGTCTTTTATATAAAGCGTATTAGCGTGCTTTTTTTCGATATTGCTTAATTTCTTCCAAAATCTGCTTAATATCCGCGATTACAAAATTTGACGCAATAGAGGGCCCTGGACTTTCGTACCTATCACCTCATTGTGTTATAATTATCCTCCTACCCTTATCCCACTTTAAGTGGGGTCGGCACAACATGTTATTATAATGTTGTCACATGATTTGGCTTCGTATTTTACGACCGGCCGCCTGCGTGACGTCAACTTACCTTAGTCGTATTTTGCGGCACCTCGGTAAGAAAGAGGGCGGTGTATTCTACTTAACCGGATACCACACAGTGGGTCAACTTACCTTAGTCACCTTTTACAACACTTCGGTAAGAAATGAGGGAGGTACTATTAGGAGTACTATTAGGAGGAGGGAGTACCCGGATACCACACGGCGTTCAATTGCATTTCAATTCATCATCCTCCTGCCCTTATCCCACTCTAAGTGGGGTCGGCACAACATGTTATAAACATGCTGTCACATGATTTGGCTGCGTTTTAACGAGCGGCCGCCTGCCTGACGTCAACTTACCTTAGTCATATTTTACGACAATTCAATTGCATTTTAATTGTCATGCGTTAATGCAGTAATAATACAGTTTAAACAATATTAATATACTTGGGAGAGCAACGCTGTGATCCCGTTAATCGTAAAAATTATTCAACTCGTGCAATTAGGTCATATTTTACGACACCTTTATCATCTCATTGTGTTATAATTATAATATACATTCTCGAAGAAAATGAACGAATTCCATTTTTGTCTATCCTGATTGGACAGACAAAAATGGAGAAAAAAGATGGAGTGGAGAAAAAAATGGAAAAAACTCAAAATAATTATTAAAGTATGTATTCAAATAATTAAACCATGGAATATTTCCATGTAAAAGAGTCCTTACACGTGTGTATAAATTCTCATTCCTTTTGAAACAATAACATAATTGTTCTTTTAAAACTAACAACGAAAGGTCAGAGACAAAGCAATGTATATTTTATAAATTGAATTATTCAGTAGTCGTTTGGGAGAACATTTCTACGAATATAAATTTTTCATATAATAATATTGTCTTTGTTACGTTTATGTAACTTAGATTTTCTATCTTTCTAAAAATTATTTTGTAGAAGAGGCTCTTTATGTTTTGATTATTTTTTTTTTCATTTTCGTCTGTTCATATTAACTCAAAATAATTTGAATAAATAAAAGAACATTTTTATTAAAACATCGTTATCTAAAAAAAATCTATTTCTTTCCGTATAAAATAAACATTTTGGCATTGCCCTCTGTCTTTATGCTTTTATTATCTGTTTTTTTTAAATGAACGTCAAAATAATATATTGATATAACATGACAGATTAATAATTACTATTACACTCCCTATATCGAACCAAAAGTACCAAACCGACTTTTATCTTGAAAATTACATTCTACCCTCGCCTTGAATCTCCCTAAACTACTTAAAAAGGGGGATCTTCGAGAGTTAGCGACGAAGTGATTTTTAAGCTTTATTTACACATGAATAAGTCGATTACCCTTACTTTGTGCCCGTTTTTCACTTGCGGTGTAGCCAGTACTGTCAAATAAATAAAGTGGATATTCTATTCAACGGCGTGACCTACTATTTTGGAATACATGTCATCATAATTCTCCTGCCCTTATCCCGCTCTAAGTTGGGTTGGCACAACATATTATAAACATGTTGTCACATAATTTAGCTTCGTATTTTACGACGGCCGCTTGCCTGACGTCAGCTTGCCTTAGTCGTATTTTACGACACCTCGGTAAGAAAGAGGGTGGTCTATTCTACTCAGCCGGACACCACTTGGCTATATGTTGGAATACAATATATAACCATGTGGCAAATCCTTACCTTGAAGTTAAGCTTACTTTTTTTATTATCACTTTCAATGGCACATTTTGCCTAAAAACTAAATGCACAGATATTTTATCTTTATATTATGTCATAATAATTGAGGACGGGATTTATTATTTATTTACGTTAATTTTAATTCATACCTGTTTTTGACACATCGTTATTCGAATCCCCTTCGGATTGACGCTTATTAAAATCTCTTGCGTTCAGAAAATATCCAGCAATAGGAAATATCCGAATATGTCAAAAGCAGACAGGCGGTTAGTCAGACGAGTGTGCATCGCGATTGGAGTGGGAGCCGAAATCGTATACTCGACTGCAGAGCAATTTCATATTAATTTGCATATATCAATTATTTGTAGTCACTTGCATGTGAAAATGGTGTGCAAATAGCGAACAGTAATTTGCAAACCAATATTTTCTCATATTGTCAATATGACTTTCAACAGCAATCCATACAAATTTTATTGTTTATTTTATTTACTTCAAGGACGAATTTTCAAAACATACTTAGTGTCAAGTCCAAAGGAAAACTACGAGATTTTAATTTTGCAAACTATATGGGATATTGTTTGTGGGATTTGTTGATGATTACATTATGACTCAATTTGTAAATGTAAATAATAACTTCTAATGCGTTATTATTTAACCTAATTATTTATCATATTATTAAACCTAATCATCACTACATACTATAAAACAAAGTCCCTATATCCCTATGTACGCATAAAACTTTAAAACTACGCAACAGATTTTGATGTGGTTTTTTTTAATAGATAGAGTGATTCCAGAGCAATCTTTGTACGTATGATAACATTCAATACGGAGTAGAGAAATACTGTAGTTTTTGAGGTTTCTGTAAATAATTACATTTTTTTCCGTTTACATTGCAAACGCAGGCGAAACCCTACGAGATTTATCAAAATGATGTACAAGTAATTGTACACCTTAAAAAGGTCTACAGAAAAGTCCAGTATGGTATATGTCTATCTCTTATGGATAACCCACAATAGCATTTTTTGTCATTTACTTTTTACGTAAAATAATTATGTTCAAAGCAATTTTTATACAATACCGCATTAATCCTTATCCAATTAAGTACCTTAAATAAATTGTTCATTTAATATAGATCAATATGGCCGTTTACAGCATGTAATTTAAGTGAACATTTTCGGAAATATTACAGATTTAAAATGCCGTGAGGACGCCGCGCTTCACCCTATAGCACTTCGAATCTTTTAAGAGTTAGTTAAAAGACATTCTGTGATTAATTGTAAAAATAAAATACATAGGGAAAATGTAAAAGTAAATAAGTAAAAATGTACTATATGAATTTAGATATTCCAAAGATAGCAGGAAATCTTCTTGGCATAGGAAAGGAAATTGTTTTTCTCCAAATTTAACGCGTGCGGGCCACGGGCAGTAATGAATAAATCAAAACTACTCGATCGATTTTAATAATATTTTTACACTGACTGACATGGGATATATATTTTAAACCCGTGCGAAGCAGGGGCAGGCCGCTATTAATATAATTTTATTTAACTTAAGTACGAACATTTTGATGGTCGTATTCTTTTTTTTCTTGCTTTTTCTAAGAATTCTGTGCGCCGAAGATTTCACGTGGTTTACAATAACGCAGACTTAAATTCGTAACAGTCAGCAAAAATCTATAAGTAGCTACTGCTATAGATTGAAAGTTGCTATAAAGCATATAACATAGCCATAAAAAAAATCGGCAATATCCTTACAGTACTATCCATCGGGAATTCCGCAACAAAATAATTATTATTACAAACTTGAAACATTAATCATTCATTTAATAAGCCCTTAGCTAATTTAAAAGATTGGAAGTTGCTACAACAAATATAACAGCTGTTTAAATTTAAAGAATTAAATCTTAGCAATCTAACATATTGTATTATTTATATTGAAATTAACATAACGAGGCTATGTATAAACATAAACCTTTAATTATTCCTTTCCCCAAGAAATCTTTTTCTGACGCTCTTTGCCATCCTCTTGCACGTAAACGTTTATATAGTTTATTAGTTTAAATATCGATAGAAAAATATGGGTTTAACCTGTAGCGACATAAAAACTATTTTAATTAAACACAAACATACACTGTTAACACTGTTTGTGTAAATTATGATTTTAATAAAGTTTTGGAATATTGCAATTGTTTCTGTGGCCTATTGTACTACCGCGTCAAAGTAATGAATAATGACGTGCATGACCCGTTCGTGTGTTTCATCTCTCGACGACAAATTCCATTATCGAGTTAGGGTAAAGTTCCACTGTCGAATTTAAATACAGTTCGCCTCGAACACATAAAGCTATGGTTGTGAACCGAATAAATAGGTAATTTCAATCATTAAAATAAATAAGTATAAATATATTGGACAATTATACACACTGCCATTCGTCCCCAAAGTAGGTAACTTAATACTTCTGGTACAAACAACTGGTAAATATACATATATAATTTTAAATAAATAGTTAAGTACAGTGTGGTTAGTGCGAGTTTTTTTAAACCTACTCGATAGTGTTAGCGTAACGCCAATTTGTATGGCGCTAGAACCGCGGTCCCTGGATGTCGCTGTTGCGACATAATTGGCTTTACGCTAATGCGATCGAGAAGTTTTAAAAAACTCGCACTAAGCACACTTATATAAATACCAGACTAGAATAACCAACAAATTGTTTTTACAAAAATATTTGTCTTCGGCGGGAATCGAACCTGTAATCCGCAGAGCTGAAGGCTGTTACTGTTATTGCCGCCTGTGCCAGCGGGCCAGTCACAATATTGCATTACAATGGATACAACTTTTATACAAGGGGTGCGAAATGCGAGCTAATGGGATTTGGACGTCGGCGAATTCGATTCACTCTGTCATTGGTTGTCCGACACCTCTCTATTTGGGTTGTTGATGTGATTTTCTGCAATAATCAATACTTGGGATATTTTTATTTTATTGAACCATGATATTCGCAACTATGTATAACTATATATTCCATTATATGTACACGGTATTCGCGACTTTCATACTACTACAATAACACACACACAAATACTTATGAGTAGTATATCGAGTCTGTGGTTGGCTGTCAAAGTGACAAGTCGTAAATTAAGTTGCTCCTTATTTAAAATTTTGTTTATTTAAGTTTATTAACCTTAGAAGTTTAGATAATCACTGATTTCAATTAAATGTCATTAATATTATATAATAAGTTATAAATTTACTAAGTATTAAGTACATAGACAGCTGACAGGAATCACCGGTTGAAGTTCATATCTCAACGGACATAAACCCGGGGAGTATATCTTTTAATTTTATAGACATAAGTTTTTCATTTATTTAAACCAAACTAACAACTCAATATCTGTGTGACTGCACTATACTTAAAAAAAACTAGTTTAATTTTCTGACTAAATCAATTAATTTGAATATTGGATTTGAATACAGTAATAATTTACTTGTTGGTTATCTAATAATCATAAGAAGTTAGATTAGGAACCTAAGTAAATGAATTAGTTTATTACTAAAGTGTGTTGAAACCTCATACTTTACATAATTTCTCAATATTTGAGAAACATCACACCTAATACATAGGCATTGCATTATCTCTCTTTGTTTGACAAACTGTGGAAGCAAAGCTGAAGAAGGCCCTACTGCCACACACACATCATACTAATAAACACAATCAATAAAACTGTCAACATACAAATAGTAAACACACTTTATTATTAACTGATTATTTTTAGTTATTATTTATATTGACAAACAAGTATTAAAACTTGTCAAAGTATTAAAAAATATTTAAAATAAGTCTATATTAGGTAAATGCTTACTATATTGTTATACCTATTTGTTTACTTCTAATAACACTGCAACCTGATTTGCCTGGCAGCTGTAAGTTTAACCTGCATACATATTTTTTAATAAACTGATCCATAAACCTTTGCACAATAATATAATTTAGCATCAAGTTTAACGTTATTTAAACATATTGGAAGTACATAGTAATTGTAAAATTGTATATTGCCAAATTATTAACGGGTCAATATTTTTGTTTTTATTTCTATTTTTGTTTTTATTTCTATTTTTATGATATACATTTATATACTTCTGAATATCTGACAGACTAGTAGTTATATACTAGTATTTATTTAACATATTTCTTCTCATAATTTCAGAAAACAAATTTCATAAAAATGATGACCCGTCAAGCAACTTACAAAGAGATGGAGTCAAAGCTTAAGCTGGCCCTTAATGAACTGAAATCTATTAAACAGCTCAATGCTCAACTTTTGCAAGAAAGAGAGGAAAGTGAGGTGGAAATATCCAAAATTGTCAAGCAATCCTCACAATATAAAAAACAACTGTCGGAGCTGCATATTAAGTATATGGACACTTTAGGTGAAAGAAACCAGCTTAAGGATATGGTTGACTCTTTTAATCAGTGTAGCTTTGTACATGAAAGGGCCCTGAATCGCATAACTGAGTTAGAAACAAGTCTACATGAGACACAACAAACGATTCTTCACTTAGAAAATCTAAATAAATCTCAGGAGGTGAATGTGACACAGAGCCTTTTTAATGAACTATTTGAATGCGGTTCTGTTAATGACAATAATATAGAAAAAAATCCACAAATTATTGATTTCACTTCTGAGGATGACTCACTGAAGACCGTACACTTCAGTAGTCATAGAAAACTAAAAAAGTATATCAAAATTAATAAATTTATCAAAAAAACGCAAAAAATTACCAGAAGCAAGAACAGCATTCAACAGTTAGGTAAAAGTAGGAAAGAGCGTATAACTTTAATAAATAAAATAAAATCGATTAGCAATACTTTAAATCAAAGAAGATATATATATGATAGTGAAACCTTGCAACTTCAAAGAAAAATAGAAAATTTAGAAAAATCTTTACAAAATATGACAGAGTTATATTCAAAAGCTCAAATACAAATAAATGAGCATATTAAATCCTTTGATGGCTTATTAGAAATCTGCAACGACAACATGGAACGGTTTGTATCGTTGTCAAACAAATATACCGAGACTGAGGAAAAAAAATGTCAATGTTCTTTGAAAGTGCATGATGAAACTCCTTCACCATCATATATAAAAGCAGTGAAACATGTAAGTAGCTCTGATAATGTAAAATCAAAGAAAAAAATCCTTATCTACTCAGATAAGCTAGGCAAAGGTTTTGGAGCAATGATGAATTTGTATCTAAAGGAATCAGTGATTAACAAATGTTCACCAGGAGCAACTTTTGAGCATATATTAAATAGTATTAACTGTAATGAGTTAGACTCTAATACCACAGTAATATTGATGTTAGGCGACAGCTTAAATTTGAAAAAACCACAGATATCAAAATATATAGAAAAATTAATACTTTTACATGAACAATTCAAATGTAAATTTATTGTGTGTGCTTTTCCTTACTCAAATATTTTAACTCAAAGGCAAAATGAGCACATTTACAATTTAAATATACAATTGTATAACTTAACAAATCATCATAGTGACGCAATATTTTACTTTGACAGTAACAAATTTATTTCGACGTTTAAGTTGACTAGAGATACTATGTATCTGTCAAGAAAATGCTTGAAGAATCTAGCTTCACTGCTAGCGTTTAATGTTAATAATACAGTTACATGTGGTGTAACGAAGTCTTTTGACACATTTAAAAATTGTACAATAAGTACTAATTTTTCTTACTCTGACATGTGTACTAGTAGTAGTACTAATAATATATCAAGTAATATTTTAAGTACGGAAAATATTACTTTAAACTAAGTAACAAGACAACAGATAAACCTTGTAAACTGATTATTGTACACCAAAACTTACAAGGTTTATCTGGCAAAGAATTTGAAATTGAACTGTTTATCAATAAATTTAATGTTGATATTTTATGTATAACTGAACATTGGTTAAACAGTTCTAATTTCTTGTTAAATATAAAAAATTATAAATGTTCTAGTGCGTTCTCGAGGAAAACCGCCATTCGTGGGGGATCTTTAATATTGAGTCATATTAAATTAAATTGTAAAGAACGGAATGATATTGTCGGTCTTTCTGTTGAACGTACCATTGAGCTATCTTGTGTAGAGTTAGAGCGTTATATTATAGTTTCTGTATACCGCCCACCCTCCAGTGATTATTTACACTTTGAGAGAGTTATGGAGGAAGTTCTACAGAAGACTTGTAAATCTTCAAAAAAAGTTTTAATTTGTGGGGACTTTAATGTTGACATTTTAGTGGATACCTCTAATCGTTGTAGGTTACTAAATTTATTTCAATGCTTTGAAATGATAAATGAATTTAACGAACCTACTAGGATAACTGCAGACTCTGCTACCGGCCTTGATAATATTTTTACTAATTACAGTTGTAATATCTTAGAAAAATCTGTAATAAGTCGCTTAAGGTCTGATCACAGTGGGCAAATTATATCTGTCCCTGACTATATACATGAAAAAAAACAATTAATTAAATACAGGCCTATCACTTCTCAAAAAATAAAGCGATTTCAAGTAAAAATATCATCAAAATTATCAAAGATTGACAAAAGTTGCGGTAGCTCAGATGATCTTTTTAATGCCCTCTTTGGTATTATTGGTTGTGAATTCAATGAGACATTTAATATAATAGAAAAAAAAGTGTCAAAACATCTCAAGTTTAGCGATTGGGCCACTGATGGTATTTATAAAAGCAGAAACAAGTTATTTGATCTGTATGCAGAAAAGCAATATAATCATTCCCCCACTTTTCTAGAATATGTAAAAAATTATTCTAAAATATTTCGAAAGGTTTGCATACAGGCCAAATCACTTCACATTAAGAGAAAAATAATTAAATCTGAAAATAAAATCAAAACAACTTGGGATGTTATAGGTGAAGAAATAGGCAGAAAAAAATAGATAATTCTGCCATGCAGCTTAAAATTGGGAATGAGATTATCAATTCCGATACAGCAGTGGCAAGTGCATTTGAGCACTTCTTTTCAGAATATACCAATTTCTACCACTAGCTCAATAAGCTCATCCTCAATAGAAGCTTTTAATATATTGAAGGGCTGCGTCGCGGAGAGCATTGTTTGTTTTAAATTTGAACACGTTACCCCATACAACATTGTCAAAACTTTTAAGTCATTAAATATTAAAAAAACAACAGATCTATGGGGAATGTCTGTAAAATTAATTAATAATATTATTGAGATCATTGCACCAATTATGGCCAAGATCTTTAACAAATCTGTAGACACAGGGATATTTCCGAATTTAATGAAATATAGTAAATTGATCCCAGTCTTTAAATCTGGTGATAAGAGCGACCCTAATAACTATAGACCCATCTCCATCTTGCCAACTCTTAGCAAGGTGTTTGAAAAAATCATTCTTAATCAACTGCTCAGGCATTTCAATTTAAATAACTTGCTTCATCCTGAGCAGTATGGGTTTACTAAGGGTCGGTCTACAACGGATGCGGGTGTGAGATTGGTGAAGCACATCTTTGATGCATGGGAGAACTCACAGAATGCCATAGGGGTATTTTGTGATTTGTCCAAGGCATTTGATTGTGTTCAACATGAGACACTGTTGCTAAAGCTTGGTCATTATGGTATCACAGACAATGCGCTTCGACTCGTGGCATCCTATCTTCATAGCCGAATTCAAAGAGTGTGCATTAATGATGTGCAGTCATCTGGATCGGCCTTAGTTATGGGTGTGCCTCAAGGTTCAATCCTTGGTCCTTTTCTGTTTTTAGTATATTTAAATGATTTACCGTATTTTATTCAGAGTATATGCGATATTGTACTGTTTGCTGATGACACATCTTTGATATTTAAAATAAATAGAAATAACGACAAATTTGACGAAGTAAACAGTGGTTTGTCGCAGGTTGCTCATTGGTTCAGACAAAATAATTTAGTACTGAACTCAAATAAAACAAAATGGATAGAATTTGTATTACCAAATGCTGCTAAAACAGCAAATAGACTTTTTATAAATAATGTTTCACTAAAAACAGATAATGCAACTGTATTTTTGGGAATGACTTTGGATACAAAACTCCAATGGAGCACACACATAACAACTCTTGCAGGGAAACTCAGTTCAGCGGCTTATGCCGTTCGAAAGATTAGACAGTTTACTGACGTCGAAACGGCAAAACTTGTTTATTTTGCTTACTTCCATAGTGTTATGTCCTATGGAATATTGCTATGGGGTAAATGCGCGGATAATGAAAAAATCTTTGTATTACAAAAAAGAGCCGTACGTGGCATATACAATTTAAGTCCGCGGGATTCCCTGCGAGAGAAGTTTAAGGAAATAGGTATTCTTACATTTGCCTCACAGTATATTTTAAGTAATTTAATTTTTGTATATAATAATATAGAGAATTATAAAACAATAGGTGACGTATATAATAGACAAAGTAGGAACCGACATAAGCTTGCGGCCCCTGCTTTGCGCCTTGAAAAAGTACGTAAGTCGTTTGTGGGTTTGGGTATAAGATTCTATAATAAAATTCCACAATCAATTTTAACTATGCCATTACAGCAGTTTAAAAACACTATTAAGGAGAGGCTGATACAGAAAGCCTACTATACTGTTGAGGATTATTTAGACGATAAAAATGCGTGGATATAAATATTGTTCGACCCTGTACAAGATAGAAACATTAAATGTAACTAGCATTAAGAATTGTATTTTTAAAAAGAGCAACCGCCGAGTTTCTTGCTGGCTCTTCTCGGTAGGAACAGCTTTCCGAACCAGCAGTAGAGTTGACGATTCAAAAGCACTTGTTTACAAGTTTATTTGAATAAAGAATATTTTGAATTTGAATTGAATTTGAATATGCTATTCACAAATACTTATAATTTTTATCATTATTATTGCATGGTAATAATTATTTAGGTTTTGTAAAAAAAGTTATTTCCGAGTAATTATTCTTTATTTTACTATTTTTTTAGTAATTTTCTAACTATTTTTGGAAGGTTGATACTCACACTGTCACAAGTATAAATCCGTCACAAAAATCGATTTATGTATTATGTTCAATTATTTAAATTACAGCAGAATTTGAATGCAATGAAGTAAATTATTATTGAAATTGTTTTAATAGTCAAAATCAGTTGAGACTAAGCCTTAGGTACTAAGATTGTTTTTAAATAAATATGACACTGAAATATATCATTTATCAAACAATTTTAATATAGAACAAATGGGACACATAATATGTATTGCTAGGAACATTTTAAAAAATACATACAGTAGTTCTTTTACGGTTTATTCTCTAATAATACGCTTATTTGTCTTGGACGTACAATATTTACAGCCCAAAAAAGATTAGATTTTCTTTTCGAAACAATTTTGTCTGATCACGCAATCATTTGCCTCTGTAAACAAATTGATTGTTCCCTACGAATGAGTCATGCGATCGTTTATCAGTGTTTTAACCTGACGTTCCGTTGATTACGTTCTTTATTCAAAATTGGTACTTCCTATCCAAAGTTATATTAAAAACCCTATATTCATACTTGTTCTTTTTATTCGTTTTTAGGCACTCATTTTAACAGAAAAATGTATAGTAGAACATTGTTAGGTTCTCTATCGTAATGTTTTTGTCACGATTCTATATATGTAAATCGTAAAGCGCTAACGGCGGGTTTACATTTTAGGTGGATCATCTAGTACCTGTTTTCTTTTCTATTTGTGATTATAATTTGTCCGTATAGGATGCTTTTAGGCTGCCCATAATTTATATTACACAACCTAAATGGAAATTTCGGTCGACAGAAATTCTAGCAAACAATAAAGGTACTTACATTAAAAAGAAAGAATGTATTATTGTATCATATTATAGAATGATAGTTTTGTATAATGTAAAGTTACCGCCTTATCCGATAATAGCTGTGCAGTAGTCCCCTCTCTCCTTAGAGAGAAAGGTATGGAGTTAAACCTTTTTGACCACTATATCCTATTTCACTGCAAAGGGTAACTTCTCTTAGAATTTTTGGTATCGAAGCCAGTGGGTATAATATAACAGGGATAACTAATATTATTTAGTTATCCTGCACGTAACCAAATAATATTGACGTGTATTTCTAGTTACCGTTTCCTATTCCCAGAACTTGTACCTAAACAACGAAAATCATTAATTGCTGTATGTGATGGACAGACAGAAGCGGCAAGACGACAGGCTATTCATCAATATGTAAGTGCGTACGAGTAGAACACGAAAACATCTACCGTTTATATTATCGGAGAATTGATCTTAGTAAACTAACTGATTGCCCACGCGTTTACATATAAAACGAATACGTAGAATACTCATAATATCCATTGTCAACGAAAAAATAACGTGTTGCGAAAAGTTTAAAATGTGTAGAGAATAAAATAATAGGGAATGTCTTCTATTGATATCCTTTATATCTTATTAAATTTTACTAATTTATATAAATTGAACTTTTATAACTGACTTATATTTTTTAGGACGATCGTTTTATTGGACCTTGGAAATATACTTTACATGAATATTACTATTAGTTAATTTATAGAATCAGTCGTTATTTTTTATGTTAATTTTTGTGTAAATTATTGTCTAATTATTCTATGCAATAAGGTGATGCGATATTTGTTCTTTCTTACTGTGACTGTTGTTAGTCCTAAAAGTTTTTATAGAGCTCTTTAGGCGTAAAAAATGAAATTTTTAAGAGATCTACTAAGGATTTTCACGGCTGTTCAAAGCTTGGATAACCTAGGTATTTTGGATTAAAGATAATAACGTTTTAAGATCAACGGCGCTAAACCTCAAGTATAACTACTAACTACTAAGCTAGAACAAATTGAATGAAGGACTTGCCGATATTGCGTAATTCGTTAGAACTGAAATTATTTGTACAAATGATGTGAATGACTGTTTCATTCAGCAAAATAAATTGTTTTCGTTTTAAATTAACGGTGACATCACGTGTATTTAGTCATAAAGTTAAAATCCATCAGTTCATATATAATTCAGAAAACATTGTCGATTTATATTGCGCAGTTGACTTTACAAAAGACTAATATGAGTGCGGTGGTAAAAGAGTTTCATTAGTGGGTTTGGATACAAACTCTGCGCAGACAACTTTGAGTTTACTGAACAAACTTATGAACTTTATGGTACATTATAAATTATCATAAGCTATTGGTCAAGAAAAAATTGTGAGTTGCGTGACTGGAGAATTTTTGGGTTATGAGTAACCTGACAAACCCTATTAGAGTATTGTGGACGGTAGAGATCCTGATCCAAGAAGAGATAATGTCTCTGTTCAGCACAGTCATCATCCTCCTGCCCTTATCCCACTCTAAGTGGGGTCGGCACAACATGTTATAATTATCACATAATTTGACTGCGTTTTTACGCCCGGACGCCTGCCTGATGTCAACTTACCTTATTCATATTTTACGATATCTCGGTAAGAAAGAGGGAGGTTTATTCTACTCAACCGGATACCACAGGGCGGGTCGACTTACCTATGTCGCCTTTTACGATACCTGGGTAAGAAATGAGGGTGGTCTGTTCTATTGAGCCGGATATCACACGGCTATCTGTCCAGCACAGTATAGTATTTAATAACAAGCTGCCACTATAACATGATATGACTTTAAGGAAACAAGTGTCTCTCATGAAACAGACTTTAACAGCATTAAATTTATCGTGTTAGAGGCGGCCTTATATTTTTAAAAACATTCAACGATACTCGTGGGCGGATAAATACGAGAGTAATCAGCTAAAGAAAAAACTTCTGGGATAACTTCATTAAACCGCATGACCCAGCAACTAATGTGATTTGACCCAACTTCATTGTTCCTTTGAATCGAACTAATTACTGCCCCCTTTGGGAGCGTTAAACAAAGCCAGGACGTAATATTGTATGTGGGTATCCATCTCTTGTGATGGACGAGGGCTTGTGCCTAGCTATACTTGTGTACATACCTACACATACATATAAATTTTTATATCTACTATTGTTTGCTTCAAGTGGGGGAGTAAAATTGTACAGTAATGAGTGGAAGCTCTACAGTTGTATAATATATAATCTATAATAGAGTAGGAGACGGTTGTAAGATTTTTTATATTAATAGTAATAGACCTAAGCTTTATGATCACTAAAAGTCTGTGGTGTTTCTAACATTTTTGAACAAATTTCAAGAATTTTTTTTTCAATACTGACGTGTGGAATTAGTTAACTCATCTCAAGAAATTTAAATTTTTATTTCTTAATTCAATTTCATTCTTAATTTTGTAATTCAGGGATATATTTTTCAAACAATTGAACGACATAATGTATTATTCAAAAAACTATTGGTAATATTAATTTACATAAACAATAGATAAACTTCATAAAGGATTCGTTTAGTAATATTTTTATTAATACATTTTTAAATTATTCTCTACAGTAGGTACTCAACAAGAACGAAACGCAGATGTCAATACCAGAGACTCTTTAGTGATTTTTAATGCGCGTCTTATCTTTTTATTGAGGAGAAAAAGATGAGGATTCCGTGAATTTTATTATTTGGTTGTTATAAATGATCCGCTTGCGTTAAGGCACGATGCTCGCCGAATTGCAACAAACAGCCCAGAAGCAGAAAAACCCTGTTATGCTGCTGCAGCAACAGGCACTAAATTCTTGTTATTTTATCTGCTGTTTAGAAGATACTGATATCATACCAGTATTTTTATGTTTTGCATAACACAATGTATTGAGACCGTATCTAGGACTATAAGTAGGAAAAAGAGGGTGGCACAGAATTTATCCTTGTCAAGAGAGGACACGCAGCCTGGGGGAGCTGAGCGACAAGATTCGCCGCATTGTAGCAGTTCGGAAAAAACATTTTGAGCGTATCTGGCACATGAAATATTACGCTGGCGCAAAATTTTAATAACGTTCAAATATTTTCCCTTTAAAGTGCTTTTTATGTTCAGTAATCTTCTTGTCACTTGTTAAAAATGGATATTAGAATCCTTGTAAACATTTTGTACGAGCAAAATTAAAATAAATTGTGGATGCTAACGCCTAAATTCTCCAGCACTCACTTCACAGTAACTTGTAGCTAAAAAAGTAATATATTGAAAAGGAATCTAGAAAATTAATTTATTAGCCATAAATCTACAACATTGCGTGTCGCGACATTGTAAATAGTTATGTAGTAATAGGAGGTACGTCTCAAGAGAGACACTACTCGGTCTGAGCACAGTGGTCCTTAAACTTCACAGCGAAGTTATATTGCAAAATAGAGTATTTCTATTAACTTTCTAAAGTTACTTGTATGTGTATATATAGCAATTTACTTTGGACTACTTGTTTTTTATCTTAGCATCTTTGTTCAGATTTTATAACTTTAAATTGAATATTTAAAGTTTTTTTTAATAAATACTTTTAGTTATTTGCGTATGTGAACAAAAACAATTTCAAATGAAGCTTTCCATTGATACCAGTTATTGGAATAATTATATAAATATTTATTTGTGTTTTATATCGAGATCGTGCGATACATTTCATGAAAACTTGGCTAATTAGGTTATTTTTTGTATAGCTATACTTTCCTTTATTATCTAATTCAAAATCTGAACTGGACGTTAATATTTCTTTGAATGATAAATATGCAAAGATTAGTTCACCATTTACAGACAGAAAAGTTTGCGCGAGTCATACAACTTTGTGAAAGAGAATTATTTGCCATAGTGTATGGGCTGAGACGACGAAAACTTCCCAAAAAATGTAGCTTATATATGCATCTTTAAATAGAGAACGTATAGCCGTTAGAGCCAACAGCATACGAAAAAATTCATTCATACGGCATACGAAAACTCTAATACACACAACTAACAGAAAACGAAAAAAGCATTCGAAGAAATAGAGAACGTAACGAGTATCAAGTACGTTATTTAAATAAAAATACAAGTTAGTAAAAGTTACAGATTACATTCGATATAAAAGCTATTCGTAATACCCGGCTGTGAAATACCATTTCAACAGATCTTGCAAATTGCAATTGAAGGCAATATTAGAATAATTTATTCCGGGGACATGTTTGAGCAGCGCTGGTTAGCTGGGGTGCCATCTTGTGCATAATGTAGGGAGTCTGGCTGACTTTCCGACGTCAAATTTATGCCCGCCCCTTTATAATTCAATATCAAATTATCCTGCATTATAACAAAAGTGTGTGCAGTATAACAATAGCTGTTTGTGTATTACGCTAGCGGTAATTGCAATTTCCTCTTAGTGTTCGCTATAATTGAGTTGGCCGCTAAATATACCGCCGAAAGTGTTCATTAGTGTTGGTGCCTTTCATATCTGTATTTATTTTGTGATTGTAATAAATGTTTTATGTTGTAACGAAAATGTCATAAATTGAGTCATTGAGTCACATCAAGCGGCGGTAGCGATTAGGGTAACGGATCGAAATGAACGTAGCAATCGAGAGGTCATGGGTTCGAATTCCGGCCATTATACTACTGACGAGATCCCACTTCTTACACAAGCCTTTAACTAGCTGGAGGGTAGTATGCTTTAAAAAAAAACTGCGGAATTCTTATTCGATTCGATTTTTGTTTGATCTTTAATACTTTAATTTTACAACTATACTTTAATTTTAATTATCTTTCCAAAAAAGTTTGCTAAATTCTGATTTTCTTTAAATTAAGCAACTTATACCGTGGGTGCGTACCACTAGCCTAGTATTGTAGAGGCAAGCATTTTTCTATTGATTTATAGAATTAGGCGTTACTGTGCGGAGATCCATAATACAAAGGTAATAATAAAATTATAGCAAAATAATTTTATTATTACTTTTGTATTTTTCTATTCATTTCATTCATTTTCCGACGGCCTCTTCTATTGTCGCCTTAGTCCGTGGTCGCGGGACTTTAATCACCAAAACTCAATTTATATTTTAAAACCCTTTATTAGTTCTTCTTCTTATAAGTATTATCAGACTTACAAGAAGATCTCAAAACCCTGTGTTATAGTCATAAGATTTAATGGAAATAAACAATTTTTAATTTTAACTTTATTAGTCCGATGTCAGATCACTTCGGCCTTGGCTAGTTACTCTCCTACGGCCAAAACATACCAACAACTATTTACTCGTAGTGTTTTTATAAGATGCTTTGTGGAAACCTTAAAGCGGTCTAGCCATTTCAGGTTTGCGCGTTCCATCTTAAAGTATATCTTAAATTACCCTGTCTTAAGTAAACCAGAAGCTCTACTTTACTTCTATTAAAAGCTACAATATAGATACCGTTTCTTTACAAAGACTGCACATCCATCACTCTGTTCGTGATTTTCAACCAAATGTGCACAAGCTACAATAAATAATCACATTCCAAAATTATCAACACTATGCAGAGTCACGTATACTTTTGCAATAAAAGCACGGGTCTGTCAGGATATGGGGCAAGCAACAATAAATTATCATTTAAAAATGCTTAAAAGTGATATGTCACATTCTCCGCAAATTGAGAACTAACAGAGAGAAAGTTAAAATTTGTATATTAAAACAAAATTTAATTTGTCGCTTGCAGTTTGGCTCCGTTGGCCCTGCCTTCAACTCCGCGGGTCGCGGGTTCGATTTCTATAGTCAATATTTTCTATAAACAATTTGTTGGTTCTTCGAGCCTGGGTATTTAAGTCACCATTCATTCTCCTGTCCTTATCCCAATCTAAATGGGATCGGCACAACATGTTATAAGCATGTTGTCACATGATTTGGACTCTATGTATTTTTATTTTACGACCGTCGCCTGCCTGACGTCAACTTACCTTAGTCGTATTTTCGGTGGTCTATTATGGTGGCTCAATTTTACTCATAGTTACTTACTATGTGGACGGAGGACAATGTATGTCCCAAATATTATATTATATTAACACAGTATTTTCGTTAAGAATCAAAATTAGTTGTTTCCGTAAAATTACTTACTGACCTATATTTACAGTTTCTTTTGAGTAGTTATTGTAATAGTAATGATTTCTTAATAGAAAAACTTAAATTGGTAATAAACGCATATCATATCTTCTGACTTTCTATAAAAACAGTTTTCTAGGTCGACTGGTATTAAATCGCAGAAAATGCTGATAGTTAGCCGTTGAAGGCTTGAAAAGAATTGAAGCATACAATGGTTAAAATTAAAAAGTTGTGCTTTTATTATGTTGCAAGCTCAAATAAAGAGAGCACAGCGGCGGCCGAGTTTTAATCAGACAGAGCTCTTGAGTGCTGGAGTGTAGTTACTGTTGAAATTGTTCTAACGTTGAGTACCATAGTTCATTTTGCTGGTTAGCTTACGTCGCCTTTGGTATTTTCACTTTCGTCTTTTGCGTATTTTTAGGCATTAGAGTAAACATTGAGATTATTATTTTTGTACCGCCTTTGTGTTTATATGTTCTTCACCTTTTTAAAAAGTAACTGTTGATTTTGCTGGTTAGTTTACGTCGCCGTTTATATGTTCTCCACCTTCTTAAAAAGTAACGGTTTATTTTGCTGGTTAGCTTAAATTCTCGTGTCACACAATGTTACCATACTTTTTTTTATGTCAGGAAAACCCAGTATGGGTCATCACCGCCCGACGGGGACGAGCAGCGGGTATGTCGGACTCGCACCGACTAAAAACCTGACAGTGCTCCACCACGCTGCTGGTGGCAGGGACAGGGTACCGTTTTGCACATTACAACCATCCCCGCCAGCAGCCGCTTTTTACCCGGAGAGCACCACCTCCAGGTCAGGGCCTCTCTAACAGTGGCCCCTCCCTCCGCTTATCGATGCATCGGGAGCACCAGATGCATCGACCGCCTCGGGGACCTAACTCCAGCGTGCGTCCGATAAAAACAATGTTACCATACTCCTTCGAAACGACTTTAACTATTTTGATGAAATATTATATGCATATTCAGTAGGTCTGAGGTATTTCTAATAGGGTGTTTGTTCTACCCCTAAGATTATTTTCTAAATATTTTTTACAAAATTTTGTATTTTTTATAAAGTACATTGGAATTTCCCTTAAAATAATTGATTGTGGTAACCGGCTGAGAAGAATAGACCACCCTTTCTAACAGAGGTCTCGTAAAATACGACTAACGTAAGTTGACGTCAGGTGGCCGGTCGTAAAATACGTAGCTAAATCATGTGAAAACATGTTTAGAACATGTTGTGCAGACCCCATTTAGGGTGGGATAAAGAGTATGATGATTCGAATTAAGTAACAATGAAATCCAAAAATATGTATATATCCATGGTACTGTGAAAGTTGGATAAATGCCAAACAGTCTAGCAGGCGAATGCTACAAGTGGGCGCTTCGCTTCGAAATGTCGTTTGGCATCAGACTGTTCCAGACAAATTGGGTAACAGACCAACAAAATGAGGACACGACGTTAATTATTCGTTGCGAGAATGAAAAAGGCAACACTGAAATTCGTTCACCGCGTTGTTGCAACTGTTTTGTTCAGCGTAATTGTTGCTGTGGTTAAATCGAGTCAAAACTTGCCTTTTTTAACGTATCCTCAGTTACATTTGGAACGCAATTGAAAAGTGCACCGCTCGCCGCCTCACCCCAATCTCCCTATTGAGTCTATTCAATCTTCCCCTCAGTTGTTTAATATGCACTCTCGACGTTCATACCCAATTCTAACGAATGACTTAATAACGCTATATTCTATACAAGTATTACCCGTGACTCTATGTTCACCTCAACTTAACTTAATAATCTTATCCTGTCCTACTTCCTACTAATATTACAAATCCGAAAGATTGTGCGTATGGAGATCCTGTTAATTCTACAGGAATAGGATGACATTGAAAAGCGCCATTTATTATTGACCTATCACACGACAACAGTCTAAGTCTAGTCTAGTCTAACATGTTATTAACATGTTACAAGATTTAGCTACCCATCTTACGGGAGCGTGCCTGACGTCATCTAACCTTATTCGTATTATACGACACCTCTGTAAGAAAGAGGCTACTCTATTCTATTCAGCCGAAACACACAGCGGGTCGACTCACCTTAGTCGCCCTTTACGACACCTCGGTAAGAAATGAGGGCGGTCTATTCTGCTCAGCCGGATACCACACGATTTATAATATAGTGTAATTATAATCAGCAAATAACCCCGGTTATGTAGTTATGAGTGTTTTTTTCTCTTGCCGAAGTTTAAACGGAAATTTTTATAACCTGTATATTAACTCTGTCTAAAAGATTTTTTTCTATTTTTTTTAACCACTCTTGGGTGACCGTATGTATATGTAACTAATCTATATTTTAATATATGTAATGCTAAAATATAGATTTTAGCAGCGTTATAGATCTAAGCCCTAATTCACTTTTATGATTCAATGCAAGATGTTTTTTAGCATTTTGTATACGCCACTTAGGCAAGCATACTGAATAAGAATAAAATAATACTATTATATATAGTCAATAAGCAACTGATGTACAGCGTAGTCGAATAATCACCCTAAAAGGATCGCATTACACATCTCATACCACCGGCAGTCGCCTCTGGGAACATAAACAGTAAACACTCACCCACCTACTACGTAGGAGATATCGTTTTTTCTCACGGCAATGAGGATAAAATACATTAGGAATGATCAGATATGAAATCTACTCGTAGACTGCCTGATATGTCCTGACGGTAATTTATTTTAATTTGAACTTGAAATTTTTATAATTATCTTTTGTAATAACACTAATAAATAGCAAGTATATTTGACCGGCCCGATCTCATCATTCTCCTGCCCTTATCCCACTCTAAGTGGGGTCGGCACAACATGTTACAAACATGCTGTCATATGATTTGGCTACGTATTTTACGACCGACCGGCCTAACGTCAATTAAACTTAGTCGCCTTGCACGACAACTTGGTAAGAAATTAGGGTGGTCCATTCTACTCAGCCGGACACTACACGGCGGGTCAACTTACCTTAGTCACCTTTTACAACACCTCGGTAAGAAATGAGAGTAGTCTTTTCTACTCATTGGATACCACACCGCGGGTCAACTTACTTTAGTCGCCTTTTATGACACCGTCGTAAAAGGCGACTAAAGTAAGTTGACCGACAAGAAATGAGGGTGGTCTTTTTTACTCAGTCGGATATGACACAGCACTATTTTATAAATACTATGTCATTAAATGAATTCTTTGTAGCTTTTTTAAATCTTGATGTTTAAGAGAAACTTATAGCTCTTTTATCTTAGAAGGTCGTTGACTTCTGATATAGGACGATTATCACGTAGGATTCCAATGAGTGTATGTTATTACGTTCCGTGTCTGCGACCGTCAGCCATGACGCCAGTTTCTTTTCTATGAAAAGATACTCAAACGGTATTTAAATGCCCTAGAATTTTGTTTCTGGTCTCGGCGACTCGACGTGGCGTCGAGAGGAAATAAATGCCTTTGGATCTCGAGATGATAAGTTGCGAGTGTTTTAGGGCCTTCAGAACTCTTGAAACGATGTTAAGATGTCTTTTTAGTTTTGATTATTTTTAATGTCTTTTATCCGTTAGTTCTCATATATTAGATTGTTAGCACACATATAAATATTGCCTTATGATTGACTCTCCACGTTAGTATATTATCTTGCTAATTCTTTTAAATATATTAACTTTTAATACGAAATTTTGTTGTTATTAAACAACATATTCATATAGTTAACATTCGTTTTAATTGTAAAAAAAAACCTTGGAACTTATATTACTGGAAATATCAAATTGATAAATTATAGATCTAAGACAAACTAAATAAAAATAATTTTTATTCAAGTTCATTTTGAAAAGCTACTTACAATAATTTGATTAGTCTAGTCTGTAAAAGCCCTTTAATCACAGAATAAAAAAAAGTAAGCAACTTTGTTTCAAGGATAAAATAGATTTAATGAAGGTACCGAATTTTAGTCTTACCGAGAAGAACCAACTAGAAACATGGCGGTCAATCTTTTAACCATTTTCAATTTACATTATTAAAACGCAGTCTTGTATGAAACTAAAAGGATTTTCGAATCCCTGCATTTTAAATATTCAGATATTCTTCAATTGTGTAATATGCATTATGTATAAGCATATTTCTTAGACTAAATTTAAAGGTCCGACCATTCTTTCCAAAAAAAGACCTTATAGACCCAGTAACAGGCTCCACTTTCACTATATTAACTCATCATCATCATCCTCCTGCCTTTATCCCACTCTAAGTGGGGTCGGCACAACATGTTATGAACATGTTGTCATATGATTTGGCTGCGTTTTTATGACCGGCCGTCTGCCTGACATCAACTTACCTTAGTCGTATTTTACGACACCTCGTTAAGAGAGGGTGGTCTATTCTACTAAACCGGATACCACACGGCGTGTCGACTTACCTTAGTCGCCTTTTACGACACCTCGGTAAGAAAAGAGGGTGGTACTATTCTATTCAGCCGGATACCACACGGCCTTTTCACTATATTAACTATAGAATAATAAATAGTACAAACTTATAGCTTTTAAGAAAGGTAAATTAAACTAACGATAGTCAAATACAATTTATTCTTATAATACTGTGTGCTAGAATTGGTGTCGTTATTTTGAATCAAGCTAAATAAAAAATGTGTATATTTTTACACCTTTACGCATCAGTGAACAAATCGCGCGGGTAATGAGTTAAAATACTTCAAAGTGCAGATTAAGCTCAGCTGACCTGGTCTGTGGCATACTTTACGACCACTGCGTGACGTAAGTGTCAGTTCCTTTCCGCGTACCCGTTTTATATATTTTTTTGTTACTATATTTTAACTAACAGTATTACCAGAATATTAATAATTTTTTTTTATTAATTAAAATAATTGGTAGTGACTAACGAGTGTAAAAAGAAATGTGTATCGTTTTATATTTTGTGTATATAATTTTTTTTGCATCTATCCCTATTATGATTTAGTCCTGATTTAGTTATACTATTAAATCCTCATTTCTTACCGAGGTGTCGTAAAAACGACTAAAGTTGAGTTGAGTTGACGGTTGAGTAATATAGACAATACTCTTTTTTATTGAGGTGTCGTAAAGGTTAGTTTACGTCAGGCAGGCGGCCGGTCCTAGAATATGTAGCCAATCATGTGACAAGATATTTGTAACATGTACCATCACCACTTAGAGTGGGATAAGGGCAGGAGAATGACGATGATCATGATTAATTATTCTATTATATAAACACTCTTAAATCTTTTATCTGTCATACATTTTAGTAGTGTGATAACACAAATTCACTTCTTTATATGTCTTTAATTGAAAGAAACTCTATTGTGAACCTTTTAAAATGTTTAAAAGATTTAATTTACATTACTAATCCGCAGCCTTGTATGAAGCTGAAAGAATTTTTAAATGCAGGATATAAAATTAGACTAATAAAATTAGACGCCAATACAGGTTCAAAAAATGCGAATTAATAGTAATTAATAAAATAATACGCTCTCAATCTCAATCAAGTTTAATTCTGCTAATAATCTTATTATTAATGTAAACGATTGCTATTTAATCAAAGGTTTCCTAAGCAGTATAACTTCTTGTATGATTTTCTAAATAATATACTGCTAAATAGGTAATACCGCTAACCTTAAATATAATGTACAACTCTACGTTGACATGCACAATGAAACATTTTTAGATAAAAAAACGAGTGGTAGGCATAGTGCGCATGCGTATTAAAGGGTCGCGTACTACAAGAGCAAAACCGACCTTCGTAGGTCGCCGCCCGCCATTCAGTCACAACCCTCATTGATTTTTGACTCCATATGGCAGGCTACTCAAGCGCGAAAACTGTCCAATCGTTCTGTCACTGGTCACGGCTTTCGGATATTTAAAGTGTATGTATGCAAATTATATTTTCTAATAAAGTAGAAAGTGGTCGTTGATTCCATAGTGATTATGAGAAAGGTAGCAAAGATCCGACAAAATGGAGAGCTGTAACGTAAAGTCGCACCGCTTGGTCAGAGACAAGAATTTATCAAGATCCCTTTGGCGCTTAATGCTCCAACCATAGACACCCATCGCTTCCTGTTATTATTTATCGTATTATGTGCATTCAGTTTATTGGGTAAGTAGTATCGAATTTTCTTATTTGTATTGTAATTTACTGTTTATTGTGAATTTTTTTTTCTGCCTTCTTCGGGAGTTCAGTTTATTTCTTTATAATTTTATTTATTGAACGTATCTTTTGAAAATTAGATTATATTATTAAAATTAAAAAAAATTATAAAACTATTTTTACATAAGGTACAAAAATAATATAAGCAAGATGTAAAAGTATCTGTTGATTAGAACTATTTCTAATCTAATTCATTCTCATTTTGTCATCTTAAATATTTAAATAAGCACAAGACGAAATTTACATTTACAATTGGTTGGTACTTGTTTGCAGTTCGTTTGCTTTAGTAAATTGCAAATAATTCTGCGGATTTATTTTAATCCATTATCCGCAAACAACCGCAAATGCAAATAAATAATGATGCGGTTTTTATAATATAATACCTACCTATTTATTTTCTACTGTTTGTTCTTAAAGGTCACAAATAGGTGCCTACGTCATTATAAACAACACGAATTGTTTACAATTATTTTCCTTTTACGCTCATGGTTCAACAGTTCTTTGAAAGGAAGAAGAAATAAGGCCATTACGATCTTGTCTACTATGGCCGTTTTTCTACGTATAGTGCATTGAACTTTCTCAGAAAATATTGCTAAGAATTTTCAAACGGTTATTTAGAAGGGTGCGTGATTTCTATTTGTTCTTTTTATGAGCTTTGTTTGTCGAACTGTAGTTATATTTGAAAAGTGACCGCATGTTTTCGAACGAAGTAGTAGGTATATAATTTTACTGAAATATGTTTAAAACATATTTCAATGAACAAAATAATGATAATAATAATAATATTATAATGAAAATGAAAATGATTTAACACACAGACTAAAAATATGTTCTTAAATAAAATGAAGATGTTGGCGCTTTAGTTTATGTATAGGATAAAAGATATATAAATTCGTTCATAATCATCGTTAGATAAAATATTACTGTCTCTATATATTAGTTCCTATATACTATAAACTCACGAATCCAACCCATAACAAGCTTATGGTTTTTAAATCCAAATTGGATTCAAAACTAGTAGAAGCACTAGTAGCATACAGTACATTGCGAATATTTTATTCTTAAATATTCAATCGGGGCAAATGATCGAAATACTAATATCGGAAAGAGAATTATCTCGGAATGTGATAAAGGATATTTTTTATTTCGACACGAAATTCCAAAAAAACAACGTCATAGACAAAATTTAAAAAAATAAAAAAGTTTTTTAAATTATTTATAATTTTAAAATGTTCTGAATAACAATTCGCAGATTTAAAAGAACCAATGCGTAGATGTAGCATAGAGTTATTAAATTAGACTAGAGGATCCATAGGCAATCCTGTAAGTCTTTCCCAACAAATAATAAGAGGGAAGATGAAACTTAACTTCTCTCTCTTTGTCTTTGCCTTTTCTAATTATTTATTTCTTTGCCTTGTCTAATCAGTCATAAAAAAGAGGCAGATAATTAGTCAATGAGAATTATTATCTGCTTTCTCTTTATTGCCTATGGACAAATTAGTATTAGTATAAAAACTCAATGCGTAGTATACCTACACGCTTGTAGTATTTAGAGGTCCCATTCATGAGCTTATCACCGTAATTACAATGAGTCAGTAACCTCATCTGTGGCGTTACGGTTACAGATAGACGCGAATGCGTAGCCATGTATATATAGGTATCATCAATTCCGCGAATGTCTACATTATGATTCATTATCCTTGGCGTCGCCTGTGTAAAATTAAAAAAAAACTTAGGGACGTGCTTCACGTTTTCCGTTGGTAATTGAATTTTTCAAATTGCATCTAAGTTATATCATCATGATCTGACATCATTTGTAATCTCTATGGTTTTAATATTGCATTAGTTATAGATAGATTAAGTGATTAAATATATTTATAACGTTAATTACTTTTCATTATAAATATTTTAATATTATAAATATAAATTAATAACTTATACTAAAAAAAGTTGCTACTAGTTTACATATAAGAGATTAATTACAAAAAAAACTTGGCTAAGAAAGGTACTTAATTTATTTAGCAATTGTATTTTAGTATAATGAACCAAATATATAATTAATAAACGAACTTTAGCTTAATGCTAGCTTTGTTAGCTAAATGCCGCGATAAATATTTCGTTTTGTTTCAGCCATTTGCAAAATATTAGGACTTTAAATGATACGATACGATGAAATAATATGGTTATGGGATGCGCAATGTTTTGCGAATATTTACGCTTTAAAACAAAATAATCTTGTTAAATATACCAAGATTTCAATTGCTTTCATCATTGAAAAAAAACCTTTGAAAGTTACACGAACTTTACTTTTTACCATCCATATAAAATCAGAAATAAATTTCGAATATGGCAATAAAGACATAATATATTGTTGTCAACGGTTCATCTTGATACAGCATTGTTCACAACTCCTGATCGACATAAAATATTGTTATACCACCTCTTATTGCACGTAATACTCTTTAAATATTGTTATTTATCTTGAGGCGGGGAAAAATTAGACATACTGCCTGTCGTTCGTGTTTTATGTACCCAGATAAGTTAAATATTGCATAAAAAAGAACCGATAAATAATTATCCAATGTATCATTTAATCTATATATATAAAAGAAAGTTGGTCCCAAGTTACACTATTTATAACTCAAGAACGGATGAACCAATTCGGCCGAAAATTGGTGTAGAGGTTGCTTAGAACCAGGAGACGGACATAGGATACCTTTTATCCCGTTCGACCGCATTTATTTTATCCCGTCAAGTCACTGTAAATCGTGGTATTACAAGAACGACTATGACATTGAATAACAAAACGCAAATGTCAGTGGAATACAAAACATAGATGACAGTTAACGTAATTTTTCTTTGGTGAAGTATGGTAAAATATTTGACAATGATCAACATGTTTTTAATATAATACAACCTCCTTCATAGAGTTGGTCATTAATATGAAAAAGCATTGTGGCTGTCATATGTGTCATTAAGTTGTTGAGAAAGAGTAAATGGGTGACTCTGGGAAAACTGTTTTTATTTATTGAATAAGTATAATAATATAATAAGTACAAAGGAAAAATATCGTCGTTTATTATATTCAGAAGAGGATGTAACCTAAACTCACAAATAGAGCGGACAAAAGGAATATCTGGAAATTTAAAGAGTTTAAAGAAAAAAGAAATGACGATCAATATCTTGAGACAACACGGAGAGTGCAAATTTCGTATAATTTGAGAGATAGTTGCGATATGCGATGCTATGGAATAAAAAATGGGGTTTTTATTGGAGAGATTATTATGATGATATTATGATGGTAATTGGTATTCGGTTTATTAACTCTGTAAGATCAACGTGACGATGTGCTATATGAGGCCATAGACGCGCCCGTGACTATTTTTCGATAGAACTGTCAGCTAGAATGACGATAATTCTCTGGATTTGTTCCAGTTGTAACGATTGTTTTCTAGACTGTAGCCATCTGCAGCGACTGTCAGCTAGGCTCTGCCTAGATGTGGTGATTGTTCTTTGAGCGTTATCATTTGCGAGTCTGTTTACGTGTGTATCTGCTGAGTTGGTTGCCACTTATTGAGCTGTGTTATGCTATGACAGTGATTGAGGGTGAGCTTAAGGTGCGAAATGATTTTTCTTTTACAGATTAAAAGAGCAAGTATTGAGTTTCTTGCCGATTCTTCTCAGTACAATCAGCATTCCGAATCAGTGGTAGATTCATTCCCAGAAGTCAGCTTATGAGATTTGCAGGGTCGCAAATGTTGTCAGGATGATCGACTGTTAAAACATGTTTTTAATACTCCTCCTCCTTCAGAGTTAGTCATTAATATGAAAAAGCATTGTGGCTATCATATGTGTCATTGAGTAGTTTTTGAGAAAGAGTAAATGAGTTGACTTTGGGAAAATTGATTTTTATTATTGCATAAGAATAAAGGAGAAATATCGTAGTTAGTTATAATAGCTAAACGTCACTAAATAGTATAAAACGAAGTCACTTTCTCTGTCTGTTCCTATGTCCCTATATCCCTTTGTATGCTTAAATCTTTAAAACTACGCAACAGATTTTGATGCGGTTTTTTAATAGATAAGAGTGATTGAAGAGAAAGGTTTATATGTATAATCTAACATATTATAAACTTTTATTATAAACATTCAATATGGAGTAAAGAAATACTATCATTTTTGAGGTTTCCAATGTGATGTCGTAAATAATTACATTTATTTTCCGTTTACATTGAACGCAGGCCGAACCCTACAATATTTGTCAAAATAATGTACTAAGTATTTGTACACCTTGAAAAGGTCTACAAAAAACTCCGCGATGGTATACATATTATGTCTATCTCTTATGGACCCACAATAGCATTTTTTTGACATTTTCTTCTTCATTTGTAATTTAAATGAACATTTTCGAAGATGTTACAGATTTAAAATGCAGGGTATAGCGATTGCGCGCTTTGTCTTATAGCACTTCGAATTTAGCTGCGATTGGACGGGTTTTTTTCACATGGCCGACTATATGTCGCTTTATCAAGAGTAACCTCTAAAGAAAACATGTTTGTATTGTGTAATGAAGATTCTTTCTTTATGACAAAAAAGCTGTGAATGTTATATATAAAGACATTCTGTAATTAATTGTAAAAATAAAATACTCAGGGAAAATGTAAAAGTAAATAAGTAAAAATGTAGTATATGAATTTAGATATTCCAAAGATAGCAGGGAATCTTCATGGTATAGGGAAAGAGGAATTGTTTTTTTTATACAGAAAAAAGCTCCTTATGGGTACCGCCGCCCGACGGGGACAGCCGGCAGTTATGTCGGACTCGCACCGACTAAAACGACCTGTGTGCTCCACCACGCTGCCGATGGCAAGGACAGGGTATCATTGTACATATTGCTCCCATCCCGCCAACAGCTCTGATCCCAGGGAACAAACACCTTCTTCGGGTAAGGGCCCCTCGAAAGAGAAGCCCCCCTCCGCTAACCGGTGCATCGGTAGCACCAGATGCACCGACCGCCTCGGGGACCTGTAAGCCAGGCTTCCGATATACCCCGTTCGGAACACCCGAAGGTCCCCAGTTAGGGCGGCAGACGATGGGCTTAGGCGATTCACTAACACCTGGACTCACCAGCAGCAGATTGGATCCAGAACAACAGTTCGTGAAACCGCTCCGCCGCCTCCCTTTACCTCCCTCCACAGAACAAAGGGAGGCCATCGCTGCCCACGATCGCTCCCTGCCCACCGTGTTTGTTATGTCACGGTCAACAGGAAGAGACCGCGTCCCAAGTAGGGGCCACAACGCCTTGGTGGGCGTTTCCGCCCCCACCGGATAATTTTTTATAGAGGTTTTCTACCTCGCAACCCGAAGGTCCCCGTTCCCATTGCTGGGCTTCCGGGTTTCGCCGACAGTGGCCGTAACCATGTCCAGCTAGACTTAGAGTAAGCTCAACCGGTCCCGTCGCTCATTAGGAACCCCACCTCAGGCCCCCCGGAGTCCCCGGCCTGTCAAAATTACCCTCTGCTAATCAGAAGGACAACTGGATTGGCCACCCCACAGTGGTCCGTTCGCCAAGACTAAGCTTGCCCAGGGTGCGCCACGAGGAGGCCGACCATTTTGGCACCCCAGGGGAATTGTTTTACTCCAAATTTGACGCGTGTGGGCCACGGGCAGTAATGAATAAAACAAAACTGCTGGATAGATTTTAATCATTTTTTTTACTGAGTGACTTAGGTTATATATTTTATACCCGTGCGAAGCCGGAGCGGGCCACTAGTTATTTATATTTTTACAATAGCTTCGTATTTCGCACTAGTAGGTAATGGTTGGGTAATCATATCTTGCGATCTGGTGTTATTTGCTAATTGAATATAATTTTTTTATGAATTAAAATTAATTTATTTTCGCTTTAGGTTTACGATAACTTTCGAGATATTAATTCATGTATGGACCCCGTGTGATTCGCAAATTGAATATAAAAATTATTTAATTGCAATTAATTTATTTTCGCCCGCTTTAGGTTTACTATAACGAGATATTAATTTAAATTAAATGGTTTAATGGACTGTAATGTGAAGCATGAAATGCTTAATATAACAAACATATTGAAATTGATAAAGAACCGTCTAAATAGATTTCATACTACTCGCCAATTGAAGAGACTATGTACTTTTCATAATGCATCATCATCGTCTTGCCATTATCCCACTCTAAGTGGGGCTGGCACAACACGTTATAAACATGTCACATGATTTAGCTAAGTATTTTACGACTGGCCGATTGCCTGACATCAACTTACATTAGTCGCCTCTAAGAACACCTCGGTAAGAAATGAGGGTGGTCTATTCTACTCAGCCGGATACCACACGGCTTGTACCCCAAAATATCTTTAATAATGCAATATGTATTATTTTCCCTGTGACGGAAAGAACAATGTAAAAGATTTAATTGTGCTAAATTTATATATATTAGTCCAGAGGGTTAGATAACAGACAGACAGAATGAAAAGGCAACAGGCAGGCAGATTATAGATTCTATAATACTAGTATTCGTTGTTGAAACTATTCGCTATTCTTTTGTGTGCGTATATTATGTACTTTTGTATTTATATTTTAACCGCATCCTCGTAAAGCTTCCGAAACAAAAAGAAACGGGAAATAAAAACAAAAAAAATCTCTCCATTCTCTCCATTTGATATAAGCTTCTTTTAAATCGTAGTGTCAATTTCAGGGTAAGTTTTTAACAAACGCAACGTAAATCGTTACTTTGCAAATTCACATAACACAAAAGTTTCCAAATGACGAAACTAAACTTAATTTAGGCTCAGTAAAGGCACGTACGCATGTGACGTCAGTTTACGTCATTCTTGACTCATCTCGTTTCGACCGGTTCTAATATCTCCATTCAATAAGTTCATATATTTAACTTGGTGTTACTAAAGTTCAGTACAGTACGAACATTAATTGCAAGTGCACGTACATGATGGTGAATAAGGTGAACTTTATAGCGTTTGTGAGGAAAATTAGGAGGACGCGATGTGTTATGTGTAGTTCTAATGCTGTTCCAAACACGAACGTACAAAATGGAGAAAACGAGGTTAGTATTTGCTTACATTAAGACATTACTTAATTAATAAATTACAATAAAATTAAAGAAATAACTTATTTACTAATTATTTACTTTAACTTTTTTTAAATTTATAGAAAAGTAGTATTTGTACGAATAAATGACGAAAATATTGTAAAATATATTACTGATTATAATATACTTATTAATAAATAATTGAATACTAATACTATGACAAAATTTATTTTTATTATCGATTAGTATAAAAGCTCTTACTTTACTAAAAAAATAATTTGTTTTTTATCTGTTTTTAATGTCGTATTTTCTTTAATAATATCAGACTCTATCGCTGTATAATAAACTCGAAACAAGAGTTTACTTAAATATTAAAATACGCATCCGTATATTAGTCCAGTATATAAATTGAGGCGCCAAATTCCATCAATATTGCCCCCGCCAATAAGCTGTAAAGTCTAACATGCAGACAGATAGACAAACAGACTTTTACAAATCATATTGGTGTCGATTCAATTATTTTTTTTTAATCTATATATTTTACTAAGTCAGGAAGAAACTGGTCAATTGTTTTAATGATTTATTTTTCGTCAAGAAAGACATTATTAATAATTAATGATTTATAATAGTTAATGTCCTTTCTTTAACTTTTGGTATCATTATAAATATGAGCCTTATATATACAACAACTTTTTGCGTTTTTATTGTTAATTTAATTATTAGAAAAAAGTTTCCTTAATCTTGGTATATTCTGGATGAATGAGCAATCCACCCACGAACCTTCTGCTTGAAATAATATATAACTAAATAGCTTTCTATAGTTTGTATCGCCCACCTACGGTTAGAGATTGATGTCAGATAAAAAATTCAATTATCGTGTCATATAGTGCCATCCGACGCGTGGATGATTTAGTAACACGCGATTAAAGGATTGCATTCAATAATTAGCTTCTGAGACATATTGTTTAAAGCCTCGTAGCGCGTTTATTTAAATTCTTTATTCAAGCAAACTTGTAAAAATGTATTTTCAATTGTCGTCTCTACTGCTGGTAAGGTTCTCAAAAACTGGTCCCACCGAGACGAGCCGCAAGAGATTTGGCGGTTGCTCAATGATGTAGCTACCGGAGGGCTAGACGGAGCAGTACCCCCAAACTCAGGGGGCCACTTGGACTCGACTTAGAAAATTGATTGAGCATTTTAAAAAGTTAATTCTTTTTTGCGTCCCGAAGTATTCCGATAGTGCGCCCATTTATAAGGACAGACGGAGATTAGATATTGATTACTAAGTACTCCTTATTGCGTTGTTACCCCAATATTGGTGTCCGTGACCTATTTATAAAAACATTTTGTCCTTGACAATAGTCTTGCATCTGTTCCTGCTTTCAGCCATATAGAATAACATTAAAAAAATACTTCCGAGTATGATAAGCATTTCAGGTACATAAAAAAAATCTGTTAACAATTTTAATGCTTGATTCGTTGTTACCATGTTGCAACTGATTTAATTATAACCCTCTCGTAAAACTCTTAAGGGACTTAATAAAAAACTACAAGAAAACTATATAAAATTAATAATTAATGTGAACGGTTTTTGTTTTAAATGTTATATCAGTTGCATAAATGGTTGCGTTGATCGGAAACGGACATGGCCTGCCCCAACGTTGTCGCCCACGGCCACAGTTGCGTTTCACAATGCAATCTGTCATTATCAATATAGTCTAAGAGCCAACATTGAATGTGGTTTTTTTATAATAATATTACGTTGCAGTTGTATGTACGTATCCAATCGTAACAAAACAATAATATAGAAATCTCAGTTCCATAAATAAAGAAGCAGTCTTGCGCAAAATCGACTGTATCTTTTTAGTTTAAAAAAACTGTCCTGTTACTGTTCCACTGCTGGGTCCTATTTTTTTTATTAGAGAAGTGTTAGAGCTTATACCCATCACGCTGATAAATTGCAGATTAGTAGATTAGACATGTCCCCACATTTCAGACACAAAGTTCTCTAGAGATATTGAGAAGTTAATCGCAGGTTTTTTCATAATGTTTGCCTTCAGCGAAAAGCGTATGATAAATTTCAATTATCAAATATACTCATGTTTTAACAGAAAAACTCATTAATCTCTACCTACGGTAGATCCTAAGACTCGACCGAAAATTAAGCTATCAAATGCAGGCTGTGATATACTAAACTGGAGTCCATATTTTTAAATGTGTGCTTGCTTCATGGTGTTAAGAGATAATAATGTTACATGTTTCAAATACAACATCATCTTCCTGCCCTTATCCCACTCAAAGTGGGGTCCGCACAACATGTTCAAACATGTTGCCACATGATTTGGCTACGTATTTTACGACCGGCCGCCTGCCTGACGTCAACTTACCTTAGTCGCTTTTTACGACACCTCGGTAAGAAATGAGGGTGGTCTATTTTACTCAACCGGGTACCACACGGTGGGTCAACTTACCTTAGTCGCTTTTTACGACACCTCGGTAAGAAATGAGGGTGGTCTATTCTACTCAGCCGGATACCACACGGCGCACATGTTTCAAATACAACCTCCTTCAATTAATAATTAGTTCAATAATATAGAATACATTCTTGACGTCTATGTGACATTTGTGGCTCTTCCTATGATTCGGGCTTACAAATTCACGGTTGCATCAACTGACCTTTTATTGCCTTGTACCCTATACGCTTTTCAGTAGGTTGTCACAGAGCCAGTTTCTTGTGGAGACTCGAGCGACTATTAGATGCTGATATCTAAGTCCTAGGCTAAGCGCACGTGTCGGTGGTGTGGTGATGGCGTATATCTTGCAAGGCTAAAATAGATTGCGCAATGCCCAAAAAATTTTTCGTGCGTTATAATAAGCTTTAGGTCAAACAATAACAAATGAAATAGTCATTCGCTTAAGATTTTCTTTCAGGATTTAACATTTATGAAAAATAATTTATTGTATATACGCTAACCTATTTCTATTTCGGTGACAATAAAATTGGATTTTAATTAGACTAATAAATCTTACAGTTGTCTCTTATCCTATCCGTCATTACTGGTAGATTTGGGACGCGCTCATTGCAGCTGCGCCCGCTTTGGGCACGGGCTGTCGATATGCAATCCCGTAACGCAGGATTTATGATGACAGCGTCGTGACAACGGGACGTTACATCTGAGTAATTTAAAATAAAATACTCAACATTCATTCGATCTGTGATATATTTTTATTTTCGTGAGATTGGTGCAGAGCTTTTTATGCAGGATATTTTATTATACGCTGTTTCAATAAAAACCGTGACCAATTTGCTTTTTTATGTATCGTAATTATTCAATACTTTGATACCACATTTAACTTCTTATTTTTTGTTGTTATTCTTTCGTGCTGGTTCTTCTCGGTAAGAGCATAGCTTCATTGTAAATTGACGATTCAAAAGTGCTTCTAAAAATCAATTTGAATAAAGAATTATTTGAATTCTTAAAACTTTAATATTTTTCACTTTATTCTGAAAATTAATTTCACTTTATTCTTAAAATTATAAACAATTTATTCTGAAAACTTTAATATTTTTCACTATTTATATACAATTAGCTAAATTATTTTGAAATATCCTGCCGAAGAACTTTGTTAAAATCAACTTGACATTATTTTACTATACATTATATTACTTTTACTTTGAAATGCCAACCGAAAATTGTTAAATAGTAAAAATTATAGATTGAAATAACATTGATTATTTACACGTTTGAAAACTAACTTAATGAAGTATTATTAAAGTTACTAAAATTATTGAAATAATTATACTTCAATCACAATTTTATAAGCCTTAAGTGATGTTTAACTTAAGTTACATTTCATTGTAGTTACAGCATTAAAAGAAAAAATATTTTATGTTAAAAAATAAGGGATATAAGTATCTTGGCAACCCTAACGAACAAATCAGGCGCGAAGGTGTCAAAAGTTAATAAACAGCTACGTAATAATAGGCTATACTACACAATTGTTCTACAATACAATTTATTTTCGAGTAGCTTCCTGTAATATAGATTGGTATGGCCCAATTACGTCAGTATAATATTCGATGATTGTGTTAATTGAGCAACGGTACGGAAGGTGGTAAATGGCCTAGATATGAAGATGCTGTTTAATATTTGGCCATGAACTCGTCTAACGCTGTCTACTTAAAATTATCGCGAATGAATAATAATCTAATTGGCAATTTCTCACAGCGAAAAGTTTCCAAATGGAACTAACGGATATAGCGCTAAATACTTACAAGAATTCGTTCGTCTTCGACCACTAAGTTTACTATATAATTTAGTGTTTTATTTTTTGATTACTATTTATTAATATTTTTCAATTTTAGTATTTTTATTTAATAATTATAGTACGCCGTGTGGTATCCGGCTGAATAGTACCACCCTCATTTTTTACCGAGGTAAAAAATGAGGTAAGTTTACCCACCGTGTGGTATCCGGCCGAGTAGAGTAGACCAACCTCATTTCTTACTGAGGTGTCGTAAAAGGCGACTAAGGTAAGTTGACCCACTGTGTGGTATCCGGTTTAGTAGAATAGACCACCCTCTTTCTTACCGAGGTGTCGTAAAATACGACTGAGGTAAGTTGACGCCAGGCAGGCGGCCGGTCGTAAAAACGCAGCCAAATCATGTTACAACATGTTAATAACGTGTTGTGCCGACCCCACTTAGAGTGGGATAAGGGCAGGAAGATGATGATGATTTAGTAATTATAGTATTGTCCCGCCGGGAGTGGAAGAAAAGACTCACCAGTCGGTAACAACAATTTTATTGGGTCGTAAGTCTACTGCCCGTCAAGGCTATGCTCCGTAAGTAGGTAGGTGTGCGCTAGGTACTGCCCTGGCTTTGTCTATCTGCGGAGTAGGCCGTGCAGCGCGCGCCCAGAGAACGAAGAGCTGACCCGAAGAACGTCGGGCCCGGGCTCAAGGTCACTGAAGTCCGGCTCTGGCTGAGATGGGGGTAAAAGGTACCTCTTCTAACCCCGATATGACACCCTGAAAATGACGTCCAGCGTGTGAGTTTCTTTTAGTGCCTTCATCTCCTCTGATTGCGTGCACGGCAGTGTAGGCAAAGCAGGGCTAATGCGCTAGTGAAGTGATGATGTGCATGTCGCAATCAGAACGGAGAATATGGTGAAGGAAATAAAAAAAGTTAATGAAGTTAAACAACAATAAGAAAAAATAGAATTTGGAATAATTACAAATGTTAGGTAAATTGAAATGAAAGTTATAAAAAAAATACTACTAATGTGAAACAAAGGAAAATTACAAAGGGTCAAATTAAAGTCGACAGAAGGTCGCGAGGCATGATTCAGCAAAAGGCTATGATCTATGCGTAAAATTTTGTTCAGCACTTACCCAATACGTGGGGAAATAAATACACAAAATACTAGATATGAAAAGGTAAAATATATCTAGGCTGTTCGTCCTCTTCGAAGAAAGGGGCACGCACGATTAAAGTCACAGGTCATCATGCCTGTGAACGTGCGCACCCCGTCGACTCAGGAAACGAACAGGCCGGGCTGACGGGCTAATGCGCCCGCGACCACCTAAGGCGAGACAGGAGGCGGGGAGGAGCGGGAGGAGGGCCCGCGTCGTGTGACTAGGAATGAGTCACACGATTCCGCGCGTTAAATTATTGTTTAAATAATAAAATATACATAAATACGTTTAAATAAATATAAAAATACATAAATATACGTTTTTTACGTTACAATACCCCCTCGCGCAGTGAAGGATTTTATCCTAAATAAAATCCGCTTACCAAATGCCTAGTATTCGTTAAACACTTTCATACTTCGCTATCATTCTTCTCGCTTTCACAAAAACGTCAGTAATTGAAAGTAAAGAATTACTGACGCACAATTACAAAAAAAATAGGTAACCAGTTAAACGAACTGAAATACCCTACGAATACTATAGAGACAAGAGATAAGAATAAAACGCTTAGGAGATTGAAAACGAAAAAAAAAAAAATATGAAGCTAAGTTACAAAAAAAAAAATCAAAAACAAAAAAAAATTGGGTAAATGCTGAATAAAACGAAGTAAAAAAAAAATTCTCCGTCTGATACAAAAAATGAACTAAAATGAAATAACGTTTCGGTTGAATGAGTTAAGCTAAAAAAAAGCGTGAAATAAAAATCTAAATGCAACAGAAAAAAAAAATCAACGAAAAAAATGAAATGAAAAAATGATTAAGAAAATAAAATGCAACTAGTGTGTACGGACCCTTACAAATAAAATAATGACTGTACAAGTCACGTCAAAAAACTAGTTACGAAGAATTGTGTGAATAATAACTTTGACAACGAAGATTGGCAAAATTGGTTGCGAACGATTAAATTGTTTTTTAAATCTTACAATATTCACACAATTCTTAATAAACAACACAATTTAGACAATAGGCCTTATGTCACGGTACTGATTAACGGACTTAATTTTTGCGGTCTTTTGGATTCTGGTTCTGCTGTTACCATTTTAGGAAACGGTGTGCATTCTGTCATCGAGAACCTTGGCTTTCCACTTATTAAAGAAGAATGCATCACGGTTACTGCTGCAGGTGGCCAAACTTTACATAGTCTAGGATACATTAATATCCCCGTTAATTTTGAAAATCAATTTCATATTTTGAAAGCTTTTGTTGTACCAGACATCAAACCAAATGTTATTCTAGGCATTGACTTTTGGCGTAAATTTCAACTTTGTCCTAAACATATTTCAAGTATTCTCGTTGCTGACAATAACGTTGATAATTTTTCGTCAGATTTGTCTCACCAAACCTTTATACAAAGTTACACTAATTTGACGGAGTCTGAAAAACAATTAGCTGATAACGTTATCCATCAGTACCAAGATATTTCTGCTCAGCGTAAAGGTCTTGGTGTTACTAATCTCATAACACATCACATTAATACTGGTGACGCGAAACCAATTCGTCAGCGTTATTATAGGCTTTCACCTGAAAAACAACGCCTTTTAATGGAGCAGGTTGACGAGATGCTTTCACTAGACGTGATCGAACCATGTGAAAGCGCCTGGTCATCGCCTGTGCTTATCGTCAACAAAAAGAACGGTCAGCCTAGGTTTTGCCTTGACAGCCGCAAGCTTAATTCCGTCACCAAACGCGACGCCTATAATCTCCCTTACATTTCGGAAATCCTTGACAATCTTAGGGATGCGCGCTATTTGTCTAGTATAGACTTATCGAAAGCGTTCTGGCAGATTCCAATTGCTACAGAAGATCGTGACAAAACAGCATTTTATGTCCCAGGTAAAGGCACATATAGATTTAAACGAACTGCCTTTGGTCTTACCAACGCTCCAGCCACACAACAGCGACTTGTCGACCTGTTATTCACTGAATTTGAACTCAAGGTTTTCGCCTATCTAGACGACATCATCGTCATCTCAAAAGACTTTAACAGTCACGTCACTTTACTCTTACGTGTGCTCAATAAGTTAAAACAGGCTAATTTGACTATCAACCTTGAGAAGTGCAATTTTTTTAGTTCTCAGTTGAAATATTTAGGATACGTTGTCGATAGCTACGGTTTACGCACGGATCCAGCTAAAGTTGAGGCCATTTTAAATTACCCGACACCAACATGTCGTAAAGATCTAAAACGTTTTCTCGGAACCGCGACTTGGTACAGGCGTTTCGTTCCCAACTTTAGCTCAATTGCAGGGCCCTTAAATAAGTTAACCTCATCGAAAAAAGGAACACCTCCGTTTAAGTGGACATTAGAAGCCGACTCTGCGTTCCAGAAACTTAAAGATTGTCTAGTTTCAGCACCGGTTCTATCTTGTCCCGCCGGGAGTGGGGTTATATATTCTAACTAATACATATACACGTTATGGTAGAAATAAACCTAGTAATCCAAGCTTCAAAATTCTTGGATATGTGTGATATGTAAAGGGGTGCGTTAGGTGTACTGCTTTATTTTTCTCTCTCGAAATAAACGAGTCTTTTTTTCAGTTGTGCGACAGTACTTAGATGTTACTTCAAATTATTTAAAAGTAAATTATTTTTTCATCAACGCCAAGTAATTTCAATGAAACATATTTTAGGTCAACCATCCTCATTTTATGGCGTTACTGAGTACTGCGCAAATTAGGGTTGCAACTCTTAAAAACAAATTCCTCATTTATAATGATTCATTTATCATTTATAATGATAACAGATGTTGATGATTATAATGACAGATAATGAATACTGTTGTCCACTAATTATTATTGATGGAATATATTATCGAATGAGGAAATAATCACAATTAGGTTAATGCGAAAACAGCGTAGGAATAAGTTTTTATATGATCCTCAAATATTTTTTATAGATTATATCGTAGTATTTTGTACGATTTAATTTCTGAGTAAAACTTCTGCGTGAAACATGAATTAACTTTATTTAATTTAAAAAAATACTATTATATCTACTTACTAGAATCTTCTTTGTTAAAGGAAACGGAAAAACTCTTAGTTGTCCTATTAAAAAGAAAATAATTTCTGAATATATACTAATTCATCTAGACTTTTAATGAAATGTAATATTTTAATATGAGTAAATAAAACCGTGTCGTACCCGGCTGCGTAGAATAGGCCACCCTCATTTCTTACCCAGGTGTCGTAAAAGGCGACTAAGGTAAGTTGACTTCAGGCAAGCGGCCGGTCGTAAAATACGTAGCCAAATCATGTGACAACATGTTCATAACATGTTGTGCCGACTCACTTAGAGTGGGATAAAGGCTAAGGGGGATGATGATGTTTTATGTATGTGTGTAGAAAACATGATAAGAGTCAGCCAGCCTTCGTTAATCAGTGAAATGAAATATCCTGAATTTTGGGCTGACTGAATATGTAAAAATTTCAATTCTTGCACTAATTCACGAATTAAGCGTACACCACCATATATTATTAAAACAACGTACAGAAGATTCGTAAATAAATTAAATGTTCGCAGATTAAATAATAGGACCGAGTCCGACAGTAATAATAATTTAGAGTTCCCGCGGGAGAACAAGCAAGATGGTTAGGATCGTAAATTAATGTGAGTCTACACATGCGGGCAGGTTTTTATTGACTTATGAATTATTATCGATATATATTTATTATTCCAATGTAATAAAAGGGACTTGATGAGTCTATTGGCTCAAGAGAACTGCGTTAATGCAACTGATTTTAATGATTATATTGACTTTAGGGTATTTGTAATTTAAATATAAATATAAATATATGGGACACGCACACGGTCGTCCGTCCCCAAAATAATTAACTTAATACTTGTGTTATGGGTGACAGACAACTGGTGAATATATACTTATATATTTATGAAATACATACTTAAATACAAATATATTTTTTAAATACTTGTTAAAAGTATGTTTTTATACTTCTATATATCACAGGCTTAGTATTAAATTGACCGAATTCGAAATTAAGCTTAATTGAGTTAGATATACTGTAAAAGTTATTTCAATTAAACTATTATATTTAAATTCTATAATTCAAACTATTCTATAATTTGTATTTTTTACACCTTATTACATTCTTATAACGGCTCCCTTTTTAAAAAAAAATGAAATATAGCCTATGTTGCTCAGTAAGTATGCAGCTTTCCAATGGTGAAAGAATTATTGAAATCGGTCCAATAGTTTTTGTGTGAAAACATTACAAACATACATACAAATTTTTCCTCTTTATAAAATTAGTATACATAATTCTGTCCAAAGGTAATTCTCATGAACACGGCCAAAATGTGGAATTCCCTCCATGCATCTATCTTTCCGGACTCTTACAATCTACTGAATTTCAAAAAAAGAGTAAATAGGCACTATAATGGCAAGCGCAGTCCACCTTAAGCTGCATCTTTTGCTTACCATTAGGCGAGATTGCAGCCAGGCGCTAGCAAAAAAAAATAAAATTCGTGGTATATTTATAGAGATTTATTTTGTTATAGTGCATGGCGCGAGCACTTTACGACAACATAGCGGAGTCACCGGACGAGCTAGCATTCCGGCGTGGAGATCTACTCACCGTACTGGAGCAAAATACTGGCGGCAGCGAGGGTTGGTGGCTGTGTTCGCTGAGAGGAAGACAGGTAAATTATTGTAAACAACTGGTTTATTGGGTTACTAGCTTTTATCTTCAACTTCTTTATAGAATTAGGCGTTACTTTTCGGAGGACCACAATACAAAACTAAACAGAATAATATTTTACTATATTCCGCGATAAAAGAAAATATATGTAATGCTAAATGTAGAGTGTACTATTAGTGTGTATGAGTGTTCTAACAATTGTTGAGATTGCGGTGGTGAATGTGTGCAGTGCTTGTGTATTGTAGTGTTATCGGTTTCGGGTAGTGAATGAGTTCTTGCAAATCTTGCATGTATCAGATATGAGAACGAACTTGCATGCACTTTACATTTAGCACTACATATATTTTCTTTTATCGCGGATTATAGCAAAATAATATTCTCATCAGTTTTGTATCTTCAATTTCGTTTGCGTGGACTGTTGTCATCCTATTACTGTAGACTTAATAAGATTTCTATAGCCTATATGTTATTTCGGCGTGTAAGGAAGGAATTGCCAAATTTCATCGATATTGGTTCAGTGTATTTGCCTTGAAAGAGTAACAAACATACATCCTTACTCACAAACTTTCGCATTTATAATATTAGTAGGATAAGATTGCTTCTTAATGTAATGTTTTTTGGCAAGATCTGCGTTCTGACTAAGTAGAGTAAGTTGCGACTTTATTTAGGCACTATTTAACTTATACTTTATAGATCTTTTTTTCACTGTGCGACTCTTTAGAAGGGGTCTCAGGTACTAACATCGGCAGAGACCTATGAGTTTTTCTGTTAAAACTATGTGTCTAATGGATCAATTATTTTCAAATTATTAGAAACACTTTTTCAGTGAAAGAAAACATCGTGAGGAATCCTGCATATTTTTAAATTTTCACAAGCTTTATGTATGAATGAATGTAAACGACTCCTTTGAATCTTATTTTGAACCAGTTTGAACGGACAGATTTGATTTAAACTTTCTACACTCTTGATGAGTGTAGAAAGTATGTATTATAAAAACTTTTTTTTGAACTGTGTATTTTTACTTAATTTTAGGGAATATGTCCTGGAAACCGATTGAGGATTGTGGCAGGAGTGTTCGATGCAAGCTCCGCGATGCAAAGGCGGCGCACACGGACTCCTGCGCCAGTTGCACATCAACCTCTACCAGCACAACAGTCGCCAGCATTTACAAAAGTAAGGTTATATCTATGTTTTTGTAGGACGTCGAATTCAAATAATTCTTTCTGGTAAACTTGAAAACAATCAAATCTACTGCTGGTTTGGAAACCTGCTGCTACCAAGAAGAGCCAGTAAGAGCAAGTCGGCAGAAGCTTTGCTGAGCTGAAGAGTTTATTTGTTTGATTGATTGATTGATTGTTTGAACACGCTAATCTCAGGAACTACTGGACCGATTTGAAAAATTCTGTCAATGTAACATCACGCTAAGATGATTAGGAGAGGAGCAGCAATAAAAAATAGTACGAAAACGGCAAAATTTAAAGCTTTCCTTGCGTGCGCTGAGTAAACGGTAATAGTTATTCAAATACCATGTATTACAAAATTGTTCCCCTCTAAAAGGTCTAAATAAAAGTCGCGACAGTATATGTCTAGCTTTTAAGGTTGACCCTTTTTTTTTTTTTTTTATTATACAGGAAAAAACCCCTTATGGGTACCGCCGCCCGACGGGGACAGGCGGCGGTTATGTCGGACTCGCACCGACTAAAACGACCTGTGTGCTCCACCACGCTGCCAATGGCAAGGACAGGGTATCATTGTACATTTTGCCCCCATCCCGCCGACAGCTCTGATCCCAGAGAATAAACACCTCCAGGTAGGGGCCCCTCGAAAGAGAAACCCCCCTCCGCTAACCGGTGCATCGGGAGCACCAGATGCACCGACCGCCTCGGGGACCTGTAAGCCAGGTGTCCGATGTACCCCGTTCGGAACACCCGAAGGTCCCCAGTTAGGGCGGCAGACGATGGGCTTGGGCGAGTCACTAACACCTGGACTCACCAGCAGCAGATTGGATCCAGAACAACAGTTCGTGGAACCGCTCCACCGCCTCCCTCTGCCCCCCTCCGCAGAGCTAAAGGAGGCCATCGCTGCCCACGATCGCTCCCTGCCCACCGTGTTTGCTATGTCACGGTCGACAGGGAGAGATCGCGCCCCAAGTAGGGGCCCCAACGCCTTGGTGGGCGTTTCCGCCCCCACCGGGTAATTTTTTATAGAGGTTTTCTTCCTCGCAACCCGAAGGTCCCCGTTCCCATTGCTGGGCTTCCGGGTTTCGCCGACGGTGGCCGTAACCATGTCCAGCCAGACTTAGAGTAAGCCCAACTGGACCCGTCGCTCATTAGGGACTTCACCCCAACCCCCCCGAAGTCCCCGGCCCGTCCAGATTGCCCTCTGCTAATCAGAGGAACAACTGGATTGGCCACCCCTCAGTGGTCCGTTCGCCAAGACTAAGCTTGCCCAGGGTGCGCCACGAGGAGGCCGACCACTTTGGCACCCCTTTTAAGGTTGACCCACTTTAACCACTTTTATGGTTATCAAAAGACTATTACGGTTTTAATCTTTCCACGCGGGCGGAGCCGCTAGCGATTGCTAGTTTTTTCTTAGAATTGGCAACATTTTGTCATTACTCTTCGTCAATAGGCTTTCTGTCTTCTTCGAATTATTTTATTTATTTTATTTTTTATATTATTAGCAGCTAAAATTGATTGTAGAATTTTGTAATAGAATCTTATACCGAAACTAAAATACGACTGACGTTTTGAAAGGTGCAAAGCAGGAACCGCAAGCTTATGTGGGTTCCAAATTTGTCTATTATATACACCGCTAACTTTTTATTATAAATCTGTATAGTTTTATGCACAATTACTAAAAATATATACACAGCTCTAACGTTGATATAATTACTTCAACGCACAAACTTCCTGATGCATAACTACATCTACAATTAAATTGTGCTAATAAAACTAAAGGACTCATTTAACATGCCACATAACCTGCTAAAACGTAATTTGGGTAAAACTAGAATGAAAAACATACGTGACTGAATTCGCAGTGTCACGTTCTTGCATCACTCATGCAATTTTACGCCAACAGGGGAATTCGATTGATTTTTCAATGCCACGAGGATAAATACTAAGTATATTTATCATCGTGACATTGAACATATATTATCGTTATAATTACGTTACGTTACGCCTCCAAAAGGTCTGAAAATCATTTGTCGGTCTCGGTACACGTTTTTGTAACAAAATTCCTCAACATCATCTAGATTCGCCTTTACACAAGTTTAGAAATTATCTTAAAACGATATTGCTCACATAAAGCTTACTATACTATTGAGGATTATTTGAGTGGTATAGTAGCATATCTTAACTGCAGTCAGCTACGCATCCAGCTGCAAAGATTATCTTGTAACCATCAATCAAATTGTAATTATTATTTTAAAAGATAAGCCGCCGAGTTTCTTGCTGGTTCTTCTCGGCAGGAGCAAACTTCCGAATCAGTGGTAGCTTCTTTAAAATATTGGACGATTCAAAATTACTTTAAAAAGTCCACTTGAATAAAGAATATTTTGAATTAGAATTAGAATTTTAGTTAATCGCGACCCAACCTAGAAAGGTTTGGGCATAAGCGATGGCTTGAAGAAAAATTGTTTTTTAATTATTCTAATTTTAATTATTGTTTACATTTTGGACGCAATATTAACATTTCATTAGTTTACGATTAATATGGAAATTTGAGATAAGAATGATAATCATACGTAGTCATTCCTGTACGGCAGAGACTCGTGCGAAAAGGAATATAGAGATTCGCTATACCGAAAATGTGTGTCTTGTAGCAAAACTTTTAAATAGAAATTCAGAATTTCAGATTTCAGTTTCATATTAGATACTCAATTATATATTTTCTCTAATCTAAAAACGTACTGTTAAAGACGGTCCAGAAGTGAGTATTAATTAAACCCTGAATTATAACTTAACTTGTATTACCGCACTCGTAATTAATACCATATCTCAAAACAAACGTCACATCACACAAGATGTTTTCATTATGTACACTGTAATCTTTGATGTGTTGTTATTCCGTTGCCATTGCAACCTCCATTTTTCTAATATCCGTTTATAATAGTCTTATTAATCCGGTAACGTTTTGTTTTTCAGATTGAAGAGTGTTCTCATTACGATGTACCTAGAGCACCGATGCCCGTGCAGCGAATTATCGGAACATACGATTGCCCAAGGCTGGCTACAGACTTATATGACGCACCGCGAGCGCCACGGCCGGCAAGCGCTGACTCAGCGTGCAGCGGTACCGGGTCATTAACATCGGCTACGTCGAGTGCATCGGCGAATTCTGGCAGTTCTGCACATTCGGCTCACTCTGCCGCTTCTGCCTCTAGCACATATGATGTGCCGAGATCCCGTGCACTACCTTTACCCTGTGATGCAGCATTAGAAGCTCTTGAAAGGCTACAGGTAAGGCTGATACTCACTGAAACGTGCATAGCTGCTATATTGGTATACATCTTGAACACAATCCAATAATGATCTAACTTAAATATCTGTAAACAAGAGCAGTAGGAATACTTCACAAGAATTTCGCTTACAAATGTTAAGGAATGTTCCACCAAATATCCTATAAGAACAACTTGTCACATACATCAATAGAACTTGAACACTTCTCTTGTCAATACAGAAGAATTAACTATTGAACATATTTTATTTTTCACCTTTTATTTGATTATTATTGAATAGTAAGAACTCATTTAAATGATCGAGGATAAATTGACTGACTGTAGCGAAGAAGAGAAGTTTTCTACAAAATTCTATTATAAATATATAAAGTACTATTAATGTTTATGAATTTAATGAAATTATTATACATAAGTAGCATAAGATCTTATCAGATATTATATACGCTTAGCAATCGATTACTATATATTTGGCTGAAAGAGTAGTTATGGGTGAAGCCTCCCACAATGACTAGAAATTGACCCGAACCTTACAAAAAATTAACCAATCAAGAAATTCCGGTTTTAGACAATGAGTTCAGGTTAATACTAACAACTTTATGAAAGAATTAGAAAAAGAAGAAACATTGTAATTACACGATTTGAAAATGTCGCAAACGCTCTATCTAAGCAACTTTATTTTATATGTAAATACTAAAATACTTGATTCCCTTTGGAATTTTGATAAATTATTGAAATATTTAATCAAATCGTTATCAGCCCACTTTCGTCCACTGCTGGACACAGGCTTCCCCAATTATACGCCATTTAGCCCGATCCTGGGCTTTACATATATTGTATTACATATATATTTATTTCAATATTTTGGAAACATAGAGTATATATAAGCTCTTATAAGTAAAGTACACTAAAACATAACTTAAACCATTAACAGTTTCCTACGATAAAAGATACATATAAATGAGAGTATAGCAATAAAAATTACAGACATAATAAATATACGGAAAAAAAATTATTGTACAAAAAAAAAAATACATAATTATTTGTTTATTAAATTTCTAATTTTTAATTTAAATTCTAAGAGGGACAGATGAAAAATGTCAATATCAGAAGTCAAGTTATTAAATTGTTTGCAACTTCTGTCAATAAACCTATTTCCTGCGTATTTTCTTTTAGAGAAAGGTATGATAAATGTTGATTTATGTCTAGAATTGAGTCTAGGACAATTTAATTTAAGTTTTGAGACAAGATAATCAGACTCTACTTTGTTGTGCAGTATTTTATATAGCAAGACTTGATCCCGTTCTATCCTTCTCTTATATGGAAGAGGAAGAGAAGATTCTTTCCAAGTACCAAGATAATTTGAATCTCTATATTTAATATGTTTAACAAACCGTTTATGGACTCTATTAATTAGATGTATATAAATTTCGTATTGGGGATTCCAAACAGTCGAAGCATATTCAAGTATAGATCTTACAAATGTATTATATAAAAGGATTAGTATTGAAATATGCTTAAACTCTTTGGATATCCTCAGGACGAACCCTAGCATTTGGTATGCTTTATATGTGATATTACTACATATATCGTCACTCGATTGAGTCTCAGGGTGTCCTAAACTACGTTTATCGATTCGCGCTCTCCACTCCACGTCTACCCCAACGGTCATCAGTTCTGCGACAGATATGGTCGGCCCATTGCCACTTCAGCTTGCTTATGCGCTGAGCTATGTCGGTGACCCCAGTTCTTTGACGGATTACTTGCGAATTCGATCCCTCAGAGAAACCCCGAGCATAGCTCTTACCATAGCCCACTGAGCGACTTTCAGCTTGTGATCTAATTAAATAATGTTATGTAATAGGAGGAAGCGTCAGCAGCAGTATCACGTCTTCTTTCATACGTGTCACCTGGTTGGCGAAAGCGCGGGGCGTTGCGACCGCGTGTCCTTGACGTTCGCGTGGCGGGCGCCCGACTGCGGGCTGCCCTTCACGACCTTGCCGTCTTCGCTGACGCTACACTGGCCAATGCACATGATGCTCAAGACAAAGGTACAATAACTAACTAATTTTGCCACTAAAATTACCACTTTCTAGACTTGAAGAGTCTAGATCTTTCGGATATTTGCTCCTTCCGAGAGGAGCCAGTAAAAGTAAACTTGCCGATTGCACAATAAAAAAAATATATATGTGACACTTACACACACGGTCGCCCATTCCCAAAGTAGCTTAATACTTGTGTTACAGGTGACAGGCAACTGGTGAATATATACTTATATTTTTTAAATACTTACTTAAATAAAAATATACACCCAGGCTCAAAGACCAACAAATTCATTTATAGAAAATGTTGGCCCTCGGCGGGAATCGAACCCGCGACCCTTGGAGCTGAAGGCAGGGTCACTACCCACTGCGCCAACGAGCTGGTCATAATATATGATTCTTATAGCTAAATACATTTTGTCATTGCCATCTCGTGCAAGACTTTGCTTTGTATAATTTTTAGTAGGCTTTCTGTATTAACCTCCTTTTAATAGTTATTCTCCTCCTCCTCTAGTCGATTTCCCCAATGCTGGGGGTCGTGATCAATCACGGAATCTCAGAACTGATGGATGATCGTTTTCCATCTGCTACGGTCCCCAGCTACACGAATGGCATCGGATACTTTGGTTTCGAGCACTGTACGCAGTTGGTCAGTCCAGCGCATTGGACTTCTTCCTCGCGGTCTTTTGCCATCTACCTTCCCGGTCACAATCAGCTTCTCGAGGCTGTCGCCTGTTTTCCGTGCGATGTGACCAAAGAACTCAAAGATGCGGCGAAGGCAAACATTGGATAGACGTGGTCGTTTATGTATTCGCAATTGCTCTAGTATCGACTTATTAGTACGGTGAGCCGTCCACGGTATCCGTAGCATCCTCCTCCAGCACCACATCTCGAATGCGTCGATGCGTCTGCGATCGGCCGCTTTCAAAGTCCATGTTTCTGAACCATACATGAAAATGGAGAATACAAGAGTAGATACTAGTCTCTTTTTTGTTTCCATCGTGATATTGCGATTTTTCCAAATTCTGTTGAGTTGGGTCATAGCACTTTTTGCCATTCCAATACGCCTTCGGATTTCCATCTCGCATGATCCGCTATTACTTATATTGGAGCCCAGGTATATGAAGTTGTCCACAATTTCAAGTTTCAGTTTCCCAGTAAGCTCCAGCTTGCCCATCCGATCAATGACCATAATCTTCGTCTTGGCTCTGTTTATGGAAAGACCCAATTCCTCGCTACTTTGCTCCATCCTGTTGAGTAAAGAGCACATCTCGTCTTCATCTGCTGCCAGTAGAATGGTGTCATCAGCATATCGTAAATTAGTTATTTTACAACCATTGATTTTGACCCCACCCTCCCATTCATCACATGTGCGTCTTATGATATGCTCTCCATAGATATTAAACAGGACTGGGGATAAGATGCAACCTTGGCGTACACCTTTTTCGAAGTGAAAGGGTTTTGATATAGTCCTTCCTACTCGAACAATGCCCTGAGCATGTGAATACAGTCCATTTAGCAATTTAATGAGGTGTTCAGGGACTCCCATGTCTTTGAGTACTTTCCATAAACAGTGCCAATCAACACAATCAAAGGCCTTAGCGTTATAGTATAGTAGCCAATAGTTATTCTAAACAACTGTAATGCCAAGGCTGAAATTGATTGATGACACATAGGTTTCCAATATTAGGCTTTATAAAAATGCCCATAAGGATAATCTAGTTCAGAAGTTATGTCATAATAAAAGTGTTTTTGTCAATGGATTTACTGGGTGTTTGTTGTAAACTTATTTGTTTCCTTAAGAACAGAAACAAAAACATGCTATTGTTTTTGTAAGTCATAAGTGAGGCAAAATAGAGGAACATATGAATACATGGTACGAGTCCTAAACCTGTACAGTCAAAGTCATGCATAATACACAATAATATGAGAGTCAAAATTGGCATACGAGTCATCTGTATTAGTCGTGTAAACTAACCATAGAGTTGTTTATTATACATGAACAAATTCTAGGCTAGTTCATTTATATCGTTTTGTCCAAAAATAAAATATATTTTATTTGATAAATATATTTTATTTATAAAATTTACATTTGTCCATCAAATAAAGAGAAAACAAATGAGGCAAATCTTTTTTATGTGTTATTAGACAAACATAAATAAGCATGAGACCTTTTATCTTCCCTCTCTTATTATTTGCTGGACACTCGCACTCACAGACCTATAGCTCCTCTACTCTATTAAACAAATAAATCAATAATAAAATACCAGTTGCTTGCTTCGGTATTTATAAGATATATTGATGTTAACTTCTGTTACATATCAATTATAATTGAATTATAAAACCTTCCAATGTTAAACAGTTTTTTCATTTATCAGGTATCGCAGTAAAACTACGGCCGCTTGTGAAGGCACTGAAAGATGCAGAGCGCATAACGCACGAGGCAACAAGTGCGTTAGATGCGGGCGATTGGGCGCCGGAGCGTTTGGAACGCGACCGCGAGCCGACGGACGGTACGCAGGACGCCTTAGATCAGCTCGTAGCTTGCGCTCGCTCTTTGACTGAAGACGTAAGGCGTGCTGCCTCGTTCATACATGGAAACGCGTCGCTATTGTTCAGGTCAGTATATTATACTAAGCCACTCTTAATAGGAAGACTAACAATTATTCCTAAACAATATTTTGATTGTAAGATTATGGTCGTGCCAAAAACGAAACAATAATAATGCTAAAATAATCAGGGATAAGTACACACTACCTGCTATATTCGATCGTGACAATCGTATAAAGCTTTGTTTAAATTTGAAAATTGTGGCTCACAATTATCTCTTCAACCAGATACCTAGGGAGCTTAGCAACGATACTAATCACAGTGATGTCTAAGCTTAATTTTTCCATGAAATATTCTCAAGTTTTTATGTATTTTTGACTAATATAAAAACTATTCCACTGCTGGAAGACTTTTTCCGCTGCTTTTGAAAGGGAAGAAGACCTACCACGCAGCTCCAATGCGGATTGGTAGGTTACACATATCCCCAGAATATGCAGGTTTCCTCACGATGTTTTCCTTAACCGAAAAGCGTAAGATAAATTGCAATTGTCAATTATAAACATAATTTTTTAACAGAATAGCCCGTTGGTGCCTGCCCGGGGTTTGAACCCGTAACTGCTCGAAAGAGTCACATGGTTTCAACGCTGGCCTATCACACCTTTGACAAATATATCCAAAATAAATATTAAGCTATGAAAAATAAAAAATAATTGTGGACAGTAAATATATTTTTCAAATTCACCTTTCTTTGCAGACGATCGTCGGCAGTTCCCGAACACGAATGGACTGAAGAATATGACTATGTACGACTGGAGTCTAGAACAGCGGTGGGCAGACGAAATGCTGAGATTCGTGCTGCACTACCAGATAAACTGCGGGCGTCCTTCGACGCGCTCGTCAGAGACGCCGACCATGCGGGCGAGGTCAGTATTTTTTTTCAATTACTAATTTCTCTAATTGTTAACACTTATTATCGTCTATCAATATACATAAAATAACAGCGCGCGCGTAACAGGCGGAGGAGTCCCAAATAATTATCACCCTAGGTCAGATATATAAGAATATAAAATGAATACTATTTTTTTTTATAGTCGGATACTATTAATCGCATATAAATGATTGTGTCCTTAGTACGACTTTACTTTACTAAACTTTGACTTAGAACTTGATTTTATTAACTTTTATACCTTAAATTTCTTGGGTTTCCAATTTTTTTTGGCTATTATTATTAAGGTATGTGCATAACATGTCTTATCACTGTATTTTTACCGCAGGTCAGTGCAGTAGCCGCTGCTACTAGATTACCTCCAGACGATCGACAGCTAGCTGCCTTCTACGCAGCCCAAACAGCCACGTATGGTGCCCACCTTTCTACGGCCGTTGAAGCATTCTTACGGACCATAGAAATGGGACAACCTCCTGATGTCTTCCTTGCTCATGGCAAATTTGTTGTTCTGAGCGCTCATAGAATAGTTCATGTCGGCGACACTGTGCACAGGTGTGTTTAATGTATAAAAATTATTATTGACATAGTATCTACATTTACATTTGTATAAACAATTTTTTGACATTGTTACTAAATTTTTGTGCTATTTAGTAGTAGACAAATATAATATATGTATTGATAAAACTAAAATGTTCCGATCAAATCAAATCAATCGTTTGTTCCAAAACTGAGTAAGGCCATCATAATTTTAAAAACTTCGTTACATCTATTTTAGTTATATTCAATAGATATTGTGTAATAGATCAGATAAGTGGCGAGATAATAAAAAATGTAACGTTGATAAAGTATCGCTTATCTACGACGGTAAAAAAGGTTTTGTTTTGTTCTAAATGCGATAATTCCTGTTACAGAAGTGCGCAACATTCTGGCCTTAAAGCTAAAATTCTTCGATGCTCCGATGCACTATCAGACGCCTTAGCTGCAACAGTAGCAAAAACAAAAGCAGCAGCGTTACAGTTCCCCTGTGCGAATGCTGTCGCGGAAATGGCTGAATCTGCACGAACTCTGGCATCAAGAGCTCAGGACTTACGAAGAGCTTTAGTGCGAGCGGCGGAACCACCTCAAGATTCAACACCAGCCACGACCGTTCCACCATCAGCGACCACGACCCCCCTCACCCCGCTAACCCCTCTTGCACCACATACTGTTGGCACGCCATCGCTTCCCGTGTTATAAGCTATATTCAAAACTTATAGCAGAGTTGAAAAGCTGTGATCATAGGCTTAGCTGGAGGGTTGGCGACCCAGGACGAAATCCTAATAAAGAAATGGGATTGTGGTCTAGAAGAATATTAAACGCACTTGAAATGAAGTGTGGTTCTATAAGAAGAGACCGTTAAAGCCTTTGCTTCAAGTCTAATATAGGACAATGCGTCAATGTTCCTTAAGGCTTGGCAGAATTTAGGATTTAAATGTTCAGAAAGTATTAGGCGTACGTGTATTTACTGGATATGTTATGATTTGTGTCGGTTCGTTGCTGCTAGATTTTGGGAACTGATTTAACTGATTGTGTACTTAAGTGTTTTATGAGTGATGGCTAAGTTAATTGTGTAAACTGGTTTGGATAGATCGTAGAAACGTGCTGGACACTATAAATTGAAGACCAATATGGAGGCTGGTATACCTCGACAAAACGCAATATTACCAAAGACAACCGAGTTAAACGCACACTATAACGACGTAGACTGCCAATAAAACGAACACACTATTGAAAGTTTCTATTATATATTAACAATTATACAATAAAACTAAGGCTGCCGTTAGGTTTATTTGGAATGGTTTTCGAATTTATACACGCAAGTTTAAATTGCTGGATGCTCATTTGCTGTAGTGAGTTGAGTTGTCCGTCCAATTTTATATAATATTGCAACAAGTAATATAAATGTAGCCTATGAATTTAATGCGGCGCAAGTCGTTATTATACTTAACACGCGTAAAACGTTGCAAAATATGCTTGTAAATAATATCCATTTAATAACCTACTGTTTCTATCTACAATTTCGGTTAGTCACGTAATTTTTCTACCGTAATCATTTTATACTTACTTTCCAATATTCAACGGGAAAGTATACTTTAATATAGATTTAACGCTATATTGTGATGTTATTGTGAACTAAGATTAGATAACTTTGAACGCTCTTAAATTTTAATGTTCCTTGAACATAACTAATAGAAGGTACAATTTTTGCTCATTTTAATATGTGACTAATAATATTAAGTTAACTACATCAAATTATCACGACTGATTCTTAGTTAACAATTCGGCTCAATAGTTGTATCTTTTAATGACGTTTTATAGGCTAACCGTTTAACTCAGACTTCGCTTGCGGGGTACAAGGGCGAGGAGGTGAACGCCCTTACCTACCTCAGTCCCCGTTTTCACCCTAACCCTACCTTGCACCCAGCAGATGAAGTCTAACTTGAAACGTTTAGCCTATAGAAGTTTCAATAAACTTTTGAACGAACGAAAATGAGAGCATGTCTTTTTCTATAAGGCATTTATTTATGTTAAGTATTAAAGATTGCTACTAAATATTATAAGATTAGAAACTCGATGTATTGATGGTAAGACAATGTTTCTGTGTTAGTGTGAACGGTGTAAAATCAACGCGATGTGAAGGCAATTTTTATTAAATATGTGACAACGAGAGCTATTTTGTGTTATTCACAGTATATCTAAAGATATTGGGGATTTTCATGTACTCCATATGAGATCACTCTAAGTCGAGACTTGATCATAGAGTTATTATACTAGAGTAGGGCAGTAGTGTAAGTGACAGTGTTACAATAAATAAGAGAGGGAAGATGAAACGTATACTTCATCTTTGTCTAATGAAAAATAAAAAAGACAGACAGATAGAAATACCCTAATTTGTTTCATCTTTATTGTTATATAGGATATTTTAGGCTGGCTCCCATACTCTAGTATAACTCTAAGGATTTGATAAATATCAAATTTGACTTGTCATTTGTTAATTACCTGACTACGTCAATTTGATTAGCATTTCTTAACGCATTAATATCCACAATCACCCAAACGACTTTAATTGAAAGCCGACAAATAGTTATGGCTATTTTTAGTTAAACTTTCTTTAACAACAGATAACTTATGCGACATGTTCTTTGTTTAGACAAAGAACATGTTATTAGTAACGTAGTAACTCAATCAACGTCTACGAATGACTGACATATATATAACCAGTTACCTATAAGTCAACTTAGCAAATTAGACAGTTGTCTTGATCCTATTAAAGACAATAGAAAAGAATAATGTATAAAAAATAATACACTCATACCTCGTTTTACGGCATACGTTCCACGAAACTTGGCCGTAAAGCGAAAAGCCTTTAAGGAATCTATTATTATACAAATTCAATGGAACGGATCCAAATTTGTTAAATATGTGACATGATTTATCATTCAAAATGTATTTTATCTTTTATTTCATTTAAATCAAAAATACATTCAAGTACTTATGTGATATTTATACTTAAACAAGAATGAAACAATATATATTACATAAAATATAAATAAAAAAGAGCACCCATCGAGATTGCGCTCGAGCACAATTGGCAACATGTAGAAATGTAGATAAAACATTTTTTTGCTCTTTATAGCAATATGTTTAAGGCCATAAATTGAAAACGTGCCTTCATTGAAGAGGGCTGTTATAGCGAAATACCCAATAAAGAGCGGTCGTATAGCGAGGTATGAGTGTATATAAATAACACTGTTCCAAAATGTAGTGGTTTGTTATACTAGACAGTCTGATGTCAGTCGTTTGTTGAACTACATGGGCTAAACTGTATTTGTCAATATTGTGTATTTTATATAATTTGCCTTAGATACCATATATATCAATGTAAAAAGCATGTTGTACATTAGCAATGTGTAATATATTACCTAGATGTCGTAGTTTAGTTAGGTATAGATGAAATTGTACAAATGCATATTAAAGTAATAATTTTATTAATGAATTATAATTTAATCATCTTATAAAACGCAATGAAGTAAAAAATATACAAATTTTCGTATTTAAAACATCTTTTATTTCGATCATTACAACTTCCTGCTTTACGAAACAAAAATTTTAAAATTTTGGTAATTGAAAAAGCTTTTGTAAATTGAGATTTACGTAGTGATTGTGTGTATCGCTTGTGTAGTGGGTTGTTAGAGGTGGTGTGTTGGAATACGTGTGGTAAGTAAACCTGCATGTATAAGGTATGAAAACGCTTTCAATACTTACAATTACACAGATTTTCTTAACAAACGCGAATAGAAAAATAGTTCTATAAATTATTAAAATTATACATCGAAACCATTATTCAATCATCGTCATTATGAATTAATCCTCAATCATTGTCAATTGTAAAAGCTAAAACCGCATTAAAAATCTTTCAGTATTCATTATGTATTATTATCACAAACGGTCAGTCAGTAGGTAGTGGACATTGATATTGTTACATGCAAAAAGAGTTCTCATCATTAGAACGAAAGTGGAAAATATTTTTTTGAAATACATTTGGATAAATAATAATTCCTGGTAAATAATAAAAGTAGATATTATATGAGTACTGTATGAAATCTGCCTTTTTTAATTTACCTACTTATTTCTACTGTTTTTTATCTGCAGTTTTTTAGTTTCTTGGGGTTGGCAACAATGATAAGCACACAGAACATTCTCGAATAGTTCGTTCACTATATAAGCGATCGTATAGCGCCCGGGGATTCAGTTTGCGAATAGCGATCGAGAATGAATAGAATAGCGAAAGTAAAATTGAAATAATAGTGACCTCGACTTTGTTATTGGACGGACTGCAATTATGCAATCAATCTACTTAATTAGTACTTAGAATCTATTGATTGTAAGTACTATACACGAAATTAGTACTTACTAGCAACAGATTGTACTAATTTCGTAGTGAAAAGCTGAATAAAATGTTTTTAACGAGTCACCAGGTATTTTTATTCAAGTCCACGAACCCTATAACAATATAATATTAGGTTGCTCACATATAATTTCAGGTGTGATCAAACTGTTGTAAGTATTCTTGCGCAAGTTTTTCCTGTTCCGTATATTTCAAGGCGGGATGTCCTGAAGGCAATTTCATTTCCGCGGCAACAGCATTCAATCTCGCCGCTCTCAAACGTAATGAATTTTGTAAGGTTCTCGACTGTCGTTCTATTGCTTCTGCTTGTAATGCTTCTTGAATCCTCTGTCTTTCTAACTTTTGAAATTATTTAAATTAAAAACAACGAAGTGATAGCCCAGCGTTGACACAGTGGGACTCTTTTGACGAGGTCACGGGTTCAAACCCCGAACATTTTTTTTCGTAATAAAATTGCATTTAAATTTAAAACACGCATCAGGTATTATTTAAACCCTTCTATCTAAAAATAGAGAGAGAAGGCCTATCCCCAGTAGGATAGTATTTTGTATTAATAATATTGTTAGAACATGTTTCTAATACAACGTCCTTCAAAGAGTTGGTCATTATGAAAAAGCATTGTGTCTGTCATTATATGTGTCATTGAGTTATTGAGAAAGAGAACACGGTCGTCCGTCCCCAAAGTTACTAACTTAATATTTGTGTTATGGTAGAATATTTACTAATATTATTGACAAATACATTCTTAAATACAAATATACATCCAGATCTATTATTCCTAATCAATTATTTATATCTAATGAATAACCTAATTTGTATTTACTTACTTTGGCGTTCTCCATTTGATACTTTAAAAATTCAAGTTTCAATTTCATGGCCTCCTTATTGTTGAACTCATAACATGAACTGAGGTGGCTAATCGAGTCTGCAAGGGAAAGTAATTATCACAAAAAAATATTCGAATTTTTTAGCAACTTCGTTCTGACCAACTTAAGTAACAACAAAATATTGGCACTCTCACCGCTAGGCTATCACTACTCTAATTAACGCCTACTTCTATAAATTATTTTATATTTATGTATTTTTCTATATATTTCGCCAGCCACTCCGCCCGCGTGGAAAGATTAAAACCGTAATATAGTATTTTGACAACCGTAAAAATGATTAAAGTGGGTTAACCTTAAAAGTTAGACATATACTGTCGCGACGGACTTTTATTAAGAACTTTTAGAGGGGAACAATTTTGTAATACAAGAATTTTTTTAAAACTTTCACCGTTTATTTAGCGCACGCAATGAAAGCCTTACATTTTGGAATTTTTGTAATATTTTTTATTGCTCCTCTCCTATTCATCGTAGCATTATGTTATATAGCCTTCCTCGATAAATGGACTATGTTACACTCAAAGAATTTTCAAATCGGTCCAGCAGTTCCTGGGATTAGCCCGTTCAAACAATCAAAAAAACTTTTAAACTTTCGTGATTCATACTGATTATTATATAAACATACGGGTCACATCGCGTTATAATCGATTACCTTTGTATAAGGTTCGACGTTTCGGCAGAGTTGCATCCACCGTGGTCACAAACTGACTGGTGCGCCGCGGCGTCTTCGTTCCCGAGTACTACAGTCATTATTTTGTTCATCTACCCTCACTTGAACCGCACAATCCATGAAAAGTTTATTGCACACCACACCCATATTATCCGCACGCGATATAACTTGCAACGATTTTTTTTTTCGCCAGTTGTATTTGTTTGTCGGCACGCGATATAACTTGCAACGATTTTTTTTTCGCGAGTTATATTTGTTTATCCGCACGCAATATAACTTGCAATGTTTTTTTCGCGAATTATACTTATTTAGCCGCACGCGATATAACTTGCAACGATTTTTTTTTTCGCCAGTTGTATTTGTTTGTCGGCACGCGGTATAACTTGCAACGATTTTTTTTTCGCGAGTTATATTTGTTTATCCGCACGCGATATAACTTGCAACGATTTTTTTTTCGCCAGTTGTATTTGTTTGTCGGCACGCGATATAACTTGCAAACTTTTTTTTTTTCGCCAGTTGTATTTGTTTATCCGCACGCGATATAACTTGCAACGATTGTTTTCGCGAGTTATAATTATTGATCACTGGATCCCGTCAAACCTTGTATAGGTAATTCGTTTATAACGCGATGTGACCCGTATGTTTATACATTAATCAAACAAACTCTTCAGCTTTATATATTAGTATAGATGTACCTATACCCGAATCTCCATTTAGCACTGTACTCAGCGGATCTAGTGTATCTTCATTATCCTTAGTTGTATGGTTCATATTTTGAAAATCTTGATCATCATCAGTATCATCATCTGTGTCCATATCTTGCCTGTATTCTAAATGTGGTTCGTCCTTGATTTTCTGTAAAATAAATAAATTTTTCAAAAGATTTTTCGATTAATCTTCACATAATGAATGGCCCGTTGGTGCAGTGGGTAGTGGCCCTGCCGTCAACTCCGTGGGTCGCGGGTTCAATCCGCCGAGAGCCAACATTTTCTATAAATGAATTTTTTGGTCTTCAAGTCTGAGGGTGTATTTGTATTTAAGTATGTATTTAAATATATAAGTATATATTCACCAGTTTTCTGTCTACCATAACTATATAACAAACAAACTCTTCAGCTTTATATATTAGTATAGATTTATTTCAAGTTTATTCAACAAATTGAATTTATAGTTTAATTTTTATTTATAATCCGTAAAGGTTTTAAGTATTGTTTAAATATGAGATAATTTTATTATTTATTATTATTATTTGTTTATATTTTGAAAATTCAATTCAAAATATCAAGTATCAGTTCATACTTTTATTCATTCTCTATGTAGGTAAATGTGAACATCATGGAAAAAATCTGAGTTTTATAAATATTTTTGAATTACACGAGAAATAAAAAAGGTCCTACCTTTTCAATATCATCTATTAGGGGTTTGTGTTGATTTTTTGTGAAATCATTTTTCATTTTCACACTCCTTGCCAATCTTTTCATATTATGAAATTTAGTGCGTAAAACTTTTAAGCTCCGCTTCTGTGGGCTATGTTTGTTGAATTTACTTGTTATCTGAAATACAGAGTAAAAACTTACTTTAATTAACGTTATTAAAGTCAAATGCACTTTAAGGCACCTTATAAGTAGGTACAATACTGACTGGCCCGTTGGCGTAGTGGGTGGTGATCCTGCCCTCAGCTTAGCGGGTCGCGGGTTCGATTCCCGCCGAGGGCCAACATTTTCTATAAACGAATTTATTGGCCTTTGAGCCTGGGTGTATTTAAGTATGTATTTAAAAAATAATAATAAGTATTTAAGTATATTCACCAGTTTTCTGTCTACCATATCACAAGCATTTAGTTACTTACTTTGAGGACGGACGACCGCGTGTGTAAGTGTCCCATATATTTATATTTATTTAAATTTATTATATTTAATAACCAATAAATTTTTTTATGTAAACTGCACTCTACATTACACACTCAAACTGCTTCTGCACTCATTAATTATGGGACTGATGAGTGCTAAAACATGATCCTGTAATATCTGTAAGGGCTTATACCATACTGAAAATTCATATAAAATATGTGTATAATACTTTAAAAAAATATGCAACATATAAAATCCATACCCTAGACCATGCCCTATTTTTCATCTTTACAGCTATTCCTGTAGTTTCTTTACTAAATATAATATCCTTTTCTTGTCTTACATACTTTAGTAGAAGACTGGATTCTTGCGGACAAAAATTTATTGACCTGGCTCCTCTAAAACATAAAATTTTGCCCAATAAAGAAATTGTTAAAATTATGTTATGAGCATAACCAATATGTAACATATATATTTTTACAAACACTCTCACATAATGTCATAAACCTTATATATGATGTACACATCGCAACTACCAATAACTTAGTCAATCTCAACTTATCTGTAACTAATTAATAATATAATAATAAAAAGTGATATTCTTAGTCGACTGACTCGTTGGCGCAGTGGGTAGTGACCCTGCCTTCAGCTTCGCGGTCGCGGGTTCGGTTCCCACCGAGGACCAACATTTTCTATAGAAGAATTTGTTGGTCTTCGACTCTGGGTGTATAAATATACACCCATTTGTATTTAAGTATATATTTAAAAATTATATAAGTATATATTCAACAGTTGTGTCTACCATAACACAAGTATTAAATTACTTACTTTCAAGACGGACGAATGTGTGTGTGTCTCATATATTATTATTATTATAGTTATACCAAATTAAGGGTCTAATAGATGAGTCAATATAGTATCCTGAAAAGTATTCATAGCCCAAATTCAAATTATTCTTTATTCAAGTAAACTTGTAAACTAGTGCTTTTGAATCGTCAACTCTACTGCTAATTCGGAAAGCCGTTCCTACCAGCCAGCAAGCTCAGCAGTGGCTCTTTTCAAAATATACTTTTCAATAATAGTTACATTTAGTCATTACTGTCATGTTCAGGTTTGAAGCCATATCCATACATTCTTATCATCTAAGTAATCCTCAACAGTATAGTATTTCAGGCTTTCAGTATTAGCCTCGTTTTAACATTGTTTTAAGCTGCTGTAATGGCGAAGCTAACATTGATTGAAAAATTTTATTACAGAATCTTATACCCAAACCCACAAATGACCTACATACTTTGGCAAGGCGCAAAGCAGGAGCTGCAAGCACATGTCGGTTCCTACTTTGTCTATTATATACATCACCTATCATTTTATAATTCAGACATAGCACCTACAGACATTTTAACATCATTTATTTAATTTCTTACTAATCTGCAATCAACAGAAAAGTTTATATGCTCACATTTATTATATGTAAAACAATTCTATAAATTTCTCTAATTCGCACACAGATATGTAATTAGAATATTTTAAATTAGTTTTGACTTTCCCATGCTCATTTATACATTATATTTTAAACATTTTAGTAAATAATGAAATAATTACCTCGCTTGACAATCATCATCTGAAATTAAAAATAAGTAATATATAAGTATGTATGCCATATGCATTATACTTCGAATTGTTATATATTAAAATGATGTTAACTATTTTAAAAAAGCATTTTTTTAAAGATAGAACAGCCAAAGACACAAAAGTAATGATAATATTATTTTGTTATAATCTGCAATAAGAGCAAATCTACATAATACTGAAAGTAAAGTACTATCTGTGTATATGCTTATGCAAACATGTTTCATTAACTATATGTACTATGAGAGCATGCATAAATTATGACCCAAAATTAAATTCTACTTTTAGCATTACATAGATTTTTTCTAATTTTCGATTATAGCATAATATTATTATTCCTTTTATAGGCCTCCACAAAATAACACCTAAATCTACAAACTATTTAGAAAAAAACTATTGTAAGATTTTATAGTTTCAACTCAAAAAAAGTTTATAAGTTTTTAAGTAACTTGCCTGTAGAATCATCAGATTGTTTATTAACACTATTATCCCAAGTGTTGAAAAAACTATTATCAACTTCTTCTGTCATACCTGCAAAAATTAGCAATTGATTATTTTTTTAAAAGCTATTGATTATCATAATTTTATTTCAGGATAGATAAAATAAAAAGAATCATTCAAATCCTGACATCATTATAGATGAGATGGATATTTTTCCGTATTACATGCTGTTATTAAATCAATAATAATAAATTAATATGGAACAATTACTCGTTGATTTTGGTACCCAAAGTAAGGTTTAATAGTTGTGTAATGGGTGAAAGACAACTGGTGAATATATACTGTTATAATTTTAATTACATACTTAAATGTATTTAAGTATGTAATTAAAATTTCAAAAAATAGTTTTGAGAAAATGTTGGCCCTCGGCTAGAATCAAACCCATGTCCCGCTGAGCTGAAGGCAGGAATACTACCACTGCACTAACTAGTCAGTCTAATGTTTCAATAAGCCCATAACCATCATACATAAATAAAATTAAATTTACCAGTATTTGTATCTAATCCATTGACCTGTAGACCTTCTGAAATAATAACAGCAGTATCAGCTTCATTGATCAGTACCAAAATCTGTCCCAGTACATCACTCAAATCCGAGCATTTAACATCTATTAAATTCTTTGACAACTTCCTTGCTTCCTTCTTAAGATTTTCCCACTTTATTTTCAAGCTGTCAACAGTTCGCCTATGCTTAAATCCTTTTTGGTTTATTTCGTTATGTATTTTGACCCAAGCTCCTTCTTTTGCATGATTAGTCGTAGAGTTGGTACATTTGTTTAAAATTATATTTTTATATTTACTAACAAGATCGACCAATGCCTTTACCTCTTCTTTATTGAAGACTGGACTTCTGAAGCTAAAAAAAACATTCGTAAATTCATGAATATTAATAAAATTACATAGAGTTAAATGGCTTTTAAAGTCAGAACGATATATTTGATAAGTAAATTACAATGCAAGTCTTATCCAACAAAAAATTAGCTGAATTTCATATTTTGTACTTACGATACAAAAGAGGCACTATCATCTTGGATATCTTCATCCATTGCTTATAAAAATACATGTATGCTATTGTAATGACTTCTGAAATATAACATTTTATTACCGAATATGTATCTAAACTTTTTAAAATATAACTTCCACCTTAAAATGCAACTATAAATAAATTTCAAAAATAATCATAATTTCATAAAAACAAACACTGTAAGTAGGGATGTTAAAAAATAATCGACTATTTTACAACTTCAACAAACAGCGAATTTTGAAATTATTTATTGGTAGTTTTCTACATTAATTAGCATTTATTGTAATTTATTAATATATGTAAAAAGACAACTTTTCAAATAGTCAGAAAAAATCGATTCTTTAATAATTGATTTTTCTACTACAAGTTGCATCCCTAACTGAAAGATTAGGGGCGAGATTATATTATATACCAAAGACCAAAGACGGATGAAAGAAGAATACATACAAATGAGATGAGAATTTTAAGGTGGATGTGTGGTGTGACAAAACTGGATAAAATACGGAACGAGAATATAAGGGGAAGTCTGAAAGTTGCGCCCATTACTGAAAAGACGAGAAGTGCAAGATTGAGATGGTATGGACATGTAATGAGGAGGGATGAAAATCATGTGACCAAACGTGTGTTAAATTTGCATGTGGATGGATATGTGCCTAGAGGGAGGCCTAAAAAGAGATGGTTGGATTGTGTGAAGTATGATATGGATATAAAAGGAGTGGCGCCAGAGTTGACGAAAGATAGGACAGAATGGAAGAGCAAAACATGTTGTGCCGACCCCACTTAGAGTAGGATAAGGACAGGGAGATATATTATATTATATACCAAGTTAGTATTGTACCGTATTTTACCGTACAGTATTTTTGTTTGTAACCTATGGTTAGTACTTAGTAGCGAGCGGTTTTACTACAGGCGCCAACACATGCTATCTCGCATCCCTCTTGCACATGTATGTATTTATGAATAAATCGTATGAAAATAGTCTCAGCTGCATCTCGCTCCACTCCTACATACATATTTTTACGCACTCATTCTCATTTTGACTCTCTATCATATAACAAGACAACAAGTTGATTTTATTAATGAATGGGCGGTGTATTAAATTTTTTAAATTTCCCGTTGTAAAGTTCTAGTACTTTAATTTTTACTAAAATGTATAATTTTGTTTTAATTTAGTTAGCAAAATTCTTGAAACAAATATCACTAGAAGCAAATTAAATGTGTAAAGTCTTATTTCACCAGTAGCTGTTGAGATATTTCTCAAAATGAGAAATATAACAACGAAGAAACGTGCAGTCATAAAACAATAAGAAGAGGATTTACTTAATCATTATATAAATGTAAGTGTTGAGTTTTAATGAATTTTGTGCATCTCAATAATAGTAAGAGCTTTCTTAAAATTTACATTCTCACATTCTAAATATAATAACCTAACCTTGTATGGATAACCTAAAACCTTTGACATGTAGTATAATTTTTATTTCCTATTTGACTTAGTTATCGTTATATAAAAATTATGATATGTACATTAATTTCGATTGATGAATTAGCTATATTCATTATTATATTAAGGATATGTCTTGCGATTTTATATAGCTTCTAGTGTCTTGTAGTGCAATAAATGATTAATAATGGAACATGGAATGGAAGTTAAAGATTTTTAGAAGTTGTTCTTATTGATCATAAGTGTGTACCTATTTTAGTTATGAATAATTTGGACATAACTTAAATGGTCTACTTAATTTTTTTTTTTTGAAGTATTTTCAATTGAAGTTGTATACTTTATTGTATTATATTAGAACTTTTAAAATGATTGTCAAGTTTTTTATAATGAGACTCGGATGAAAAGGGAGTAAATAGCAAAAGAGAGCAAGTTTATTCTGTATAAAGCAATATAGGGTATATTCCTTTATATAACACTATTGTTGATTTTTAATCAAAAAGCAAAAGCAAAATTCAAATTTACAATTGATTAAACGATTGATTGATTAATTGCAGATTCAAGAATCCTCAGATCCAAGATTAAGAGTAATTTTTTATTTTAATATGATTGTCACATGATGTTATTTATAGTTATGATTTGAGATATCTTTACATTTACAGTATAAAGTATAAAGATATAATAGTATGTGTAATGAATGAAAGAATAACAATATTAAAAGACTGTTCTATAAAACTGAAAGTAAATATTTATGTAATTTATAAATCACTTAAAATGTGCAACTGTTTATATCTATCAGAAATTAAACAACAAACAATATTTCTCCTTCATACTTATGCAATAATAAAAAGCAATTTTTCTAAAAGTGAACCCATTTACTCTTTCTTAACAAATCAATGCATAATGACACAGACAACATTTTTTTTATATTATAGAATAACTATTCATATAGATTCAAATCCGACCGAAGACCGAAGACGTCGTACGCATCTTTCGACCTCTGTAATTTGAGAAAATGCATTTGAGGTAACTAATACTCAAGTGAAGTCTGAATTTATGAAGCTAAGTTAGATTCCCGTAATTTCAGCCACAGATAATTTTATTTATTTCATTTCATTCCATATAGTACAAATAGTTCTGCTTAAATTTAATAAATTAAACTAATACATTGTCGTAAATTGTTGCAGATATCTATTGATACTCGCACTAGGTCGCCCTGTATCGCGAGTATCAACCTTCCAATAATAGAACAATATAGAATATAGAAAATCATTATTCCAATTTTTTTTTTTTTTTACAATGCATATTAATTATTAACATGCAATAATAATACGAAAATTAATTATGATATGTATACCAGATATAATTTATTATATCGGAATCATAAAAAAATATATATATATGTATATGTGGGCATGCGTGTGTGTGTGTGTGACTGTGTATGTGTATGTTTGTGTTTGGGTGTGTGTGTGTGTGTGTGTGTGCGTGCGTGTGTGTTTGTGTGTGTATGTGTGCGTGTTTTGATACGTTGGTATGTGGGCTTTTAAATATTTATTTTAAGTAGATCCTCAGTTTCTGAATAAGTTTTTTCTTTTAACCAGTTTGTGAGAACACTCTTAGCTCTTGTTAAAGGAAGTGAATAAATACCTACTTTACGATTTATTTTATTATATAACCTAGGGCCAAGGACACAGCAATGTCTCCCCGCGAGAGCTGATCTATGCCTTGTAATTTGACAAACAACCCATCTTCTTCTTTTAGATGTGTGACGAAAAGGTGTAGCAGCGTGAATCCTCAGTATTAGTTTTAAAATATATAATTGTCTAATAGTTAAAACAGAGCAGTCTTTAAAAAGAAGATGAGTTGGATATCTCATAGGCTTCTTCGATATTGCCTTTAATACGGCTCGCTGGGCTCTCTCCAAACGAAGCATGGTTGTAACAAACGTACCACCCCACGCGGAAATACAATAGCTACATATGGATTGGACAAGACCGAAGTATACTGTTATCAGAGTGGAAAAATCTGCAACAGGTGCTAATTTTCTAAAAATAAATGCTAGCTTTCTGACACGTTTGACCAGTAAGTCAATATGATTACGCCACGACAATGTACAATCTAGGACAACTCCTAAGTATTTAATCTCAGATTTCATGGATATCTGTGGGCATGAGCAGGTATCACTAACTGGTTGACAAACATGAGCTCTTAAGTTAATGATGTTTGTAGGTTGGGAATTATTATTTGAAGAGAAAGTAACAAAGTTAGTTTTATCAAGATTTAATGTCAATAAATTCTGTGTCAGCCAGTCTATAATAATTTTTATTGCTTGTTCTGCATTTTCACGTGCCTGTTCCCAATCTGCCCCCTCTATTAGTAGTACTGTATCATCAGCATAGCAATAAATTTTAGTACTAGGAATATGCATACTACATAACTCATTTATATAAATTGTGAACAACGTTGGACCAAGCACACTCCCCTGCGGCACTCCATAGCTCGTTTGTTCATAAGAACTAACATAGGATCCTATTTTAACGCATTGCTTCCGATTCATCAGAAAGCTAGAAAATATTTGAAGTGGTTTGCCTCTGATACCTATTTCTTCTAACCTGTTTACAAGTACTGGAGTAGAGACAGTATCAAAAGCTTTTGTCAAGTCGAGAAATACGCCAATGGTTTTTTTCTTGCAATCGTCATTTTTAATAATGTTATCTATTAGAGTACACACTGCGTCTTCTGTGGATTTGCCACGTCGAAAACCAAATTGATTTGGAGATACAATATTATATTTTTCTAAATATGAAACTAATCGGGCATTTATTATCTTTTCAAAAACTTTTGAAATTGCGGGCAGTACCGATATCGGTCTATAATTAGAAACGATGTCTCTATCTCCATTCTTGTAAACAGGATGAACTACGGCCCTTTTAAGAATATTCGGAAACACACCCTGATTCAAAGATAAATTAATAACATGCTTTAAAGCTGGGATAATGGCATACCGAGCATCTTTTAAAATCTTAACGGGAATGTAGTCCCCTCCAACTGCACTATCATTTCTAAGACTTGTTATTATAGTGTCAATTTCTGCCTCAAATGTATTAAGTAATACCATCGAGTTGAGAGATCTACCACTATTGTAACCTTGGGAGCGTTTTGTAACAGTAACTCCCTCTGTTTGTGCCTTTTTCTCCAATAGGGGTAGTGCCAGTTGTTTTCCTATACCTACAAAGTACTCATTAACTTTATCTACTGATGTTTGAGGATCATTAGAAAGACATAAGAGCTCTTTAGGTGGGATGTTTGTACGCGATTGGAGATGAGTTATTTCTTTCACAACTTTCCACGTGTTTTTTGTGTTGCCCTTAGCAAGTAGGAGTTTGTGCCTCTCATAGCTAATCTTTAGGTTTTTTAATATTTTATTGCAAAAGTTGCGATATCGTGAATATGTAAGTCTTTTAATACTATTATTAGGATCTTTTCTTGATTTTATATGCAAACGATCGCGATTCCGTATACATCGTAAAAGACCTGGTGTTATCCAAGGCTTGAGGTTATGCAATTTCCTTGGAATCCTAACTGTTGAGGAATGAGTGTTAAGTACAGAGGCTATTGTGTTTACTAGTATTTCAGTAGCTACATTTGGATCATTTTCTGATAGTATTGGTAAATAATTAGTATTTAATAATGCGGTTACTACTTCTTTAAAATTAGTGTGCAACCTTTTATGATCGCTGTTAGGTATACTTGGTATATTCACTTCAAGACTAAGAAACGTGGGTGCGTGGTCTGTAATAAAAGTATCAAAAACTAGCGTGATTGCCTTTTTATTTGTTTTTAAAATTACATGATCAAGGCATTTGTTTTCACGAGTTGGGAAATAGTGGGCTGGTAGAAGACCATGAAAGGAAATAGTGTTCAAATAGTCATCGGCTTGGGAATTATTATAATTAGGGTCGATGTTTAGGTTCATATCGCCTGTAATTACTATAGTTTCAAATTTTGACAAAGCAGAAAGTGTTGTGTTTAAACTTGTTATAAAGTTGTCTATATTGCGAAATGAGGGTGAACGATATATGCCAATTATAGCCATCTCTTGATTGATGTTAAGAATGAGGCAGTTAGCGTCTATTATCATTGAATCGATAAGTGTGCATTTAGTTTCAGATCTTACATATGCAACCACACCATCGTTTTGGCTGGCAAAACTAGATTTGTATGAGATATATCCAGGAATAACAGGAGTATTAATAACTTTGCTCAGCCAACATTCGGTTAATATTACAATGTCACATTGGACATCAATTGAATGTAGTAATACATTTAGCTCATTAAAGTTATGATTTAAACTTCTTATATTCATGTGGAGTACATTTAAATACTTATTACTCTGTTTTAAATAAGTACTACACTGAAAGGGATTACATATATGTGATTCTGATACAGTGACATTGTCTAAGTTACTAGTGATTCCTACTATACTATCCAGCTTTGAATAAGGTAAAGTTATGACGCAGAAAATTGAATTTATAAATATTAATATGGGCACATTTTCGCAGTACTATACGACAATTACGTCCTATTCTGTAAGTTTGATAGTTACTCTGGACATAACTTATCAGATAACATTCATTCACAACTGTAACAGTGTAAAATATGATCGAATTGTATATGTGTTTGTATTTGTAAGTGTTGGTAAATACATATTGACATAATATTAATATCTCGGCACCCCATCGTGAATACTTTTTTATATAGGTATTTTTTATATAGTATTTTTTATATAGTAGGTATAATATAGGAGTAGATGTAAGCGTGCACTCAAACATCAGTAGCCAAAAGCGACTGGGAAAAGAATTAAGGTTTTACATGTATTGCAGGTGCCAAATACCGGCTCTTTGCCAACTGCAACACATCACCATTACAAAAAAAAAATGTAAAAGTTAATGACGTACGAATTACCAAAACTGCGCAATTTCAGAAATCAGTACGACACCTTTATAATGGCTAGCACGTTAATAAAACGTCTAACAAAGTAGCGCGCTTTTGAAGCTAATGTTCGACGATACAGAAAACGAACATTACCAACAAAACGCCTACACAGTATGGGAAGAAAGAACACTGCAGTGTCCACCTCAACCATACTGTTAAATGAGAAGGAAAAGCCCTGCTTGTGCGACGCGGGAGTCCGACAGCTGGTCTCGTGACTCCACGAGCTACGCTGGTCTGGCCTCGCTGCCGCCAATGGAGACATGCCGCCGCCCCTCACCCCAGGCCGGCCCGTCCGACTATGCCGCAGCTGCTGTCGCTCCGCCATCGCCTCGAGCGCTCGAACAGCGCCAGGCCAAACAGTAGCGTCAACCACCAGGAACAGGACCGAAGACGTCGTACGCATCTTTCGACCTCTGTAATTTGAGAAAATGCATTTGAGGTAACTAATACTCAAGTGAAGTCTGAATTTATGAAGCTAAGTTAGATTCCCGTAATTTCAGCCACAGATGTAAGCGTGCACTCAAACATCAGTAGCCAAAAGCGACTGGGAAAAGAATTAAGGTTTTACATGTATTGCAGGTGCCAAATACCGGCTCTTTGCCAACCGCAACACATCACCATTACAAAAAAAAAATGTAAAAGTTAATGACGTACGAATTACCAAAACTGCGCAATTTCAAAAATCAGTACGACACCTTTATAATGGCTAGCCCGTTAATAAAACGTCTAACAAAGTAGCGCGCTTTTGAAGCTAATGTTCGACGATACAGAAAACGAACATTACCAACAAAACGCCTACACAGTATGGGAAGAAAGAACACTGCAGTGTCCACCTCAACCATACTGTTAAATGAGAAGAAAAAGCCCTGCAGCTTTTACAGGAGGGCAGTCAGACGCCGCTAGTCATTAAATATTAAAGATTACAATGTTTATATTTGCCTAAGCTATGATTAAAACAGAGTAATTATGCAAAAGTAATAATAAAATTATTTTGCTATAATCGGCGATGAAGTAAAATAGAAAATATATATAATGCTTAATGTAGAGTGGACAATCGGTTATCATACCTGATACATGCAGGATTCGAAAAAAACACATGCACAAACCTCCACCATACACAAGCACTATATATATTCACTATCACAAACTCAACAACTCAAATGTTTGAATTTCAACAAACATTCTCGGATAAAATGTGAGTAGTTATCCAAAACTTAATAACAAATAAACTACTTTTGCACTATTTATAATACAAATAAAATTGAAAAGTACTGACTCACCAGAAACGTTCGTTATACGTAATATATAACTGTAATCACTTTTTACTTACGCAAAAATATACAAACCAACAAATAATTTTTAATTAAAATTAGACAATTCCATAAACTTCTTGTTAACGCACACTATATACAATAACACGATATAATAGGAATACCACAATTCCCGTTCCGAGATGCACTTCTCTTGAATGACGAACAAGGACTGAATGTCACTGAAACGTTTTATCAATAGTAAGACTCCACAATAACGGAAACGGAAACAATAACGGCACAGTGTTGCCCCTATTTAATCAAAAAGGGCGCGATTAGGGTTGCCACCTTTTTTTTGAAGAACAATAGTATTTTTCTTTTAAAATCAAAAAAATATAGTACTTTTAGGAAATTCAGGAATAAAAATAGTACACATCTATTTTCAATCATTATTTATTTTTCCATGATTATTTTTTATTACTTTTCGCTGGATAATGACACGGAGTTAGAGTTACTAACTAACTAAGCCCCGTAAATACATGAATGAGTTTCGTTCAAACATTCCCTATGCAGTGCTGCGGATGCGTTCCATTCACAGTTAATTAAAAAAAGCACGACAATTGTGTTTTTATTGAACTGTAATAATATTGGGAAGTTTTATTTTTTAATTTTAAAATATAATTAAAAATAAAACTAAAATAATAAAAATAAAACTTTTCCTTCTATAGTAATATTAAAATACTATACCGTGATCCGAAGTCTAATATAATGTTGAGATAGACCATTGCTTTCACTTCCTTTTTCTGTCTCTTTTCCTCCTTAGTAGTGAATACTATCCGTCCTTGTCTACTGCCACCACCAGGTAGGGGGGATGTTTCGAGGTGGGCCTCGAAACTTTATTCGTCATTGACGTTGTTGTTTTCACTTCGTTCGGACGCTCCACTGGTAAGTGCTAGCAAATTTATTTTATACGTATACTATTACTATAATAGTCAACATAGTGTTCTAAAACGTGTTGATTATTAAAGCTAAGACGCTATGCGTCCGTGTTTCTTTTTCCAGTGTTAAGTAGTGAATTTTATTTTTGTGCGGTAACGGATAATATTTACTTTAGATCTAAATTAGCTGAAACAATTGGTAAAATATGAGTGAAGTGAATCTTCAAAACGATTTGAGAGACCAGAACCTACCAAATAATACCGAAGGCGGAAATAGTAAAAGGAAAAGACAATCTAATAAGCCTTTATCACGATCGTCCTCATCAGAAAGTGATTCAAGCAGCAGTGATGATTCATCCACCAAGAGTTCTCGCCGTCATCGACGCAAACGCTCTCGTAGACATCCCCGTGAAAATAGTAAATTAGATAAGCTCATTGCGGAGGTAAACAACATTAAGTCAAGGATATGTGACACTGAATATATTAATGGTTCTATCAGTGAGAATTTGTATAGTGGCTGTCAGTCAGAAGTAGAACAAGGCGAGTCATTTACGTTATCGTTTCGAACAAAATTAAAAGACCCCAATATACTAACAAGTCCTACATCATATTTGGAAATTTTAAAAAGGATTCAAAGATTAGGTGACGTGGAATGGCAAAATGTAAGGTACGCAGAAGTACAGAAAAATATCGACATACCCCCGGTTTTACAGAACTTGAAGCTAACGACGAAATAAAACAATATGAGACTTCACGTACATCTGTCAATGCCGATAAAGCCTTTGCTGCTATTTGCTATGCTCTGATCAAACAAAAAGATCACCTTGAAAAAGAACTTCGTGGATTTTTATCCTGGGCGAAAGATTCACGTGACCTCAATTTTAATTCAATTCATGAAAAGATTGAAGATATTTTTGTAAATGGTGACTTTTCAAATATATCTAACGATGCCCTTCAATTAGTCTGCGGCCATAGAGCCGAAATGATTCAACACAGACGAGAAGCGATCCTGGCATCGGTTAAAGATCTCTTACATAATGAATAAATGAATGATAAAAGAATGTAAAGGAAAATACCGCCCTCTTGCAGCAACTTATTTCATGCTGAAAAATTCTCTTCTGCCTTAGAGAAGATGGGAGAACATCATAAAGTATTCTGGCCTCTTATTAAAGACCGCGAATCTGCTATGCAAACCGGTCCAACTTCTAACGTTCCTACTGCTGCAACTTCTGGGTCATATCATAATCAACCAGGATATAGATCTAACAATATTCAGTATGCCAATAATAGACCCCGTGCGGTCTTTAATTCTAATAAAACATTTCGGGGCAGATCCGATGCTGCCAATAGTCGTAGGAATATCGACCAAGCAACAGCAGGCCGAGGTTCACGTGGAAGACATACCTCTCCCTCATCTCGCCGGGATAGGAGAAATAATCGAAAGTATTGACTCACCGAGTCTCTTTCGTGCCGGCCAGCTAAAACATTATCGGAAAAGATGGGAGAAAATGGGAGCACCCGATTATATAATAAAATTGATTTCCGGATATCATATCCCATTTTCAAAGCGGCCGCCACTAAATCTTCCCAATCGATACAACATACGGCAAGCCACTCTCGAAATTTCACGTATGTTTCCGGTTCCCAAATCGCACGGGTCTATGGGACCCATATTCGACCTCAGAGCTTTAAATCAATATGTGGTCACAACTCCGTTCAGACTCATCAACGTACACAAAGTCTCAAAATTTTTGCAACTAAACGATTGGCTTGTCCAAATAGACCTCTCACAAGCATACTTTCATCTTCAAATAAGCACATCTCACAGACGCTTCCTGCGATTGATGTATCGTCAAGAATTATTGGAAATGAGGTGTCGCCCCCTCGGATTGAGCTCTGCTCCCAGGACCTTTGCTATTGTAAGCAATTGGATAGCAGAAATACTCCGACAGAAAGGAATCTGACTTCTCGTGTATCAAGACTACGATCTATCTAATCTATCTAATCGCCACTACAAGCCAACTTATACTGTCGGGGAACTTATACTGTCCCTTTCAGAGAAGAGCTTGCACTCAAATATGAAGGAGCTATTGGTGGTCTTAAACGATCAAGGTCCGAACCTCCAGTCAACTACAGTACATTTGCTATGCGAGTACAAAACTGTAGTAGCGTACTTACACAACGAGGGAGGAACGAAGCCTCTGAATTTGCTGGCTTTGACATACAAGATCCTTCAGCTTCTGGATTTCTATCAGATAGATCTACTAGTATATCACCTTACAGGAATATACAACGCCGAGGCAGATTATCTGTCACGTCATCGGTCTATACCAGAATGGCACCTCCTGCCTCGATCGACAAATCCCATATTTTCCAAATGGGGGACTCCGATCATAGATCTATTCTCAACAAGACTGATACGTGTAGTAACAAGATGCTGCACTCTGGACTACTATGCAGAGTTTTACGATGCACTGTCAATAATGTGGAACCATGCACTGGCGTGGGTCTTCCCACCCCCACCTTTGAAAGTTCTCCAGCACCTGAATCAATGCATAGGCACGTATCTGATAGTGGTGTCAAGGTGGGAGAAGGTGTTTTGGCGTCCAGATTTGCAGGACACATCAGCACCCTGGATAATTTGAGATCTCCACCAGGTACTGGTGGACATTTTGACAGGGCAGCCTCCTCAGAATGTGAAGGAAATGGAACCGGAAGTATGGAAACTTGGGGCTGGAATGAGCAGTTAAGAGATTGGACGCCGCAGCAAAAAGATCTATTGATTACTAGCTGGCGTCCTTCAACAATAAGAACTTACAAACCTGCTTGGTGCAGATGGGTAAATTGGACCAATCTCAATAAAGTTTCTTGTAATAAGCCTTATGGATCAGACTTAGCACGTTTTCTGTCAGACCTATTTTTTGTAGAAAAGCTTTCGTACAATACAATTCTGGTTCACAAGTCGGTAGTGGCCACACTATGTGATCCAGAATGTTCTGAACGATTAAGCGGCCACCCTTTTGTTAAGCGAATTCTTAAAGCGATAGCTGTATCAAAACCAACCTTACCTAAATCTATAATATGGGATATTGATGGCGAAATAGAATTTATGTCACGAACAGACCCTAAGACTGAAAACTTGTATCAAGTATCGAGACATACAGCTGCGATATTGCTATTGTATTCTGGAAGGAGAGTACACGATTTTACTCTTCTAAATGTTGACTCGGAAAGTTGTATAATTCATGATGATTATATAGTCTTATGGCCTATGTATGGATCAAAGACTGACTCCGCTGATTATCGTCAGTCTGGTTGGAGGCTTAATGTTAATTCTAATATAAAATTGGACCCTGTTTTCTGGATAAATAAATTAATAATTACTGGACAAGACAGGAGACAATCTGCCAATTGTTCAAAGCTTTTTGTAATAACTTGTGGAGTACCGAAGCCAGCTTCTAAATGTGTAATTTCAGGCTGGGTTAAAAATTTATTAAAAGATGCTGGTATAGAGGCTACTGCTGGCAGTTCTAGAGCTGCGGTCGCCTCTAAAAGTTGGATCGAAAATATGTCTATTGATGACATACTATCCAGAGGGAACTGGAGATCAGAAAACACCTTCCGAAAATTCTACTGCAAACAAATATTACAATCGAATATGCAAAATAAAAAGCAAATCTTTCAGATTTTTAAGTGATAACATTGCATACATTATACCTATTTATGAATCATTGTCTAATTACAATCATTTAAATGATATTCTTTTATTTTATTGTCAGCATACTCGTCCGTCTTTGTTATCTAACAAATGTAGAAATTATTATTTACTTGATCACATTGACGTTTTAACCACCACCAGGCGATAGCAAAAATCTCTCAACATTATATTAGACTTCGGATCACGGTACAGTATTTTAATGCAAGCGTTTTACCTGAAAATAAAACGTATATTAAAATACTTACCTGATCCGAAGTCTAATATTTTAAAATCCTGCCTGGTGTACCAAAACAACAAGTGCAATGACGAATAAAGTTTCGAGGCCCACCTCGAAACATCCCCCCTACCTGGTGGTGGCAGTAGACAAGGACGGATAGTATTCACTACTAAGGAGGAAAAAAGACAGAAAAAGGAAGTGAAAGCAATGGTCTATCTCAACATTATATTCGACTTCGGATCAGGTAAGTATTTTAATATACGTTTTATTTTCAGGTAAAACGCTTGCATTTATTGTGTATGCTTTATTGAAGTGTTGTATATCATATGTCATACCCAATATCAGATATATTCTATGTTTTAAGTGGTTATTTCTGAATAGTTTTTATTCTTTCTGCGACAGACAATATGGATTATAGACATACTTTAATTATTTAACAGAAAGTTATTTGTTCAAGATATTTTAACATACTATCCCATTTAGTTATGCACATTTCAACTGGATTTTTTGTCTGAGTAACTTTGTCTGGTCAAGGCACTGCTACTGTTGTTGCAATGAATTCATTAATATCTGATACAATGGCTGATATTCTTCAAGTGAGTTAAAATGTTTCAAATATAAATCATTTTTGTTTGTAAACACAAAAATTGGCATGTGTATGTTTAAAGTAACAGCCTGTTATCCACCCCAGCAGTGGGAACCATAAGCTTCCTCTATCCGTTTTTTGGAGAGAAGTATTGTAGCAAAGGCCTACCATCGCGTTGCTCCAATGCAGATTGGTAGGTTACGCATATCCCTAGAATTCGCTAGAAGTATGCGGATTTCCTTACCATATTTTCCTTCACCGAAAAGAGTGTCATATATTGCAATTGTTAATTAGACATGTGCCTGCGCGGGGTATAAACCCATGATCGTCTTTACAGAGTCGCACGGCCTCACCGCTGAGCTATCACAGCTTGTTCCATATTTATTAAAATGTTTTTGCAATAATTTTCAGATGAACCTGGTCATTGCCAAAGAGAGTACTCATTGGGATGACGTCTAAGGGCTATATGCTGTTGATGCTTTATGGGATGAAGCACATGATTAGGTCAATTGATTTGACTAGATGAAGGCAAGTAAATATTTGATGTAAAGTATGTCAGTCTGTCCATTTCACTTTCAATTAAAACTGAAGCTTATATGTATAATGGGCTAACTGCCTAATCCGTTTGAGATATAACAAAAAATGTTTGGTACAATTTTTCCTCTATTATAGTGATGCAAAAAAGTGTGTGATATAAGAATAGCTTAAAAGACATATTAGTGATGATCATTGGAATTTTGTCACATATGCTTCTTAATTGTCACATACAATTCAGTATTTGGAAAGCATAATATTTTAGCCTGGTACTGCTAACAGTACAAAATCAAAGATATTTAACATAACACAAAGATTGTCACAGATACCCCTTATATTTTATTAATAAAAAAAAATATTATTTATAATTATAGTCTCTATTCTATACTTAAAATATAACTGTAGACAAAGTTATAGACACGTAAAAAATATTTTGCAGACACTATTTAAGACCAGTAGAAGCTAAAAATATATTTTTAAAATCTCTGTTATTTGTCAATGCATCATTCTCCTACCCTTATCCCACTCTAAATGGGGTAGGCACAACATGTTTTAAACATGTTATCACATGATTTGGTATCTTACGACCGGCCGCCTGCCCGACGTCAACTTACCTTAATCGGTTTTCGCGACACCTAGGTAAGAAATGAGGGTGGTCTATTCTACTCGGGGGATATCAATGCCAAGATTGTCTGTAAGACTACCTTTGCAAACTATGTTCTATCTATACATTATTTAAGAATTACTTATTTATTACAGGTTAAATATGCTGCGAACTCTTCCGCCGGGAAGTGTCCACGAGCATGATGATGCAGATGAACTTATATGAAGAGCTTCAGTCGAATCATAATTATTTAGCCTCATTTATTGACATTAGTAATAACATTTTCACAGCGCGAATGCTTTTATTCACTAACAATTTATTTTGCCGCCTGAACCATTCGGAATTTTGGAATAAGGCTGTAAAAGTCCGCTTCAATGCTAGAGACTCAAGAGAAGGTTGTGTCTTCAAAATAGTATTCATATTAGTATAATTGACAAACATTATGAAGTTTGAAACTTCTTAACTAGGACCAAATGGATTTTTTCTCAAATCCGTTGATAAGGGGGCTCTAGCACACTAGAACGGATCATAATTTGGTTTCATTTTTTAAAACATTATTGGTTAATATTATTGTTTGATAGTTATGGTACCTTGTATTCCATCAGAAATATTTTCCAGACCCAAGCCATATCATATTACCGGTTCAGTATATTGATATATCGGTCATGTGCAGCAATAGCGGTACAACTCAAAACTCATATTTTGAGATGAATGGGTTTAAAATTTTTATTACTAAGGAAAATGAATAACAATTGCTTAGTTGCTAGTTTGCTTAAACGACGGGCTTATGAATTATGAGTTCTGCCTGTATTGCTGCTAAAAATTGTGTATTTTAACATTAACACCATTTATTCCTATTCAAAACACGTGTTTTTACTTGTGTAGCAAAACTAAAAACCTGAGCAATCCTGGGTGTAATATATTTTCAAAACAGGATTATTTAAATTGTGAAATTTTTATAATTACGCTATTGTCTAATAAAACTGAAAGATTTGATCTAGTTAAAATTATATTATCCATCACAAAAACTTATATCTTTGGAATGGCATTGTATGGCATGTAAAGTGTTAATTAGTCAAAAATGTATATAACTTAAAAACTATAATTCTTGGTTAACTTGCGTTAATCATAAATATGATTTCTTAAAAGTTTTTTTGCATATTCGTTATCATAATGCGAGTTAGACAATGGTGTATTAATTTTAAGGAGAATTCACAGTACTACAGATACTTGAAAAACGATAATGGAAAGGGAAATTTATATTTCAAGTAAAGTTATAGATCTATGATACATGAGGCAAAAGTAACTAACTAATATTACTATTATTAACATTTAAAAAGTGATACAGTTTTCATATTTAACAATATTAGTATTTTACTATACATACTCCATAAGTATAAAAACGTAACAAGATGTAAACAAACAAAACCATGTGATTCAGGAGTGACAAATATGTCATTACAATAATATTATTAACAAATGAAGAAATTGGAATTCAACTGCAGTGGTCCAAAGAATATCTCCAATATTTATAAAAGTAATTTTCTTAAATTGATTGTTATTTTCTAAAATTAAATATTTATATATTTAGTATAGCAAAACAGCAATATATAATTTAATGAATTTCAGCAGATACAAATTAGCCAAGTGAACTACCTAAAATAGTAATTGCATTAGATTAGCCAACGCAACATAATATCAATATGCTATGAGTTTCACTCTGTGATACTTAAATGTGTAGTATTTTAGTGTCTTTAATATTGTCCATCGTTTTCTTTAAAAAAATTATAATACCTTTATGTTTGGGTTCTTAAAAGTGGATATTACATAATATTCTTATTTATTTGTTTCAAAGTTTGTAAAATTATTGATGGCAATCATACCCTATTTAACCTTATTAAGTGGTGCGAATACTATCAATAATTTTAAATTCTTTGAAAGAAATATAAATAACATTTAATATTAGTATCATGTGTTGCAATAAAATAGATACTTTATACTAGGCAGATAATGCCTACTATAAAGTACCTGTTTTGACATGTTTACATTTAGTTAAACATTTAACCCATGGAATTCCTCATGATATTTTCTTTAATCGAAAAGCTTAATATCAAATGGCACATTAAATATGGCAAAATTTCACAATTTAATTCTTACTTTATATGTATAAATCCGAAGTGTAAACTGATATGATGGAAAATAGAGATAAAAACCACTAATATTCTATAAAACTACTACTAATATATCTAAAAAAGACTTAAATATAAAAGAAATATTTATAATTTACCATCAAGTACACTCCTATTAAGTATAATGTTTTTTCCTAAATACTTAAACGGTAAAAACGAAAGCATCTATTGTTTCAAATACTAATCTTGTACATTTGTTTTCGAGTGAATATTTTAAATTAATTTTGTTTAATAATAATATATAATAATTTAAATTACAATTTCTATATTTTCAAGATAGTTTGAGGCCTGTGAAAGCTCTGTTTGGATAATTTTTAATCAGCTTGCTGTTCCTGTTTCCTATTTAAAAATAGTAATAATTTTTGAAGTAGTACTTTTAGCGTGTTTAAGAAAAACGTTTTTTTAAGAAGCATGCACTTAGAAATGCAAAACGGTTGTTGTATATATATTTTTTTACTGCAGTAAAAGTATTAATAAAGAAGTTCCTTACATATTTTGTTTTATTAATATTAAAAAATCATTATTAATATGCAATAGGAAAAGCGGTTATCCAGAAATCGGTAAGAGCGGTGTGCGAATCGATAATCATCTTTTGACATCACTAATTTTACTGCGATTTTACGTCATACGTTATATATATTACTACTCCATATGTGAGAAAGAATCAGAGCTGAGACTAAATCCGTTTTTATGAATGAAACGGGTGAGAGGCAGATAGTTTTTTATGAATGATTTTTTTTTTTTTTTTTTCGGACACTAACTAAGGCTGTTAGCCGTGAAGGCTTTGACAGCGTCACCGAGAGAGTGGGCGAGCGCGGAAGCATCGCCGGGGGTTGAAGTGCTGGGAGAGCGGGTCTCGAGAGAGGCCCGCAACATCCTGGGAGCGTCGCCTTAAGGGTGCCTCCTGTGAGGCCGGACCTCGGCTTAAAACGACGCGTTGTGGAGGACTGTATCGGACTTGTGGAAAAGTCCTAATGTCATAACGGGCGGGGCTGGACACCCCGGCCGCTAGACGTGAGGAAGCGGGGACCTCGTCTTCGCCGGCGAAGACGCTGTGTGTGTGCGTGTGCGTGAGTGTATCGGGCGTTGGCGATCGTGATATGATCGTCAAGGTCATAGAGTACGCTCCTAGGGCGTCTGTGGGTCTTGGACTTAAACTTCCTGTCGAAGCAGGTGTACTTAACCATCCCCGCGATGAGCGGGTTTGGATGCACCTCGGCCTTTTCAAAGTATCTCTTGGAGAGACATTTGAATAACTGAGCTATTGAGGGAAGACGTAAGTCTCTATGTAGGTCGACGTTGCGCACGAACCAGGGACAGCCGGTGGCTAGTCTCATGAACTTGTTTTGCAATCGCTGCAAAACATTGAGTCTGGTCGGGTGGACATGTGCGAACGCGACGCTCGCATATGACATTATAGGTCTTATGCAAGTTTTGTAAAGTGTCACTTTGTTACGAAGTGACATTTTACTCTTCTTGCATATCATCGGATAGAATTATGAATGAGAATGTTAGTAGCTATATATAGTGCTACTTTGCACCCCCCCCCCATACCACCGAAAATAGGCTCGCGCCAATGTATGAATCTCAACCATCTATTTTATAGTTAGTAATCTATGATGTAGACGTCAAATTTAATTTTTAGAAAAGATTTGAGGTTATATTAAGCCAGTTTTACAAGATTAAACAGAATGGAAATGAGTTAAAATAAAATATATTAATCTAATAATCGTATGAAAATTACTTAGAAAAACTTGAAGATAATTTACTTATATTTCGAATAAATTAAAAATAATTGTAAGTACTCTAGTCTCCAAAATGGCGGAATTCATTCTTTCTAAACACGTATTATAGTATATTAGTTAACTTTTTCATATAAGCTTACGTAGTTAAGTTACAACAATATTATTTAGTTACCAATGTGATATTCCTACTTTGGTTTAAATGCATTCCGCAAAAGTCTGGTGCTCATTTTATAATAAAGTTTTCAACTAATATGAAGGAAGTGATTTTGGCGATTATAACTTTCATATGTAGTGTGTTTTTAGTTTTATTGTTTGTATTTTTTTGTAAGTAGTAACTAAATATGCTAGCTATCGTATGATAACAATTTTGTAGATAATTTGTTTGTAGCTGTAGTGTCATTGTTTCTTTGTTCTAGGTTGGTACGTTGTATGGAAGTGTTGTTTGTCGAAATTTCGATTCGTCCGCGAGCTTCTTGGGGGTATGTCAGATACCCCTCCAGCGTCAGAAACAAGACAACCTAAGCAAAGGAAAATTAGAAGGGATTGAGACTCAAATCAATATTGACTATCCAATATGAATATTCGTTGTGCACGCCCAAGCGACCTTATGAACATGCAACACTGTAACTTGTTGTGTTTGCCAGAGAACTATCAAATGAAATATTATTTTTATCATGGTTTATCTTGGCCGCAACTTAGCTATGTCGCTGAAGATGAAAAGGGCCATATTGTAGGTTAGTATTTATATAAATTATCCCTTATCCCACTCTAAGTAGGGTCAGCACAACATGTTATAAACATGTTGCAACATAATTTGGCTGCATTTTTTGGGCGGCCGCCTGCCTGACGTCAACTTACCTTAGTCTTATTTTACGACACCTCGGTAAAAAGGAGGGTGGTCTATTCTACTAAACTGGATACCACACGGTGGGTCGACTTACCTTAGTCGCCTTTAACGACACCTCGGTAAGAAATGAGGGTGGTACTATTCTACTTAACCGGATACCACATGGCTAGTGGGTTATTATTTATATTGACCATTAGTAATATATTAGTTATACAGTTTGGTCTCTCAAAGATTTCTTTCACTGATTAGGAGATTGTTAAATAAATCATATAGAGATGAGAATTCTGAATAGGCCTATAGGAATATGTGTATAGACTTCAAACTTCAACTTTCACATTTAAACATTGTCATCTCTAACAACATTAGTAATGGTATGCTATACTAGCTCTGACAAATCATTACAGGAGACTAAATTTATTTGATGGGCTTATCATCATAACCTAGCAGGCTAGCATCAAAAACTAATAATTGAAAAGGCAATCCAAATTCACAATATTTATAATTTGAAGATTCATATAAATATGTGGATTTTTTAGGTTATGTTCTTGCAAAGATGGAGGAGGACGGTGAAGACAATCGCCATGGTCATATAACATCACTTGCTGTAAAGAGATCCCATCGCAGGCTTGGACTTGCTCAAAAGCTGATGAACCAAGCATCTTTAGCCATGGTAGAATGTTTTCAGGTAAGCTTTTATGTAAAAAGCCTATCTCATAGAAAAATATATATAAGTTACATAAGTATACTTTTATAGTTATAGTAAAAATTAATTACAATAAGTAAGTAATTAATAATTGTTTTGTTCCATTGATTAATTCAGAATACAATTCCATACTGTAACAATCTTAAATGTCTATATAATGTCTCTATATTTTCTTAAGCATTCTATTTTTCCTGGTAGGATAAATAACTTTTATTTTAAAATATGAGATTAGTTAGTCAAATTTAATTATTGTCATGAAATTATTGATAATATCTTGTTATTACAATATCAGTTAAAATAATAATTATTATTAATAATATCTTATTCTAACATTGTGGTAATGTTGAATATGACATAACAATTGATATGTTTTCTTTACAGGCCAAATATGTTTCATTGCATGTGAGGAAAAGTAATAGAGCTGCACTTAATCTGTACACAAATTCTCTTGGGTTCAAAATTCTTGAAATTGAACCAAAATATTATGCAGATGGTGAAGATGCTTATTCTATGATGAGAGATCTCAGTACTTTTGCAGACAACAAGACGGAATCCCCAACTGACAATTTAGAAATTAAGTCAGAATCTGCTATTGTATCACAATGCTGAATAATGATGCATATACAATAAATGAAATTTTAAATTTCTTTTGGATTTTATTAAGTTTCTTTTATTTTTTAAGTCTATTTTTTGTTTTTAATTCCTTTATTGAGGTATCATAGATAAAGAAATACAAATATCAACACATTGACGACCTTTGATGCAACATTTAGCCAAGGTGCATGTGACTGCTTAATTTTAATGGTTTTTATTATTGATTTTAAATAATTGTATAAATAACACAATACTCCCTAGTTTTCTGAAATAAGGATTTATTTATCTATATATTATTACACACTAACATTTTCGTAGTATATATAAATGTAACAAAAAGTGATCTTTATTGGTAGTAGGTAAAAAATTATTCAAATTGAAATCAAAAGTCGTGGTTAGAAGAGTTTCATGAATAAAGGGAATGAAATAAATATATGTGATCACTTAAAATACACCAGACACAAGGTTAGAGCCTGTAATGAAGTCTCCATTTCATGAATGCCCATAAAATTGAGACATCTCCGTATGTGGGGATTAAGTAGACACTTCCACTGAATACCCTTGGAATATATATAAAAAAATGATGTATAGAGCACTCAGTCCCATATATACATATTTCCTACTAAACCTATTAGAAATTAGTAGATAAGGATAAATTTGCAATGAGAACCTGTTTATCTTCACAGATAATCGTTATTTGGTGGTGCGAAGTTTCAACTTTTTTAGTGCAAGAGGCACTACAGATACTCTGCATTTACCCAAATATTTAAAAATAGAATTAGGTGGATGTATCAAAACTATCATATACTGTTTTGATTTAATTAAGATACTTCAATTACTACTAAATTACTAAATGTTATGTTTATGTTAACATTTTAATAAAAGAAAATATAATATAATTATTTATTATGAAAGTTCATTAACATCATCATCATCATCATTTTCGTATAAGTGATTTAATTTTAATTCACCTTTTTTAATATCTCCAGTATTCTTTACTTTTATTTTTTTTTCATTTTTATTAATTTTATTCTTACTAATGCCTACAACATATTCAGGCATTATAATTTTATTATTTTTAAAGATTGGACCTTCTTCATTTTCAGATACCTTTTTGATAGTCTTTGATATATTAAAAGTAGGTTTTTTAAAAACTGCTCCTGTTTCATCAACAATTTCATTGCTTTGAATCTGTTTCATCTCTCTTTCTTCTAATTCACGAATAAAGGCTAAAGCTGTTTCTGTATTTGTTTTATCAGACATTTGCTCCGCTGTGACATCTGATAATGAGTAATATTGCCATTTTTGTGGATTCTTCAAATAACCAGGTTTGGATCTTGGGCTTAAACATTGATTTAGATTTGCATTTTGTCTCTTAAAGATACTTTCCCTACCACGAAATTGTTTCATTTCGCGTTTAACTTTTTTGTACGTCTGTTTGTCAATTGTACCGTAGTCTGGTTGCTCTGTAGGTTTATTCGAATTGCAAAAACTGTGCTGTTCTTCGGCATCTTTTAAGTGGTTAAATAAACTTTTCTGTCGATCGTGAAAAGACGACATTTTTCAGTATTTACGGCACAGGCTAAAATATTTATAACATGATAAACAGTGTTATTTGCAGTTATCAACTAGAAATAAAACAATTCAAAAATATTATTTCGAAAGGCGAACGATTTGACATTACTTTTAGAAGGCGTTCCGATTCTGTAAATTATAAAGCCATTGTAAATTATCTATGTTGATGAGAATGAAGAAGAAATTAAAGTTAATTATTACCAGTCGAGACAAGACAAGGATTAATAGCTAGATTAGCTAAAAGAGTGAACTCTTTGGCCAGAATGATTATTTGATTATTTATTTTTCTTTCAGTACTCAGCATAGATACTAACTAAAATACTCAGTAGTTACTCAGTAGACAAATTTGTCATATGTCAAATAGAGACGCAAAAATAATAGATTTTTATAATAATCGATTATTTAAGAAAAACTGTTTATTTAATCGATTATTTTAATTATCCTCTTTTCTTTTTTTTTGTTGTTTTTGTGATAATATGTGCATTGTTGGATGACACCGATATAGCCAAACTAAATATTTTAATCGAATTTCACAAACAGTGCATCTGTTATTTATTGGTAGTTGTCTTTACTTTTTACTTTAATTAACCTTTATTTTAATTAGTTATTAATATTAAAAGCAATTTTACAAATAGCAAAAAATCGAGTATTATTAATCGGTTATTTTGATACGAATTAATCGATTTTTAAAAATCGCTTGTTTTGTAAGCGATTATTTATTATTCGTTTTTTTTCTAGTCCCTAGTCAAGTCCCTATGGCTTAGGAAACAGAAGATACATCAATGTCACTGTCAATTACAGACGAACGATCAGAATACACATAAATCATAGATCACTAACTAAAATAATATTCAAAAAAATTTTTACAAACGTCTGTCTACTACCACAGAGAAGTTATAGAACAATGGATACAGGATTTAATAAGACTTATGGTATAGAGCGAGAGCCCGTGAACCGTGAACCGTAATTTTATAAAAGCTGAAAGTTTGTCAGCGTAAGTTCGCAACACTGGTAAGAACATCGGTATATTATGAAGTTTGGGTCGTCGTGGCTTTGGAAGATAAATAGTATTCAAGGTTGCAAAATACCCATCTACTTTCGTCAAATTATAAAGTGTGATTTTTTCATATTACCTTCAGAATAATATTAAAAATCACGTCAGTAAATGTAAGCCACTTAGCATCGTGGCAACTCCTTCCCAGACATGTTCATGAAATTTGAATTCTATTTCAACTCCATCAATAATGGCGGAGCCACTGGCGATTGCTAGTTATAGAATATATCTCGATCGAAACAATGGCAGTTTGTGTGCATCTGTAAATGCTAGAGAAATTATAGCTTCGACAGGCACCGTTTTGTAACAGATAAAAAACTTTTTAATTAAAGAATTCATTGTCGTAAACGATTCATGCAGGCTGAGTGTTCTTGTGGGCCGTCATCTATTGTTTACCAGCGGTCCTTGCTGTGACAGTGAAGTCGTGTGTGCAACCAGTGTGCTTAATGCGATTTTTTTAACCTACTCGATCGTTTTAACGTAACGCCAATTTGTATGATGCTGCAACAGCGACATCTATTGACCGCTGTTCCAGTGCCATACAAATTGCCAAGTTCAGTAAGCACACTGGTATCCCCACGAAACTGAACTATCATTAATAGTTCAAAACATACTCCGATCGCCACCAAACTGTACAGGATTATCCGCTGGATCAATCTGAAGATTGTTTGACAATTTCAGTAAAATCGTATCAGCCTCGGAGTCAACTGAATTTTTGTAACTATAGTCTAACTCTACATCATACCAAATATTTAAAATATATACCAAAATAATGTAACTGAATGTTTTAAAATACAATAAAAAATATTTATAAATATATGAATCATCATCATCATCATCATCTTCCTGTCCTTATTCCACTCTAAGGCGGGTCGGCACAACATGTTTTAAACATGTTGTCACATGATTTGGCTACGTGTTTTACGACCGGTCGCCTGCCTGACATCAACTTACCTTAGTCGTATTTTACGACACCTCGGTAAGAAAGAGGGTGGTTTATTCTACTTAACCGGATACCAGACGGTGGGTCAACTTACCTTAGTCGTCTTTTATGACATCTCGGTAAGAAATAAGGGTGGTCCATTCTACTCAGCCGGATACCAAACGGTGGGTCGACTTACCTTAGTCTCCTTTTACGACACCTCGGTAATTAATTCTCGGTAAGAAATGAGGGTGGTACTATTGTACCACCCTCATTTCTTACCGAGTAGTAGAATACTATTCAGCCGGATACCACACGGCATGAATGTTAATACAATATTTACCTATTTATAAATATATGAATAACCACATATTTGTTGTAAATACCAAAGTTAAAGGTATTATGGCATCTATAATAATTTTATTTAGTACATACAGTTCAGCGAAATGGCTGCTTTAACCCTTTTAGTGCCGGAAATCGATATATCGGCTCTGACTGCTCTCACAAAATAAAATTGCAATACGTTATTAATTACTTAATATAGAGAGAGAATTATAAAAAATACAAACAGAAGAATAAAGTCACATTTCCTATTCTTATACATGAAAGATGTAACTTTATTCTTTGGACACGGCGATTTTTCTTCTACAGCCCTGACGAAGTAATATATAATAAATGAACGCACAGAAAGTAATATGTTAAATGATAAAAATATAAATATGCTAAAACAGTTAAATGTACTTTACTATTTTTTTCTATGCTTTGTAAACAAACCGGTTCTTAGTAACTGATGAATTTTGTATTGTCGTTTTCTTCCAGACGACGGCGAGACGTCACATCTTAGTTATTTGTTATTTCCCCCATTCAAACCAGTCTAGACTTTACAGCAATGAAAAATCAATATTCAGTTAACAATAACAAGAGCTTTCAGGTTGTGATAACTCTGTTAATAAGAAAAAGAGCTTTATTTAAATCAATGATCTTATTATAAGTGTAGTTTTTTTTCTTTACTGGTTCGTTGGCCACTGTTGGTAGTGATCCTGTTTTCAGCTCCGCGGTTCGCGGGTTCGATTCCCGCCGAGTGCCAATCACTACATATTATAAAACAAAGTCCATATTTCCGTATGTACGCATAAAACTTTAAAACTACGCATCCGATTTTGATGCGGTTTTTTTTCATAGATAGAGTGATTCCAGAGGAAGGTTTGTACGTATAATAACATTTAATACGAAGTAGAGAAATAATGTAATTTTTGAGGTTTCTGTAAATAATTACATTTTTTTCCGCTTACATTGCAAACGCAGGCTAAACCCTACGAGATTTATCAAAATGATGTACTTAGTATTTGTACACCTTAAAAAGGTCTACAGAAAAGTCCGCGATGGTATATATCTATCTCTTATGGATAACCCACAATAGCAGTTTTTTTCATTTACTTTTTACGAAAAATGATGCCTTATGTTCAAAGCAATTTTTATACAATACAGCATTAATCCTTATCCAATTGAGTACCTTAAATATATTGTTTATTTAATATAGATCAATATTGCCGTTTACAGCATGTTATTTAAGTGAACATTTTCGGAGATATTGCAGATTTAAAATGCCGTGAGGAAGCCGCGCTTCGCCCTATAACACTTCGACTTTAGCAGCGATGTCGCTCTTTCAAGAGTTTGTTTAAAGACGTTCTGTAATTAATTGTAAAAATAAAATACATAGGGAAATTGTAAAAGTAAATAAGTAAAAATGTACTATATGAATTTAGATATTCCAAAGATAGCAGGAAATCTTCTTGGTATAGGGAAAGGAAATTGTTTTTCTCAAAATTTAACGCTTGCGGGCCACGGGCAGTAATGAATAAATCAAAACTACTTGATCGATTTTAATCATCATCATCATCATTTAATTCATTTTTTTACACTGACTGACATGGGATATATATTTTATACCCGTGCGAAGCAGGGGCAGGCCGCTAGTATTTTTTATAAATCAATTTGTTGGTCTACGAATCTGGGTGTACCTATATTTGTATTTAGGTATGTATTTAAAATTAAAATTTTAATATTTTATTGTTAAATTAGCTCTACGAGACAAATAGGTTTAAAGATACAAGACAAAGGTACCCTACATAGTACTGTACAAGAAAAGAATTTACTATTTTACGATCACGCGGACATTAAGATGAGAAATATAACAGATTTACGAATATATATATATTTTTTATTTACAGCAAAAATGTACAAGTTATATCTATCTTAAATTACTTACACGCTAGGACTATACAAATCATGCCCACGTGGAATGGTCCCAAGAATGCTGGCAGCGTTTCCGCGCTGAATCGCTAAGCTGATTCTTTGTGCGAAAAAGGAGCCAGCCCTCTTGTCACCTGAAGAGGCAATCAACAGAGGTGTTAAAACGAATAAATTTTTTTTTTCACTTTGACTCCATGGCCCTAGGGTCTCGACTGCAAACGGCACAAATATATAACTCTTGATGAGAGATGCATACTTCCGCCGTTTGCCGGTTTTGGCCATTTCCGCCGCAGCTCCAGGTCTTGACGCTATTTCCCTGATATGGGACGAGGCTATTTATATTTATAAATATTAATATTGGTACATAATATTAATAAAAAACTATTTAAAAAAATATATTATATTGATAGAGCGAAAAAGATTCTGTAGAAGTTTTGTTATATTTAGATTTAAGTTGAATCAGTTTAATAACAAACTAACAAGCTCCTTTATGTTACAAAAAAATTGGTTTATGGCGAAAATATGATTTTTTTATCGTTGTTTCATCCAGTTTTGTATGACTAAAATATGATTGAGGAACCCGGTTTTAAAATAAATAAATATTGCAATAATAAAAATATCATTTATAAATCTACCTGTTATGATGATAAAGCAATATAATTTTGATTTGTATTTCCTGTAAGTCACTGATAGTTTAATTTCACAAGTTAAATAGACAGGCTATATGCGCATTAAATGTGTGACATTGGCACGTACAAAATAATCAAAGTTTGGTCTATTGATAATGTTTATTTACTATTGTTAGCGAAGCCGATATTTAAATTTGCCCTTATAATAAAGTAGCTTGTAACGTGATATATATATATATATATATATATATATATATATATATATATATATATATATATATATATATATATATATATATATATATATAAATAAATATATGGTACACTTACACACGCGGTCGACCATCCCCAAAGTAAGTAACTTAATACTTGTGTAATGGGTGACAGACAACTTAGTGAATATATACTTATATATCTTTTTTAAATACAAACCTAAATACAAATATACACCTAAGCTCAAGGACCAACAAATTAATTTATAAAAAATGTTGGCCCTCGGCGGGAATCGAACCCGTGACCCGCGGAGCCCAAGGCAGCGTCACTGCCCACTGCGTCAACGAGCCAGTCAAAAGGGTAGGTTGATAATTGATGGTTGTTTTCAATGTCATCCTATTCCTGTAGAATTAACAGGACTTCTATAGTCTTTATTTTACCCTGGTGTATAAGGAATAATTGTGTAAAATTTCATCGATATTTGTTCAGCTGATTCTCCGTGAAAGAGTAACATAGATTCATACTCACAAACTTTCGCATTTATTTTATTTGTAGGATAGGAATTAATGCGTTTTTTAAATTGACTATATTGGTTTAATTTTGACTTTTTAAATATTGTCTTTTAAATTATATATAGATTTTGACATATACTTATTACTTATAACTTCGACATATAAATAAATTTAGATTAGAATTGCGATATAATTAAATTAGATATAATAATATAACTTTTAGAAAAATATATTTTTTTTTTTACGCCGTGTGGTATCCGGCTGAATAGAATAGTACCACCCTCATTTCTTACCGAGGTGTCGTAAAAGGCGACTAAGGTAAGTCGACCCGCCGTGTGGTGTCCGGCTGAGTAGAATAGACCAACCTCATTTCTTACCGAGGTGTTGTAAAAGGCGACTAAGGTAAGTTGACCCACCGTGTGGTATCCGGTTCAGTAGAATAGACCACCCTCTTTCTTACCGAGGTGTCGTAAAATACGACTGAGGTAAGTTGACGTCAGGCAGGCGGCCGGTCGTAAAAACGCAGCCAAATCATGTGACAACATGATTATAACATGTTGTGCCGACCCCACTTACAGTGGGATAAGGGCAGGAGGATGATTAGAAAAATATTTTTTTTAATGTTACATAATCGATTGTTTTTGTATGTATGGACTAAATAAAGCTTTATTATTATTATTTTTATACTGGTTTACTGTAAGGGCGAAAGAAGTTCTATTATTAGCAATGGGAATTTATCTAGCTGACATAGTTTGATGATGGGCGATGATTTAGACGTTATATAGGGGTATATAAATATTTTCTTGGGCCTTTGAGCTAGATCTTACTAAGCCGTGCTACCTTACATTGTTGGTTGATATGTTTACTTTATACAATAAACCTGTAGAATTAATCTCGTGTTTTATTTTCGAAGTGAAGGATTTGTATCTTATTTCAAACGGGAGCTGGTCTGGAGCTGGAATAGGTGGTAATTGTTTCGGAGATATACAGTTTTTGTAGTTTCTTTCGAAATAAAGGGTTCCTCAAGATGATGATACGAAACTCTCTGTATATTTCAGCTTTAAGCTAGAAAGCGAGAAACTGTTATAGAGAATATGTGCTCTTATTGCTGCAATCAGATCTTTAGAGCTTTTATGTTTTAAAACATGTAGAGTTTCCCATATTATTAACCTTCCAGATTATCATTTTATATTGTATATGAAATAAAAAATATTAATATTAACACCCCCGAATTTCTGGGTTTTCAAATAAAAGCTAACGAAGCGTATAAAACATGTCTGAAATAATATATGAGTAACATACATTAGAGAATCTATATTCTTGTTACAATTTAAATAGTTTACTCGCAAAAAAGCTCCGCTTAAGTAGATTTACTCTAGTGTAATAACTTGGTCAATACTCAATTTCATGATTGTATAAGAAAGCTACCTGTTTGTTTTTATCCGCACTGCGCATGCGCGTTTCATGACAGCTCTCGATTTCGAACCATACACTCACAGTCGGAGGCTAGTCGCGACTTCACGCGAAACCCGTTGCTAATATTAGCGCGGGAAAGCGTTCAAGCTACTGCGCAAACGCTGAACTCTGGGTTTTCCAGGCCGGGCAGGGCGGGCAGCGCGCGCATTTCACCCTGAAAACCGCCCATAGCTAGCAAGTCACAACGCAAAACTCAGTCCCAGTATACACACGTTATCGTCTAGAAACATATATTTAACAATATACAAAACAAAGTGATCAGTTCTGTGGTTTTCCTGGACGTTTAACCCGTGCTGAAATGTAAGCCGCGTCATAGACAACAAGGTATGATGCCTGAATGTTTAATTTATTTAATTTGTTAACGAGCAGTTTAAAAAGAAATGAGGTCTAATTGCGATAACTAGAGGATTATTTGCAACTAGAGCGTTTTACTTCAATATAAGTATTACTAGAGTGGCGATATCGTTACAGTATATAACATTAACAATTCATTTAAATATTATCGCTTTTATACCAATAAATTTAAATGGAAAACCTAATTAGGCACAGCGGTTAGCAAGTTATCTTTTACTCGACGTATTTATAATTAAAATCATACCATATACTCGCTAATGGTTTCTCTGGTTTCTAAATGTATTAATAATTGACTGTGGATTAAAACTAGACCGGCTAATATTCGATATGATCGATGTAAAATAAATATGTACTTGTTCTGTTCTCATTCAAATTTATATTATAAACCCAATTAATTTATTGTAAGAAAACAGATGCCATGACTATGTATTTAGTTATTTATAGTTGGCAACAGCCAACATATGCGAGGTATCCTAACGTAAAAATGTAAAGCAACAGCAATTTTCCGATAACATTGTAATTAATAATCATTATAAAAACTCATAAATGAAAAGACGCATCAAAACAATATTTTCGGGGAGGATCCATGTATTGATAAAATTAAAAATAATTTAAAATGTGTAGACTTTGTTTGTGAAATAAAATAAATGTCCGAATTCTAGGACTTCTAGTTTCTGTAAGAACGATTTTTTTTAGAACTGTGTTTTTTTTCATATTTTCCTACCGCGCACCGGTGGTGTTGTTTCAGTAGTCAAACAGAGCAATTAATAAATATATACTTTTAAGACAAAAGAGGTTTCTAGCTTTGAATATTCTGAGCCCATTGTTTTTCCCATATTAATCTCGCATGGCATGTATATGTCCGGAATTTGCTAGGTCTGGTGATGGCTCTCAGGTGTTTTAAAAGTATTCAACATTCGTCGATACTGGAGTTTATTTTTGCATAAACAATAATTTTTAGTGTCTATGAAACCTCAAATCTATGGGATACGACGCAACCGTTTTCTTCCCTCGAAAACGTTGCGCTGGCACGTTTCGCGCCGCCTGATCGATAGACAACTCTCTCTTTTGCTCTGTTATTATTTATATATTAGGTACAGATAAATTGAAATCCAAGTAATTCGCTGACAGTCCGACACACTTGCTTTTTATAATCTTATTTTGTATGTCCCCTCTATTAGCTTTAATAAGTTAAGAATTTTTTTCTTACTACTTTTTGTAACTTTTCTCATTTTAAATCTAAAAAGACTTTGAACTACTTCCAGTCATTTGTTTCATGATCGTTATTTCATTAAGACTTATGACTAGTGAATAAGCTGAATCAACATCCCATATCTTAGCATTAATGCTTAAAATAACGCATTTATTCATCACATCTTTATTATTGATATTTTTCGCGTCAAGCAAAAACTTTGTAGGATTTTAAATAATATTACATGAATAATTCAAATGTCTTTGCACGTGGCAATTTCTATGCCTACTTAACGTCTGGGATAGCCATGCCTCTAGACTCTAGAGCTTAAATTTATCCACGTAAGTAATGTATTTTTATATTAAAATTGTCAAGTGCGTAGCTGATTACCATTCAATACATCATCTCGTATCATTGACATAATTTTAAGTAGCGTAATAAGCTTTGATATTAAGTGCAGTTTTAATAGATTTTAACTACTATAAAGACGAATTTGACTGTGGATTTTGTTTCTAGATTTTTGAACTTTCCGGAGGCAATTATTATGAAAACCGCTATATTTAAAGTTGTATGTTTTCTCAACCAATGCTTATAACACTTACTATGTTTTTGAAGCTATAGTATATATATATATATATATATATATATATATATATATATATATATATATATATATATATATATATATATATACAATTTTTTTACTACTATTCAATGTGGTTTCAATCATAATATCGATTTCATCTCTTTTGAAGGAGACATCAAATATCAGTTGCTTTACCACATAGAAGAAAATATAAGATATGAAAAGTAATCATATAAGCGAATTAAATATTTTAATAAAAAACACAGATAACATAGCTTAGTATATTAAAAATTAGTTTTATTTGTAAAATAAAGAGATTTATTAGGTACATTTCGCGTGACTCGACCTGATGACGTAGGAATCACATAGGTATAGCGTTAAATACCTACCAGTGACGAGTTTTCCCGTAAAATGAGCTTCAAATATTCCACTCATGGAATTGTTTCAAAAGGCGAATTCGATTCAAAAATATTTCCATTCCTCTGGTTAATGAATAATCCCTTATAAACCCTATATTATCCCTTACTTATGGGAATAATTCTCATAACGTTTATGTGCTGTGTACAAAGTAGCCGCTACGCTGTTAAATATTTCGTAAGTACATTATAAATTCTATTACAATGTCGGTTAGGTGCGACTCCACAATTTAATAATGCAACAGTGAGTTGCGAGTGAAGATATTTATTATACACATATTTATACTATATAAAGCAAAAAAATAAGGGTTTTCTGAAGAAATTTGGGTAGATTTAACGCACCAATTCGCATTAAATTGTGATGTGTCTACAATGGCTATAAGAAAATCATTTCTCCTCTCCAAAAAGTGAAGGCTTTTTTCTGCCAAGTTTTGATATTATCTAATGACTATCATCTTTTTTGAAATATTTTGTATTAGTTGAGTTGGAAAATGTTTACTTACAACAAAAGCCCTTAGCAAAATCATTTGTATTCAAAATGTAATCTGATATAAAGCAGTTTTGTAAATCTAAGGTCTAATACTTCTTTCCAAAAAGAGATTGGACTAGTACCAATCTGGCAAAACATTGGCGCTACTTTTTTGCCAAAGTGTGACACACGGCTAGATCTACGATATTATTACAAGCTCTAAAGAATATACTGTTTACGTTAGTTTTTCTAAAAACAATAGTCAGATATATGGGTATCGCTCACAAAGTCTATTACATGTTTTGATCATCAGGCTTATTATTATCGCAATATTACTCATCGATGATCTATGAACAACGGTGTAACAAGTCATTCACTCGTGAACCTTCGAGTAAATTCACCCTTCAAACCTATTGATGCAAATTAAACCGTTAATTGGGTAAATATGTTACAGGGGCATAATGATGTCGAGGATTTTAGGAAGAAACACGTAAAGAATACACAGTTTCTAAGCCCGATCTGAAAGGGTATGTAAACCTTAGCTGAAAACTTGTATATATAAATACTTATATAATACAGTTGCGGAATTGCAAAAATAAATAAATTGTGTAATAACAAACGATATTAGCGGGCACTTTAGTTGTTTTGTGCGGGAAAACTTAGTTGCGAAAATGACACGTGGTTTGGACATGTTTGAGGACAAGAGCAGATGCTATGTATAGCCTGGTTTGACATAGGAAAGCTCTTTTTGGTCGCGGTCTGAAAGCCGCGAAAGACCGCGTGCTATCGATTTATCCAGGGTATACCGTAACCTTCTTCCTTATGTGTTGTCCTTATGTCTACATTTCAGTATATCGTCTGCCTTAGAATGTTGCATTGTAACAAATTTGATCTAATTACTCATCTGGGTAACGGGATTTTGTCATATTAAAGAGATTGGGTTTTGTACTTTCTGTAGTGTCATACGAATTCAGATAGGACTACCATGACTGACTAGATATGAGGTGTTATTGCGAAAAGTGTTTGTGAGTTAGTTTAATTAAATCGCTTGAATAGATCAATGATTACTCGCAGTTTAACGTTTTCCGTTTTTCCAAGAAATGCGCAACCATTTAGTTTCTTGAAAAATCTTCTAACAGCAATTAGAACTGGTGATCGATTAATTATGACCAATTCTTATTTCTAATCAATTCCAGTTCTGTCCCTCGACATTTACTACACTGTATTACATAATAATCTAAAAAATAACGCCACTGTTTCTCATGTTTGTCCGTGTGTTTATCCACTTTTTTCTTCGACTTATAAGATACTAGCTGTGCTTGCGGCTTTTCCCGCGTTTATATCTGTGTATTAAATCGAAATTGAACATAAAATAAACAAAAAAAAGTAGCTATTCTGAGTTAACCATAAGGGATAAAGACATGCTGTCGAGGATTTTTGTAGTATTTTTGTAATTAGTATGTGTGTGTGTGTGTATCTGTATTTTTTTTTGTAGATCTACATTCTAAAGTACGTCGCTTTAATGTACCTATTGGTTTATGCGGCGAACGCTTCCCAAGATCCCAACAGGCGAGTTTTTTACAACTGTGCATTTTCTTTAACCTAACTTAATGTGCTTTATTATCTTAAACCTATTTATAATCTATATCTTAAACCTTCAAGAAGAGTTGCACTTCCCTATCCTAAAAATCGTGTAAAAATCCGTCTAGTATCTTTTAAGAAAATCGACCTCATACGGAAAGACAGCTTTTGAGGACTTTGTTTTAGAATAGGTATAGAGTATAGACAAGTAGTACCTTGTTAATAACAAGAAAAAGAAACTTTAAAAAAAGAAAAAAATTGTAGGTAGTTGGGGATCGTCCTAGGTATTTACATTTCTCGAGACCGCCCGTTCCCCGAAAAAACTACGCTGACTTGACAAAAATCGGCAAAAATAGCGTTTTATATTCAATATAAATTTTAGTATTTTTTAATAAAACAGTGATAAAACTATTTTTTTTTACATAAAACCTAGCTAGATCGATTTCCATAATATTCTTGTTACACCTACAGGAGGGGATAAGGTTTCAGGTTTATAATTTTGAATGTCCACATGCTATTAAAGTTAAGCTTGTTAGAAACTAACGATGTCATTCACATGGATTAAAGTTAATACAGTTATTCATAATATAACTTATTTTTGCTACTACGAGCGAAATTATCTACATTTTATTATAAATTTTAAAATTACTGTAATGTACATCAATAATTTTAATATATTGAAAATCCGTTGTAAGATAATTTAAAAAGATGATAGATTTAATATCTTATCTCCTTTGTTTTTTGGCCAAAAGTTCATGAGTGCTCATATAAGAGAATTTAAAACATTGACTTGATTTGATAATTTTCCTGTTTTATGGTCAACTAGTTGTTCGACCACGTGTTGCTGTGGCTCAGTCTAATTTCGAATTCCTCTTTAAACAAAACAATTAAAAAATGCTCCGATCGCCGCCAAACTTAACGTGATCACCCGCTGCGTCATTTTAAATATTGTCTGAAAATTTCATTAAAATCGGTCCAGCCGTTTCAGAGTCTATAAAGGACATACAGACAAACATTAATTTTTATATACTATCAATATCAATCAGGCATTTGGTTTTTTATATTCATCATCCTCCTGCCATTTACCCACTCTAAGTGGGGTCGGCCAAATCATGTGACAGCCTGTTTATAACAACATGTTATAAATAGGCTGTCACATGATTTGGCTGCGTTTTTACGACCGGCCGCCTGCCTGGCGTCAACTTACCTTAGTCGTATTTTGCGACACCTCGGTAAGAAAGAGGGTGGTCTATTCTACTAAACCGGATACCACACGGTGGGTCAACTTACCTTAGTCGCCTTTTACGACACCTCGGCAAGAAATGAGGTTGGTCTATTCTACACAGCTGGATACCACACGGCGGGTCGACTTACCTTAGTCGCCTTTTACGACACCTCGGTAAGAATTGAGGGTGGTACTATTTATTCTATTCATCCGGATACCACACGGCGTATTTGGTTTTTTTATATTATTATATTATAAAAAATAAATCATAACATACCTGCTAAGTCATGACTATATTGTATTGGATCTAATCATCATATGATGCATAAATCTTTAATATTTAAATGAGTTAATCTTGTATTTATATATAAATATATATATTTTCAAAATCTCGGAAACGGCTCCAACGACTTTCCTGAAATTCAGCATGTTGGGGGTTTTGGGAGAGAAAAATCGATCTAGCTAAGTTTTATTTTAAAAAAAACGTTGTTTTCGGGCTCTAATTTTTTTTTGATATTTACGTTGCATACAATCACAATTTTTCGCTGTCAAACGTAAAGTCATGGTAGTTCGTTTGAGAAACGGGCGATCTATAGAGGTGAAAATACCTAGGATCGAGCCCCACCTGCCCTATTATTTTTTCATTTCTCTTTCAATTTTTTTTTTAAGTTTAATTTTTTTACATCATTTTAAAAATTACCGAGCAAGGCTCGATCACCCAGCTAATATAAATTCCATAGACTTTTCTATTATTTATATTGATAATTGACAATTCGATGTTTTATTTATTTGCGTTACGCATTACATATAAAAACATTGTAATGGACGTGTGTGTCATACAAGTCGGTTTATTGATTGTTATCTATTTATATCAGGAGCTTTGTTACTTAATGCGTGTACTCGTGTTGTTAGTGCTGATAATATCTATGTAAAGTACATAATGTAAGGTACATAATGTAAAGTTAACTCAACTTATATATGAGGTTACGAAGGAATGAATACACAAAAGTAATCATTATCTCTATTTGCGAAAGCTTTTCACGTATATTTATGAAATCCTAACTATAGAGTCTGCCCGCGACTTTGTGTTCGCAAACTTTAGTAACGAGAAAAAAGTATCTAAACGTAAACGCAGTGTGGTATCCGGCTGAGTAAAATAGACCACTTTCATGTTGTACCGAGGTGAATGAATACAGAAAAAGTGATTGCTGGCAGGATTTTTATTGTTTAACTTTTAATTTGATTGTACAAAATCTGATCAGTATTTTTTTTAAGTTTAAATTTTAAGGTTAAAAAGGTAATGTTTAGACGATTTTGTTAGTGCTAACAATACGAAACGTTGGTCAAGTGATTCATACTTGTGATTCAAATTAGCTCACCAATCTGTACCACTTGCTCATCGGCAGGAGCTTGACCTTAACATTTTATAGGTATTTTAATGTTCAGAGAACCGAAATTTTAGTATCGAACTATAAAACGTAGTTGGGAGTCATCAATACTTTCATCATGTAATCCATAAATAGGTAAATTTGACAGCATAAAATCAACATTTTTTTTAGTCAAGTGCGTTTAAAACAGCAATTTTTAATAGTACTATCATGTTTTCTTCACAGTTACAATTTATTTCCTCTGAAGTTTACTCTGAAGTTTTTGGTTACTCGACTTAACTAAATTCATATTGATAAATAAATATAAATATTTTCGTAAGGCTGTCTCTACATACAAATAATTCATAAACAAAATAATTAACTTACCGTGTATGTATGTGAAGATGGAATCTTGTGAGTTAAATTTAAATAACTTCTCGGTCTCCATTAAGATGAAACTTAACATACTAGTCCAGTCCCAATGACAATGCTTGTTTATTATAAGCATGGTCTAGTTGCCAGGATTGGCCCCAGACAAGGGAACTCCTCAACTTTGTTAAAAGCGTTTATTCCGTATAACTTATAATAATTTGGTACTTGGTTGACAGAGCCTAGCTCGGTAATATTATACAAAATAAAAAAAAAGAAACTTGAAAAAAAAAGAAAATAATAATATTGTAGATGGGGATCGATCCTAGGTATTTACATTTCTGGAGATTACCCGTTCCCCGAATAAGCTATGCTGACTTCTGGCGAGAATTCAATTCAATATAAATTTTTTAATGCGCAAAAACAGGGATAAAACGATTTTTTTTACATAACACCTAGCCAGATCGATTTTTCTCCCTCAAAACCTCCTACATGCTGAATTTCAGGAAAATCGTTCGAGCCGTTTCCGAGATTCCGAGATTATTTTTTTTAAATCTTATTACATTTTTATTACGGATTCCTATGTATGGGAATGTAATATAGCTTATGTTTCCAATGGTGAAAGAATTTTTGAAATCTGTCCAGTAGTTTTGTGTGAAAACATTACAATGATACATACAATATTTTCCTCTTTATAATATTAGTACAGATATAACTATATTATTATTTCAGTCTTGTATGACTTGTTAATGACTTTTATAAATTAAAATCATTAAATGATTTGCCTTATAATTCATTTCTTTTCGTAGTCATTCTAAAATTCATGCAAGGGTACGATAAGACTGTAGAATGCAGCGCCATATCTTTTTCACCGATACTCTTGACCTACTTTACTAAATATAGGGCGGCGCGGGCATACTGGAGCCGCCCTGGAACGATTTTGCCATGCGCCGATGTTTGGCAACTATGGACGGTTGCCAAAATATTCACATTTCATTTTGGCTTTTACTTTCACTTTTATACTTGTTGTTACTTTTGACCTATTAACCGTAGACTTATTTTGTATTATAGCACCCCTATCTTTTTTAAATATATTTTTGCGGGATTCTATACTGTGGCATGATTTTATGCAGTGAGTTAGTGCGCTTAAATACTAATACCAGAATGACCGAGCCTTGTTCAGTAATTTTTAAATATACATATATAAAAAATGTAATCAATTTTTTTTTGGGATCGATCCTAGTAGCCTGAATTCGAAACCGCCCGTTACCCAATTGAACTATGACTTTGTAATTAACAACGTCATTATTTTACTCTTCTTCTTGATTCTTTGCTTTCTCATAAAATTACTGCAGTTTTTTTCAAACCTACATAGAACGATTTTCCCCGTCCAAAACCCCCCTTACATGTTGAATTTCAAAAAAACTGTTGGAGCCGTTTCAAAAATTCAGAATAAAGTATATGTATATATATAACAACCTAGATTATTAAATTAACTTTCATAAATCGTATTTCTAATGATATCTCAAATTCAGTTCGATCGATTAGTTGCCCAACAAAATAAATTAAAATATGTGAACCAGATCGATTAGATAAGATTAGATTATGAATAGTCTGTTATATTCGGCTAGTTTTCTAAAAAATAACGTTAGTTTTCTTCTTGTTTTATAATCGTAAACTATAAATACATAGGTTTCCTTTGAGTTATCATATAATAGACAATTGCGTGCAAAACAATATTTTATTGTATTAAGTCAAAATTAAAATATCTATGAAGTTCCTGTAGTTACTATCTTTTAACTGCGGTTTTAAGCAGGTAATATCGTTTAAGCCAAGTAAACAATTTTTGGTTTAACGACTTCGAAACTTAGTAAGCTTCACTTTTAGTTCCATAAACTTCGTATCTAAAAAAATACAGCGACGAGGAAAACTTTTTAATAATGTTTAACAACGGAAAATAACAAAACAGCAAGAATGTTTTTTTGAAGGGCCGTTCGTGCTCACTGATTCGGGCTGACTAGCCTTATTACCATATATTAAATATGGCGAAACAAAAAGTTTTATATTTTTAACTTAGAAAAAGGTGATTCAAAATTTCTGATCAGTAATTTATGACCAAGAGTTGCTCAACTTAGAAAAAACTACTTAGAATCAAGTAGTTTTTCTAAGTTGAGCAACTCTTTGAGCAACTGAGTAATTTGTAATAAATAGTATATGCGGATAATAGTGCGATAGTAACTTAGTTTATTCTCTTTTCACATTTGATACGAATTTACGGGGCTAAAATGCTCGAATACTCTTATCTTTGCACTAAAGTCCATGCAGGCGATGTCGTGGACAGACGTTAGTCTCATATTCATCATCATTATCCTACCCTTATCCCACTCTAAGTGGGGTCGGCACAACATGTTTTAAATATATTGCTAAATGATTTTGCAAGTTTTTTACGATGTTTTTTACGGCTCCCTGACGTCAACTTACCTTACAATAACCGCCTTTACAACCTCCTTTACCTCGGTAAGAAATGAGGGGTAGTCTATTGTATTCAGCCGGATACCACGGGGCACAGGCCTCATGTTATTTTCAATTGTTAACCCTCAACCTCATAACTTCAATAAATTAGAGACAAAATTAAAATAAATTGCGCAATTCACTAATAGAATTACTTCGGCAATTCTAACAAGTAATTTAAATAACATACGGCATTATTTGTAATATCTATTACGATTTTATGTGTTCTGCCTAAAACGGTGTGTGCTTTGACTGGAATTGTCCAACATCAATGTTATGATATTTTGTTCAGTAAATACACCGATTTCAATGTCGTACTATAAAAGGTGGTCTTACGAAACTGGTATAGCTGTTGTATAAATATTTGTAAAGCTGAAAAGATCTGTGTTTAGATAAGGGGAAATCGATGTTGCAGTGTACACTGAGTGAACTTCTTAATAATTTGAACATACAATTTTGATAGGGCATAACTTAGTTATTTACATAAAATATGAATATTTAAATATACTTTAATGTAGTGTTAAACATGGAAATTGCCTCAGTTATTGAACATTTAGCAACAGAAGCTTCATATTAAATTTTAGTTTTTATTTAAGTTACGTTAATTATTTATCCTCTCAGGCAGTTGTATATAATTTTTTGCCAAATTAACTGTTTCTGACACATAGGTATAATTGGTATATTTAAACAAAATCATATTAAGAACCATTTTTAATTTAACAAATCTAAAACGAGTATAAATAAAAATAAAATTATTACAGATAGAGCTTTACATGCATTTTTAACAACGAAAATAATCCTTGCAAAGCTTGCTTAGCTCGCGAAAGTTCTTCCATGTTTTAATATTATTATTTTTGTACGTTGTTTTAGACAGAGATAGGCAACGTTACATAGTAAACTAAAGTAACTTTTATGCGCTATTAATTTAAAGTCATGCTCTAAAAAAACATGTGTAAAAGCGGTCGTAATTACTTCTCAGAGGTTTTATTTTAAGGTTGCGTTTATGTGGTTTTGTGTTTCCAACTGATACTCAAAACATAGTGTTAAGAAGACAATTACTAAATGTATTTTTTTAATGTTTACAAAATATAATTCCGCTTTTAAAGGGTATTAGAGCAAGATTTTTTAATAAATGCAACACCAAATCACGACTGTCAGCATATGTTTTGAGTGTTCGATATTCAAATCAAGATTTATACTCGTATATCATCGTGTAATTTTCGAAGTAATGTATAGACGTTGTTGGTTTTTAAGGGATTCCCCTGTGTGTTTACGATTGATTCTTTAAATCTCTATTCGATATGATCTTCCTAATAATTCCCTCAACGCTTTATTTAAATAGTATGTATGTACGAGTATGTCAGTTACTCGAGTTCCAAAATTAGCGAAGAAGCTCGATTTGCTCACCACAAGTTGCACGTTCATTTCCGCGTGTCACAGCCCGATTCTATTTCCGACGCCGAGCGTGATTAATACGAGTATAATCCAAATATTCATTTATAAAAGTTTTCCTTTCTATCGATCAACATTAAATTTTTTTGAACTATTACACCTTTTTTGACAACTTGTAGTAAATATAAACTTACCTCCGTGGTTGGATTCCCTAATATACGTATACATTTTGTTTTTTTTTTGAAACCAGGATTATAGTCATTTGTTCTTCCGTCGTGACTTTTATTATTTTGGCGGAACACCAGCAAAGCAGTGTATAAAACATTTACTCTTCCAGACTTGTTCATGTCCATATCATCTTGCCATAAATAAAAAATATCTAAATTAAAAGTTGTGTCTATGATTTTTTATTTCTTTGTTTGTGGTATTGGTGCGTTCAGTTGATGTGTTCGTTTCAGATTTTTCCTTTGAAATACCTTAAAATTTATCACTAAATTTATGAGTATTTAGTAGGTATATAACATATAATAACAACATTTGCAGCACTTATCCGATTAGTATATAATATATACTAGTCGGACAACTGCTGCAAATGTTAAATTTTAAAAAGAATATTACGTCACATATATCGAATGTGATCTAATTATCAAGTACCTTGGTTTTAACCAAGGCTGCTAGTTTTATCGCTCTTAAAGCGTTACACAATGTAAGATGCACGCATCGGTTCGGCTTGGTAGTTATCATTTGCAAAATGTAATTTTACGACTTTTACATTTGCTAAAGCGAAGTAAATTTTTATTTCTCACATCTGCAACAAGTCGTAAAAACAAAAAAATTCTTATTAGAATTACATATTTTTTTATAGGGCAAATGCCAACTTCCATCTCCTTTTGTAAAGGAGGGTTGGAGTTTAGGACACAATGTTGATCCTATGAGGATTGGCAATTTACTTTCCAGGAACTTTCCAATTGTAGTCTTCACTCATGATTTTCTTCACCAAAAAACGAGTGATAAATTGTAAATATAAATAAGGCGCAATTTTTTTGTAGTAAACCTTACGGCGCTTCTTCTTTTGATGATTTCACGGTCTCACATTTAACCTATCATAACTATGGTCTTTACCATCATTATTAAAAGTAAAATTTCATTAAATCTTGTTGGGAAACAATATCATTCAACCGAAATTGACCTGTTACAAGAAAACTTTCTTGGCAATTTATTAGTTTAAATTAAATGCAAAGATAATAGAATACATTTTATTTAAGTGACTGCTCATAATCAGATTATTCAGTATTTTGGCTTATATAAGAATAAAATAACTGAGTAACAAACTGAACAATGATATAATGTAACGTATAATTTACGATGACAGAGAAAATAGTAAACAAAATGTATGTGATGAATAATCCGTTTAATTAAGACCGAAGTATATACATTGAAACAAACAACGAATGCACGTTTTTTAAAAGTAAAAGATATATCAAAGGACGCCGTGTTATCAAATAAAATTCTAACCCAAAAGCAAATCGGCCAGATATAGTCATTTAAACCACCTCTAAATTCGAGCAGCTTTACTTTTCGCTTATCGTAAATCCTATCAGAATTTGCTCTGGAAATGTTTACCACGACTTAAATCTATGTGTGTGCAATATGTGGAAACATTTACGTTGCACCTTGGTATATCGTGTACGATAAGTACGCATATTTGAGTCAATAATTTTATACCGAACATATAATTTTTCCAAACGTTCCAATTTCAAAGTATTCAAAATTATTAAAGTTATTTCAATAAATAAAAACTTACCCATTGTCTTTGTTATAATCTAAAAAGTGAGTGGAGCTTATGATTTTTTTTAAAATTACCATTATAACGAAGGCTATATTCCTGTCACACCTGAGTTCTTTAGAAAAAGGACTATACCCAGTACTTACTGAATATAAACTAATTTTTTAAAACTACATATTACCACCCAACCATCGAATTTTAGATTTAGTAATGCGAATACTTCACTAACTTAGTTTTAAACTTGTTAAACTGTTTTAAAATATTGGTAAAATAGTAATTTTCAAGGAGGAATTTAAAAAAATATCAGAAGAATACTAGCATTATGTTTTCTAAAAACCAATACAAAAAATCACGATTCGTGCCTTTTAATACATTGAATTATATATTAAAAAAAATCTTGAATAACACTTAATCTCTTATAATCGCTATAAGTTTTCGATATGGGAACGTACAAGTGAATTTGCATTATTACTAGTCATCTAATGAATAGTTTAAAGGAACACATTTCGCTTTCGTAACATAACATGCCCGTGTTTCAGCCTCTAAATATAGGCCAATTTCAGATTAACGCATTAGGCGATGCAAATGTATGTGGGTCAGTAGGAATCACGAAAAACCGACAATCATATAGCAACAAATGTCGCTGCAATTTCGAAATGCATTTGTGGAATCTTTTATAAATAAACATAAAGACATTAGGTTGCAACATAACTAAAAGTATTTAGGTTATGTTGTAAGGAATGAAGAATTTGGTCTATTCAGATAATAGGCGCATTTCTAACGCTTCATTTCGTTTCTCTCTGAGCCAATGCATGGGATTTCCTTATATTGTTGTTTTCAGATAATAATAATAAGAGTGTGTATACGTAGATAAGCAAAAAATATATCAATTAGATTTATATTTTGATAAATCTGGGAAAAAAGACGTTCTTCATAAAGATTGTTTACAAAAGGGTGTTTATATGATTCGTCGATACGTCGATCTCTGCGAATAATTTTGTTGATGTGATTAAAGTGACGCATTGCAAGGCGTTGACGTATATCTTCCTGCCAGTGTTCTTGGCGAATAATAATAAAGCAAACTGTAAAGGGAATTGAACAAAAATAATAATAACATTTGTTCTAGATTATTTAGAGCTAATAATGCAAAATGTTCTGAAAGTAAAGTATACATTGGCAAGCATTGTACTTAGCTGCGTTGTTTGTTCTTTATAAGGCTAGATCGTACCCAGTCGCTAGTCTTATCAAAATATAGAAAAATGGTCTATTCTACTCAGCCGGATACCACACGGCTATTAACTTTTAATATACTATAGTAAAAAAAGTAAGAAGTATAAGTAAAAAATTCATTTGTTTTACGTCATTTATTCAATTTTAAAGTACTTGGCTTATTGAAATATAAAGATAATCAAAAATACACTGCCCTTGGCGCATTATTTAACACAAAATAAATTTTGGCACAAACTGAGGTATTAATTATTCTTTATATGGCACTGATAACCTCACACAACTGTAATAAGGACGCTAACTTTACTAGTTAGCGTTAAGCATTCCGATACATACACTAAATGAACAAGCCGGCATTGTATGTCAACAAAATTGTTATTTACTATTTAACGAAGTTAGTAACTAATGGCCAATATTTTCCTTGTTTTCAGACGCCAATCAAAGAAACGTCCCAAAAAACCGTTTATCATGACCGTGGTAACAAACCCTGCATGTACGGACAATCCCACCGATTTAAGCCAACTATCGCAGGCTTCTACTTCTGGCATACAGGATGTACCCACAATACCTGAATTTATTGACTACGGAGACATACTCATTGATGAAAATTGTCGTTTATACGATAATGAAAAACAGAGCGACATTGTCTTCGTGGCGGGAATCAACGGTGATACTTTCCGTTTTCCAGGACATCGTCGAGTGCTAGCTGCAACCAGCCCCGTTTTCGCTGATCTTTTAACAACTAAATCAGACGTCATTATTGTCGACTATATCGATCGGCGAGGTTTTGATCAGCTATTACGTTACTATTATTGTGAACCAACACAATTAACTTCTGTTTTTACGGCTCGAGCTACTCTGAATGCTGCATATAAATTTTTATGCCCACATCTCGCTGAAAGGTGCGCGCGTCGCCTTGATGAAATATTAGACGCAGAAGTTGCTCTTGAAGTTTTGCGTGATTTGCGATTCTTATGTGCTAGATTACCAGGGGCAGCTTCCGCACCTCCCTTGCCCGCTCTTGAAAGTGATGCTGCCGCACGAACCTTATCACTCTGTGCTATGTGGTGTGATTCACTTGCACATAACGCTCTTCTTGTGATCGATGAAAATGCCGATGCAGCTCTCACTAACGAAAGGCTGGAAGATCTGACATATGAAGACTTGGCATTGATTGTAAAACGAGATACCCTACGCGTATCTAGTGAGCTTGTATTGGTAGAAGCACTTGCACGATGGACTACTGCAGCTTGCAAGCGAAATAAGCGGGAACTAACACCAAGCAACAAACGTGCCGCTCTTGGTGAACTTGCTTATTGTCCTAGATATTTACTTCTAGAGGGAGTAGATTTAGAAAGAGCTCTGGGACTGGAATTGTTAGAGCCTATAGAAAGGACTCTGGTTATAGCTCAATCTCGCAAGTTGTCTTCTCCAGTTCCTGTGGGTGCCGAACAGGAAGCGATGCTACGGAGATGGGGGACACCACGGCCAACCGAACCTGCCGCAGCTCCGGTTTTCTTAAGTCCGCGTTCCGAAACTATAGAAGAACCACAACCAAGCAAACTTTGCGGACGTCGTCCAAAAAAATTAAAACAACCATCCTTTGAACCGGAGGACAGAAGACCTAGTAATTGCTGTTCTGATTGCTTTAATGGGTTGATTCATGCATTGGTATGTTTGTTTGATTAAAATAATTTGGAAAAAACTTGTCCCATATAATTAATTACCCTCCAACGCAGAATAAAAAGGGCAAATGATGTAAAATCCATTATAAGACAAAGAATATATAATATAAAAAAAGAATTGTTCAAACTGAAAATCAAAATCTTATTGAAGAATATATTTTATTGATGGTAGATGTTACTGCAATTGTTGCTTCGAAATTTTTGCTAATTAATCCTCAGTGTTGAATTGATGCTGGAAAATTAATGTCATAGCTATTGATTAAAATTTTTAAAATCTGTTGATGTAGCTCAGCTGCGTTCTTAGTTATAATTATTTATGTAGTAAAACTTTAATCCCAATTTTATCTTAATTGATGTGATATTTAAGTTTGCTTTAGGGAATGGATTTGAAATCTAATTGTGCTAGAAAAATAATGATTACGAAATTATTTATGTATTCCATGAAACATGCACAAAGTTGCATTTGTGTGAAGACATTTAGATTTAGTTGCATTTAAATTATATTGAATTATTCCGTATTTTAATAATTTTATAAGTAATAATTATGTTATTTTATAAATATATATGCAAATGATTTGTTTGAGCAAAAATTTATATTATAATAATTTTAGATAATTTTAATTCAATGTGTATTGTGTGTGTACTTTTGTAGTATTTTGAAGAAGTTTTACCGCAGCTATATTTATAGGTATTAAGTGTTATTAGTCGTCTATGTAAATATACAAATGTAAATCTAAGTGTCGTTTAGTTACCGTAAATGCTTCTCCTATATGATTTTTGTCTATATGATAATTTTAAGAATGCACTAGTCGTATTTTAAGTACAGATATAATCTTGTCTTCATTTTTAATATAAGCATTTATTAGTAATTCATACTTTCTATTTAATTTATTACTATTATTTTTAATAACAATGCCACTGCCTTGTACAAATGTGTACAGACTATTTGTTTCGGTACTTTCATATTTAAATCTGTAGAATATAGATTTAATAAGTTATTTTTTTTTTATTTCTCACCTGATATTAAATAATAATCAATCATAACTTAGAATAGATATTGGGGTTCATGATAACTCTAATAGATTTTTATTATTAGCATTTTACAAGTAACAAATAAATAATGCCACCAGATTTCTAAAGTTAATTTCGAGTATTCTACTTTATGTGGATTGGATTTAAGTTTATTTATTAATCCATAGTTTAGTAAATTCTTGCGTTTTTTTAGCCTAACTGATATAACGTTCGCCAAATTTGGTGTAATTAATAAGCATCTAAAATTTAAAAGTTTTATTATAACTCTTGGTTACTTAGGTGCTATAGTACTGACATGTATTAACTGTATAAAAGTCCTGAAAATTAAAGATAATAAAAATAAAAATAAAAATAAAATCTTCGTCTTTTGTTCATGTTATTAGCACACACAATTATAACAAATAATCTCAAATCGCTTTTCTATTCCTCATTTTATTTACACAAATGGCTTAAGAATTTTATAGTCGCAGTTGACTATATATGAAAAAAAAGAAAAATCATGTAAAAACCAAAGACAATTATTCAATCAAATAATTGGTGTATTTCTAACTAACTGTGCCATAATATTTATCGTAATTCGTACAATTTATAATAAAAAAAAACCAACTAAATAATAAATACGCATGTATCTATAACGTCAATATTAGACAAATGTAATAATAAATTATAAATAGCTATGAAAGTATTTTCGTAAAAACTATTTTCCCATATTATTGTACCAGTACTAAGTGGATGAACCTCCTTTTTTTAAATTTCTTATAAAATACTCTTCAGCTATATCTTATCACATGTTGTGGACTTTTATAAAATGTATGAAAAACTATTTTCAGAGCTCGAATCTTAAGTGATACTTAAATTTTTCATACAATATACATACAAATATATATAATTTGGAAAATTTTAAGATTTATATAATAATATCAAAAACAAAACAACAAAAATAGTTTAATCGTGTTTTTTTGAAAATAAACTAGGTATATGCGATTCCTATGCCGTTTCTTGAAGATAGATTCGGTTATATGTAATTGTCCAATATTAAACCCCTCTCGCCATTTTAATGTTTTACGTTGTAATGTGTTATTGTAAAAATATTGTATAACCCTAATTAGGCCTTGGTAAGATTTTAGATTCTCCTGTTTTTCCCGACACGTCCTCAAAATTACGAACTTGTCTTAAACATTTATTACTTTACAATAATCTTAAATGACGGTAATTATATTAAAATTTATATTACTTAACATTATAAGTAAAGAAATAGTAGAAGCCAATTATAAGTCCAAAACTTTATATTATTCTCTATATTAATCCTATTTTTAACACGTTTATATCAATTTGTTTTCTTGTCTGTCTTTTGGCTTTGTTACGATTTGCAATCGATTTCAATGTGATATCTCGGTCGTTTAAATGTAATTCTTTTGTTTATCTTACAATAAATTAGGTTGATACAAAGTCTGAAAAAATCTTTAAAGAAACTAATAATGGAAAAATTTACACTAAAGAGTAAAAAGCAAGGAATAATAAATAAACAAAAAATAAAAAATACTTACAGTATGTACATATTTAGTTTGAATTAGACTACTAAATATGAATTTATTAGATTTTAATTTACTGAAAACTTATTGCATGCTGTACATCTGGCATAAACCCGTCGTTATAAGAATAAAATCAATTCGAAGATATCTTGCCACCATTTCACATTTTTATAGCGATATAAACCGAGGAAAATAAGAACAGATAAACGCACTCAATCTCAAATAAACAAATGTACAGTTCCTTTAATTAATCCGCGGCCTAATTTTAAATTAAGTATAATGCCCCGGCAAATCAAAAAAAGTTAAGGTGAGAAATGTAATAACATTTCTCACCTTCTTGTGTCCGCGTGAAAATCAAGGAATAGGTAAATATTGTGAAATCGTTTGCAAATAATCATGCAGTATCTTTTTTAGTATTTAATGATCTCTATGTACATTGATATTGCTTCGAGTGTTGTTTTTATAAAAAAAATTATATTGTCTTCCCGCCCATTTCAAAATAATATAACTACTATGATAATTATTACAAACCCATCTTTGGCATCTTCTTAGAAAAAAATATTTTCGTAGATTTTTTTTACAGTATTTTATATGATTTTATCAATGACATGACTAGAATGAACTTTACCTCTACTTTCATTCAAATATACAGTCTGAAACGGTTTTGAAAGTTTTGAGTTAAGTTTCTGAAAAGTTTGCCAACCTTCGTTAAAATTTCAAGTACTCAACGGATACCTTTAATTAAATATTTATTAATTTTAGTATACGTATTTTGTCATTAATATTATAATATGTTCATGTGTAGCAATGTGTTATCGTTTGAAACGATAAATTTAATAAAATACAAAATATGTTTACATTACATGTTATTATCAATTATTATGTAGCGTATTTGATGTGTTTAGCTCGAAGCTGCATTTATAACATTATTCAAACCTAAAGACAAATAAGGAAAATAAATTGTTTCATTATGAAATATGTTTTATTTCCCTCCCAATGGCCTTCCCACAAATAGTTGATATTTATAAGAATAGTTTAATATCTGGTTATTGTTAACAACAAAAATAAGTTTATTATAAATTAATATAATAAAGGTTTATCAGATAGATTCTAAACTACAGGATAAATTCTCAATTTCTCGTTGCACGGTCTCACTGCTGGGCTTATCACAACTTAGTAATCAGCATCTTTTAGTAATTAAATATAATTTGATAATCTTAAATCGAACACGAAAGAATAAAAGAAAATTCTGCTCCTATGGAAGAAAGTAATTCAAATAAATACCTTTTAATCATAATGAACGAAGCTGACTATTGATAGCGGGTTAGGACGCGAGTGTGATAACCTTCTTGTAGATATTGGATACTGGAGCCTTCAGCTAACGGTTCCACTTTTACCTATTTTTTATCTTGTTGTACCTATAGTTTAGTAAACGCCGTGTGCTATCCGGCTGAATAGAATATTTTATTTATTTATTTATTATTAATATATCAAGTAACAAAGACTCATTTGTTAGTAGCTTAACCTATATGTTAGTACCTTAACCTACACTTACTAGAATAGTACCACCCTCATTTCTTACTGAGGTGTCGTAAAAGGCGACTAAAATAACTCGACCCGCCGTGTGGTTTCCGGCTAAGTAGAATAGACCACCTCTTTACCGAGGTGTTGTAAAATACGACAAAGGTAAGTTGATGTCAGGCAGGCGACCGGTCTTAAAATACGTAGCCAAATCATGTGACAGCATGTAGCAGACAGCATAACATATTGCGCCGACCCCACTTAAAGTGGGATAAGGGCAGGAAGATGTACCTATAGTTTAGTTAAACTATTCCTGTCTGTTAAAATTGCGCTACATTTTCTGTACTTTTCCTTATTAGTAGCCCATTGCTCGTGGATTTTAAGCTATGGCATTAGCTTTTTAGGTAGGTATTTTGATTTCACTACATCGTTACACGACACACGACGTAGTGATTACATCATATCATCAACTGATGCTGATGAAAAGTTTTATTAGTAATGATTAATCGTCGATGAAAGTAATATAAATATTTATATCGTCATGACAGATCAGTGTAGGGAAAACACTAGTAATGGGAATTTGTGTTGAACGGAGGGACTATTATAAGATAGAATTCCGAACTGCTCACTATTTACATACCATCATTTAGGAAATTTAATAAATAAATTAATAACACTGTTTCATTCAACCATTGATGATTATATATGTAGTTTTCCTTAAATTATCAAATCCCTCTTGCAAAGAGGTGATTTCAATATTTTTTCTTATGTATATTGTTAATACAGCATGATATTGTCAAATAAATAATATGATTCAAATAAATAAGTAATAATATAATTTTTATTATAAAACTTAAAGTAAATTACGTGAATTTGTTATTAATGATTAACATTTAAAATTCTGGTTTGGTTCTCTTAAGAAAATTACGTTGTTGTTTACAAAAAGTAAAACATCTTTATACTTTGAAATTGGCTTGGCTTTGTAAAACAAACTCTTGCGAAGTTGGGGGCTGTAGCCTAAAATTGCCACTTTCTACTTTTTCCATTAAATCGATTAATATATTCTCTGCCGCCCGTAAATCTTGTCTAAGTGTTTTTATCGTGTTTTGTACTTCGAGCATCGAGTTAATTTTAGTTTCGATCTTTTCGAACTTATCCAGGATCGATTGTCTCGCATTTTGCGTATCCTCGACTTCCTTCAGAACTCTAGATGTTATTTCTTTTTCCAGTTCCGTAAATTTCCGATCAAAACTTGTATCTTCCTTACTGTCTCTACGTTTTTTGTCTCCGGTGTTCGTTGACAGAGTTCGGTACTTGTACCCTGTGCTTCGTGAAGTATAACAGGTTTTGTGAAATATCTGAGACATGACTGTATTTATACTAACAGCAAGGAAGTTATTTTGGTATGTTCACTGAAATTTAACATAATACATCGTTACTAACCAAAAAGCCTAAAATGACATTTAGTTGAAACTTCTCTATATATATACATTTTTATATATGCCATTGATACTCATTGGAAAGTCTTTGGAATGAACTACAAATACATATACTTATCCATATAGACACTTTTTAGTTTACTCAGCAAATGTCAATCATTAGCTGGTACATTATTTACATCTTTATTTTAAAATATATTGTAGGCTAAAATATATTTAGACACTGAATGATTTATACAAATTCTAAATAAGGTACACCAATTAAAGGCATCTCATAATTCCAACGTTACATTACAAATGCAATCAATATTGTGCAGTGTGGTATCCGGCTCAGTAGAATAAACCACCCTCATTACTTACCGAGGTGTCGTGAAAATTGACTAAGGTAAGTTGATCTGCCGTGTGTCTCCGGCTGAATAGAATTGACCACCCTCATTACTTACCGAGGTGTCGTTAAAGGCGACTCAGGTAAGTTGACGCCAGGCAGACGGCCGGTCGTAAAATACCTAGACAAATCACATCAGATCATGCTTTCTCGTAAAACATACACATTTAGACTGGGATAATGAATACTATCAATATTTTATAAGAATGCTATCAAAGCATGAATTGAACTACTCTTAATATTATTTTAACGATGAAAGTGTGTTGGTTTGTCATTTTTTCACGTCCGAACGAAGCAACGGTTCGACTTTGTTTTTGACATTGGTGTAGTTAAAGGGCTGAAGCAATATGTAATTGTTTTGATCTCTTAAATCTATTTAGTTCTAGTAACAATATATTTTATTAAAATGTTATTCATATTGTTTTTGGAGCATAATTTATTCACTGGAGTAACAAAATATGCTTAGATATTGATCGCCTATATGCAAAAAATGACTGGCTAATCGGTAATTTCATGCAAAAAAAAATTGTATAAGACAAAAGCTTTGTGGTATTGTTTATTTTATCGTGTCGATATTTTGACATATAACTCTACAGCAATGCTACCTAGTGACTATTGATTTAACTATATACACATTGACTACATAACAAGAACCAAAGTAATGTTACTACTTAGTTCTCTATATAGTAACTAGATGGCAGTACAAAACTGAATTATTAGTAAGAAGTATAGCATAGTTTTTTTTATAATCATAAGTGCATGTTGAAACGATTGTAAGCATTATTAGTAAACTCATTGTTAGGAAAAATATATTATTTGTGTAAATATTCGTATCTTAAGAGAAAAGAAGGGAAATTTGATATATGCAGTCAACATACTAAATTGCAAATTTAGAAATACAGAAATCAATATATACCTATACAATTAAATTCTATTATTCATGCTATATAATTCTAGCTTTGTACCCAGGCATTAAGAAGACTGTGATCCGTCTGAGGTCAGTTCTGTTAAATTTAACGATTAAACAATTTTATTTTATTGTTCATAATAAATCTGGGTGTATGGTATAAAATTTCAATATGACACAAGTAATAATAAAATTATTTTGCTATAATCCGCGAAGAAGTAAAATATATATAATGCTAAATGTAAGTGGACAATCGGTTATCATACCTGATACATGCACCACCGCCACCAGGTGGAGGTTTGTGCATGTGTTTTTACGAATCCTGCATGTATCAGGTATGATAACCGATTGTCCACTTACATTTAGCATTATATATATTTTCTATTATACTTCTTCGCGGATTATAGCAAAATAATTTTATTATTACTTTTGTATTATGGATCTCCGCAAAGTAACGCCTAATTCTATAAATTATGACACAAGTGTTTTTTTGCGATGAAATTTTTGACAGGCATCGATAATTTAGGAGATGCCTCTAGACAGTTGCCTTTTAAATGTTTTTTCGAATTGACAATTTGCAGTTAGCACTAATGGCTGTTGCGGTCACCTTTTGTCGTACCCTCTTCTTTGTAGTTGCCAGGGAGAGCATTGAAAATCAGTACTAGTAAATTTAATCGGGAGGTTAGTTCAACGCCCTATTGGTTACTAAATCGAGACTTGAGGTTTTCTTTCAATAAGGTTTTTATTCACGGATGGGACTACCTTATTCTTACTTCTTTAGAACTTGGGGCAGCGGTTCGCTATTGAGATTTCCGTTTCATTCTGTAGTAGAAGTCGGCGAGTTCGGACTTAGTCGAATTGGGAGAACATTGATTTTCCAACCTGTCTTTCAAGCATTCTGTTTTTTCAGCATCTGGCGCGGATGGTAGAATCGGGCCTTCATAGATTTAGCTAGCCACCAGTAAGCCTGGTGACTTTGCTTGATCTCGGAGGGTATTTAAATTTCAATATTTTCTCTCTCTCTCTCTCCGTCTCGTCTATAAGTATTTGCATTTATATTCAGCCGGTTAGGGATTCGAATCATACTAACTTCTTAGACAATAGTCGGATGCGATGCATTTATTGGAAAACGGATAGAGTATTAAACTCTACCTTTAATACATTAGTTCTCTACGTCCTTTCCCACTTTTGTATTATGAACATTAGTATGAATATGCCAATCTTCACACATCTTTTGTAATATTAAGTTATGTTGCGTCAAGGAGGCATCTAACCGCGACGATGCTTCTGCGCTCGCCTGTTCCACCAGGTGACGCCGTAAAAGCTGTTAGGGCTAACAACAATAAATGAAAGAAAAGAAAAGGAGGCATCCTTAGAAAATAATAGTTAAACATAAACTCAATAAAAATATGGTTTTATTCTCTAACGTATTTTTAACCACATTGTATAGTCATTAAATACTTTGCTACCAATAAACCCTTAAAAAATATAATAAAATTCTTACGTACGTTTATGTTACGCACATATTAAATTATAACAGTGTGATAAAATACTTTCCAATCGGGATTAGACGCAAACTTTGATCATTAAAACTTCAACATTACATATTAAAAACCTTTTAATGTAAAATAATAGATGACTGTGAAGCCGAGCTTTTAACTTATGTATAGTAATGTAGCCATTCATTGTAAAGCACTAATACAGATTAGAAGTGTTACACAAAGACATCCAACAGTATCTATTCAGAAAACCACTCGAGAATACAAAGGGCAAACTTAGTTAAAAACAATAATTCGGAGCCGTATTTATTGACAAAGGCATGAAAGGGAGCTTTGGGCTCACTTTTTTTTCGCTATTGTATGGCCGCGACAAAGAGTCGAGCAAGTTATTTACCATTATTCGGAGGTAAATTTATATTTGATGAAGTGCAAAGTTGGAGTCAGTCTTTCGTCATTTATACTTTTTTTAGATAGTAGTGATGGGCTATTTCGACTAAATATTACCTACTATAAGAAAATTTAAAAACTATATTGTAACTACATAGGACTACAAAGAGCAAAAGTATAATAACGCTATGTAAAATGATACTTTTTAAGCATGAAGTAGACATAAAACAAATCACTTAACGTACATTATATTTATAGAATGAAATAATGCGTTAAGATAAAAATAACTTTGTTTTTTCGACGCACTTATCTCGTCTATGACGCCATCTTTTTTATTATGACATTTATATTCCCAAATATTATCTCTATAATCTCATGATTAATCATTCTAATCTGGTGTAAAACTGATGTACGCTTGCCATCTGGCAATCCGCTGTTTTGTTTTTAATTTTCAAACCGTAAATCAGTTTTCTTGGCCAAGTGCATTGCATCTTAGAAGTAATATTTCTATGTTTATAAATGTAAACGTACATTACGCAAAATGGTAGTATATTTCATCATATGCCGTGTGGTATCCGGCTGTACATACAACCCTCATTCTTACGTAGGTGTCGTAAAAGGTGACTTAGGTAAGTTGACATGACCGGTCGGCACTTACCCCACTTAGAGTGGGATACGGGAGGATGAAGATGGTAGTATCTTTTATCATCTATCTTTGTAATCATTAAATCACGTGGAAAGCATCTGTTGGAGGATAAAAAGGATGCTTTCTTCACAGAAACCAGACAGTTATTTTGATCACTTTGGGATGTTTATTAAAGTAATAAGTAATCATTTTTTTCAGTTTTCACTATCGGGTTATTACTGACAGCTTTTACAGTCACAGGTTAAGAAGAGTTTACAACAGTGCTGTGTGAAATGATGACAGTAGAGCCCTAGAAACTTTACTAAAATTATGGAAATTTGCATCTCTCTCTGAACTCATGCATCTCGTAAGACAGGATAGCAGCTTAGGGATTCTAGTGTATTCATACCCTATATCCATTGAGCGAATGTACTAAGTCAAACCACCGATTTGTTGGTGAAAATATTTTAGATGTAAAAACGTTTTTTTTTGGTAACTAAACATCATTGTTTCCCAATGCTATTGCACGCAAATGGTTATCTAAATACATTTGGCTAGTATTAATACCCCATTTTAAATATAGCTAACTTGCAAGTACTTGCTTTAATTACTTACCCATGATTAGAAACTAAGCCGTCATCAAACTTGCTGTATCAGAAGGATGAATTAGAACAATTAGTAAATAATTGTGTACTTCATTTAAATCAATTTGACTACAGATTACACGCAAAACTAAAACGACCATCACTTTCTTGGAATCTGGCCGCAACGTGGGTACAATCGGCCATGGAGATTTGCACACATGGGCTCAATATGTCCCATTGTGCTTTGTGAACCGCACCTAATTATTCTTAGTGTGAGAATAGCTTTTACAAGTGTCATTTTAATTGTATTTTTTTATGTCTATGTTTGCCTCTCCAGGGCGATTTTACTAAATAAAGATAATATATGAGATATAAATATATTTTGCAATGAAATACCAACTAAAATTCTAATTATAAAGGTATACACAGGTTTTCTCTTTTTTTAATTGATAATTCTATCTGATGTTAGTGCTAATAGAGCGGTTTAAATGATCGTTAATGAGGCAATTTAAATAATTTTTGTCAAATAAAAGTTTGGAACGATTTTAGATTTACAATATCAATCGAAAGTCGAATTTATATGTCTTACCCAAAAATAAAACGTAGCATGGTAAATACATATTAATTACAGGTAATCTAATATCGAATCTCTCTCTCTTCCCAGCTATTTTCATCACACATGGTGGTGGGGTCAGCTTGCTTATTTTACGCTTCCACTTCATTTGATCTTGGATGACTGACTTTACATGCCCTCTTATCTTTTAGCACTACTTCTTTCCATCTTGACTTGGGTCTTCCTTGGGGTTTCCGACCCGGGATGGAAAGCTGTAGTGCTAAATTTCCAACGTAGTCTGGTGGCTTTCTCTTGATATGTCCATATCATCGCAGCCTACTCTCCTACATCTTGTCGCCAATATCACGTACACAGAGACTTCCACGCACGTATTCGTTGCGGATTTTATCCAGCTCGTTACACCACACATCCATCTTAGCATTTTCATTTCGTCGTCTTGAATGGCATGGACGTTTTTATTAATTTATATTTATATCAACCAAGTTACTTGACTCATAAATTATGTTAGTAATACAATACTACTTAAAAACTAATGCTAGTAACCTATACTTGTACTTGATGTGAATCCTACAGCAGCGGTTCATATACGGACAGTCTAGCCTCTCCAATATCATATTCAGGATGCTGTATTTTATGAGTAACATCCAAAGTTTCGCTGCCATACATGAGAACTGGTCTAATATCGAATATAAAGACTAATAATTCAAATTTAAAAGCAATTACAAATAATAAAGTTAAATTCACAATAAGCATACCCATGACTGCGGAACGCCCACCGCGTTGGCATTGTATGTAACAATACTTTAGAATTTGAATAGTTCTCCAAAAGTATATGTCACAGATAAGTTATGTTTAAACGGGCAATAGCGCCGGCAAGAAATGTTCACTTGAACACTTAACCTGTACAATGGAGTGTCATTTCTTGCAATACTTTTTCAAAGTTTAGCGCCAGCCCTTGATTCTGTGGTTTTCAAAGAATTTGGTAATTTCATTTACTTTTGCTACTGAAAATAATTAGTATGAAAATAATTAATATTATCTTTGATTAATCTGATTAATCTGGATCTTTGATTAATCTGAAAATAATTAATATTATCTTTGGTCAGAATTGACCGATAAAATATATTTCTTTCTCTTTTTCAACTTATGTTCGAATTCTGCTGGGTTTAAATTTATTTTTCAATTTACGAATAGGCTAGTCTGAATTTGTTCTGATGAAAGTCTGATTTTTAGACGTTGGTTTTCAAAAATCCGGATTTTAAAATGAATGATGGTGATTCATGATGATTTTAAAATACTTTCAGCTAAAGAACCATTCAGTAGAAGGAATAGACCAACCTCTTTCTTACCGAGGTGTCATAAAATACGACTAAGGTAAGTTGACGTCAGGCAGGCGGCCGGTCGTAAAATACTTAGCCAAATCATGTGAAAACATGCTTATAACATGTTGTGTCGACCCCACTTAGAGTGGAATAAGGGCAGGAAGATGATTATGTAATTATCATAATATACATATTGTTAATTTATTGTATATATTATTTACAGTCATTAAAAAAGCGAGCTAGACATACTAGTGAATAAATAAATAGTAGTAAATAGTAATAAAAAAATAAATAGTAATAAATAGTGAATAAATATCACCAATGAGTAAGAATAGAATTCTAGGCTTTGATATTAAAAGGTTGAGAACCTTTGCCTTATGCTATTGATGTTTTTTTACACGAACGTAATTTTGTAGTAAGATCGCTCTTAGCAGGTCCGACCCGTTGTGATGCAGGTAATTTTTTTTTAATACCCAAAAAAAGGGTCTTCCCCAAACACAAATCCCTCAAGAGTTATTATTGAGAAATAAGTGTTAAATCGTGTTGAGATTTCGAACTATTATTCATTTTAGTTTATTTCTTGTTGATACATAGAACCCAAACCTGTTTTTCTCGAGTTCAGTATTAATCTCATCTTATTATACAGTATCGATTAATAACAATGTTTACTAATATAATTTTGCAAAAGAGATTATACAAGGACTTATAAGCCAGTAAATCGCGCAATGGCTTTTTTATTTCTCAGCCACTCAATTACAGCTGTATTTGCATATTTCTTGTAATATCATATTTTACAATTATCAAAAGTTATGATTAAGTTAAATTTGATAAGACTTAATTCAATTAAATTAAATTCAATTTGGCATTCGGAGTTTTCAAATATTAATCATTTCATATGTTAATTAGTATGACCCGTGTACTATCCGGCTAAGTAGAATAGACCACGCTTATTTCTTACCGAGGTGTCGTAAAAGGCGACTAAGGTGACTTCAGGCAGGTCGATCCTTAAATACACAGCCAAATCATGTGACGACATGTTTATAACATGTTGAGCCGACCCCACTTAGAGTGGGATAAGGGCAGGAAGATGATGATATGTCAATTCACATACGAAAAGATCATTTACCCTTCATCGTTTAATCTTCGTTAAATGACACAAGTTTAAAAATTAACAATTTAAAATAGGAATATAAAAAGAAAAAAAAGATCTTTTAAGAGTATCAGACAAGACCATACTATGCATTCCGATAAGTAATTTGATACTGCTTCACCACAGAAAGTGAAAAAATATAAATAATGTTGACGTTGCACCACTGGAGTCGACTTTTTGTTATCCGTTTCGTGTAGATTGGTCGTCGCTACCCGAGGGGCGCGTATAGCCATAAAACGGTTTTTTTTTTATTAGTCCTATATTGTACACCACTAGGCCTCCAGATTAAAACGGGTCGATGGAACTAATAAAAAAAGAGTACGAATTTAGATCTGTGTTATTTTCGTCTCGACCTGACGTCGCTCGAGCGTCTTAATATGTTTTACTAGTTTCGCCACGTGGGTTTTGTAGCCAAACAGCAAGCGTTATAACAGTTTATAATTTAAATAAAAAATCATTCACGAATCATTCGAGAAATTTTTTACCCGGGCCTGATAAAGTGTCGGATAGTTAACCGACAAATAAACTAAGTAACAGATAAAAGAGACTCTACATAGTGAAAAAATTTAAAAAATTAAATCGCGGCCATTTTGAAATAGGTTTTTGCTATCCATCAAATAAAAAAAAATAACAGCCACATGATTTAAGTGTTAACTTATTAGGGACTTTAAGTGCTGAATAAGTCTAACAGAAACTTGAGAAAGCAAATTTCTGAGATATGTGTCAGATATGTCCCGAATAAGCTAACTGACAGTTTATTGATAACTTGTGAAACAGGCCCTTACTTTCAAAGGCTGCAGAACCGATTCATACGGACAGCCCCTGGTTGTACGTGGTTCATGCGGTACGTTGACCTCTATAAAGTCCTCAACTTCCCTACCATTACTCACCTCTTTAACGTAAGTCTTGCTTAGATAAATCTAAGGTACAGCCGAATCCTCATATTTCAGTTGCTTCCACCTATACCCCAGTTATTCCTGACCACAGAATATAAAAGTCCGAAAAGCGTTCTATATGAACCTGACGATCAAACAACGATCGCAAAGACAGAAACACGTAATACACCCACAATTTGGCCGGCGAAGACGAGGTCCCAGTTTTCTGACGTCGATTGGACGTGGCTTCTTGTCACCCTTCCGTCGTCGTAATGATTAATCAAAGTCATACCAACAGCCCTCCAATACGCGTTGCCCCAAGCCGTAGTCCGGCCTCACAGGAGGTACCCTTAGGACGACGTTCCCCGACGAAAGTAGAGCTTCTGCGCTCTACTCTACGCATTTAGCAAACTCTAGCAAAAGCTTCTCCGCCCGGTGACGCTGTAATAACCGTTAGGGCTAACAGCATACAGTCATTTCGAAAAAAAACCCCTTAGCTACATGTTTTTATCCGCCTCCGCTAACTTCGCCTTTAGAGGACGTCACTTGTCGGCCAAGATTCGACAAAAAAATAAAACAATGCCCAACCTTTTGTGGCGCCAGCACTATTACATAAGTCGAGACGTAAAAGTTCTTATGGATTTTATCATACCAAAAACAAGAATATACAGCTTAAGATAAACAAATGTAAACGTAAAACACAATGAAGGTATCTCCGTCACTAAGAGCACTGTAGTGATTGTTGAAATTTGTAGTCTTTTGATGAAAACAAAACATATTGAGGTATGGCATGTGTAGAACGTATCTACAGTTGAGTGATGTTTTTAAAGCGTCGAGGTGCGTCTCGTCAGCACGAACTGAACGCTAAAAGCTTGCGCACACATGGACAGGCCGCAACGCAACTAAAGATATAAAGCTTTTATCACGAACTTAATGTTTTTTTGACGCTTAAATATTAGTTTTCATATACTTTTTGTGATGAAAAAGCTGATCCTGTTTTCTGTATTATTATCGCGGAATGTGGATTCATTACTTTTGTATTATGGACCTCCGCAAAATAACACCTAATTCCATAAATTAGAGAAATCTTACAAACTTCTAGAATTCTAAATTATGGTTAACTTATTTAGTTAGGTTTAAGCTTACTATCTCTATGTAGGACAAAATAATTTAGTACGATGTCTTTTAAAAGACAATATGGTATCCGGCTGAGTGGTAGTGGCCTCATTTCTAACCGAGGTTTCGCAAAAGGTGACTAAGGTAAGTTGACGTCGGGCAGGTAGCCGGTCGTGAAATTCGTAACCAAATGATACCCCACTTAAAGCGGGACGAGGGCAGGAGAACGATGATGATGATGTCTTTTATAAGATAACTAGATTACACAAATTAAAAATTAATTTCGATTGTAAGCATAGATGCATCCAAAGACTTGTGTTGCTAATTACACCATTGGCACCTTTTCGTATTTTTTCTCCGTTAAATTTTATCTGTAATTTTGATAGAATTTCAATAAAACGAAATACATTAACGAACTTTAGAAGAAGAGTAATGGGCAATAATGTGCCGCAGTTGCGGTTAGCTTAATTCCCGCCCTAAAAGCTCTAATTGGTCGTTTTTCTGCGGCACAGGAGGACGAGCAAAAAGTGGAGCCGTCGCGGAATGTGCCCGGTTGAATAACCAGCCGTCTGTGTGCCAGCATTACTAACTATATATAAACAAAGAGCCTGCGTTGCGTAAAAATACGTTGTACTGAGCGTACCATATTGTCGTGATTTATTTTTCGTGCCACCGTGCGCACTCTCAAACTCGGAGTGGGCTTATTTACGTTGTGGCTCGTTTATTTTTTTCTCAGATTATCGGAGCTGCGCCAAGAATGTCGAAATCATTCAGGCCAGTCAGTGGGCAGAGGAATTTGCCATTCATATTGACGGTGCTCGCTGTTTAACGAGGTAGATTATGTTAAGCTGCCATATTCAGGAATCGCCATTTTTGTTATTATAATATTTGAGATCGCCTCTGCTGAGTTGTTTTAAGATTATAGCCTCAAGTGTACTTCTTCGTCTTACTTCGTCTACTTAGATTTTTTATTACTGAAATTATGTTATTGGCAATTAACGGTCCGGCCACGCGTTGATGTGGCTCAGTCTGGTTTCGACGTCCCCTCAAAATAAAACTGTCATTCAAAGTTTAAAAATACTACGATCGCCATCAAACTTTACAGGATTAACCGCTGGGTCATTCTAAAAATTTTCTGAAAATTTTATTAAAATTGGTCCAGCCGTTTCGGAGTCTACAGGGTACATACAGAAAACATTAATTTGTGTATGCATAGATCATATTGATACAATTGAATACCTAATAATGAAATATATGTAAGAAGAGATTTTTAAATTTTTAAACGTATTTATAATTGATTTATTTGTTAATTCTCTCAAGAATACATTAAAAATTTTACATAAAAAAAAACAGGAATAAGTGTCACTACACTGACAACAGAAATGCACTGACATTGAAGCATTTTTGGTGTTTAAGTATCATTAACTAATTTTTATGTTGCTTCTTAAGCAATAGTTACGCAATATCTTTCTATATAAAATTCATAGAAGAAAAACTATCTTCTATATTTAATACCTATTTGTAATTTACAAACACACACACACATTTATTCAACACACAAAATTATAACACGTTTATAGTTTGGTTTGATAGAGATTAATCTATCAAGAAATTACTATGAGTGATATACAAATTTAAATTCTTCCGATAATTAGGTTTAATACTAGAGTCAAACTATAAAATACTTGTTTTCTTTAATAACAAGACCTTGAATTAGCAAAAGCAGCAGTCCCGCCAGGAAATTCGTGAAATATTTCACCCGTGCCAAGATTCTTAAAAATACTTGCAACTATATTGCACTATTTCACATCAAAACATTGTGTTGATATGTTTACATATAAAACTTAAGGCGAACGCAATACCCGAATATCTATTAAACAATTTTTGTTACATATTTTTATAGATATATTTAATTCCAGAAAACATTATGAATTTTCATGTATATAAAGTTTTTGTACTCCTTTTACTGCGCTATTTTAATATATATTTCATGTAAGTACGGGTTATTTACTAAAATTATCATATTAAGCTCTTGATCAAACGATAAATCTCTCTGATTCTTCCCGGATCGACCTGATTTTTGTGATGGAGATATTTGAAGGTTTGGATGGTAACAGAAGCTACTCCTAATTTCAGGACTACAGTCCACGCGAACGAAGTTACGCGCGGGTAAAAGCTAGTAAATAATAAACCACCCTTATTTCTTACCGAAGTGTCTTAAAAGTCGACCGAAGTAAGTTAACCCACCGTGTGGTATCCAGTTGAGTAGAATAGACCACACTCTTTCTTACCGAGGAGCTGTAAAATACGACTTTGAGTTAACGCCAGGCAGACGGCTGATCGTGAAATACGTGCTGAATCATGTGACAACATGTTTATAACATATATCCCACTCTAAATGGAGACGGCACAATGTTACGCCGGCAGCCTGACGTCACCTTACCGTAGTCGCGTTTTACGACACCTCATCAAGAAAAAGGATCGTCTATTCTACTCAGCCGGATACCACACGGCGGGTCAACTTACCTTAGTCGCCTTTTACTACACCTCGGTAAGAAATAAGCGTGGCCTATTCTATTCAGCCGGATTCCACACGGCGGAGTCGCTCTTGTAAGTATAGGTCCGAAAAGTTTATAGCAAGTGTTGGTTTCTTATGAATGGGATTAATAGATTTGAATAGAATTCTCCTTACTTAACAAGAAGCAAAGACAATGATTCGCCTTGAATATCGAAATTCTGCGAGTATTACGTGTCTTTTATTTTAGTTCACGACAAAGTAAACAGCAGTCGTTTATCCTCATTCACGTTGAACCCAATGTGTATGTGAGATAAGGTGATTCATGCTCATGTTTTAATAAGACTAAGGATGCTAACGCGCAGAAGGTATTATTAACATTTTAAAACAAACGTTATCTTTAATATATTTAAATATTTAATAATAATTTATAATTATAAGCGTTAATCTTTAATAATTTATTTACAGCAAAAATGTATAAGTTACATCTATTTTAAATTACTTACACGCTAGGACTATCACGTCCACGACAAATCATGCCCATGTGGAATCGTCCCATGAATGCTGGCAGCGTTTCCGCACTGAATCGCTAAGCTGATTCTGCCTTCAGTTTTGCGTGTCGCTGGTTCGATTCCCGCCAAGGAAAACGTTTTCTATAAATAAATTTGTTGGTCTTCGAGTCTGGGTCTATATTTGTATTTATGTATGTATTTAAAAATTATATATTCACCGTTTGTCTGTCTACCATAAAACAAGAATTAAGTTATTTACTTTGGAGATGGATGGATATTATAAACATGTTGTCACATGATTTGGCTTCGTGTTTTACGATCGGCCGCCTGCCTGACGTCAAATTATCTCAGTCGCCTTTTACGACATCACGGTAAGAAATGAGGTTGGTCTATTCTACTCAGCCGGATACCACACGGCGGTTCCACTTACCTTAGTCGCCTGACGTCAACTTACTTTAGTCGTTTCTTACGACACCTCGGTAGGAAAGAGGATGGTTTATTCTACTGAGCCAGATACCACACGGTGGGTCAACTTACCTTATGTAATGCTAAGTGTAGGAAGCAATACCATTCTCATATCTTATACATGCCATATAATGCTCTTATAACACCACCACAAACTACGCCAGCACACTATGCAAGCACTACACACATTCACTACGATAACATCTCAACGATCGTTTCGCCCGTTCAAACAGGAGGTTCTACAACAAAATTACGAAAATTAGCTATTTTGCGATTTTTGTATTTGTGTAGTGTGCTGTTGGTGTCGGTGTCTTGTGATGCGTGCGGTAAGTAATCCTGCTTATATAAGGTATGAGAACTGTTTTGCTTCCTACACGTAGCATAATATAGATTTTCGTAACAAATGCTTGCCATATCCATAACTTTTGTGCTATGGAATTCCGCATAGTAGCGCGTACTTCTAAAATTATTTAAAGTAAGTATTACAGTTAATTTAATTCTATAAGCTCAGCAATTCACGGTGTACCCTTTAAAGTAATGAAAGTTCATATCAAAGTTGTCTGGGCTCTCAGACAGGATGCTTACGTCCGCCTTTTTTAGCTCGCCTTTTCATATACTAATAATTAGCAGAGTCGTTTTGGAATGAGAAGTTGCCACTCCAAAATATTAAAATCACAACGGATATTATTAAATTGAAATTATTCAATTAAATTAAATTTTAATTTTAATTTGTGTCCGTCTATTATTTTATTAGTTGTTCTACAGATAAATAAATAAATTATAGAAATATATTACATACACACACGGTCGTCCGTTAGCCGTGTGGTATCCGGTTGTGTAGAATGGACCATGCACTTTCTTTACCGAAGTGTCGTAAAAGGCGACTAAGGTAAGTCGACCCGCCGTGTGGTATCCGGCTGAGTAGAATAGACCACCCTCATAAATAACTGTAGATTTAACCAAAACACTACAAAAAAGTCCGAGACAGCATGTCTCTATCTTATAGACTACTCACAATATACTTATTGTGAGTAAGTCATAAGATAGAGACATGCTGTCCCGGACTTTTTTGTAGTATTTTGGTATAATCGAAATTTTAAACATTGAAGTACTCTTCAATGTTTAAAATTTCGATTAAAATATTGCGTTATATTAAGACACACTGATGTCTACGCGGGCGAAGCCGCAGGCACAGCAATTTATATATTTTAGTGCATCAAAACTCACAACCCTACGTTAGAAAACATTTACAAAGAGAGCGCTGCGTAGTGTACCATGTTCTTTACAAACAAAGGAGATATTACGATGTGCAAACAACTTCGCGATATTTATAATATTGACGCCTTTACGTGTAGTAAGAGCATCTGTGTGCTACAATATATCTCTGTGTGCTGGATAGCTTGGTGTGCGCTCACGCAGTTTGGTCTAAGGATGGACTTCAAATGGAAAAAATCGATAAAAAAATAATCGATTTTTCTCCCTTCTAAATAAACCGATTAGCAAATAAATAGATTAACTCGAATTAAAAAGACTGAATAGGTATTTGAAAAGTTGCCTTTTTAATATTAATAATTACTCAGAGTAAAGTTTATTTGAAGTGGACAAGTTGGTACTAATAGAAAAAAACAGATACGCTGTTTGCGCAATTCGTTTAAAATGTGTAGCCAACATTTATTTAATCCAACAATGTATATATTGTCTTAAAAAAAACGAGAGCATAAAAAAAGAAAAAGAGGATTATTAATATAATCGATTTAAAAATAACGATTTATAGTATTAACAAAATCGATTATTTTGCGACACCACTAGTTTGGTTGTGTTTTTGTGTGGATATTATGTTGTTTATACAAGCTGTTTTCTACAGAATGAGCTTTTTTGCAGATGTATCCACACAATTTGCGCTTACTATTGCGTACAGGAAAATGTCTATTATATTTTTTAAAATACTGAACTAAAGTCAAGAAGATATGAATTTGCGCAGCATTAAATTCTGCGTTTTAATAGTATGGTATATTAAAATGCATCCACCAAATTTAATATGAATTTATTTATAAATTAAAAAAAAAGTTAGAACAATTACGCTGTCCGTGCCCAATGTAAGTATAACTTAATACATGTGTTATGGGTGACAGACAGCTACTAAATGTAATGTAATTTTAAATGCATACGTTGTGACTGGCCCATTGGCGCAGTGGGCAGTGACCCTCCCTTCAGATCCGTGGGTCGCGGGTTCGATTCCCGCCGAGGGCCAACATTTTCTATAAATAAATTTGTTTGTCTTTGAGCCTGGGTGTATATTTGTAATTAAGTATGTATTTAAAATTATATAAGTATATATGCACCAGTTGTCTGTCACCCGTGACACAAGTATTAAGTTACTTACTTTAGGGACGGACGACCGTGTGTGTAAGTGTCCCATATATTTAATCATATATATATTTATTTTTAAATGTAACCAACTCGCAGAACCAATAAATTGTATGGATTAAATGTTGGTCATCGGCAGAAATCGAACCTGTGACTCGCGGAGCTATAGTCACTTCCCAACTGCGCCAACGGTTCAGTCATTAATATACTGAACAAAGGAAATATATATTTACAATAGACTAGGAGACATAAAGGCAATCTTTTTATTTTCATTCCTGGAAAATACGTTTCATCTTGTAGATAAACTGTTATTAACTGTTACTATCTTCTGCTGAGATATAAGTTCTTGTTAGTATGGAGATTCTCAGAAAGTCTCCACTAGAAGTAATCATTATTCTGCTCAATTGCGAATAAACGGTGTCAGGTGTCAATAGTTATTGGCAGATAATATGTAATAAACTAATGGCGGGATTATTCTGTTATATAATATGCATTTCTGAGTTATCCTTGTTTGGAGAATATTATCTTACTTATTTATTTACTAGCTATGCCAGCAACTTCACCCGCATGGAAATCAGTGTAAAAAATTGTTCTTGTGAGTTGATTATAAGAGATTTTTTAATAACTGGACCGTTTACTTAGCGCACGTAAGCCTTAAATTTTACCGTTTTCGTAATATTTTTTATTGCATCTCCTCTCCTATTTATCTGATCTGATGTTATATAGTCTATAGCTTTTCTCGATAAATAGACTATCTTACACTAAAATAATTTTTCAAATCGGTTCTGTAGTTCCTGAGATTAGCGCGTTCAAACAAACAAACTTTCCAGCTTTATATACCTATTAGTATAGAATTATTCGGATCTTCCTATCCTACTCATCCTATCCTAATCCTATATTAATATTATAAATGATATACCTAAATAGACTCCACGACAAAGCCAGCGAGCTTTGTGATTTTGTCGTGGAGTCTGTCTCCTAATGATGCCTCGGTTGCGGGGCGAAACGATTGTTGACTTTGTGTGAACCTGTGTAGTGCTTGTTTATTGTGGTGGTGGTGATGGAGGTATGCGCATGTGTTTCTACGAATCCTGCATGTATCAGGTATGTAAACAGATTGTCCACTCTACATTTAGTATTATATATATTTTCTATTTTACTTCATCGCGGATTATTGCTAAATAATTTTGTTATTACGTTTGTGTTATGGATCTCCGCTAAGTAACACCTGATTCTATAAATTATTCAAATTATAAGAAAAATTAATAATAAATGATTGGCTTCTATGGCGAATTTTTAGACTGGGGCTAGCCGACACGTGGCTGTCACATGTAAATATGCAGCCCGGAAAAAATCTTTGTTGTGTTCGCATTCCGCTGGATATTTTTGTATTTTTTGTTGAGTTCAAACAAAATTGTGGCTTCCCTTAACATAGGAACAATTATTTCAATTCAATGTAATAACTTTAAACATTCAAAATATGTACCCTCCTGCCCTTATCCCACTCTAAGTGGGATCGGAACAACATGTTATAAACATGCTGTAACATGATTTGGCTGCGTTTATACGACCAGCCGCCTGCCTAACGTCAACTTACCTAAATCGTTTTATACGACACCTCGGTAAGAAGGAGGGTGGTCTATTCCACTAAACCGGATACCACACAGCTAAACTTTAAACACTCAAAATATCAACTGTAATTTCTAGTTATTTTACAATCATTACTTTATGCACCTGGTTGTATATTTGTATTATAAACTAGACATAATGTTCGAATCTCTCCAGCATTACTCCACAGAGCCATAACAATAGAGTAATAAAGTACTTACTTCGTACTTCGTAGTACGCATTGCTATTACGGCAACAAGCACGAGCGGCGCACGGGCACACTCAGGTCATTATCCTGACACACAGATTATAATAAAGACTTTATCGACAAACAATGGTAGTTTCAATATTTCCACTCCATTGCGTACTAAAACAAGCTACTACTACTCAAGAGTGGTATTAAAGTTGCAATGTACTTTAAGTTATGTAAATAATCTTGTAAGGTTTAGATGCAATGTAAGCCGCTCCAACGGGCGAGTATAGTAAAATTGTAGTAAAGTGTAAAGCGCTTGCGCTCATGTTTGTGGGCGCGTTCATCGGACAGTCGTCTGATGCGTTTTGTGAAAGGTTCGTAACTGTTTAAGGCTTTGATTATTTATAATCAAAGGTTAAAGGTGAGTTCTTGTTGCAATAACGCAATTACAATACATTTTGCTCTCTATATGTGTATGTATCTATATGTTAGATACATAAATTTGCTAGGAAACTATATGTAGATTGAAATCGAGACGTGTTTTCAATCACTGGTTTGTTTATTAATAATAAGCTAAGTCAGCAATGAATTATCATTTTTGCACGCATTTAAATTTTTATCGAGCGTAATAATTGATAGCTGAAGTTATTGATCAATTACTTACAAAGTACTTTGAAATAATAAGTTAAACAATGGAAATATCAGGAAAAAATAGATTTAACCTAATACAAGACATGTCTACCAAGTGTATACATAACTAAGCGTTTAATATTGAAATATTGACGTACTAATTTTAGTATAAAGTCATGAAGATATTGTCGTCATTAACAAATATACTTAATTAATTCGCAGAAGAGAAAAATTAGATATGAATAAAATAAAACGCATTCTAAATGTTAATAAATATGTACTGATTTTATAATAGAGGTATAAATTTAACACGTAATTCACTCATAGAGTCATAATACATGAAGTAGGAAAGCCAATAGGTTTGAGTAAGTGTCCAATAAATAAGAGGAAAGATGAGAGACCAATACCTATCCTTGTCTAATCAATTATAAAAAAGAAAGACAGATAGGTATTACTGATTGCTCTTTCTTTTTGTTCGATGGCAACATTTTTAGCTTGCTCCGCTAATCTAGCATAATGTTCTTCTGCAACCATAGAGAAAAATATGATATCAATAAATTAAAACGCTTTCTCAATATAAATAAATCTGTACCGATTCCACAATAAAGGTAACTTTGGCACGTGATTCACTTCAGGTAAGGTGATATATTCAAGCATTACAGAGTGTTATTCCCTCACCCCGCACCCCGTACAAGGCACGAAATGGATTGAAATTAATTGCGAGGCTCAAGGTTGTTGGGGTCGACGTCCTTGTCGCTGTGCAGTAACGCAGCAACTGTACCTAAACTCGGTTGCTAGGGACGTCTTTATTACCGATATCGATAAATATCCAGTACATTACCCAATAGTTTTTACCGGTACTATGTTTTATTAGTTTATCACACGTGCACATGTAAAAAAATATTACTTTCTGTTATAAGTACACGATTGGTACGGCCATGCGATGCTGTGGCTCATTCTTCTCTCGAAAGAAAATTGTCACTGAAATTGCAAATAAAAATACTCCGATCGACATCAAACTATAGAATTAATTGAGGGGTCAATCTAAAGATATGAAAAATTGTATTAAAATCTGTTTACCCGTTTCGGAATATATAAGAAACATTCATACATACTTTCTTTTTTATATATATATTTTTAAAGTCCTTCATATATTTCCATATTAAAATACACAGCTGTCCATTACTCTGTTCGTAAAAGAAGGACAAAGAAATATACTTTTAAATTTTATAATATTAATACTATATAACAAAACTTTTAATACTTAGAATTGTTCCGTCTCAGGCTTTTACATTATTTTTAGTGTCAAACAAACCAAAAACATTAAAAATATAAAATCGTTTTTCAGGTCTAGTTGTAAAAGTCATATAAATATTAATTTAAAATTTTAAGGTATTTAAAAAGTTTATAAGAGCCCCTAAAATGCATAAAGAGAAAAAAGCCATTTTAAAAATTGTGGTGGAGATATCATAAAGTGCGTTTAAAAATCACAATATACGAAGAAGCGGTAACCTTATATCCTTTATTTATACCCAGCATTCCTTTCACAAATAATTTGGGATATTAATTCTTTAATGACTTCCATGCGTCCGGTATCTTCGCAATAATTAACAAATTATTTAACGTTATTTATCCACTTATTTATCAATGACTTTAATAACTCACTAAACACGTATCCTATTATTATCTGAAGCTAAATAAAATGAAGTCCGGTAAGTAATTACAGTAGTTAAATTCCATATTAGAATCATTGAACCTCTATCTCTTACAAATCGCATGCAGTTTGGATATTACTCTTAGTTCCCAACAAAATTAATGAAGAGTTTAGTAACTACTGCAAATTTACGACTTTAAAAGTCATGTTACTGAATAATTAGACACACAAGTCGTCCTTTTGTTTTAGTTTAGACTTAATAAGGTGATTAAACTCAAACGTTGTTCGATAATCCAAGCCAAGTACAGCACTACTATAATGACAACAATTCGCGAACTTACCTTACTATATGTGTCCGCGCAGTAGTCTCGCTATAATTGACAAATTGTTGACAATGTGATGCTTGACCACTTTAGTAACTATCAAGACGTTTTTATTCGCGTTACGTACATTGCAATTTAAAGACCCACGTATTCTTTATTAAGTTGTTCTAGCCTTGTTAAAGCACATCCATTCGATCATTAAAAAATTGTACAGTTTCGACTTAAAAATGTATTTTGAGTTTTTTTCTTATTTGTAAATTCCAAAATTTTATAATAGTTACGAAAAATGCTATTATGATGTAATAATTGGCGTGTATATTGTGTTTCAGTAGTGGTTACAACTTATCAAAACATTAAAACCTACATTCTGTTTTCAGAAAAATTGCTGTATATTTTTAAATAATTTATAGAATTAGACGTTACTTTGCGGAGGTCCATATAATACAAAACTAATGAAAATATTATTTTGCTATAATCCACGATAATCGAAAATATATGTGTAATGCTAAATGTATATTTTTATCGAAAAAAAAATTGCGTAATGATATTATAATAAGGCATTTATCGTTACTCGACCAGTACGGCACTACAGCCGCTACCGCGCTACGCGAAATTGTCGTAAAAAGTTCATTGGCTTCGCTTCCAGCGGCCGCGTAATGATTAACTAAGGATCCACAATCATTTATTAGCAGCTTTACCCGTGGCTTTAACAAGCATCGATAGCCTTTGCAACTTAATATTGATCTTATCTGCTTTTTTAAAATATTTGGAAATATTTTTAAAATGATGCTAAGTGCATCGATACTCTGGCCTTGTGCAGCACTATAGCCGCTACTGAGCTACGCGCAAACGCGCCGCGTTCTGCGCCCGCGTCGCCGCCGGCAGCCTCGCGATAATTGACTAATTGTCGACAATCATTTGTTTAGTGACTTTAACCGCTGCTTTAATAACTATCAACGATTCGCACTACTTACGTTACTATTTTAAGACGCACGAATGTCCCACTTAGTCGTTCTATTCTTGTCTTAACAAGCTATTAAGGACTCAGATAAAATGCTATTAATTAGGAGAACGATAAACGTTTGAGTGTTAAGCTTTATCTATTTTTGTGCAATGAGAGTTAATTAGAGTAATAACCGCGCTAATTGCTGTTATTAAGTCAACATGAATCCTGTACAATTAAGAAGTAGATATCTATTTTCTTATCGATATTTAAAACTGTCGTACCATTGCCGTCTAATTATTGAGGATGATTAGATTTTTCTATGAATTTTATAAACTTGTTTTTTGCAATGTATCATAAATATTTTGGTATCGGAAACAGTCAATTTTCATACGTTCTTTTTGCGGTTAGGGTTCCCATGTGATTTAGATATGTGTAGTTCGATATATAGTCAGGCACAATCTAAACGTTGACTTATTACGACAGTTAGATGCTCTTAAAAAATATAATTCTTATAAAACATATAATTCTTATTACTATTTACATTAAGTCGTTACTGTCTTGTACAGGTTCAAAGAGAGCTATAGCCACACATTCTTCACTACATATTATAAAACAAAGTCCATATTTCCGTATGTACGCATAAAACTTTAAAACTACGCAACCGATTTTGATGCGGTTTTTTTTAATAGATAGAGTGATTCCAGAGGAAGGTTTGTACGTATAATAACATTTAATACGAAGTAGAGAAATAATGTTATTTTTGAGGTTTCTGTAAATAATTACATTTTTTTCCGCTTACATTGCAAACGCAGGCTAAACCCTACGAGATTTATCAAAATGATGTACTAAGTATTTGTACACCTTAAAAAGGTCTACAGAAAAGTCCGCGATGGTATAAATCTATCTCTTATCGATAACCCACAATAGCAGTTTTTTTCATTTACTTTTTACGAAAAATGATGCCTTATGTTCAAAGCAATTTTTATACAATACAGCATTAATCCTTATCCAATTGAGAACCTTAAATAAATTGTTGATTTAATATAGATCAATATTGCCGTTTACAGCATGTAATTTAAGTGAACATTTTCGGAGATATTACAGATTTGAAATCCCGCGAGAAGGCCGCGCTTAGACCTATAAGCACTTCGAATTTAGCAGCAACCGGAGGCGCAACTAAATGTCCTTCTTTCAAGTTTATATTGTTTAATGATAAGAAAGCTATGAATGTTGTATGTAAAGACATTGTCTAATGAATTGTAAAAATAAATAATATCACTACATAGTATAAAACAAAGTCGCATTCTCTGTCTGTCCCTATGTCCGTATATCCCTATGTATGCTTCAATCTTTAAAACTATGCAACAGGTTTTGATGCGGTTTTTTTTAATAGATAGAGTGATTTTAGAGGAAGGTTTACATGTCTAATAACATTCAATATGGAGTAGAGAAATACTGTAATTTTTGAGGTTTCTAATGTGATGTCGTAAATAATTACATTTTTTTCCGCTTACATTGCAAACGCAGGCTAAACCCTACGAGATTTATCTAAATGATGTACTAAGTATTTGTACACCTTAAAAAGGTCTACAGAAAAGTCCGCGATGGTATAAATCTATCTCTTATGGATAACCCACAATAGCAGTTTTTTTCATTTACTTTTTACGAAAAATGATGCCTTATGTTCAAAGCAATTTTTATACAATACAGCATTAATCCTTATCCAACTAAGAACCTTAAATATATTGTTTATTTAATATTGATCAATATGACCCTTTACAGCATGTAATTTAAATAAACAGTTTCGAAGATATTACAGATTTAAAATGCAGGGGCCGCGCCGCGAGCCTATAAATAGCGCGTCGGAGGTCGCAGTTCGCCTCTCGGCGATGCTTCCGCGCTCGCCCGTCTTATCGGTGACGCTGTCAAAGCCATTAGGGCTAACAGCATTAGTCAAATTCGAAAAAAAAAACGCGATTCGCCCTTTAACCATTTGAATTTAGCAGCGATCGGACGCATTTATGATCGGAGCTCTCTAGCGAGGAAAATAACAATCGCTACATATTATAAAACAAAGTCCATATTTCCCTATGTATGCATAAAACTTTAAAACTACGCAACAGAATTTGATGCGGTTTTTTTATAGATAGAGTGATTCCAGAGGAAGGTTTGTACGTATACATAATAACATTCAATACGGAGTAGAGAAATACTGTAATTTTTGAGGTTTCTGTAAATAATTAAATTGTTTTCCGCTTACATTGCAAACGCAGGCTAAACCCTACGAGATTTATCAAAATAATGTACTAAGTATTTGTGCATCTTGAAAAAATCTACGGAAAAGTCCGCGATGGTATGTCTATCTCTTAAGGATAACCCACAATAGCATTTTTAGTCATTTACTTTTTACGAAAAATAATGCCTCATTTTTGAAGCAATTTTTATACAATACAGCATTAATCCTTATCCAATTAAGTACCTTAAATAAATAGTTGATTTAACATAGATCAATATGGCCGTTTACAGCATGTAATTGAAGTGAATATTTTCGGAGATATTACAGATTTAAAATGCCGTGAGGAGGCCGCGCTTCGCCCTATAACACTTCGACTTTAGCAGCGATGTCGCTCTTTCAAGAGTTTGTTTAAAGACATTAAAGACAGTAATTAATTGTCAAAATAAAATACATAGGGAAAATATAAAAGTAAATAAGTAATAATGTACTATATGAATTTAGATATTCCAAAGATAGCAGGAAATCTTCTTGGTATAGGGAAAGGAAATTGTTTTTCTCCAAATTTAACGCTACGGCCATGGGCAGTAATGAATAAATCAAAACAACTGGATCAATTTTAATCATTTTTTTTACACTGACTGACATGGGATATATATTTTATACCCGTGCGAAGCAGGAGCAGGCCGCTAGTATCTTCTAAATAATCTTCAAGAGTATAGTAGGCTTTCTGTATCAGCCTCTTTTTATCAGTGTTTTTAAGCTGTAATTACAATGCTGAAATTGATTGCGGAATTTTATTATAGAATCTTATATCAAAACCCACAAACGCACTTTTGCAAGGCGCTAAGCCCCGTCCGGTGACGCTGTAAAAGCCGTTAGGGCTAACAGCATATCGTCAATTCGAAAAAAAAGGCGCAAAGCAGGAGCCGCAAGCTATATGTTCCTGCTTTATTGTATACATCACCTATCGTTTTATAATTCTTTATATTTTAATGTACATAAATTAAATTGCTTAAAATATACTGTGAAGCAAATGTAAGAATACCTGTTTCCTTAAACTTCTATAGCAGGAAATCACGCAGTCTTAAATTATAAATGCCACGTATAGCTCTTTTTTGTAAAACAAAATTTTTTTCACTATCCGCGCATTTACCCCATAGCAATATTCCATAGGACATAATGCTATGGAAGTAGGCAAAATAAACAAGTTTTGCTGTTTCAACGTCTGTGAATTGTCTTATCTTTCGAACAGCGTAGGCCGCTGAACCCAGTTTCCCTGCAAGAGTTGTTACGTGTGCGCTTCATTGGAGTTTTGTATCCAGGGATACTCTCAAAAATACAGTTGAATTATCTGTTTTTAGTGGTACATTATTTTAAGAGAGCCTATTTGCTGTTTTTGCAGCATTAGGTAGGTATTGCAAATTCTATACATTTAGTTTTATTTGAGTTCAGTACCAAATTATTTAGCCTGAACCAATGAGCTACTATATACACACATATATGTATGTATATGTATGTATGTATGTATGTATGTATATATAAATATATAGGTATATATATATATATATATATATATATATATATATATATATATATATATATATATATATATATATATATATATATATATATATATATTGTCAATTCGACGTAGCTTATTCGGGGAACGGGGTGGTCTAGAGAAATGAAAATACTTAGGATCCAGCCCCACCTATCCTATTATTTTTTTTTTTTGAAGTTTGTTGTTTTTATTTTGTAAAAACCGATTATTTATTTCATTATAATATCTTCTACATATAACTATATCAATGAAATCTTATATGACCTTTACATTCAGTGCTGCGTTCATTATATCTCTTTCTTCTAAAGATAATTGCGAGTAGCTAGTTGCTAGGTGCATGCTTGTCGAGTCAATGCCCCGCAATAGCAAAACACACTAATAAAGTAGGCATGTTATGGTAATCATTACATACTCATGTCTATATGTACTCATATAAAAAATGTAATTATTCATGAAGCTTGACATTTTATTTTATAAATTTTACTTTCTAAGAATAATCAATCATATTAGGTTCATAATTATTATTAACTTTAACTTCCTACAGTAGTAAAGTAACCACACGGCTCTATTTTGGTGGCAAGGTCCTGCTTTTTGATGGACTATTTAGCGTTCAGGCGATTTTTAAAAACGTTCCGCTATTTAGCAAATATTTCCATTTCTTATTTTCAATGTAAGAGAAAAATTTATTTTATTTTTGAAGAATATTTTTTTATTAAATGTATGTTTTTTGTAAAATACTTTAGTTTTTTTTTAGTAAATAGTTTATACATATGATGCTAACAATAATAAATATGTAACATTAAAAAAAGAGAATAATAAACAAAAGAATTTATAAAAAAATATCTTTTTAATAAAAAAAAAAAATTTGATTAAAAATGATGATGTTGAAATTTTTATTTTTAAAGATCCCAATAATTAATATTTCGATAACTAAATTGTAATTCTCATTGCATCCCGTTTGTCCCGATTTGTCTTAATGAAAATGTGGCCACTTTATGCAATACTGCATCACAAAAATAAGACAAATAACTTAATATATTTTATTTTAGGTTAGTATTTTTCGTATCTTGTAAGAAATCTATGACTTTGTATAAAGTCAAATCATCTTTCAAACTTCGCGATAAAGCGTATTGAATAAACCGATGAGCGTCGAAGTTGTTGGAGAAGACCACAGTCCAGATGATTAAGTGTAAGTCAGTTGATTTTAAAGTTTTGCGATTCATTCTTATTATTATATAAACATAAGGTCACACCGCGATAACCTTGAGTTACCTCTGTATAAGAGTTTATCGCGATGTGACCCATATGTTTACATAATTAGTATAAGTCTTGTGGAAGACTGGCACTCTACTGGCAGGTAGCCACTGGATTCAAATGCCACAAGATCGTAGCGTTAAAATCCAATATCCAAATCCCACTATAGACATCTACCCCTACTTAAAAAAAAACTCATTAGCATCTCGATTTCTAGACTTTTCTGTTTAATTATTGTATTATGCTATTCGACGACAAAGAAGCAACGCATCACATAATCTTTCACCGACATCCTAATAATTTTAAATGTGAAAGGTTGTGAGTATGGATGTATGTTTGTTGCTCTTTCTCCGAATCCGCTGAACCAATATCGGTGAAATTTGGTACAATTATTCCTTATAAACCAGGGTAACATGAAGGCTATCGAAATCTTGTAAATTCTGCAGGAATAGGATAATATTGAAAAGCCCTATCAACCTATCACGCGCAACAACGTGATATTGCGCAATAAAAAAAAGTAAATTCCGTAATTTGACTCAAACTTTTGCAAGTGGACCGGAATATTCGTGCCATGTTCACGTCGGATAATTCCCACGCCAACGCAACGGTGCGTTCCGCCGTTTGCGTGATGTTCGATGACGGGCTTCTACCCCTCTCATGGGAAATTTCACATGTGATATGAATTATTGATATTTTAGGCCGATCTTATCATTTGCATTACACGTAACTTTGGAAAATAGACACTAGAAATCCATATGCTAATATGATTTTGTATCACGTTCGCAACATATAGCGCTCACGAAAGCGCGTGAGCTTTAAAATAAGCAAAGTTATATATTTATTTATTTCTTTAATGTACATACATATTGCTAGGAAAGAGAAACAAAAAAAAGAGCACATGTACAAAAGAGGACTTATCCCTCAAAGCGATCTCTTTCAATCAACTTTTGAGTTACAGTAGGAAATAGACAAGAAGTGAATTAGAAAAAGACAAAAAATAACGAAAAACTTTTTACCTCGATTAATTTTTGCACTCGAGACGACACAAAAGATAAAAAATATAATAAAAATTATGCAATATAGATAAATTAAATTTAAGTATTTAATGTATGTATAAATTAATTGTTGTTAAATAAGTAGACGAATAAAGATGTTTATTAAACGTATGTCAGAAGTACATTCAAATTTATATCTTTCATTCGTTTACGTTTATGTAGTAATTGTCTTAAATATATTTTTTGATTGAATGGTCACACTGATTTGATTTTTTGAAAAGATTTTTAATGGTCTATTTTAGAAAACCCAGCGATGAGATCGTGCGACTTGAACAATTCTTCATACAATAACATATGTATAACACGAACATTAATTTTGTAGCGATGTCCTGAAAAATACAGAACTTACTGTGATATAGTCTCTGTGTGCGTGGCGATCGTCGGTCTATTCCATTCACGTACAAAAATCAAGCGCAGTTTACAAAAGATTCAAATTATTCTCACAAGAGAGCCGCTTTAGCCAAATATAGACCAAATTGGCCACCATACATTCACGCAGGCCGCTTTTCACTCCATATAAAACTATCCGAACATCCGTGCGTTATAATAAAACAAGCAGAGGATTGCAGACGACAAAAAGGCCACAAACGCCGGCGGCATGCTGAGTTGCTTTTATTACGTCTCCACAAGCGCAAAGCGTTTTCTTTTTAAATTTCAATGAAAAATCATACGCACCGGCTCTAAAAACTGACATTCCATCAGTGCACTAAAAAAGTGTGTTCCCAGAAAATGCGTGGTCGGAATGCAGCTGCACAAACCTGCTTCATTAGGGGCCCGTGAGCACGGAGCTAAACCAATGGCCAATGCGATCGTAAAATATATAAGGTGGTACCGACGATTAAATGAATTCACTGATCAGTTAAACGTATAAGATAATTTTGGCAAAATTTAATCTCCTTAAATATCATTTAAAAAAATGTATTTTCTAAGAAAATAAATATAAATTAATTAAGTTCTGGCATTGTTAGTAATAGTTGACTGACCTGAGGTGGCGGGTTTGTTTAAAAAACAAGCGAAAACATTAACATTATAGTTTTGTCTCCCTTGCACTTGTTTAGTTGTACCGAACTTAGCTTTTAGGCCAAAACAAGTTGTGAGGCGTGTACGGCCATTGATCTCTATATGTTATTTATGTATGTTTATTAAAAAAACGTATAATAATTCCTGTGCCTAAAACGCTTCACTTAATCAACTGATTTTTTTTAATTTTAGGGCGCTGAGATGTGTAGATACCTAAAATTAAATTAATTTCGGATGATCGGTACCATCCTATATATGAATAATGATAACCTAACCTAACCTAAGCGATAAACCATCATAGCATTATGGTTAAACTGTGTTAATCTTATCAAAGTAGCAACAACAAGTTGATTTAACTGTGTAATAATAGTAATTAAGAAGTAATATTAACAGAAGGGAAACCTGCAAAAGCCTAGAATTGAAAATAGTATTACGGGATATATAACAATAGTCAATTACCACCGGAGTCGTATGCAAAGTCTAGACTCCATATTGGTTGCTAGTTATGCAGACCTTCAATATCAATGAGATACTTAGATGTTACGTTATTTTCTAATATCAACTTCTTTTTCTTCTTCTGGGAGTAGTGGCTATGCTGGGCATAAGGGCCCAGTATCACTTTGACAATTGCTGATCTACTGTGATCGCCACTACTTACAGTTCGATACCAACGCAGGTACCCTCCAAGAAATCTAGGATCTTCTTGGCTGCGATCTTTCACCTCCTTTGTGCGTAAATCTTTGTGAATATACGGGTGTTTCCTCTGCCTGTAGGAATGTACCGAATTTCAACACTTTTAAAAGCTTTGTCTATGCCACTCAAATGAAATAAACTTGAATATCATCTTAGGATATTATCCGAAGTTTAATTAAATTGCTAGAATAGATTTTGTACTTTACTAAATAAATACAATACTATTACAAAGCTTTTCAAATTAGGAAAATTGGAAACTTTATACGTTATTCAAGGTTCGCGACAAATCAGAAACAGTAAATTACATTTGTGTAAACAAAAACCTCTAGTTAAAGAAAATAATTAAAAAACATATCTACAGAACAAGTAAGTACTTAATGGAACTATCTTTTTATGTTAGATGATATAAATTGTGCATAAAATTTAAATAATTTATTCAATTTTTAGTAATATTTTTAGTGTATACATTACTTAATAATCTTTATAGAATCTACCTTTATATTCGTCTATGACTTTTGATATTCACTTTTTTTAATCTTTAGTACGTATTCAAAGCTTTATGAGACATTATATAATTATTCATCAACATGAATAATATAATTGCGTTGTATTTTTATAAATACAACGCAATCACATGTATATATGTCTTATATGCAAGTATATATTTTATTGGTTTATTCCAATACGACTTATATTAATCTACATAGAATTAATTTTGCAAATAAATGGATGAAAATTAACTCCATACGTCTTAAGTCGCAATTAAGCAAAGTAATCAAATAGATAAAAATATTGCTATTGGTTGTAAATATGCACTAAAAACGATATAAACAACAATGGTTGAAAAGGTTGATGTAAACATCAATAATGATTCAAAACGCGGTTAAATAGATTTGCGGTTAATTTTCAATGTAATTAATATTTTTAGAGCCGCTCCGGATTTGTTGTTTACGATTTAGCTGCACGGAATGCGAGTTATGATCGTCCGCCCAGACTTCCCACGGGCCCCTTTTTATACTTGTTATTTAATCCGCCTTCATTTACCTATCGATGCAGCATCTCGGACCGGGTTCAGAGGTTGAATGTGTCAGGAAACTTATGATCGATCTTTATATAGTAAACTTGCTTTTAAACAATTAATGATAAAATTATTGTTCCACAATATGAGATAACTTATTTAATGCTATATGTAGAGCGTACTTTATAGAAATAATAATTGTTTTAGTACTTAGATTTTTTTATCCTATTATATATTTTATTCCAGTATATAATCTTATCTTCTATCTAATCTTGCCAAATTTCATTTAATATTTGTTTATTGTTTGTACGGATTAGCTGTGAGTGCGTAAAAAAAAGATAGACAGATTTTCACATTTATAATTTAAATTATACTAGCTGACCCGGCAAACGTTATTTTGCCATATAAATATATTAGGGTCTTTGTAGTGTACATTATAAAAAAAATTGACCAAAAAATTAAAAAATAAAAACAACAGCTAAGGGTTGTCCACTACAACCCTTAGCACTTAGGTTTGTAAAAAAATAGATAAAAGCTGACTGCCAGATCTACTATATATGTATATAAAATTTCATAAAAATCGGACAAGCCGTTTCTGAGGAGAATATTATACATATGAATATAAAATATGGATTACTTAAGACAGCTTATCGTAAAATAAACATTAATATCGTTTCGTTACAATTTACGTAAGTACATCTTATTTTTGTAGTACATCTTCTTTCTCTGTTAATGTTATTGTCTATGCGCAAAGGTTGATTTCAAAAGATTTCTGCGTTAGTGTAAGGCCGGCTGTAAGGCTATTTTACTTATCTTTTTATGCCAAGATTGTTTCTTTTAGATGTTTAATAAAAAAAAATAAATTATGTAGATTAAAAAACTTTTAGTATGAAATTCTGCAAAGTAACACTTACTTCCAAATTATTACCAGTGAATGTAAAAAATACTCTGTATTTAAATGTCCAATCACCCAACAATACGAGTTACGTAACGACATGAAATCGAGACGAATATGGTTAAGCAAACGGAAAAGGTAAAAAAAAACAATGGCCGCGAATAATTCATATCATGTACACGGAGCTTTACATTCAATGCTTTCCAATAGCACATACAATTGCAATCGAGTGTACGCATTGCATGCCTTTTTCAAATATTTCTTTTTCTCATTTCGCCGTTTCCTTTCTGGCTTAGTGCCACATGTTTTATTGATGGGCAGTTCATTGATATTGCTGGCTCGTTCAGGCGGTGGGTGAGTGGCCACTTATGTGAGCCATAAAAGGCCTAGCCTTGGCCATATGGGGAAGCCGTCACACTGCGAATGCATTCATGCGCGCGCGCATATCGTATCGATCGCTGCACTCACAAAACAAAGTGACGGCCGAATCTGTAGAATGAATAATAGGGGAACATTGTTTCTTGTTTTCTTTCGTTATAAATACAATGTGTTTTAATGGCCGACATACGTTATTGGGACGGGAAATGTTATTGTTTTTATTGGTTATATATACGCTATATAACGAATAACAAAGTTAACTTTTGTTTTTCAATTTGATAATACTTTAATGCTTTTTATAATTGAGTAATTTTTATACTTTGTGATCTTTGAAAGCATGAGAGTTACGTCAATTAAATATAAATAAATAAATAGAAAACAATAAAAATATAAAATATCGAAGATTCTAATCCCAAGTAGAAATACCTCATAAAAAACATTTTTTTAGTAAATTTAATAGGTATATATATTAACCATTTTAAGTAAGAAAGACATAAATAAAGCAGAGCGCGATTTAAATCAATGCTATAAGGTTATGTCAATATTGCTCTCTTTAATAAAACAGGAAAGATGTCCTGTATTATTTTAAAAAGATAGAAGAAATATATTATTACCCAATTAAGGGAAGTAATTTTCAATCTTAAATTTTATATAATAACTAAATTTGTTTTGGTACAACATTTACATTTAATATCGTAACGCTATCATAGACAACTTACTAAATTTAAAAAAAGAACGAATTATTTTAAACTCTACCGTGACTAATTTATAAGCAAAGTGTATAAATTAACTAATGTTATATTATTAAATTAATTAAATCATAATTAATATAACATAATTTTAGAATATTTCCATTTTTAATATTGCAGGTATTTCAGGTCTCAATATTTATGTATGGTTTCTTAGGTGTGGAAAGTAGTTTTTAAATTAAATACTTTTACGTAATGCGTTAGGGAAGCGTATCTACAGTCTACACTAGACTGAAATCTGAATACTGCACGTGTCGCTCAGCTGATACAGAGAAGTGGTGGGTTACCCTTTTACTACCCATAGTGATGTAAAATGACACTATATACTCGTTACGTGTCGACAATTTGGAAAGTTTCCTTTTTGTAGACATTTAAATATAAAAATCAAAATAAATGCAATCAATAACTAGTAAAATCATCACACTATTTTTAAAATACGACGACTTAATAGTTTTCATTAATATCCCATGCCTTAAAAAGATATAAAGAGGTCTTAATTTGATAATGTATTATCAAGTAAAATAAAAACTTTAAACAAATGTAATTGTTTTAATTTCTAAATAATTTATAGAATTAGGCGTTACTTTGCGGAGGCCCATACTACAAAAGTAATGAGAATATTATTTTGCTATAATCCGCGATAAAAGAAAATATATGTAATGCTAAATGTGGAGTTTACTTTTCGTTCTCATACCTGATACATGCAGAATTTGTTATAACTCATGCACTACCCGACACCGATGATACAACAATACACAAGCACGCGAAATCGCGATTTTGTCGTGGAGTCTATATCCTGACGATGCTTCGGTTACGGGGCGAAACAATTGTTGAGATTGTGGTGGTCAATGTGGGCAGTGCTTGTGTATGAGAACGAATAGTACACACTACATTTAGCATTACATATATTTTCTTTTATCGCGGATTATAGCAAAATATTATTCTCATTACTTTTGCTTTAGTTTCCTTAAACGAACAGCCTAATATGAGTTATGAATTTTGCTGATATTGCTGCTGAAAAAAGTGCGTATTTTAACTTTCACATCTTTTGCTAGTTCAAAAAACCGGTTTTTTTGCCTAGTGATACCAATAATACAAAAACATCGTAGGGTAGTCACAGCCCTAGTGACGCACGTGTCCCGCGGCCAAGGCTGCGCGCTGCGCCGTGAAAGCTCTGTATACATACCGCCTACGCTTACACTGTACACACAAAGATACTCCAACTCACACGAACGTGTTTTACACTTGTGTGTACAAATACGGTTGTAACAGGCTTCGACGCGTTTACTCATCTAGAGTGAGAGGCGATTGTAACATTTTTTTTTTACATTGAAAACATACTGATACTTGGCTTTTTATAATATAGAAACGTGAAGCAACATCTTTAATTTAGAGTCTTTTATATAATTTAGTTACAAACAAAATAAAAAAATGATTCATATTAAAAATGCATGCCGAGTAGTATTCGGCTGAGTAGAATAGACCGCCCTCATTCGTTACCGAGGTGTCGTAATAGGCGACTAAGGAAGTTGACCTGCCGCATGGTATCCGGCTGAGTAGAATATACCAACCTCATTTCTTACCGAGGTGTCGTAAAAGGCGACTAAAGTAAGCCGACCCAGTTTGCGATAATTTAACAGTTTGCGATAATTTTTTAATGTATTTTTTTAGTTAACAGCAGTGGTTAAACAATAATTAGTTAGATTATAATACGAAATTTCGCATTTGAAAAAACTGCGTCGTACCCACTAACAAGTAAATCCATTAATGATAACGTAGCACGAATTGTGACTCACATTTAACAGCTTCTATAAAGATTCAAATAATAACGTTCGCATTTTTAATATGAATCATCATCCTTCTGCCCTTATCCTACTCTAAGTGGGGTCGGCACAACATGCTATAAACATGTCACATGATTTGGTTACGTATTATACGACTGGCCGACGACAACTCGGTAAGAAAGAGGGTGGTCTATTCTACTCAACCAGATATCATGGGTCAGCTTACCTTAGTCATCTTTTACCACACTTCGGTAAGAAATGAGGGTGGTCTATTCTACCCAGCCGGATATCACACGGTGGGTCTACTTACCTTAGTCGCCTTCTACGACACTTCAGTAAGAAATGGAGGTGGTTTATTCTACACAGCCGGATACCACACGGCTACTGTCCAAAACGTTTGTGTTGTGTGTATAAAGTTTTGTAATTATGTCCGGGACTAAGCGTGTTGTCACTACATATTGCGCAAGTGTGAGCTTACCCTTACATACGTAGCTATCAAGCTTCATAACTTGTTTAGTGAATAAATTCTCAGAATCACGATAGCGTCGAATGCAACATTTTTCCATCGATCAATCGTGATAGTGGATTTCGAAGAAGAACGATGTGCGCGTTTCTGATTTATTAAAGATTTTATAATCTATATATTCAGTTTATATTAAACACGATATCTTTATATTTAAATGAGTTAATCTTGTATATATATATATATTTTCCGAATCTCGGAAACGGCTCCAACGATTTTCCTGAAATTCAGCATGTAGGAGGTTTTGGGGGAGAAAAATTGATCTAGCTAGGTTTAATGTAAAAAAAAATTGTTTTATACCTGTTTTTGGGCATTAAAAAACACTAACATTTATATTGAATTGAATTTTCGCCATTAGCTGTCAAGTCGGCGTAGCCTTTTCGGGTAACGGGCAGCCTCGAGAAATGTGAATGCCAAGGATCGATCCCCAACTAAATAATTGTTTTTTCTTTTTTTTTAAGTTTTAAATTTTTTTTTGTAAAAAATTCCCGAGCGAAGCTCGGTCACCCAGATATTATTTATAATGTAAACACAGATGCTCCTTACGACTGTGATATAATTGGATTATATATATCAGGCGTGAATATGTTGTCTTCACTTAATTACGTAGTTTTATATGTTTAATCTTAGTAGTCATGAGTATATTCTATATTATATGGTGAATATTTCTGTGAAGTCATCATCATCCTCCTGCCCTTATCCCACTCTAAGTGGGGTCGGCACAACATGTTACAAACATGTTGTCATATGATTTGGCTACGTATTTTACGACCGGCCGCCTGCCTGACGTCAACATACCTTAGTCGTAGAAGTAAGAAAGAGGGTGGTCTATTTTACTCAACCGGATACCACACGGTGGGTCAACTTACCTTAGTCGCCTTTTACGACACCTCGGTAAGAAATGAGGGTGGTCTATTCTACTCAGCCGGATACCACACGGCGGGTCGACTTACCTTAGTCGCCTTTTACGACACCTCGGTAAGAAATGAGGGTGGTACTATTCTATTCAGCCGGATACCACACGGCGTATTTCTGTGAAGTCAATTAGTGTTTTATATCGCACATACACACTTGTGAATATTTAAATACCACTTTTTAACGTATACTAAATGTAAACATATTTATGGCTGATGGAAAAGTGTGCGTTTTGGACTTGTTAAGTTATTCACGCCTGGTATAGATGTTATACAAGCTTGAGATACCCTGATTTCGCTACTTCGCTCGTGAGGAAATCAGGGTGTCACAATGTTTTTCCCGCGTAAATACTGACCTCGCGGGAATTCTAATATAAAAAGTATCCTAAATGTTGCTCTACAACGCCCTATCTAGTATATACACAAGTGATAGTCGCATAAATTATAATAGATATATTTTGATAAAATGCATCATATATATAGGCAGTGTTTGACGACTTTATTATATAAAATGTATAGATAGTAGATAGAATTTTAGTATTTTGTCATATTCACTTACTTATAAGTGATTTAATACTTTTCCATAATTAATTAAAAATTAGGTGTTACTTTTAGGAAGGTCTATAATATAAAAGAAGAGAAAATATTCTTTTATTATGGACATGAAGATATATCGTTGGCTCTTCTCGGTAGGACGAGCTTTCCGAACCAGCAGAAAGAAGCTGACACAGAAAGCCTACTATACTCTTGAAGATTATTTAGAAGATAAGAATAATATAGCTCTCTTTGAACCTGTACAAGACAGTAACGACTTAATGTAAATAGTATTTAGAATTATTTTTAAAAGAGCATCCGCTGAGTTTCTTGCTGGCTCTTCTCGGTAGGAACAGCTTTCTGAACCAGCAGTGGAGTTGACGATTCAAAAGCACTTGTTTACAAGTTTATTCGAATAACGAATATTTTGAATTTGGATATAGATTATAGCAAAATAATACTTTCATTAATTTTATAATGTTTTTGTCTTAATACATACTAATATTTTGCTTAGCAATATATATGTACATTAATGACTCGTTTTTTCTTTCTTTTTTGTCATCAATGAAATTGAACACGGTCTGTAACATCGTGTAAAGCATTCCTGTAATTAGTATTATAGAAAATAGACAATAGTTAAATGGTATTAAAATTACAGAAAGTAACATTTTTCACTCTTTCACCCTCATTAAAAAAAAAATTGGCTGTTAACTGAGGTACCTATATAAATATGAGGTATGTTTAAAAATAAGGTAAATATGATGCATATAAATATCTAAAACCCTCATTAGGACTTCGTGCTATAATCTGATAAGCTTTATATGATGAATTCTGTAAGGTTATATATTAAGTGGGGAGAAATGCCCTTGTGCCTCCATGTAGGTTACCGGGTCATCTGCAACCAGATAAAGATACGACCTGACCTATTTCGACAACGCGCAAATAGTTCACGCAAGTTCGACTCTTTTTAATTGTTGCAAATAATAGTATTAAATAATACTTAACATACTATATATATTTATATATGTTTAACTAATATAATAAAAATTTTATTTTAATTTTTTAATTCTTAATTAAAAATCATAAATATATTATTGTAATTGACAAAAGTTAGTAGGCGACATTATTCACCTCGCAAAAATAAACATTCTCTCTTCTTATTTATTTATTTATATATTATTTATTTATATTATTTAGCTTATATATTTTATATTATGGAACAAACAACAAACAGTACTATAATAATTATTTACATTATAAACAAATAAGCCAAACATAAACCGAAAACAGTTTCCAAATATTGAAAAACTTCTTATATAAGATCTATTTAACACCACTGTAACACATATAAAATATTCGATTTGAGTTGATTTGAAAAACCTATTTTGATATCGTGCGAGTTTCATCGTTTAACATATCTGTTAAAAATATATTTTTAAAAACTTTAATTTCCTGTATTTGATTAATAGAACTAAATATTGTTATTTTATGTGGTATTTTGTATAATTATTACAAAAAGGAAAACCAAATTCGTTAATCATAAATATAATTATACTCTAGCCATGCGACAAACATGTGCTATGTAATTTAGAGTTAAATCACTGGGAATTACAAAGTAGAAACATATAGCAAATATATATATATATATATATATATATATAAATATTTCAGACGGAGATATTCAAATTTTTTATTAACTTTCTTCATATACTCTGATATTTATTTTTAATCCCATGAAATAAACATTAATTTTCTTTGTGCGAAAAAGGAGCCAGCTCTCATGTCAGCCTTTTATTTACTAACTAGCGGCCTACCCTGCTTCGCACGGGTATAAAATATATAGCCTATGTCACTCAGTGGAAAAAATGATTAAAATCGATCCAGTAAAGTAAGAAAAACAATTCCCCTCTCCCTATACCAAGAAGGGAAAAATGTAAAATGTAAAACTACATATTTACATTTTACATTTTTCCCTATATATTTTTATGTTTAAAATTAATTACAGTATGTTTTTATATATAACATTCATAGCTTTGTTATCATTAGACAATACAAACATGTTTTCTTTAGAGGTTACTCTGAAAAGAGCGACATTTAGTTGTGCGTCCGATCGCTGTTAAATTCGAAGTGTAATAGGGCGAAGCGCGGCCTCCTCGTGGGATTTTAAATCTGTGATATCTTCGAAAATGTTCATTTAAATTACATGCTGTAAACGGCCATATTGATCTATATTAAATCAACAATGTATTTAAGGTACTTAATTGGATAAGGATTAATGCTATATTGTATAAAAATTGCTTCGAAAATAAGGCATTATTTTTCGTAAAAAGCAAATGACAAAAAATGCTATTGTGGGTTATCCATAAGAGATAGACATATACCACCGCGGACTTTTCTATAGACCTTTTCAATGTGTACAAATACTTAGTACATCATTTTGATAAATCTCGTAGGGTTTAGCCTGCGTTTGCAATGTAAGCGGAAAAAAAGTAATTATTTACACATCACATCAGAAACCTCAAAAATTACAGTATTTCTCTACTCCATATTTAATATTATTATACATATAAACCTTCCTCTGGAATCACTCTATGTATTAAAAAAAACGCATCAAAATCTGTTGCGTAGTTTTAAAGATTTAAGCAGTCATAGGGATATAGGGACAAACAAAGAATGTGACTTTGTTTTATACTATGTAGTGATAATCCCTATAGCATGATTCAGTATTCACGCGCGATGGCTTATTATTAGCGTATTTCATGTATAACTTTGGTGTTTCTATACCGATTTCAATGATTCTTTTTTTATACAATGGTTAATACTATTCACTTTTTTATTTAGGGGTGACTGAGAGTGATATAAACGTAGGAGTAGACAAATATAACCAGAAAGCTTCGAACTGCTAAGCTCTCGGGAGTTACACGTGTTATTGTGAGTCAACCATAAAAGATAGACATATGCTGTCGTGGGATATTTTTTATATAATTTTAAGGAAAACATTTCCGTCATACATGATTTCTGTGTAGCTTTAACCATCAAGGTTGCACACGCGACGGAAGCTTAAAAAATGGAGTAACTTCTCCCGTTTTCCCGACATTTCCCTTCACTGCTCTGCTCCTATCGATTGTAGCGTGATGAAAAGTATACTATAACCAGCTCAGGAGTATGAAAAATAATTGTACCGAGTTTCGTCAAAATCCGTCGAGTAGTTTTTGTTTCTATAACGGTTATACAGACAGACAGACAGACAGACAGACAGACAGACAGACAGACAGACAGACAGACAGACAGACAGACAGACAGACAGACAAAATTTTTACTGATTGCATTTTTGGCATCAGTATCGATCCCTAATCACCCCCTGATAGTTATTTTGGAAATATATTCCAGTTACAGAATTGACCTCTCTACAGATTTATTATAAGTATAGAAGATTATAAAATTTGCACTTGAACCCTAATAGAAAATATATATAATAGTAAATTTGTGAATAAAACGTCATTCATTCATATTACTAGGGCTCCCGAATTTATGTCATGACCGATACTCGTGACCTAATTGCACGAGTTCAATGGTTTTTACGATTAGCGGGATCATAGCGTTTCTCTCCCAAGTATATTAATATTTTAAACCGTTTTATTATATTAACACCTGATAATTACAATTGAATTTAATAATATTATTCTTTATGTACATAACTTTATTATATATAAATATTTTTAATCCTGCTAATGCTGTCAACATAATAATGCTTTTACAGAATAATTATGTGGAAACTTTTATGGTATATACTTACAAGCTACTTAAAGTTACTATTGCATAAAGTTGCAGAACTAAACATTATTTTTCATTGTCTGATATATAATCAAGGCTAACTTAATTTCTAAGAACGGAAACATGTTCGAAAATTTTCCTCTATTATTGTCAAAATCTTACATTAATAGAGCCGTAAAGTCCAAGTGATCATAGTGGGAATAGAAAATTAAGAACAAACAGATTTTTTTTTATATATGAGACACACACACACTCATCCTTCCCCAAAGTAAGTAACTTAATACTTGTGTTATGGTAGACAGATAACTGGTGAATATATACTTATATATTTTTTAAATACATACTTAAATACAATTATACACCTATGCTCAAAGACCAACAAATTCATTTTATAGAAAATGTTGGCCCTCGGCGGGAATTGAACCCGCGACCCGCGGAGCTGAAGGCAGGATCACTACCCACTGCGCGAATGGCCCAGTCCAGATTAAGATAAATGATATTAAATTTATATTAATTTCAAGTAAACTAAACAAAGGATATCAATTAACAGTTTCAAGGTTGCTGTATAATTAATAGTAGCAGGATCAAAGTTATTTATACAAAAAATAGAACAAGGAACACTCTTAGTTTAACATGAAAACTGTCGTGAAAATTGTTGACCTACTTCCGTTCATGAATGACACGCCCTCTCCTAGCCCGGATTCAGATAGCTCGAGTACTCGAATTCACTTGTACACGGATACTAATCTGTTCAATTTTGAAGATATCTACATATAAAAATGAAATGACGTTTGTAACTCTCGCGTAAAAGTTGCTAAATGTTGTACCGATTTGGCAAGTTTTGGGATACTTACACACACGGTCGTCCGTCCCCAAAGTAACTTAATACTTGTGTTATGGTAGACAGACAACTGGTAAATATATACTTATATATTTTTTAAATACATACTTAAATACAAATACAAATATACACCCAGGCTCAAAGACCAACAAATTCATTTATAGAAAACTAGCGGCCTGCCCCTGCTTCACACGGGTATTAAATATATATCCCATGTCAGCCAGTGTAAAAAAAATGATTAAAATTGATCCAGTTGTTTTGATTTATTCATTACTGCCCGTGGCCGTAGCGTTAAATTTGGAGAAAAACTATTTCCTTTCCCTATACCAAGAAGATTTCCTGCTATCTTTGGAATATCTAAATTCATATAGAACATTATTACTTATTTACTTTTATATTTTCCCTATGTATTTTATTTTTACAATTAATTACAGAATGTCTTTAAACAAACTCTTGAAAGAGCGACATCGCTGCTAAAGTCGAAGTGTTATAGGGCGAAGCGCGGCCTCCCCACGGCATTTTAAATCTGTAATATCTCCGAAAATGTTCACTTAAATTACATGCTGTAAACGGCCATATTGATCTATATTAAATCAACTATTTATTTAAGGTACTTAATTGGATAAGGATTAATGCTGTATTGTATAAGAATTGCTTCAAAAATAAGGCATTATTTTTCGTAAAAAGCAAACGACAAAAAATGCTTTAGTTGGTTATCCATAAGCGATAGACATATACCATCGCGGACTTTTCTGTAGACCTTTTCAATGTGTACAAATACTTAGCACATTATTTTGATAAATCTCGTAGGGTTTAGCCTGCGTTTGCAATGTAAGCGGAAAAAAATGTAATTATTTACAGAAACCTCAAAAATTACAGTATTTCTTTACTCCGTATTGAATGTCATTATACGTTCAAACCTTCCTCTGGAATCACTCTATCTATTAAAAAAAACCGCATCAAAATTTGTTGCGTAGTTTGAAAGTTTTATAGGGAAATATGGACTTTGTTTTATAATATGTAGTGATTGTTATTTTCCTCGCTAGAGAGCTCCGATCATAAATGCGTCCGATCGCTGCTAAATTCAAATGGTTAAAGGGCGAATCGCGTTTTTTTTTTCGAATTTGACTAATGCTGTTAGCCTTTATGGCTTTGACAGCGTCACCGATAAGACGGGCGAGCGCGGAAGCATCGCCGAGAGGCGAACCGCGACCTCCGACGCGCTATTTATAGGCTCGCGGCGCGGCCCCTGCATTTTAAATCTGTAATATCTTCGAAACTGTTTATTTAAATTACATGCTGTACAGGGTCATATTGATCAATATTAAATAAACAATATATTTAAGGTTCTTAATTGGATAAGGATTAATGCTGTATTGTATAAAAATTGCTTTGAACATAAGGCATCATTTTTCGTAAAAAGTAAATGACAAAAACTGCTATTGTGGGTTATCCATAAGAGATAGACATATACTATCGCGGACTTTTCTGTAGACCTTTTCATGGTGTACAAATACTTAGTACATCATTTTGATAAATCTCGTAGGGTTTAGCCTGCGTTTGCAATGTAAGCGGAAAAAAATGTAATTATTTACGACATCACATTAGAAACCTCAAAAATTATAGTATTTCTGTACTCCATATTGAATGTTATTAGACATGTAAACCTTCCTCTAAAATCACTCTATCTATTAAAAAAAAACCGCATCAAAATCAGTTGCATAGTTTTAAAGATAGAAGCATACATAGGGATATACGGACATAGGGACAGACAGAGAATGCGACTTTGTTTTATACTATGTAGTGATATTATTTATTTTTAGAATTGATTAGACAATGTCTTTACATACAACATTCATAGCTTTCTTATCATTAGACAATATAAACTTGAAAGAAGGACATTTAATTGCGCCTCCGGTCGCTGCTAAATTCGAAGTGCTTATAGGTCTAAGCGCGGCCTCCTCGCGAGATTTTAAATCTGTAATATCTCCGAAAATGTTCACTTAAATTACATGCTGTAAACGGCAATATTGATCTATATTAAATCAACAATTTATTTAAGGTAGTCAATTGGATAAGGATTAATGCTGTATTGTATAAAAATTGCTTTGAACATAAGGCATCATTTTTCGTAAAAAGTAAATGAAAAAAACTGCTATTGTGGGTTATCCATAAGAGATAGATATATACCATCGCGGACTTTTCTGTAGACCTTTTTAAGGTGTACAAATACTTAGTACATCATTTTGATAAATCTCGTAGGGTTTAGCCAGCGTTTGCAATGTAAGCGGAAAAAATTGTAATTATTTACAGAAAACTCAAAAATTACATTATTTCTCTACTTCGTATTGAATGTTATTATACGTACAAACCTTCCTCTGGAATCACTCTATCTATTAAAAAAAACCGCATCAAAATCGGTTGCGTAGTTTTAAAGTTTTATGCGTACATACGGAAATATGGACTTTGTTTTATAATATGTAGTGATGATGTTGGCCCTCGGCGGGAATCGAACCCGCGACCCGCGGAGTTGAAGGCAGGGTCACTACCCACTGCTCCAACGGGCCAGTCAAGCTAAAGACTTTCATAAGCTTTATGAAAGTCTTTTTAATTGCTTTTTTGAAGTTGCGTAAAGAAAAGTCTTAAATAGATTATGGAATTTTATAATAAAAATGTATACCGAAGCCCACAAACGATCTACAAACTTAACTTTCTGAAGTCGTGGCCTTGGTACATTCATATGGAAGCGTAGAACGTTTCCACGTTTTACACGTTTACACACGTTTCCAGAAAACCAAAAGTGTTTTGTAATTGATTCACATTATCATGACAAGTATCGACACGACAAAAATGTTTATCAACATCGCATGATGTCCAAAAGTTCATTTGCCAGTTTTTCTCCCTTAGAATGAATGCTCCCTTTGAAATTGTTTAATAGAGCGATAAAATCTCCTAAATTGACATACCTTGATAGGAACTCAAGTCGAAACAGAAAGATAGCTTAAGGTACGATTTAGTTGTACACTAACAAAATGTATTTTCAATTTATAACAAATGTTATACATACTTATTAAGAAACTCGATCTTAAATATCGCACGCTTAGTATTAAAACGACCGAATTAAAAAAAAACGTTTGTGGCAAATTGAAATAAAGCGTAATGTTAGCGCGTACAAATGTCGCGAGTGTTAAAGATATCTATAACTTTGAAGAGTAAAATTTATCTATTTATCTCAAATAAGGTTACTCGAATACTAAGTGTACGATGTATAAAATTTTATTACGACAAACAATTATAATTATATCACAATACATATATTATCATCATTCTCCTGCCCTTATCCCGCTCTAAGTGAGTTCAGCACAACATGTATCAAACATTTTGCCTGACGTCAACTTACCGAAGTCGCCTTTAACGATACATAAATAAAACAAATACACAACGTGGATGTATATACTTGTTCTTTATGGACATAATATAAACACATTAATAAATATATATATATTTACACTAAATCAAAACCATCCATTCCATTGCAATGGGGTAGAGTTCCTAAAATACTGGCAGCGTTGCCCCTTTGTATGGCCAAACTTATTCGTTGGCCAAGGTAGCTGCCAGCTCTCGGGTCCCCGGTACGCTCTACGAGCCTTCTCGCGAGCTCGTTGAAGAACGTATGAGCGTCCGGGCCCCATGGACCTAAGGTCTCTACACCAAAAGGCACAAAAATGAAGCTTCTATTTATGTCTTCATATTTGCGCCTCTTGGCATGTTCTGCAGTGGTAGCCGCTGCTCCCGCCATAGTAGAGGTCCCTTGTATATGTGTTCTTTATGTGATTCTAATTCTTAATCACTAGATGTCATTGTTGCAGCACCATACAAATTGACATAACGCTGAAGCGATTACGTACGTTAAACAAAATGGCACTGAGCACACTGAAGGGTTGTACCACAAACAATTATTTGTAGGAACTGAAATCTCTTTTCAGGGAACTCTGTTGTGCTGTCTCGTGTTGAGTACTCGGTTCAAACAGTGCACGATAAAACTCCACCTTAAAATTTATGCACGTCCCTCGTTTCATCTAACTTTTCTCTTTTAGCTAATTAATTCCACGCAATTAGAATCAAAATCAACGAGTTTTTTCCTGATCATGGACGTGATAAGCAAAAGCGGGTCCTAACAAAAGAGAACAACATTATTCCTCGGCCAGTAAATCAGTTTAGTTGCCGTATTTGTCTTATAATAATTGCTGTTTAGATTGTGTTTGAATGTGGAATGTGTGTCTGAATAGAATAGACCACGCTCATTTCTTACCAATGTATCGTAAAAGGCGACTAAGGTAAGTTGAACCGCCGTATGGTATCAGGCTGAGCAGAATAGACCACCCTCTTTCTTATCGAGGTATCGTAAAAGGCGTCTAAGGTAAGTTGACGTCAGGAAAGCGGCTGATTTTAAAATATCTTGCCAAATCATGTGACAACATGTTCATAACATGTTGTACCGACCCCACTTAGAGTGAGGTCAGGGCAGGAGATAATTAGAATGTAAATTTTTAAATAGTTTCCATAAGCTAAATCTGTCGAATATGCAATAATATTAAACACTCCTGTAGTTTGTTATTAAGTTTAAAGAGGAAGTTAAATTTGAAACGTAAACTGCAAGAGCTGCTAATTAGCCGAGCTACTTTGAACTATTTTCGTAAACGACTATGTTGTTTTAGTTTCTCTGTTAAAGTATTCTCGCACGCATTTCTGTCTTACAATAATAGTTTTTTGGTTTCATTGTTGTCTGTTTTCTTTGTGCTACTTTTTTATACACGCTCAACATATTTAGGTAATTATTAGTAGGTAATTCTAATTCATAATGTTTGATATTTGCGTACCAATTTTTTCTTAAATATAAATTGTCACACTTCGCAGGTTAGCTGGCTAGAGATCTCTGTCGTAGGGATAAGTTGACATTGGTACACTTTTTGCCAATAATGTTTTTTCCACATTTTTTTATGTCAGATAAATAAATAAATAAATAAATTTATCATTTTATATTGACAGAACTTATAAAGAGTTTATTAAATCTTACATATACCTTATAAAAAGGAGAACAGCTAAGTATTTAATATTTAATCGCCCCAGATCAGTGTTTCCCGACCAATTTTTGGTCCATGCCCAACGTTAAAAATTATTTTGCCCCCCTCAGTAACTTACATAAATTTAAATATTAAAAATTGAACTGTCCACTTCAAGAACATAAATAATAGGTTTTAGGAAGAAAAATTGTTTTTTTTTTTGTAAAAATTGGCACCAAAATCTGGCATTGCAATTAAATGGCCCAGAGCGAAAGGCATCAAATTACCCCCCTGTGGGTCGTGGGCCCCACGTTGGGAAACACTGCCTTAGATAGACATCTTGGCATAAGACCATAAAAGATCCGACCGCCATTCGATGGCAGAACGGATCAAGATGTGTATTATTTAGAGAAGGATATCACTTATCATCACATTTTTTTTCGAATTGACTGTATGCTGTTAGCCCTTACGGCTTTTACAGCGTCACCGGCGGGACGGGTGAGCGCAGACGCATCGTAGAGGTTGCGACATGCGGAGAGTAGAGCGCATAAGCTCTACTAGCTTTGGGGAAAGTCTTTCTAAGGCTGCCTCCTGTAAGGCCGGACAGTAAGTTTGGGCGACGTGTAGTGGATATCTGATGGTATGACTTTGATTTGACACGGACACAATCGTATTTTATGCACCTCGCGGTTCCACTCGTGGTGTAAATTTTTATGTACAAACGAAAATGTTTACCCATATGTATCTGACGAAAATAGATTTTGTTGGTTTTTTCGGGGATAATACATTTTTGCGAAATAATGTATTATTCCAGGTTTAATCCTACATGTAGGTAGGCAAAAGTTCGTATAAACTTATTAAACCGTTGGAGCGTTAATCTATACTAATATATAAAGCTGAAGAGTATGTTTGTTTGGACGCGCTTATCTCAAAAACTACTAAACCGATTTGAAAAATTCTTTGAGTATACAATAGTCCATTTATCGAGGAAGGCTATAGACTATATAACATCACGCTATGATGAATAGGAGGAGCAATAATAAAAAAAATTGCGAAAACGGCAAAATTTAAAGCTCTCTTTGCGTGCGTGAAAACGGTGAATGTTATTCAAAAATCTCTTATAATTAACTCACGATAACTACTTTATGTTCAACATTTCAATTCGGGAAAATAATTGTGACACATCGATTTCCATGCGGAAACGCCGTGTGGTATCCGGCTGAATAGAATAGTACCACCCTCTTTTCTTACTGAGGTGTCGTAAATGGCAACTAAGGTAAGTCGACCCGCCGTGTGGTATCCGGCCGAGTAGAATAGACCACCCTCATTTCTTACCGAGGTGTCGTAAAAAACGACTGAGGTAAGTTGATGTCAGGCAGGCGACCGGTCGTAAAATACGAAGCCAAATCATGTGACAACATGTTCGTAATATGTTGTGCCGACCTCACTTAGAGTGGGATAAGGGCAGGAAGATGATGACTATCGAAATAAAAATAGAATAGAATAGAAATAAAATAACTAATTTTATTAACAAAACAAGTAAATTTCCTAATCTATCTGTACAATGGGCCTCACATAACCTGCTCATGGTAGAACATGGTAGAAAGAAGGGCGGGAAGAAGAAGACTTTAGTATAATGACTATGATTATTGCTAAGGTTTATTTCATGTAACGTTGTTGACATTATTATATTTATCTCGCTCTGTCAGGTTATTTCAGTTGTTTAGTTTAATACTAGCACAGAAACGTACAAATGTAAAATATTTCCTATGATCTATTTAAGTAGGGAAGTGATTGTGTAGCTAAAGTGCAAGGAAGCTTGAAACGAGTCGCTCTACTTTGAACTAAAACGTATTTCCCCAATAACGCTTTTGTTTCTCAGAAAAATATATTTTCACTATTGCTGACGTCTATAATAAAAATATTATTTTATTTCTTATTTAGATGTGTCATATATGTAGCCGCGTGGTATCCGGCTGAGTAGGATAGATCACCCTCTTTCTTATCGAAGTGTTGCAAAAAGCGACTAAGTTAAGTTGACGTCAGGGAGGCGGCCGGTCATAAAATACCTAGCCAAATCACGTGGCAACATGTTTATAACAAGTTGTGCCGACCCCACATAGAGTGGGATAAGGGCAGGGGAATGAAATTATGATGATATGATTTTTCAATTTCAGCTTTGCATTACAGCAGTTTAAAAACACTGTTAAAAAGAGGCTGATACAGAAAGCCTACTATACTCTTGAAGATTATTTAGAAGATAAAAATGTGTGGATATAGCTCTCTTTGAACCTGTACAAGACAGTAACGACATAACGTAAATAGTATTAAGAATTATATTTTTAAAAGAGCAACCGCCGAGTTTCTTGCTGGCTCTTCTCGGTAGGAACAGCTTTCCGAACCAGCGGTAGAGTTGACGATTCAAAAGCACTTGTTTACAAGTTTATTTGAATAAAGAATATTTTGAATATGAATTTGAAATTTGAATTTCTTGGAGAGAGAAGATCTCTATATGATGAACTCTTTCTTCAGGAAACGACCACATCGAAAATGGACCTGGCTAAGTCCCGACGGTTCCACGAGAAACGAGATCGACTTCATCATGTCGACCAGGCGTCATATATTCAATGATGTCTCTGTGATCAATACCGTGAAAACCGGGAGCGATCACCATATGGTTAGAGGCACATTGAATATATGCGTACAGCTGGAAAGATCCAGACTGGTGAAGTCTACGCTCCGACCAACTCGAGCTCATATTCAAAACCCCGAGAACTTTCAACTCGAGCTGAAAAACCGTTTTGATTGCTTAGCTGACTGCGCTTCTGTGGACGATGTAAACAACAGGCTAGTGGAAACTGTCCATGCGGTGGGGTCCAAATTCTATAAGACTCACCGTAAGAGAACCAATAAATTCTCGACCCAGACTCTCAAACTCATGGACGAGAGGAACGAAATGAGGCTACAGTCTTCAGTAGACGCTTCGAGCTACCGTCTGATCAATAGACAGATTTCTAAGGCGCAGAAATGCGACCTGCGACACTTTAACACCGAATATATTCGAGATGCCATTGAGCGTAACAGGGGCTCAAAAGTGTTCGCAAGAGATCTGTCTATTGGGCAGAGGCAGTTAACGCGACTGAAGACCGATACTGGTAGTATCATTTCGTCTCGACCTGAGATTTTGGGAGAGGTTGAGAAGTTCTTTGGGCAGTTATACACCTCAACACAACAGCCTGTTGTCAATTTGGCGAAAGACCCAAGAGCCAAGTTGACCCGACACTATACCGAAGATATCCCGGACGTCAGCCTATACGAGATTAGTACGGCTCTCAAACAACTTAAGAACAACAAGGCTCCGGGTGATGACGGAATCACTACAGAACTCCTGAAGGCGGGTGGAAAACCGGTACTCCAAGTCCTTCAGCGGTTGTTCAATTCCGTCATTCACGAGGGCACTACGCCGGAAGCGTGGCACAGGAGCGTGGTGGTTCTTTTCTTCAAGAAGGGTGATAACACCTTATTGAAGAATTATAGACCCATCGCGCTGCTGAGTCAGGTTTATAAGTTGTTTTCGAGAGTCGTAACGAATCGTCTCGCTCGTAGGTTCGACGACTTCCAGCCTCCCGAACAAGCCGGTTTCCGGAAAGGCTATAGTACCATAGACCACATATTTACGCTGCGGCAGGTTATACAGAAGACCGAGGAGTATAACCGGCCACTTTGCTTGGCGTTTGTGGACTATGAGAAGGCCTTTGATTCGGTGGAAACATGGGCTGTGTTAAGATCGCTCCAGCGATGCCGAATCGACTATCGTTACGTCCAAGTATTGAAGTGTCTGTATGAAAACGCCTCAATGTCTGTCCGTATCCAAGACAGAACTACGAGACCAATCCAAATGCGGCGTGGTGTGCGACAGGGAGATGTCATCTCCCCGAAGCTGTTTACCGCTGCATTGGAGGATGTCTTTAAGCTTTTGGATTGGAACGGATACGGCATCAACATTAACGGCGAGTACATCACTCACCTTCGATTTGCCGACGACATAGTCGTTATGGCAGAGTCCCTGGAGGATCTTAACACAATGCTCGACGACCTCAGCAGAGTATCTCAACAGGTGGGCCTAAAAATGAACATGAGCAAGACGAAAGTTATGTCAAACTCACATGTTCCGCTTCACCCGATCATCGTTGAGAACTCTGCTCTCGAAATTGTCGACGAATATATATACCTGGGACATACGGTCCGGCTAGGTAGGTCCAATTTCGAGAAAGAGGTCAGTCGCCGAATCCAACTCGGATGGGCAGCGTTTGGGAAACTACGCGAGATCTTTTCGTCCAATATTCCTCAGTGTCTGAAGACTAAAGTCTTCGAACAGTGCGTGTTGCCAGTGATGACCTATGGCTCTGAATCTTGGTCGCTGACTATGGGCCTCATAAGAAAGCTCAGAGTCGCTCAGCGGGCGATGGAGCGAGCTATGCTCGGAGTTTCTCTACGTGATCAAATCAGAAATGAGGAGATCCGTAGAAGAACCAGAGTCACCGACATAGCTCAGCGGGTCGCGAAGCTGAAGTGGCGATGGGCGGGGCACATAGTGCGGAGAACCGATGGACGTTGGGGTCTCAAAGTGCTGGAATGGCGACCCCGCACCGGAAAGCGCAGTGTCGGAAGACCCCCTGCTAGATGGACAGACGACCTCAAAAGGGTCGCGGGGAGCCGCTGGATACAAGCGGCACAAAATCGTGTGTTCTGGAGATCCCATGAGGAGACCTATGTCCAGCAGTGGACGTCCTTCGGTTGAAGAAGAAGAAGAAGAAGAAGAATTTGAATTTAATGATGTATATCGTGATACCTTTTCATATACAGTTTATATGGATTTTTTTTAAATAACTCTACCTATTTGTTTTAAGCGACATATGGTGATTCAACGCAATTACAACTTTACCTATGACTGTATGCTGCATATTATGTAAAATTTTACCATCAGCTACTTAAAAAATACTATAAAAAAATAGTCTTAGATATATTTTATATTACAGCAGAAACATTTTTAGTCTACAAAAAAGTCTCAATCAAACCTTATTGTAATAAATGAATTGCTATAACGAATATTTTTTTATTCAGTTTTATTATTCTAAAACAGAACTTTAAATGATTTTTATTTGATATAATTAATTTAAATATAATACAATATAATGTATACTATATAAACTATTTACTAAACTATTTTATAAAAAAAACAGATTTCTATTTCAGTAAACTCAAAGTAAAGTCGAGTAAAGAGCCAAATCTAAGAATAGAGTAAAAATGAACAAATTGATTTATTTCATAATCTGTGTTTTCATTGAAAACATTGACTGAAATAACTTTTATTTTTACGTCGAAAAATATACGGAAATATGCATGTAAAAAATTTATGAAAACATTCCCTGGCGTTTTTAAGAATGCTACAAATAAACAATAGTAGACGCAGATTGCGTAGGACTATGTGCGGCTTAAAATAGTTCGCGCGAGCAGACTGCCGTTTCCCGGCCAGCACACGGCACTGTGTGGACTTTTCACATGCTATTTACAGAGGGAAAAGATGTATAAAGGACCAAACTAAATGCAACAAAAATCAAAAGTAATAATAAAATGGTCCTATCGCGAAGAGTCTCGACCAACTAACATCTTGAGAGGTTTGAGTTTTTTCTCCGCTCTCTGTGGTCAACCATTCATCATCTTCCTGCCCTTATCCCACTCTAAGTGAGGCCGGCACAACATGTTCTAAACATGCTGCCACATGATTTGGCTGCGTTTTTACGACCGGCCGCCTGCCTGACGTCAACTTACCTCTGTCGTATTTTACGACACCTCGGTAAGAAAGAGGGTGGTCTATTTTACTAACCGGATACCACACGGTGGGTCAACTTACCTTAGTCGCCTTTTACGACACCTCGGTAAGAAAGGAGGTTGGTCTATTCTACTCAGCCGGATACCACACGGCGGGTCGATTTACCTTACTCGCCTTTTACGACACCTCGGTAAGAAATGAGGGTGGTACTATTCTATTCAGCCGGATACCACACGACGGGTCAACTTACCTCAGTCGCCTTTTACGACACCTCGCTAAGAAAATGAGGGTGATCAATTCTACTCAACCGGATACCACACGGCTGAATATATGATACATCTAAATAACGGCTCTCTGTGGTCAACCATTATTTTATATTTTTAAATGTTTTTTTCTATTTATTTTATGTAGAAAATATTTTAAACTATAATGTAAATTTGTGTATAAATAAATAATTCAAAAAAAATTCTTTTTCTATAATCCGCTATAAAGTAAAATAGAAAATATATATAATGCTAAATGTAGAGTGGATTTTCTCTTTTCGTACCTGATACGTGAAGCATTGTTAAAAACATATGCACAAACCTCCACCACAATACACAAGCACTACACACGTTCACTATCACAAACTCAACAATTCGGTTGTGGGGCTTTCGCCCCATATCATTTAGAAGCATCATTTGGAGATAGAATTCACGACAAAATCCCAAAGCGATTTTCCGATTTTGGCATAATATATATTTACTACTTTACTTCATCGCGGATTATGGCAAAATAATTTTAATATTACTTTGGTATTATGAATCTCCGCAAAGTAGCGTCTAATTGTATAAATTATTCAACAAAAAATCGTTTGGTGTTTGTAAACCTGTAACCAAAACTTTTGCGCTTGACTGTTACCAGATGTCCTTAAATCTCAGATGGAAGGTTTTTTTCGAAAAATATCAAATATGATGTTGGCCCGGCTTTAACAGTCACAGAGAGATTAAGGCGAAGAAAAATTGCCGAGACATGGAAATGATAAGTGTCTTGAAAGAGACTCGCAGCATCTTGGGATGTCACTTTAAGGGTGCCTGTTGTTGGGCTGAATCTTTCATGGAGGACAAAGTCTGAGGATTGGAAGCGCGAATATTTAACATAATATCTTCTTACTGGCTAACCTACACCACCTAAACACACCTACCTACAAAGCATAAAAAAACATACTCATAACTATAAAAAATATGGACTTAAATATTGACTCCTTTTTTAATAATAATAATAAAATTTAGTTTACTTTCTTTGAAACAAAGTTATTTAATTTTAAGGATGCGTTGACATATGCAGCGCAGTTTCTATTTTAACAGTGTACTATACTAAATTTAATTTCATTTACAATAGTACACAGAAATAAACTAGATCTTAAAATTGGAATAGTTTAGCAGCGGTTAATAAGATCAATAATATATATTTGAGTTTTTTCAATTCATAATTGGCGTTAAAGGAAAATGTCATTACAGTCAATATTGGAAAAATTATCAAATTAATTTTCATTGGAAGTTATATGTATTCCGTTTAATTATATTCGGCCGGAGTGGGTAAAATAAGCTCCTTTCCTCCCTCATCAAAGGAAAGCAGTCTTTTGAAAGGAGATATTAATAAGCTTAACCTATTACCGTTTATAAGGTTGCTTTGATTAGGATCCCACGTTTTATTAGGTACTTTTGATTTTATGAAATCTCCTTTAGTCAAGTCCAATTAGGTTTACTTATTGAAGAAAATAATTTATATTTTAATAAACTTATTTTCAACGTTTTGCAATCACGAGGAAAAAAAATTTTCAAATTATGTATTTAGATGGATTTTTTTAAATTTTCCTGGCTTTTCTTTTTAAATTTCTCTAAAGAATTACAGTAATCATCCCTAAAACGCGGTATTCTTATAACGCGTTGTCCTATAACGTTATTTCAGTGTCTTGTATAACACACGTTTCCACTAAAAATCCGGAAAGTTAATTCGTATTATTAAATTTAATTATTTTATTAAATTTGTAAACGGGGAATCAATCTTCCGCGCGTTATACGGGGGATTACTGCATATGTTTATTTCGGAATTGGAACTAAAATAACAATATCGTATTTAAATAATTTGTAGGATGACGAGTTACTTGGGATAGATCCATAATACAAAGGTGAATACAAAGGATCCATAATACAAAAAATTAAATTGCTAAAATCAGCGAAAATATTTTATTATTACTTTTGTAAAATCGTCTTTCTAAAAGGGAAGATCTGTGATTCAACTATCAGTACCAGTTTATATGAAAACTTCATTACATATTATTTCAAAAGAACCAAAAAAAACTTTGTATACAAATATGTCGATCGAATGAAATTAACGGCGTTAAAATTGTACGCGATTCCGGCATCCATTCTATCAATTTCAAAGTTTGTTTACATATTGTTAATGTAACGTAAGCGGTATGTCTGTTTCATACCCGGATATATTGTCTCTTTCTTATTGATACTTACATACATATAAAGAATAAAAATATATCCTAAATATGCCCTTATCCCACTCTAAGTGGGATGACAAAATGTTATAAACATGCTGTAGCATAATTTGACTGTGTTTTTACGACCGCCTGCCTGACGTTAACTTACCTTAGTCGTATTTTACGACACCTCGGTAAGAAGTGAGGGTGGTCTATTCTACTAAACCGAATACTACACGGTGGGTCAACTTACCTTAGTCGCCTTTTACGACACCTCGGTAAGAAATGAGGGTGGTACTATTCTACTTAGCCGGATATCACACGGATATAAGGAATAAAAAATAAAATAAAAATCATTACGAATTTTAAAACAAGGTTTTAGGCTGTAAAATCGAACATATCTTTGTACCAAGGTGCCAAGGTGGCTGAGTTTTTTATGGAATACACACTGGGATGGGATATAAACTTTCACCGCAATTGGCAATTTTGAAGGTTGGGATCTGCTTACCATATGGATATCCTGTGACGGTCACGTCAGATCCTATAAATCCTCTAAACTGACCTAACTGACCTTGTTAATGTAAAAAAAATAATTTGCATACTATTAAGTTAGTTTAATGTCAGGAACCTAATAATGTTTTTACCATCTTATTGTTATTCACCACATTATAGCAAATAAAGATTATTATTATTATTATTAAAGATTTCTACAGGTTCTACAGGTTTCAGTCATATATATATATATATATATATATATATATATATATATATATATATATATATATATATATATATATATATATATATATATGTATGTAAATATAATAAAACATTACATTACCTTAAGTAAATTATTTCCATACTTGTACGAGTTTAAACCTCGTTGTTAAAACAATTGGAAACCATGTTGTCTGTATCAATAAATTCCAAATACCTGATACCTTCGAGGTATCCCCGTGACTTAACATATGGTAAAACGGCCTGTTACTATTCTTCTGCTGGCTCTCTCCTTTTTTTGAGAAAAGGGTTAGAGCTGAAACCCAATACGGATTGATAGTTTACACACGTACCAGGAATTCTCCCTGCTTACCGAAAAGAGCTTGATAAAATGCAAATATACATCAGTTTTGACAGTAAAACTCATTAATGCCTGCAAGGGTCGCTAAAACGGTCTCACCGTTCGGCAATCACAACTTTATGAAAAGTAATATGATGAGTTCTAAATGTCAGCATTTCCTTAATAGAAACCAATATAACTGGTAATTGAAATACATCGTATGGCTTTTATATAACGTGAACTTTACGTACAAATTTCAATTTCTTGTGCGCGTTACGCCACGACTACAACGTACGAGTATCTACATCTGTTATTTATAATTTATTTGCATATCAACTCTAGGCAGCAAATGATATTGCGTCTGGTATCAGAAATAGACGAAATGGCAAACTAAAATTACCGCTACATTGTACAGTTGCTGCAACATGTTGAGTTTATTCCTGACATGTTCTTCGGCGTAGTATTGTGATAGGTAAATTAGAACTCAGTGGTCGATTTTTGAGTTATAAATCAAATTTAAAACTTGTTTGTTCTACTAGTGTTACTAACTAGTAGTATATAGTGTTTATTTTTTAGTTTTGAGCACTGAATTTCTAATGCAAAGGCAATTATAAGGTTGCAGGAGATTGATATTTGACAAATGCATTTCTAATTTTACTCTTTTTACCGTTAAGAATATTCTAATTAATAATAATAAAAGCCATTAAAAGCTTTCGAAAAAAATCTTTATGTGATTTAATTCTTTTTTATTTAATTATTCTGACAAAGTTTCTACAAACAAAAGTTTTGAGCAATATTTGACTGCTTTCCAATTTTTAATTTAAGTTATAATTAATATTTAAGAATATTTTTGTTTAAAAAAATGTTATACCGACTGTGTCTTAGAGCTGATTTTTCAATAGACAAAACAAATTGCCATCAAAAGAATTATAATGCAGACGAAGCTTAAAAAGTATTTATTGAGATAAGACATAAAATAAGTTTCTTAGCGCTGTTGATTTATAAAAAAAATAGTATTTCGTAGAAAGAAGCGTTTATTTAATTCTAAAAAAGCTGCAAGAAATTACTGTTTCTAATCTTAATTCAATTTTTTTACATTCTGTATGACTAGATATCACTCAAATCGATAGCTTTATGATTCTTATCTAATTTATTGTGCAAATTTTATTGTTTACGACAAAGAGGAAACCTGTTTATGAGACCTTATAAAAATCTTACACTGGATTCTACAAACATTTTTATACTTTTAGAGGCGCATACGACATCTCATGAGATTTTTCCTTCTTTATTTTGTTAACTTTCTATATTGTACACATCGGTGATTTGTAACTGTATATTATTAAACATTAATTGTTCTGTATAGACATCTTCTATATCTTCAAGGTATAAAAAATTACATAACAAAATGTCTACATGACGTATGAAAACTATGTAGAAGATATGTACGTTGGTATGTGTAAAATAATTATAGCAGCGTGGGCAGGCAGACGTCTGAGCTCCAAGACATGAATCTAAGAGTCAATAAACTGCAATCGAGTGCATCTTAAATATTTGTATAATTTATATGTAAAAATATTATAATATTTATGATCTTTAATATGTAAATCTAGTGGGTAACGCTCATTAAAAGCTTTTCCCTAGTATCATGCAACGAATTTATATTAACTTTTAATCTGAGAACTAGTCATAGATAAAAAAGTAATTTAAATAATAATAATTACACGTTCTGTAGTGGTTATTCGAATTTTAAAAATCTTAATTGAGTGTTCTTAAATCCGATATCGATTTTTATTGCAGGTAACAGAAATTTAAACACATTTTAAAGTTGTTCAACATGAAAAATAGTCTTTCTTAGTGAACCAGTTAATTATGTTAGTTAATGATTCGACCAGTAATAATTTACAGGAAATTAATTTAACGGCGCTTTCGTTTCCGCTGATATTTTAAACTATCAACTCAAGATATATTTAGATAAAAAAAATTTCTTAATTAGCACCATAGCCTTAAAACTATTTAAATGAATCGTAGCATTAAATTATATATCTAGGTTTTGCCGCGGTCGAAGTTGCCGTTTTGATTATGTGAGGTTCTTTTTCAGTTACTATTTATGATAGGATGATAATGTATTGCACGGATATTTCTTTCAAAAGAGCTTTTTTTTTCTTAAATAAATTATTGTTTATAATTTGAATCTCTTTAAGTATTAAGAAGTAAGAGTTAAACGCTGTTATTTCTTTTACCTTTATTATTTTTATTTTATTAAAACAGTTAAATGAAAAAAAAAGTACAAAGGATAACTTATCTCTATAAGAGATCTCTGCCAGCGACCCTGGGTGGTTGGAAAACTAAAAGAAATGTAGTATAGGTACATTTATCCCTTATTAAAGGATTTAAGTCCTATCTTTAAGGATGAACACTAGTAATATGCCAACGGGAAAACGATGGATTTACTTTTAATAGCGTTTCAAGACATCTTACCGTCGTTTAGTATCATGCTGAGTAGAATAGACCAACTTCATTCCTTACGGAGCAGTCGTAAAAGCTGGTAAGTTGAACCACTGTGTGGTATTCGGTTAAGTAGAATAGATCATGTGACAAAATATATAGTAAATAAATAAATATATGGGATACTCACAAACACGGTCGATCATCCCCAAAGTAAGTAACTTAATACTTGTGATATGGGTGAGAGACAACTGGTGAATATATACTTATATAATTTTTAAATACATAATTAAATACAAATATATATACAGACTCGAAGACCAAAAAATTATCTTATAGAAAATGTTGAGCGGCGGCCGGTCGTAAAATACGTAGCCAAATCATGTGACAACATGTTTATTACATGTTGTACCGACCACACTTAAAGGGGAATAAGGGTAGAAGGATGATGATGAGCGTTTTAAGAAAACTTGATTAAATAAAAATATAATCCTTATTTAGTATATATTTTTAGGTGAGTGGTATAAGACAAAATTTATCGATATTGAAAAAATATTCCTTAACTTATTCTTGCTCCAACATAAAATGCGTGTAGGAGTCACCCGATTCGGTAAAACAAGTCTTAAGTGTTCCAAGGCATGTTACTTGTCCAATGTTATTAAAGGATAAGGAAAATCTGACTTTGACTTAAACACATCTCATCTTGTTGGAACCTGTTTTATGTAAACACGAGTTTTGAGTAGGTATACCAACATATTTAAATTTATATGTTAAGTAGTAATTTGAAAGCGGCTAATGGCTTCCTTTTTACATTTAAATAAACCTGTAAGTTACTGTTATTGCACATTACTAAAAGATAACTATAAATTATGGTTTAGGAATTTGAGTTATATAAAGCTTTTGTTGACATATAAGCTTCTAAATTCAAATTCAAATTATTCTTTATTCTGGACTGTTTACAGTACTCGTATTTTTTTTTTTAAGAAGCTACCACTGATTCGGTAGTGTGCCTCTACCGAGAAGAACCAGCAAGAAACTCGGCGGATAATCATTTCAACAAAAAAAAAATACAATTTGACGGTTACAAGGTAATCGTTGCAGCTTGTCGCGTAGCTGACTGCAGTTAGGATATGATACTATCACTCAAATAATCTATACATATAATAAAATCGTTGAGATTAAGAACTCTTCCTCTTTGCGTTTGAGAACCTCTTTGCGTTTGTTCCCGCTAATCTCAAAAACCGCTGATCCGATTTAGACGGGGTTTTCACTTATATGTAGTAGAAAGCCTCACTTAACATATAGGGTATGTATTATTTCAATAGGTCAGCGAATAATAAAGATATGACAATTTTACAACATGTTTTTAATACGAACTCCTTCATTGAGTTGGTCAATAATATGAAAAAATATTATGGCCGTCATATTGTGGCCGTCATTATGTGTCATTGAATTGTTGCGAAAGAGTAAATGGGTCGAATTTGGGAAAATTGCTTTGTATTTATTGAATAAGAATAAAGGAGCAATATCGTTGTTAATTATATTCAAAAGGGGATGTAACCTAAAGTCACAAATAGAGTGGACAAAAGGAATATCTGGAAATTTTAAGAGTTCTAAGAAAATACCAATGACGAGACGAGAATCTTGAGACGACGCGGAGAGCGAATGCGAATGCGAATTTCGTATAGTTTGAGAGATAGTTGCGATATGCGATGCTATGGAATAAAAAATGGAGTTTTTATTGGAGAGGTTAATAATGGTAATTGGTATTTAGTTTATTAACTCTTTAAGATCAACATGACGATGTGCTATGTGAGGCCTTAGACGCGCCCGTGACTTTTGTTCGATGGGATTGTCTGCTAGAATGACGATTGTTCTCTGGATCTTTCCAGTTGTAACGATTGTTTCCTAAACTGTGGACATCTGCAACGACTGTCAGCTAGGCTCTGCCTGGAAGTGGTGATTGTTCTTTGAGCGTTATCATTTGCGAGTCTGCTTACGTGTGTATCTGCTGAGTTGGTTGCCAGTAATTGAGCCGTGTTATGCCATGACAGTGATTGAGGGTGAGCTTAAGGTGTGAAATGCTTACAGTGCAAAAAGCTTAAGGAGTTGAGCTTAAAGAGTTGGGCATAAAGCGTGAGCTTAAAGAGTTGAGCATAAAGCGTAAGCGTAGTCCTGTCATGGCATGGCATGTGCGGTGTTCTTTTACAGATTAAAAGAGCAAGTATTGAGTTTCTTGCCGATTCTTCTCAGTACAATCAGCATTCCGAATCGGTGGTAGATTCATTCCCAGAATTCAGCTTATGAGATTTGCGGGGTCGCAAATGTTGTCAAGATGGTCGACTGTTACAACATGTTTTTAATACAACTTGCTTCATAGAGTTGGTCATTATTATGAAAAAGCATTGTGGCTGTCATATTTTATTTGTGTCATTGGGTTTTTGAAAAAGAGTAAATGGGTTGACTTTGGGAAAACTGCTTTTTATTTATTGAATAAGTATAAAGGAGAAATATCGTCGTCTTTTATATTATACTTATATATTTTTTAAATATATCATCATCATCAATCATCATCAATATCATGATCAATCAATATACATACAATAAAATCGTAGAGCTGCCAAATCTGTACATTTGATATTTTTTAGAAAAAATTAGTGTTGTCGTCTCAAAACACGCTTCTAAACATGAAACAATAGTTTTTAAAATTTTTGTCTGTTTGTCTGTATGCCTGTTCGTTTGTTCCCGCTAATCTCAGAAACCGCTGATCCGATTTGGACGCGGTTTTCACTAATATGCAGTAGAAAGCCTCACTTAACATATGTTTTATTACAATCGGTCAACAAATAAAAAAGATATGTCAATTTTAAGTTGAAAGGTCATATGCTATGATACTGATACTTGCATTTTTTCCGTTTTTGCCGTTCCTGAAGCGATTTTACTTACTGGACTGCATATATTACCATATCTAAGAGAAGCACAAATATTTTTATGAGACCTAGGCCGGTCTGAAGCCGACTTTTTAGAAGAATTTCACATTTTTATTCCAATTTTTTAGCCATTGTGCATTTGTTCCCGCTAATCTCAGAAATTGCTGACCCGACTTAGACGCTATGTAGGAGAAAACCTCATTCAACATATAGGGTATTTTGTATTTCAATCGGTCAGCAAATACTGGTTTTACATTTTTTCACTTTCATTTTTTCCATTTTTCGCCGTTCCTGAAGCTATCTAACTTACTGAATTACATATATTACCAAGAGAAGCACAAAAATCTTTTTATGAGAAATAATCTGAAGGCGGGTCTGAAGCTGATTTTTTAAAGAAATTCCCATTTTTAATTGAGTTCTTTAGGCATAACAATAGGGTAACATACACTTATCGATCGCATTATAATGCACGGGCTAAACTGAACGGTGAGTCAACCTTACGGGTAAGATTTAAGAGTAAGGATTTCGTAAAACCAAGTTATATCATTGTTAATGAAGGGTGCATGTTTGAAACTTTTTATTCCTTAAAGGCATTCATTTCGTTAATGCCGTTGGCGATTGCCCGCGTGGGTAATTGCCAACCAAAGATTAAAACCGTACCTAATATAGTATTTTGATTACCTTAAAATGGTAAAAGTGGGTTAACCTTAAAAATTAGAAATACATATGCTGTCGCAGACTTTTATATTTTTATTTTGAACTGTTAGAGGGGAACAATCTTAGCGTGATATTATATAGGCTATAGCCTTCCTTGATAAATGGACTATCTTACACTCAAAGAATTTTTCAATTCGGCACAGTAGTTCCTGAGATTAGCGCGTTCAAACAAAACAAACTCTTCAGCTTTATATATTAGTATAGATTCTTTCTATTGAATGAAGTCCGTTATTTAGCTGTTAAGTTTATTGTAAGCAGACAGACAGCTGCGGGGATATTGTTGTTTCATAATATAGAGTGGTTCTAAATTGTTAATCTATCGTTATCCTTACTAATATTACAAAATGCAAAAGTCTGTCTCAGTATGTCTGTCTGTCTGTCTGTCTGTCTGTCTGTCTGTATGTCCCTGTCTGTATCCCCTAAACCAGTATCGATGAAATTTGGCACATTATTCCTTATGCACTGTGGTAACATATAGGCTATAGAAAATCTTTTAATTCAACAGGAATTAAATAGGATGACATTCAAAACGCTGTAAAATCTATCTATACATATAATAAAATCGTTGAGATTAAGAACTCTTCCTCTTTGCGTTTGAGAACCTCTTTGCGTTTGTTCCCGCTAATCTCAAAAACCGCTGATCCGATTTAGACGGGGTTTTCACTTATATGTAGTAGAAAGCCTCACTTAACATATAGGGTATGTATTATTTCAATAGGTCAGCGAATAATAAAGATATGACAATTTTACAACATGTTTTTAATACGAACTCCTTCATTGAGTTGGTCAATAATATGAAAAAATATTATGGCCGTCATATTGTGGCCGTCATTATGTGTCATTGAATTGTTGCGAAAGAGTAAATGGGTCGAATTTGGGAAAATTGCTTTGTATTTATTGAATAAGAATAAAGGAGCAATATCGTTGTTAATTATATTCAAAAGGGGATGTAACCTAAAGTCACAAATAGAGTGGACAAAAGGAATATCTGGAAATTTTAAGAGTTCTAAGAAAATACCAATGACGAGACGAGAATCTTGAGACGACGCGGAGAGCGAATGCGAATGCGAATTTCGTATAGTTTGAGAGATAGTTGCGATATGCGATGCTATGGAATAAAAAATGGAGTTTTTATTGGAGAGGTTAATAATGGTAATTGGTATTTAGTTTATTAACTCTTTAAGATCAACATGACGATGTGCTATGTGAGGCCTTAGACGCGCCCGTGACTTTTGTTCGATGGGATTGTCTGCTAGAATGACGATTGTTCTCTGGATCTTTCCAGTTGTAACGATTGTTTCCTAAACTGTGGACATCTGCAACGACTGTCAGCTAGGCTCTGCCTGGAAGTGGTGATTGTTCTTTGAGCGTTATCATTTGCGAGTCTGCTTACGTGTGTATCTGCTGAGTTGGTTGCCAGTAATTGAGCCGTGTTATGCCATGACAGTGATTGAGGGTGAGCTTAAGGTGTGAAATGCTTACAGTGCAAAAAGCTTAAGGAGTTGAGCTTAAAGAGTTGGGCATAAAGCGTGAGCTTAAAGAGTTGAGCATAAAGCGTAAGCGTAGTCCTGTCATGGCATGGCATGTGCGGTGTTCTTTTACAGATTAAAAGAGCAAGTATTGAGTTTCTTGCCGATTCTTCTCAGTACAATCAGCATTCCGAATCGGTGGTAGATTCATTCCCAGAATTCAGCTTATGAGATTTGCGGGGTCGCAAATGTTGTCAAGATGGTCGACTGTTACAACATGTTTTTAATACAACTTGCTTCATAGAGTTGGTCATTATTATGAAAAAGCATTGTGGCTGTCATATTTTATTTGTGTCATTGGGTTTTTGAAAAAGAGTAAATGGGTTGACTTTGGGAAAACTGCTTTTTATTTATTGAATAAGTATAAAGGAGAAATATCGTCGTCTTTTATATTATACTTATATATTTTTTAAATATATCATCATCATCAATCATCATCAATATCATGATCAATCAATATACATACAATAAAATCGTAGAGCTGCCAAATCTGTACATTTGATATTTTTTAGAAAAAATTAGTGTTGTCGTCTCAAAACACGCTTCTAAACATGAAACAATAGTTTTTAAAATTTTTGTCTGTTTGTCTGTATGCCTGTTCGTTTGTTCCCGCTAATCTCAGAAACCGCTGATCCGATTTGGACGCGGTTTTCACTAATATGCAGTAGAAAGCCTCACTTAACATATGTTTTATTACAATCGGTCAACAAATAAAAAAGATATGTCAATTTTAAGTTGAAAGGTCATATGCTATGATACTGATACTTGCATTTTTTCCGTTTTTGCCGTTCCTGAAGCGATTTTACTTACTGGACTGCATATATTACCATATCTAAGAGAAGCACAAATATTTTTATGAGACCTAGGCCGGTCTGAAGCCGACTTTTTAGAAGAATTTCACATTTTTATTCCAATTTTTTAGCCATTGTGCATTTGTTCCCGCTAATCTCAGAAATTGCTGACCCGACTTAGACGCTATGTAGGAGAAAACCTCATTCAACATATAGGGTATTTTGTATTTCAATCGGTCAGCAAATACTGGTTTTACATTTTTTCACTTTCATTTTTTCCATTTTTCGCCGTTCCTGAAGCTATCTAACTTACTGAATTACATATATTACCAAGAGAAGCACAAAAATCTTTTTATGAGAAATAATCTGAAGGCGGGTCTGAAGCTGATTTTTTAAAGAAATTCCCATTTTTAATTGAGTTCTTTAGGCATAACAATAGGGTAACATACACTTATCGATCGCATTATAATGCACGGGCTAAACTGAACGGTGAGTCAACCTTACGGGTAAGATTTAAGAGTAAGGATTTCGTAAAACCAAGTTATATCATTGTTAATGAAGGGTGCATGTTTGAAACTTTTTATTCCTTAAAGGCATTCATTTCGTTAATGCCGTTGGCGATTGCCCGCGTGGGTAATTGCCAACCAAAGATTAAAACCGTACCTAATATAGTATTTTGATTACCTTAAAATGGTAAAAGTGGGTTAACCTTAAAAATTAGAAATACATATGCTGTCGCAGACTTTTATATTTTTATTTTGAACTGTTAGAGGGGAACAATCTTAGCGTGATATTATATAGGCTATAGCCTTCCTTGATAAATGGACTATCTTACACTCAAAGAATTTTTCAATTCGGCACAGTAGTTCCTGAGATTAGCGCGTTCAAACAAAACAAACTCTTCAGCTTTATATATTAGTATAGATTCTTTCTATTGAATGAAGTCCGTTATTTAGCTGTTAAGTTTATTGTAAGCAGACAGACAGCTGCGGGGATATTGTTGTTTCATAATATAGAGTGGTTCTAAATTGTTAATCTATCGTTATCCTTACTAATATTACAAAATGCAAAAGTCTGTCTCAGTATGTCTGTCTGTCTGTCTGTCTGTCTGTCTGTCTGTATGTCCCTGTCTGTATCCCCTAAACCAGTATCGATGAAATTTGGCACATTATTCCTTATGCACTGTGGTAACATATAGGCTATAGAAAATCTTTTAATTCAACAGGAATTAAATAGGATGACATTCAAAACGCTGTAAAATCTGTAATAAAACTATGGATTTTTTTATTCACGATATGTCAAAATCAAGTCAAATCTGAATTTACAAAAGTGTTTAGATTCCAAGTTTTTCGGTTTACGTCTAAACGGAATAAGTCTTTAGAATAGTAGTCTATGGCAACAAGTAAAAAATGTCTAATAATTGACATGTATTTTTTACTTTTAACACCATTTTTAATATTTGAAAAGTCATTACAGTTAATAACGAGACGTTAATATATTTTCAGATAATTATTTTAAAACATAATGTTCACAAAAACATAATTTAAAAATGTTGTAATAATATATTTTTTTCGTATTTATACTAAAATCTTGGAATCCAGCGCTGAACCTATATAGGTAATTAAAAAAAACAGATCGTCAATTCATACGTTACATATAAATGTTATTATTAAAGTTTTCTTGCACGTTATTAGTTTATAATATTTATAATGATATTTAATACCTGAAAATAATTAAAAATTTTTTGATGTACATATATGGAGTTTATTATAACAGATAAGCCCAATCTAGGAAGTCTCCTTTTAATATTTGTTTCATGTAAGGATTATTTACTAAAATAATAAAATTATGCTCTTGATTAAACTATAAATCTCTGACTATACTGATTATTCTATAGAGATATTTGCAGTTGGAGAGTGACAGAAGCTACTGGTAATTCCAAGACTACAGTCCCCGCGAACGAAGTTGCGGGTAAAAGCTAGTCTGTAATAAAACTATGGATTTTTTTATTCACGATATGTCAAAATCAAGTCAAATCTGAATTTACAAAAGTGTTTAGATTCCAAGTTTTTCGGTTTACGTCTAAACGGAATAAGTCTTTAGAATAGTAGTCTATGGCAACAAGTAAAAAATGTCTAATAATTGACATGTATTTTTTACTTTTAACACCATTTTTAATATTTGAAAAGTCATTACAGTTAATAACGAGACGTTAATATATTTTCAGATAATTATTTTAAAACATAATGTTCACAAAAACATAATTTAAAAATGTTGTAATAATATATTTTTTTCGTATTTATACTAAAATCTTGGAATCCAGCGCTGAACCTATATAGGTAATTAAAAAAAACAGATCGTCAATTCATACGTTACATATAAATGTTATTATTAAAGTTTTCTTGCACGTTATTAGTTTATAATATTTATAATGATATTTAATACCTGAAAATAATTAAAAATTTTTTGATGTACATATATGGAGTTTATTATAACAGATAAGCCCAATCTAGGAAGTCTCCTTTTAATATTTGTTTCATGTAAGGATTATTTACTAAAATAATAAAATTATGCTCTTGATTAAACTATAAATCTCTGACTATACTGATTATTCTATAGAGATATTTGCAGTTGGAGAGTGACAGAAGCTACTGGTAATTCCAAGACTACAGTCCCCGCGAACGAAGTTGCGGGTAAAAGCTAGTCATATAATCTAGTTATTTTATACTAGATTATACCCGCGACTTCGTTCACGTGAACGTTCGTGAGCGTATTGTCGCGTTATAGGTTGATAATAGATGGCGCTTTTTAGTGGCACCCTATTCCTGTAGAACTAACAGGATTTATATAGCCTATATGTTATTCTGGTGTATAAAGAATGATTGTGCCAAATTTCATCGATATTAATTCAGCGGATTCGCCGTGAAAGAATAACAAACATCGTTAATGTATAGAACCGGTTGTACTCACGTCTAATTGTATCGGGTTAGCCCGACTAGTTTCGAACCCATCCGGGGCACTTATTCATGAGCTCTTTACACGACTTTATCGCGGCGGGAACTGCGTCCAGCAGCTCGCTGAGCGCGACTCGTGGGTGGCGGGGGTCGGGGGGACGGATTCAAAGCGGTCTTTATATGAACCGGTAGTGTCAAAAATTGGTTTCCACGCCGGAGGTAGTGTCCATCCACCGTCTCTGTAATTCGGGTACCGGCCAATTTCAATGGCTTCTCGTATTAACTATGAATACTACTCAAGATAGTTTAAATTTAAAAATAACAAACATACATCCATAGTCACAACTTCCGCATTTATAATATTAGTTGGATTTTTCGCTTTAACATCAGTATACAAAGTGATAGAACAGTGATCACGCGGTGGCACCTGTGTCCGCGGTCCGGCGCGCACGCACCCACGCGTTACTCAAACATCTCCGACGACCGATGACCTGCGTGACGCACCGACCGTCAGTTGGACCGAATGGGTTTTATTTTGTTTTACTTCAAAAACTCTACCAAGCGCGACGGTTCAACTGAGAGGAAGCAATCGTTAAACAGTAGATCATACATACCTATATTATTCTCCTGCGCTTATCCCACATTAAGTGGGGTTCACACAACGTCATGTTATCTCATGGCTATGTATTTTACGACCGGCCGCCTGTCTAACATTAACTTACCTTAGTCGCTTTTTGCGACGCCTCAGTAAGAAATGAGGGTCGTCTATTCTAGTCACCCGGATACCACAAAGCGAGACAACTTAGCCGCCTTTTACGATATCTCAGTAAGAAATAGGATAGTCTATTTTACTCGGCCGGAGACCACAAGGCGGGTCAACTTAATCGCCTTTTACGACACGTCGGAAAAAAATGAGGGTCGTCTATTCTACTTTGCCGGATACCATGCGACTAAGTTAGTAGATATATTGTCTTATATAATTAATTTTATTTACTAACTCTTCTTATGACTGAATATATTCGAGTTACTAAATGTATTCTCTTAGACATATTTACTAACGCTATTTATAGGGGAACGTATCAAGTAAGGTACGCAAATGATTTCATCATTTTGCAGAGGTTTACTGGTTCTTTAAATTACCTATAACTGTCGCTTAATATGAAACGAACGTTTGGTAATTGGAATAGTATACCAATAAGGTGACTACCGTCTGGCGTTCTTCCTGCCAGACGTTCATATTCACGTTTCAACTCCGTGATTTTATGAATATCTATACTTATTATAAAACAAAGTATCCAAAAGCTGTCTGTCTGTATGTGATCAATCCTCTCAAATCTATTATAATAAATCGATTTTTGTATGGTAACTACGATCCGGAAAGTTTAAGTTATTAGTACATTATGATTTTGTGTAAATTGCGTTGAAGAGATTGCACGATTTTAAGAAAACTCGCTGCTGGGAGCTTAAGTCGCGTGCGCTGCGTAAACTAACAGAGATACACTAAAGAAATGTAGATCTACAAAAATACTACGAAAAAGTCCAGGACTGCATGTCTCTATATGTTACTGTTAACTAACAATTACTACTTTTATATCAAAATTGCAATTATAAATATTACGTTATTTACGCGACAAAAACTTTGTGAAACACTGTTTTCACGCGGGTGAAGCCGCATGCACAGCTAGTTTGATAATAATTTCGTCTTTTACTAATCATTATTAATTATGATCAATTTTCTTGCCAAGATTTTATACATATTATTAACTAGCTTTTACCCGCAACTTCGTTCGCGGGGACTGTAGTCTTGGAATTACCAGTAGCTTCTGTCACTCTCCAACTGCAAATATCTCTATAGAATAATCAGTATAGTCAGAGATTTATAGTTTAATCAAGAGCATAATTTTATTATTTTAGTAAATAATCCTTACATGAAACAAATATTAAAAGGAGACTTCCTAGATTGGGCTTATCTGTTATAATAAACTCCATATATGTACATCAAAAAATTTTTAATTATTTTCAGGTATTAAATATCATTATAAATATTATAAACTAATAACGTGCAAGAAAACTTTAATAATAACATTTATATGTAACGTATGAATTGACGATCTGTTTTTTTTAATTACCTATATAGGTTCAGCGCTGGATTCCAAGATTTTAGTATAAATACGAAAAAAATATATTATTACAACATTTTTAAATTATGTTTTTGTGAACATTATGTTTTAAAATAATTATCTGAAAATATATTAACGTCTCGTTATTAACTGTAATGACTTTTCAAATATTAAAAATGGTGTTAAAAGTAAAAAATACATGTCAATTATTAGACATTTTTTACTTGTTGCCATAGACTACTATTCTAAAGACTTATTCCGTTTAGACGTAAACCGAAAAACTTGGAATCTAAACACTTTTGTAAATTCAGATTTGACTTGATTTTGACATATCGTGAATAAAAAAATCCATAGTTTTATTACAGATTTTACAGCGTTTTGAATGTCATCCTATTTAATTCCTGTTGAATTAAAAGATTTTCTATAGCCTATATGTTACCACAGTGCATAAGGAATAATGTGCCAAATTTCATCGATACTGGTTTAGGGGATACAGACAGGGACATACAGACAGACAGACAGACAGACAGACAGACAGACATACTGAGACAGACTTTTGCATTTTGTAATATTAGTAAGGATAACGATAGATTAACAATTTAGAACCACTCTATATTATGAAACAACAATATCCCCGCAGCTGTCTGTCTGCTTACAATAAACTTAACAGCTAAATAACGGACTTCATTCAATAGAAAGAATCTATACTAATATATAAAGCTGAAGAGTTTGTTTTGTTTGAACGCGCTAATCTCAGGAACTACTGTGCCGAATTGAAAAATTCTTTGAGTGTAAGATAGTCCATTTATCAAGGAAGGCTATAGCCTATATAATATCACGCTAAGATTGTTCCCCTCTAACAGTTCAAAATAAAAATATAAAAGTCTGCGACAGCATATGTATTTCTAATTTTTAAGGTTAACCCACTTTTACCATTTTAAGGTAATCAAAATACTATATTAGGTACGGTTTTAATCTTTGGTTGGCAATTACCCACGCGGGCAATCGCCAACGGCATTAACGAAATGAATGCCTTTAAGGAATAAAAAGTTTCAAACATGCACCCTTCATTAACAATGATATAACTTGGTTTTACGAAATCCTTACTCTTAAATCTTACCCGTAAGGTTGACTCACCGTTCAGTTTAGCCCGTGCATTATAATGCGATCGATAAGTGTATGTTACCCTATTGTTATGCCTAAAGAACTCAATTAAAAATGGGAATTTCTTTAAAAAATCAGCTTCAGACCCGCCTTCAGATTATTTCTCATAAAAAGATTTTTGTGCTTCTCTTGGTAATATATGTAATTCAGTAAGTTAGATAGCTTCAGGAACGGCGAAAAATGGAAAAAATGAAAGTGAAAAAATGTAAAACCAGTATTTGCTGACCGATTGAAATACAAAATACCCTATATGTTGAATGAGGTTTTCTCCTACATAGCGTCTAAGTCGGGTCAGCAATTTCTGAGATTAGCGGGAACAAATGCACAATGGCTAAAAAATTGGAATAAAAATGTGAAATTCTTCTAAAAAGTCGGCTTCAGACCGGCCTAGGTCTCATAAAAATATTTGTGCTTCTCTTAGATATGGTAATATATGCAGTCCAGTAAGTAAAATCGCTTCAGGAACGGCAAAAACGGAAAAAATGCAAGTATCAGTATCATAGCATATGACCTTTCAACTTAAAATTGACATATCTTTTTTATTTGTTGACCGATTGTAATAAAACATATGTTAAGTGAGGCTTTCTACTGCATATTAGTGAAAACCGCGTCCAAATCGGATCAGCGGTTTCTGAGATTAGCGGGAACAAACGAACAGGCATACAGACAAACAGACAAAAATTTTAAAAACTATTGTTTCATGTTTAGAAGCGTGTTTTGAGACGACAACACTAATTTTTTCTAAAAAATATCAAATGTACAGATTTGGCAGCTCTACGATTTTATTGTATGTATATTGATTGATCATGATATTGATGATGATTGATGATGATGATATATTTAAAAAATATATAAGTATAATATAAAAGACGACGATATTTCTCCTTTATACTTATTCAATAAATAAAAAGCAGTTTTCCCAAAGTCAACCCATTTACTCTTTTTCAAAAACCCAATGACACAAATAAAATATGACAGCCACAATGCTTTTTCATAATAATGACCAACTCTATGAAGCAAGTTGTATTAAAAACATGTTGTAACAGTCGACCATCTTGACAACATTTGCGACCCCGCAAATCTCATAAGCTGAATTCTGGGAATGAATCTACCACCGATTCGGAATGCTGATTGTACTGAGAAGAATCGGCAAGAAACTCAATACTTGCTCTTTTAATCTGTAAAAGAACACCGCACATGCCATGCCATGACAGGACTACGCTTACGCTTTATGCTCAACTCTTTAAGCTCACGCTTTATGCCCAACTCTTTAAGCTCAACTCCTTAAGCTTTTTGCACTGTAAGCATTTCACACCTTAAGCTCACCCTCAATCACTGTCATGGCATAACACGGCTCAATTACTGGCAACCAACTCAGCAGATACACACGTAAGCAGACTCGCAAATGATAACGCTCAAAGAACAATCACCACTTCCAGGCAGAGCCTAGCTGACAGTCGTTGCAGATGTCCACAGTTTAGGAAACAATCGTTACAACTGGAAAGATCCAGAGAACAATCGTCATTCTAGCAGACAATCCCATCGAACAAAAGTCACGGGCGCGTCTAAGGCCTCACATAGCACATCGTCATGTTGATCTTAAAGAGTTAATAAACTAAATACCAATTACCATTATTAACCTCTCCAATAAAAACTCCATTTTTTATTCCATAGCATCGCATATCGCAACTATCTCTCAAACTATACGAAATTCGCATTCGCATTCGCTCTCCGCGTCGTCTCAAGATTCTCGTCTCGTCATTGGTATTTTCTTAGAACTCTTAAAATTTCCAGATATTCCTTTTGTCCACTCTATTTGTGACTTTAGGTTACATCCCCTTTTGAATATAATTAACAACGATATTGCTCCTTTATTCTTATTCAATAAATACAAAGCAATTTTCCCAAATTCGACCCATTTACTCTTTCGCAACAATTCAATGACACATAATGACGGCCACAATATGACGGCCATAATATTTTTTCATATTATTGACCAACTCAATGAAGGAGTTCGTATTAAAAACATGTTGTAAAATTGTCATATCTTTATTATTCGCTGACCTATTGAAATAATACATACCCTATATGTTAAGTGAGGCTTTCTACTACATATAAGTGAAAACCCCGTCTAAATCGGATCAGCGGTTTTTGAGATTAGCGGGAACAAACGCAAAGAGGTTCTCAAACGCAAAGAGGAAGAGTTCTTAATCTCAACGATTTTATTATATGTATAGAAGATAGATAGAAGAAGAAGAATAGATAGAATAGATAGAAGAAGATAGATGTTATAAACGTTTTATAAATATTTTAAAGTCCACAAAAGCTGTCTGTGTATATGTGATCGATTTACTCAAAATCTACTAAACGGATTTTTGTACGGTTTTTACGAATAGGTAATGAAATACTTCCGAATAGTTTAAGTTCTTAGAACATTACGATTTTATGTAAATTGTGTTAATATATTCGCGTTGTAACGAAAGTCGCCTCCTGAGATCTTTAGGCGAGTGCGCCGCGTAAACCAACAGAGATACATTAAAATAATCTAGCACAGGATTGTAGATCTACAAAAATACTACAAAAAATTCCCCGACAGCATGTCTCTATCTTTTATGGTTAACTCACAATAACTACTTTTTTGTTCAGTTATATACACGAGCGGGCGAAGCCACAGTCACGGCGAGTTGACAATATTATGCTTTGTTTCAAGCTAAGCTTGTATAAACGTAATAATCGAGAAATAAAAAAAGCAAATATTACATATATAATGCTGTCGCAAGTGAAAAACGACAAAAACATGTTCTTAAACGTGCTTCCTCTTAACTCGTTTGCCCAGCTGCTCTCTTGGACGTTGTAGGAAATAAGGTGAATGACAAGTGAACAGGGCTTAAATCACATTGAACCTGTTATGACGTACAATTTAAATACTAAACTTTTAACTTTCGCAATAGCTTATGTCACATTTCCTTTAATTTTATAAACATGTACCCGTGACTCCTTTCTCATCGAGTTCCGTGTTAAATTACCCTCAGATAAGTATAAGTTTACGATTAATTTTGTATCATTTTACATATAATTCTAATTAAAATTGAAATTTTTCTTTATTCAAATAAACTTGTAAACAAGTACTTAAGAATCGTTAATTCTACTGCTGGTTCGGAAAACTGTTCCTACCGAGAAGAGCCATCAAGCCAATAATACTTATAACTAATTTTTATAATTATATAATTTTTATTTAATTTAAAAATAATTAAGTCATTACTATCTTGTACAGGGTCGGACAGTAGCTATATCCACTATATTCTTATCGTCCAAATAATCCGCAACAGTATAGTAGGCTTTTCTATCAGCCTCTCTTTAGTAGTGTTTTTAAACTGCTGTAATGGCAAAGCTAAAATTGATTGCGGAATTTTATTATAGAATCTTATAACCAAACCCACAAATTAATTTCATACCTTTGCAAGGCGCAAAGCTGGAGCCTCAAGCTTATGTCGGTTCCTACATTGTATATTATATACATCACCTATCGTTCTATAACTCTTTATATTTTTATGTACAAAAATTAATTAACTTAATAACTGTGAAGCAAATGTAAGAATACCTATTTCTTTAAACTTCTCTCGCAGGGAATCTATAATATTGAAATATAGCCCGGCAAATCTTCCGGCAGAGTATATAAAAATGCAGACAAATATTTAAATCCAAATCCAAAATAAATAAATAAATATAAATATATGGGACACTTACACACACGGTCGTCCGTCCTCAAAGTAAGTAACTTGTGTTATGGTAGACAGACAACTGGTGAATATATACTTATATATTTTTTAATACATACTTAAATACAAATATACACCCAGGCTCAACGACCAACAAATTCATTTATAGAAAATGTTGGCCCTTGGTGGGAATCGAACCCGCGACCCGCGGAGCTGAAGGCAGGGTCACTACCCACTGCTCCAACGGGCCAGTCTTAAAATTATCAACATTAAGTCATATTAAATAAAACTTGGAACGTTCAAGTGCATATAAACACGAAACATTGACCTTCAAACGCTCCTGTAAAAGCCTAAATCAATTCAAAAACTTGTCGGCTGTGCCAAGCGGAACAAATCGATCGATGGCCCTTAGCGAAGAGTTCAACGCGTGGCCTTTGGAACACTAGGCTTTTACTCACATACCCGTCTTTATTGGACGTTGTATTCTTAAGAATACAACGTCTTTCACGTACAATAAATAAGTAAAAGATTTATCGACATTAGTTACTGAAAACCTTTAAGCGTACCGTAGAACAATATTAAAAAAAGACAATGTAAGTTTCATTTTTATTTTAATTCAGTTATAATTACAGCATATGTCAAGCTTGTGAAAATTCTAAGTAATTTATAGAATCAGGCGTTACTTTCCGGAGATCCATGATACAAAAATAATAAAAAATTATTTTGCTATAATCCGCGACGAAGTAAACGAGAAAATATATATAATGTTAAATGTAGAGTGGACAATCGGTTATCATACCTGATACATGGAGGATTCGTAAAAACACATGCACAAACCTCCACCACCGCCATCACAATACACAAGCACTACATACGTTCACTATCACAAACTCAAGAATCGTTTCGCCCCGCAACCGAAGCGTCATCAGGAGATAGACTTCACGACCAAAATCGCAAAGCCAAGTCGCAGCAAGGCGGGCCTGGACCCAGACCTCGCTTCCAATCCAAAATCTCGAGTATTTCATTACCAGCATTTCTTTCGTCAGTTTACAGAACGCACACTTTATACAGTAAAATAATATCCTCGTCCTATATATAATAATAATAATCATGTAATAATGACTACAATTATTATCGTATAGGCAGGATGGTAGTGGACGTATCCCATTGCGGAAGCCACCACAATTGACCTAGGCGAAGTTTGGCCCACAGTGGCGTTTCTCGGCAGTACGGCAAAAAGATCATCACCAGAGACAATAAAAATTGTTAGTTAGAGACAACAGAATATTATGAATTGGAATAAAGTTACTTATAAAAAAATGTCATTAGTAAACTAAGTTAGAAGTTAAACTTGCTCGAGTGGTACTTGACTTACAAAAGGACTTAATAGTGGACCGTTTGTTTTCAAGAGACGAACTTTTTAAACCTTATCGCATAAATCTTATCTTTAACAAAAGAAGATAATCCCTTTGAGTGCTTCCCGAAATGCCATTTACTGTGATGCAGTAGTTAAGCCACTTTCCTTATTAAATCTTTGGGACGCACGGTACTACTCGGATATTGAATCTATTATTATAGTTGTAAGAAATGTGGAGAGGTAGAATTGAAGGGATGCCTACTTTAAATATATGTACTTATTTTTATAAGTAACTAGCAATTTGGTCAGCGTTTCTTTGGCTTAGTTTGGTTTCTATTTGCCTCGAAGTAAAACTGTCACTGACACTTCAAAAAATTCTCCAATCGTTAACAAACTATACAGTAACATCCGGTAGATCAATCTAAGGATTATCTAAAAGATTTATTAAAATCGGTCCAGCCGCCTCGGTGTCCATAAGGAACTTATGTATGTATATATATATTCCCTTTTATTTAGACTAGTGGTACTTGCCACTTCCTTCGCGCCAAAATGTAATATATTTTTCATCAAATCAAATATATATAATCAAATATATATTGCTCTAGCCGCTAGATTCTTTATTTATTCACTCAATATTTAGTGACAGACCTGCTTATGGCTCCGCTACTGTAATTATAATAATTCTATGAACAGTCATATTATAGTATCAGTTAATCGAAATTCGCTATGACTAGGTATAATCTAAATGCATGGCTTTCAATTTACTTAAAAACATCTCACATGACGAGTGGAATACGATACCGCCTTACAATGCGAGTCTAATGTAAATACTAATTATTAATGTGATAATCAATTTTTCATTTCCTGCTTCATAGTTGAAACTGTGCAATTTGAATTATAAGCTTGGCTAACCCGTCATGTCCCAACTCTTTCATGGACCAAGCATAAACGATTTGATTTTTGATGTATATAGCAATTAAATAGTTTTATGGAAAAGACGAAGGTACCAATCAAATCAAAATAATCTTTATTCAAGTAAGCTTTTTGCAAGCACTTTTGAATCGTCAAGGATCAATTAGACCTAATAAAACTATTGGTTAATTAATACTGGTTCAGAATTTTGCCCTTACTAAGAAGAACAAGCACGAAACTCGGCGGTCAATCTTTTAAACATTTTAAATTTACATTCTTTAACTGTAGTTTCGTTTTAAGCTGAAAATATTATCAAAACCAAGCATTTGGAAGAGATCGCAACAGTGTGATAAGACCGCCCTTTGCACTTTTAATTGTTTCTATTATCTGTCTCTTGTTTTTATCACTATGTATTTTATTTGTGCAATAAAGTTATTCCTCTTCTTCTTCTTCTTTTTCATTTTTATAATTCAAATAATTTACAATTTTGTATGCTTTACGAATAACCATATTTATTACACTCAATTTAAACCTTTCTGTAGACTCATACATAATGTAGATCTAGCTATCAGACTGTAGATAGATAGGTAGACTGTAGATGTAGCTAACTCTGCTGAGTCGCGAAACAGAAATCGTCTTTTTCATCTTTTGCGGATGTCACGTCAAGTGAACAGACGAGTCGGTTTGATACGTATATTAACAAAATTGTATGATGAATGTTTGTTTATCTCGCCTACTACTAATTCGCACGCTTAGTATTTAAGTGACCTAATTCAAAATTGCTCTTCCAATTTATGGGTCTGTTTAACACACGAGTTTTGTAGGCGCTACGCTTTGTTGCAGTTTGGGACAAAACGAATTTTTGAAATAGGCCACTTTAATAACAAGCGTGCGTTTTATTATACTTTAATGCAGAAATCAAATACAAACAAATTAAGACTCATAATTAGATCGATATCAGTCAATACATTGAGGAACACTTACAAAAGCAAACAATATTAAAATGATAAATTTAAATATTCATTTCGAATTATTTATGCCACGAATAGACACGGCAGATAAGATTTGAATTGAATTTGTCATTTCGGAGTCTAGGTCGCCTTTTAGGGCCATTGAACTATCGTTTGTAGAGCCCAATATAAAAGGGAACGTATCGTAACGTTAAAAAACTAGCCGTTACCTTATAACCTTTGTACTGTATTGGTAGAGCGCGTTGTCATAGATAGAGTTCTCTATGTTAATACAACATATGGTAGTTTCAATGAATAGCGAAAATTCTCAGGACTTTATCTCAAGTATTATTTGATAATACGCCAGAACAGAAAACAACTCAAACTATATCTTCATGGATAAAAGAAAGAAAGCAGCACAAATTACATCTACACGAATAGAAATTACTAAAATAGTATTTTTAATTAAAATTCGTTCGATAAAGTTGAGAATTAAAACCTCTTTAATATTTCCAAATCGAGGTGCACCAGTCAGTTAAAGGGCTATAATTATTTTACGACATTACAATAGCATTTAAAAATTTCCTTCTCTTATGAACATTAGTTATAAGTGGTTTTTACCGCTAAACCAATTTAACAGTCACAAACATGTAATATAGAGTTGCGGTCATGAATATTTAAGTAACTTACAGTAACACATCAATGATACTATTAGAACCGGATTAGATTACTTAGACTGGAAAAAAACCCTGGCCGTGAACAGCGAATATTTGAATGTATTATACAAAGATAACTATTACTAGCGCTGAATGAACATTAGATACTTTTCGATTCTAAAACTTTTGTACAAACGAACTAACAAATAAATGGAAGCTCATGGCATTGAATGCTTCGAGTCGATTGATAACTTTCTTAAAACCGATTACAGAGTTGCATCACAAGTCGATGTGGCGAGCGGAGGTGCGGCGCCTCGCAGCCGCCGACGGCGCTCGAGCCAAGATTCGGTGGCAACGCTCACCCAGGAATTCATTTAGCTTCGATAAGTGTCCGGTTTCAGTCTGGCACGACGATCGTTGGTTGCATTTAGTATTTATTCATGTATCGGCCGCGCGCAGGTTCTATGTGCGGGGCGGGCGCGGGCAGTGCGGCCCCGGGGGGCATACTTACTACGTGATTAATCCGTGCCCCCGCCCCGCGCGAGTCTCCCCCGGGCCCCCTCGCGTGTGGCGGGCCGCGCCGTACTCGCACCGGGTTTCCTCGTCCCCGCGCCTCACGGCCACTCACTACGCACGGAGCTCCGCGTAGTGCCGCCGCCACCGGCCACCTCCAGTCGTGTTGCGACCCGCGCCGACGTCGCACTCGTTCGCGTTATTCTCGTTACGACCTTATGATATCATTCATGCTAATCTCCGCCCGTTGATTTTCCTGCCGAGTGACCGCAGTGAAACAGCCGCGATATCGCGAGTGCCGAATGTTAGTGGACGTCACGACTGTGTACTTTTCCATACGAGCGTGCCAACAAAACCAGTTCGGAGAACGGCGCCTTCGGATGAGATCTCCGACTGAGCGTCGTGACCTGCGGCCTGAGATGCTGCGTCCGTGACCGTCTTGCGACAGGGCCACGAAACGTAAGGATCTCCTCGTTCATTCGCTCGGTTAACGCTATTATGTCCCGTCGCCTTCCTATTTGCATGGCGCATAAGGAGTGGATTTTATTTTCGTCTAGCGAGCGATGTGTGTGTGAAGCGAGATTGTGTGAGGAGGTGCGGGCGTGTGTGCCGCCTGCGTGTGTGTGCCGCGTCCGAGACAGCTACTCCCTGCTGGCCTGCTTTATTTAGGTTGTTTCTGAGCGTGTCGGCGTCGGCTACACCTCTTGGCGCCCGCCGCCAACGCTCTATATTTCGTGTTCACTACCTGCCTTTCCGTCTCTAGACTCTACCACTGCCATGCTATACCTAATATTAGGGTTGGCACAAGGTAGACTTGCATAAATATTTTATTTTATGTATATCTCAATGATAAACGTTTACCTACATTATAAATAATATTCAAAAATGGTAATCTTCTATCAACGTAATTATATCGAAAAATTCAAATAACGATTAAAGTAGTAAGTCGAAGTAAATATTTACTAATAACCCAATCGAAAGCTGCCTCATCTATTACGTCAGTGTACATAAAATACAAAAAACAAATGTTGACTCCATTGCCATTCTTAATCTTAATGTATTAGCCAAGTTGAACAGGTTGTGTGCCCACTTTGGCATAATATAACAGGCTATCGATAGTATACCTTTAACCACTTATCGTTACCAATAATCTAATAGATTCTCTGATATAATTTAGTATTTATGTCAATTGACCTTGCGTGATGGTCGATGACTTTACCTTAACCTAATAAATCGCGACATACCTATTAGCAAACCTGTTTAAATTTGTAACCTTCAAAGTACCTTTTAAGAACTATCCATTCCTTAAATACTTCACTGGCCTTACATGAAAACAATAGACACAGTTAGACCAAATTGATCATGCAAATATGTTACAGCACATATATTTATCATACAATTTATTAAATTCATGTTTACAACAGTAAACAGTTTTTAACCTTAAAAAATTATGCGATACAATAATATGAGAGTAAAATCATATTACCTTAATATTATTCGTTATTTAAGGATTACTTTATCAATTTAATTACTTTATGGAAAGACATGTAAGCAAGATATGACAGGTCATTTATAGAAATACTTTGAGGAGATCCATAATACAGAGTAATAAATAAAAACAGAGTAGTAAATAGACAAATGTTAAATGTAGAGTCTACTATTTTCCAAACCTGAGTACGTTTCATACATGCAAGATTCGTAAAAACGCATGCACTACAACCTTGAAGGTTCGTATTTCATCAACACCAACACAATACACAGGCACTGCACACATTGGCTATCACAATGTCAACAATCGTTTCGCACCGTATCCATATCAAAATGTGTACATACCCTCTAGAGATTGTAGGAAAATAATACTTTTACTTTTACGTAGGTATTGGAAAGTATGTTTTTATTTTTATTTCCTTTTTTGTTGGGCTTGTGCACGATTCTTTAATTACTTTCCTAGTTTATCTCAGAGAGATATTACTGATGCGCTTTACACTTTTGTATATTATCTTGATTCTATCTATTGACTGGCCTGTTGGCGCAATGGGTAGTTATCCTGCCTTCAGCTCCGCGCGTCGCGGGTTCGATTTCCGCCGAGGGCCAACATATCCTATAAACAATTTGTTGGTTCTTCGAGCCTGGGTGTATATTTGTATTTAAGTATGTATTTAAAATTATATATGTATATGTTCACCAGGCGTCTGTCATCCATAACATAAGTTTTAAGTTACTAACTTTGGGGACGGATGACTGTGTCTAAGTGCCCCATATATTTATTATTATTATAGTATTTTTGTATTAATAAAGTCTAAATTTCAAATACTACAAAATTTCATATACTCATTGATACAGTTAAAACCTGTCAATTAACATCAGTTTAATTAGCTATCATTTAATAGAAACAATGTTTTCAATAGTAATTAATGTTTTAAATATAGACCAAGGAGGAAAAGTACTCGGCGGTGACCTGCGCTGATAAACTTTAACTCTGCTTACACGAGAAACATGTTAATAGAACGATACATAATATGTACTATCGCAAACAATTTTACTTTTATCCCAGTGTAAATGTAAGAAAAATTATAATAAGTTAAAAATATTAAAAGTTTTTAATAAATAAAAGCTTTTAACGATTTTCTTAAAATTCAGCATGTAGGGAGTTTTGGGGGAGAAAAATTTCTTTTTTCCCTGTTTCCGGGCTCTGAATTTTTTTTTAAATTTACGTTGAATATAATCACAATTTTTCGCTGTCAAACGTAAAGTCATGGTGGTTCATTTGGGGTAAGGGCGGTCTAGAGAGGTGAAAATACCTAGGATCGAGCCCCACCTGCCCTATTAGTTTTTAACTTTTCTTTTCAATTTTTTTTTTTTTTTTACATAATTAAAAAAATTACCGATTAAGGCTCGGTCATCCAGGCACTACATATAAAGCAAGTTAAATAATACTTTTAAAAATATTCATATATAGAAAGTTTATTACAAACGATACATTAATAATATGAGGGTACATTGGAACTAGAGTTGTGGTAGCCCAATGAGACCGTCTGACTCTGTCCAGGGTGTCAAGGGTTCAAACCCAGCGCAGGTACCAATTTTTTTATCTTACCTATGTGCCTGATTATTTTCAGCAATTTATCACCCGCCTTTCGGTAAAGGAAAACATCGTGAGGAAACCTGCATATCTCTAGAAAATTCTGGGGATATGTTTAACCTACCAATCTGCAATGGAGCAGCGTTCTGGGTCATATCTCCAGCCCTTCTCTGCAAAAACGAACAGAGAAGGGCATATGCCTCTTACATTGGATGAAAACTATAAATAAACAAATTTTAAAATTAGATTATCTATTACCCTAAATGCGTAATTACGAACGATTGACTTCGTTGTTGCTATATTGTTGTATTTAAAATTACATTTCAGGCTTAAGAACTTTATTTCCCATAAGAACAATAGTTTAATTAAACTGAGATATGTATTTTTTTTAGCTGCATGTCTAATTATCTAAATTTGCCACGAGAACAATATACACCGCTTTAAGTAACAAATAAGGCTTTTAAATTTTTTTTTATCAGTGAATCTTTATTTATTTCTTAAAAACAATAAATAAGGTTCTAAATGTTTTATTAAGATATAGTAAGATAAGATATAAGACATAGTCAGGAGATATCTTTATATTTAAATGAGTTAATCTTGTATATATATATATATTTTTTCCGAATCTCGGAAACGGCTCCAACGATTTTCCTGAAATTCAGCATGTAGGAGGTTTTGGGGGAGAAAAATTGATCTAGCTAGGTTTTATGTAAAAAAAAAAATGTTTTATCCCTATTTTTGGGCATTAAAAAACACTAACATTTATATTGGATTAAATTTTCGCCATTAACTGTCAAGTCGGCGTAGCTTATTCGGGTAACGGGCAGCCTCGAGAAATGTGAAAGCCAAGGATCGATCCCGAACTAATTAATTGTTTTTTTCTTTTTTTTAAGTTTTTTTTTTTGTAAAAAATTACCGAGCGAAGCTCCGTCACCCAGATATTTTTATTAACATGAAATAATGCTGCTATATAACATTTTGTATGATTCTAAAAAGGCATAAAATAGCTGTAATGAATTACTGTGAGTTTACATGTTATAATTTTGTTGTAACATGATTTGGGTACGTTCTTTACAACCTGCCGGACGTCAACTTAGCTTAGTCGCATTTTGCAACACCTGAGTTATCTATTCTACTTAGCCGGATACCACACGGTGGGTCATTTTACCTTAGTCACCTTTTACGACACCACGGTAAGAAATGAGAGTGGTCTATCCTAGTCAGCCTATGGTGGAGGTATCCAATAGCGGAAGCCGCCACGCTTGACCTGTAGCGAGCTTGGCCACAAGTTCGGCGTTTCTCGCCAGTGGATTAAAATATCATACCGAGACCCACTCAAAATAGGAAAAAAAAATCCTACTCGGCCGTATTCCACACGGCATATAATATTATCTAAAATTCAAATAACTTATAGTGGAATAAATAAATATAAAAACAAGCGATGAAAATGAATGAAACCTTTTTAAATTTATATTCGAGAATCGGTACATGTGTACGATGAAAAATATGTAAAGTGTTTCAATATGATGACGTCATTGACTACTATTATCTCCATTCAAGTTTCACAGTTGATGTAAAACAATGAACGTGGTCAAGGCGCCTGTTTATCTGTTTTATATTATATCTTTTTTTGTAACGCACGTAAATACCTCACCTGAACTACGCAGCTGTTAATCCATTAAACATGAAACAGAATGAAATTTTCATATCACTATTAATTCTAAATGGGGTCGGCACAACATGTTAGAACATCACATGATTTGGCTACGTATTCTACGGCAGGCCTGTCGTCAACTTACCTTAGTTGTATTTTACGACACCTCGGTAAGAAACAGGGTGGTCTATTTTACTCAACTGGATACCACACGGCGGGTCAACTTACCTTAGTCGCCTTTTACGACACTTCGGTAAGAAATGGGGGTGGTCTATTCTACTCAGCTGGATACTACACAGCGGGTCGACTTACCTAAGTCGCCTTTTAGGACACCTCGGTAAGAAATGAGGGTGGTACTATTCTATTCAACCGTATTCTATACGGTTATACACGGCGTTCATTTTCTTAATCAAGTATGCAATAATTTTTTTTGTATTGATGACAAATGAACCTCACGAAAATTGCATATATCATCGGAAGCAGTTAGCTATTGATATAAACAAAAATTTTCAAAATGATACTTGTAAATGATTGGTTACGTGATTTGAAAATTAAGTAATCGATGAAGGTTTTTATTATTTATTAATTTTAAAGCCTGTAAACGAATTTGACAAATACTATATATAGAATTAGTATGACTGATATGTATTTAACAAAGCGCTTTAGGGTGTAATATAACGTATTACTTAAAAAGTGATCCGAGTCGATTTTTTCTATGGGATTCATGAATAAAATATACGTAATTTATTTTAATCTCAATTAATATTAAAAACACCATTTAGTTATCGATGTTATTCGCAGTATTTTATTAGAACAATAAAATCTTATGAGACGTGGTTTTGGGTCCAGCTTCAAAAAGTACCTACTTCTTAAAAGTACTTTCTAGAACGATATCAATGTTAAATATTATGTGTTGTTTTTTCCAGCAATTAACATAAAAGTTAAATACAATAAAAAATTCTCAATTAAATACTGATTTAAATGCAATTACCTCGTACATGTATAAGCAAGAATTAAAAACTTGTACTTATGAGTTTTATGAGTAATAAATTTTGCGTAACGGTAAAAACTTAATCAAAATTTGCCCTATATCTCAAAACATAACCTTAAAGTTTAAAATTACTACTGTCTGTTTTATACTTAAGCATTCAATTTATGTCTTTAAATAATTTGAAACATAATATATTGAATGCCTTACGTACAAAAGAGACAGTTTGTTTGTGTTTTAGTTAAAATTTTTATATAATTAGTTGTGCCCGCGGCTTCGACGGGATACAAATCAATGAAGTTAATTTAAATTTTAAACATAAAATTAGATATTGTGAGTTAACCATAAGAGATAGAGACATGCTGTAGTAGACTTTTTTGTAGTATTTTTATAGATCTACAATTCTCTAGTACATTACTTTAATGTATCTCCGCTGGTTAACGCGGCGCACGTGACTAAAGTTCCCAGCAGGCGAGTTTTTTTACAACCGCGCAACCTTTTCAACACAATTTACGTAAAACCGTAATGTATTATAACCTAAACCATCCGGAAGTATAGCACTATATCCTAGTAAAAACTATAAAAAATCCGTTCAATAGATTTTGAGAAAATCCATCACATATATACAGATAGTTTTGGATTTTTTGAATGCAGCTTTTATATTTATTTTTATACATGACTGACCTATTTGCGTACGCGGTGACCCTGTTTTTAACTCCAACATTTTCGAAAAACTTCGAAATGTATTTAAGTATTACTTAAATAAGTATATCTTTAACAGCTATCTGTCATCCATAACACAAGTATTAAGCAACTAACTTTGAGGACGGACGGACTGTGAGTCCACAATATTTAAATTGTCCCATAAATAATTTTTTATTATTATAATAAGCCCATGTTATTTTCCGGTACTTCAACTACACCAAGGATCACATTTATACAATTTATTTACTTAAAATAATATTAAATCTATTATAAAGACGTTTAAAAACTACCCAAAATAATTAATAATTACGTTATCTAATATAATCACTTTTATATATTGCATATGATGAACTAATTATGAACATTATGATGAAAGCTGTGATGGCCCAGCGGTGCGATCGTGTGAATCTGTAGAGATGATCACGGGTTTGAACCCGGGCAGACACCAATGAGTTTTTCTCTTAAAACTTATGTGTCTAATTGATAATTGCAATATATCACACGCTTTTCGGTGAAGGAAAACATCGTGAGGAAACCTGCATATCTCTAGAGAATTCTGGAGGTATGTGTAACCTACCAATCCGCATTGGAGCAGCGTGGTAGGTCTTAGCTCCAATCCTTCTCTCCAATAACGGAGAGAAGAGGCCTATTCTCAGCAGTGGGATAGTAACAGGCCGTTACTTACTTACTTTTTATGATAAACTTTGGGGAAAGATAGCTGTCATAAATTATCCCATATACATATATGTACGTCAACGAGGGTACAAGAGTTAGTTACTTATCGATAATATTATTGTTATGCTTATATTTCCTAGCAGTAAGATAAACAATTAAAAATACATATCTATTACTAGTAATAATCACTACTAATTACTAGTAATAGCGTAATACACAATTATATCTCGCATATTGTGCACAAATAACCTCGTTATGATAGACGGGGAGTAAATAATTAAAAGGGCAATTAATTATTAGTTGAATATTGATACGGAGTCATCACAACACCGCATTGTCTTGCTATTTATATTTATTATATAGATGCAATGTCACAATGAGCCATATAACATCGAAGAACTTGTCTAATCCATAGATTTATTATACTAGAGTAAAGGAGTTAGCCTAAAATGTCTTTATCGATAATAAGATAAAGCAAATAAGAAATATTATCCGTCTCTCTTTATTATGTGTGATTCGACAAGGATAAATATATGTATTTCATCTTCCTTCTCATTATTTCCTGCCCTACTCTCACTTACAAACTTGCCAAGACTCCCCTTATAGAGTTATTATACATGAGTAAAGAAGCCAGCCTAATATGGACCTATTACAATAAAGAGAAACGAAACTAAAAAAAATGATAATAATATAATAAAAATATACAAGAAGATATACATAAACACACCCAGACTCGAAGAAACAACAAACTATTTTTAGAAAATTTCAACCCACGACCCTTGAAGCTGAAGGCATGGTTACTACCACCTGAAACAGCAATACAATGCATATTGCTTATAAAAAAAATAGTAGGGTAAGTCGACCCGCCGTGTGGTATTCGACTAAGTAGAATAGACCATCCTCATTCCTTACCGAGGTGTCGAAAAATACGATTAAGGTAAATTGACGTCAGCCAGGCAACCGGTTGTAAAATATGTAGCCAAATCATATAACAACATGTTTATAACATGTGCCGACCCAACTTTAGAGTGGGATAAGGGCAGGAGGATGATTTTCAACCTCAGATTTGGATGCTTATTCCGGCAATCATCATGCAATTGACTAGTTGTATTTATGTTAACAAATTGCCCACAAACATTAAATGAATGTACCGTGGGCCTAACGTGTCCATAATTAAATAAATGGCCAGTTGTCAGATAAGCGCAAAAAGGCGGTTGTAAAGGCAACAAAGAGTTATCAGCGTTGTGTCACCGACAAAGGGCTCATTGAACGACAAGGTTCCGTCACGATAGACGTTTAAATTACTGGTCATTTATATCTAATGCTTTTTGTAATCGACCAATTTACTTATTAGTTTGTCTATTGGGTGTCAATTTTATGGTATCCGGCTGAATAGAATAGTACCACCCTCATTTCCTACCGCAGTGTCGTAAAAGTCGACTAAGGTAAGTCGACCCGCCGTGTGGTATCCGGCCGAATAGAATAGTACTACCCTCATTTCTAACCGAGCTGTCGTAAAATGCGACTAAGGTAAGTTGACCCACCGTGTGGTATCCGGTTTAGTAGAATAGACCACCCTCTTTCTTACCGAGGTGTCGTAAAATACGACTTAGGTAAGTTGACGTCAGGCAGGCGGTTGGTCGTAAAAACGCACACAAATCATGTGACAGCATGTTTATAAAATGTTGTGCCGACCCCACGTACAGAGGGATAAGGGCAGAAAGATGATATTGGGTGTCAATTTTATACGTGATTGCTTTTATACACATACCAACCGGTTAAGAATAGAATTGTAGTCAATGAAGTAATTAGAATCACTTTGCAATCATCCGTGATAATTACCAGTTAGTTTTATTTACATCACGCATTACGGACACTAGCGTATTTTTGAGGCTCTAACGATTTTTATAAAACTTAGTATGTAGGGTGTTTCGGGAGCGATCAATCTACCTAGGTTTCATATAAAAAAATTGGTTATATCCTTGTTTTCAGGTACTGAAAAACTGCTACAATCTTTAATATTTAAATGAATCTTGTAAAATAAAATAAATATATATTTTCGGAATCTCGAAAGCCGCTCCGATTTTCCTGAAATTCAGGATATAGAGAGTTTTGGGGGAGAAAAATCGATCTTGCTAGGTTGAATTAAAAAAAAATCGTTTTGTCTCTGGTTTTGGGTATTAAAAACATATTAAAATTTACTTTTGATTTATTGAATATATAAAGCACTTTACTTGCCGTTAAATGTCAAATCAGCGTAGCTTATTCGGGGAACGGGTGGTCGCGAGAAATAAAAAAAACCTAGGATTGAGCCCCACCTACCCTATTATTTTTTTCTTATTATTAAAGTTTATTTTGAAAAATTACTGAGGAAGGCTCGGTCAGGTACTATTATTTAAAAACAAAAGTTAATAACGCTGTCATTTTCAAAGTTATATTAGCTCGGTTGGGAACGGGGATACTAAAAAAGTAAAAATACACCGGATCGTGTCCAGATATCACCTTTTTTCTTATTGTTCTTATTATATATTTCCAAAAAAATACCGAACAAAGCTCGGTCACCCAGATATTGGTATTTACATGACAATAGCCCTGCAGTGTAGAGACGATAATGCACGCTCCGCTAATGTAACTCTACGCACACATAAACAAGCCGCGAGTGTTGGGCATTATCAAGAAGCAAGCTACCGCCTACGTCGCGATATCTATCACTATCAATGGTATTAACCTCGATTGCTCGCATACCTGCACTTTTAAACGCTTGTCACATATATAATAACCACGTATGCTAATACCTGTATTGCACCGCACGAGAGTAAGAAAGTTTAATCTTGACATATTACAGAAATAAACACAATCAAGGTCAGTATAAAAAGCTACAAGCTGTCTCTACCACTGCCATGACATTGGCTTGCACAAATGTTAATACTAACTCTACTTTTGCAATTTTGCCATCGACTTGTCTAGTTTGGGTATCTGTGGTAACTTGCGTACAAAATTTTTCGGTAAAATCGTAATATTTGAATCGGGTAAAGGGTAAAATTTATTCAATAACACCTCGCGTCTAACAAAGTCTCTGTCTGTCTTAATTCTGTCGCTAAAAAATTCAGCAGCACAAAGAGCCATAGACATTCCAACGAAAGCTCCGGAATATTAATATAAGATTTTTTATAAATTATACTTTGTTTTCGTGTAGTGAAGAGACGTAGTATATAAGAAAATGTAATTAAAATACTGATTTTATCGTTGGAACATTACACTCGTGATCTTAATAATATAATTAAACTTACCGGATCTGTGAACTCTGAAACAAAAGGAATGAAAGATGATCGCACGTAAGTTCATATTGAAAAGAAATAAAGAATAATATTCTCACGGCCGAAAGAACGGTATTTTATTTCAATGTGTCAACATTGAAACTGGCGACGGTGCCAATGTTTCGTATTACAGTATATTTTGCACTTTGTTATCGTTTTCAACACGCCAATACCTTATAACAGAGTAATTATAGCTAATTGATGATAGCCTTTACTGGTTATATTGTTAGGTTAGTATTTTTAGCATTAATATCTTTATTTTACGTATGTCATTGATTTTTTTGTACATTTTAATTTCTAGGGTGAAGAACGTTTTATTTTCAACGTTTTGATTAATTATTTCAAGATTGTAAAGATCGAATAATTAAAAAATAAAACCTTTAAGATAACGTACCAAATACATAACCTGGTGTGAAATTCTCAATGCTGGATTTCTTGCACAATACACACCTCTATATTATTTGTTTGTAATGGAACTTTATTGCAGTATTTAATATATCGTGGTTAAAACTTACTAAGCGTCTGTTGATAAAAATATATTGAGAAAAAAAATTATCTAAAATTTAAAATGTACTCGTAAACAGATATTTATACAGCATGAAATCTCATAAAGTTATAAGCTTGGTACCAGTATCAAACAATTAAAAAAAGTAAGGAAGTAAGAAGTAAATTATGGTTTTTACTAATAATCAGCTACCAACTGGAACCATATGGTACAACCTGAAAACATTGGAAATCCAGAAACTTAAATAACCAGTTGTTATCTTTATGTTAGGGTAGCTGAGTACTTTAATTGAACGATAGCGAAAACACCACATGTAGAAATATATGTACACATGTGAATTTTTACAACAAGCAATTAATTTTCTGAAATCTTAATCTCTTTCACGGACACAAAGCCACGTGAGAGACACTTAAAAATAGAGTTTGAAGAAGATTCTAGATATCCTGATGTCATTATAAACTTTAAGATAGGATAAATCCTGAAAGAGGCGCCTTCAAGCAAAGAGAACCCAATAATAATTACAAATAATAAGCTTCTGTCTGAGTAAGTTGTCTTTGTCGTAAAATACGACTAAGGTAAGTTGATGTCAGGCAGGCGACCGGTCGTGATATACGTAGCCAGGTCATGTAACAACATGTTGTGCCGACCTCACTTAGACTGGGATAAGGCAAAGGCAAGGAGGATGATGATGATAAGTAAAGCTTTTGAGTGCCTCATTGGTAATCATAATTAATCTCTTCGTCTATGGTTTAATTTATTGTTGAAGGAAAAACCCTAAGACATATGAAACTGCCAATCCGCATGGGAACAACGTGATCACTAAGCTTTACTATAGAGGGCGAGAAGAGAGCACTATAAGACCACACCCGAAATTATAATCTAACAACCAGTCCAATTTCAAAATACTTTATAGTATAATACACACAACTAACAAAATAAACTATGTTCAAGGCCAAATACTTTTACCTCCCAAGGCTAAGAAGCTCGCGTGCTAACATAAACATATAGGTAATTTCTACGAATCAACAATGTGAGCTCGACGAATTTGCATTTGAATAATATTCATCACAGTACATTGTTGTTATAAACAATGAGATTAAAGTGCCGTGTTTATCAACTAGACCCTTCAACATGTTTGTTTTACCTTTGGGTTTGTTTATACATAAATAAACATACAAGTCTATCTAACCTCATGATATTTGTATAACCAACAAATATTGCTAGATTTGAAAGCATATGTAAAATAGGTAGTTGTTTAAAGGTTATGATTAGCCGTGTGGTATCCGGCTGAGTAGAATAGTACCACCCTCTTTTCTTACCGAGGTGTCGTAAAAGGCGACTAAGGTAAGTCGACCCGCCGTGTGGTATCCGGCTGAGTAGAATAGACCAACCTCATTTCTTACCGAGGTGTCGTAAAAGGCGACTAAGGTAAGATGACCCACCGTGTGGTATCCGGTTTAGTAGAATAGACCACCCTCTTTCTTACCGAGGTGTCGTGAAATACGACAGAGGTAAGTTGACGTCAGGTAGGCGGCCGGTCGTAAAAACGCAGCCAAATCATGTTACAGCATGTTTATAACATGTTGTGCCGACCCCACTTAGAGTGGGATAAGGGCAGGAAGATGATGTTTAAAGGTTATGATTAGGGTGCTTTATAATTCTAATAAACTAAAATTGCTTACAAAAGAAATAGAAAAGTTTTCAATACTTATATTATTCTCTTTGCGATGGACGTCCACTGTTAGACATAGGTCTCTTCATGGAATCTCCTCACCAGACGATCTTGTACCGCTTGGACCCAGCGGTTCCCCACGACCTTTTAGAGATATTTTATGATAACTCATTCTTAAATAATAAACTATATATGTATGCCTGCTTTTCACTATGATCGTTGATCGTGTAATCGTCTATAATCGGCAAGATTATCGTGCAAGTATCCACTCGGTGGTCCATATTATCATACGACCATTCGCCCTATCCGAGAGATAGTCACATTTCTTATGCTATTCTATCCTATTCCCGTATATAACGGAACATGTGACTTTATTTGGATAGGGCGATATGTATCACCCAGCGATTCGATTTAATACGTGTCCGGAAAACCAACAATTCACGGCTTGTACGCAAAGGAAAGGAGAGCGTGGCGTCGATAGACCCTCAAAGGAATGACTGTCGACCTCAAAAAGGTCGTGGGGAGCCCCTGGTTCGAAGCGGCACAAAATCGCGGGGGGGGGGGGGGGTAAATCCCTTAAGGAGACCAAAGTCCTGGAGTGGACGTCCATTGGTCGAGAACGAACACGATCGTTCTAGCGCTCAAACGTTTGTAATCGCCGATTATGAAGAGGAGCCAGTAGGCTACTCATTTCGCGAGGAACTTTTCCGCTTAAAGTTGATTTCAACGCAACAATGATCATCATCGTTCTCCTGCTCTTATCCCACTCTAAATGGGGTCGGTACAAAATATTATAAATACGTTGTACCGTGATTTGGCTATGTTTTTTACGACCGGCCGCCTCTGCCTGACCCCAACTTACCTTAGTCGCCTTTTGTGGTACCTCAGTAAGAAATGACGGTTCTATTTTCTACTCAGCTGGATACCACAAGGCGGGTCAACTTACTTTAGTCGCCGTTTACGTCATCTCGCTATAAAAAGTAGGGTCGTCTATTCTACTCAGCCAGATACCACAAGGCGGGTCCACTTACCTTAGACGCCGTTTATATAACCTCGGTAAGAAATGAGGGTGATCTATTCTACTCAGCTGGATAAAACAAGACATTCAACGCAAAAATGATCAATCCATGTAAATAATCATCAATTACTCAAATACCCAGTATATAAGGAATTACTTATATTAGGCAACCATTACATTCACGACTCTAATCAATGGGCTGAGTGGTTGCGTCATTACTTTCGCGGCTCCATCGTAGTAGTTTGCGAAATATACCACTTATGCAATAACGCAATACGTTAATTCATTGGTCAATAGATTGTTCGTATTTCATCTATTTTGTTGGGAGGTAAAAGTATCTTATATCTTTCTTCTGTATTTACCAAATACTAACAGTATTGACTTTAGCTGTTATACCTTTAATTTTATGAATTTGATCAAATATCGAGCTCCATGGTTTCATGAAACTTTAATTAATAAATGTTTTATGTTGATTTGACGCTTAGTATTAAAGTGACCGAATTCAAAAAAGTTGTTTGTGACTAATTGCAATAAAGCGTTTGCGCCTACCAAACTCATGAGTGTTATAGAGACCCATAACTTGATAGAGCAAGAAAACACTAGCTTCTTTAATATTTCATATCTTGATGTCATCTAGGCATTGAAATAAGGATTACAATGTATCTAAAACTCAATAATTTTGAAATCAGTCATTTAACCGTAATCGTGCGATAAATATTATTTTTATTTTATTTCTTTTGCGTGTGCCTTATGCCATCTTATCTGCGAATTTTGCCGTTCTTCTTATAATTCCGAACCTTTATTATTAAAAAGTAGCTTTATTAATCGTATTGATCCTTAGAGACTCAAAAGTTCTTGAAAAAGCTTATTTGAATAAAGATAATTTTGATTTGATTTGAGTCTGTGCTGTGTCGTATATCCCAGGGTTGCCTAAAATAGATGGACTTTACAATAAAGATTATTAATTCTATTCAACTCATTTGGCCAGGTTATTTTGAATTATACTCGGCTATAATTAAGTGTATAATAATACACATAATTATTATAGTATAGAATTATATTTGTTACTGTGATAACGTTATCGTAGAAATTCACTGTTCAATCTAAATTTAAAATGGGAGAAACCTAAAAGATAATTAACGACTTAAATTTTTTACAAAATACGTTTTTATCCATAATGTATTTTTTATAATTTAAATTTTTATATAAGTTGTTTGATGATAACTGGAAATGTGACATAACGCTTTGATTTGTATATATTTTGTAATTAGTATTTTCTAAGTATTTATCAAGTTTCCAAACAAAGACATTGAATTATTTTGCTGTAATCCGCGATTAGAGAAAATCTATGTAATCTTAAAAGTAGACTATATTATTAGTGTTCAAACGCAGGATTCTCAAGAAGCACTACAAACCGCCACCTCCACCGTATTACTAGCATTTCATATATTCACTACAACAATCTCAGTAATCGTTTCGTCCCGTAAGCGCAGCATCAGCAGACTCCACATCAAAATCGCTAAAAACTAATGACTTAAGTAATATCAAATTAATCAACTTCTTTAATATCAAAAATTTTGTAAGCTTCAATAAAAAAAGTATCTAACTTTGACAGAGTATACACAAATAATCCCTATAACCTTTTTTACGTCGAATTCATACATAAATAAACCATGGAATTATAATGAGCGAATTGAGTGACATATGCCTTCACAGTTTATCCCGAGAGAGGAAATTGTAACGTTGTATACATTAGACATGTAATATTAAAGTCACCTTCAGAAATTAGTATTTATTTATATAAAAAAGTAAAGTAACAGCCTGTCATTATTACTGCTAGCCAAAGTCATCCTCTCTCCGTTTTTGGAGAGAAGGGTTGAAGGTAAGACCAACGCTGCTCCAATGCGGTTTGGTAGTTTACACATATCCCCAGAATTCTCTAGAAATATGCGATTTCCTTACGATGTGTTCTGGATAGACCGCTTACAAATAATTGTAATTTTATCCACTACTAGTTCTTATACCTAATGATACCTATTATGAAGTATTATTATATAATATAACTAAAATATTTGCAGTGGTCAATAGTGGATCAGCTAAAGTAATATATACACCACTTGTTGAGAGTAGCATTTTATAATTACTTAATACTTTATTCACATTCCATTAATATGGATAACGTCCTCTACATTTCATATGCTACAATTTGGTATAGGCACTTTACATTTAATTTATTTCATGGAATATGACCGGTCCACAGTCGAAACATAACCAATATGCTTTTCCTGTCGATCCTAGTTTGATACCAAGGTTTTTTTAAAGGTTCAGCTTTAACAATTAAATACCACATTCCTTTTTCCTTTGATCTCCTGTCAAAGAACTCTTTTCATAAATCGCAACATCTATTTTGAATTAAATATAAACAGTCTGTATAAAATGGTATAACTGTTGTTTCCACGCCCTCATAGGCTGCTTCTTTTGCTAACTAGTTGGCCATGTAAAATTTATATAAGAGTCCCCTCTTATTCCACTGTAATATTTATTACTTTGTTGGATCGATTGTTCAAAGCGTTCTCATTAAATTAATAAAAATTAACCTTTTAATTATTAATATTATTTTTGACGACTTCAAGCAATTTTGGAACATGATCGTTATCAAATTTATTTTTACTATCTGCCTACGTAACCACTTTTTATCATTTTACACGATACAGTGTAGCATTTGAGTTCATTCATTGCACTCCTATGTTTATTTTATAATTCATATCATTTATTATCATATCAACGCTATCTAAACGGATAAGCATCTATATCCGTATTATAGTAGTGTCTGATTTTGAATATATTGAAAAATGTATTTAACTTCGTTCGGTTTTTTGGATTACAGGGGAAACAATCGGGCGTAAATTGTCATCTACTATATATTAAACTAGCTTTTATCCGCAACTTTGTTTACGTGGACTGTCTTGTAATAAACTTTTCAACTCTGCAAATATCTCTATCCCAAAAATCATATCGATTCGGGAAGACTGAGATTTATCGTTTTTTCGGGAGCATATTTTAATTATTGTAGTAAATAACCCGTATGACTTTCATGAATTATATATTAGAATAGCTCAATTACATTTATCCGATAAACAAAAACCGTAATTTATAAAAAACTTTCTTCGTCGTTCGACGATTTTCGACGTACCCAAACAACGTGATATAGAACCTTCTTTAAATTAAAAATTTGTTTCGACTTTGACACATCATAATTAACAACATCACAATTTGATAGGTTGATAATAGATAGCGCTTCTCAATGTAAAAATTTGTGAATTCAGAGAGACCCAAAATAATAAGTAAAACATTATTTCAGGTCTGTACTTCGTTCTATGAATATTATAGAGAAATCCACAGATAAAAGAATGTCTTTTATGTACGAATGCTTTTAAGTAGGTTTTTTTTTATGTTTATAGCTTAATTTTTGGCTGTATCGTTGGGACCGAAACCACATTCGGGATTCATTGTTGGCGTCATTCTGTACAAAGCGATTGTAACCTTCACTCAGTTCACTGCCGTTTGCCAGACGGTAATAGTTTGTTTGTGTTGTTATATAATGAAATAAATTTCACGCAGTTTCAACATGGAGGATATTACGAAGTACAAAACCAATGTGACCCTTTTATTAATATTTAAAGTACTAAGTTGTAATTTCTATTCCTCTATACGATTAAAGTGGTGTATCGGTTAGTTATTTATTTCATTTCGACATTGCAATAGTAATAATTTCGCTAAATAATTAAATCCACGCGACCCATACCGAAATAACGAGTAATATTAGAAAAAGAAGATGGTAAAAAATGGTGAAACTTTGCGTCAGAGAGAGAGATAATGCATAGTAAAAAGAAACCTGATTTTTATATATTATATTCCTTTAATAATAAAAATTCGTCACTATACGTAATAGATACTCATAAAAATATTACGTGAAATTTTCCATCGCCCTTTTATATCAACTTCGCGTCCAAAACAGTCCGGATTGATTGCTTAAAATTCTAAGCAACTCAATACTAAACCAATATCGACAAAGTTATACGAAAAATCGGCGTGATAGCAATTTTTTTTCACAACTTATAATGTTCGATTTGAATATTTTATAGACTTAGACGTTACTTAATGGAGATCCGTAATACAAAAGTAATAGTAAATATTTTTGCTCTAATCCGCGATAAAGTAGATTGAAAAAAAAAAAAAAATATATATATATATGTGTGTGTAGAGTGGTGGTAGTGCAATATTCGAAAAAACACATGTACAATATAATGCATGTGTCGGATATGAAAGCGGATAGTCCACTCTACATTTAGCATTATATATATTTTCTATTTACTTAATCGCAGATTAGAGCAAAAAAAAATTATTATTGTATATTCGATTTATCTTATGATATATCTTCTACTGTATATCAATGTTTATAAAACTCACACATTGATAATTGATAATTGATCATTGAGAAATCGTAAGCTTATGCTGTTTAAAATTTATACTTATGTGTAAAATGTAGCTTACAAAATGTACTACTTAGCCCCCATGGCCGAGCTTAATTTAATGATATCAGTATTAAAAAAACTGTCATTGACATTTCAAAAGAAAATGCTTCAATCGTTTAATTTATAGTTTAATAAAATTAACCAAACTTTAAAGAATAATCTCTTAGTCAGTCTAAAAATAGTCTGAAAATTTCATTGAAATGAAAATTTTATTATAGAACAGATTAATGAAGCATAGAATTTATATGCAAATTAAATCTCGTAGCAATGGCACAAAAATCGCAAGCTTAGGGCGTCTAAAATGTGTTGTATCTCTAAATACTTTGTATTCGGATCTAGATAAATACTCTTGTCTGTCTTCCTTCCCGATCTAGTGAACATACCTAACATATACGCGTGCTATATTAAATAAATTAACCTTGTCTTGTATCGGAGAATAAACTTAGAATATAAGTCTTGATTAATTACCATATTCCCGGATAACAAAAGATACAGCAGATGTAATACAATGTAATCAGTTTGCACGCTAAATGTACATATCGTTATTGAAACTACAAAAGGCTGATAACATATTTCGTAGAGCTAATATTTAGCGCCGAAAATCAATAACTTCACCAATCGCCATGATCGGCTGTACATCATTTACGGTTAGTTAGCACGCTGTGATAGGCGCGGCCTTGCGGGCACACGTGTATCTGACGTCACGCACGCACCTCGTCCAAGTTCAATGTTGCCTATTAATTCCAGCGTGCTTTATACTCGTTATATATTTCAGGGTTTTAGCGATCTAATTGTACATTTTTTTGATAACAGTACAACCTTAACCTCTTACACGTCTAATATTCAACTATAAATTTGTTTTACCCCAGTTTTGATTGTTATTTTTTGTAGCGACCTGTCTTTGAATGATTTGTAACTATTGTAACAGTTTAACGTGCATACAATGTAAACGTCTCCATAAAACCTGCAAATTCTTAAAGAATTAATTTTACAACACAGTAGGTACCTAAATACATAATTCTTACATAAACAAACATTATGTTGCATAATCATCATTTGTAAATTACGGAAATGTTTTAGAAAATGTCACGTGACTGTCATATTGCTTATAGTAAAGACATTTCAGGTCGAAAGGGCACCCTTGAGGTTCTTATGTTAAACATTGTCATCATTTTTGAAATTTATGGAAATGGTGGCTCCGCAATTCTATATGTATATGTAAGAAACAATACAGCTATTTCGCTATTGCTATTGCGATAAAAAATAGTCATGACAAACTTTACTTGTAATATATGTATTATTTACTTTTAAAAATATATGATATAAATAATACTATCCCCACTACTAACAGCAGCTTCATAAGAAGAGTGTCTTTGTCTTTCTGTCGCATTCGAACGGACGATGACATTTGGTATGGAGATGATAGAATGGCTGAAGTACAGTAACTCCTCCTCCTTGTGTCGATATCCTCATTACCGTGATTCCCTAATGTCGGGTCGGGGGATTAACTTTTGCACAGTTACTCGCCACTTGTTCCTCGCCTTGGACGAATAAAAGCAGCGTACAAATTTCTGTCTAGGGCAAAAGGCTGTCGGATCTGGCTAGTTCACCCAAGTGGGCTATTAACATAGGCTCCAAAATCGGAATTACACGGGTAAAAAATTACAAAATTATGAATTATTGTCATATAAAGTCAGTTTATGTAAAAAAAATCAAGAATGTTGCTACACGTAGTTCCACAAGCTTTCTCTGAAGAAGGGATACCTAGTCATAACACTCGTTCCTACTTTTTCCCGGTCCATTGAAACTCGCGTAGTGGTCACATTGGATGAAATACGCGCAATATTTCCATGAAACGTGCGCGCGTTTAACATTATACGTTGTATTCATTTACTGTCTTGTTGATGCTGTAATAAATAACCAACTTCGTCCCGACTTCATTCGTGCCTGTTTAAACATTTAATTACCCTCAATTATGCAACGTGTTTTCCTTTTCCTCTGTTTCCGAGATAGGGCATTCTTTTGAAACTTGTATATCACTCTGTAGTGTAAGCTTTAATTGTGCCAAATTTCGTCAATATTGTTCTAGCGGATTACCTGTGAAAAAGCGTAAAAGAGAGACAGACAAATTTTCGCATTTGTAAATATAGAAATACGTGAACACATTCCGAAAAATCTGCTTATGGACTTCCATGTGTTTCACTGACAGGTCATGATTTTTAACTGAATTAAAAAAAGGGGTAAAAAGAGAATTAGCAAAAAAGTAAACACGAAACTTCCATATAGCTGTACTTTTAGCTATTAAGTGAGGAGCTTGATTGTTAGAGCTCAGAAGTATGAGCATTGGTGTTGCCACATATCCAATGTAGAATTTCTAAGTTGGACGCATTTTAAAAGCAGAATTTAACAATTAAAGTCTGAGCTATTTTAATTTATAAAGATATAAGTTATCTTTACTTTTTAAACTTTATAAAAATAATATTTGAATGTCTGTGGATTCCTGTATTATTGAAAAGATAGATGTGAAATTTTTCCAGATGTTTTGGGTACTTGCGTGAATGCTTCTGGCTTAGTGCTATGAGTGATGAAGTGGATGAATAGTTCATAATACATTTATTTATCCGATCAGGTTGACTGTACTGCAGTTTTTTTAAATTGTAGTATTAAAAAATAATTTATTGTTATTAAGAAACAATGATAATTTGTTATTTATGAATAGTTATTTTAAATTTGCTATGTAAATATATTCGTAGATATTTCTATTTTTAGACATGCCTTTTGTCGGCCATTCACAAATGTTTGTCTATGATGCGCGTGCGCGGCCTTCAACATATAATAAAACTATATTATTTCATTGTCTCGCTTATTTTAGCATACCGGCCTTGAATTTAGTGTATTCAATGCAATGTTAACTAAAAATGTGATTTAAAAAGTTAATTAAATAAAGCTAATGCCATTACAGTTAATCGTGAAGGTATAAAAATCGGAATTCCATTGATTTGAACGAAATTAAATTTTAAAACATCTAGAATATTTTTATGCCGTTAAGCTGTTTTGTAAAATTATTACATATACACGTATTATTATTTATATTCACAGCATTACTAGTTTTTATACAAACGTAGAGTAATATTATTATACAAAAAACTGATACTAGAAAATATTAACAATTGAACAGCACAAAAAGTAACAGGAATATATCCTGCGCTTAGTATTAAAGGGAACTAATTCAAAATTATTCTTAATTGAGTTATATACATTGTAATCCGTATTAAAAAGCCATCTATGAATTGCGCTACGAATTATTAAACTGATAGTTTTCTTGCTCATCCAAGTTATGGGTCTCTTTAACACTCACAAGTTTTGCAGGCGCTACGCTACGCTATATTGCAATTTGCTACAAAAACATGTTTTTTGATTTAAGTCACTTTAATACTAAGCGTGAGATATGGGTATTGAGTAGGTATATACTTTCGCGTGAGTTGTATTTAAAGTCAAATATTTCGATAACGTGTTTTTGCCGCATTCATTACAATAAAGATAACAGCGAATATTGTCGTCTCGCTCTATCGCACAACTACATTACAAGTATTGTATACAAACAAAGAAAAGTATGGCTGGAATAATAAAACTAAAATTAACTTGTAGATCTTGTTGCACAACTTGTATGCAATTGTTATTTGATAATAATTCATAATTAATCGTATCGACGACGACTGTATGTAATGAAGTAATGAATAGTAGATTATGTAAATATTTGTACATAACAATTGTGTTATTACTGACGGAAAAATTATCTTCTCCCTAACCCATTATATTCAAATTATATATTTATAAATGCTCCTAAACACGTCGTGTGGTATCCGGCTGAGTAGTCTAAACAACCCTGTTTTCTTGCCTATGTGTCGTTAAAGGCGACTAAGTTAAGTTATCGTCAGGAGAGCGGCCAGTCATAGAATGTAATGACATGCTGTGCCGGCTCCACTTAGAGTGGGATGAGGGCATGAGAATTATGAATGAGTAATAGTAACATTATTATGTTACTAGTTTTTAACCGCAACTTCGTTTGCGTGGACTGTTGTCGATATGGATAATAGATGGCGCTTTTCAATATCATCCTATTCCTGTAGAATTAACAGGATTTCTATTTATATGTTATCCCGGTGTATAAAAAATAATTGTGCCAAATTTCATTAATATTGGTTCAGCCGATTCGCCGTGAAAGAGTTACAAATATACATCCATACTCACAAAATTTCCTATTTATAATATTAGTAGATGCTAGGACTATTATAAACACTAGCGTTCAGAATTCAGATACATTATCATACACCCATTCGTAGTATCACGGTATTATGATTTATTGAATTAAATGTTCTAATTCATAGTGATAATAGCATTATAATCGAATCTAGTGACGTAATAGAGTTTTACACATAGCATTAGTGCTTTATCTTTTCCTTATCGTGGTTTCCTCGAATTCATTGAAACCTCTTCCACAATCGATGATAGATGACTTCCATTATTGTAAAAATCATAGTTACATCACTGAAATACTTACAAAATAAATATAGTTATAAAAAGTTAATAATATTCTTTTAGAACGCATTGGACACTAAAAATAAAAAAGAATTGTTAATATAGATAGAATAAAAATAATAAACGAAAAATATTAGTAAAGTAAATAATCTGAAAAGATGGCATAAAGCGCTTTTTAGTGTTTAATAAACTATACTTATATATTTTCCACTTCTTTTTATTTTACACTTACATATACGGTCGTCATCCCCAAAGTAAGTAACTTAATACTTGTGTTTTTATACTTGTGTGAATCTAATTATGTATTAATCTCCTTATTTTTTGTGACACTCTTGCTTACAGACCTGCCTATTAGTCTCCTGCTCTAGTATAATAACTCTATGGTGCAAAAACAACGCTTACAAACGAAATTATTTGTCTACATAGTTGTAAGCTTATTTTGTCGTGTGGTATCCGGCTGAGTAGAATAGACCACCCTCATTTCACACCGAGGTGTCGTAAAAGGCGACTAAGTCAGGCGGGCAGCCGGTCGGCCAAATTATGTTTAAACATGTTGTCACATAATTTGGCTTAGAATGGTATAAGGGTTTAAAATAAGTTGTAAATTTATTATAAACGTACTTTATGTACAAATTACGATATTTCAATAAGCTACAAACTACAAAAATAATATTATTTTTGATATCAAAATAGTGTAGCTTGTATTTACTCTGATAAGATATATTCAACAAAATATCTTATCGAGCAGCTGACGCCTATATATAACCCGCATGAAATATTTGTTTTTTTAGGATATTGTTGATATAAAATGCAACGTATTTTCGTACATAATACAGACCCGTTGGCGCAGTTGGCAGTGACACTGCCTTAGGTGCCTAAGGCAGTGTCACTGCCAACTCGGGTCGGGTTTCAAATCCGTAGCTAATTTTTGTGTGAAATTTGTTCTAACTTCCTCTATGTAAATCTAAACCTCCTTTATATTTCTTGTGCGATCAGCGGTTGTTGAGATGTTCACGGTTAAAGACAAAAAGTCTCTTTCCAAGTGGTCGTATCGAACTTTAGAAAAAGCAAAATGAAGCTGGACCAACAAGTTATCCGTTTCATATTGTGATTAAGTTGAAAAAAGTTCGTAGGCCAAAAAAATACGATAATCTTTTTTTTCGTTAGGATTTCAAAACTAAAAACAATGCTTTTTTTATTCCAGTACACTATTTTAAAGATAAATACAGCCACTTGAAAAAACTCAAAAAAATTTGGAATTTTGATCACTTAAGTTTTTCCACTAATGTAACACATAATTGGAACTACTCAATGTGGTTGAAACAAACGGAAAATTTTAAATAAAAAGCATCTTATGGGGGTTCTATTACATTATATTGCCATGCCAATTCTAAAAGAAGGCACAATAGTGAAATCAATCATGAGATTCATCAGACCTACTTAACCTTGATAAGATGATAACAATCTCTGCTGTCTAGCGGCTGAGATGTAACTGTGCTTAACAGTTAGAGATTAGCATTTTAACCATAGAGATATTATAGTTAGAGATGGGAAGCCGGCCCTTATGTTCCATAGTACAATAATGATAAAATAAAGATGGAGCAAATTAGGGTGGTCTATCTGTCTCTCTTTTTTATGTTTGATTAGACAAAGATGAAGTTATTTTATATTATTCCGCCGTGTGGTATCCGGCTGAATAGAATAGTGCCACCCTCATTTCTTACCGAGGTGTCGTAAAAGGCGACTAAGGTAAGTCGACCCGCCGTGTGGTATCCGGCTGAGTAGAATGGGCCACCCTCATTTCTTACCGAGGTGTCGTAAAAGGCGACTAAGGTAAGTTGACCCACCGTGTGGTATCCGGTTTAGTAGAATAGACCACCCTCTCTCTTACCGAGGTGTCGTAAAATACGACTGAGGTAAGTTGACGTCAGGCAGGCGGCCGGTCGTAAAAACGCAGCCAAACCATGTGACAGCATGTTTATAACATGTTGTGCCGACCCCACTTAGAGTGGGATAAGGGCAGGAAGATGATGAAGTTATTTTATATTATTATATAAGGACAACTTACAGCTAATAATACATTCAAATAGTTATTATAATAAATTAGAAAATAAGGCCAATCAGAAGTTTTCGCAGATAGAAGATAATTATATTGATATGCGAGCAATGATACAAAATTTACAATACTTATACATAATATTACATTATATTTTTGAAATAAAATGAGAAGTTAAAATACTACGAGCGGAGGTTGATGTACACAACAAGTCTAAATCTATGTTATTTTTACATATCCTTATTATTTATTATGTTATTGTCACTTACAGGTCTCCTCTCCTATTCTAAATATAATAACTCTATGATTTTCACACTATTGTTTGTTTGATACCGATAAGAATGTTTTAATGTTTTGTATAGTCATACATTTATTTACAAACTAGCTTTTACCTGCGACTTCGTTCGCGTGGACTGTTGTTCTGTAATAGGTTAATAATAGATGGCGCTTTTCAATGTCACCTTTTCCTGTAAAATTAACAGGATTTCTATAGCCTATGTGTTTTCCGGTGTATAAGGAATAATTGAGCCAATTTTATCGATATTGGTTGGATTCGCCGCGAAAGAGTAACACACATCAAAGTTTTGTTAACAATTTGCTGGGTTGAAGAGTGACAGAAGGTACTGGTTTATTCAAAGACTACAGGCCACGCAAACGAAGTTGCGAGTAAAAGTTAGTTGGGAAATAAAGGACATAACAGAACCGTAAAGGAAATCATCCTGAGGGAAAGTCTATATCAGGAGATAGCGTTTCTCGCTTAAAACAGTTAGTTTTATACTTTCCAAGCACTTGTTTATAGGAGACAAAACCCTTACCAATTTAACATGCACACATACGAGTTTTAAACCGTGACCTAAACTTAACCGGTTTCAATATACAAGTGACTAAATTTATGTATTGCCTAAATACACAATCATATACTCGCTACACGTGTCGTTCCATGCCTTGAATAATCTTTAAATTATTTGTTTTCGTTCCAAGATTGTATGTTTTGAATAATTAAAAAAATTGTCATGACCCCTTACATCATTAGTACAATCTGTTTTTTCGCTTATCGATGTATAAATATATATTAGTAAGTTGTGCCACGCAACTCTATCTACCCATTTTTATTCTGTCCATATATGTTACAACTTTTTTTTCAATATTAAATAATCTTAACTGGGCCACGATTTTCAAAAATATCTAGTCTTTGTATACGTACTATTCTTTCATTAAACTTTTAAAGGATTGAATTTGCATCATTATCTAAACTTCTGGTAAACTTTTATAATAAACTTTGCAGTTGCTAAATTTATTTCAAATAATTTATTCAAACAATTTATAACGTGTTAAGAAATTATATATTAAATATATTATTAATATGAATTTAAAGGAATTTAGACATCTCTTTATACTTTGTGTTTTAAGATCTAAGTTAAAGCGAACTGGCTATTTAAGGCTCCAGTTCATTTTTTTCTAAAAAGCAAATTTTACTTAAAGTTAGGAGTTTGTGACACATTTTTTTTGTGGTGAAACTTTTTGTTACAAACTTTGATATTTAATAAGATGACAAATGGATATCTCAAAGTTTTGTTTCACTATATCCCGTCCCAATCAAGTCTATCACGAGGCTTGGTCAGTCAACTCTGTCCTTTATATAAGTCCAGACATGGTGCGTCGATATGGTAACCCCCCCGTGGGTTACCATATCGATATTACGAGTATCTGCTCCACTAAATTAATTTATACGGCAAGTGAATAAAAAGTGTTATACTCGAAATAAACTATTACGTACAGTTTCGGTGAACTTAATGCATATTATTTAAACGAGTTATTAATAAACTTAACAGGCAAAGCTATCAGCCTTGTCAATCACATTATCTTTTTATTTTATCTGTACTAAACTGTATCTTAATGTACAGTAATGAAAAATATTAAAATTGAATTATACGCTTATTTATAAACAAACAGTATTTTGTTTTAAATATTGATCTACGAACACAATTATATTTAATCTGTGACAAAATTTTACCAATATTCCAACTTCAGAAATACTTGGTATTCGATTATATAATAGTACTGAATCTAGAATATTTAATTAGTCAAACGAAACATTTAGTTTTGTTTTATTTTTCTTCTTTTAACTTAACGACATAGCAAAGGTTACCTAACAACATGTCTTTTATTTTTTACACTAAATGTAAATATAAATATTATTTGTGTCATGTGATGTGGATTGAATTATTTTTAGCTGATAACTTTCTTATCTTCATTTATAATTTTTTATTGTTGCCTTTTTTTTAAAACAACCAACATTTCAACTTGGTATCATAATATTGAGCATAAACAGGCCCTATTCAGGATGTTCCACGTGCTTTGACTGATTTGGCGAATAACTTGTAGGACTTTAGTAGTGTAGATTATCTGAGCTATACATACGACTATATTTCCGACGCTTAGTCAGTTATGATACTTTCCCGTTATGTCATACATTGTCATCATTCTCCTGCCCTTATCACACTCTAAGTGGGGTCGGCACAACATGTGATAAACATGCTGTCCATGATTTGGCTAGGTATTTATGACCAGCCACCTGCCTGACGTTAACTTACTCCACAGATCCACTGGTTCGAATTGAATCGCTACTCGTTTTTGAGTCGCTATGCCTATTGTACTCAAAATCTATACTAATAATAAAGCTGAAGAGTTTGAACGCGCTAATCTCAGGAACTACTAGACCGATTTTAAAAATTCTTTGAGTGTAAGATAGTCCATTTATCGTGGAAGGCTATATAATATCACACTAAAATGAATAGGAGTCGAGCAGCATTGAAAATATTACGATAATGGCAAAACTTTAAGCTTTCCTTGCGTGCGCTAAGTAAACGTTGAAAGTTATTCAATAATCTCTTATAATAATTAACTCACGATAACTACTTTTATGTTCAAAATTTCAATTCGGGAAAAAAATTGTGACACACTGATTTCCATGCGGGTGACTGGCTACTTACTAGCTTCTGGCACAGCTAGTAAGTTATATAATACGAATTGTTTTTATTGATACCATAACTTAAGTTACGGTAGTGTCCGCTGAACAGAATGCCAATGATATAAACTAGGTACTTGTGCTTTTTAGCATACAATCGCTGGTAAATCCTGCAGGTGGGTTAGTCACGGCGGCTTAGATCAACGTTTTAATATTCAACGTGCATGAGATTCGCCTACGCATGTAACCGCCTCGAATGGAACCACAATAGTGAAACAATAACTGTTCACACGAGGTCAGCGTTGATGTGTTTGCAAATACTACTAAATAGGACATGCGAATCGCGTATAATTGTGCTGCTTAGTTTTTTTTTAATTTAAGGACAACAGTCAAGAATATTTATTTCGTATAATAAGGCTAAGGTAACTTGAAGTCAGGCAGACAGCCGATCATAAAATACGTAGCTAAATCATGTGACATGTTTGTTTGTTTGTTTGTTTGTTTGTTTGTTTGTAATCTCTTTTTGCATTAATAATAATAAAAAAAATAAATGGATTGTCCACTCTACATTTAGCTTTATATATATTTTCTATTTAACGTCATCGCGGATTATAGTTAAATAATTTTATTATTTACATTTGGATAAAGAGAAAGCAAATGAGTTTGATTTATCTGTCTCTCTTTTTATCTGTGATTAGACAAAGATGATACGAGTATCATCTTCCCCTCTCATTATATTTAGTGTAAATGTAACTTACAGACCTGCCTATTGCTCCTCTACTCTAAGTATAACTCTATGCTCGTGTCAGTAAATATATTATGAACCACATGGCAATAACGAATGTCTACGAGACAGCATTTGGCATAGTACTATAGACAAACGTACAGATCAATCTCGCTATTTTTATGCACACCTGTAACAAAAAGTTTGGCAAGCGTACAACCTCTACCGAAATATATTAACCTACGAGAATATATTTTTCACCGTTCAGAATTCCGGAGCAGTAACACATTCATATTTACCAAGGATTTTTAAAGAAATGTAATTAAATAAGTGTTTCTATAGATATATATTTCTCATATTGAAAACAAACGTAATGGCTTGTTACTATAGATATATATTTCTATTTATTATTTATAACACAAATTAAACATTCTAATATAGTAAATTACTTGTTGTACAATGCGGCTTCGCCGGTGTTTATGTCGGCATGTTCAGGGTTTTCGGGTGAATCGATCTAGCTAGGTTTTATTAAAAACAAATGTTGGTTTATCCCTGTTATCGGGCACTGAAAAAAACTGCAACAATTTTATGAGAAAGCAATCGATAATTTCGCTGGCAATTGCAAAGTCATGATAGCTAAATTGGTTAACGGGTAGTCTCGTATTCAGAATACTAGGATAGATCCCAGATAAATTCTTTTTTTATATTTTTAATTGCATTTTTTTTATTAAAAGAAATTATGTAGGGAACTGATGTAAATTTAGACTTTTATACTTACTTAATATCGTGAAAGGTCACTTATATTTTCGGATATATCGTACTTCACCCGGATCACCCTATGTAAAGTGCAAATAATTTCATGGTTCAACCGCCATGCCTTATTTTAGCGTTTTTTATATGGGTCAGTGAAAATTTAATTTTACATGTCGTATTTTCGGATACGACTCCCTTGGGTGTAACACAATATAAAAGTTATGCAAATTGAAGTATTGGATCGGGTGACCACAAATATCAAATACATTTGTATGTACGAATATTATAATATTTTTTCATATAGTTTATGTATCATATCGTTGGACTATTCAATTCAAATTCAAAATTCAAAATATTCTTTATTCAAATAAACTTGTGAACAAGTGCTTTTGTATCTTTTTTTTTAATGTCGAATCTTGAATCAAGTATTTTAATGTCGTATTCATTTTTTAAACAAGATAATCCAAGGAGGTATGTTATTTGCTATCGTGGGTATATATACATAGTTATTAATAGTAGATAAGGCTTATGGCTCCTCCATATGCACTGTAAATCATAGTGACACAATAATAAAATATATATATATATATATATATATATATATATATATATATATATATATATATATATATATATATATATATATATATATATATAATATATATATATTTTAAATATTTCTGAACTCAATAGCGCAAAAACGAGAATTTTTTCTGAAAGATAAATGAAACAAAAAAAAAATCTTTTTTGTTCTCACTGCTCGCCTCGTCAAAAACTACATCATTACGAAATATATGTAATGTGTTTTAGATAAAAGCTATCTAAAAGTAGAAAAAACACGTTCTTATGCTATCTGCAAATTTATGCTTATTAGCTATAAAAATGTAACCAGCGTTCCTCAGCAAGAAATAACTTTTAAATTTGTACAAATAATTAGGAATCAAGAGTAAACCTAAGCTAAGTTAACTTGGCTGTTGGTAAACAAAAAAAGAATGTAATAAAAAAATCTTTCAGTTACAAAATAGTAAAGTACCGTTTCGCTAATATAATTAACTAACCGCATCTGCATTCCGCAAATAGCGACTGCATCAGTCTGCGACCTAATTGTTGAACCGAAATACATAACTGGCTTAATGGAAATGGGTGTATTAAAAAGCATCTGACCTCGTTTCTCTGTGAAAGCATAGGCGGTCTACCCGCGTGTCTAATCTAGAAGTGCTCCAAAATAGTGCTTGGATATCGTGTTTTGGGCGGAGGCGTTTGTGGGCGGCAACTGACAACCGACATCCATATTTTTACCCAAACAACTGCGTATATTTGTTTGTCTAACATACAGAAATATTGAACTTCCCGTTATGCTTTTAGTTATTATCACTAACCATCTAGAAACGCTCTTTTTTGTTTTAATGTTGGTATACCTTTGATAAATACTTCGAGATTTTTACATCTGTTTTTTTTATTTTTCAGTGTTAGAAATAGTACCTACGAATAACTTATTTATATACTAACATTTATTTTTAACAATATTATTTAAATCTATTTTATATAATCATAAATTAGTTTTGAATTAAATCTTTAACCAACTAAAATAAAATTCAAATATTAGAAAGAGGTTTTTACAATGAAATATAATTTTCTAATTTTTATTATTCGAATATTCTCTAATTTAATTAACTTTAAATTTAATAAAGAAGAATCGTATTGTATGTAAAAAACTGAGATACATATCGTAGTAATATCTCAATACAGAGTATAAAACATCAGTATTGTACAAAAAAATAATAAAAACCATAGACAAAAACGCAAGCTCAATAAGAGTCATGTGAATGCATATATATAAAAAAAATTTTTGGTATAAAACATGCCGTACAGTTTATTTATATGCATATTTTTATCGATCGTATATTCACAATGACAATTTAGATTTTTTTTAATAAAAACTACTTAGCTATGCTAAATTTTAACTTAACGTTAAAAGGTCAAGTTATAAAACAAATATCGTCATTAGAAAGTAGAGTTGGATTTATATAACTCATTTACTGGGAAATAAACTGTCGTGAGTCATAAATTACGGTAAAGTTTTCACTCATCCGGGATTGTTAATCATTAACTTATTAATTAACAATGTCTCTGGTACCCGATATTTTGTTTATTTATTAACAACAATTCAAAAGTGAATGAGGCACTATAATTTTGTGAGTAAAGCATTGCAATATCATGAACTACATGCATTCCATCCCGTCTTAAAAAAACAAACAATAACAAGTACAATTAGTATGTATTTAATAATTATATATGTATATATTCACCAGTTGTCTCTCACCCATAGCACAAGTATTAAATTACTTACTTTGGGGACGGACAACCGTGTGTGTAAGTGTACCATATATTTATTTCTAACTATTTTTATGTGTGTGAAACAATGATTTCCACGCGGGCGAAGCCAATGCACAGCTATTTACTTATAAAACATTGAATGTTACTAGCATTGTACTATCAAGACGAGACGAGTGGGCACCGACAATGCGAACGTGCTATTAATATCACGCTATGCAGAATCGTATTTACACCGACACATAAAACAAATGATAAAGTGCAATAACGAGTCTCGACACTTCAGAGCTAATAATTATTAATATAATCAGCATGCCTAACATTAATGACACGAGCATAAAAGCGCGTGCACATTTGCCAAGTGAACCAAAAAGAGATATGTCGGTTGCCTTCATCATTCTCCTGCCCTTATCCCACTCTAAGTGGGGTAGGCACAACATGTTATAAACATGCTGTCACATGATTTAGCTGCTTTTTTACCACCGGCCGCCTGCCTGACGTCAACTTACCTTAGTCGCCTTTAACGACATCTCGGTAAGAAATGAGGTTGGTCTATTCTACTCAGCCGGATACCACACGGCGGGCTATATATATGATAAATGATAATTAAATCATAATTTAATTTTTTGTGTATTGTTTAGCGTATTGAATTGAATTTTTTATCTTTATTTTTGTTTATCATTGTAATAATAATTTTATAATTGTTATTTGTTAAGTGGTATTGTAATAAAACTTGTTTTTTGTGGATGTTGTGGCTACCTTAACTGTACATTAACGAACGTTATTAATATATTTATTCTATAATAATTTTTGAATTTAAACTATCGTGAGTGGAATTCATAATTAATGTATAGAAACCGACTATACATACGAAACTAGTCGGGCTCATCTGATAAAATAACACGTGAGTATAGCCGGTTTCTATACATTAATCTATAATAATTTATTAAAATTTATTAGCAACTATCACTATAATCGACTTTGCAATTTTTACGTCGTTATCGCTGTGACCTGAAGAAGTAGGGTCATGGTTTCTGATCAGTCATATCATAGAATATCACATTATTAGAAACACTGTTACAGTAATCGTAATACATATAACAAAGATTGCATGAACCTAAGTCCTTTTATAACATAAAATTAACCTGATTTTGCAGATAAAATCGGTGTAATGTAATGTAGTGTATTTAAAATATAAAGCAAATGATGAAATGCAAGGGCTTCTATATCCATATTCGATGCAGCCTTTTTATGGATATCCTAACATTACAATAACAATACAGTAACCAAAACTAAAAATAAACTGTAGTTTAAAATGATTCTTGCCACTTTACTGCTAGCAATTAATACTATCATTGTATCTACTATTGACCTGAGTATTAAGGCATACGCACACTTTTGATAAATTTTTGAACACCAAAAATTTTGGCCTAAATGTAGTTAGACTTCATAGGAGTCGTCTGTCGTAGAGTAACTAAGAATAGTTACAATTTACCTAGTGAAATCTTACTTATAAACAAATAATTTTATTTTCTTTATATATTTTTTCTATTCCTGTATGATACAAACAATTAACCTCTTAAGAGTAAACAGATAATGTTAATTGTAATAGTAACGATGCCTTAATTATATGCAAACTTATATCTAAATATGTACCTACCATAATACAAAACGATCATTACGTACATTGACCGATTGACAAATTACAAAAAAATTGCATTGTCACTGCAAAAGCGATAATGCCTTTGCAATTAACTATGTTCGAAATAAAAACGAGCTAATAGATCATCGGTCATTGAACTCACTAATTAATGAAACAGCATTTCCATTTCGATTTTTATCGGTCAACAAAACGTTCTTTGAATTGTCAATTCGTGCGTGAAATTTGCCAGAAACCACTTTCTTCCCATGCAAACATAGTCCGTGTATTCAACGCGTTACATTATCGGTACTGTAAATTTTTATGTCCATTAGTCCAGTTAGATACTGTTTCTTAAACGATTTTCTTGGCTTTAATAGCGCTTATTACCACTGATAGTTCACACATTGTATGGGAAGTGGGAACGTATCGCGTAGGCGTCATCCGCGACTTCGAACAGTGAATTACATATACAATGTTGTGTTGGAACGACCGTCGGCCCGTAGTGACACGAGACTCTAGCGTGGGTAGGGTTGCCAACTTTTATTTACAAGAAATAAAATATATTTTTGTAAGATAAATCGACCCGCCGTTTGCAATCCGGCTGAGTAGAATAGACCAACCTCGTTTTTTACCGAGGTGTCGTAAAAAGCGACTAAGGTAAGTTGATCCAACGTGTGATACCCGGTTTAGTAGAATAGACCAACCTCTTACTTACAGAGTCGTCGTAAAATACGACTGAGGTAAGTTGATGTCAGGCAGGCGGCCGGTCGTAAAAACGCAGCCAAATCATGTGACAGCATGTTTATAACATGTTGTGCCGATCCCTACTTAGAGTGGGATAAGGGCAGGAAGATGATGATGAAAAGATATTTTTGGAAAGTATTGTAGAAAAATTAACAGTATTTTATTCATTTAATGTTTTGAAATACATATATTTAGAGCTTCTTGCAGAATTTATTAATTTAAAGTCTTTTTTAATAACTGCATACGCCACAATTCTCTAAACTATATCAATTTTAACTAAACTGTCTTAAATATTCGGTATTGACAAATTCGTTCTGAAACTCCATTATTGTGATTTATTGGGGTCTACGTCTAAAACTTATAGTGATAAGTGTTTGATTTATTTTTGTTCAAACAGTATAATACTGTTTTAATAGTATAGTTGGCAACCCTACCCGTAGTGACGGACGCGAGACTAGCGTGGGTGGTGTTGTTTGCCTCGACTCAATATTTTATTAATATTTCTAGATTCACTCAATAAAATTGTTCTCGATTGCAATATCTATGTTTCAAAATCGTTCTATACAAAACGTATAAGTCATAGTTTAAAAAAATACAAGATAATACCTCACCATTGTGAAACTCTACCATATAATTTAAAAATACGACTTCATTCGCGTTAACTTAATCGTGTAAGTACCCTCAGTAATATAATTTGTTTTTGTCTGCTCTTAAATAAAAAACCAGTATTTTTTTATGTATATTTTTCCATGGATTATAATAATTAATTGTGCCTAATTTCTATTAATATTACTTGACCAATATTATTTGTGGATCAGTTGTGACAGGAAACAGACATACACACAGACTTTCGCATTTAAAATATTATTTATTATAAATACAAATCCATTCATTGAAGTTGATATGCCACTGTTTATCACATAAATCGATTTTAAAACATATACGTAAATGAATAGAATGAAATTAATAATTTCAAAAGATCAAGATTTCGATGAATTTTTTTTTTCGACTGTGAATCCGGTTTACAGAAGTATTGTAATGTGAAATGTTATATATGCATTCATAATTTCCATTATTGCAATACGAATTAAGACGTCAGGCTTGTTTTTACTGCATAATATAGAGCTATAGGTACGTTGGGAACTGGATCTTACGTAATTGGCGTCGCGTGACTTGATCGACGTTCATTCAGCCTCGCTACCAAATTCAGACTTAAATTTCTCTACAAATGTATACATTTACTTAACATTACAGCAATTTAACTAAACTATTAAAAGGAGGCTAATACATACATACTGTTGAGGATCCAGCTACTCTTCAACCTTATGTAAATGACAAAATGTATCTAGTTATAATTATATTTTGAAAAATTATGAATGAAGATGTCTAATGAAGCAAAGGCCCTAGGCGACTTAATACCTTAGCTTAGATCACTATAAAAACCAGAGACAATATTTTGTTTTTTTTTTCTTAAGCATAAACAAAACAAAGAACGCGATTTATATTAAATGATTTAAACTACAAAAGCTATGTGAATATTGCAAATAAGGGTTTAAATTTTTTTTTAAATATAAAACTATTAAAATTGAAAATTATTAAAAGTCTAAAGTTTTTAAACCATTTCGCAGAAGCACGTTAAACGGTGTGTATATTATTTAACATTCAGAGAAACATTAAAATTAATGTTAGACATACCTAATACATGTCAGTGTACGAGTAGATGTCGTTAATATAACACAGACACACACATGCATGCGTATACCAGTTCAATTAGCCTCGCTCGACGTCATAATAAAGCTATTATAACGTTCTAGGAAATTTTATTGCTCTAATGATGACGGGAAATAAAAATAGACTGATAAAATTTATACTCTGTTGCGAAGTAGACTCTTAAAAACCATAGATATATTATAGTAGAGTTGCGGAGTCAAAGGCAAGCCTGTAAATGAGAGTTATTATTCAAGCAGGGGAGCCAACCTAAGATGTGTCCATCGACAATAAAGGAAAAGCACATGAGACTCTACACCTTGGATAAAGAATACACTGGATGCCGCCTTAGCTATTTTTGTGTGTCCGTTTTATGCTTGTGTGAACTTTTAGAAGTGCATTAGTGTGCGTGATTAGGGAAGTACTTAGCTTATCGATAAGCTAAACTAGGCGTCGATAATTATCGAAGCCTAGCTCAGGTAATGTAAAGTTAATATACAGTTGTAACCAACCTAGTTGGTTTACTGTTCAGAATAGATTTAAACATTTGAATAGATTGACATAATTTCCTGAGTGTACAGTCTGCAGTATAATGTCATGAATTATCCGATGCACATCTTTACTGCATATCTTACTGTGATGGGTGGTTCTCAAAAATGGTATTAGTCAATTGACTGTGAGTCTGGATTTACCAAAGAATCCTTTGAAACGATAAAAATAAAGTCGAAGGTTCAGCCCATACTCGGTGCGTTATGTATAGATGAAATGTTAACATAAATGTTAGTGCTTCGGTGGCCAATTGAACAATATCATGATCCACATTATTCCCAACATTTACATATCCGTGAGACCAGTGACAGCTTTTATCCACTGTTCTCTTATATGTGGGCATTTAGGAAACCTTAGAAAATAATCTAAAATTAGAGAATTTGCATTTACTTGGCTAGTAAATATAACTTTGACTGATATTTATCGATACATAATAATTCGTTAGTGTGTACATCACTACGTAGGTAACACAATTCAATCGAATATTTAATGATTAATTTCTATGTTTTATCAGTATCCCACACTCGTGCCGGCTAGAGAATATAAAACTGTACTGATACATTATAATCTGAAACGCTTTAGCTGAATAAAACGCTTTAATTTAGCACGCAAATGAGAGTCAAAGATTTACTTATGAAATGGTAATTCCGTGTTTTTAAATCCTTCTTTCGTTGTTCTTGATGGACACGTTAAGGCAGCACACGACATATTCCACCTTTTTTGAAAAAATATATCAGTAACACTCGTATTTGCTTTAGATTTCAAGAAATAATCTTCAACAAACTCAATGTTATGGCCTCATTTGGTGTCACCAACTGGACACATTTTTAGCGACGTTGCCAAACTTCATCACAATCTCTTTCACTCTTATGTATAGTCCGCGATAAGAACAGAGACAAACGATAAATCGCTTACACACAGACGCAAGATCGGCAACGTCTTTTGGCGCCGTCCAGTTATACTACGTCCATGCTCTACACTATCACCCTTATTAATAAACTAAGATTAGCGTCAGAATAACTTTACTCCAAGACTTACGCAAAGATTAGGTTATTATGGTATTAATAAACTAGGAGTAAGGACGGAGTTAGCTAATCGAAATTTACTCCCGGAGTTAAAGTTACTCCGCCTAGCCCCATGGTATAACGCTTGAGTAAGCATAGATTTGTATTGTATTTCCAACTTCCATTGTGATACTAAACATAACCTCAATAAATTCTCATATTTGTTTGGTGTTCGTTCGAGTACTTACTATGGATTAAAACGAATAGATATTATTTCATTGACGATAGGATTGAAAGATAGGAGTTGAAGAAATATTACCATTAAAAGGAATTAAAAATTTTAAGGTATTAAAAAAAAGGAAAAAAAACAAAACCTAGCAATAACCCTTTCGAAGATATTGAAGAAGATAAAAAAGATAAAGATATATTTTAAATATATATTATATAATTTTTTAAAATTAATATCTAATGTTCTTTTAATAATTTAGACTGTAAGGATGGCATATGCACACAGTTTTATACTATCGCAATGCCATCCTTGCAAATGTAGCATAATATGTATATATAAATAAATAAATAAATAATTAATTCACAAATGATGATGAGTTATAAATAATATAAATATAGCTTTATTTTATAAATAGCACAAATTCTAAAACCACAATTTTAAATTCACCAAGATAAATACAGAATGCGATATTAGGCTTTTTATTAGCCTCGTCCGCACACAAATGTCCTGTCAAATAAATGTGTCAAACTTCAAAATTTACCTGACTATCAGTGTCTTTCATTCGACCAGGTCATTTTGTTCATTCTTTTTACTTGTAATATCAGTGGGTTGCCATAACAAAAACCCTAACCTCAGTGTAAGAATTGTATTGTTACTCCGAACCTACTTCGTATTTATTAATACCCTTATTAACACGTACCTATTCCGTGACTAATCTAGAATTAACTACTCCCGGTGTAACTTTGGAGTAAGAGAAGAATAAGCGATTTTTATTAATAAGACCGTAACGGTCTCTCTTTTTTATGTGTATTAGTGATAAATAGGTTTCATTTACTCAAGTATAATAATTCTAAGACCATAATATCCTAACACATAATTTCAAATATGGAATTTATTTGAACACTTGAAGTAAATAAGGCACTAAGTACCTAAAAATTAAAATTCGAACTAAGTATGCAATTTGGTTCTAAAAGCCTTTTAGAACCAAATTGCATACTTAGTTCGAATTTTAATTTATAGATACTTAGTGCCTTATTTACTTCAAGTGTTCAAAAGTAATAATAACATTATTTTGCTATAATAGCAAAATAATTTTATTATTACTTTTGTATTATGGATCAAAGTAACGCCTAATTCTATAAATTATTTCAAGTGTTCATTTATTCTGGACTTCAATGCACACTATCGGATTTTTTGGTAGTTATGCAATACTAAAAGTGAGTATTTGTTTATTGTAAAACCAACATTTATATGTTGTTACATTTCTAATTTAGTAAATGTAATTTCAACGTTCACGCCAGATGCGCGTAACAGGTGATACGCGCTAAAACGTAACAACTCGGAATAAATAAATACATAATTTTTTTTCAAATTGACAATATGCTGTTCGGACTAACGGCTCTTACAGCGTCCACGGGATGTACTAGAGGAAAATTCTCGTCAAACCTTTTAAAATGTGTTCAGCACACAAGCTCTATTAGCATTAGGAGGCACCCTGAGGGTGTTATGTGTAAATTTTCAAGTATTGGAGATCAGGTCACTAAGCTGCTAAAATATGGATTCATCACAATTTTTGCGTCACGGCTAAGCGCCAAAAGAAGGTAAGTTAACACGCCGTGTGGTATCCAGCTGAGTAGAATAGACCACCCTCATTTCTTACCGAGGTGTAGTAAAAGGAGACTAAGGCAAGTTGACCCACCGTGTCGTATCCCGCTTAGTAGGACCAGACCTTAGTAGGATAGACCAGACATTTCTTACCGAGATGTAGTAAAATACGACTAAGGTAAGTTAACGTCAACACAGCCAAATCATGTTAGTGGTGGGCGGGACGTCCATCGAAATCTCGGGTACTTTACAGTACCTGGGATTGCTCCTCGACAGCCGATGGACGTTCGAGGCTCACTTCCGGCGGCTCGCCCCTAAGTTAACGGCGACCGCCGGGGCCCTGAGCAGGCTCCTCCCAAATTTGGGAGGGCCTAATGCAGGCTGCCGGCGCCTATACGCCGGGGTGGTTCGGTCGATGGCCCTGTACGGCGCTCCCATATGGGCGGGGCGGCTGACCGCGAGATCCTTGCCCCTGCTGCGCAGGGCGCAGAGGATCATGGCGGTCAGACTTGTGCGGGGCTACCGGACCATCTCCGGCGAGGCGGCCTGCGCCTTGGCCGGGTCCCCTCCGTGGGACCTAGAGGCTGAGGTGCTAGCTCAGGCCTACCGCTGTAGAGTTGAAGCCCGTTCATCGGGGGGAGACTCAGCGGTGGTAGAGGTGGACTGGCGGAGGGTAGCTCAGGAGGAGCTCCTCCGCCAATGGAGGCGGCGGCTTGAATCGCCCAGTGCAGGAGCCTGGACGATTTCGGCCATCCAGCCCATTCTCCAGGGCTGGGTCGCCAGGAGGCATGGGGTCCTCACCTTCCGCCTGACACAGGTGCTTTCCGGACATGGTTGTTTTGGATGGTATCTGTGGAAGGTGGCCCAGCGCGAAGCGACTGGTGCCACGAGTGCGGCGCCGACTTTGACACGGCGTTGCACACGCTCGCAGACTGTCCAGCTTGGGCGGTTCAGCGGGCGGAACTCGTGGCACAGGTGGGGCACGATCTCTCCCTGCCCACTGTGGTTCGTGCCATGGTGGACAGGGAGCGATCGTGGGCAGCGATGGCCTCCTTCTGCGAGGACGTTATCTCGCGGAAGGAGGCGGCGGGGCGGATCCGGGAAGTCGAGTCCTTGGATCCAATCCGCCGCAGGCGAGCGGGGCGCAGGCGACTCGCCGAAGTCCGTCGCATGCCGCCCTAACGGGGACCTCCGAGCGATCCGAACGGGGTTTATCGGACGCTCGCTGGAGTTAGGTCCCCGAGGCGGTCGATGCATCTGGTGCTCCCGATGCATCGATTAGTGGAGGGAGGGGCCACTGTTTAGAGAGGCCCCGACCCGGAGGTGGCGCTCTCCGGGGTACAGAGCTGCTAGAACTACTGCCCTGATAGAATAAAGCTGAGTTACTAGTGCTTTGATCATTTGTTCTAATGATCATATAGTGATTTAAATACTAGAGGGCTAGATCCCTTTTCGCAACAAATAATCAATTTAGCGATTTAACGCGAAAACGCTGCTAGCATTCTTCGGACCATAGCGCGTGGGCAGGATTTTTATATGAATAAATAGCAGCTTTTCTAATAAAACTTCTTCTAATAAAAAAAAAAGTTTTTCTAATAAAACTTATGTGTTTAATTGATAATTGCAATTTATCACACGCTTTTCGGTGAAGGAAAACATCGTGAGGAAACCTGCATATCTCTAGAGAATCCTAGGGATTTGTGTAACCTACCAATCCGAATTGGAGCAGCGTGGTAGGTCTTAGCTCCAACCCTTCTCTCCAAAAATGGAGAGAGGAGGCCTATGCCCAGCAGTGGGATAGTAACAGGTCGTTACTTTAAATAGCAGCTTTATACTAATATATAAAGCTAAAGAGTTAGTTTGTTTGATTGATTGTTTGAACGCGCTAATCTCAGGAACTACTGGAGCGATTTGAAAAATTATTTTAGTGTAAGATAGTCCATTTATTGAGGATGGCTATATACCATCACGTTAAGATGAATAGGAGAGGTGCAGTAATAAAAAATATTAACAAAAACGGCAAAATTTAATGGATTCCTTACGTGCGCTAAGAAAACTGTAAAAGTTATTAAAAAATCATGTTCTACAAAATTGTTCCCCTCTAAAGTTCTAAATAAAAGTCCGTGACAGCATATGTCTAGCTTTAAGGGTTAACCCAATTTAACCACTTTTATGGTTATTAAATACTATATTACGGTTTTAATCTATTCACCGGGCGGAGCCGCTGGTAGATAATAAAAGAAAAGCCGTGTGAGCCGGCTGAGTAGAATAGACCACCATCATTTCTTACCGAGATGTCGCAAACGCCGACTAAGGTAAGTTGACATCAGACAAGAGGCCGGCCGTAAAATACCTAGCCAAATCATGTGACAACATGTTTATAACGTATTGTGCCGACCCCACTTAGAGTGGGGTAAGGGCAGGAGAGTGATGAATGATGATAGATAATAAAAGAAATGTAAATTATATACTAAATAAATTTCAGTTGAAATCGTCCGAACATTTATAATACACGAAAGGTTATAAATAATGTTTTTACTTACGACCACAACCAAATAATAACAGTACTTTTAAACTTGTAATTGAGATTACATATCAACAACACGTTTACAAAATATTCTGAGAATCTTCATTTGAAATTGAAACTGAAATTATATTCAAATAACAAAATATTCTTTATTCGAGTAAACTTTTAAACAAGTGCTTTTGGAACGTCAACTCTACTGCTGGTTTGCAAAACTGTTCCTACCGAGAAGAGCCATCAAGAAACTCACCGGTTGCTCTTTTCCAAATATAATTCTTATACGATAACTAGTTACATTTCGTCATTATTGTCTTGTACAGCCAATATTTATAATTATGTATATTCTTACGCACAAAAATTTAATTGTTGAAAATGAATTTTAAGTTTACCTATCTAACACATTATAAAACCGAACAACACATACTTTACAGCTGTGGTTATAACTATCTTATAATAATTGAATAGCGTTAGAGACATAAAAAGTAGTCTATGACATAATTATCTATGACAACTATCATGTTTGACAGCCCTCTTTCGCATACCGGCCTCTAACAAGCAATACGTGTTCCCATACAATAAATATATTAATATATATAATAAATATCGAATTAATTCTTTTATTTTAAACTCAAAACTTATTTTAACTACATGTTCATAATATTAACGCTAAGCGCAGACTTAACAAATAGCTATTTCATAGCGATGTAACAGCTCTAGTAACTCAAGCGACTGATCGATACCAATGTTCTACAAATTGCGAAAAAGCTCGAACTAAGCCGTCTGATGTAAAAACAAGTATATCTTTTAATCCCTTATATGAAAAATAAGACTATATTAAAGATATGCTATAGTAAGAAACATGATTTTGTTCACCATCTAATATAGACATTCTACATTGTGCATACATTGAAGTACGAAATAAAGACACGACAGTATCAAATAGCACAAATTGAGTTACAAAAGCAGTGCTAAAAATGTCACATAAAAGATTTAATCGATTTTCAAAATAAAATTGTGAAGCAATTTAAAAAAAATAAAAAAAGTCAAATACAAAGGATGATAAACAACAAACAAGTCAAAACTAGGCTAATTAACAAAATTACCGCATCAAAAGTACATTGAAAAACAAGTACTAAAAACTACAGCCTAAATTTTTATGAATTGAACTAAGAAATGAGCTAAATTGTTTCATCATCACAAACGATGAGTTTTTACGATTTCACTGAGATAAATAAATGCATTTTATCTTAAAGGATAGTAATAATACCTTATAATAGCGATTTTTCACAGTTCACAAAACTTAAGCAATACATATAATTAAATCTAAAAAATTCTACAATCAATTTTAGGTTTGCCATTAAAGCAGTTTAAAATAACTATCAATAGGAAGCTAAAATCTCCCTACCTATATGCTTTCTATTCTATTCTGGATTATACAAACGATAAAAATGCGTGAACGATGAAATGTGTAATCCATCTTCGACCATGCACAAGGTGGCAGAGACATAATGTAACTAATTATGAGAATTATAGGTTTATTGACTAGAGTAACCGCCGAGCACATTACTGCCTCTCGGTATAGCAATTTACGCTCTTGCGTAAATTGCTATACCGAGTACCAGAGTTAACGAGAATTTACGCACCAAAGTTGACGATCTCGGTTTCTGGAGAGAAGTGTTGGAGCTGCTTCGATGCGGATTGGTAGGTTACAGATAACCCCAATATTCTCTAGAGATAGACAGGTTTCCTAACAATGTTTTTCTTCGCCAAAAATCGTGTGATAAATTGCAATTGACACATAAGTTTTAATAGAAAAACTTATTGGTGCCCGGGTTTGAATCCGTGACTCCCTTGAAAGAGCTCCACAGTCTCTCCGCTGGGCTATCACATTTTTTACCGACGGATGTAGTCTGATATAGTCTGAAGTGCGCTGCGGTAAGCGTATTACTATACACATAAAACATTACACATGCATTTAAGCTCCTACAACTTGAATAAAGGATATTGTATTTGACAAAATCAGTGTTTCAAATGTACCTGATGATTGCCAAACATGTGACTTGAAACAAATTGTCTAGTTAAATAATCCAACAGGGGAATTGCGGGGTTGGGTGCTAGGCGCTGCTCCGAGGGAGGGATAGGGGGCATAGGGGGTAAGACGTGAATGGCGGTGGCAAGGTCACGGACATCGGAAGTGGGTTACGCGGCGTGCGACGCCACTATCGACCGCGCCTTACATTTACACTGTTATTATTTACAAGCGACATTGCGAATATTCCGTCTTATTTCATTAGTGCTGAATGTCCTGTTTTTACTTTTCATCCTCTTGCTGCCCTTATCCCACTCTTAATGGGGTCGGCACAACATGTTATAAACATGCTGTCACATGATTTGGCTGCGTTTTTACGACTGGCCGCCTGCCTGACGTTAACTTACCTCTGTCGTATTTTACGACACCTCGGTAAGAAAGAGGGTGGACTATTCTACTAAACCGGATACCACACGGTGTGTCAACTTACCTTAGTCGAATTTTACGACACCTCGGTAAGAAACAAGGTTTGTCTATTCTACTCAGCCGGATACCACACGGCGGGTAGACTTACCTTAGTCGCCTTTTACGACACCTCGGTAAGTAATGAGGTACCATTCTATTCAGCCGGTTACCAAACGGCGTCCTCTTTTTACTTTTGTAAAAACAAATTTAGTACGTATGTACTTTTGTGCTTAGATAATTTAAAGTATTCGTATAGTGTTCGCATTATTTTACTGCATTCCATTTGTAACAATTCGCACCAGAAACCTGCGAAAACATTAAGACAGTAACTTAATCAGTAAACGATGTAAAATGTTAGAATAGCATTGACAGCAATTGCTTATCAATTATTACTATCGAACGAATATATCTATCGAAGATCAGTATTTATTTATTTATTTAATAATAATTAGCACGGATAAAATCCAATTACACTAATTATGTTATACTTACATTATATTATAATACAACATTACATTATATTATATTCTATATATAAAATTAATATAATAATAATTAGTATAATTTAAGAAACTTTACTGAAAGAAATATAGATACATTTTTCCTTTTGCTTTCAATAATGCTTATTAAATATTTGCTAATATGTTTTTCCAATACTTTAAATTTCATTTGTATACTATTTAACGTATTACAAATTTATTTTTTTGTTAACTTAAGATAACACAAGAAATAATGTAATCGAACAATTAAATTTCTTCCGATATTTTAAAAGGATTACTAAGCCTTATCGTTTGAAAGTGATTAATATAATAAATATATATTAATATTTTGAAATATAAAAACATACTTCTACACGACGAATATTTTAATATTTTTCTAACAAAATACATTTTATTTTTATATTTTAACCTTAATTAATTATATATGCTATTTTATGTAGCAAAAATGTTAATGATCTACGAATATAGACAGACCTTAACCCACATTTATTCAAAACAAACAAGAAATGGAATGCAAATGGCATTAAAATTTTACAGTTTGATCATTTAAGAATAAAGTATCGAAAGATAGTGTAAACTGCACGGGTCATTTGCTTTGCAAATGCAATTATACACTCAATTAATTGTAACGGTTCAATGGCATAATGTTATCGTTTCGTTTTAGTGGCCCTGAGCAAAATAATATTTTTTCTTGTTTTTAGTCTGTATACAGTGTTACCAACCCTACGGTTCTAACAGATTTGCTGTTTTTACCTTGATGTCCCTGTTTTCTGTTTTGTTCCTAACTAGCTGTGCCAACAGCTTCACCCGCATTGAAATAAGTGTGTTACAAATTTTTTCCCAAATTGAAATTTTGAACATAAAAATAGTTATCGTGAGTTAATTATAATAGATTTTTGAATAACTTTCCCAGTGCAGTGCTTGTGTATTGTTGTGTCATCGGTGTTGGGTAGTGCATGAGTTCTTACAAATTCTGCATGTATCAGGTATGAGAACGAATAGTACACTCTATATTTAGCAATACATATATTTTCTTTTATCGCGGATTAAAGCAAAATAATATTCTATTTACTTTTGAACAAAATGATCTAAAAACGTAATGAATTTTCTAAATATAACTAGTTAAATTAAGCTCGCGGAGCACGGATCGCTAGCGCCACGTGTAACTATCTGCTACAAGGCATTTAGCCATTCATTGTGACTTTTTTCCGTCGGTCGGAGAACTCGCGGCCTTGCGCCTACGTCGCATATCATGTCGAACAACTCAGGCGAGGATTGTCAGTTCATTTTGTTAACCATTTCACATGACATTAACAATTAATGTATAATAGCATTAACAATTAATGCTATAGAAACTAGCTTTTTTTCCGAACTCTAACTAATGCTGTTAGGCCTAGAGGGTTTAAGAGCGTCACCAAGAGAGTGGGCGAGCGCAGAAGCCGGTGTGAAAAAACTAGGAGAGCAGTTAACAGTTTCTTAACATAAACTAAATGTCTTGGTAATAAAAACCATAAATCATCCTCCTGCTTCCCACTCTAAATGGGCGCGACACAACATGTTATAAACATGTCAAATTATTTGGCTTCGTATTTTACTACTGGTCGCCTGCCTGACGTCAACTTACCTTAGTCGCCATTGAAACCATAAAATGTATTTTTATTAAATAAACATATCGCCCCATAAATTAACATGTTTTTATGTTATAAACATAGAACATGTACGTTTATTCTTCGTATTTGCAACTTTTTAGGATACAGATTTTCAAATAATTTAAACAATATTTAACGTCTATTATTCTATGGTGTCTAGTCCATTAGTCTATGTTCTGAAATAAGATATCAAGATATGACGAGAGATTGATGATATATTGCGTAATAGACTTATATTTTTTTTATTAGTGTCAATAGAATGCAGAATAACAACTGGCAAAATCTAGAATTTACATTTATTATTATGATATAATTATAATTTGTTTGACTCTGGCCAAATTCAGTGTTAGAATTAATCTTACAAGCACCTAATTAATTTTAATGAAACTTCACTAACAAAGAAATCTTCTATAGCTAATTAAATTTTATCAAAACATAGATAGCGTCTTAAATTCAGGTTTTTGTAAATCTGCATTAGATTTTTTCTGATATTATTTAAATATAAAACTTACAACCACATAACTTCTTATAAAGTTTTTTGTTGTTGTAGTAATTATTAAGAAGAATTTTAATATAAGACAATTATTTTATATATGACAATAATTATAAAATGTTGATATTTAAGTATTTCCTTAACACACAAAATGTGTCGTTTCAATTTATTAACGTTGCCATATTTGTTGTATGTTGATAAATTGTGTGGATAGCTTCTGATTATTTGCATATATCTTAATTTCCGAAATATGTAGACAGATTCGGTTCGCAGACTTTTTCATTACCTGTTAAGCTGCAGTGTTATTTATGAGCATCATTGCTAATAAGCAATGTTCCATCACATCACATCTTCCTGCCCTTATCCCACTCTAAGTGGGGTCGGCACAACATGTTATAAACATGCTGTCAAATGACTTGGCTGCGTTTTTACGACCGGCCGCCTGCCTGACGTCAACTTACCTCTGTCGTATTTCACGACACCTCGGTAAGAAAGAGGGTGGTCTATTCTACTAAACCGGATACCACACGGTGGGTCAACTTACCTTAGTCGCCTTTTACGACACCTCGGTAAGAAATGAGGGTGGTCTATTCTACTCAGCCGGATACCACACGGTGGGTCGACTTACCTTAGTCGCCTTTTACGACACCTCGGTAAGAATTGAGGGTGGTACTATTCTATTCAGCCGGATACCACACGGCGTAATAAGCAATGTTCCATCAACCACTTAATTTCGTTATAAATCATTTCATTGCAAAGTTAAAGAGATCGGTTGCTAAATCCTACGAAAAAGTATGAATTGTCCTATATTGTAAATCATCATCATCATCCTGTCCTTATCCCACTCTAAGTGGGGTCGGCACAACATGTTTTTCTCTTCCATTCTGTCCTATCTTTCGTCAACTCTGGCGCCACTCCTTTTATATGCATATCATACTTCACACAATCCAACCATCTCTTTTTAGGCCTCCCTCTAGGCACATATCCATCCACATTCAAATTTAACACACGTTTGGTCACATGATTTGTCCTATATTGTAAATATCAAATGTAAAAATCAATCAAAAGATACAAGTTATTTAAAAGGAATTTGAAAAAAAAAAAACTATAGGCAGTTTCCCTATTAAATAACGAAAATAAATAGAAATGTTTCAAATATACATCCTAATACACACTAATGATTTTCTACATCTTGTTCTGCTCATCTTACCTGAGATCCTTTTTAAATAGGATTTGATATATTTGTTTAAATAGCCATTTAAGAATTATCCGTGCATGAATTACGCTTGCTCTTATCAATTGTTTTAATGAAAATGCTATTTTATTATTAAACGGTATTATTAATTGTAATAAAAAGAGAAACGGATGGATGACAGAGAGAGCATTTCATAGTTAATAATAATAAATACTAGCTTTTACCGCAACTTTGTTCTTTTGGACTATTGTTATTATCAACCTATCATAGGTTGATAATAGATGACGCTTTTCAATGTCTTCCTATTCCTATTTACAGGATTTCTATAGCCTATATGTTACGTATATAAGGAATAACTGTACAAAATTTCATCGATATAGGTTCAGCCGACGTGCCGTGAAACAGTAACAAACATACATGCATACCCAGAAACTTTCGCATTCAATATTAGTAGTATAGGATGAAATGGCAAAACTCGTCATAAACTTAGATTATAAAATTCAAATTCAAATTCAAAATATTCTTTATTCAAATAAACTTGTAAACAAGTGCTTTTGAATCGTCAACTCTACTGCTGGTTCGGAAAGCTGTTCCTACCGAGAAGAGCCAGCAAGAAACTCGGCGATTGCTCTTTTTTTTAAAATATAATTCTTAGTGCTAGTTACATTTAATGTTTCTATCTTGTACAGTGTCGAACAATATTTATATCCACGCATTTTTGTCGTCTAAATAATCCTCAAATTCTCCTATCTTTCAAAACAATTAAGATCAAATAAAATAATCTTTATTCATACAATTTTTGATCTGTATTTAAGAAATCAACTCATGAAATAATAAACAATAAGTAAGGATTTTATACTAAGATATAACAACTCAACAAGTTGACGAAAGAGGTCCATAAATGTATTTTCTATGATGATATCTAGTAGTTTTACTGTTAACCGCCGTGAAATAGGTAACAAAAAGTACTGGGGAGGTTACACAAACGGCAGAATGAACGTGTGGTTCCAACTAGATAATTGGCTTGAATTTTTAACGACTTAGTCACGACTGACAACTTTGTGACTCACATTCTCCGTGGAAAGATCACGAGATGTTTCCTTGTCGTCTTATAACTTTATAATTCTTACGTAAAACATGTTCCGAGTATTCATTAAAATTGCCGTTCGTATTTACTTATAAAATAACTAGTACTTTAGCTACGAGAGCGTATTATTAAGTAACAAACTAAGTAGATATTATATATCGCGGCTTTGCCTGCGTGGAAATCAGTCTGTCAAATAGTTCCAGCGTAAATAATCTGCAGGAGTTCTAGGATAAATAATATTGCACTTTCTTTTAGCAAATACCGTACCTTACTCGATTCAGTAGATTTTGAGAAAATCAATCGCATACAAACAGACAGTTTTGAGGACTTTGTTTTATAATTTCTATAGATAGATGGCGAAGCTAACGAACGCATTCTTTAAGAGAAAGATTGATACTGAAAAAAGTCTTAGAAAATAACGTTATATTTATAATTGTAATTTTGGACATAAAAGTAGTTGTGGCGAGTTAACCATAAGACGTGCTGTTGCGGACTTCTTTGTAGTATTTTTCTAGGTGTACATTTCTCAAATACATTACTTTAGTGTATCTTTAATGGTTTACGCGGCTTACGTGATTAAAGCTCAAAGCAAGCAAGCTTTTTACATCCGGGCGACCTCTTCAGCGTAATTCGTTATGAAAATCGATAGACATACAGTCAGACAGCTTTTGGAGACAGATAAGTATAGATATTACGAGTAGATAGATAGGACGTTCAAAAGATAGATAAATACGTCTAACATAGTAATTAGGTAAAAGTAACACAATAAAGTCATTTCAATAACGAATCACGAATCTGTCACATTTCATTAACATCTTAAAAGAACCTTGCGCGTTGTTATTATCGTAAGAAATGTGTTTATTTGTTTTAATTTACATATCATTGTAATAATGAAATACCAATTGCGTTAACCTCTTCGTCTTTTGTGGAAGTGCTACTGTATCACTTCATTATTGAATTTATAGTAGAAACATAATAATTGATCAATGTTTAAGGAACCGATTAAAGTTCTAATATATACTGCCTATAAGTTGTAGTTAAGGTAAATTCCCTAAATCTAATGTTGCGGCTTCAAGATGTCAGATTATAGTTTCACTAGGTGAAAAGATAAAAGTTCGCATGAACAAAAGCGCCAAAATCGCAAGATGGAATGCGGTTTGCATGTAATAAACTTATTTCTATGAGTAGATGTCAATTGCTTAAGAATTTTATTTCCCTTCCAGACTCCACTCCAACATTCTGCTACCCAAATCCCAGTCTAGAAAGAATCGGCACGATGTTTTTATCTGTTATTTCTTCTATCATTCGTCAACTCTAAAGCCAATCCTTTTAAGTGCATATCATTTTTCACACAGTCTTCATCTTATTTACAACCTTCCTCATATCGCCCTATCCAAAGAATAAAGTCACATGTCCCATGTATAAGCAAAGGATATGTGACTTTATTCTTCGGATAGGGTGATAGTTTCATATTCGAAACTCTTTTGGTCATTAACACCCATTCATCTTCAATTGCATTACAATTACACACACTTAGGACGAAGTTCCCTGACGCTAGCGGAGCTTTTGCGCTCTACTCTCCACATTCCACAACCTCGACGATGCTTTTTCTCGCCCGTTCTGCTTGATGACTGTAAAAGCTGTTAGGGCTAGAATATGGTCCGGTTCAGCGGGCAGAGCTGGAAGAGCTCGCTTGGGCAGAGCAGCGATGGTCTTCTTTTGCGAGGACGTAATCTCGCGGAAGGAGGGGGCGGGGCGAATTCGGGAAGTCATTCCTTGGATCCGATCCGCCGCAGGCGCAGACGACTAAAAAGGTTCCCGAGGCATCGAATAGTGAAGGGAAGGGGCACTTTTAGAAAAGCTTCTACCCAAAGGTAGCGCATCCTGTGGTTCAGAGTTGCTGCTGACGGGGATGGGGGCAACGAGTACAACGGTACCCTGTCCCCGCCACAGCAGGCGGGGCTGGCGTAGTGAAGCATTGTCAGCATTTTAGTCGGTGCGACTCCGACATACCCGCCGCTCGTCTCCGTCGGGCAGCGATGACTCATAATGGGGTTTCTTGACATAAAACAAAGTATATGGTCAGTTCGAAAAAATTAATGATGCTATTAAATGACAGAAATACTTCCAAAACTTTTGGTCTAAGGCATTCACTAATACTTAATACAGAACAAGTGATTGACCTTGTAGTATAACAATTCTTATCAACACTACGAGCGAACACCATTCGATTGATAAGAATCCGACACGCTCTAATTTAATGACTATTATTATCACAAAATAATTTCCTAAAATAACCGTCGGTGTAGTAATAGAATATCGACAAAATTAATAGACCTTTTTGTTAGAGCCAAGGTCACAGACGTTTTCTGACTACGCAAGTCTAGAAAGGCTATTTGAGTAATGCTCAGATATCTAAAAGAGTTACTAAAAATTTACATTTAAAATTGCTTGACCTTGTGCCTAGGCAATAATAAGTCATATTAGTTACTGTTAAAACTTGCCCTCTTAAAAGATTTTAAAAAGGCGACTAAGGTAAGATGACGTCAGCCAGGCGGCCAAAACATGTTTTAAACATGTTGAGACAACAGGAGAATGATGGTAATGCTGACAAATTCAATAAGTAAAACTTTTTGTACACTTTATATATCTTCGACCTCTGTACAAAATAAACTAAGTTGACACTGAAACGCATATTGGTCTAATATCACATACAGGTTTCCCTGAAATGCGCGTGCTAAGAGCAGTGTTTGCGCAGGTGCGTCCAGCATTCTTTGTTCATCGCATTATCGCCTCATGCACAACCTCTCAGTGGAATGCTGACGATCTTTACTAACCACTTTTTATCCTTACACGACATGCAGGATTATTAGAGGCCAGTTAACGTCCAACTAATGTGGAGCACACAAAAAGTTCATAATTGATGTTACGATGTCCTGACCACGTAGATAAAGTCAAAGAATGGCTGTTTTATTTCGACGATGATTTTTGTCGTTTAATTAGTAATACTTAATAGTACATTACGGTTAAACCCGTTGGACATCCTAAATTGTAGTCAACTCTGCAATATGGTATCCGGCTGAGTAGAATAGACCACCCTCATTTCTTATCACGGTGCCGTAAAAGATGCAAATGCATGCTACTGCCAGGATTGGCTCCACACGAAGGAACTCTTCAACAGTAATGAAGTTTTGTTAAGAGCTGTTTTAAAAGCCTTTTTAACTTGACTTGTATATTGTTTTCAGAGTTATTAAAACCAACTTCAAGATACATATCGAAATGAAGGGCTATTAAATATTATTGTATTAACCCATGAACTCGTTGCGAACTCTCATGAACTCTAGGCTTTGCGATTTTGTCGTGGAGTCTATCTCCTGACGATGCTACGGTTACGGGGCGAAATAATTGTTGAGATGAGGTGAATGTTTGCAGTGATTGTGTATTGTTGTGTCATTGATGTTGGGTAGTGCATGAATTCTTAAAAATTCTGCATGTATCAGTTATGAGAACGAATAGTACACTCTACATTTAGCATTACATATATTTTCTTTTATTTATTCTCATTAATTTTGTATCATGAACTCTCATAAACTCATCTGTGGCCAAAAAGAGGATCCAGACTATTAGTCATTTCTAATCCACGTAATGCCTACCAAAACTATCATCATCATCCCCCTGCCCTTATTCCACTCTAAGTAGGGTCGGCACAACATGTTATAAACATGCTGTCACATGATTTGGCTGCGTTTTAAGGCCGCCTGCCTGACTTCAACTTACCTTAGTCGTATGTTACGACACCTCGGAAAGAAAGAGGGTGGTCTATTTTAATCCAACCGGATACCGCACGGTGGGTCAGCCTAACTTAGTCGTCTTGTACAACACCTCGGTAAGAAATGAGGTTGGTCTATTCTACTCAGCCCGATACCACACGGTGGATCAACTTACCTTAGTCGCCTTTTACGACACCTCGGTAAGAAATGAGGTTGGTCTATTCTACTCAGCCCGATACCACACGGTGGATCAACTTACCTTAGTCGCCTTTTACGACACCTCGGTAAGAAATGAGGTTGGTCTATTCTACTCAGCCCGATACCACACGGTGGATCAACTTACCTTAGTCGCCTTTTACGACACCTCGGTAAGAAATGAGGTTGGTCTATTCTACTCAGCCCGATACCACACGGTGGATCAACTTACCTTAGTCGCCTTTTACGACACCTCGGTAAGAAATGAGGTTGGTCTATTCTACTCAGCCCGATACCACACGGTGGATCAACTTACCTTAGTCGCCTTTTACGAAACCTCGGTAAGAAATGAGGTTGGTCTATTCTTCTCAGCCGGATACCACACGGCGTACTATTAGTCATTTATAATTGACTGGCCCATTGGAGCAGTGGGTAGTGACCCTGCCTTCAGCTCCACGGGTCGCGGGTTCGATTCCCGCCGAGGGCAAATATTTTCTATAAATGAATTTGTTGGTCTTCGAGCCTGGGTGTATATTTGTATTTAAGTATGTATTTAAAAATAAATAAGTATATATTCACCAGTTGTCTGTCACCCATAACACAAGTAATAAGTTACTTACTTTGGGGCCGGACGACCGTGTGTGTAATTGTCCCATATATTTATTATTTTATTTATTTATGTTATAAACATGCTGTCACATGATTTGGCTGCGTTTTTACGGCCGCCTGCCTGACTTCAACTTACCTTAGTCGTATTTTACGACACCTCGGAAAGAAAGAGGGTGGTCTATTCTACTCAGCCGGATACCACACGGCGTACTATTAGTCATTTATAAACCACGTACTGCGTACCAAAACTATATAGTTATGAATAAGAACAAAAGGAATTTGCGGCGCGTATCTTGTATGCCCAATTACTAAGTTATATTAAACACACGAATAAAATCTATTTATAAAGTAGACGTCATCCGTTCCACATTCTTATCTCAACACCAAATGTGGCTCATGCAAGGATCTTGGACATATGTGAAATACATTCAAGAAAAAAACTAAATATTAAGGGTAAATAAGGTTTCTAATAAGCTGTGGTAGCCCAGCGGTAACACTGTTCGACTCTTTCGAAAAGGTCACGGGTTCAAACCCGGGCAGACACCAATGAGTTTTTCTGTTAAAACTTATGTGTCTAATTGATAATTGCAATTTATCACACGCTTTTCGATGAAGGAAAACATCGTGAGGAATCCTGCATATCTCTAGAGAATTCTGGAGATATGTGTAACCTACCAATCCGCACTGGAGCAGCGTGGTAGGTCTTAGCTCCAAACCTTCTCTCCAAAAACGGGGACAAGAGGCCTATTCTCAGCAGTGGGATAGTAACAGGCCGCTACTTACTTTAAGGTTTCTAATAAAAGGCGACTAAGGTAAATCGACCCGCCGTGTGGTATCCAGAGTAGAATAGACCAACCTCATTTCTTACCGAGTTGTCGTAAAAGGCGACTAAGGTAAGTCGACCAGCCGTGTGGTATCCGGCTGAGTAGAATAGACCAATCTCATTTCTTACCGAGGTGGCGTAAAAGGCGACTAAGGTAAGTTGACCCACCGTGTGGTATCCGGCTGAGTAGAATTAACCACCCTCTTTCTTACCGAGGTGTCGTAAAAGGCGACTGAGGTAAACTACGTCAGGCAGACGGCCGGTCGTAAAATAGCTAGCCAAATCATGTGATAACATGTTGTACCGACCCCACTTAGAGTAAGATAAGAGCAGGAGAATGTTGATTTTCAGAATCTATATTATTTATTACAAAAATTAGATTAGATTATAACAATATGTATGATAGCTAGATAAGAATAATGAAATTTGTGCTTACTTGCATTATACAAGAAATGGAATCTCAAGAAATGGAGCGAAATACTACTTAGCCGGATACCACACGATAGCTTCTTATAATCATTATTGCATTAAGACTTTTGCTAAAAAAAAGCTCATTTGACGGCCTGCTTTAAAATATATATTTCGTGCCTAAACATAGAAAATAGATATATACCAATATTATAAAGAGGAAATTTTTGTACGTTTGTTTGTAATGTTTTCACACAAAAACTACTCTGGACAGACTTCAAAAATTCTTTCACCATTGGAAAGCTGCATCTTTAATATCATCTTGTATAAAAATTGGTCATAAAAGTCTGTATATTCATTAGATTATGACTGTTAATTAAATAAAATTAAATTTAAATAATAATTAAATAAAAAATTAAATTTTTGTGTTAACATAAAAAATTTATAGTCGGACTTAGTAGTCTTTGCACTGCCATGAGATCGGTGTGTACGCGGGTGAAACCGCGGGATATTACTAGTAAACTATAATATGCCGAATTTTAATATAACGTTGTATGTACTATTATGTGCATCATTACATAGAACATGTTTCATCACGTAACCGTTCTTAACATCGCACATTTGACTCTATACAGTGGAATCTCATACGCAACAAAACTATGACACGAATGATTTATAGAAAGTGCAAATGAGTTCCGGATACTCATAACATCGTTTAGACAACAGGAAAACAAAATATAGTAAATTATTTATGATAATATAGTGAGTGGTATTCATGTATAGTTATCGGCAATACTCTCCATATATCGTGTTATCCCCAGTGTTTCTTTTTTTTCCGATGTTAAGTGGGTCGCTACTGTATTTTTATTCGGCCCACTGCTGAAAAACGCCCCATTTGGCCAAACTCATCCAGGTCAAAGGGTGGTGGCTTCCACGATTGGATACGTCCACCGCCACCCTGCCTGTTCGCTTAAATTTACAACTTACAACTAAAAATCTTAAACTAACTTAACAGTTAACACTAAAAGAACAAACAATCCCCACAGTGTTATATTACTAGAGGCTAGGCTGGCTACAGTCAAACCAATTTTTTTTACTATTATAAAAGGGCACACTTAAGCTGGGCTTGGGTAAGAGAGTGTATGTATTTGTCTCTTTTTTATGTGTCATTAGACAAAGATAAATATGATATAATTAAATTCCCCAATCAATTTAGCTTTGCCATTACAGCAGTTTAAAACACTGTTAAAAGGAGACTGATACAGAAAGCCTCCTTTCAACTATACTATTATTTTTGACCTTTACTAGATAGTAATGACTGATATAATAATGATAATGTAACTAGTTATAAGAATTATATTTTGAAAAGAACAACCGCCGACTTTTTGCTCGCTCTTCACGGTAAGAAAAGCTTTCTAACCAGCAGTAGAGTTGACGATTCAAAAGCACTTGTTTACAAGTTTATTTGAATAAAGAATATCTTCCTGCCCTTATCCCGCTCTAAGTGGGGTCGGCACAACATGTTATAAACATGTTGCTACATGATTTGGCTGTGTTTTTACGACCGGCCACCTGCCTGATATCAACTAACCTTAGTCGTATTTTACGACACCTCATTAAGATAGAGGGTGGTCTATTCTACTCAGCCGGATACCACACGGCGGGTCGTCTTACCTTAGTCGCCTTTTACGACACCTCGGTAAGAAATGAGGGTGGTACTATTCTATTCAGCCGGAAACCACACGGCGTAACTAGTAAAGTAGTTCTTATTATTACGAGTATTTTGTACACCCCCACCGCTGATATTTTATCAAACTCTCTGACCTTGGATAGGTAGGTAGAAAATGTATTATCTATCAACCTAGTTTTAATTAAACGGAAATGTCAATTGTACTTATAAGCCGTTTCGTCTATTCCAGCTCGTCCAATGATCTCGGCGAGTCTCCCCGGCGAGGCGCTGGTTCAGCTGGGGCAGCTGCAGCTGAGCCACCTGTATCCGTCGCCAACGATGACCCCGGAGTTCCTCGCGCCACCGCCGCGGCCCTACCCGCGGTACCCGCCGCGGCGCCCGCGGGACCACATGCCCGCGCCGCCCACGCCCTCCTTCGCGCCGGTACCCACCGCGTACACGCCGTTCCTCCCGCACCCGGCCAGCTACGCGCCCTACCTGTACCGACCGCGCGCGCCGCAGTCCTCCTACCCGATACGTCCGCGGCCCTCGTCCGGGTTCGTGCCGCCACCGCCGGCGCCGCACTCGCCGCATTCGCCGCCAGTTTCAATACCAGCGCCTCAACCACCTCCGAGAGAGGTAAATATTCATACTAAGTTTAACATATATTCGTGTTTTTTATAGTACCTCGTTGACCGAACCTGGCCCGGTATGTTTTAAGATAGATAAAACTAAAAAAGATAGTTAAAAAAAAAGAAAAAATAATTGGGTAGGTGGGGCTTGATCTTAGGTATTTTCATTTCCCGAGACCACCCGTTCCCCGAATAAGCTACGCTGACTTGACAGTTTTCCGCAAAAATAGTGTTAGCTAGTAAGTTTAGTTTTTAGTTCAAATTTAGCTAGTAAGTTTAGTAAATTTTTAGTGTGTGTTGTGTGTGAGTTTGTGTAAAGTTTCGTGTTGAGCTGCGCAATTTTTAAATCACTCGCACAATCACATTACATAGCATTTTTCAAATCATAATGCAGCACATGATCGATGTACAAAAACACATATCTGCATTGTTGAGAGTCGTATAAGGCGACTAAGGTCAGTTGACCTGCCGTGTGCTATCCGGCTGAGTAGACTAGACCACCTCATTTCTTACCGAGGTGTTGTAAAAAGCGACTAAGGTAAGTTGGCCCGCCTTGTGGTTTTCCAGCTGAGTAGCATGGACCACCCTCATTTGTTACCGAGGTGTCGTAAAAGGCGACTAAAGTAAGTTGACACGCCTTGTGGTTTCCGGCTGAGTAGCATAGACCACCCTCATTTGTTACCGAGGTGTCGTAAAAGGCGACTAAGGTAAGTGGCGGCCGAACGTAAAATAGCTAACCAAAACATGCAACAACTAGTTTTAGACTAGTTTTACTCATTTTCGATATATATAATTTGTAAAACTTTCGATTGGAAAGGCTGTTAGGTAAATAAAAGAGAACACGGAAAACTGCGATCGGCATACCGTACTTTGAGAGATAATTGATTAGATACCACTTATCACTGTTGTCGTTTTCATGTCAGCTGTAATAAAAATATTTACTTTAACTAAATGCTATTACTATGGCAATATACTGTGCTAAATAGAGTTTAATACTCTTTATAATAAATATATGGGACACTTGCACACACGGTCATCTGTCCTAGAAATCGAAATAATCTTTATTCGAGTAGGCTTTAAAGAAGCTGTTTTGAATCGTCAAGAAACAGTTAGAGTTAAGAAGCAATCTAGCCCTTTAATGATAGAGTACCTACGACTATCTTCGACTTCAACATCCCAGCTGTATTGTGTTTCATAGACTACCAGAAAGCTTTCGACTGTGTGAGTTGGGAACACCTATGGACTGTGCTTAAAGAGATGGGGGTCCCTGCACATCTGATACACCTCGTACGGTCCTTGTACCTATCTAGTCGTGGGTCGGTAGAAGTTGGTACGGCACGGTCATCAGGTTTTAGTTTTGAAAAGGGCGTGCGACAGGGCTGCATCATTTCACCTATCCTTTTTAACATCTACGGCGAATACATAATGCGCAAAGCCCTAGAAGGATGGGATGGTGGTGTAGCAGTGGCTGGCACGCGGATTTCAAACTTGCGATATGCTGATGACACTACATTAATAAGTGCTTCTTATGAAGAAATGGCGGATATTTTACAGCGTTTGGAGATGGTCAGTCTGGAACTGGGGCTCAAGATCAACCAGGCCAAAACAAAGATCATGGTAATAGACAGATCCGACATCCTGCAAGCAGGAACCTCTCTGAGCCAGTATGAAACTGTTAACAGTTTTGTGTATCTTGGCTCTACCATTACCAGCAAGGGAGGTTCTGAAACAGAAATCAGACGCAGGATTGGCGTGGCCAAATCCGCCATGAGTCTGCTACACAAGATATGGAAAGATCGTAATGTACTTAAGAAGACCAAGATTTACATTGTAAGAACCCTAGTCTTCCCGATCTTTCTATATGGGGCTGAGTCCTGGACCCTTAAAGCTGCAGATAGATAACGAATTGACGCTTTCGAAATGTCTTGCTGGCGGCGTATTTTGCGCATCCCCTGGACAGCCTTCAGAACAAATGTCTCCATTCTCAGTGAGCTTAAGGTGAAACAGAGACTCTCAAGCCTATGTCTCCAGAGAATTCTCCAATACTTTGGACATGTTGCTAGAAAACCCAGCGATAATCTTGAGAAACTTATGGTCACTGGGAAAGTAGACGGCAAAAGATCCAGGGGGCGGAGCCCAAAAAGATGGACGGATCAGGTGTCTGAACACCTGGACATCAGACAGCGTGGCTATACAAAGTGCTGCTGACCGGGAAAAGTGGCGCCAGCTTATGCATGATAAAAGGAATCGGGACCATCACGATGCTCAGCAGTGAGCACGCGACTAAAGGAGGAGGACCTACGACTATAAAAATAATAGCAATAAAGATAAATAGTATTTATCTAATTTATAGAATTAGGCGTTACTTTGCGGAGATCCATAATACAAAAGTAATAATAAAATTTTGCTATAATCCGCGAAGATTTCTTCGCGGATTATAGCAAAATAATTTTATTATTACTTTTGTAGTATTTATCTCTTATCAATTTGACCACTTGAAATAAAGAAAGTTTAATAAAAACTATTTTTTTTTAATAGTTATATTAACGGCTTGGAATCGAATCGAAATTTTATACTCCTACGTCGCGTAAATTTTCTATACAGAGGTACAAAGTTTAACTTCACGTACAAGTATGTACGAGGTACTTTTTACAGTGTATATTTTTATTATTAGACTGTGTACAACGTGCGTGCCTGTGTAATTTATAAATGTGAAAATAATAACACTCATTACGTTTCAGGAACCGCCAACATCTCCTGAACGAGGCGCACCGGCTCCATACTTCTGCCGGGGAGCTTTAATAAGATTAGAAGACGGCACGTTCAGACGTGTAGAAGAGATGCGCACAGAAGACTTCGTGATGAGTGCTGACCGAAGTGGAGACCTTGCGCTGACTCAGTGCACGCTCCTACGGCTCGACGAGCGGGGAGACCGTCTTGCACTCACTCTCACATATGACAGAAATCGTTTACAGGTTAGCAAATTAAATATACACAATATATGAACAAAAAAATAAAAGCGTAGGCAATAAATAGGCGTAAAATAATAGAGTAGGCAAGCGCAGTCGTGAATATTTCAGTTGTTTCATACATTCTCGTGAGGTCTTTAAGAGTGGGAATAGCGTCTCTGTTCTGATAAACGCAGTCCTAGATTCCTTACTTATCAATCATCAGATCAGATCAATTCTTGTTTTTTTTTATTTGAAATTTGTAACGGATTCGTTAAAACTATTTGCTACGAGTATCTATGCTAACTTCTCTATTGCTGAAAATGAAAAAGAACTATTTATCATTATCACTCAAAAATTATTAACGTAATCCGTACCCACAAACTCATACTAGGCCTGGATTGTCCAGGGTATTTTAGAGTCTATCATTATTTGTTATGTTAAATTGCGTTTAGTATTTAGTCGACTGTATTATTAAGCCTGACAATTAATCATATTAGACATATCCGATTGTTCAATAGTTGCCAAGAAGGATTTTAATTTTACTTATCACCCCCGAAACCTTCTGCATACTAACTTTCATGAAAATTTTTGGAGCCGTTTCAAAAATAAATGAGTATTACTTAGTAATCTACTAACGCATTAATTGTATTTATAGGTGGAGCTAGAGTCGACAGTTGATCACCCATTCTTTGTTTATGGAAGAGGTTGGGCGTCTTGTAAACCAGAGCGTACGTTGGCGCGATACGGCTTACACGTACAAAGGTTGCAAGTCGGGGACGTTTGTGTATCATTGGTTGCGCGGAAACACACAACACCGACCACTACAGCCGTGGGCTCCAGTCTCGCAGCCGCACCGCCTCAGACCCATCCAGAGAACCTGAGTGTCAAAGAAGATGCCCGCAAAAGACGCTGGTCCGCGTCCGATGTCATCGACGACGGACCGCCTTTGAAGAAGCGTTGAAAGATCGCGATCGCCGTCGCTTCGATTCAAACAGGAATCAGATTGGTTCGTTCATATACCGCTGTCTCGTCACATGATACGATATAAATTCAAATGTTTATATCGAAAGTTTTTAATGCAATACTTATTTTATATAAAACTCTTTAAAACATTTGCTTTGTAAAGGTTTTTGAGACCCGAAATACGCCGTAACTTTATACAATGCAATGCTGATAATACTTCTAAAACTTTCTATTTTTACTCAACAAAGTCTTTCATGTTTATAAAAAGCACAAATAAAACGCATTAGATGCCGTTATATTTCTAAATATATTGATCGTCCACAGTTTTGTTATAAAGTAGGTATTGCATAAAGCAACGTTTATCTCTTACGAGACCATAAAATGTACTAGTAATATAGATCGCCCAGTGATTTAAATATGGGAAAGAAATCTAAATATCTTTCTTTCCATTTTATTGATGTTTGTACGTATGGTTTAAAGAAGTCTTCAGCGGTCGGCAACATAGAATCGTACGCTTAATATTCTATTCGAAAAACTAGGTGCTTTTTTCAGTCGGGTGCTTCTATACGCGTTTGTGTAAAATATTGTAAATATATAACTAAGGTACATTCATTCTGTGTAAAGCGTAATGTCTCAAAATTTTCCGAACTATATCATTTGTAACTGGCAACATCACTTATTATATGAAATAAAAATTAGAATCTAGAATTCTATTGTTCATAATGAATTTTATCGCGGATTAAAGTCAAAAAAATACTATTCTTCGTTGTAGCCACATTCACAGACATTTGGGTTTTTTTTCTCTAGAACGGTAAGTAAATTAATTAAAACCGTACATGTAAGCGGATGCGGCGACGACTGACTGACGCATACAGATTTATATAAAACGAATATACACTTAGGTCAAGTCCTCGAATTTACGCTACATAATTGTGCGGTGGTTATCGATGTTCACTTAATCTCATCGCGAAGTGTCCATTAGAGCCGTGTGTGTGCCTAAATCCAGGACTCATTGCAGTAGCTCTTTATCAGGCACGTAGACGGTCTCGGTTTTTCCCTGTGCCTTTACCATATATTTCCTTTCTCAAATATATTCTTCATAAAGACAGCCCACTCATATTCTTATATCGCCCTATCCGAAGAATAAAGTCACATGTCCCATGTATAAGAATAGGAAATGTGACTTTATTTTTCGGAGTGGCCACCACCAACAACATTACTGTTATTGTCACTTCTTTTCAATGTTGTGTAGGAACCGGTTAATTAACACCACTCTGGCACTATTCGCAAAACGTTTCATGATATTCTTAAGAGGTGTCGCTTTCCTTTTACTGGTGAAATAAAGACTTTCATATGGCCTTTCGCTGGTTGCAGAGAGATATTAAATTTAAGTCAAATCACCCTGCTACTAAAAAAGTTTTTCAAAATGTATTCAACATTCGAGCAACTTGGAAGCTCAACAACCGTTTTTGAGCTATCTAAAAAAAATCATGCATCTAAACGTAAACCTACCATAAAAACATATTGCCACGTCGAACTGCTTTTATTGCAGCCAAATATTTCAATTCTCTTGTCTATGGGTCATGCAAATGGTAGGTTTCGGTCCGCTTGAGCTCTAAATATGCTGCCAGTTACAAATTGTATATTGAAATCACTAACATTACGCAACTCTTTAAAAAAAAGCTCTCGATTATGCTCAATAGGTGCTAATTTTTTTGCTACAAGATACCTACATATAAGCGTAGTGTGAACATTGAGGTAAATATATTTACTGGAGAATCTCCTTTCCATTCGATGCCACTAGAAAATCAATAACAATATTAAATTTTAATCTGTCTGCCGATACGTAATGATCTCGCATCAAAAAAATTAGTCGCACTGATATCAATGTGAACGATTGTAATTTTTTTTTTAACCAATTAGATTTTGTTACAAGAAAAAAGGAAAAATAATTATTTGAATCTGCTATCATGTATTAATTTGGCAAACGGCATTAAAGGTATTGGTTATTCGTTAATTAATTGGTTGATTTTTTATGGATATACATTATAACTTAACCTAAAAAATCTCGCCTCAATTTTGGGAAGAAATTTGGGTGAGTGCTTAGTTAAGAGATAATTTTCTTTTAAACAATTGTGTTCTCCAGTACATATAAATTAGCTCAATGACTTTGTAAGAATTTTTATTCTCTTAGTTTCAAATTGTAACGTCTATTTGTATACAAGTAATTTACTTTTGCGACCAAAGTTTAACTATGTTTTGGGCGAACAATATGGACATTACTAAAAATAGCTTCGTTAGAATGAATTAAATTTGTTTTATTAACTTAAACAAATGAAGAGCACAAACATTTAACAGATCTTAATATAGGTTAGATATTGTGATAACTAATGAGATTTTAAATCTACTGTTAGCATTGCATGTTAAAGAAAAATAATGGTACATTGAATTATTGTAGGATAATGATGTGCTATATCTTGACTGACTGTAGTTTTCGGAATTAATTAATTATTGCTTTCGAGACACGCTGCGATCCTATCATAAATACATTTCTATCCGTTCTGTGTGGTTTATCAAATTAAATAGCCATGGCCTGATAAACACTCCATTAGATAATTTTTGAACTCCCCTGATATACGCGGAATTACACAACCATAACAAGCTCTAAACGTTAGTTGGGTTTAGTTAATTTGAGGTTTACTGCAGATATCTTAGCAGTGACGCTATTTTTATATGCCGCAGAAATAAATAAAATATGAATGCTACCTAAATTCGCACGCCTCAGTCTGCAGATGAAAAATACATCTTCTTTAATAATCTTGCATATAATTTTATTAATCCATTTTCCCATTTGGAAAAAAAACTTTGGCATATAATGTTTCTTGTCAACAATGAAAACTTTCAGATTCCTAATATTCTCCATATCCCTTTTGTATTGTGAAATATGCTCTAGGACGACATTACAACTAGCTTGTTTAAGCCTAAAACTTTGGCATTTATATTTGTCGTACTGAAATAATATATCAAAATGAGAAAACTTGTCTCTGTATTAAAATAGGTGCGTGAGATTCTTGATTACCATTTACAGATATTTAATTACGGGAAACGAAAATGTAATTTATGATAGGATCACGATGCTACGTTTAGGTATTGCAAAAATACACAACGCAGTCATAGATTTTGTTGTTTCCATGGTTGTGACTGCAGACATATCTACACGATGCATTATCGTCGCATATTTCTTACGATCTATAATTTGTGCGGACATTATAGTCTCTTATGAAGGAATCTTTCTTGTTGAACGATTATGGTCTATAGCTGTTGCTGTATCTTAATATTCATTTATTAATATAAAGTGTATGTCAAATTTTAGATTCATTGAGCTTGGATTAATATGAGTAGTCTTTTGTCAAATATTCAGTTATTCTTTTCACAAATTGGTTAAAATATTTCAAGCCATCAATATGTTTTTAAAATCTAGCATATACGTTTTAAATAAAATTGCATTTGTTGGGCGATGTATAATGTTTCGCTCAAATCTAAATAATTATTATATTATACAACATTTAAGCGTGGTTCATAGACAAATTAGGTCATTTTCGCCTCCATAAAAAATCGAAGAAATGTATATATTTAGTTTAATATGAATACCAATCTTAAAACAACATCACATGATCATTTTTCATTTCAAATCGTAAATTAGATCATTGTAGGAAAAATTCTAGAAAGTTTTTATACAAGAGAGAGTAGATTACTTGCTTTTTATGTGAACTGATTTTAGCAATGAATGAAAAATCGAACATATATTATATTAATATAAATATAGATATTCAGAATATGTAATGGTTACAATGATTATTGACCTAATGATATGCTATTTTTCGATTCTTCCTGTGTAGGAACATCGACGACTGTAGGTTCTCTGATGAACTAATCTTCAGACAAATAATTCGATCATGTTTTAAATATAAATCTTATTGATACCAATTATATATTGTATAAAGAAATAACTAATGGTCATGGTTTTTAGATGCCATCTCTATTAGTTTTTGACGTCCATGTGTAATACACATAACTTTTCTATGAGAAGAAGTATACATAATAAATACACCGTCTGTGATATTTTGTAGTTATTGGTCAAAGTAGATATGAAGTATTGCTTGATTAAAAAAATATATATGTTTTAGGATAATAAGTGCATTATTGGTAAGAAAAATGTATAATTATTGTATACTCGAAAGTAATGCGCAGATTAAATAACCCTTAAATAAAACAAGTAGTCTGTGATTAATATACATATAACGTTATTGACATAACGACAAATGCACGGCCATATCACTAAATTGATTTTATATATTAAGTGAGCGTAGTAATATTTTGAAACACATATATATTTTATATTTACTTTGCATAAGAAAAGGTTTCATTATAATTTTGACAGAGCGTATACATAACAACCTTTGATTGTTTAACTTTGTATTGCGTCGCTGTCATTTGTAGGCTACCGACAATTCACCCTATTTTACACTGTATTTAACGTACATTGCACATGTCGCACGCTTAGTATTAAAGTGACCTAATTCAAAATCAGGCTTAATTGAGTGTATTGTAAAACATTTCAACGCCATGTATGACATCTCGCTATGGACTATTAAAAGTGTTTTCTTGCTTTTCAAAGTTATGGGTTTATTCAAGTTACGAATTTTGTAAACGATACGCTAAGTTTTAATGCAATTTGTCATTTAAAAAAAAACTATTTTGAATTAGGTCACTTTAATACTAAGCGTGCGATGTATTTTTAAAGTATATGAAATGTTAACTGTCATCAACTTTAATAGTTCACAAAATAACATTCTTAAGTGTAAAAAAGGGTTCGTGTTCCGTAAATGATAGCTGCGCTTTTAATTTTTCCAAGTCGCATTATCTTCTTAATATAAACAATTTTGTATATAAAGATTCCTCTTTTATTAATGCCATGTAAAATAGTTCGCAAAAAGTCATAGTATTGACATTTGCCAAACCCTTCTAATTTCCTTCGATGCAGCCAAACACAGCGTGGAAATGAATAGTTATATTTTGAGAAAGTTTCATTGTACCGTAAAATGTGACGTGCTTGTTAATTGTATGGTAAATATTATCTGACCATGTTAGTATAAGCATCGTCGGCGGCGGACGGTGTTGTAAGAAAAAAGTTAATAATTTGTTGTATAATGTATGTAATATTCTAGTTTTATTGTCTTTGTAATTATTTTTAATTGTAATGAAAGATCTCATTTTATTAATCGGTATTTTCTAACAAGGCGCTTTTCATTAGATCATGACTAAGCCTACCTCACAAACTTTAAGACTGGATTCAGTGCTATGCCGCCATTTTACGTGTAACTGTCATGGAAATGGCGTCAGATAGAGCCAGTCGCTATCAAGTCTAAGCAAGATCTCAATTTGATGAAAATAAACTTTTAAAAAGACTGGGACGCTTTACTGAATGTTGTGGGATAGTAGTTTCTTCGAAGATATTACTTAAATTATGAAGATAGGAGCATTTATTTTATAATCGGGCGCGCGACGCTCTGTTTTCGTCAGGATGGGCAATCGTTTAGTACAAAATTTATTACAAAAAGTATTATTTCCCAAAATCCAAATTCAAAAGTATTAATGTATAATTCATTAGAACGTGACCTTGGGGATTCTTGCACAATCGCATGGTACGAAACTTTGTTTAGTAAAAATGTAACGCAAGTTATTCAATAGTTAGCACAATCGATGTTCTTCCGCGCCGTCTGATATATTTAGTGCATCAATTATTATTAAAGCTGTATTTGTATGTTTCCCTGCAGTGTAAAATTGTACGGGCACCCATTAATTAAGTCATTCCTTTGCACATATTTATAAAAGATAGTATCTTACTTTCCTGTGGGAGTCTGATATTGGTCAATGTGTATGAAACAATAAATATCCTTCTTAAACCCAACACATTATTTTAAGTTTCTTTTTAATTGACAGATTATCAATAACGAAAGAAATATAACATAATGCAATAAAACTTTTCCTAAAACTAAATAAACGATTAAAAAATTGTTTGTGACCTATTGCGCGTAACAACGGCAATATTTTTAAAATTATTTTTTAAAGGTTAATTTTATTAAAATATTTAGCTAACTTTATTTTTAAAATTACTTTAAATATTGTCATGAGTAAGAAAATATAAATAAATGAAATTAAATTACTTTAATATAAAGTTCAAATATTTACCATTTTTTTTGATTCTGTATTATATGACTTTTCAAGAACAGGAACAATTTGGGCATTATGTTATATATTATTTCTAGATTAGTTATGTATCTACTTTATATATTTAAAATCCATAATTTCCATGTATTTAATATTTTTTTACACTGGTTACATCGCGTACATATTAGTACTTCTTTCAAATCTAATTTGTTGAACTAATTGATGTTGTTAGAAGTATATGAGTGTCGTGTGACTGATAATTTAGGTGTTAAAATATAGTTACAATAGAACTACGAGAAAAGTTTTTAAAATATTTTTTACTAGCTTCATATCTCTTATAAAATATTTTAATGTAATTATTAAATGTTGCCAATGTTTAGATACGGCCAGTAATGGTTCGAAGTTTAAAATAATGAACACTTAATACTATCAAAAATATATTTTTGACACAAATGATTGTGCCATCCTCGGCAATCTTATTTTTCCTAGATTGCCTGGTTTTTTTTTTGGTATTACATCGACCAAAGAGGTTAAGCCTCACTTGTATTTGATATTATTTCATTTTTACCATAGATAGTTTTGTGATAACATATTGAGAACAGATAATATTCGCAATCATTTTGTAATTTTATTGTTTAGTTAACAGTTTTGACCAATAGTAACACTGTTTTCAATATGTAACAATTTAGGGAATGAGAAATGTTGTGTCATTTTTAATAATAGATAAATAAAAATTGTTATATAATTATATGACGAATATGGCAAATATTATATATGTATATTTTATTGTATAGCGAAATGAGTACTATTTCAGATTAATGTAAATGAAAAATGTTATAGAATGATATGTTAAAACTAAGTTAACTGTTTGTAAAAAGAAAGAGAATATGTATAAATGAATATTTGCTACTACGTTGTTTTATTTTACATACATAATACAAATAAACGATAATATAAATAAATTTTAAACTAATACAATATTAAATTACTAAATTAGTGTTATTTAAGCATTAAGTATAGTTTTTCCGATAATACCAAAATATTTTGGAAAATACTGATATATATATTACAAAGATAAAGCATCGTTTTTGTTTATATTTATCTTCCAACCGATATACATAGGGCCTTTAAGAGAAATCAACGCTAAACGATTATGCCATTTAGATCCCTTGTTTTTTATAAATGTCCTCCATGAATAGGTCTAATATAAGATTTCAAATTTAGGAGTAGTCACCAAGAATAAATATTAATTAAAAAATTACGTCAATTTACTCAATGTCTGGGGCTCTATCTCCTAACAATACTTCGGTAACGGGGCGAAACGATTGTTGATTTAGTGATAGTGATGTGCAGTGCTTGTAAATTATTGTTATTGGCGAGTAGTGCATGAATTTTTACAATATATGTATTATAGCAAAATAATATTTTCATAACTTTTTTTATTATGGACCTCCACAAAGTAATGCTTAATTCTATAAATTAGAACACAGTATTAGTGCACTAGTAATTGACAATGTACTAGTAGTTGACCGTTTTGTATGAAATTTTAAATAATAAGCGTTTTGTTTGTTGTAGCTAATAAAAAATATTAATTTTCAATATTAAATAATGGGCTACAGTTCTGAGGTTTTGGACAGTTGTTAATATATGGCAATAGGTAATTACAAATTAATTTTTTTATTAGCTACAACAAACAAAATGCATATTTAAAATTTCATACAATACGGTCAAGTACTAGTACATAGTCAATTACTAGTGCACTCACCTTAATTTGTTTCATTACACTACACTAACGGTCGGTATAAGTATCCTATATAGTGTATTATCTATGGTTATAAGCAGATAGCAATAGACAATGGGTATAACATATGTAAATAATGTAATGTCACAAAAAGTGATCATCTTCGTAATAATAGCATCTGCAGTAGATAAAGTGAGATTCCGTGACATCGGCTACAAACTGCAAGAAGCCCGCCTCCGTTGGTATGGTCATTTAGCATATTCGCAATAGCTAGATCTCGCGGCCGCCCTAAAAAGCGCTGGCTTGAGATCATTAATGCCGACTTGAAAATCAGACCTTCAATACAAAGAGGACGAAAATGAGACAGACAGCGGATCCCTGGTCTTCGGGACATCGCTTAGTAGAAGGTAATGGGTACAACATGACAACAAATAAAAGATAACTTTTAATTGTATAATTTATTATCATAAAGAATCACAACACGGAATACAAATGAAATAACTACTTCAAGTAATGATCGGTTCATATATCTGACTTCAGATCTAACATAACTTTTTCGCCGGGCTTAAACGCTGGCATTCCGAGATAAGGGCACGTGGCACATCGGAATGCATCTCCAAGATAGCACTGGAATTTTAAAAAAACCTTAAATATGTGTATCAGCTTCCAAAAAACTGGAATACAGCAGAAGCTCTTTATTCGCGGGGTATATGTTCCGTAAATATGCCGCGAATACAGAAACCGTCAATCACCATCCTCCTGCCCTTATCCAACTCTAAGTGGGGTCGTCACAACATGTTATAAACATGCTGTCACATGATTTAGCTGCGTTTTTACTACCGGCCGCCTGCTTGACGTCAACATATCTTAGTCATATTTTACGGACACCTCGGTAAGAAAGAGGGTGGTCTGTTCTACTCAGCCGGATACCACACGGCGGGTCGATTTACCTTAGTCGCCTTTTACGACACCTCGGTAAGAAATGGGGGTGGTACTATTCTACCTAGCCGGATACACCACACGGCTAACAGAAACCGTGAATATGGAATGGTAATTTATAGGGTACTAGGGGATATGATCCCAAGCTATGAAATAAAAAAAAGCAAAAACATAAATATCAGTTTAAATTTTTGACTTTACATTTTGATGTTACATATTATCTTCAAATTTAGGCAATAGTTTAAAATTTAGATTTTTTTGGTAGGCTTAATTTAGTAATGTTTTGAGTAATAAGTTTATTTTATCTAAATATTCTGTTTCTTTACAAAACACCGACCGCAGCGAAGGCGGCTTACCTCAAAAGAACCGCTAAAGGAATTAAACAACGCCAATAGCTTTTGAAAACGCAATCTAGGCGTAGTTGTGTCTATTTTATTTATCTTTTTATTAGTCCACTTTACGAGGCGTTGACAAAGGTTATCGAATGTTTTTATTTAGGTACATATGTATATGTATGTACTGATGTACAAACATATTCGATCCGCGAATAAGGAAATATTAGACCGCGAATATGGGACTTAAGTCGCATTTTTTCAGTCCGCGAATAGTGAAAACGCGAATAAAGAACTTCTACTGTATACTCATTAAGCACGATTACCTTCGAATTTGCAATGTGCATAAGATGTGATAGCCCAGCGCTGAGACTGTGCGACTCTTTAGAGTGACCACAGGTTAAAACCCCGGGCAGGCACCAATGAGTTTTTCGCTTAAAACTTATGTGTCTAATTGGTAATTGCAATTTATCAGACGCTTTTCAGTTAAGAAAAGCATTATAAGCAAACCTGCATATTTCTAGATCATTCTAGGAATATGTGTAACCTACTATTTAGAGTAGCATGGTAGGTCTTAGCTCCGATCTCTCTCCAAAAAACGGAGAGAGGAGTCCAATCCCAGCTGTGGGATAATCACAGGCTTTACGCATTTGCTTACTTTAACTACACTTTACTTTTAAGGAGAATTATTACTTGCTATTCTTATATTGGAATGTAAATTCGTAACGTAACTTAAAGCTTTTTCTGTTTTATATATCAATCGGGTTACAGTCCATACACTGTACACTAGGGATACGATTTGGAGTTGAAAAATCGATTAATAAATAATCGATTTATCGAAAAAAACGATTTATAAAAAATCAATTAACTTGAATTATTAATTATATCCATAATTTTCGGATTAAAAGCCTTATCAATTAATAAGGTTGTTAATAATAATAATTAATTAGAATAAAAATTAAATGTTTAAAATGGATGTACGAATAAAGAATAACAGTTGTGGTGTTGTCGAAATTGTATTAAAATGAGTAGGTTGGATGGATACATTGGTCACATCCAACAACAAAAAATATCTTATCTTAATTTAAATAACAAGAAAATATAGAGTAAAAAAACAACAGAAAGATCATAATCAACATACTCTTTTAAAAAATCGATTAAATAATAAAATAATAAAAACCGATTATTTTTCACATCCCTAACGTACACCGTAATCAGTTTACGAGATAGTGTAGTATAATCGAATAAATACAGTTTAAAAACAAAAAACGCTTTCAAAAAAACAAAACTATTAAGTGAAAAATAAAGAAAATTATTAGTATTATTGTGAAAAAAGCGTACGCCCAATGCGAGTTATGAGTTAGCAAATTTACAAATTTCTGGAAATTTAACTGCCACAAACTTACACTTCCACAAGACGACTTAGGTGTATCTTTTGTCTCCCCTCTCAACTCCTCGGCCAAACCACATGAACAGTCCGCGCAAGCCTTCCTTTTTCCGGTTGTTGAGCAAACTGAAAACGACATTGGAATTCCTTTATATCGTTTTATTTTAATTTCCCTGTAGCAGATCGCCCTATTCGAATAATAAAGTTATATCTCCCATTATAAGCATAGGAAATGTGACTTTACTAGGATAGGGCGAGATCTTTGTTTTAGGAGTTGATGTATATTATTAAACTATATACTTAATAAAATCCCTAATCCTTATCTTATCAATATTATCATAATTCTCTTACACTTATCCCACTCTAAGTGGGGTCGGCACAATATGTCTTCTTCTTCTCCTCTATCATTCGTCAACTCTGGTGCCACTCCTTTAACATGCATATCATTTTTCACATAATCCATCTATCTTTTTTTCGCCCTTTCCCTAGCCATACATCTTATCAATATATCATAGCTCATCAGTCCGCTGGACCAATATAATTTAAATTTGGAAAAATTAAAACTTTGACGCCGCGGTATCATATTGTAACGTACAAGGGTTCGTAGATTTGCATGAATAAATTAACTTATTAATTCGGTCTCGAACGCTATTCGCAAACTGAGTCCCAACGCTTTTTTTTTCGAATTCACTAACTAAAGCTGTTAGCCCTAGAGGCTTTGACAGCGTCACTGAGAGAGTAGGCGAGCGCAGAAGCATCGCCGAAGTGAAAATACTGGGAGAGCGAGTTTCGAGCGAGACTCGCAGCATCCTGCGACCTCGGACCTCGGCTTAAAAAGACGCGTTGTGGAGGACTGTATCGGACTTGGAATCCCGACGCACGACACGACCGCTTATATAGTGAACTAACAGACTGTAGAATTTTCGTGCCTATTCGCGTAGCGGGGATACGGAACACGATTCGTAAACAACGTTGTTGTTCCATAGAAAGTGTCAAGCGAATTTCAACTTATTTTGAATGTTCGTAAACTGCCACATGCATTACAAACTCTTTTGCGCATGTTCGTAACAATATAAGAAAATCCCGCTTTACTATTGCAACAGGGGATAATTTTCTTAGGATATGTGCTATTGAGGCATTAATTATTTATTAAAACAATAGGCGATGTATATAATAGACAAAGTAGGAACCGACATAAGCTTGCGGCCCCTGCTTTACGCCTTGAAAAAGTACGTAAGTCGTTTGTGGGTTTGGGTATAAGATTCTATAATAAAATTCCACAATCAATTTTAACTTTGCCATTACAGCAGTTTAAAAACACTATCAAGGAGAGGCTGATACAGAAAGCCTACTATACTGTTGAGGATTATTTAGACGATAAAAATGCGTGGATATAAATATTGTTCGACCCTGTACAAGATAGAAACATTAAATGTAACTAGTATTAAGAATTGTATTTTTTAAAAAGAGCAACCGCCGAGTTTCTTGCTGGCTCTTCTCGGTAGGAACAGTTTTCCGAACCAGCAGTAGATTTGACGATTCAAAAGCGCTTGTTTACAAGTTTATTTGAATAAAGAATATTTTGAATTTGAATTTGAGGGTGCGTAAACACGATGTCGCGGTTACCATTGGTATTTCAAAATATAAAAGAGAAAGGACGGATTTTAATGTTTTCAGGCAAACTTTAGATTGAACCAGAGGATAACCTTATAAAGTTAAGTGGCGATCGGACCATTCTTGTTACAACTAAAACTTTTTACTTTCGATGATTTTTGTTTTAAAGGGAATCGAAACCAGACTAAGCCACAGCAACGCGTGGCCGAATTGCTAGTAGTGTTTAATAATTAATACTGTTTAGTTTTAATTATTATATTTTTTAAAACAAACCAATCCTATTGCCCACAGTGCATACACCTTACGATTAAAGTCTAATCTAATCAAAATAATCTTTATTCAAATAAGCTCTTTCAAGCACTTTTGAATCGTCAAGGATCAATATGATTAATGAAGCTACAACAGGTTCGGAATGCTCTTACGTCTAGCTTTTAAGGTTAACCCACTTTAACCATTTTTATGGTTATCAAAGCAGCAGCAGGGTCTTCTCGTTTACTCCCCGGTTGGGGGTAAACGGGGTGCGGGCCTCGAGGAATTCCTCTTTACCCGGGCATCTCCTCGCGGGCACTTAAGCCCGGTATGTGTTCCGGCCGTAGGCCGAGGTCACCTAGGTGACCTAAAGGTGTCGGTATTTGGGCCGTAAGCCCAGGTCACCTAGGTGACCTAATGGATGTCTTGTTCGGTGGGGAGGTCTGGGAATGGTAGCTCCCAGACCTCGGGGTCAATTTCGGTGGTGTCACGTCCGGTAGTGTCCTGATCAGGAAGGTGTGTCATGTCCGGTGTATTCGCCCTTTCGCCCGTCGCGTCGTCCTCTTCGTCACCGTCGTCATCCGCATCGGGCCGCGGAGACGGTGATCGCAGGAGCTCGCGAGGCAGGGAACGTCCATCGGGTGGTCGCGCATGGAGTGGCGCGATCCCATGGAGGTGTACGTGCGCGCTATTGTCCGCTCGCGCGAACATCCGGCGCGCAAGGCGACGGACATACTCCTCCACGGTCGGCGTTCTGGTATCCCGATGCACGACGTCGTTCCGCACATACCTCGGGGCTCCTACGATCAGTCGCAGGCAGCGGTTCTGCTGGACTTGAAGTCTTCGCCTCTGGTACGCCGAACATAGCGCGTACCAGGCGGGTGCCGCATACGTCAAGCGCGAGCGGACGTAGGCACCGTAGACTCGCAGTTTGGTGTTGACAGGTAAATGGGATGTGAACAGCGTGTGAAGCTGGGACCTGGCAGCAGCAGCTTGGCCCACGGCACGATTGACCATGGGGACCATGCGCAGGCTGCGGTCCAACTCACACCCCAAAAACCTCGCTGTGGTCTTCCACTCTACGTCCTGGCCTCGAAGAGTCAGCTGACGTAGCGGCTTGGAGCGGCTGGTGAGCAGAGCGGCCGTCTTCCCGACGTTGACGGCCATCCTCCACTTGTCCAGCCATTCCGGCAACAAGTCCAGCATACGCTGCATGCGGTTGGTGGCGACGATCTGGTGGTAGGACGACGCGAAATACGCGCTGTCGTCGGCGAAGAGCGACAACAGCACGTCCTCCTCCCCTTCCCGCAGATGGTGGCGCAGGGTGGGGATGTCATCCGTATACGCCGCATATAAGCGCGGCGATATACAACTGCCCTGGGGTACTCCGGCTTGGATGGTGCGTGGCTGGGATTCGGCACCATCCACTGCCACGTAAAAGCTACGGCCGTGTAGAAATGATGCCAGCACTCGCACATAAGCAGGCGGCATGGTGGTGTCCAAGATCTTGACCAGGAGCCCGGCGTGCCACACTCGATCGAAGGCCTTCTCGATGTCGAGAAAGACCCCCACGGTGTAGCGCCCGTTGTTCCGCTCACTGGTCAGGTGGTTGATTACCCTCGCCAGCTGGAGCGTCGTCGAGTGGCCGCTGCGGAATCCAAACTGCTCCTCGCGCAGGGGCAGATAGGGCGTGACTCGACGCAGCAGCAGACGCTCGAACAGCTTGGCTATGTGCGAGAGCAGGGTGATCGGCCGGTAGCTTCCAGGCAGGCGGCGGTCCTTCCCCGGCTTGGGAAGAACGATGATCTTCCCGGTCTTCCACGCCTCTGGGAAGTGGCCGGTGCGGAGTACTCCGTTGAACAGTCTCGTGAGCGCTACAAGACCTGTTCGGGGCAGCAGCATCAGCGCGGCGTTGGCGATTCCGTCGGGGCCTGGCGCCTTTCGCTTATCAAGGCGAACAGCGACCGACCGCAGCTCTGACAGGGAGATGAAGTCCTCTCCCCGGAGCGGCGGTGTAGGGGCCGACAGGAACCTTTCCAGCTTGTCCTGGACAGCCGCGTGATGACGGATGACGTGGAGGTTGGAGGTGTTGGGGGCGTTGGGCGTGAATGTCTTCTCCAGGTGGGCCGCCAGAATCTCAGCACGATCCTTGGCGGCATAGGTGCGTTTACCCGCGGCATCGAGCAGCGGGTAAACGGGGGTGTCATGTCCGGTAAGCTTCTTGCAGAGAGAGTACAGCGCTGTGTCGTGTTCGGTCGCTCGATCGACGGTATCCTCCCATCGCGCCTCGTCGAGAGCGACTACGGCACGCGCGATCTTCTCTGCAAGCCGGTTCAGGTCAGCCTTCACCCTGGGGCAGCGAGTGCGGGCCCATAGGCGGCGCAGGGTACGCTTCCGTCTGAGCGAGCTCGGCAGGTCCTTCCTTCGGTTGGTAGTGTCCGGCGAAGTCGACGTGGTGGTGGTGGCTGCTGCTTTAGCGGCGATGATCGTCGCCGCGACGAGTGCAGCAGCATCGTCGACTTCCGAAGGTGTGGTGATCGGGCCTGCTAGCTCAAGCCCGGCAAGCTCGGCGGTGTAGCGCTCCCAGTTCTTCCGCGTCCGCGGCGGGCGAGGCACTAAAAAGCCTCCCTGGGTGGCTAGGGTGACCAGAACCGGTAGGTGTTGGGTGTCAAGGTCATAGAGGACCTCGACATCAAACGGGTTCTCGAGTCCGTGGTGCAGCACTATATCAAGGACATCTGGCTGGGAGCGGCTGTCGGTGGGTATGTGGGTCGGCGCTCCCGGCCCCATCACACCGTACCCGCTCCTCACGCTATCTTCGTGCAGTTGCCTCCCGACCCCAGTGATGATTCGCGATCCCCACGCATGATGTTTCGCGTTGAGATCACCCACGATCACTGCGGGTCCCTGCTGTCCGAAGATTGTCCCGACATCGGTGCTGCAGAAAGTCAATCCGGGTGGTTTGTAGGCGGCATAAATGCGGAGCTCCTGGTTGCCCACGTTGACACACACCCCTTGTGTACGGGTGCTAGTGAACGGGGTGTGCTCCAACTCTTCATGTATAATATCCCTCCGCACCAGAGCGGCCGTACCTCGGTACGGATAGCCCCGGGGAGAGATTTCATCACGCCGATACACGAAGAAGTTGGGCACGCGGAGCTCGACGCTGTCCGTGAGTTTGGTTTCGCCCAGGAGGATAACATGGATGTCCTGCGACTGGGCGAGTAGTGTTAGCTCACGGACGTGTCCTCTTATGCCGCCCGGATTCCAGTATAGTACTCTTAGGGCGGTCACTGGTACGACCGCCCGAACTGGGTTATGGCCGCCGTTATAGCGCCGACTACATCCCTCGTGCTCACATAGTGCGCGAGCGCCGCCATGAGCGCCTCGATCAGGACCCGGACAATGTTGTTAATGCCCGAGTCCTGCGCGGCGGGTGGCGGGGGGAAAGTAGGGTGTAGCGGCACTCGAAGCTCCGCCTCTTCTGTGGCCTGTCGGTGGCCGCGGCTTCTCGGCGCCTCGGCGATTACTGGTATTGCCGCCAACGATGTTGATGTTGGCGGCCTGGGGTGCGGTGTGGACGCGGCGGTGGGCGCAGCATCTGCTGGCCTCGGCTGCCTGCGCCTGCGCCGGTTTCGTTTCCTTCGCAGGGGCTCCCCCCTGCCTATCGGGTCATTTGCCGGCGGTTGCAGAGTCGCCGGCTCCCATTCTATGATAACGCCGCCCGCTTCCCCCCGTCGAGTAGCTGGGGCGGTCGGGATGTAGGCCGGCGGTTGTTTAGTCGCCGGCTCCTGGTCTACGTTAGCCCCTCCCGCTTCCCCCCGTTGAGTAGCGTGAATGAACACGCCGGGCGACGCTGGGGCGCTACTCAGTGCGGGTCGGGCGGGGGCGGTAGGCACGGCCACTGCGGGACGTGCCGCGGGGGCAGGGGCGGCGCGTACGGCTACCGCGGGACGTACTGCGGGGATGGCGGGGGCTGCTGCGGCGGCTCGTTTGGCGGCGGCGGGTGTTGCGGTTGGGGGGGGAACTTTCTCAACCCCCCCTGCCCTCTTCTTCATCTTCCCGTCCGGGCGCGGCGGCGCGACATCGATGCCGCGCTTTCGCGCCTCACGGCGAAAGACTGGGCATCTTCGGTCGCGCGCCACGTGCGCTTTACCACAATTCGCGCACTTGGGCGCGTCTTCCTGGGGTCTGTCGCAATCTTGGGCCAGGTGCCCGCCTGCGCAACGGACACATTTGGGCGGCCGGTGGCAGTTGGCCGATGAATGGCCAAACTGCTGGCATCTGTGACACTGGGGCGGGCCACGTCCGCCCTTCCAGGCCTCGATGGTGAGGCCCGGCATCGACAGTAGCTCGGTCTCTCTGTACAGGTGACCGAGCTCTTCGAAGGTCAGGTGCTCCAGCTGCACGTAGTATGTGCAGCCGTGCCGCCCTCTGACCGGTGGTATAGCCCTCGCCTGGGTCGCCGGATACCCGAGGGATCGCAGCGCGGCGATGACCTCCTCAGGTGGGGTGTCCTGTGGTAGCCCCCTGATGGCTACCTTGCTGGGCAGGCTCGACGCTGGGCTATAACAGAACCACGCGATGTTGGGGTCCTGTTTAGCGGCGTCGAGGAGGTACTTCTGCAGCACCCGAAATTCCTCCGCTGACTTTGGGAGGAATCTGACACCCTTCCCCATCGGGCGGGCGTTAGGGGCGTGTCCGAGTTTCTCTCGGATCGCGGTGAAGTGCCTCGTCCAGTTGGGGAGGCACTCCACGGTGATGGGAGGGTATTCGGAGCGCGCTGTCTTCGCTCCGGTAGTGGCCTGCGGTTTTTGCTGGCGCTGCAGCTCTTCCTGGCGCTGCTGGAGCGCGCGGGGTGACGGCGGCGCGGCGGCGGTGGCGGCGTAGCCGGATGGCCCGGCCTGAGGGGTAGGGGGGCGGGACGTCGTCATTGGAGACGGCGACGAAGCAAATCCGGCGTAGCTCGTCGAGTCCCGAGGCCACGAGACGGATCCCTGCGACGCGCTCTCTGCAAGCGGTCGCACGCCACCCTCGTCCCGAGGCGAGGAGGCCGGCGGTGGAGTGGGCCGAGTCCTTTGCTCGGCTGTTAGGTGAACGTCGAATGACGACGACGTTGTCAGTGAGGTGGCCGGTGACTGGTCCGTCTTTGGACGCTTGTCATCTCCCTCGAGGGATTCGGGCGAAGAGTCGGCAGCCCACGGACGCTTCGGTGCTTCGCCGCCCGATGTAAGCTCAGCTACATCGGCGGAGAACAAAGGCGCGGAGTCTGGCGATTTTCACTCGCCGGATGGAATCCGGAAGCGTGGTAATGGTGCAGGCGCTGGCGGTGGTGGTGTCGCTGCCGCAGGTGCGATCGGCGTAAACGGGACGATGTTATTGTCCCGTACGTCGCGCCGTACTACAGCACGGGTGAACGCGGGGCGCTCCCCCCTAATACGTGGGTCCCTCGGGGGGGGCTCCCCCCGACCGGACATGGTCGCGCAGTATTGCGCGTGTGAGTTGTGCTACTTGTGAGAGTAGCAGCAGAGGTGCTCAGTGAGCCGCTCCTGTGCGAGTGCAGCTCCGCGCACCCTCGGCGCGTGCAACCCAGCCGGGTGAGACCCCTGGGGGAGGCCCAGCTAGGCGCCCGCGAGCGGGGGCGGAGACTACAAGCGCGTAGGTATGATGAGCGGTGGTGTCACTGTGGGCACGTCTGCATACGTCTTTGCAACGAAAGGCGGTGCAGATCGCTGCGTCCGGGCAGCTTCGGCGGAGCAGGTGCACGCGATGCGCTGCCGACCGCTTCCTCGAGCCGCAACACGGGTCGCGGCGAGTACAACTGGCGCCGGTGGCAGGGGTGCAGGGGCGTTAACCGAAACTGGCGAACTTTGCGTCTCACGCGATACGCGCAGCGATAACGTTCACATAAACAATACGCGTCCGTTCACTGCGCGCGTACGCACGAGACTCTGCGTTATCAAAATACTATATGTATTACGGTTTTAATCTTTTCACGCGGGCGGCGCCGCTGGCGATTGCTTATAATTTATACGGCAAAACAATGTTTACACGGCCAGCTAGTAATTCATAAAATTTGTAGTTTCCTAATGAATGTTCATTCAAACTCAGCAACCAGTTAACGATAGCATTCATTCGTAAATTAGAGATACTATCGAAGGCAATGACCAGTTTCCTGGCATAGCTAACTGGCCTTCGACGTTTCTACTGTTGGAACACAACACCTAAACACGTGGTCTCAATACCGTTTGCAACACAAAACCTCCACGAAATTTGTCATTGTGATAAAAAGACTGATTCTGTTCTATATTTATCTATAGATTGAAATTTCAGTAACAATAAAAAATTCTGTTTGTCTTACAAATTTTTATGGTTAATAACAAATGCTTCTAGTTTTTATAAACTTGTCAAATAGCTCTTGACCTTTCTACGGGATATTAGCAGAAAATATTGTGCCTTTAAAGCACAGATTCAGGCCATAAACACAATAAGAAGATACAAATAAAAATTACTAATTTTTATGTGTAATATTAGGTGAATAATAATCCTAGGTCTCTGTTTTTTATTATACATAAATTATTTACCATCTTTTACACATAATATTTTGTAATTGTAATGTTGAATGAGATCTGTCTAAAGCATTTCAAAATTGAGCTCAAAGGAATCAGATACATACATTCATACATATAGGTAAAACTTAAAATTTAAAATTTAGTTATTTATTTTATTGGATTGTCTCTGATTTATGATAAGTCTCCATCATTTGATTAATGTTTGACTGGCCATTGGTGCAGTGGGTAGTGACCCTGCCTTCAGTCCGCGGGTCGCATGTTCGATTCCCGCCGAAGGCAAACATTTTCTATAAATAAATTTATTGGTCTTCGAGTCTGGATGTATATTTGTATTTAAGTATATATTCACCAGTTGTCCCGTCTACAACGACAGAAGTATTAAGTTACTTACTTTGGGGAGGGACGACTGTGTATGTAAGTATAAAAAAAAATGTTCACTTAAAGTGGGTCAAAATTGAGTCCAGTGAAGTCAGGTACATACATATGAAACTAATAAGGTGTGTAATAATTTCACTAGGAACAAACCTCGTAATGACTGCTGATCTGGTTTTTTAAGGTCATCTGCATCCAGTAACATGTCTGAATCAATTATTTCATCATCCTTTGTACCTGCCCAAGCTTCCTCCACTGTATCTTCTAGTTTCCAAATCGCTGGCTTGCTATTCAGTTTCAGAAATACTTTGGCGCCCACCTAAAATTTATAATCTGATTAGCAAATCTTTCATGATTATCTTTCAAAATATAGCTGATTTTAGTAGTGAAGAACTCAGATTTACAGGAAATATAAATTAGTAATATTATTTTGAGTTGATAGTGTCCATAATATTATTTTTTTCTTATGATTGAAATATTACTGAATGATGTATTTTGCATAAAATCAATTGCTTAATGTTCTCTAGACGAAATTCGTCTTTATTGTTCATAATATTACTACAAAATATATTTAAATTATAATTTTTTTTTATTTTTGTAACACAAACAAATATTACAGTAACTTAAAATAACTATAACACTATTATGTATTGATGTGAAAATTTACATGATCTGATGATTTTAAAAATTAGGTTATAAGTGTTTATGCAGTCTTTGGTGCAGTATCACTTTGACAATCACTGATCCACTGTGATCTGACGATTAGTGTTCATGAAATAATTTTTTTTAAATATGTTAATATTATATCTTTTAAATATTTATCTGAAACCTACATATTCAAACATCATCTTTCAAGAAAGAGACATAGTTATTCAAATTCAAAATATTCAAATTCAAAATATTCTTTATTCAAATAAACTTGTAAACAAGTGCTTTTGAATCGTCAACTTTACTGCTGGTTCGGAAAGCTGTTCCTACCGAGAAGAGCCAGCAAGAAACTCGGCGGTTGCTCTTTTCAAAATATAATTCTTAATACTATTTACATTATGTCGTTACTGTCTTGTACAGGTTCAAAGAGAGCTATATCCACACATTCTTATCTTCTAAAAAATCATCAAGAGTATAGTAGGCTTTCTGTATCAGCCTCTTTTTAACAGTGTTTTTAAACTGCTGTAATGGCAGTGCTGAAATTGATTGCGGAATTTTATTATAAAATCTTATACCAAAACCCACAAACGAGTTACGCACTTTTGCAAGGCGCAAAGCAGGAACCGCAAGCTTATGTCGGTTCCTGCTTTGTCTATTGTACACATCACCTATCGTTTTATAATTCTTTATATTTTTATGTACATAAATTAAATTGCTTAAAATATACTCTGAATATACTGTGTGTGTGTTAGATAATGAACTTAGGGATTGCTTAATTTTAAAATATATTATAATTTTTTAATTAGTTATATGTTTGGATTCATATAATTATGGATATATTCTTAAAATTTCATACCTCAAATTTAGGTTTCTCTGCAGTGAATTCAATTTCATTGCTTCTAGTGACATTTAGGAATCCATTTAATATAAGAGCTGAAGTGATGTCTACGTTATCCTTAAGAATTACTTTACCTCTGGGTTTTAGTAACTTAATTATATGGCTCAGTAGGCTATCGCTATGATAAACTGAATGTGGAGGTAACCAATTTGATATTATAACATCAAATGATGACAATGGTCTTGAAGCTGCAAAATAAAAAATAAATGAACATTATATATTTAATATAATAACCAAATTTTTGTGACTGTTAGACAGCACAATATAAACTAAGGTATTTACGTAAGTTCAACCGAAATTTTCAAAATAAGTATTTTATTTCACACAGAATAGATGTGATGTTTTTAAAATATGATAGCGTAATATATATGCGGCTCTATCTTAACAATTATAATTAAATACCATAATGTAAATTAATTAGACAGAGATTAAAAGAGAGAGATGTAAATTTTTTTATTTTTATTTAAACAATGACAGAGATTAATGGTATAATTAAAACTTATGCTTACCCTCAGTAATCATACTAGAGTTTTCGAGAACTACAGACGCATTAATACTTTTAATTTCATTTACTAAATTACTCAAATCATTTGGCTCGCTATTGTTCCATATTATTAGCACGTTATCCCCACGTTTAATACTATTCATTTTAATAGATTTTGACAAATTGGTAATTTGAAAAGTAGAGTGAAACGAGTTTTTATAAATATTATTCGCCGAACGAAAAACACAATGTTTTTAAACAAAAGATGCACAAACTTAAAGGTTCATTATGTAGGTACACTGTAATCTTTGCTTAAAAGGTTCTTACTTCTTCCAGGTGTACAATTTATAAGTTTACTGAGTACCATAGATTACTAACTATAAAACTGACTACTGTCAGTCAGCTATCTACTGTATCTAGTATCTACCTATATGCATTAATGTACCAAAATTAGAGATATAGCTCACGAACTAAAGACAAGAAAAGATATATATATATCTTAGCAAAAGATATAATCACTCTAGCTCGGATTTGTTTCAATTATATCTCTGTATCTTTATATTTAAGAGTCTATTTTTGTAACGAGTTTCAGCTCGTTTAGAGTTAGAAAGAAATGGGCGTATGTAGCATTTTACACGTAAAAGAGACAGCCGGATAGCTATTAAACGTTGCTATTAAAAGAGCCGAAGATATAAAAGATACATTTGTAGTCTAATTTGTCTTATTCTCTCTCTGAACCGTACTGAGCTCAATGAGTTAAAGATATAAAAAAGTAATATATATTCCAAGTTAGAAAAGATATAAATCCTTCTTTTCTTGTCAGGGGTAAATTTTGCTATCTCTAGCCGAAATACTAAGTAGTTTGCTTTATCTATATGTACACTCTAGTCTTTGGTATAACTAAAGAAATCAGAATTAGGGATTGAAAAATATTTACTTTTTAATAATCGATTTAAAACATAAATATAATATAAGTGTCCATTTTTTCTTCTTTTATTTTACTCTATTTTTACGATAACAATATGCATTGTTTCATTAAACTTGTAAAATGTAGCCAAACAACACTTTTTAATCGAATTTCACAAACAGCGGATCTCTTATTCTTATGTCTGTGGTAGTTGACTTGTAGTTGACCACTTTAATAAGCCTTTATTCAAATTTATTATTAACATTAAAACAACCACTTTTCAAATACTCAGAAAAAATCAATTACTTATAATAATATATATACTTACATAAATAAGAATCGGTTATTTTGATAGGAGATAATCGATTATTTATTAATACTAAAAAACAACAAAAAAGAGAGGAAATGAAGATTAATAATATAACCGATTTATAATGTTTTGTATAATAGTATAAAAGAATCGATTAATATAAAATCGATTATACACTATCCATTATATTAACCATCTTTTGACAGATTGACGATTTACATATTTAGTGATGTCCTAAAGATTCTCGTATGCGATACCATTCCGATTATAGTACCTTATATCATTAATCGAATTACGTACCTAAGTAATTCGATTAATGATAACCTACGTAAACTAATAACAGATATAGAAATCAACATTTTGATTTAATATTGCCTTAGTTTTTTGAAAATAAATGTTAATCCGTGTGTATTTATTATAATCATAAAAAATATATTATACATCAACTGGCAACATCAACAGACCTTCCGCTCGGCCGCCATTTTGACGTGATCTGTCACTCTCAACGAAACGCCCGTGATAGTCACACGCATTTACGTTCGCTGAGTGTTCTCTCGCATCTGTTACACCTTGAGTTAAGTAGCTTTATTCCTCGGAAAAACTTTTGTGAAACTTATATTAATTGATCGTGAAAATGCCGAAAGGACGTGTGTTGAAAGCACAATCGAGACAGTTAGTGTTAAAACTTCATGAGTATTTTGAGCAAGAAAATCAAAATGGCGGACCTCTTATACCTATCACGCAACTCCGAAACCGTGTTGCAGCCGCGTTGGGGATCAGTCTATCAACTGTGACTAAAATCACTACTGATGCCTACGGCAGGAGCGGCTTGGAGCAAAACAAACCATCTACACCAAAAAGAAAGCGCCGGGCTCATAAGGTGACAGCTGTTGATGACTTTGACGCTGACGCTATTCGTCGTCATGTATATGATTACTACTTGAGAAAAGAAATTCCAACTTTGAGAAAACTTATTGTTTCTTTGAAAAGAAGTGGTCTATTTCATGGTGAAAAATCTCCTTTGGTCAAAGTTTTGAACACAATTGGCTTTTCATATAAAAAGTTAAATAAAAGAAAATTATTAATGGAACGCACAGATATAGCACGTTGTGATTTTTTAAGAGAGGCAAAGAAAATACAAGATTGGGCAAATATTGTTATCACGGATGAAACATGGCTCAACGCTAACCACACACTATCTCGTTTCTGGACTGATGATACTGCTGATTCCACTTCCTCAGTACCAATGGGAAAAGGTGAGCGCCTAATCATTTGCCATGCAGGTACAGCAAAAGGATTTGTACAAGACGCACTGATGGCATTAAATCGAAGAAATCAAATGACTACCACGAAGAGATGAATGCAAATGTGTATGAAGAGTGGTTCAAAAAAATGCTCATTTCATTGGAAGAACCATCAATAATTTTTATTGATAATGCGCCCTACCACTCTCGTCAAATTGACAAAATGCCAACACAGGCTAATAAAAAGCATGAAATAATTAATTAGCTTCGGGACAATGGAGAAAATGTGGACGACTCAATGTTAAAAGTTGAATTAATAAAAATATTAAAAACCAAAAAGAGAGCAAAACGCTATGTAATCAATGAAATGGCAGCAGAATATGGCCATACTGTTCTTCGGATTCCTCCATACCACTGCCAGTACAACGCAATAGAACTTATATGGGCACAAGTAAAAGGGCATGCTGCGAGATGCAATACAAGCCCCCCATTCACAGCGAATAAAATGTTGCAATTGCTAAAAAATGCTTGCACCCACGTAACGGCCGAGAACTGGGCAAGTGTGGTGGAAAGAACTAAAAGAGTAATATTCTCTGATTGGGAACGTGATATTGCGTTTGATAATATATTATCTACACAAGAGCTAATAATAACTGCTACTGAAGACTCCTCATCGGAGGAGTCTAGTGTTGATTATCATTCCGACGACTCGTGCTAATAAAATAAATTAAAATATCCTGATTGTTTTATTTGTATTCATGTATTAACTAAGAAGAAAGTAAAACTTTATATAATGTTATTAAATGTCTTTTAATACTCGTAACATCGATTTCTACCGATTATTTTTAATCTGTGGCATAATCGTAGTAACCATTATGTGTGACATCACTAAGTGGGCGGTACCCATCCATATAGTACAAATATTATTTGTATGATATTTGTACGTAAGCAATACAAAACTTAATGAGCGTGAGCTGTCAAAAGACTGATAATATGATGGACGCAGTATATTCTTTCACATCCATAGTTACTTAATAAGTTAAGGTTATTTTTTTTTTTAAATCATTTTTGTTTCAAAATAAATGTTTTTAAAGTATATATGTATGGAATAAATAGTTATTAATTTTGAGATATTATTTAAATGGTAAAGTATGATTAATGAAGCATTTATGGCTGGTATTTGGTCATCATTAGGAAGTACAATTGGCAAATTATCAGGAACACATACTGTAGTAGTAAGTTTATACAAGAACCACTATATCACATAATTATATATGTATAGATTTTTAAATATATTTATGTACTTGTACACAAAGTTTTGGTGTCTAAAAAAACTAAGTGTATGAAGTGACTAGAATTTTTATTGTGGTGGCTATAATAATTTTACTTATGATGCCTCCGTATGTACGACCTATTTACACCCCTAATTTGAAAATTTGCAGTTATCTATGTTTGGATTATACATCTGAAATAATAAACCATGTTGTTTAAACCTATGTTGACGCCGTGTGGTATCCGGCTGAATAGAATAGTACCACCCTCATTTCTTACCGAGGTGTCGTAAAAGGCGACTAAGGTAAGTCGACCTGCCGTGTGGTATCCGGCTGAGTAGAATAGACCACCCTCATTTCTTACCGAGGTGTCGTAAAAGGCGACTAAGGTAAGTTGACCCACCGTGTGGTATCCGGTTCAGTAAAATAGACCACCCTCTTTCTTACCGAGGAGTCGTAAAATACGACAAAGGTATATTGACGTCAGGCAGGCGGCCGGTCGTAAAATATGTAGCCAAATCATATGACAATATGTTTGTAACATGTTGTGCCGACCCCACTTAGAGTGGGATAAGGGCAGGAGGATGATGTTGTTTAAACCTATGTTGATTTAGAATTTGTGCAATGGTAAAATAGAGCATATAATTTTGTTTTGGACTCTATAAAAATATATTTCCATATGCTAGAAAATATTAAGTATGTCTAAGTCAGGATAAAAAATATCATCAACTTTTTTTAATAGTATAAGAAATAAGTGTACAATAAATTCACAACACTGTCCAAATACCTGTCATAAAAACAATAGTTAAACAATGGAGCAAATAATTATAATGAATAATTAGAATAAAAAAAAGTTCTTGCTGTTTTATAATAAATATAATGTAAAATGGTTTACAGCTACCTAGCACCCCTCAGTTTTGCATGCATATTCTATTTGACTCTAGAATATTACATCTTGCCTGCCATACTCAAAAACTAACATGAATGTATTATTGACTGAGTAAAGCCATTGGTACAACCCCTTCTAGACAAACTGATAACTTATATAAGAATGCAAACAGCAGTTGGATGGCATCTAACGGACACTTCAAAATAGGGAATCGGACATTCAGTTGGAGTAGTTCGTCAGGGCGGTCATTGCTTTGGTTCTCCCAATGTATCTTAGTGTATCCATTAGCGGAGAGAATGGCCACTATTTAGAGATGCTTCAATCAGGAGATGGAGCTCTCCAGGGTACAGAGCTGCTGCTGTATGAGATGGCTATGTGCATAACATTACCCTGTCCTCACTACCACTAGTGTGGTGGAACACTGTCAGGTTTTTAGTCAGATATACCTGTTGGTTGTCCCCGTCGGGAAGCGTAGACCTATAATAACTCATAACAAAAAGCTGCATAGAAATCCCTTGAAGAGAACTGTAAGATCTTAAATGCTTGCTCAACAACTCATTGTGCCTGACATTTTTACAATATCACAGTCTTAATAACAAACTAAACGCCATGTGGTATCTGGCTCACTAGAATAGTACTACCCTCATTTCTTACTGAGGTGTCGTAAAAGGCGACTAAGGTAAGTTGACCCGCCGTGTTGTATCCGGTTGAGTAAAATAGACCACATTCGTTCTTAACGAGGTGTCGTAAAAGGCCACTAAGGTAACTCGACCCGCCATCCCCACTACACGTCGCCCTTAGTCGTGGGCCGGCCTCACAGGAGGCACCCTTAAGACGACGTTTCCCGACCCTAGTAGAGCTTCTGCGCTCTATTCTCCGCATTTCGCAACCTCGGCGATGCTTCTGTGCTCGCACATCACGCCCGGTGACGATGTAAAAGCCGTAAGGGTTAACAGCATACAGTAAATTCGAAAAAAAAGATCCGTCATGTGGTATCCCGTTGAGTAAAATAGACCACCTTCTTTCTTACCGAGGTGACTTAAAATACGACTCAGGTACGTTGACGTCACGCAGGCGGCCATAAAATATGTGACATCATGTTTGTAAGATGTTGTGCCGACCCCACTTAGAGTAGCATAAGGGTAGGAGAATGATGAGTCTTAATTGAAAACTAAATTAAGTATTCTTATTACAGGGCGACAGCTACTTAATATGGGTGTTTCTTCTAATTGTTATGGTCTTAGTAAACACATGGGGATGCAGATGTTATCTGCGGTCACTTGATGCAGCTGCTAACTCTGTGGCGCCCACTGTCATATCATCAGCATCTAGCTATATTTTATCTGTATGTAATGGACTGGTATTTTGTTTTTATGCTGTATACTATAGTATAGTGACTAGGTGACTATCGTCGTCAACGAGTTTCGGAATCAAACCTGGGCCTACCTACGAGTTACTGTTTGGCTATCAAAGATAGGTACCGGTTGACCGAGCCTTACTTTTATTTTTTAAAATTTATCGAGTAAATTGAATAAAAATAAATAATTGGGTAGGTGGGTAGGTCCTAGGTATTTTCATTTCTAGACACCGCCCGTTCCCCGAATAAGCTACGCTGACATGACAGTTTTCCACTGCTCACTAGTTCTCTCTATATGTAAACAATGGCTACATAAACACGCAATACTAACCGGCTATTATAAAAAAAGCGAACTTTCGTAGAGAAGCAGTTTTGCGTGTTTTTTAAAAGCTTTTATTTTAACTTGCCTTGTATGTATGTGAAGGAATCTTTCGAGTTAAATTCGACCCACTTCTCGGTGTCCGATTGAGTTCAGCTCAATTTTACATAGTGATCCAGTCTCGATGACAATGCATACTTATGATAAGTATCATACAAGAGAACACACCGATAAACAGTAGGGACATACAATTTTGTTTAAAGTTATTTTTACTTAACTTCTTTAATTTTCATCATCTTCCTGCCCTTATCCCATTCTAAGTGGGGTCGGCACAAAATGTTATAAACATGTCCATGATTTGGCTATGTATTTTACGACCGGCCGGCTGACTGACATCAACTTACCTTAGTCGTATTTAACACCTTAGTCGCCTTTTACGACATCTTGGTAAGAAATGAGGAAGGTACTATTCTATTCTACCGGATACCACGCGACGTTAACTTGTTTAATATTATTGTTAAATTTTACTAGCAGTCCAAAACTAAAAATGTAGATTTACTCCTACAAACCTATAGGTTAACTCAGCTGATCTGAGTTAGTTTAACAACAGAAGTACTTACTGTTATAGATTGGATTAAATTTTCAGGGCCTTTTCGGACTAATCCTGTTTAACGAAGCCTCGTCTATCAAATGGTGGATTGGATCTACGCTTATCGTACAAGGGCTGGCCCTAGTAGCGAGACAAGAAAAATAATTCTATTTCCGAATATGTCTTCGTTTACCATATTTAAATATAAAAAAAAATTGTAATACGTACCTATTTCAACGAGAAAATAGTGTTTTGTTTTCTCTGGGACCATGATATTTCACTACATATTATAAAACAAAGTCCATATTTCCGTATGTACGCATAAAACTTTAAAACTACGCAACCGATTTTGATGCGGTTTTTTTTAATAGATAGAGTGATTCTAGAGGAAGGTTTGTACGTATAATAACATTCAATACGAAGTAGAGAAATAATGTAATTTTTGAGGTTTCTGTAAATAATTACATTTTTTTCCGCTTACATTGCAAACGCAGGCTAAACCCTAAGAGATTTATCAAAATGATGTACTAAGTATTTGTACACCTTAAAAAGGTCTACAGAAAAGTCCGCGATGGTATATATCTATCTCTTATGGATAACCCACAATACCAGTTTTTTTCATTTACTTTTTACGAAAAATGATGCCTTATGTTCAAAGCAATTTTTATACAATACAGCATTAATCCTTATCCAATTGAGTACCTTAAATAAATTGTTGATTTAATATAGATCAATATTGCCGTTTACAGCATGTAATTTAAGTGAACATTTTCGGAGATATTACAGATTTAAAATCCCGCGAGGAGGCCGCGTTTCGACCTATAAGCACTTCGAATTTAGCAGCGACCGGAGGCGCAACTAAATGTCCTTCTTTCAAGTTTATATTGTCTAATGATAAGAAAGCTATGAATGTTGTATGTAAAGACATTGTCTAATCAATTGTAAAAATAAATAATATCACTACATAATATAAAACAAAGTCGCATTCTCTGTCTGTCCCTAAGTCCGTATATCCCTATGTATGCTTCAATCTTTAAAACTATGCAACATATTTTGATGCGGTTTTCTTTTAAATAGATAGAGTGATTTTAGAGGAAGGTTTACATGTCTAATAACATTCAATATGGAGTAGAGAAATACTGTAATTTTTGAGGTTTCTAATGTGATGTCGTAAATAATTACATTTTTTTCCGCTTACATTGCAAACGCAGGCTAAGCCCTACGAGATTTATCAAAATGATGTACGAAGTATTTGTACACCATAAAAAGGTCTACAGAAAAGTCCGCGATAGTATATGTCTATCTCTTATGGATAACCCACAATAGCAGTTTTTGTCATTTACTTTTTACGAAAAATGATTTCTATGTTGAAAGCAATTTTTATACAATACAGCATTAATCCTTATCCAACTAAGAACCTTAAATATATTGTTTATTTAATATTGATCAATATGACCCTTTACAGCATGTAATTTAAATAAACAGTTTCGATGATATTACAGATTTAAAATGCAGGGGCCGCGCCGTGAGCCTATAAATAGCGCGTCGGAGGTCGCGGTTCGCCACTCGACGATGCTTCCGCGCTCGCCCGTCTTATCGGTGACGCTGTCAAAGCCATTAGGGCTAACAGCATTAGTCAAATTCGAAAAAAAAAAACGCGGTTCGCCCTTTAACCATTTGAATTTAACATCGATCGGACGCATTTATGATTGGAGCTCTCTAGCGAGGAAAATAACAATCACTACATATTATAAAACAAAGTCCATATTTCCCTATGTATGCATAAAACTTTAAAACTACGCAACAGATTTTGATGCGGTTTTTTTTTAATAGATAGAGTGATTCCAGAGGAAGGTTTGTACGTATAATAGCATTCAATACGGAGAAGAGAAATACTGTAATTTTTGAGGTTTCTGTAAATAATTACATTTTTTTCCGCTTACATTGCAAACGCAGGCTAAACCCTACGAGATTTATCAAAATAATGTACTAAGTATTTGTACACATTGAAAAGGTCTACAGAAAAGTCCGCGATGGTATATGTCTATCGCTTATGGATAACCCACTAAAGCATTTTTTGTCGTTTACTTTTTACGAAAAATAATGCCTTATTTTTGAAGCAATTCTTATACAAAACCAGCATTAATCCTTATCCAATTAAGTACCTTAAATAAATAGTTGATTTAATATAGATCAATATGGCCGTTCACAGCATGTAATTTAAGTAAACATTTTCGGAGATATTACAGATTTAAAATGCCGTGAGGAGGCCGCGCTTCGCTCTATAATACTTCGACTTTAGCAGCGATGTCGCTCTTTCAAGAGTTTGTTTAAAGAAATTCTGTAATTAATTGTAAAAATAAAATACATAGGGAAAATATAAAAGTAAATAAGTAATAATGTACTATATGAATTTAGATATTCCAAAGATAGCAGGAAATCTTCTTGGTATAGGGAGAGGAAATTGTTTTTCTCCAAATTTAACGCTACGGCCACGGGCAGTAATGAATAAATCAAAACAACTGGATCAATTTTAATCATTTTTTTTACACTGACTGACATGGGATATATATTTTATACCCGCGCGAAGCAGGGGCAGGCCGCTAGTCTGGTATAAAATGTAGCTTATTTGAAATTTAGACGTACCTGAACGTTATAATTCGTATTGGTTTAGCCGTTGGAACGATAAAGCGTAATGGCGACTGTACACTTTCTGTGAGACACCATGAAACATGTCGACCGCGAAAGTGTACACGGTAATTCTATCGTATAACCTGTCTGTCTATGGGTATCGCCGAGATACCCATAGACAGACAGGCATCTATGGGTGTCTCGACTCAAAAAGAATCACGCCTTCTCGCACAATCAGCGAGCGCGGCGCGACTCACTGTGGCACGCGATTGTGTGTGATTCACTCTCGAGAGTGTTCATGGTCACTCCGGGCTTTCACGGGGTGTCTCGGCCGTGAATTAACTAGTGCTCTCGGGAGAGAGTGTACAGCCGCCATGATAAAAACAGGCTCTCACACACACATGCGCGCAAGCACATACATACAGAAACTAGCCTTCCTAATAGTAGTATGATGTTCGCATTTACTTAAATAAATAATATTTATTTATGTCCGAAAATATCATTAAAATCGGTCCTTAAAAGTATTCGGAGTCTATAAACTACAAACAGATAAGACTTAATTTTTATTTATTAAGATTATAAAATGTAAGTTTTAAATGTAAACAGGAGTCCAGTCCCAGTGAACAATCTACTATATTTATGTTGTTTGTGATTATTATTCCACTTGTTCCGATTAACATTCCAGAATTTAAGAAACGTTAAATGTAATATTTACTAAGTCTGAATATATTTTCCATTAATTACTTTGTTTACTTTTGAAATTCCAATTAAGTACACCTATGGGTATTTAAGTATGTACATATTTAAAAATTATACAAGTGTATATTCACCAGTTGTTTGTCTACCATAACACAAGTATTATGTTACTTACTTTGGGGACGGACGACCGTGTAACAGTGTGGCCCTGAAGGTATGTAAGATACTGTAAATAAAAGCTGGCGTTCGGTTCAATTCGTTTGAGTGCTAATTATAGCGAACCGTTCGTTATGCCTCTGAGTTTCGACGCTTTTGATGTGACGTAATCATTTTAACGGATTGCAGTGCGATATATTAAATTTTTGCTCATTCACGAAGTAAATACATTCATTGTAATTGTATAACGAGGATGACGACACATATTGATGTGTCGTCATCCTCCTGCACTTATCTCACTCTAAGTGGGGTCAGTACAACATGTTATAAACATGTCACATGCCTAACGTCAACTTACCTTAGTCGCCTTTTACGATACCTCGGTAGAAATGAGGGTAGTAGTATTTTATTCAGCCGTATACTACACGGTAGGTTAACTTACTATAGTTGCCTTTTACGTCACCTCTGTAAGAAAGGTGGGTTAAAAAAAGAAAGTAAAGTAGCGGCCTGTCTACTGTAACTATCCCACTGCTGGGAATAAGCCTCTTCTCTCAGTTTTTGGAGAGAAGGATTGGAGCTAAGACCTACCACGCTGCTCCATTGCGGATTGGTAGGATACACATATCTCCAGAATTCTCTAGAGATATGCAGGTTACCTCACGATGTTTTCCTTCACCGAAAAGCGTGTGTTAAATTGCAATTACCAATTAGACACATCAAATTCAAATTCAAATATTCTTTATTCAAATAAACTTGTAAACAAGTGCTTTTGAATCGTCAACTCTACTGCTGGTTCGGAAAGCTGTTCCTACCGAGAAGAGCCAGCAAGAAACTCTGCGGTTGCTCTTTTAAAAATATAATTCTTAATATTATTTACATTAAGTCGTTACTGTCTTGTACAGGTTCAAAGAGAGCTATATCCACACATTCTTATCTTCTAAAAAATCTTCAAGAGCCTCTGTATCAGCCTCTTTTTAACAGTGTTTTTAAACTGCAGTAATGGCAGTGCTGAAATTGATTGCGGAATTTTATTATAGAATCTTATACCAAAACCCACAAACGAGTTACGCACTTTTGCAAGGCGCAAAGCAGGAACCGCAAGCTTATGTCGGTTCCTGCTTTGTCTATTGTACACATCACCTATCGTTTTATAATTCTTTATATTTTTATGTACATAAATTAAATTGCTTAAAATATACTGTGAAGCAAATGTAAGAATACCTGTTTCCTTAAACTTCTCTCGCAGGGAATCACGCGGTCATCACATAAGTTTTAATAGGAAAACTCATTGATGTCTGCCCGGGTTTGTACCCATGACCTCCTCGAAAGAGTCGCACGGTGCTACCGCTGGGCTACCACAGCTTTGGTAGACACAGAAAGGAGGGTGGTACTATTTTATTCAGCCGGATACCACACGGCATACAGTATACAATATGTTTTGTTACAGTTCATTTAAATAGCTCGATTACGACAATGTCTTCAACGTGCTGACTTAATTACACATAACACCAATATTCTGCTGTGTTATCAGTCCATAACATTTGTGCAAATATTGACTATCTGTGCCAGCAGCTTAGCCTGCATGCAAATACCTAAGTGTGTCACAAATTGTTCCCGAATTGAAATTTGGAACATAAAAGTAGTTATCGTGAGTTAATTATATGAGATTTTTTAATAACTTTCAGCGATTACTTAAGGAAAGCTTTAAGTTTGCCGTTTTCGCAATATTTTTTATTGCTGCTCCTCTAACGTAAATTTCACAAACAGGTTCTAAACAGGGATAAAACGACATTTTTTTTAAATGAAACTTATTTCATCAATATTTCTCTCCCCAAACTCCCTACATGCTGAATTTCAGGAAAATCGTTGGAGCCGTTTCCGAAAATATAAAAAATATTTAAATATTAAAGATATCATCGCCATTATTCGATTGCCAGAGACTATTTTATAGGTAAAGTTCTACCACGAGCAGGTTATTTGAGGCCCATTGTACAGATAGATCAGGAAATTCACTTACAACTGGTTTTTTTAAATAAAATTAGTTATTTTTATTTCAATGTGGGTAATTCGTCGGTTACGTATATAATCTTTACTAGTAATAACCCGCGGTTTCCTCCGCGTAATTTTTACTTCTTTTTACACGTTTAACATTTTTATAACGGATCCCTATTTTTTTTTTAAATTGTAATATAGCCTATGTCGCTCCCTAAAGATGCAGCTTTCCAATGGTGAAAGAATTTTTTATATTGGACTAGTACTTTTTGCGTGAAAACATTACGAACATACAAATTTTTCTTCTTTATAATATTAGTATAGATAAACAGTTTTATAACGAAGAGGCGCACGTGTATTTTAACATTATATTTTTTACGTATTACCTTCAATATCTTCAGTTTTAACGTTGATAGTGTGGTTAATAAATTTTATCGACAAATCATAAATATTCTTAATGATATTATTTTATTATGCTATTTATAAGCCGCCGATACGAAAAGCCTCTTCTGTCATTGAACTTGGATATTGAACGCTTTGACGTATCAATTATTATGTTGACTTTTGAAATATAAGTGACGCGGAGTGAGCTTATTTGGCCAAAGCTTATGTTTAACATGGGAATAAATAAATATAAATTTGGGACACTTACACACACGGTCGTCCGTCCCCAAAGTAAGTAACTTAATACTTGTGTTATGGGAGACAGACAACTGGTGAAGATATAATTATATATTTTATAAATACATACATAAATACAAATATACAAACAGGCTCATAGACCAACCACTCATTTAAAGAAAATGTTGGCCCTCGGCGGGAATCGAACCAGCCCCGCGGAGCCGAAGGCATTGTCACTACCCACCGCGCCAACGAGCCAGTCAAATATTACTTAAGAGACGTAAGGTTGGTGTTGCCACGTTTTAAAATTTTGTTTTGTATTAACTAATGATGGGGTCCTAACATGTTTCATTGTAATAAATATTATGAAACAAATAGATTATGACTCTGAAATCAAATACAATAATCTTAAAATAAATAATTTTCCAATATTATATTATTAAGCAGATTATATAATATATTTAATATTTCGTTTGTGTATATTTATGTATCGAAACATATTATTCAAATATTCGTTAAGTTGGCAAAGTATTAATAAACTTCCTGTACGAATGTTCACATTACAAACATGAACATCCCATTTAATAGATTCCAATTTAATAGTATTTAATTTTAATAATACTGATGAGTATCGATACTAATATATAAAGTTGAAGAGTTTGTTTGATTGTTTGAACGCGCTGATCTCAGGAACTACTGGACCGATTTGAAAAATTCTTTCAATGTAAGATAGTCCATTTATTCAGGAGCGCTAGAAGTTATATAAAATCACGCTTAGATGAATAAGAGAGGAACAGCAATAAAAAATATTACGAAAACGGCATAATTTAAAGCTTTCTTTGCGTGCGCTAAGTAAACGGTAATAGTTATTCAAAAATCATGTAATATAAAATTGTTCCACTCTGAAGTTCTAAATTAAAGTCCGCGACAGCATATGTCTAGCTTTTAAGGTTAACCCATTTTTTTGGTAATCAAAAGACTATAATACGGTTTTAATCTTTCCACGCGGGCGGAGCCGCTGGCGATTGGTAGTTGATAAATAAAATTAATTCTTAGTATTATCGACAAAACTGAAGCATCCCTAGAACGTTTACAGACGCAGTGAGTAGTGACGCTCGGTCGCCCGACCAACCCAACCTAGCCAGTCTGGCAGTGGCGCGTTGCCAGTCATAGGCGTCGTATGATTGCTGTGCTAAAAATTATTTTCGTTTCGTTTTCCCCGCGAAAAATACGATCGATAACACAACCTCGTGTATAAGAAAAAACAAAAATTACTAGAAATTTGTTTTTGTGTGCATCTACGATTTATAATCGATATCTAGGTTTCAATTAGGACATTGATGCATCGCGAAACACCCGGCGTCAACAATGTAGTCATAGTGACAGGAAATGTTGACGATTTGACAGCTATGCAGTGAATCTTTACGTTACATTCATTGAAATGTTTATTCATTATTTTATGCATCATGTAGATGTTAAACTTTAGTATTTTTTTGGCGTTTCCATAATTTATTTCGCTAATAAATAATACGCAACAACAATGGGGAATGGAATGAATAAGGTGAGTTTTGTGAATGTAAAGGAAATTGTAATATTTTTTTGACAAATTCTGCGGATGTGAGCGCGTCAAATTACGTAACGTTAACGTAGCCTCTACGATCTATTGTAGCGAGTGGCATCAGTGTCGAAGTGCTATAAAGCGAAGTTTTCAGATACGTGAATGTATAAAACAATACGAGTATTAAAATGAACGACAGTACACAAATTTTAAAATTAACATGAACGCATTTTTTTTTATTTTTAAATGAAATAAATAGAATTACTATTATTTATTTTTATTTAATGTACGTACCTGTAATAAGGGATATCCAACTGAATATGTTACAGCATGTTTTTTTTTTAAAGCGTAACCGCCGAGTTTCTTTCTGGTTCATTTCGGTATGAGCAATTTTCCGAATCAGTAGTTGATTTTTATTGATTTGATTTTCAAAAGCTTATACAAAAAGTTATATACATTGCTACAGGTGCTTTTTCAGCCTCTTTGCTGTGACCGATTACTGATTGTGTATTATCGATACAGATTAAAAGATTTTTAATCTGTTATTATTTCGCATTACGGACTGTTGTATATTCTTTTTATTTTTAATTTATAAGCGTGAAATTTATGGGCCTCTAGTCGAGTATACAAATGAACATGTCATCATCCTCCTGCTCTTATCCCACTCTAAGCGGGGTCGGCACAACATTTTACAAACATGTTGTCACGTGATTTTGCTGCGCATTTAACGACCGACCGCCTGCCTCACGTCAACTTACCTTTGTCATATTTTACGAAACCTCGGTAAGAGAGAGGGTGGTATTCTATTCAGCCGGATTCCACACGGCGCATATAAATGAACTTGTATTTCTATAAATAAATCAATAATTTTCCTCCAAAATAAATTATAAATTAATTAAATTAATATATAAATTAAATAAATTTTTATCCGATTGATTGTACATATATATATATATATATATATATATATATATATATATATATATATATATATATATATATATATATATATATATATATATATATATAAATATGGTAAATTAATATTTATAAGTATAGTTCATTTTCGTAAATAATGTCACAAAAAAATTAACGTCCGTATAATAATCCTGTTATAATAATGTTTAGTAACAAAATATTTTTGTTAATCTGGGCCAATCTAACTTTTTTAATTAAGTCTCTTTAGAGAATTAATACTAATTTACCAAATAAAAAAAGGCTCTAGAAAAAGTGTAAGCTTTAAAGCATCTCCTTTCATCTTTACATACAAACTATAAACTTTTTTCTTACAGTCATTTATCTTAGATCAAAAGAAATACAGTGCATGAAATAAAAAAAAAAATAAGGATTTAAATTGTTTTTGTTGATTAATACTAAGTCAGCTTTTTATATAAGTACAAATACTTGCATATTAATACACGATTCTAAGTCGAACGTTGTCATATACTCGTACTAGCGGCCTGCCCCTGCTTCGCACGGGTATAAAATATATATCCCATGTCAGTCAGTGTAAAAAAAATGATTTAAATCGATCCAGTAGTTTTGATTTATTCATTACTGCCCGTGGCCCGCAAGCGTTAAATTTGGAGAAAAACAATTTCCTCTCCCTATACCAAGACGATTTCCTGCTATCTTTGGAATTTCTAAACTCTAAACTAAAGTACATTTTTACTTATTTACTTTTACATTTTACCTATGTATTTTATTTTTACAATTAATTACAGAATGTCTTTAAACAAACTCTAAAAGATTCGAAGTGCTATAGGGTGAAGCGCGGCGTCCTTACGGCATTTTAAATCTGTAATATCTCCGAAAATGTTCACTTAAATTGCATGCTGTAAACGGCCATATTGATCTATATTAAATCAACAATTTATTTAAGGTACTCAATTGGATAAGGATTAATGCTGTATTGTATAAAAATTGCTTTGAACATAAGGCATCATTTTTCGTAAAAAGTAAATGAAAAAAACTGCTATTGTGGGTTATCCATAAGAGATAGATATATACCATCGCGGACTTTTCTGTAGACCTTTTTAAGGTGTACAAATACTTAGTACATCATTTTGATAAATCTCGTAGGGTTTAGCCTGCGTTTGCAATGTAAGCGGAAAAAAATGTAATTATTTACAGAAACCTCAAAAATTACAGTATTTCTCTACTTTGTATTGAATGTTATTATACGTACAAACCTTCCTCTGGAATCACTCTATCTATTAAAAAAAACCGCATCAAAATCGGTTGCGTAGTTTTAAAGTTTTATGCGTACATACGGAAATATGGACTTTGTTTTATAATATGTAGTGATGATAAGTAAGAAGACTCTTTCACCGCATAGATTTTTGCTTTAAAAATAGCTACTAAGATTGCTTGGGAAAGCTTAATTTTTTTAAGTCGACAATATAGCTTTCTTTATTCGTTTATATTTGCGAGTGAAGGTTTTTTTATTACAAAAGCGATCATATTTGAAATGTTTTAGAAGTTGGTTTGTAATTGTTACAATTACCGCCGCTATCCGATCACTATAACTTGCTCGTTTACTTTTTATTTACTCTAATACATATGTAGTAAATAAATAAATAATACTGTACTATTTTTATATTACGTAAAACATACCTAGGGTTAAAAAATATTTTATTGCGTGTCAGATTTATAACGAAAGGGATTAAAATCTTTGTAATTTTTACTTCTACGAATCTTATTAACATACTTTAGTAACTTTCTTTGTTCTTGTGTTATTTTGGGTTATTTGGTCATCATAATATGATAAGTTATTCCAACAAACTCGTTTGAACTCGTGTTAACTTGTTTTTTTTAAGATTTAGTGTGATTAACAGATTGTTTTTTACAAACTTTTATGAGCAAATGTACACGGCTTAGGGCAAGTTATATATACTAGTAAAGTTTTTGAATATTTAAAAATCGTACACCATAAATCTAGATTTGGAGGAGACAGCATTTTTTTTTGTATGATATAGTTTTATATTAAATATATTTTATTTCTGATTTAGAACGAATGAAGAAATAATATACATATTTTTAAATTACAATTCCTTTTTTATGATGCCCTTTTTATAAACATTAAATAACATAATAATTGTTATGTATTTTCCTAACACAAGTATCTTTATACTTAAAAGGAGATCTCAAACTCGTGTGTATTTTAAAATATTGTGAAATGAAATAAAATATATAATATTATTATTATTATTAAGATAACAAATATTTTTCTATTTAATTCAAAAATTATTACTGTAACGTCTGGGCCCAAATGTGTATGAATTTCTGGCAGTCTCCTTTATACCTTAAATACATACATAGTATTTCTTTGATAACATTATGACTGAAAAACGGTTTGAAAAATTACAGTCACATACAATTTTTCTTTACGACACGCCTTATAAAGCAAAAAGTGCAGCCTTAAAAAGAAAAACGTCCTCTTTGTTCTTTTACCCACACTGTTTTTACACCCTAGACGAATTTTTATCCCTTGCTCACTTCAAATTATTTCTTTTAAAATCTAGACAATTATAATACGAAAATAATTACTTAATACTTTCTTAGTATTATGTCTGTTTTCTATAGAGCAAATTGTTAACTAATGTAGTTTAGAGGAGAGATGTTGCTTGTGTATGCTTATACTCTTTTTTTTTTATTGATGAAAGTCCGTATTAAAGTACGAACTTTAATACGGAAATAGTCCTTTCAGTATTAAAAAATAGTCATGGAACTCGAGTATATAAAATTTTGATTGTGATAATTTGAAGGCTACAATTTAGAGTAGAATAGCACGTCGTGTGGTATCTGGCTGAATAGAAAAGTAGCACCCTCATTTCTTACCGAGGTGGCGTAAAAGGCGAATAAGGTAAGTCGACCCACCATGTGGTATCCGGCTGAGTAGAATAGACCACCCTCATTTCTTACCGAAGTGTCGTAATAGGCGTCTAAGGTAAGTTGACCCACCGTGTAGTATCCGGTTAAGTAGAAGAGACCACCCTCTTTCTTACCGAGGTGTCGTAAAATACGACTACAGTAAGTTGATGTCAGGCAGGCGGCCGGTCGTAAAATACGTAGCCAAATCATGTGACAACATGTTCATAACATGTTGTCACATGATTTGTAACATATTGATGTTCATAAGATGTTGTGCCGACCCCACTTAGAGTGGGATAAGGGCAGGAAGAAGAAGAAGACAATTTAGAATAGAATAGCTTTATTTGTTCCGAAATTCATAAACGGGATTATATTTGCAGACTAATTATATATCATGTACCAAGATTTTAAAAGCACTCAAGCTAATTAATATGCTCGGTGTATTAATGTTGGATATGAATTTCAGTCTATTGTAACAAGACAATACAGATACGGCGAGTTTATCAGCGTCGTAGGGTACATTATTATGTAACATAGCAGTTGCAATTATTGTTAAATAAAAATGAGACTTTGGTGTTGAGTTTTTTTTAAATATGGTCCGTTTAAATTATGCTACAAAAAGGTTTTATAAATTTTTGGTCTGTTTGAGGCAGTGTTAATTGAATTAAATAAAAATGATTTCCTTATTTTGCTTAAGTTTTACTTCATCATAAAATATAGTTCGTATTTATTTAAATCTGTGGAAATTCTATGTACAAATTCGTTATAACATTTGAAATTCGAACACCTGGATGTTAAAAAAATATCCTCCTGTCCTTATCTCACTCTAAGTGTCTCGGCACAACATATTATAAACATGTTGAGACATGATTTGGATGCGTATTTTACGACCGGCTGACAAAACCTCGGTAAGAAAGAGAGTGGTCAATTCTACTCAATATATACCACACGGTGGGTAAACTTCCGTAGACGCCTTTTACGACACCTCGATAAGAAATGAGGGTGGTCTATTCTATTCAGCCGGATACCACACGGTAACCATATGTAATAAAAAACAATATCAATAAACAAGTCAATATCTCTACTTGCATACAATACAGATATCATAATCTCCTGCCGTTATCCCACTGTAAGTGGGGTCGGCATACAATACAGATATAATAAACTTAAATAAAGTTCATAAAGCTTTACATTTTATGATCTTCGTCTCCCATAAAAGAGGTCGAATTTAGAAAAAAATATAACAAAGTTTATTTCATATAAAGTATTTGTATGAAATTGATGGTAATCCACTTATATCACATGCTGCCTCGAAAGCACTTACCGTGATTCGTAATAACACAAACAATGCATACAGTAATAAAATTCACTGAGAATATTTTTTTCTATTTCATAAATGTTAAAGTAGTTTTTTATTGATGGTCACATTTTTATTCTTTTAATGGCAATATACTATTTTACTGACACAATTTTATTCCTGTTCTTTTTTATGATTTTAATCACACCAGTTAAACAATTTCTTTTTACATTGAAGACTTAAAAGTGTTTTAAATGTTTTTTTATGATTTAACTTTAAATTTTTAATTTTATAGTTTAATACCTTAAACTTAACTTATTCAATTCCTTCGATTAAATTAATTAATTAAAAAACATAAATATTACTGCGCTGTTGGGAGTAATATTTATATTTTTAATAATTTTAGTAGTAATTAGCCTCCGTCCATGGGTTATTCCACATAAACATAAAAATTCGTTATATTAGCTACACGTATAGACTTGAAAATAATATAAAACAGTTATAATTTTCAACAAAAAATTTAATAAACCTAAACTGTAATGCGTAAAATTTCTTAGATTCTATTTAGTAAAGAAAATTTGGCGGGAAAGGTAAATTCGTAAATGAAACTCGTTAATACGAGATTTTCCCCGAATAATACGGGACAGGCAATGTGCCAATAAAATGGGGTTAGCTCTCGCTTAACAAAGGTTTCTTTTCGGAGCCCAGCAAGGTTATTGTACATTCGTGACCGTTATTTATGAGGCTGACAATGTAACAAAGAAATTACTTGGTAGTTCATAAGCTAGTTCGGCTATAAAAAAATAATATTTGAATTATAAAGATAACTATCTGATACTTTGCGTAGATTTAAAAATTTCCAAATACATTTTAATACAATGTATTATGAGTGTTTTTTGGTAGATAAACAATAACTCTGTATGTGATATGCAACCTTCAAATATGCCATAAAATATTCAAGATATAAAAAAATTCAGCGAACTCTATGGTATATAATACTATATTACTAGAGCTAAGAATAAGTTTAATGAAGATAGAAATAACACATGCTACAGGAACTCTTTTGGGATGCAACTGTCTTCAATGTGAACTGCATAAATTGTAATTATCAATTAAACTCAAATTCTATATTATAAAACATCATAGATGCCTACTCGGTCTGCCATTTAACATTTGGCCATAATGGCATGTATTATAAAATGTTTGTGTGCCGTGTGGTATCCGGCCGAGTATAATAAGACCACCCTCATTTCCTATCGAGGTGTCGTAAAAGACGTCTAAAGTAAGTTGACCTGCCGTGTGATATCCGGCTGAGTAGAATATACCACTCTCATTTCTTATCGCGGTGTCATAATAGGCGACTAAGGTAAGTTGACATCAGGCAGGCGGCTGGTTGTAAAAAATTAGCCAAATCATATTACTACATGTTTATAACATGTGCCGATCCCACTTAGAGTGGAATAAGGGCAGGAGATTGATGTATTATAAAATGGTTGTGTAAAATTTTTCACCTACCAAAACAAAAAACAAAATAGTAGAAACAGTGAACTAGTCAAAGCTATAAAACGTAGAATTTCTAGGTTTTTTATTCACGTCACGGTTGCCAACAATATTTACAGTTTTTCGAAGGCCTTTTCGTATAGTTCAGCTAAAAGGCATAAAAGGCACAATGTTAAATAGAATTAGAACCCTAATCCATTTATTCACGCTCGTAATACAGATGAGATATTTTTCGTAGCATTAAAAACGTAATATAATGTCTTTTGGACTATTTCAAAGAAATAACGAGATTTTATCTAAAATCGTTTTTCCATTTTAAAATTACTCTAAGCTTTGAATTAATAATACTAGTGTTGATAGTCTTTTACCTATTAACAGCTTTTATTTAACTTGAATTTTATGTATGTGAAGGTAAAGTCTTGCAAGTTAAATTTGACCCACTTCCCGGTGTTCGACTGAGCTGAAATTTTACATACTGATCCCGTCCCGATGACAATGCCTGTTTATGATAAGCATGACCTGATGCTGCTATCAGGATTAGCTCAAGACCAAGGAACTCTTCAACAGTAGGGACATTAAATTTAATTAAAAGCTTATGCTAAAAGATTTTAAGAACAATTTTAGTTATGACAAAGATATTTTTCCTTCATATTATAGTAGCTTCTCAACTTCGTTTGCGTGGACTGTTGTCACATGATTGCTTGATAATAGATGACGCTTTTCAATGTCATCCTATTCCTGTAGGATTCAAAGGATTTCTATAGCCTCTATGTAACCCCGGTGTATAGGGAATAATTGTGCCAAATTCCATCGATATAGGTCTGATGGATTTGGATTTGCCGTGAAAGAGTAACAAACATACATCCATACTCACAACCTTTCCAAGATAGTGATTTAGAAAAAAAAATTAGTTAAACATCAACTCCGGCAGCTTAAAAGATCACTTGTGTGCTATATCGTCATCATCTTTTCTTTATGACTCAATTTGTCGGCTTTTCTTTGGCGATATTACTTTATCTTCATAGAAATAAAAAACTATTTTTTACTGTATCTTCCTACACAAGTTATGGATTGGCTTTCAATATATTAAACCCTTTAAAGGCGGTTACTTTACATTAAGTTATATACTATATAAATGTATTGTATGTAATTAAAAGTAATATAGCGGCCGTTAAGTATCGTAATACAGGACCAATCTGGGATAGATAGCAAATAACTTTGACCCTTTTGTTCCCTACTGTTGACCGTTGAGTACTTTCCCCGTCTGGAGCCAGGAATGGCTTTAGGCAATTATAGCACAGCGACAGCAGCATTAGGACACGGGAAGTGGGTTAAATTTAACTTGCAAGATTCCACCTTCACACACATACACAAACACAGAGCATTAAAAAAATTTGAAGAAGCCATGTACTACGTATACATTTTGATTAGTTTTAGAGACCTAATATGATAATTTATATTAAAGTGAATATTATTGAATAGAAAAGGATATCTTAAAGATAAGGATAAGATAAGGTAGCCGTGTGGTATCCGGCCAAGCAGAATAGTACCACACTCATTTCTTACCGAGGTATCATAAAAGGCGACTAAGGTAAGTCGACCCGCCGTGTGGTATCCGGCTGAGTAGAATAGACCACACTCATTTCTTACCGAGGTGTCGTAAAAGACGACTAAGGTAAGTTGACCCACCGTGTGGTATCCGGATTAGTAGAATAGACCATCCTCCTTCTTACCGAGGTGTCGTAAAATACGACTAAGGTAAGACGATCCAGACGGCCGGCCGTAAAAACGCAGCCAAATCATGTTACAGCATGTTTATAACATGTTGTACCGACCGCACTCAGAGTGGGATAAGGGCAGGAGGATATATAGAAAAGGTTATCTTAAGTATAACGTAGTGTTTGTTTCGTATACAACTTATATACAAATTGAAGCCAAGTTAAATATTAGATACGCCTAACGTAGAAAGTTCTATATTGATATCCATCGAAAATGTGTCAACTTGTCATTCTGTCCCGGTACAGACAAGGTTGAAGTTAGTAGGGGTTAAAAAGAAAATGATTTTGTGTCGATTTCTACTATAATAACGTGGCATGTAGTAAATATAAAAATCATATTATTTCTTGAATTTTATATAATAGTTGGCTTACAAGTCGTAGTTTTTGGGTCTGAAGGCATTCATTCTCATCATCATTTCATCTTATTCTCATCATCGTTCATCTCATTCTTATCATCATTCCATCTCATTTATATCATCATTCTCTTTCCCATCATCATCTCATCTCATTCTCATCACATTTCATCTCATTCTTATTATTATTTCATATCATTCTCATCATCATTTCATCTCATAGAAAAACTCCATTCCGCAAAAGTATAAGGTGAGAGAGCTTAGAACAATCACGCTGCTCCACTGCGAATTGGCAGACTACGACAAACTAGAATATGACAAAAACTTTTCAAGGTTTCATCACTATGTACCAACTACCAGGCGCTTGATGTAATTGTGTCTATGTGTAAATCAACTGTTTATTGTACTATTCAAAGAATGTGGAAAATTTTTTAAATTATCGTGGATTACTCACGATAGTTTATATTTAAAAAATTATAGTTACTATGTAAACATGAATAATGAATGAAATGAAATTAATATGCCCCGGATGGATTCAAATCTAGTCGTGCTAACCCCATAGAATAAGATGTGAGTATAGCCGGTTTCTATACAGTAACTAATGTGGATAATATGTTTATTTTGGTGTATTAATAGAGGAGTTCAACATCATCCTCCTGCCTTTATCCCACTCTAAGTGGAATCGGCACAACATGTTATAAACAATTTGTTAAATGATTTGGCTACGTATTTTACGACCGGCCTCCTGCCTGACGTCAACTTAGCTTATTCGTATTTTACGGCAGCTAGGTTCTTACCTAGAGCGCGTTCTATTCTACTCAGCCGCATACCACACGGCAGTATTAATAGAGTAATAATAAATATTAATTTTAATATTTCGTCCTAATTTTCATAAGCAGGTCTAAGCTAAATTGCAAAATTACTTCAATAATAAACACATTACAAAAAATATCCATTGATGAAATTTCGTAGCCCCGAATTCTATCGATTCAATTTTTATAATGCGAAGAACATATCGAGGTCTCGGATTAGCCTTAGATCTTTTGTTCGAAAAGAGGGCATTCGCCCACCACGAATGTCCTCCTTTTAAATGGGCGTCTTTATTTATCGATGTAAATTATTGCCGTTTTAACGTCTGTTTAAATTTACAGTGAAATGGAAAAAGTTTAACTAGTTAGTAATCCATGTTCTACTGCAATGCAGTTTAAAATTGCACGGAGCCTTAATATATGCTTTGTTAAAATAACTTATCTTACATAACATTAGCGTTAAATGCTTGTTCAGCACAGAGAGAATTTTCAGAATTTACAACATAATGATCTCTACTTTATTTATTAACTTCCAGGCAAATACATAATTAAAGATGCAATAACAATAAATAATTTTTATTCATTGAAAATGACGCAATTTTGTCTTAAGTGTTTCTCTTTTGAAAATACCCAAGTTTAAGCGTCGAGACAAAGGCGATTCTATATTTTACATAAAGAGGTGACGACCCAAAGTTTAGAATTATTGATATACCAGTCGAATACTGGTAGAACTCCCAATAGGCCTTGTGGCCCAGTGAAAGGATTTTTAAATCCAAGCATTTGAATATATCTATATTAATATATAAAGCTGACGAGTTTGTTTGATTGTTTGAACGCGTTAATCTCAGGAACTACTGATCCGATATGTGAAATAAAAATCTTTCAGTGTAAGATAGTCCATTTATTGAGGAAAGCTATAGGCTATATATATAACATCACGCTAAGATGAGTAGGAGAGGAGCAACAATAAAAAATAGTACAAAACGGCAAAATTTAAAGCTTTCCTTGCGTGCGCAAAGTAAACGTTGAAAGTTATTCAAACATCATGTATTACAAAATTGTTCCCCTCTAAAAGTTCTAAATAAAAGGCCGCAACTTATACTTAATTTTAACATTGCTGTAGTCAAGTCTACGATATATTGTAGAATTTTATTGTAAAAGAGAATACCCAGACCAATGAATGATTTGCTAATTCAGTTAATGCAACCGTGCATTCTTTAGAGACAAACCACGTACAAATGTCACATTGACTGAGACAATGTTATTTATATTATTGGCCTAATTATTTGAAGCAGGCTGTGCTTGTAACACTACACCGCTTTTAATATTTAATTCCCCCTCTAAACTACAAGCCATACCAGTTTGTTTCTGCATTACCTACCTGCATTACCTCTCGTATAGGTTTTCTTTCTCTTTATTTTATTTAGGCGCTTTTATACAATATGTATATGCCAGCCCTGTTTTAAACAATACAATTATTTTTCCTTATAATTTACAACAAACTAATCAAATCAAATGAAATAAAAACATAACTTAAAAAAAACATATTTCAAATAAGACTTACAAATCTTAATCTTTCGTATATGATGTACATTAAATCTTAATGTCTCAATCAATGTGTCACTGCCTGCATCTCAAATATACTACTACATTTCTAAAATATTTGATATCTATTTTTTTTATAGTTAAATTGCCCGAAGCTAAAATACTGTTGTTATATTTTAAGAATGGCTGAACTGTTATATCAACCTACTCGCAGTCGCAATAAGCTATTGTGTGTTGCTTGCAGATCGTAAAATAGCTTTTCTTAACAAATGAGCACTGCTTGACAATTTTAAGGCGTTTTGTTGTGAGCGTGGTGGAAAATGTATTGTACACTTTCTTAGTAATAGGGTGACCAAAATTCCATTTTTCTTATAAGACTTGTTTTGTGACTGATGGTGCTTAGTAGTGAAAATTGGATTTGTGAATAATTTGGATGTTTGCGCGTACAACGTGCCATACCAAATGTTGCATATAAATTTTCAAGACAATTCTACGTGAAAACAGTTTTGGGTTAACTTGATGTTTATGTTGCACGACTATTTTTCGTTTAAATAAAGCGTACATTGTAATTAAATAAGTCGACCTCAGATTAATACAATTAAAAGCATATCTATTAAGGTAAAATTAAAGACTCACTACCCGTGGTGCCATAAAACATCTGTGCGCTAAGTACAAATGCGTGCGGTGCGTCACTTATCAATTCTCAGGAGAATAATGAAATAGTATGCTTAATGAGCGTTACCTAGTTAATAAGTGTAGATAAATTAAAAAAAAATAATCAAAAATCATGGTATATTGATGAATATATTATACGGTAATTATTTAATTAGTTTGCAACGGTAATTTTTAAATTGTAATGTTTAGTATAAGTATATATTTTGTTCGATGAATATGTAATCAATTAATAGGTTCTTATTTTACATTGTTTCTTTTTTCATTACACATCAGTACGTCAATGGTGCTTCACTATGTCTGCCGTGAGGCCCGTAACTGCGACAGAGAGCGCACAATTCACATATTATTACCCCGCGTGCAGCAATTCTTTGATACTAGTATAGAACGTAAAATGTCACATACTCGTATCGACACAGCATACCAAATTAGTTTGCTTGTTGCTCTAACCAGTACATTTATCTCTACATATTATTTGCCCTGTGTGAATCATGTGATCTTAACAAAGTGCTATTAATTATAGTCAGTTACTACTAAAACCGACGTACAATGCGACGTACAGAGCGCGTCATCGTTACGTCTTTATTAGTTCAAACATTGAGAGAGTACCTATGAATTGATACGATTGAATTCGACAAATGTTAATATTGTTATTTACATTTCATCCAACGCTTTACACGCTTTTTACACTTTACTTTAAAAGTAAACGTGATGAAATTAACATTATCGACTGGCCCATTTACGCGATGCATGGAACTGGAGGCAGGAATACTGCCACCTGAGACTATTGCTTATATAATATATTACGTCGGAGGGATAAAATGAAAAGTAAAAAGTAGATTCGTGTTGTTATTAAGTAAATATGGCAATAGCTATGTTCCGGCAGTTTAAATTTGTCCCATGAATTCATCATTTTATGGGATAACTAGTTGTTACTGTCAACCTAAAATAATTTTGTATTCCATTTCTATGGAAAAAGGTTCAACTATGTTAAGTTTCTTCAGGTTTAACTATATTTTGAAGCACTTTTTGTAGTCTTTAACAATATTTCTTATTACGTCATGATTATGTTATTAAATATAATAAGTATAAAATTAATAAAAAAATTAATTAAGTTAATTTAGATTGTAAAGATACGATTTATAAAATTAAGGTTCTGTTTCCATCGCTCCGAGCGCAACTTAAATTTTAAGTAAATTATCTTACAGTAAAAAATCAGAAGATAAATGATATATTTTGCGGTCGTGGAAGGCTCGTCTTCCTTCCGGCATCGTTTATCTTGCTATGTACTTTCGTCCCGTTATTTCTTTTCCTTGGTCTCTTTTTGCATTTAAACAAACGTTATTTTGCAAAGTATATTTAATTATATTATCACTGTAACTATAAATGTAAACGCCGTGTGGTATCCGGCTGAATAGAATTGTACCACCCTCATTTCTTACCGAGGTGTCGTAAAAGGCGACTAAGGTATGTTGACCCACCGTGTGGTATCCGGTTTAGTAGAATAGACCACCCTCTCTCTTACCGAGGTGTCGTAAAATACGACCAAGGTAAGTTGATGTCAGGCAGGCGGCCGGTCGTAAAAACGCAGCCAAATCATGTAACAACATGTTTATAGCATGTTGTGCCGACCCCCACTTAGAGTGGGATAAGGGCAGGAAGATGATGATGATGTATCTATAAAGTAAAAGGTAACTGAATAAATCATCAGTCAAAAAGTACTTTTACGAATTTTATTTTAGATACCCATAACACAATATTTATTATTTGAACAATATTTATTCAATGATTGTAACAAAGAAAAATAGATGTTTTATTTGAAAATAAAAGCTTTAGAATGTGGCAACGCTATGTCATATAATTGCGCATAGCATAACAAGTGGATGTTATGCCATCATTAGCGCCTTCTTGACTCTTCAACTTTACCTATTTCAAAAGCACCTCACCAACCTGAGCGTAATGGATTCTACACTCGTATAATACTAGTGTTTTTATTTGTTAAAATCACCTCACAATTTTCCAGCTTTAAGTATTAAAAATAACAATAACAAAAATTATAGAACTATAAATCTACCGTTCATATATTTTTGAATATTTTTTTTTGTCTAAATTATATAATTGCAGCGTAATCTGATTTATAATACCCTTTAAAATAACGTTAAAACATTTCAAGTAAAGTTAAAAATGCTTTTAACAAAATTTCAAGTCCCTATTGGCAACCGTTGAGGGGTTCCTCCTCTGAAGCCAATCCTAGCAGCAGCACCAGGTTATGCTAATCATAAACGTGCATTGTCATCGGCATTGAATCAGTATAAAATCTCAGTGTTCAAACGGATACCGGAAAGTGGGTCAAATTAACTTGTGAGATTCCACCTTCACATACATACACGGCAACTTGAATCTAATAGCTTAAAAGCTTTTAATAAAACACCTGAATTGATTATAGAAAACCAGCTTACTTCTTTTATTTATTCATTTAATTACCATAAAAAAACATTAGAAAATACATTTAAATACAAATCTGGAATATAATCGGACTTTAGCTATGTTTCGACTACATGTTTATTCATTCTATATTTAAAATGGTAAAAGGAATTAAACTTTTGACAATTTTGTATATCACGTCTACGTTATAGTATTTATGGATTTTATTTGACTAGTACATTTTTAATACTAGTAGTTGACATAGTAAATTGTGTTAACCCAGTGGTTATACCGTGTGGCTCTTTCGAGGATGTCGCGGGTTCAAACCCCGGGTGAACACCAATGAGTTTTTCTTTTAAAACTCCTGTGATTATTACCATTATACATTGCCTTGCCACGTAGTGTTGTGTTTATGAATGTTTTTTTTTTGTTACAGGTGTTGCCAGGTCTTTATGTGGGTAACTATAGAGACTCCAAGGATCCCGTACAATTGGACAAATACAAAATAACTCACATTCTTTCCATACACGACGCTGCTAGAAGAGTACATGCTGTAAGTTATTTATATTTCTGGAACTAGAGCGCATAATTATTATTGTATAAGTAACGCATGATGGGATGTCCATTCCGCCAAAGTTTGTTGCCACATAACAAAGAATAGGTGTAAATATTAAAATACACTTTCGTTTCAGCAATACAATACATAATTCAATAACACGCCGTTCGTTTAAGCAAAACAAAATCAATTTTATGCATTTTCCTTAGGAATGAAACTTTAAACCTATTTATCTCAATACATTTAATTTCGTTTTTTTTTGTTGAATATTAAATTGTGCCATTCTAGAGCATGAGCGAATTATGAGCTCCATTTCGCGACTTCGTTTTCGATTTTCGAATTTTAGTACAGAGATAAAAATCATAATCAAAGCTTTTAAACATCCCGACGTACGTTGTCCTTTTACGTACCTAAAATCGCAAGGCAAAAGTCTTAAAATGACTATTTTGTGTTAAAATATATATTCTTTTAATATTAGAAAGTAATGGTGCCCATGTCTTTATTGCGCCAACTAAAACATTTATGCACCCTTAATAATCCTTGTAAAAAATAAACCGTATTTTTAATCCCGGTATAAATCGATCTAGCTACGTTTCATTATAAATTGTCAATTCATTAAATGTCGTTTTATACCTATTTTCGAACATTAAAAAAATGATATTTGAACTCAGACTGTTATACTATATTAGTAAAGATTTCCAAGCGTAAGTGTGTATTTATTTACACCTTAACTTTTGCAATAAAATTTGGGCACAGTAGGAGGAGGTCTAAACATTGATTAAAACAAAAAATGTAAAACAAAAAAAAAATACCTTTTTATTTCGGAAAAATGTTCCTAGATATACCAATATTTCTACTATAGTATCTACTTACTTTTACATAACCTTTGTTATGTGTATGAAATCCCGTGAAAAATAAATTTGAGCATTAAAACTCACTTTCAAAAAGGCTTTCAATGCTATCCCTTAGAATAATAAACCATCTGGCGTCTAAACGAGCTTCATGAATATTCCACCAGACACCTCGCTGGATCTCGGACATACATAATTTCAATAAACGAATTCTGCCACGTGTAAACATGTTCTGTGAACACGAATACTTTGTTTTTATTGCTGAATATATCACTGTATCTCTTTATAGAACTTGTAAGACACGAAACAGTATATTAGCGACGGATTTACTTTATTTCTGTTAAAGTTACAAGTTTTTTACCGTTTTCGAGTTAAATGTTTGATGTACATTCATTTAAAAGCTTGGTTACTAACTAAATATCGATTTATAGTCTAAAATTTTCTATACATATTTAGTTTTGACGGTATAATAGAATATTCCAGATTGTTGTTATTAAAAAATGGACGAACGAATATAGCACAAAATTGTCTATGATATATAGTTTTTTAAGACCATCTCGATATGGGTGTCGAATGAAAGAATACTGTTGGCAATGAAAATGTTTAAAATGGCGGGTCTTTGATATTATTATAGTCCCTTGATATGGACAACATAAGAGCAAAACCTTAAGACTTAAGAGAACATAAGAGAAAAAATCCAAATTTCAAAGCCGGTGATTTTATGAATCCAATATCAATATCATATTTGACTTATCGATCTGGACGACAAACCATCTAGTAACTGTACCGAGTCCACGTTTAGGATAGGAAAAACCATAAGGCTAAATGGGTCCTCGCTTTACTCAATGATCATAATCAACCACATTCCCATATTTTTTCTACCTTTTGCTACATGAATCAAAAATACAAACAATTTAATGTGGATAAAATAATGATTAAAATAATAAAAGGAAGTATAAGGTTACCCGTTTTTGACAATACAATTCGATTACGTCAAAAATATTTTATTGTAATACGAAAATACAAGTTTTTTTACGAATAAACTGCTTTAACTGGCTCGTTAGCACAGTTAGCAATGAGCCGCGCGGGTTGCGGGTTTGATTCCTGCCGAGGGTCAACAATTTCTGTAAAAAAATTGTTGGTTCTTCGAGCCTGGGTGTATATTTGTATTTAAAATAATATAAAATTCAAATTCAAATAATTCTTTATTTAAATTTTACAAGCGCTTTCGAATCGTCTTATTACAATGAAGCTACGACTGGTTCGGACAGGTGCTCTTACCGAGAAGGACCAGCAAGAAACTCGGCGGTCACTCCTTTCATAATTAAGTATTACGATAATGTCTTAATTAATTAAGAACAAATTAAAAAAATTACAATATGATATGTATATTCTTACCTGTGGTCTGTCTACCATAACACAAGTTAAGTAAGTTACTTATTTAATTAAGTTATTTAAGTAACTTACTTAGGGGATGGACGACCTTGTGTGTAAGTGTTCCATATATTTATTATTAATTTATTGATATTTGTAATTTACTACTAAAAATATATACCTACACCATCACACGGCTAAATAAAATTTTATTTTAAATAAAAAACTTTATTTAAAAGAGCCACGTAATCCTAAAACAAAGCTACATGAAAATGCTATTCTAATTTAACCCGTTTAAATACGTAATAAACGTGTAAACACTTGTGAGTACAAAATCCCCAGCTTCATCCTTACTCATCAATTATTTATCTACAGGTGGCCAAGTCAACGGATGTGATATTCATATAACCTACTACAGTCATGTGGTTTGGACTTTATATTGCCGCATAAATACAGTTTCTACGCTAAATTCTGCAACAGAATGAGCCCATAAGGGGCCATTTACATTGCAATATTCCTACTTTCATTGAGGTGTAAATTCCTTGGGGTGATACAATAACGTAATAAACTTTCATAGCCTAAATGAATTGTTCGAATAGCCTATATGGTAGATTTTAAACTTTCGGGATTCATACTTATTTATATACATAAAATATAAAAATTAATTTGTTGTTCGTTAAAGAGTTTAGAATGTGGATGTGTGTGTGTGGATGTATGGTTAGGAGGAGGCCGAAAAAAAGATGGAAGGATTGTGTGAAAAATGATATGCATTTTAAAGGAGTGGCACCAGAGTTGACGAATGATAGAAGAGAATGGAAGAAGACATATTATGCCGACCCCACTTAGAGTGGGATAAGGGTAAGAGAATGATGAATTTGTTGTTCGTTAGTCTAACTAAAACTCGGGAACGGCTGGACCTATTTGACTAATTTTGGTCTACAATTATTAGTGAAACTCCAGGGAAGGTTTAGTAGGTGATTGGTTTAATAGGTCTTGAAGATTATTTAGAAGATAAGAATGTGTGGATATAGCTCTCGTTGAACCTGTACAAGACAGTAACGACATAATGTAAATAGTATTAAGAAATATATTTTTAAAAGAGCAACCGCCGAGTTTCTTGCTGGCTCTTCTCGGTAGGAACAGCTTTCCGAACCAGCAGTAGAGTTGACGATTCAAAAGCACCTGTTTACAAGTTTATTTGAATAAAGAATATTTTGAATTTGAATTTGATTAAATATGATAAAAATGTTGGGTATTTAATTGAAAGGAAAGTGGGTCAGATTTAACTTGCAAGATTCCACCTTCACATACATACATTGCAAGTTGAATACGCGCTATTAAAAATAAAGAAATGGTTGTCTAAGTAGCTTAAAAAATAGTGACTAAATAGTTTGCATTAAAAGTAAACAAATGGTCTGTAATAAAAAGGATGACTAAGATTGATGCTGTATATTAAAGAAGACGACCCTTAAATTAAGTTTAAAGTAATTAAAGTTAGACAATAAAAGCACTATATCCTTCTTTTTAAGAAACAAAGAAGTCACCTGGTGTAAATAAGAATATGTAAATTATGGACAAAATTTAGATTTAAATCAATATAATGTGCAAATTATGTTAGAATAACAATGAAGTATATCGTGTTTTCTTAATATCACAATTGTTCTAAACATGTTAAAATATGTACATCATTCTCATGGCCTTATGCCACTCTAAGTGGGGTGGGCACAACACGTTTTAAATATGATCTTATATGATTTGGCTAGGTATTTCACGACCGGCCGCCTGCCTGACATTAACTTACCTTAGACGCCTTTTATTAGAACTCGGTAAGAATTGCCGGTGGTGTATTCTGCTCAGCCGGATACCGCACGGCGGTTCAACTTTTTTCAACACCTCGGTAATAAATGAGGGTAGTCTATTTTACTCAAGCCGGGTCAACTTACTATACTAGCCTTTTAAGACACCTCGGTAAGAAATGAGAGTGGTGTATTCTACTCAGCCGGATATGACACGGCGGCTCAAGTTACCTTAGTCGCCTTTTACGACACCTCGGTAAGAAATGAGTGTTCTATTCTACTCAGCCGCTGAATTTTATATTATACCACACGGCGGAATATTTGTTCAGTACAAAGAATACTTGTTTTGAAAATTATAGATTCCAAAATTCAAAATTCACTGTTAAGACGTCAATTTAACGGTCTGTGCATGAAACACTGTCATAAAAGTTTAACGACAGTGTCTCCTCGACTCCGCCCAAAACCACTATACACTGTCCATTATATTAACCATCTTTTGACAGATTGACGATTTACATATTTAGTGATGTCCTAAAGATTCTCGTATGCGATACCATTCCGATTATAGTACCTACTATCATTAATCGAATTACGTACCTAAGTAATTCGATTAATGATAACCTACGTAAACTAATAACAGATATAGAAATCAACATTTTGATTTAATATTGCCTTAGTTTTTTGAAAATAAATGTTAATCCGTGTGTATTTATTATAATCATAAAAAATATATTATACATCAACTGGCAACATCAACAGACCTTCCGCTCGGCCGCCATTTTGACGTGATCTGTCACTCTCAACGAAACGCCCGTGATAGTCACACGCATTTACGTTCGCTGAGTGTTCTCTCGCATCTGTTACACCATGAGTTAAGTAGCTTTATTCCTCGGAAAAACTTTTAGTGAAACTTATATTAATTGATCGTGAAAATGCCGAAAGGACGTGTGTTGAAAGCACAATCGAGACAGTTAGTGTTAAAACTTCATGAGTATTTTGAGCAAGAAAATCAAAATGGCGGACCTCTTATACCTATCACGCAAGTCCGAAACCGTGTTGCAGCCGCGTTGGGGATCAGTCTATCAACTGTGACTAAAATCACTACTGATGCCTACGGCAGGAGCGGCTTGGAGCAAAACAAACCATCTACACCAAAAAGAAAGCGCCGGGCTCATAAGGTGACAGCTGTTGATGACTTTGACGCTGACGCTATTCGTCGTCATGTATATGATTACTACTTGAGAAAAGAAATTCCAACTTTGAGAAAACTTATTGTTTCTTTGAAAAGAAGTGGTCTATTTCATGGTGAAAAATCTTCTTTGGTCAAAGTTTTGAACACAATTGGCTTTTCATATAAAAAGTTAAATAAAAGAAAATTATTAATGGAACGCACAGATATAGCTATAGCACGTTGTGATTTTTTAAGAGAGGCAAAGAAAATACAAGATTGGGCAAATATTGTTTTCACGGATGAAACATGGCTCAACGCTAACCACACACTATCTCGTTTCTGGACTGATGATACTGCTGATTCCACTTCCTCAGTACCAATGGGAAAAGGTGAGCGCCTAATCATTTGCCATGCAGGTACAGCAAAAGGATTTGTACAAGACGCACTGTTGGCATTTAAATCGAAGAAATCAAATGACTACCACGAAGAGATGAATGCAAATGTGTATGAAGAGTGGTTCAAAAAAATGCTCATTTCATTGGAAGAACCATCAATAATTTTCAATAAAAATTATTGATGCGCCCTACCACTCCCGTCAAATTGACAAAATGCCAACACAGGCTAATAAAAAGCATGAAATAATTAATTGGCTTCGGGACAATGGAGAAAATGTGGACGACTCAATGTTAAAAGTTGAATTAATAAAAATATTAAAAACCAAAAAGAGAGCAAAACGCTATGTAATCAATGAAATGGCAGCAGAATATGGCCATACTGTTCTTCGGATTCCTCCATACCACTGCCAGTACAACGCAATAGAACTTATATGGGCACAAGTAAAAGGGCATGCTGCGAGATGCAATACAAGCCCCCCATTCACAGCGAATAAAATGTTGCAATTGCTAAAAAATGCTTGCACCCACGTAACGGCCGAGAACTGGGCAAGTGTGGTGGAAAGAACTAAAAGAGTAATATTCTCTGATTGGGAACGTGATATTGCGTTTGATAATATATTATCTACACAAGAGCTAATAATAACTGCTACTGAAGACTCCTCATCGGAGGAGTCTAGTGTTGATTATCATTCCGACGACTCGTGCTAATAAAATAAATGAAAATATCCTGATTGTTTTATTTGTATTTATGTATTAACTAAGAAGAAAGTAAAACTTTATATAATGTTATTAAATGTCTTCTAATACTCGTAACATCGATTTCTACCGATTATTTTTAATCTGTGGCATAATCGTAGTAACCATTATGTGTGACATCACTAAGTGGGCGGTACCCATCCATAAAGTACAAATATTATTTGTATGATATTTGTACGTAAGCAATACAAAACTTAATGAGCGTGAGCTGTCAAAAGACTGATAATATGATGGACGCAGTATACATAGCCAAATTGACGCAGATGTCACATAACCTATTTTAGAATACTTTATGTAAGCTTTTTAGATTTATGGTTCGTGCCAGTTTTATGTGTTGGTACGTCAATTTTGATTAGGTGATAAATTTTCGATCTTGTTGTGTATGTATCTTATATTGTAGCTTTTGTTTTGTTGATTTTTGAGCTGTATATTTTAACAAAATTCGTTTATCCCTGTTTTTGGGCATTAAAAAAAATACAAAAATTTACATTGAATATATAGAACACTATTTTTGCCGAAAACTGTCAAGTCCTTTGAAATAAAAATACCTCGATCGAGCCCCACCTACCCATTTATGTTTCTTTCTTTTTGAAGGTTTTTTTTTTCAATTTCCACCAGGTGCTTGTAATTCATTATGACCTTGCCGAGTGGTATCTGCTTCAGTAGAATACACTACACTCATTTCTTACCGAGTTGTCGTAAAAGGCGACTAAGGTAAGTTGAGTCACGCAGGCGGAAGGGCGTAATGCAACAGGTAAACCTAAACCGTTATAAATGAAGGTGAACTCCGTAATATTTCTTAACTAAGCAACAGCCGAGCGTTATAGTCCGTATAAATAGAATTGCGCGATTACAGCGTATTCGGTTTGTCATACCCCTGGGAACACCTAAAACTCTTGACGATTTATATTCAAGGCAAAGGAACTACATATTATGAGCGGAAACGAAAGATTAGGAACAAATATTCATTGCGATGAAAAAAACATTTCACTACTTACATGTTTATCAGAATTTTTTGAATGAATGATGAATGAATGTATTGTTGAATCGAGCGTACTACCAGAATAAAGTCACTTTCCTATAAAACTAATAATAAATTTTCTTTATTTTTAGAATTATTTTACTACGATCCGTGTTTTTTAAGAATATAAATTTTTGAAGGCAACTTAAATAAGGCATTATATAAATTTTGGTTGTGGTAGTGAGTGTGTGGTGCTTGTGTGGAGTGTTGGTGTTGGCGGCGTTTTGTGATACGTGTAATGGCATGTATAAGGTATGTGAATGTTGCCTGCTTCGTACTCTTAGCATTACATATATTCTCTTAACAAACGCGGATTAGAGCAAAAGTATTATATTGTAACTTCTGTACTATGGAATTCCGCAAAATTACGCCTGCTTTTATAAATCACTTAGCAGATTCCTAAACTTAGCACCTTATGCAGATTATATCAAAATATTTATATCATAACTATTGTACTTATTAACTCAATGTTGCTCTTATCAGGAATATTTATTACAAATCGATACGTTTCAGTATCACCAACTATTTTATGAAGGCGGGCATCTTTAATAGAGTCTCGTCAGGTCACAACCGACAAACACCACTTACGTTTAGTTAGACAATTATTAACACCCACAACCTATCGAAACAACCGCCATTTCATAGCGTTTCATTCCTCTCTCATTTACACAAATATGATTTGATGCCGTGTGGTATCCGGCTGAATAGAATAGTAGTACCTTTAAATTTTGCATGCATATTCTATTTGACTTTAGAATATTACATCTTCCCTGCCCTACTCAAAAACTAACATGAATGTATTATTAACTGAGTAAAAGCATTGGTACAGCTCCCTCTAGAAAAAACAACTCATTGAGCCAGACATTTTTACAATATCAGTCTTAATTACAAACTAAACGCCGTGTGTTATCTGGCTGAATAGAATAGTACCACCCTCAGTTCTTACCGAGGTGTCGTAAAAGGCGACTAAAGTAAGTCAACCCGCCGTGTGATATCCGGCTGAGTAGAATAGATCAACCTCATTTCTTACCGAGGTGTCGTAAAAGGCGGTTAAGGTAAGTTGACCCACCGTGTGGTATCCGGTTTAGTAGAATAGACCACCCTCTTTCTTACCGAGGTGTCGTAAAATACGACTGAGGTAAGTTGACGTCAGGCAGGCGGCCGGTCGTGAAAACGCAGCCAAATCATGTGACAGCATGTTTATAATATGTTGGGCCGACCCCACTTAGAGAGGGATAAGGGCAGGAAGATGATAATTACACAAATATGATTTGATTTCTCATTGGTTATCTTTTACTTTCCACACGACTAAAAATAAAATACTTATCATAAAAAACAAAATGAATAAGCAGCGTTGATTCATCCGTAACAGCGGCTGTAAAATTGACATAACAATTCAGTGTGACGAAAGCCCACGAGCTATTTACTCACAAAACAACAATTACTCTGTTTTTACAGACTGAAAATGTACTACTCAAAATGCTACCAAATGAAAGATATAAGTTGTTACATTCATTCACATTACATTCAGTCAGAATTTCTCATTCACATTATATTACATTCATCGTCAGTTTCATGGAAAAATGGAAAAGTCCGAACAAAAAAAACAATGTAGGTTACATATGCATATACATTTACACAAACACACTATATACAATATACATTATAAAAACTATACCCACATATACATATGTAGTATACTGTAAAAATGTAACAATAAAAATTTCAAACACAGAATTTAATAATTGTAACAAAACTTCAAAACATAAATAATGACGAAAAATAAAAACGAACAAGAAACTGAAACGTGAAACTTTCGAATTAATCCATAGATAGCATACATTCAAAGACGACATTTATATAACATTCTGTTTATGTATTTCTATACTCATTAATTAATTAGTAAACGTGAATATAGCCCAGCGGTAACACAATGCTACTCTTTCGAGTAGGTCACGGGTTCAAACCCGGGCAGACAACAATCAGTTTTTCTGTTAAAACTTTGTGTCTAATTTCTAATTCCAATTTATTACACGCTTTTTGGTGAAGGAAAACATCGTGAGGAAACCTGCTTATCTCTAGAGTTCTGGAGTTATGTGTAACCTACCAATCCTTATTGTAGCAACGTGGTAGGTCTTAGCTCCAAAACTTCTCTCCAAAAAAAAAACGGAGAGAAGAGGCCTATTCTCAGCAGTGGGATAGTAACAGGCGGCTACTTTAAACGTAAATCAGCGGCACAGAATCAATCAACCGAAAGATACATGAATTTAATGGTAATGAAATAAGACATTTAACATATAATGCGAGTAAGAGAATATTCTATTCTATTCTTTTTTTTCGAATCAATCTAAGCCATATATAATAATGGAAGGAACTGCCTTCTGTGATACAGGGTTTGCCTAGTACAGAGGGTAGTGTAAATCTGTAAATTAATGTTAAATTTAAGGTGTCTAATAAAGGATTATTATTATATTCATCGATAAAAAAGCAAAACGTCACTATTATACCTTTGAGTATTTGCAGATGCATGTGCGGTACCCGAGCTTTGCCCTAGCGGCACTTTGCTTGATTTGAGTGTGTTGAAGCTGCAATTAATGCCAGGTCGACGTATGCAATTTTCTTTTCACCTTTCTAGATTTTTATGAATAGATACGTGATTTTATGAACTTACATTAGCAAGTTTTACCTGAAAACGTTGCAATTGAGCAAGTATTTAATCCACAGTATGCATTGGTATTTTTTGATGTTACTGTTTGAAACCGACAATCAAATTTGATTTCTATTTCTATCTCTGTACATAATATTACCATTAATATTAAAGGTGCGCCTTGGCATTCTCTTGATGATAAGTGAGTCATAATATCATTTTTCTTTAATGGTGACAACTAGGCATCAGAATATTAAATAGCTTAGAAGCCCTGTTTTGCCTTAAAATGCTAGCCAAGGTTCAAGTCCTCATCTAGAACAATAGCTGATTTTCGAATATATGGAAAAGCTAAATTCATTTAACCAAACCGAAATGAAAGCTACTTACCGAGTTGTTGTAAAAGGCGACTTAGGTAAGTCGACCCGTCGTGTGGTATAGGACAGAGTAGAATAGACCACCTTCAGTTCTTACCGAGGTGTCGGAAAAGGCGACTTAGGTAAGTCGACATCAGACAGGCGGGCGGTCGTAAGATAACAAGATAACAAACTAAATTAACAACATGTTTAAAATATGTTGTGGCCGATCCCAATTAGAGTGGGATAATGGCAGAAAAACGATGAGCCATAATTGTGTCAAGCTGTCCCTTATTATCAATAATATAATAATAATACATAATATTATAAACTTTATTATATGTTTTGTTACAGGATAAACATTATCTCTGCATTATGGCATCCGATTCTCCCGATCAAAACCTAACGCAATATTTTAGTCTCTGCAATGATTTTATACACGCAGCGAGACTGAGGGAAGGCAACGTTTTAATACACTGGTAAGTACAAACAATATTTTAGTATGAGGTGTATAATAATGCGGTAAGATTCTTTAGAATCTATGAATGATATCCACGACGACGTCAATTTAATTGTTTAAAATAATCACAATTTATTTATCTATTGTTATTTGCATTTGTTTTTTCTGAAAGGGGAGAATATTTTCCCTATATATTAATCTGGCATATACGTTTCAATCTTAACAAATTTTTACTTATGATGTACTGCTCCGATAGATTAGCTATAAAAACATATCAGACAGTCAGCCTTTTAAAATTATAATATCAGGTAGTTATATATATATATATATATATATATATGTACTAGCTGTGACATCAGCTTCACCCGCATGGAATTCAGTGTGTCTCTAGATTTTTCCCAAATTGACTTTTTAGAACATAAAAGTAGTTATTGTGAGTTATGAGAGACATGCTGTCACGGACCTTTTTATAGTAATTTTGTTATCTACAATTTTCTAGTACATTACTAAAGTGTATCTGTTGTTTGTCGCGGAGCACGCGACTAAAGCTCGCAGGAGGCCAGTTTTTTTTTAAACTGCGCGATATCTTCAACATAATTTGAAAAAAACCGTAATGTATTATGAAGCTAAACCATCAGGAAGACTTTACAATACAAATAACAGTACAAAGATCCGTTCAGTATATTTTGAGAAAATCCATCAAATAGACAGCTTTTGAAGACTTTGTTTTATAATAGAAGAAATTACATTGTTCAGGTTTAATTTACAAATTTGAAAGTTTCAATTGCTTTGTATATTACTCGGGAATTAAATTGTGAAATTAGAATGATTTCAATGAGTGATAAAAGAGGCGTGACTACCGAAGCACTAGACGGCGCATTGCCTTGGATCTCCCAAACATAACAAAACCCTTTGGACTCGAACTAATAATACAAAGTATAAAATGAACTAGTGAAATATGGATTGTTGATCTTATATTTTTGCTAATCAAATAGATATTTTTAAACCAGTGACACCACTTTTTTACCTCTATATTATGATTCTATACGTTTTACGACGAATCTGGAGTAAATCGAATTTCACTATTTGGCACATTATAGCCTAGAGCAAAAATTATTGCAATTTCATTTCCTACGAATAGTTTTATATCGATCTCTAATTATGCTTAATTAGTAACACCCAAATCGTGTATTCTGAACAGTTATGTGGGCTAAGCAATGCTGACCTAAATCGGTAATTATATGACTTTTGACCTGGCCGGCCATATTTCCCCTCGTTGGTCACGCACTTAACTACTTAGCATATTCATGAAGTTTATATTTATCAGCGGACACTTTTTCTTTCTATACTTATTATAAAACAAAGTCCCAAAAAGCTGTCTTTCTGTATGTGATGAATTTTCTCAAAAGCTACTGAACTAATTTTTGGACAGTTTTTAGCAAAAGATAGTGCTATTCTTCCGGAAAGTTTAAGTTAATAGTGCATTACCGTTTTTATGTAATTTTAATTTAAAATTCGCCTGCTGGAAGCTTTAGTCACGAGTACCGCGTAAACCAGCAGAGATACACAAAGTAATGTAGAGAAAAGAACTTAACAATTGTAGATCATAAATTAATACGAGAAAGTCCTCGATAGCATGTATCTATCTCATATGGCTAGCTTATTAATTATAAGCTTAACTTTTATGTTTAAAATTTCAATTCGGGAAAAAAATCCTAACACACTGATTTCAAGGCGAGCCAAGTCGCTGGCACAACTAGTTTATAGAAAATGTTGGCTTTTGGTAGAAATTGAACCCCGCGACCCGCGCCGCTGTAGGCAGGGTCACTACTAACTGCGCCAATGGGCCAGCCAGAATCAACGATTCGCAATTACTCAAAGCTTATTTGAATAAAGAAATATTTGAATTCGAATTTGATAATAGGTAAATATAATAAACTAGCTGTTTTTATTTGAATTTCATTTGAACTGCCAATCAATATTTGTCCAACCAAGATTATTCCCGATGTTTAAACCGGGTCTGTTTGTTATTCTAATCCATATGTTACACGCCACCGGTGTTTTCGCAGCGGTAGGTAATACATTATTCATATTTCGATGCTTATGTAAGAAGACCTTTTATAAATTAATCAATGTGCCACTTTAATTTAAATCTGATGTGAATACAGCTTTCCTAAATAACTATCACTTCGATACACGATTGAATGCGATAAAATTTATTAATCTATCTATATACATATAATAAAATCGTTGAGATGTCAAAACTCTGTACGTTTGTTCCCGCTAATCTCAAATACCGCTGATCCGATTTGGTACGCTGTTTTTATTCATATGTAGTGGAAAGCCTCACTTAACATATAGAGTATGTTTTACTTCAATCGGTCAGCAAATAAAAAATATATGATAATTTTAAGTTGAAAGGTCGTATACTACGATACTGGTACTTGCAGTTGAACTTTTTCGTTTTTCGCTATTCCTATTAGAGGATTTCGCCTAAACAATTAATAATATCGTTCGTAAAGTAACGTTACTATCCCACCGCTGGGACACTTTGTCTTTTTAATATATGAAAAAATAAAATTAAAAAGTTAATATATCTTTCAATTAAGCACGGCAAAACGGGCTGGACATACTAGTACCTATATGTCCAGCCCGTTTACATGCAGGATTCGTAATACATATGCACAATCCTTCACCACCGCCACAACAATACACAAGCACTACATACGTTCACTATCATAAACTCAACAATCGATTTGCTACGCAACCGAAGCATCATTAGGAGATAGACTCGTTTTGTCGTGGAGTCTATCTCCTGCTGATGCTGTGTTTTTATGAATCCTGAATGTATCAAATATGAAAACGGATTGTCCACTTTACATTTAGCATTGTATATATTTTCTATTTTACTTCATTATAGCCAAAATAATTTTATTATTACTTTTGTATTATGGATCTCAGCAAAGTAACGCCTAATACTATAAATTACTTAAATCTTATATGTATTTCTAGCATCTTCTTCTGAATCTTATATGTATGTAACAATCTATTAACTGTTATACATATTTACGAATAAATCAATCCAAATTTAAATGTTTCTTTATTCAAGTTTCCAATATATTTGAATCGTCAAATATTGTAAACGAAGCTACCGCTAATTCGGAAGTTTGTTCCTACTGAGAAGAACCAGCAAGAAACTCGGGGTCTACCCTTCTAGCTATATGTATATAATATATATCGTAAATTACTTCACGTAGTCATTGCAATACATTTGACTTATCAACATTTTTTTGTTTTTTGGCTTTATTGACAGTATATTTTAATTTTGATTTATTAACAACTAATTGTGTCAGCGGATTCACCCGCGTTAAAATTGTGTTACAACTTTTTCCCCGAATTGAAATTTTAAACACAAAAGTAGTTATTGTAAGCTACCCATAAGAGATAGAGACATGCTGTCGCGGACTTTTTTGGAGTATTTTATAGATCTACAATTCTTTAGTACACTAGTTTAGTGTACCTCTGCTGATTTACGCACGTGACTAAAGCTTCCAGCAGGCCAATTTTTAACAACTGCGGGACCTCTTCACTACAGATACATAAAACGGTAATGTACTTTTAACCTAAACCTTTCTAAAGAATAACACTATATTTTTTAAAAACCGTTCAAAAAATCCGTTCAGTAGATTTTGAGACAATATAACATACAGATAGCTTTGGGTCCTTTGTTTTATAATAGTATAGACGTTCAAATTCAACTTATTCTTTATTCAAGATGGCTTTTACAAGCTCTTTCGAATCGTCAAATATTAATGAACTACCGATTCAGAAAGGTGCTCTTACTGAGAACTCGGCACTCTTTTAAAAATATATTATTTAAATATTATGTAATCGTTCAACAAATCAAAGAAAGCTTACAATCTTATGCTGTGCTAGTTGCAATTTAAATCCAAGCTTTCTTGTCATTTACATGCTAATAAGTATTGGCGATAAGTGTCTTTTTAATTGCCGTTTTGAACCTATTTAAAGGCAAGTCAAAAACAGATTGTGGAATTTTATTATAAAAACATATAACAAAGCCCATAAATGACTTACGTACTTTCTGAAATATTACATTGAAAGTTTTAACTATAGTAATATAATTAATTCAAATTCAAATTCAAATTCAAAATATTCTTTATTCAAATAAACTTGTAAACAAGTGCTTTTGAATCGTCAACTCTACTGCTGGTTCGGAAAGCTGTTCCTACCGAGAAGAGCCAGCAAGAAACTCGGTGGTTGCTCTTTTAAAAATATAATTCTTAATACTATTTACATTAAGTCGTTACTGTCTTGTACAGGTTCAAAGAGAGCTATATCCACACATTCTTATCTTCCAAATAATCTTCAAGAGTATAGTAGGCTTTCTGTATCAGCCTCTTTTTAACAGTGTTTTTAAACTGATGTAATGGCAAAGCCGAAATTAATGTATAGAAAGCGGCTATACTCACGTCTTATTTTATCGGATGAACCCGACTACCTCAAGCTCCTTGACTTTCAAGCCCATAGGGGCTCTTATTTATGAGCTCTTAACGCAACGTTATCGCGGCGGGAACTTGAATAGTTATATTGTAAGTCCGGTCTTATCCACGTCACAAAATAATCGCATGTACCCAACTAGTTTCAGACTCATCCGGAGTTCAAGAGTCATTTTGCGTCTCGAAGGCATCGACGGGTAATGAGATCGTAAATAATCCCGGGATGGGTTCGACTCTGGACGGGCAAAGCTGTAAATATTATTACATGAATATCACCCTATATATTACTTAATTGTAACCATGACAGAAATAAATATTTGAAGCTTATTCAATAAATATGTCTTTAATCTTATGTAATATGTTTTTAATATTATGTAAGTGAATTTCAAGGGCGATAAATCAATCAAACTGGGCTTCATTAAAAAAAATGTCGTTTTACTCCTGTTTTCAGGTACTAAAAACTGAAAAATATCACACATCCTATATATACATACCTAAGTTTAAAAACAATATCATTACACGCGGAAATTATTTGGACTAAACCTTTTAGTTTTATCCGTCCGTACCACAAAGTTAGCAACGAAATTAGGAGAAACTGAAACGTTTTTGCATGATTATACGCAAAAGTTAAATTAGGGCAACTTAACCTTACCGTCGGGACTTTATAAAGTTTAGCAGCTCGGTTAATTTTTGATGAAAATGTGAATATTATTTACAAGGTCAAGGAAGAATTCGTAAGGTAAGAAATGAGGGGAGTCTACTCTACTTAGACTGATACCATATAGCTTGTCGACTTACCTAGGTCGCCTTTAACGACACCTGGTAAGAAATGACGGTGGTCTATTCTATTTCACCGGATACCGTACGGCGGTATCTTTATCAAGCTTCACATTTATAACATAAAATTATATTATTGTATAATTAGTATTAACAACTCTCGCAGACTTGGAGCTTATTCCTCTTAACTTAGAAATGCGATTTTAAAATAGTCGAAAAAGCTTAATCAATACAAATGTGAACCATGGGAAAGGAAAATAATTTCTTTGCTATAATGTCGGGGAAAAATACTTTTAGGTATAGTGTACATCATGTATTTTATTTTAGGACGCCGTGTGGTATCCGGCTGAATAGAATAGTACCACCCTCATTTCTTACCGAGGTGTCGTAAAAGGCGACTAAGGTAAGTCGACCCGCCGTGTGGTATTCGGCTAAGTAGAATAGACCACCCTCATTTCTTACCGAGGTGTCGTAAAAGGCGACTAAGGTAAGTTGACCCACCGTGTGGTATCCGGTTGAGTAAAATAGACCTCCCTCTTTCTTACCGAGGTGTCGTAAAATACGACTAAGGTATGTTGACGTCAGGCAGGCGGCCGGTCGTAAAATACGTAGCCAAATCATATGACAACATGTTTGTAACATGTTGTGCCGACCCCACTTAGAGTGGGATAAGGGCAGGAGGATGATGATGTATTTTAGTTTAGGATGTCAGTTTTTTTTTATAAATTATTATTATTTTACAAATCACAAGCACTCAACTATACCTACATATCAACATAAATTGTGCCGGTCACTTTTTTTCTTCAGTCGAGCTCCAATGCTGAATGGTTGTAATTAATGGACACTGCATATACTTATTATAACCTAAATCATTTATGCGACAAACAGATACGTTGGATCGGTTTACTTTCGTTTAAAAAATATACTATAGATAAAATTATAATATAATTACCTATTTTGCTATAATCTGCGTTCGTATGCATGTTTGTACAGAAGAGTACAACTCTCAAGATCTTTATTACGAGTACTGTTTTTTACTATGCCAGACGTTTCTTTTATTAGCTCTTTGTTAAAGATTTCTTGAATATTCATTCACTGTAAGATGAAACGGCGCTATAGCAGGAACCTTAATGAAAATCCCTCCTAAACGATTCAGTAATATAAAAAGTAGATGAAAAGCACTACTACTTACTTACTTGTAAACTCATATACTGTTTCGTTGAAGTTTTAACGATGAATAGTTAGTTACAATGACAAACTAAGGTCTACATATATGCTGTATTGTTGCGTTGTTACTGTATTAAAAAATACCAGAATACGTCTTGTCTAAGATTTTTGGTTAAAAGTATGCTTTTGATACAAAAAATACGATTTTAAAGTTAATATAAATAACTATGCCCACATAGATTTCATGACAAAATGATTTCAAAACAAAATGTAACAAAAATATTTAGTTATAATAATTTATTAGATTATGCACGCCGTGTGGTATCCGGCTGAATAGAATAGACCAACCTCATTTCTCACCGAGATGTCGTAAAAGGCGACTAAGGTAAGTTGACCCACCGTGTGGTATCAGGTTTAGTACAATAGACCACCCTCTTCTTACCGAGGTGTCGTGAAATACGAATGTATTTCTTCTCTTGTTCATGTAAGTTGACGTCAGGCAGGCGGCCGGTCGTAGAAACGCAGCCAAATCATGTGACAGCGTGTTTATAACATGCCGACCTCACTTAGAGTGGGATAAGGGCAGGAAAATGAATTTATTAGATTATGGAACTCTGTAAAGTAACACCTAACTATTATAAATGATGATTTAAATCAAATAATATATTCAAATACAAAACTTTCTTTATTCGGATAAACTTGTAAAGAAGTACTTTTGAATCGTCAATTCTACTGTTGGTTCGGAAAGTGTTCCTACCAAGAAGAGCCAGCAAGAAACTCGGCGGTTACTCTTTTGTATGATTTTTTATATGATTTTAACATCTATAGTACAGAGTAATACTTTAGAAAGACCCTGAGTTATGTCGAGAATAATGCTTGCTTATTTAATATCTACGTAATACGTGTTTGAAGGAACTTATACGCATGCTTCTACGAGTATATTGCGGAACACTTTGCCAGTTAATAGAATTTTGCTCCACTTGGTAATATCATTATTATATTGACGTGCTTCGTATACCATGGACGTACTAACAATTCTATCTTGGAGCAACTGCGCATACGGTCTCTGCTATCTTCCATCTGCTTCTAAAAGATCCTTGGTCCTTGGTTACTTAAAAAGTAAATAAAGTTACTTTTCATTTTAAAAAAAATTACACTCATGAAAGGTTTTAAGATAACTTATTTTCTCTGTTTGACCAATAATTAATTCCGATAAGAGACGTGTTTTCAAAGTTAAAAAGGTATATTTGAATTTACGTCGCTCAGTTTGAAACAGTCTAAGTCTTGAAAACATATAATCAAATACGTATTTAATGGTGTTTTCAAAACAGCTCTTGGAAAGTTTTGCGAAGTTTGTTTGTGTAATGTTGCTTGCTGAAATATGAAACATTATGTGAATGATTCTAAATCATGAAAATATTTCGTATTCATTCAGTTTTTGAATGGATATATTTTATTCGACTTAATAATAATTTAAAAAAGGACGAGGCATTCCATAAGCTATATTTCACTTGAGCTTTTGCTCTAAAAATGAACTTATTAAAAAAGTGCTAGTTGTTTGTGGTTTATTATTTGGCTGTAGAATATCTCAGAGCTATGACTACTAAGAATTATTTTTTTATTGCATTTTGTGTCTGTGGCAATGGCATATAGAATCTTTCTAGGCCATAAAGGACTAGAATCCAGGCCATTAAAAAACTAAAAAAAAGGGATTTTTTAGGTTTTAAGCACGAAATAATTCTTTACGATAATTTTTGTATTTAAAGTAGATGTATTGGTCGTTATCGGGTCAAAGTCTTCAAATAATTTATTAAAACAATAATTCGTAATGGTTTTTTTCAAAGTTCGCATATTTAGCCACTAAATTGAGTCTAGTAAAATGATAGTCGTACTAGCATCAGAAACGATTTAGTAATTGAAAATGTATTTTCTAATTATGAATAGATTACATATTTTTGATTACTCAACTTTTTTTTTAATAAAGAAAACAATTCTAGGGGCTGAGAACCGTGAAAGTATTTGTTTATTTTAACAATGTTTAGGCTCGTTTAGTTGGAATGTTTATGGGAGGTTTTATGAACGCGTGGTTAAACTAATCCCAGAACCAACGGCCGGGGCTACAATATAAGAATTTTTGCCTTGTTTGTTTGGTCGCTTGGGTTAATGCCAATTATGAACTGTAACATTCTTACAAAAATATATTTTTATTAAATAGGGGCAATGTCCGTTTTAACTATGAAATGTACAAATATATTTCGTACGGTTTGAATTATAAAATGTCTCATCATCCTCCTGCCCTTATCCCACTCTTAGTGGAGTCGGCATAATAACTTATAAACATGCTGTCACATGATTTGGCTACGTACTTTACGATTGTCCTGCCTGACATCAACTTACCTTAATTGTATTTTACAACACCTGGGTAAGAAAGAGGGTGGTCTATTTTACTCCATCAGATACCACACGGTGGGTCAAATTACCTTATTCGTCTATTACGACACCTCGGTAAGAAATGAGGATGGTCTATTCTAGGTTGAATTATAAAATGTCAATGAGCAAGTAATTGTACTGGCGATACTAAGTAAGCAATAATTCTGAATTATGAATAAATAAACAATATCTAAATTTTTTTGATAGCGATCTTTACCCGCATAGTGACAGTTAAAAAACTTACTTTTTCCTTCCGTTTATTGCCCAAAATGGTTAACAGAGTTTGATTAACTAACGCTAAAAATATATATTGGAAATCGGACAAGAACATATTCTATCTAAAACAATTATTCTACGCAGGCTGAATCGCGCTCAATAAAGATTTTAAACCGTTTTTCTGTAAGTCTTGCTTCTGTTATTTTTTAAACTTATGCAAACTTTTAATATAAAGAAAAATATAGCTCTATATCTAGGCCGTACCATCGTGAAAAGGTTTTTATTTCAAAGAAAATTTCAGTTTAAACGTGCTTTTGTATCAAAGAAAAATTCAGAAAAGCTCATAATAAGCATGAAAACAGTTTAATACTTCAGTTCCACCTGGGCTGCGGAAGTAGCTACTTTTACTTTTTAATTAGTTTCCGTTAAAATGACCTCGATCCGCCGCGAAGTGTGGGTCTTATACAATGCAACCGCCTTTATTTTTATATCTATTTAAACATGTATTCCACGATACACTCGATAGAATTGCGGGCGTAAGATCGTACTATTTGTCGCATCAAATCAAATCAAATTAAAATAATCTTTATTCAAATAAGCACTTTTGAATCGTCAAGAATCAATATGATTAATGTAGCTACGACTGGTTCGGAATGTTGTTCTAACCGAAAAGAACTACCGTTTGAACACCTTATCTCAAGAACTACTGGACCGTTGAGTGTAAGATAGTCCGTTAATCGAGGAAAGCTATAGGCTATATAACATCACGCTAAGATGAATAGGAGAGGAACAGCAATAAAAAATAGATAGAACATACTTTATTGCACCTCATAAAATTACAATATACATTGTAAAGAAAACGATATTATCTTAATGTAGATACAATAAGGCGGCCTTATCGCTAAAACATTTACAATTATAGTACAAAAACGGCAAAATTTAAAGCTTTCCTTGCGTGCGCTAAACGGAGAAAGTTATTCAAAAACCTCTGATTTACTTACAATATATACTTTTATGTTCAAAATTTCAATTTGGGAAAAAAATTGCTGAAGCTGCTGGCACAGCTAGCGTTATAATAAAAAGGCATAAAGAGAAATATCTCTCTTTATTATATGTGATTAGACAAAGATGAAGTATACGAGTGATTCTCTTAGATACAGGCCTGCCTATGGCTCCCTACTCTAGTATCATCATCTGGTTCCATCTTTAGAGTGAAGTACGGAGGTCAGCAGGTGAAAAATTTTCCGATCGTGTGCCATCTTTTTTATTTCATGGTATCTAAGTCCCATCCACTCTCTTATATTATCGAACCATTTAAGACGTTGCCTTGCAGGTGCTCTCTTACCATGCATCTGTCCTTCTAGGAACCTAGGAAACTGATACTGGGATCCTCTTTGCAGTTGTCCGAAAAAGGCAACCTTTCTTTGCATGACTGTTTTCATCAGCATTCGCTTGCATTTAGCTCTCTCCAAGACAAGAGCGTTAGAGACGAAGTGAGTCCAAGGGATCTTAAGCATTTTGCAAAAGCCCCACATCTCAAATGCATGCAAACGTCTACATAAGTCTAATACACGTATAATAACTCTATTATACTAACTCGTACAATGACGACATCAAGTATCTTGCAAACTATTCTCATGAATATAAATCTAAAGTTAATTACAGTGATATTAATAAAACGCGACACAAACACGCGTTATAACAGTGACAGATTTTACTCTGTTATGAGATAGCTGTTTGCCTAACAATGAGATACTCATAAAATTTGATTAAGCGAAGGAGTATCAAGGTGACAGGGCACATAATTAAATTACAACACCATTTATAAGCTGTGGTAGCCCAGCGGTAACACCGTGCGACTCTTTCGAGGACGTCACGGGTTCAAACCCGGGCAGACAGCAATGAGTTTTACTGTTAAAACTTATGTGTCTAATTGATAATTGCAATTTATCACACGCTTTTTGGTGAAGGGAAACATCGTGAGGAAACCTGCATATCTCTAGAGAATTCTGGAGATATGTGTAACCTACCAATCCGCATTGGAGCAGCGTGGAAGGTCTTAGCTCCAAACCTTCTCTCCAAAAACGGAGAAGAGACCTATTCTCAGCAGTGGGATAGTAACAGGCCGCTATTTACTTTTACTTTACTATTTATAAAATTCTTAACGCTATCATGTAAAGAGTAAAGTAATGTAAAAAAGCTTCTTATTAACCCACTGCTGGGCATAGGTTGCTCTCAGTTTTTGGAGAGAAGGAGCTATGCTACTTCAATACGGATTTCTTACCGAGGTGTCTTAAGAGGCGACTAAGGTAAGTTGACCCACAGTGTGCGATCCGGTTGAGTAGATTAGACCACCCTCATTCTCACCGAGGTTTCGTAAAATACGTAGCCAAATCATATATTGTTTATAACATGTTGTACCGACCCCACTTTCAGTGGGATAAGGATGATGATGTCGGTTTCCTTACGATGTTTTCCTTCACCGAAAAGCGTGAGATAAATTGCTATTATTAATTAGGTATATATATATGATTAAATAGAAAAATTCACTGGTGCCTGCCCGGGGTTCGAACCCCTGATCTCTTGGAAAGAGTCACACGGTTTAACCACTGAGCAATCGCTATATATTTCGCTGTAATGTGACGTGGCATAAATGTATTACATAACAACCTAATTATATTAGGCTACTGCGAAAAGCACTTAACCTTGTGGCCGTCTTTCACTTACAAAAATTAAAAAAGTGAAACATTAAAGTTCTTTCATTTATAAATGTAAGTGCTTCAGATATTGAAGGCTCTCGTCTGACCTTTTTAAGGTTAAGCTCAGAGTATGTTTTGGAAGATACTTCAATCTTTTGTACCTGCCGAAGACTTAAGTCCGTCACATTGTTCCGAGATTTTTAAGAGCGCTTGACAGTCTGCGCCACTTGCTTTAGTCCTTTGCTATGCTAACAATGGCAGATACTTGGTATTACATCTTGAATATGGGCGCTTTGTAACCCATATTCATCATCCTCTTGCCCTTATCCCACTCTAAGTGGGGTCGGCACAATATGATACAAACATGTTATCGTATGATTTGGCTGCGTATTTTACGACCAGCCGGCTGCCTGGCGTCAACTTACCTTAGTCGAATTTTACGACACCTCAGTAACAAATGAGATTGGTCTATTCTACACAGCCGGATACCACACGGCGGGTCGTCTTACCTTAGTCGCCTTTTAGGACACCTCGGTAAGAAATGAGGCTGGTACTATTCTATTCAACCCCCATATAATATTAATATTTATAAAGGTTTACCAATTAGAAATCGTATACGTAACAAACTACTTTAATCAACACATCATCTTTCCTATCATCATTATCATCCTCCTGTACTTATCCCACTCTAACTGGGATCAGCACAACATATTATAAACATGTTGACACAAGATTTTGCCATATAGGTATGTTTTCTAATATTATTAGGAATATGTAAAACATACGACCTGAACTCCTTGAGCGACCTTCACAAGTTTGTGCAGAGTTCACTCAAGAGCTCTCACGGACTCGGTTACCGGATTGCGGCTGCCAAATTTAATCATCTAAACGACTGTTACTGAAATTTAGTTTCAGATCGTTGAATGTATTTGGCTCACTTAGCAATAACTTGTATAACTATTGTACAATGCACCTTTATAACCCTGGCAGTTAACATCAAAAGCTTTTTCGTCTCCATTGAAAGCTTTTGCAGTCGACAGTGGCCTAGGTAAACGGAGTGACGCCCACCGCAGTGAAATCCACCCTTCCTGTATCTTTCTACCAATAGCTTTATAGATTATTATAATAAAACAGTAAGTTAACCGGGCATAAACCTGTGTTTTTACCGTCAAAGGATTCTGCAGTTTTAAGCCCTTCGGCCACTCTACCTATACATTATATGATTATTTACTTTTATAAATAAACAAAATAAAAACAAAAAAAATTATCCTTATTCTTTGTACCTTGGATATTCAAAAAATCAACGCCTAATTCCATAAATTACTCGTAACTGAAATACGCGTATTTCGTAACTGACAATATGCTGTTAGCTTTTAAGACATATACAGCATCACCAGGTTAGATGGGCAAGAACAGGTGAATCGTCGAAGGAACGGGATTCTACATATGGGCTGGCTGGTGCGTGATAACTCCAAGTTAATGTAAGACAAATTTCGTTCTTGCGGGTTAGCTCCGGGAAGTCGAGTCCTTGGATCCAATCCACCGCAGGCAGGCGAGGCGCAGACGACTCGCCGAAGCCCGTCGTATGCCGCACTAACGGGGATCTATGTTCCGAACGGGCTTTATCGGATGCCCATCTGAAAATGGTCCCTGAGGCGGTCGATTCATCTTGTGCTCCCGATGCACCGTCTCGCGGAGGGAGGGGCCATTATTAGAGAGGCCCTGACTCAGAGGTGGTGCACTCTGGGGTCAGAATTGCTGCTGGCGGGGATGGTGGCAATGTGTACAACGGTACCTTGTCCCCGCCACCAGCGGCGTGGTGGAGCACTGTCAGGTTTTTAGTCATTGAGAGTCCAACATACCCGCCGCTCGTCTCCTACGGGTGATGATGACCCATAAAGGGTTTTCCTGACACAAAAAAATAAGTCAAATTTTGTTCGCAGTTTGGCCGGCATGTCTCGAAGTGTCACGGTTGCGGTGGCTTACATTATGTCTGTCACGCCGCTTACGTGGCGGGAATCATTGAAAGTAGTCCGAGCAGGACGAGCTGTTGCTAATCCAAACTTGGGATTCCAGAGGCAACTGCAGGACTTCGAGACCTACAAGCTTGTTGAAGTAAGTTTTATCTAATTCGCTTATTAATAAGATGTCATCTTCTCCCGAAGTTCAGCGGTAATTAAGGCAATTTGTATTTTCGATATCACTGCTCTAAATAGGGAACGAGTACTTTTGACAAACCACGTTGTTAATATAGTTGATATATGCTACATATATTACACAATTGAGCGGTGAATATCTCCAGGGAGATAGAAAATAGATAATACTAGACACACATTTATAAAATTTTAGACACAAAAAGGATATAAAATCGAAATTATTGGAAAATCACATCCGTTTTCTATCCATAGAAAGTTGATTAAACTTATTTATAAATAACAATGACACAAAGATTTCAACTACACCTTTCCGTCACTTAAATGCCAGTAACTGAGCTATTTACTTACTTAGTTCTTAATTAACTTAAACTTAAAGCTAATGAATGGGCTGATAAGACATTATACAATCTTTTAGTAATAGTTTAAGTTGAAATGATATTATTTTATATATTATCTTTAATATTTTAATGAGTTAATCTTGGATGTATATATGGAATTTCAGAAACGGCTCCAACGATTTTCCAGAAATTCAGCATGTAGGGAGTTTAGGGGGAAAAAGATCGATCTAGCTAGGTTTAATTTAAAAGAAATTCGTTTTATCCCTGTTTTTGGGATATTTTATGGAAAACTATTTTTGCCGTAAAATGTCAAGTCAACGTAGCTTATTCGGGTAATGGGCAGTTTCGAGAAAAGAAATACTTAGAATCGAGCCCCACCTACCCAATAATATTTTCTTTTTTTTTTAAAGTTTTTTTTTTATTTCGTAAAAAATTACCGAGCGAGGCACGGTCAACCAGGTACCATCGTATTTATTAAAGATCGTATTATCCAGGAACGAAGACGTCTGAAAGAAAGGTACCCATCCCTCGCGTTAGCGGACAGAGATATGGTGGAGTGCAGAGTGATGCTCGACTCTTACCAGACTATGCTCAATCAGCGCACCATTTGCGAAGGAAAATGCTCAATGGGCCGGCAGTGTCCGACCGGTACGTAATGTTCCCAAGTGTTTGTCGTAATTTAGACTTTAAGTTGATTGCGGGTAGATTATATTTTTCTTTGCCGATGTCTATTTTGCTATCTGGACTATTGATTTAACAGTGATATAGAGAACACGTAGATTGTATTTTAACATGATATAAGACACCTTATTAAACGATACTAAACGGATCAACTGAAGCAATATGTAGTGGCAAGATCATATTTCTATGTTGAATTAACAGAATTATATTTCTGCTTTACTGATGGTAACCGAAGTTTTTTATGTATTCTGTTTTAAGAATTCAATTGAATTTCTTCAAGTGTCTAAGACTGTTAAGCCAAGAATATTACTTTCTATCTTCTAAATTTACAATCAACTTTATATATAATTGATGGCATGACAGTTTCCAAAGCCATGTTTTTATGAAAAGAAAACGCTCTTCTGATACAAAGAGTATTGTGATTTGGAACATGCCTTACCGAGTGGGACTATAAATTTAAAGCCCTTCTTCTGTAATTAAGCGTCAAGAACATTTGCAAAAGTTACTAGAGAGCTTAGGCAATACATTTTGAGTCTCGTAAACCTAGTATATTTTCAAAAGGCAATAAAATTTATCTGCTTAGGACATTTTAAGGCAAAATTACAGTAATGAATGTGATAAACTAATTTAAGAAAGTGGCAGAGTTATACTAAGCAGGTCGAATGGTATCGTTGTCAAAACCATAGACAGTATTTACTTTATGATATTTTGGTTCTTTATGTATCTGTATATTTTATAAGTATACAAATAAATTGTAAACATTCGCAAAGTTTATATTTGTAAAGTTAATAAAGTTGAATTATAGACGCATTATTTCAATTAAAATAAATTAATCACCAAAGTTATAAGATGAAATTGTAAGGTTTTCACTAGAGAGAAATATTATATTATAAACAGGTGTTCGTGTGATAAATAAAATTTAATCTGTGCTTTAGGACTATATAATAGGACGATCTACCTTCACTAAATATATCCATAATTAAGAGGTTTCGAGTTTTCGTATAATTTAATTAATAATTTCATGTAAGCTTGTTATATTGTTACGTTAAAAATGTGTGGCGGTTTTTTTTAGTTTTAGCAATATATCAATGAATAAAATGTATTGTTTTCTTTTTTAATTTTTTTCTTCTAATAACCTATACCTATAAATTAAAATTTTTACCTACCTTGATTAAAAGTAAAAAAAAAAATACTAAGACTATTATTAATTACATATCACAAGACAATGAAAATTGAAGCTAGTATGATCTTTATCTTAGAAATCTTTAATTATAATTAGGAATTGAATTTAAAAAAAAATGCCGTTAATTACACCACTACAATTAAATGAGAAAATTTTATTATATATTATTTTCGATACTACCGAAAAACTGTAATTGTTATAATGTCACATACGAGTATATTAGCAATAATCTATTTATTTCTTTGTGCTGCATACGATGTATGAATCAAAAATATTTAAGAAACTTTTTTATTTAGTAGGTCTATTGTAGAGAAATTGTTATATTATATTGGCAATCAAAATACAGTATGAAAAGCAGAAAAAAATCTTCAGACGAACATGGTAAATATGTTTCAGAAATTAATTGTTTTGTACTGTTTCGTGCACTTTTTTAGGCACCATTACTAGTTTATCGTACAGATTTTTGGTAGGCAAAAAAAATCGTGCACTGTTTATAATATAGATACACAAGAAAACAATGATTTATCATCAAATTCGATAAACTAAAATAGCATTCATCATAATATGTGAGTTGCATCACGAGGCACGTCATCATTTTAAAGTTATAACATGTTATAAGCTTTTTGCTAATCACCTTTATCTATATATCTATAGTAGTCGTTCATCTTCTAAAACTATCCCTAACTTATGAGCTTTATTTGTGCCAAATTTCATCTATTGTGCTCCAGCGGATAAGTCGTGAAAGCGTAAGAGACAGACAGACGGAATTTTGTATTTATAATATGAATATGAATAGCGATAAAAATGTAGCATAACCTACAATAAATTTAAATTTCTAATAAGTTTAGGTTCGGCTGATTTGCAAGTGAAAATGTATGCACATAATTTTAAGGTTATTTAAATCGTCCAAGAATTTGAATACAATTTGATTTTCTATGATCCCTATTTTATTTTATTTACCCTGTTTAGGATACTTTTTAAAATATTTAGATGTTATTATTATCAAAATTAAAGTGAACATTTGTGCCTCCTAATTAAATACCTACAAAAGATATCGTTAATAAAATGAAACATACATACATTTTATATGCATGTAAATGTCAATTACGTAACGTTTGTTTATGGTATAAAAATATAACTGGCCCGTTGGAGCAGTGGGTAGTAACCCTACCTTCTGCTCCGCGGGTCGCGGGTTCGATTCCCGCCAAGGGCCAACATTTTCTATATATGAATTTGTTAGTTTTTGAGCCTGGGTGTATATTTGTATTTAAGTATGTATTTAAAAAATATATAAGTATATATTCACCATTTGTCTGTCTACCATAACACAAGTATTAAGTTACTTACTTTGGGGACGGACGACCGTGTGTGAAAGTGTCACATATATCTATTTATTATTATTAATGAGTCTAATTATTACATTATCTATGGTTATATTATTTAATCAATACATCGAAATCGAAATAAGTTAGAATGAATAATTTAAACTTAACTATTATTGATTATTTTATAACACATTCATTACTTTAATTGTCACATGCGTTTATCAAACTGTATCATTTTACTTCATTCATAGTTAGCTTGGTTTCGCTTAATATGCTGCTTAATAAAAATGTGTGGGGTAGATCCAATATATAAATAATTACATTCAATAATAAACGTAAAATCCTTTATAGGTGTATGCAGGACGGGTTCAAAAAGACAAGCGCGACCGCGGAGGCCATCTACAACGTCAATAGTGGGTGAATCCACTGGCATGAAGAGATCTCCATCTACTTTATCTACAGCATCCACGGCGTCTAGTTACAGACCGCGATCTTCGCCGGCAGGACTTTATAGCTATACCGGAGGTAAAATAATAAATCACGTCCTTGATTTAAAAAAAATGGAACGAAATAAATTATTGAATTGGCGTTACTTTGCGGAGATCCATAATACAAAAGTAATAATAAAATTACATAACATACCTGGTATGAAAACGAATTGTCCACTCTACATTTAGCATTATAAATATATAATAAATAGCATTATAAAAATATAATGTATATATTTTCTATTTTACTTCATCGCCGATTATATATCATCCTGTCCTTATCCTACTCTAAGTGGGGTCGGCACAACATGTTTTTCTCTTCCATTCTGTCCTATCTTTCGTCAACTCTGGCGCTACTCCTTTTATATGCATATCATACTTCACACAATACAACCATCTCTTTTTAGGCCTCCCTCTAGGCATATATCCATCCACATTCAAATTTAACACACGTTTGGTCACATGATTTTCATCCCTCCTCATTACATGTCCACGAACGTAACCATTCCTTAGCACAAGATTTCTGTATAGCAGACAAACATTGTAAGCTTAGTTCGTCCATAAACAAAATTATTATTTTTTATTAAATGTAACATTCCACTAAATAAATATAACAGAATTTTTTAATCATTTAAAATAATGAAATGAAAGAATTCAAATTTTCACTTTTTTACATACAGGTGTTTTATTATTTGAGATTGGTAAAGATTTTTGTCGTTCTAGTATCATGCCGTGTGGTATCCGGCTGAATAGAATAGACCACTCTCATTTCTTAACGAGGTGTCGTAAAAGGCGACAGGTAAGTTGACTCACCATGTGTTATCCGGTTAAGTAAGAATAGACCATCCTCTTTATTACAGAGGTTGTAAAATACGACTAAGGTAAGTTCACGTAAAGCAATCGGTCGTAAAATACGTAGCCAAATCATGTGACAACATGTTTATAACATGTTGTGCCGACCCCACTTAGAATGGGATAAGGCCTGAAGAATGATGGTTTTGTCGTTCTAGTAACAGCACGGCCGACGAGATCAGCATCAGGGTTGTCAGTAACACGTGTCACGGATCCCGTAGGGGGTGGGTCGGGAATGGCGGTTGGTGGCAGCGAATATTCTCGGCGGCGCGCTGCATCTGCACCTAGTACTCCAGCACTTTCACCGGCGTCTTCACCACCTGGATCGCCTCACCGAGCACCTCACAGGTAAGCATCTGATAGAAAAAGAACTTCTTCTTTTTTTAAAAATTTGGCCTACAGCGCAACTGGGCGCAGATTACTTTTCCAATGTCACGTAGGATGACGTACTCAGTCACACATAGGATATTGTTCGGCTAACCGACGAAAATTAACCGATTAACCATATTAGAAAAAATCTAATATGGCAACCCTAGTCTTTTTTATTAATTTTATTAGCGGTTTGAGATCGAGGCCTTTAATATTCTTGTCTTTACGTCAAGCTGTACACGAAGTAATTACCATTTAATGAATACCAGTGTTAACCAGAGACCAATTATGTTATCAATATTGACGTGACATGTCCCGGTAGCAAGTGAATATCTAAAGGGAATAATGCGTTGTATAGTTTCAATTAACTTGTAATTAAGAGCAAATCAAATGTACAGAAATGCTGACTTTAATTATAGTAAAGGTTATACAACTTGGGTATTATTTTTACAACTAAACTTGAAATCATTAAAACAAAGACAGCGATAACTTAACGCATCTTATGGTCAGTTCATTATTTATCCGGGAATAATTAAAAAAATATTAAAAAACGCGAATCGACTAGATCGACCTAGAAAAAATGCAATAAAGACTAGCTACGAAAGCACAAAAATTGGTTTACATATGAATGCTTCTAAAACAAAGATCATGTCAGGAACATGGACAGGGAAATATGGAAATAGATGGATGACGCTTTTACCAAAGTTTGAGACCAGTAATGGGAATAAAGCTATAATAAATTAAGAATTAAACAGTGTTAGATTTCATTCATGAATCATTTTATAGTTTTTTTTTAATCTCATTTCAAGCGGCGGTTGCGCCTGGGTCATACCTACAATCAACTGGGACCCTGTCTCATTGTGATCGTGTCACGGGTACTTGTCGCCGACTGTGACGGCCGTGCAAGGTTACTTCATTCTCTTTTGTTTATTGTTCTATACGCTTGTGCGATTAAATCCATTGTTACTTCATCTTTATCTCGCTAAACATTCGTACTTCCAGACACTTTCCTCTGATTTTTTTGTGCAGATAAAAAATTAAACTACGGCACATTTGCGTTTGCCGGTTTTGTTTGAGACAATTTTTTTACTTTGGAACGTAATGTATAAATATTTTCATGTTTATATTCTCATATATAAATATTGAAGGCTTTTAAAGTGATGAAAATATTGTTATAGGGAATCTCCACTATAAAGGCTTCATGTCGATGTGGTAAGCAATTTTTGTAGACGGTATTGAGTGCAACTTTTGTATTATATAATATTTTTAAATTAGTTAATTGTGAGTTAAGGGCTGTTCACATATACGGATCGCACCGCATCACATACCTAGATTTACATCAGTTGTTAGCGCCGTATTATTTACGGTATTATGTACGTATACAATTATATGTATATTATAATTTAAAAAAAACAATAAGTATGTAATACTATATTTTATTACATATCTCGGGCCAAAGTATATATTAAAGTAAAAATTAGTAATATACTTATTATATTATCATAAAGTAAATTGTTATGTATTTAAAAAATTAAATTTACTGTTCTGTAAAGTAGTTATCTGAGATATCATAGTCTTGGATTTAACAGATTTAATCGAATCTTCAGTTTTTGTTCAGTTTTCTTTTCTAAATTTTCATCAAATATCATATTGAAGCATAGACAAGCGGTATTATACGAAACACCTCCTTTAATAGGATATAACGCGGTGCGATAATAATTGATAGTGTGAGCTTAACTTAATAGATTAGCACAATATAGATGGCGAATATTAGATAGGTGCTCGGTAAGTAGATAGAAAAGAGCTAGTAAATGAATTATGTATAAAAATTGTCAATTTTTTCAAATATATTTTGAGTACTTAGATCTAGCATGCCTTTTTACTCTAAGGACTTATTTAGTAACAAATCTTATGCTATGAATGCATTCGAAACCTTTTTTTATATATATATAATTAATTTAATAAAATTATTAACCATAAATATTCTATACGACATTTTAACAGCAAATGTATATTGTTTTTGAAATAGTTGATATATGAATTATATATTAACGCATGTTTTATACATATATTTCATAGAGGTCTATAGGGTTTTATTGTATCTAAGATATCTCGCCGATAATGTTAGTTAGATAAAAACTAACTAAGACTGACTAACAGTGGCGTCTTAAGTAAGGGTAATTGCAAAAAAAAATGTAAACAAATACATTTATACACACATTGCAACCCCTCTAATATATTCCTATTTCAAATATATTATTAATGAATTAAATAAACATTAAGTTTTTGACGCCAGTCATATTCCATATCCAATTTGCTTATTTATTACTCAATGTACATTTTACAAGGCTTGGATTCTGTCCCTTTTGTCCTTGTGTATAATAAAATAACATAATGTACTACAAAAATCACGTTGATTGAGCTGCATATAATAATGATTTCTACATTACCTATCTATTAAGTATTTCTCAAAATTGAGCTTAAGTCACGTAATTAAAAATCCTACAACGAATTTACATTACAAGCTTACAGTTAATTAACTTATATAGTTTGTGTGTGTGTGTGTGTTTTCAAGCATATGAAAGAACTCGCTATTGTAGAACATTATTATTTAAATATTGAGTGATGTATTTGTAATGTATCTGTCATGAAGAATATTATTAATTTTATTAGTTTATTAATAGCCTGGAATCTAGCCCTTTAAGGCCTCAACAGAAGAATATTAATAATCTGTATTGTTACAGATCGCGAGCTGTTCAACGGTGCTCGTAGCGCCACAGACCAAATTCTCATGTCCGCCCGGACAGCGCCCAGCGCGTCTAACGTCCCGCTTTACACTTATCCTAACTGAGTCCAGTCAAGACGCTGTGTTCAAATCTATTTAAGTGTAATCAAGACTAGGACGTTCTCGTAAAGACTAATTGTGATACAGTGGAGGAATATATACTTTTGAATTTACGTTATTATAAGATATTCATACGAGTATGCGTATCTAGAATTATATATGTATATTCACCTGAAGTACGTACTAAGTTCATATCTCTTATCTTAGTAGATCCTTACAGAGCCCTATTGTCATGAAATGAGTATTATCAATTCTTAGTAAAAATATATTTGTACTGGTATAATAAATGCCATAAAAAATTAAGTCTATTTAAGTCATACCTTTGCACAAAAAAATAGAGTGTAATTTGGAAATGGATATACGATACTCGGTTTAAAAACTAATATACCCTGACTTTATCAAATTAAGACCGTTGATGCCACAAATAGATATTTTTTTTTTATAACTAATGCGTATTAGTAAATATTTTGTTAACTTAACGTTGTCTATGGTTTAATAGAATGTCTCTGTAAAAACTTGACGCAAAAAAATATAACGTCCACCATTTTATTCCATGATAATATTTAATGTATAAGTACGTGATGTTTCAGTAATATCCTTTAAAACCGCTGTGATAGCATTGATGCTTCTTAAGCATAGATACTTCAAAAATAGCTTAAAACGCTTCGCTTTCAAAGAGAATACGACAGCTTTATGTAGATATTCTTACGTAGACACTATGTCGCTTTTTAATCGCTACAAAAACTTGAATAAAATGGCCCGGATTTATAAACGCACTGTTTTAAGGCAAAAGTATTCTTATTTTATGCACACCGCCTATTTATTTTCAAACTACGGCAACATGTTTGTATGTTTAATATATGCATTTTTCAGCTCAGTTAAAATAGTTCAATACTTTAAGCATAACATAAACGGCTAAGCTGTTATGATAATCTGTCAAACTTCTATTAGTATTTTAAGCTGCAAAGTAAGTACGAGCTGTGATTATGACATAAATTAAAACTATTTTAAACGCTGTTAAGTAAACTTGGGAAAAAATTAAATACGTGGGTACGCAGATAAGTTAGCTGGATAAGAATTTAATTCTAAAATATGTTTAATAACCTTGTAAAGTGTTTCTAAAATTAAACATTTTAAGTAAATTTAATAGTTCTTTAAGTTATAGGCACTGGATCGTCGTCATACTTACTTTTTTGTCTGGGTGAATCAGACGGTAGTAGTAAAAAAAGATATTATAAGAACATGTGATGTTGCTCTGCTAAGCTATCTTCTTATCTCAAATTAAGATTTGTTATATAAGATCGCAAAAGTAAATTATAAGAATTTTTCTAATCTCTCAATCACTTTTCTATATCTAATAAAACTCTTATATTTAAGTATAATAATAAGGCACTTTATCAATATTTTAACGAATTTATATAATTTTGTTTGTACAAAAAAAAGCTGTACTCGATTATTATATTTCATTTCCATTTTCCATTTTTAAATTACCCATATGTGTAAATAAATATTTTATAATTAGTTTTAAGTTTCGAATCGTTTACTGCGTTAAAGTTCTTTTAAATTAGTCCAATCAATTTTAAGTTAACGGAAATTTATTTAAATTAGTGCGTCAGTCTCGCAAGCAAGCCCCGGGGATTCCAAGATAACTGTTTAAATCGATAGAGAATTGTTAGTGAATTTTCTTTTTCGATCATTTTGTAAAGTTCACTGACAGTTTTATTTGTCTATACTTAACTATAAGCTCCATAGTTGTTATAATGGAGTAGGAAAGCCAGTCCAAAATGCCCTATTACAATAAACAGAAAGCAAATCTATCTCTTTCTTTTTTATGTGTGATTAGAGAAAGATTATACGATTTTCATCTTACCTCTTATTATTTACTTTGGACACTTTTCAATCTTCACTTACATGCCTGCCCATGGCTCCCCTTCTTTAGTATAATAACTCTATGATAAACCCTCGTGCACTCTTTTATGTATAGTTACTTATATATCAGTGCAGGTTGTGCATATTTATGTATGAATGCAACGATGACTCCTATACTTATCATCTTTGCACTATTATCTTTGCTCAATTTCTCTTTATAATATATACAAAATTTTTGTTGTTTGAATAAATTGCGGGACCTATCCTGTACAAATAAATAAACTTTAAGAGACGTAGGTCTAAAAGGTGACAAATCATTTGTGTATCATAATTTTATTTTATCTGTATTTATTGTGGCGTAGCTAAGTTACAACAGGCCCTGGGGTAAATAATGAACTAGGGCCCCCAACTAATCTATTTACAAAAAATCGTTCTGTAATCTTCGTGATTCAAATTCGTCGTACCCGTGGCTCAGGGACCAGAGACCCTGGGACCTGCTCCGTCTAGCCCTTCGATTGCTACGCCACTGTATATTAAACTTTACACTTTGTCCAAATTATTCCACAGTCTTTCATGGTGCCACTTATAATAAAACATTATACGTTGACAAGAAAACCCCAGTACTACCTTCTTTTATTTTATTTTATCATTTGTCTTCAGGCTGCTGCATGGTTTGCAAATTCCATATCCGGCAGTAAATTATCCTCATATATTTTAGTTTATTCAATCAATATATTTATTTTTGAATGCCCTCAAGTCTCAAGATCGATAAAATTTATATAATAGCATGAAATGTCATTAGTAAATCTAGCTAAGGATCGTGGTATTATTTATTATATTTATTGCTCAGAGGGTAAGGAGTGCCTTTAGGTTGCATGAAGTGCATATATGGATCCTTCTTCAAAAGTACATTCCAGTCCTCGTTGTAAGGATAGTTCTTTATAATAGTTTTTTAATAATAGGTGCTCGTAACTTTTACTGATTTCTCTAACCTTCAAACTACTACTAAAAGTAACTACGTAGTTAAAATAATGTTGTGAACTTTTGCATATCTCTTTCTCACTTTCTCATTAGGGCCTAGCCATATAGAAATTGTGATGTAGATGTCTTTAATGCGATAGCAATGTAGTGCAAATGCAATTCCGCAAAAAATTACCATTCTAGCTTCATTTATTATTATTAGATTAATGAATTCAGTCTGTATATACGACTGTGTGATATAGATATGTTGTATTGCATAAGTAATACAAGAAAAATGGTAAACAAATTAAGCGGCTAATTTGCTAACACTACCAGTTCAAATTTCTAATATAAAATAGTCAATAAATCATAATCTAAGCCGAAACCTTATTGACATCATCATCTCCATAGTCTTGTCCACTTTGTTGAAGATAATGTCGTAAGTTGGTGTAAAAAAAAATTATTTACAAATGACCTTGATCTGTATAAAAGGTTTGTTTAAAAAAATTCTTAAGTTACAGGGTAGCTTATATATTTAATTTCTTTTGTATAATTTAACTAAAAAATTGTATAATAAGTATAGTCCTCATAATATATGTACTTACTTTATTGTATATTTTCTGGATACTCTTTACCTTGGCATCTATAAACTTTTGCAAATAACTTGAAAATAAATTTACTTAAAAAAAGGTAAAGAAACAGCACAAATAACAATATTTTCAGAAGAGTTTAATAAATCTGTTTCTGTCCATTTTTTTAAATAATATGAATTCTAAGTTATGTACACGTTTAATTTTCTTAATCTATTATTACAATATAATAAAAAAAAATCTACTTATGTTATATGCATTTTAAATCGTAAAATACAATTTGAATAAATTTTTTTGGCACAATTTACGCGGAATTTTGTTATGTTATAAAATATTGGTTACACTTCGAAATATCATAAGTAGAAGCAATGAAATGTACCTATTGAATAATTCTAAAGAAAAAACGAATAAATATATTGTACCTGTACATATATTTTTAATATAAAATTTAAAACTTCATTGTCTATCAATTTATTTCTCGTAACCTTACTTACATTTATAATTTTCCTAAACATATGACATCGATCTAAAAAAAAAATACAAAAACTAAATTTTCCTGTCACAAATCAAAATCAGATTTTATTTATCTTCAATTAAACGTTTATATTTTATTTTATAATAAAAAATAATCCTTACCTCTGGACCATGGTTTAGAGTAGACGACAAAAATAAATAAATAGAGAGAGTATAAAAATTAAGAAGCTACAATTAAAAAATGAAAACGTCACATCCTTTAAGTACTCCGAGACCGTTGGTTGACATGCAGCTATCGTAACAGGAGTTTTTTGTACTACCCGTAAGGAGACTATTAAGGCTTAATGTCCTTCAACCTAATTGGACGTTTATAAAAACAAAAAAAAAGGTATTTTCTATGATCTATTTAATTAATAATCCACATATCAATTTTTTTTTGTCTAATCTTAGTATTATATATTTCAGTTAACGTAGCTAAATAATATGAACTGAATTTGAATAAAATCAATTCAGTTTTTCTCAGTGACTTAGGTAGGTAATGAAAGGCCCTGGGGCAAAAAAGAATCTAGGGCACCATCTAAACTATTTCAAATGTAACGCACGAAAAATTTTGTGGCCATTTTAAGCTTAGAGGGGGGGGGGGCCTTGAGTATTGCCCCGTCTTGCCCGCCGATAGATAGCTTAACAAAACTGCCAGTAAGTCATCAGTGTGTCAAATAAAACAAGATTACTTTATCTCAATGTTATCTTTTATTTATATCCTTAAAAACTTGGAGCTAAAACATTTCAATTTATATATCTTAACATTAATTTGTTTATATCCTCTCAACAACGGTTCTTCATGGCTACTGTCTTTCACTAATTCTGTTACAAAAATAATTTTATTTAGGAATAACCAAACAAATTCTTAGAATCTACAAGACATCGGCCTATATGAAAAGATAATTGTCAAGAATGAAATTTAATTGACAATTATGAATGCAATTTAATATTTTATTTTAATTAGGTTCTTGGATTATTCCACTAGGTTTCATCCATACATTCGCGCGTCGTTGTAACTAGATAATAAACCACGTTATTATCAATTGTTTACAATATATGTGTATTACATATGTCAATTTAGTATATATAAACAACATTTAACTTCCTCAATGGAGTGTAAAAACAAGTCAAGTTAAAAAGGCTTTTAAAAAAGCTTTTAACAACATTTTATGTACCTACTGTTAACCGTAAAGGAGTTGTATCAGGTTGTACTTGTCATAAACATGCAATGTCATCAGGACTGGATTAGTACGTAAAATTTCAACTCAATCGGACCCCGGGAAGTGGGCCAAACTAAGTTGCAAGATTCCACCTTCACATACATATTACATACACGGCATGTTAAATAAAAAAGTTTTTAATGACATAAGAGATTTAAATACATTTAGTGATTTACCGATTGACTGCTTTATTCGAATTTTGTTGATCATAGCCTCGAGATAAAGATGGCGTATTTTGCATCTACTACTCTTAATTACCGACGCAGAAAACTAGGTTTAAAAATTTCCGCAGAATTATGTCATATAGAATAATGCTGTGGGGTAAAGCAGCTGATATAGGAAAGATTTTTGTTGCTCAAAAAAGAGCCAGGCGGGCTCTCTGTAATGAAGAAATATGACAGGTTTATTATTTACGTTGTAATTACACGAGCTAATGGTAGCCGAAACTTACGTGGAATAACCAAGGCCTAGTATTGCACTATATAAAAAAAATTCAATCCCAAAAATCGTAATACCATAAAGCAAAATTCATAATTTTTGTTGTAACAAAATGACTTTCTATTTACATATATTTTTATATAATATACATAGGTACATTAGACACATATTTTTTCAAGTAATAACTCGCACTTAATAAGTTAAATATAACCATAAATTAGATTTTAATCTTATTAATAATAATTTTAATATTTAAAGTCGTAAATATTTATTAATGCACGATAGAAAATTATTTAGTTATAAATAGTTAAAATTAGTTTTACTTATAAAAATTTCAATAAGGATAAGATTGCGAAGTCTTTAAAAACTATATCAGGTAGGAAAAAAAATGCGAAACCCGAACTTTTTTGCTCTCAATTTACTTTACCATAATTATTCTATAAGAAACATTAAATAAGCCATTGGAAAACGTATTTTAAAATTTTAAATAAAATAATTTATAGAAGTAGGCGTTACTTGACGGAATTCCATAGTACAAAATGGATTTATTTTGCTACAAATCGTATGTTAAGGAAATCTATGTAATATAACAGTAGGAAGCTAAAATCACAACCGCTCCACGACTAAATCGCAAAGCTGAAGCTTATCTCCTGATGATGTATCCGTTACTGGTCGAAACGATCGTTGAGGTTGTCGTTGTGATTGTGTGTGATTGTGTGTGTGTGTGTGTGTGTAGTGTGCAGTGCTAGTGTAATGTGGTGATGATATTGTTCTGTGATAGGTGCAGTAACTAATCCTGCATGTATAAGTTATGAAAACGGTTTTGCTTCTTTTCTTACATTGCATTACATCGATTTTTTTTAACAAATTCGATTTATAGCAAAATAATTATATCATTTGAAATTAACTTATTGAGGCGTATCAGGGCGAAGTTACTAGTAGTAACAATATGTTTACAATAACAATTAACAAAAAACAAAAATCACGTAAGTTGAAATCAATTTTCAGTTGTAAGCCAAATAAATAGATGTCGTAAATCGTAAATTAATCAAAAAGGTAAAGGATATTATTACCATAATAATATAATATTATTTAATATGGCAAACTTATTTAGTAGAGATTTAAAATTAAAATATCTGGTGGTCACATAACGCGTAAATTATCATTGGTATAGAAGTATTATACTTATTTTAAAAAAATGCATTAAATAAATTGTGTTATAAAAATATTAAAGCAACTTGTCAAAAAAACGAAGTCGAAAATAAATTAAAATGCTTATTGATTCAAAATGTCATTTCACTTATCAAATATTTACGCATTACGTTTTTAAGACTATTTAAAAATATGGAAGTGCATAAAAATTTCAAATTGGACGGCGAAGCAATGCAGTTTTGTCATTAAAGCAAGCCTCAAGTATTGGAGACAAATTTTTTATATTACATTAGCTATCTAGAAAATGTTAAGTGCAAGATGTGGTCCTATATTTTTTTATCTAAGCACTAATATGTACAAAACTTTACGCTTCACATTAATGAGGAAAACATTGCACTTTTCATATCTTCTTTTGCATAATGACATTTTTTAGGATAAACAATTAATTATATTATAATATTTCCATAGATTTATAGAGAGAAGTACTAGAGTAGGGAAGCCAGCCTGAAATTTGCCATAAAGAGAAATAAAAAGGAAATGGAATGGACATCTATCCGTCTCTCTTTTTTATGTATGATAAGACAACGATAAGTTATACGAGTTTCATGTTCCGTCTCATTATTTGTTGCTACACTTACTGCCTTGCCTATAGCTTCCCTATCCGAGTATAATAACTTTGTTAGTTTCAGTATAAATATAATATAAATCATTCAAACTATTTTTTAAATGTCACTAAATTCTTCTGTGTAAATCGACTGTTAAGGCAGTGGATATTTTTATAGAATAGATTTATTTTTAAACTGAGAACACATATATTTTTTTAATTTATGCAAACTTATACGCGTGTCTGATTTGCAAATAGAAAACTAAAATTGTATGTCGGAATTTATCTTGTAATAAAACTTAAAAAATAAATATTATTAAAGGGGATTTGAGCCCTTCCAATATACCTAGTGACTAAAAAATCTATGAATTAAATTTTATAGAGTTAAAATAATTCAGAATATAGACAAATACAATCAATAAACGTTACTCAAAACAACAATGATAATAAAAAAACTTTGTTATCATATCACATAAATTTATATAATATTCTAATAACGTACACGTGCTACTTTACATTAAAATACATTCAATATAATTTAGTAATTGTAAATGAGCTATCAAACTATATTACCTGTGTTTCATGATCAGATGAACAGTTAGATAAATACGTCAAGTAATTTTACATTTCATTCTATACACAGTTGCAACTTGTGATAAAATTATTTTGTCCTGAACGTTTCCTTAACATCTATTTATTATACACATCTATCGTTTGCCTTAAATCTTGGTATCAGTGTGTTCCAATTTTAAAAAGTTAATGTTACATAGACAAGCGATATAAAATATAGATAATAATTTGATTATGTAATTGTGTTGATCGATTGTGTATTTTTAATTTTATTTGAATTCGTAAAAACATGTATTTTTGTATTTTTTAAGGCAGTTACTTCAGTTGTTTCGTTTTCTTCAAGGCAAAACTCTAAAGTTAAAATCTGTAACAAATATTTTCGCCATTTTCCGTGACACTGACAATATTTTGCGCTTAAAATTAAAAAATTAAAAAGCTATATAAAATATTTTTTAAATAATTGAAATATATTAATATATGTATTTAAAAATATATGCTAACGCAACTCAGAATATTATTATCTATTTCAAAATTTAAACATTTTAAAATTGGAATCACCTGAGTTTTTCATAGCCGTATTTCGAAGACTTGCTTATTGAAATTCATCGTCGGAACTAAGCAAGGTCGTTTTTTCGTGATAGTTGGTAGCTTGGCTGATGGTGGCGACTCGTTGAGGAGGCGGTCTTGGCGCTAAAGCTGCACCTTCTTCAGACCCACGGTTGCCGATTCCCGCTCCACGCATCACTGAATTCATTGATCAGTGTTATTTATCATAAAAATCATTAACTTTTAATACATGTTTGGTATTTGGTAAGAGATTTCGTGATACTACGATATTACTTACTAATGTGTGCATATTTTTATGTTGGTACAGTGCAATATATGATCATTTATACTATTCATATAAGTCTATCGTGTAATATATGATTATACTTTAAGCTTTTAACAAAAGTATTATTTCTTAGGCAATGATAATAATTGGAATTTAAAATTAATTCACCAGACCACCATTTATACATCTAAAGTATCAGTTCCTGCTGGGCCAATTTAATCATTGTTATAAATTCTTGTTAAAAACGTTAGTATTCTAGTTAATCCAAGTTATAGAAAAAATCGAATTCGAGAATGTTCCATAATTTTTAAGAAATTAAAAAATTATTGTGACACCATCTTGTTTGTATAAATTTATTCCCAATATCTAATTATAGTTTATTTAGTTGATAAGTAATGTTAATTTTGTATTTTTTATAAAATTATAAGAGCTCCAAATTTGTAAAAAAAATCGCTATTAATCATAAATTTTCTACCTCATTTCTACCTTATTTATATCTAGAGTGAAATGGAATGCAGCTATTGGCTGCTTTTGCATTTTTTGATTCATACAAATCGCCCTAACCAAAGAATAAAGTCACATTTCCTATTCTTATACATGGGATATGTAACTTTATTCTAAAGATAGGGTGATATATAATCAATCGCTACAAATGTTGTTTGTGAGATGAGACAAAATTTTTAGTGAACTTATATTAAAAATTTGCAGTAAACTTATATTTAGCAAAACATCTAAACATTCATTATTCATTACAACATAAGCAGCATGCTAGCAACCAAATTAGTAAAAAGCCAATTAAAGTTTTAACTGTAAGTTCTCGCAGAATACTAACCTTTTTCAGCGGACTCCCCTAAAATCGAAATATAAATCGTATTTAAAATAAAATCTAGTTTTAGGTAGAATCGTTTATTGGTGAGACGCAAAGTACAAAGATTTTATTAGATTACCATTTTACAGCTCGTGAAATGATTTTAAACTTACATCTAGCTACAGTTAAAATACATAATATCGTTAACATTTTTTAGAGCAATCTCAAATTTTCACAAAATAGAAAAAAAACTTAAAACTATTAATTATTTAAATAAGTAAAAAAACAGTCGCCTACATACAAAGCAGATATATTCACATAGTTTATTCATCAGTTTAATTATGGTACTTCGTTATTTTTTGTAAAATTTTACCTCTTTGGTCGGGCGAATTCGATTTTTTTAATTGAGTGGGTTTACACAGATTATATTGTCAATCAAGTATGATTATTTATATTATTGCGTACATAAGTCATCGATACGATAGATACGGTGACTTGACAGTTTACGGCAAAAATTCAATTCAATATAAATTGTTGTATTTTTTTTTATTGCCCAAAAACAGGGATAAAATGATTTTTTTTAAATAAAATCTAGATCGATTTTTCTCCCCCACAAAACCCAATTGCTGAATTTCAGGAAAATCGTTTGACCCGTTTCCGAGATCCAAAAAAAAAAAAATATATATATATATATTTATTTATTTATACAAGATCATTTAAATATTAAGATAAATATTGACATTTCGACAGGATCAGGTAGATAAGAGAGTTCAAACTAGTCTCGATGAACCGTTAGACTAAAGCGAGTCATTTTTATAAGAGGAAAAAAGTATGGATTACAAGCCTTTTATTGCGAAAATATAACTGTATTTGAATGGAAAGTAGGAGAAAATGCAATCCAATATGCACTTTTGATCTTTCACGATAAACTTATATTGAAAACTCAACTCATAGTCAAATTAAGTTAACCCCTAAGTTTGTAATAGCTCATCAGTCAAATAAAAACTTCCGACATCCAATCAGGTACCGATAAAGATATTTAAAGTTTTAATAATTCATACATTTGGTATACGTTACTGCAATAAAAACTCTCATTTCATATGAAATACATGACATATTGTTATTACTGTGTAAAAAAAACCATTATCAATCATTCAACTTTATCAATATAATCAATTTTTATAATGGCAATTTTAAATGTGTAAGCCCACTCTTAAACTTACCTTTGTCTATGGATATCAAATTATTAATGGATACCAAATTTAATAAAATAAAACCTGCATTCACTTTATCATATAAAACAAATCTAGCTCCTCTAACGGATTTTATCCTCTAACTATAAGACAAAAAACAAGAAATGGTACAAAGAAGAAAAAATAAAATCACAGAAAAGTATACATTTACACACTACTAAAAAACTAACGCGTAAAAAATCTAAGTACAAATAAAAAAAGGTACGACTGTATTAAATGGCAATGATTAGTCCGGACTATATTATAACTAATATTATGAATGAAGAGGCGTAACAACAATCTTTTTTAATTTTTTTTAAATTTTTTATTATATTTTATTCGACTGAGTTTAGCACATAGAGCGTTGCAATATATAAACTGAAATTAAGTACAAAAAGCTTTCCAAAGCACCTATGTTGATTATGAAGCTTAAATTGTAATTCCTCTGCATCTAAAAATGGAGATGATGCATCATAGCTTCCACACTTTTTGGTGCCACTAACGACTTGTAAATAGATGGAAACTTGGTCGCCATTTCCCTAATAAGATAACTCAAGGCGTAACACTTAATACGTAATTTAATGGTCAGGCCATCGGCATCATAAAAACCGGAAACACGGACATAAATAAAGAAATCGTGAAGCTAAGTGGTGTTGAACGCTGAATTTGGATAATAAATGATCTTCTTCTTTTTAATAAATTTTTCTTTTATTAATAAATTATCATTGCGGTATTAAATGTCATTCAATTACCACCATACCACCATATTAGTTTGGTTATTTGTCTATCGACGGATCGGCAATCTTTATAAGATAGCCATCGTATTGTATTATAAAAAAAACATAATCGTATGGCATGAAAATTCTTTTGAGCTGTATCTCAAATTTAATTTTCATCCGTTAAGAAGAAATCTGAGCGTGAATCGAAATCGTTATCGATGTATAATTTTAAACAAATATGCCAAAGACAACTAGTTTTCTAATCGTTGCAAACTAATACAAAAAGCCCAAACACTGAAGGTTCTAAACATCACATGTCAACGCTCTATGTGTACATACTTAAAAACAAACAACTTAAAGACAGTTTTACACAACATTAATACAAGCTATATTACTCTATATTCACTGACTGCGTATTAATTATCGATGGATTTGAAGAAAACTATAAATAAATGAATTTCATGCTTTTGTGTGGAACCGACCTATGTCATGCATATTGATTAGCCAAATACTTTGACAATTGAAACAACGCACTAGCTAAATATTAAAGACTTAAAGGGCATACATAGCCGAGCATTGAAATCCAAAAATCTTATTGTATTTTTTTAATTTTTATCCTGTTATGCACTTTTTGGAATCTTTACTTTTGGAATCACCCATTATGAAAGACTATTATAATAAATGATGAATTATTTTTATTGTTAATATTCGCGTATAAACATAAAATAAGCCATGAACAAATGATATATATGATTTAACCTTTTTTTCTGTATCAATTGATTGTTAAACGATATTTTTTTGAAGTAGGTTTTTGCAAACTTTTTTCTTTCGTCTTAATCCCCGAAAACGTCATTCAAGTAAATGTTAAAGGCGTTTCCATGCTCTGTAAGGCTAAAATGCAACGTGTCACTTCCTAAAACTTTTTTGGTATATTTTTTAATTTTTGTTTTTGGTAAAGGCAATGACGCGTCACATTATGATATAATGAACTCATGAGTACCCATTTGCGAAAAGACTGAGAAACAAATAATATACAATAAAGTCATATTAGTCCGTCTTAAACTTTTGTCAAATAAAAAAAAACTCTTTCTCAGACAGTCCGGTAGGAAATGGGTAGTCGTATATTTAGTTTAATTATTTATGTATAATATGGACAGATAGACAGCAATGCACTTCATGCAGAGCACAGCTATGGCAGAGCTTATAGTTTCTCATAAGGCAGTTGAGAAGTGACATCTGAAAAAAAAATAAAACCAAAAAATAACAACACCTCTGTCGCACTATTTGAATAGCAAAACAAAAACAAATAAATAGCTAATAGGTCGTTTAAATTAATCGCAAACAACAACTATTGCAATTTCCTACGAAGATGTATGGAAATAATGGGATTTCAACATCAAAACCTAATTTCAAGCATTCTATAAACAGATAATCAATAGAAATATTTGAACTTCCTAACCAAAAATCATATTCCAACTTTCTATAAAGAAAGATTTCATTAGAAATATTTGGACCGTAAACGCAATCAATCTTAGTATGTAACTACTGGAAGCTTTATTTAAATGAATAAATAAATATAGAAATTAATAAATGCAATTACGTTTTGCAGTTTTTTATGGCTTCAATGACACATTCAAGCCTTTTATCATCTACATAATAAAATATTTAGTGTGTTATGAATCATAAACACTATCTAACTCGTTACTACAAACAATTTTTATACTTCGTAAACGTTTCGGCTTATAAGTTAATATGTCAATCTTTTAACACAGCTTATTTATGCAACGAAAATTTACCTTTTAACTTTAAAATTTTGACTATACAAAAAAATCAAACAGGATTTTCAAAAGAAAAAAATGTATTCGGTCCGAAAATTAAATTTTGCGTCTTACGGCATTCAAACAAAACTTATGTCATTTTAAAAACTATTAATCGTATTTAGTTTTGGGTGCTTGAGGGGTTTATAAATAATTAATACAAATACATGTATAATCGATTCCAATGACGTGAAACGAAATGTAATCAGGCAGCTGACATGCACAAAGACAAATAAGTTGCTCACTCACCAGAGCTGTACTGCGTGTATTGTTGGTACTGCGGGTGGAAATTGTGGAACGCGTCCGTCATTATATCCTTGGGATTCATTGTCTCCTGAAATATTAGAAAAAAAATGTTGAATATTTGTTTTTAGGTACAATTAAAGGTTTTTTATCTTAACTGCCCGCGACTTAAGTACTCTCAAGTAGTTTTTTACCATGGTAAATTTTCTCATGGGAACATGTCCACATGCTCAAGGAGAATTTAAAATCACAAAGCTATACATACCACGCTTAGAATTAAAGTGACGTAATTCTAAATTAGATATGGACGTGGATGGCTATGTAAATAGCGAGAGGCCAAAAAAGGAGTTGGTGAAATTGTGTGAACGTATGACATGCAAATTCACATTCAAATAATTCTAAAAACTACGACTGGTTCAGAAAGGTGCTCTTACCGTGAAGAACCGGCAAGAAATTTGGCGTATAAAACAAGTATCGCCAGAGTTGAATTATAGAAGTAAATGTAAGGAAAAAATATGTTGAGGCAACCCCACTTAGTCTAGGATAAGGGCGAAAGAATGAAATATATGTTGGGTCACTTAATATGTGATGCTGTTAGAGATCCGAATAAATAAATAAATGAATAAGATATTTAAAAAAAAGCAACCGCTGAATTTCTTGCTTGCTCTTCTCAGTAGGAGCAACTTTCCGAACCAGCAGAGTTGGCGACTAAAGAGCGCTTAAATTTACTTAAATAAAGAACATTGTGAGTTTGAGTTTAGAACCATCAGAGTTGGCGATTAAACAGCGCTGAGGTTTACTTAAATAAAGAACATTGTGAGTTTGAGTTTAGAACCATCAGAGTTGGCGATTAAACAGCGCTGAGGTTTACTTAAATAAAGAACATTTTGAGTTTGAGTTTAGATCCAACAGAGTTGGCGATTAAACAGCGCTGAGGTTTACTTAAATAAAGAACATTTTGAGTTCGAGTTTAGAACCAACAGAGTTGGCGATTATACAGCGCTGAGGTTTACTTAAATAAAGAACATTGTGAGTTTGAGTTTAGAACCATCAGAGTTGGCGATTAAACAGCGCTGAGGTTTACTTAAATAAAGAACATTTTGAGTTCGAGTTTAGAACCAACAGAGTTGGCGATTAAACAGCGCTGAGGTTTACTTAAATAAAGAACATTTTGAGTTTGAATTTAACACCTAATTCTATAAACATATAACGAGGCTACTCACTTTGAGGCTGCTAGAGATGGACTGCATGGTGACAGAGCGGTGCGGGTCGCGGTGCGCGTGCGCGTACACGGCGGCCGGGAACGCGTACCGGAGCGCGATGGCCGCCGCCAGCATCTCGATGCAGATGAGGAAGTTCTGGTAGCCCGCGGACACGGTACCGGCCGTGGTGCGGGTGCCGTCCGCGTCTATTATCGGCGATATCACCTCCGCCTTCTCGAGGATAGCCAGAGCCACGCCTAATGTATATGAATTGAGAAATTATTTATTTATAGAACTTTGAATACTAGTACTAATAAAATAAATATTCTAAATCAGTTTTATTGTTTTCATAAGAAATGCGAAAATAAAATCAAAGCAAACTCTCATTCGCTATTCGCGGGCTAGCTGCTAATGACAGCGGCTGTCACATCTCCCACATCAAAAATGGCGTCAACGGCCGTGGCAAGATGTGACGTCATGGCTTGCTTGCAGTAACGACAAGGCGGCGTTGTTACAATATTCAAATTCAAAATATTCTTTATTCAAATAATCTTGTCAACAAGTACTTTTGAATCGTCAACTCTACTGCTGGTTCGAAAAGCTGTTCCTACCGAGAAGAGCCAGCAAGAAACTCGGCGGTTGCTCTTTTAAAAATATAATTCTTAATACTATTTACATTAAGTTGTTACTGTCTTGTACAGGTTCAAAGAGAGCTATATCCAAACATTCTTATCTTCTCAGTACTCCTCATGAGTATAGAAGGCTTTCTGTATCAGCCTCTTTTTAACAGTGTTTTTAAATTGCTGCATTAGCAAAGCTAAAATTGATTGCAGAATTTTATTATAGAATTTTATACTCAAACCCAGAAACGTACGTACTTTTGCACACAGGCAAAAACCGCAAGGCAGGAGCCGCAATCTTATGTCGGTTCCTGCTTTGTCTATTGTCTGTCTTTGTCTATTATATACATATAACTTTGAATACTAGAACTAGTCCAGTCTACAGAAAGGTTTTAATTAAGTATAAGAGATATGCTTATACGTAAAGCATATTACAAAATTGAAGATTATTTGAATGATAAAAATGCCTGTTTGAAAATCCTTTCAGCGTCATACTATACTGCGGTTTAATAATGTAAAATTGAAAATATTTAAAAGATTAACCGTCGAGTTGCTTTCTGGTTCTTCTCGGCAAGAGCAATATTGCGAACCAGTTGTAGCTTTATTAATCATATTGATCCTTGACGATTCATGACCTTATTTGAATGAATATTATTTTGATTTGATTTAACAAAATATAAATATTATGAATTTAGTGTATTAAGTAGTAAGTTAAGTAACTTAATACTTGCGTTATGGGAGAGAGAAAACTGGTAAATTTATACATATATAATATTATTTTTTTTAAATATGTACAATTAAATATTTTCATTCCGGTTAATTTTTGTAGAGAACTTTTTAACCGTATCTTAACATATTGGAAAACATGTGTAAATAGTCCACGAAAACCGTCTGACTGTAATCGATTTTATAAGATCTAAATGGATTTTTGTACGGTTTTTCCTAAAAGATAGTGGAATCGCAATGTTTAGGTTAATAGTACGGTATTATTCACAGAAATACATATTTGAGTTATACCCACTGATTTCCACGCGGGCGAAGACCCGGGTTCAGCTTAGTATGTTTATAAAAAAATATTTTTATCCCAACTATCAAATACTGGATGAGATGCATTAGATGACGATATTGAAAGATTTTGATGAGCGATTTCTTCAACACTACTAGATCTTAGTCTTATGACGTACATTCATCGGTCAAAAAAGAGAGTTAAAAAATTCAGTGCCAATGCGTGAACAGAAACTTAACATAATACAGCTACAGGTTACCAACCACAGCATTATTCCTTATGGCTATTTACATTTGTATATAATAATTCCATATACCCACGTCATAAACAAATCATGACAAAATACCCAATGGTCGGTATTTACAGCCGGTTGCCATCTATGAATATGACCTTTAGACTTATTTAATCAAAAGCTTGAAACGTGTCTAGATCGAAGTGACTACATCTTATCGAATTTCGTCATACTTACCGAGAATGGTATGTTTATTTTTTAACATGTCCTTATAGAACGTACAAGCTATTTCGTATTTTATTTAATTTAATTAAAATTAAAATGGCGGAGATTTACAATTACATAGTGTAGCGGCCTTCTCTTCTTAGAGAAAATAGAGCTAAAATCTACCACGTTTGTCCAAATCGAATCACATACACAGTATTGATGTGGGAATAATTATCTGAAGGAATATTGGTTTACTCATGACGTTTTCCTTTACCGTATGCACATTTGTGCTCGTTTTGCGTATATAAATACCAATTTATCAAATAAAGTTTTTAAAACATCCATACATCCTCCTACCCTTATCCCACTCTAAGTGGGGTCGGCACAACATGTTACAAGCATGTTGTCATATGATTTGGCTTCGTATTTTACGACCGGCCGCCTGCCTGACGTCAACTTATCTTAGTCGTATTTTACGACTCCTCGGTAAGAAAGAGGGTGGTCTATTTTACTCAACCGGATACCACACGGTGGGTCAACTTACCTTAGTCGCCTTTTACGACATCTCGGTAAGAAATGGGGTTGGTCTATTCTACTCAGCCGGATACCACACGGCAGGTCGACATACCTTAGTCGCCTTTTACGACACCTCGGTAAGAAATGAGGGTGGTACTATTCTATTCAGCCGGATAGCACACGGCGTTAAGTTTTTAAAACAACCATAGGTATTAATTTTAATAAAAAAAATAACTCATTCTTCATTCTACTGCCCTTATAGCATTCTAATTGAGGTTGGTATTTCATGTTTTTCTCTTCCATTCTCTCCTATTATTCGTCACCTCTAGCGCGACTTCTTTTATACCCATGTCATACTTCACACAATAATCTCTTCTTCTTCACATATCCATATTCACATTTAACACTCTTTTGGTGCCATGATTTTTATAATTTTCTTTGTCTTTTCTAGAAAAGACGCAAATTTCAGACTTCCCCTTATAAACTCATTTCGTATTTTACCCAGTCTTTTCAAAACACACATTTACCTTAACATTCTCATCTTATTTGCGTGAATCTCTTATTATATTGAATCTCCTATTATCTCTTCTTTCATCCGTCTTTTCATTGCCCAACATTCAGATCCATACAGTACGAAAGGTCTTATGACCTTATATAACTTTAAGAGACACGTTCAGACTTCCCATAATAAAAAAAATTCTCTTTATTTTTTCAAAAAAAAACAAAAATTATAAAAAACTTACCTTGCCAGAAAGACAAGAAGATAACGGACTTGACTGTAAAGAACTTCAGCACCGGATCAAAAGGCTTTAACATCTCACGTGTGGCTCCCAGGAACAAGAAAAGTCCGTAGAGCGCCAGACTCACAGAGAAGTTGTACACTATCGTTATGTAGAGGTAACCGCCGTTAGGACTCCAGTCGCCGTCGTGATAGTGGCCTGCCACCTAAGATACAAAACAAATAACAAGAAATACAATCACGTAAAGTAGTGCCCTGTTACTCTCCCACTGTCCGGAATAGGCCTCTTCTTTCCGTTTTTGGAAGAAAGGAAGCTAAGACCTACCACGCTGCTCTAATGCTGATTGGTATGTAACACATATCTCCAGAATTCTCTAAAAATATGCAGGATTCCTCACGATGTTTTCCTTCACCGAAAAGCGTGTGATAAATTTCAATTATTAGTTAAATACAACTTTTAACAGAAAAACTCATCGATGTCTGCCCGGGTTTGAACCCGTCATCTTCTCGAAAGAGTCACGCGGTGTTACCGCTGGACTATCACAATCACGTAATGTGATAAATCTTCCTCATCATCATCTCCTGCCCTTATCTCACACTAAGTGGGATAAGCACAACATGTTCTAAACATGTTGTCACATAAATTGGCTACATATTTTACGACCGGTCGCCTGCCTGACGTCAAACCTTAGTCGTATTTTACGAAATCTCGTTAAGAAAAAGGGTGGTCATTTCTACTCAACTGGTTACCGCACTGCAGGTCGACTTACCTTAGTAGCCTTTTACGACACCTAGGTAAGAAATGAGCGCATTCTATTCTACATAGCCGAATACCACACGGTGTTTCGACTTACCTTACTCGCCATTTACGACACCGAGGTAAGAAATGAGCGTGGTCTATTCTACTTAGCCGGATACCACACGGTTTGTCTCCTTATTCCCGATATTATGCTCCTCAACAACTATGTCAAAGACATCCGACAACAGTAATTTGGACTTAACTTAGTATTATGGATCTAAGTAAAGCCTAATTTTATAAATTATTCAAAGATCTCCATTTTCATTTGAGATAGTTCTTCAGCGTATACTAAATGCTTTAGTATGACTTTTTTATTACGATTTTAAATAGTTATATATACTCTGTAAAAATAACAGAGGTACTTTGTATAACTATTTGTTTGTATCTCGAGCATATCATATGCTCAAAATACAAACAGAGAATTAAATCACACCATATAACGGAATTATCCTTCGTAATTCCAAAGATCTGATTAATTTTATATTTTTAAAATGTATCGTGAAGTTTGACAGACATTAAAAAACGATAGCTGAAAAGCAAATAGTGCTGTGAGTATTAAATACATTGAAAAATGAGTACGTTTCTTCATTTTTCATATATTTAAATGAGTTAATCTTGTATATATATATATTTTCCGAATCTCGGAAACGGCTCCAACGATTTTCCTGAAATTCAGCATGTAGGAGGTTCTGGGGGAGAAAAATTGATCTAGCTAGGTTTTATGTAAAAAAAATATTGTTTTATCCCTATTTTTGGGCATTAAAAAACACTAACATTTATATTGAATTGAATTTTCGCCATTAAATGTCAAGTCGGCATAGTCTTTCGGATAACGGGCAGCCTCGAGAAATATGAATGCCAAGGATCGATTCCCAACTAATTATTTGTTTTTTCTTTTTTCTAAAGTTTTTAATTTTTTTTTTGTAAAAAATTCCCGAGCGAAGCTCGGTCACCCAGATATTTTTTCATAAAATGTTCCGACTCTTTCATTAGAGGTCTACTATTTACAAAAAAAAATACGTTTACTTCTTATTGTTATATTGATCGTAAGTTCGAAGTATTTACTATTTCTATATACTATTATTTTTCAATAAATTCAGTAAACTGCAATTTGTATAGGTTTGATCACCTAATAAATTACAGACGAACATCGGCAAAACATTGTATTGTAATATCTATATTTCTCTTTTAAGCTTTAAGTTAATATACCTTTAAGTAAACAGGCAAATGATAAATTTTAATTTGCAATAATAACCGCTTTAAATTGAAAGTTTCAATATTGCTAACGTCCACAGCGGCAAAATATTGTATTGTAATAACATTCCCCAAATTATAATCACATATGAATCATTTGTTAATCTGTTCAAAGATTATTTAGATCTACCGATAAGATTAACACCATTATTAGTAATACAAATGATATCATATATTGATGCTACAGTATAAACACCTTTTATCATTTTACAATTAGCTATATTAATTTATGAAGATAATTTAGTAAATGAAACCTCAAACATAATGGGTTTTTTATTACACCCTAATACTAACTAGTTTTAAAATACCTTAAATACCTTAGAAAGGTTTCCAATAATATATCAAAACAATTCTTTAAGCACCTTATTACTCTTATAATTACTTTTATAACAATTATTTTTCGTCACACCAGAATGCCGATAAAATTAATTTCCCTTCTTTTATAATGTCCTCTCAAGTTGAGACTACAATATTGAGGCTAATGCCAATATTATACTTCCTAATACACTAAACTCAATACAATAATTATTATTTTACTAGCAATCGCCAGCGGCTCCGCCCACGTGTAAGTATTAAAACCGTAATCTTTTGCTAGCCATAAGAAATGGTTAAAGTGGCTTAACCTTAAAAGCTAGACATATGCTGTCGCGGACTTTTATATTAATAACTTTTAGAGGGGAACAATTTTGTTATACATAATTTTTGAATAACTATCACCATTTACTCAGCTTATGCAATGAAAGCATTAGATTTTGCCGTTTTCGTAATATTTTTTTCATTGCTGTTCCTCTCCTTTCGTCTTAGCGTGATGTTTTATAGCCTGTAGCCTCGATAAATGGACTTTCTTACATTAAAAGAATTTTTCAAATCGTTCCAGTATTTCCTGAGATTAGCGCGTTCAAACAATCAAACAAGCTTTAGCTTCAGCTTTATATTTTAGTATAGATTATAAAAATGTTAAAATTGCTAACACTAGTCTCTCATATAATGATGCAATATTTTATAATTCTAAGAGCCTCGTTTACATAACTTGACGCAGCGAGTGATGTAAAAGTATCCGTTGCGGGCATTACGGAGTGATCAGCTTAAGTAATGTCGAATATTTGATTAGTTAAAAGAAGTTACGATATTAGCCGTAGGATGGGAGTCGTTCCAACGAAAACAATTTGGCTATAATGTATACCTTGTACCTGTTTTAGTGTTTGCTGATCAAATATATGACAACATTATCATTAGTACCACCCTCATTTCTTACTGAGGTATCGTAAAAGGCGACTAAGGTAAGTTGATCCACTGGTTTAGTATGCGGTTTAGTAGAATAGACCATCCTACTCTGTAAGAATATGAAGTAGAACGCGGTCAAGAAAAAAAGTGAACAGAATAGATTTACAGTGAAGAATACATTGAAAAATTTTAGATATGTATTATTATTTACCTGTAAGAATATAATGATGAACGCGCATACGGGTTTAATGAGACAGAACTGAAGCGTGGCCTGCTTGCAAAACCTTAGGAAGCCGATAGTGTACGTGGCGCCCGACAGGCAACACGTGCCGTTCACGCACGACGCACGGACCGGACGGCCACGCAGCTCGGACATTATATTGCCCTCGCCGCCCAAATATTCGTAGCATAGGGACAAGAAACTGTAGATCACGAATGCTGCAAGAAGATAATTAAAATAAAGAATTAAACGCTATTAAAAGTTAGATTCGAAATTTATGTCATTATTAAAAATTTATTTCTAAGCATAGAATATGTAGAAGAAGTATAGAATAGATTTAAATTATATATGACTAGCTTTTACCCGCGACTTCGTTCGCGTGAACTGTTGTTGTCTAAAAAGTAATAGTAGTAATAGGTTAATAATAGGTGGCTATTCCTAACATGATTTCATATATAGGCTATATATGGGTGACAGATATCCGGTAAATATAGACACACTAGTTATTCCTCACAACTTCGTTCGCGTGGTCTGTAGTCACGTGATGGATTGATAATAGATGGTGCTTTTCAATGTCCTGCTATTCCTGTAGAATAACAGGATTTTATACCCTATATTTTACCCCGTTTTTTATCATAGTGGATAATTTTTTTATCATAGTTACCCCGGTGTATAATATTTAAGTGTGCCAAATTTTATCAACATTTGGTTAGCAAATTACCCGTGAAAGCGTATTTAAATATTCACAAGTTTGCGATACAAAACACTTATCGACTTCACTGTAATATTCACCATTAATATAAATGCCTATTAAGATGAAATCTATACTAATATTATAAAGAGGAAAAAATTGTATGTATGTTATAATTTCACACAAAAACTACTGGACCGATTTAAAAAATTCTTTCACCATTGAAAACTGAGCAACATAGGCTATAATACATTTCCAAAAAAAATAGGGATCAGTTATAAAAATATAAAAGGGTGTAAAAAAAAATTACACGATTGAAACCGGGGGATATTAGTAGTATACATATAAAACGACATAAGTCGACATATTCACGCCTTCCTCGAATATAGCCTCTACCATAATTTTGTTCTTATAGTCTTTTTTCTTTGGCTCATACTAACTTTTAGAACGTTATATTTTTCAAATCATAATGAACAGAACAATGAATCACATGAATCAATTTCATCGCACAGTTACAATATTTACGACACTAATATTTAACATAAACCATATTTCGACCCGGTTTGATCGCGTTTTAGTGTTTTCAAGGGCACAAATGTAATACAAATCCTCACCGCAGATTCAAAGCAAAGCGAAATTAAACTTTGACTAGGTGTAGATTTCATGCGATAGTTATTGCTATACTAGAACCGCAAAGTGTGTCAGTGTTACATTGCGTTTTAGATTTCATTATAAAATAGCGGTCCGGCTATTCGTTGCTGTGGTTGTTTCAATTTCCTCTCAAAAACAAAAACTATCATTCAAAACAAATGCTCCAATCGCTACTAAGCTTACAGGTTTATCTCCTGTATCAATATTTTAGATAATTTCATTAAAGTCGGTTCAACCGTTTTGAAGTCTATTTAACCGTTACCGTCTAGTTAACAAAAAAATCATATATTCCCATATTCTTTATTCAAGGAAACTTGTAAGCAATTGCTTTTGAATCGTCAACTTAACTGTTGGTTCGGAAAATTACCTCTACCAAAGAGAGGCAGCAAAAAACTCGGCGGGTAGTCTTTTCTAAATATAATTTTATAACTATTTACATTTCAACTTTGCTATCTTTTACAAAGGCAGAAAAGTAGCTTAAACCATTCATTCTTTTCATTAGTGTAATCCTCAAAAGAGATGTTGTATCAGACTCTTTCTTATTTAAACTGCTGTATTGGCAAAGTTATTTTTTTTGTGCAACGTTGCTATAGAAGCAGGTATATCAAAACCCACAAACAATTAACGCACTTTTCTTAAGTGCGAAGCAGGCAGGAGCCGGTTATGTTTATGTTGGTTCCACCTTTGTTTGTTATGTACATCGCTAATTTTATAAAATCCTTAATATGTTTATGCAAGTAAATGTTTAAAAAAAAGGATAATTAAAGAGCCACTGGTATCATAGAGTTATTATACTAGAACAGGGGAGTATGCCTTAAATGTCTTCATCGAAAAACCATAGAAACCAAAATACTTATCCCTTTTTGCTCTTAAACAACTTACCGTTCTTCTAGGTATTTAAATTAAGAACGCGCCATAAATATTTATCTGCTTATGTGTGATGAAATAAGATAAATAACCGTTTCTTATTATTTGATGGACACTCGCACTCAGCCCTACTTATGCCTCCCTTACTCTAATATAAACACAAGGTACTTTAAACAGAATCAAATAAAATTGAATTTACCTTCATAACAGTCCCTGACGGTGAAAAAATATACATAGTACGAATCGCTGTTGAAGAAAAGCAGTGAGATCCAACTGTAACATCCATATATGGGAACGATGAACAGAATGCGCACTATCCATCGCTGCTCCGATGGGTTAGTGTACCAGCGTAAATGTTGGTAGATCTGTGGAGAATACAAGTATATTAATAACAGCATCAAATTTATATGATTCTTTACTAGCTTTTACTAGCGACTGTTGTCGCGTGATATTTTGATAATAGATAGCACTTTTCAATGTCATCCTATTCCTGCAGAATTAACAGCATTTCTATAGCCTATATGTAACTCTCTGTAAGGAATAATTATGCCAAATTTCATCGAGATTGGTTCAGCGGATTCGCCGTGAATAGTAACAAACATAAATTCATACTTACAAACTTTCGCATTTATAATATTGAAGGAAGTAGGATATTAAGGTATGAGAAGAATATTAAATAGTATTTTAGAAAATGAACAGTGTTTTATTTATTTAATGTTTTAAATACATATTTTTAATTACTTCACGCTCAACTTCATACACGGTATAATTATAAATAAAATGTCTTGAATTGTGTTCTTGAATGAACTATATTATTACGATTTTTTATCACTGCGCTGCTCTGACTAACCACGCAGACTAAATTATAATTATTAAAATATAATTATAGCTTATAGAAATCCTAGTAATTCAACAGGAATAAGATGACATGAAATATGATGGAAAAAGTTGGTAACCCTAACTGAGACGTGGTATAATAGGCATAATTCCTACGATGTTACTTCAACGCCCTACTACCAACTTATTATTAAAAATCCCCCGTGGGTTTGAAATCGGTTACGTAAGCCAGATATTCCGTGATGTAAACATAGCCAGTTTATTTACTTGCAGTACGGAAACCGCACACCGTACTGTAATCTAAAACTGGGCACGTATGTTACAACAACTGATTATTCAAGCAATCTTATTCGCAGTAAACCTTACAAAATTCGTTTTCGTGAAAAGTACATAGGTGATTATTTATTATAAATGCGAAAGGTTTGTTTGAGTTTGCTCTTGCAAGGCGAATCTGCTGAACTAATATTGATGAAATTTGGCAAAATTATTCCTTATACGCCGGGTTATCATATAGGCTATAGAAATCCTGTTAATTCTACAGGAATAGAATGACATTGCAAAGCGCAATCTATTATCAACCTATCACGCCACAACAGTCCACGAAGTTGCGGGTAATTTTTTTTATATCTTTTACGAAAATTACCGAGCAAGGCGCGGTCACCCAAATACTACCATATTTAAATGCCATAGAAAATTGGTATCAATGTATGTTTTTAACAATTTGTACATAATTGTTTGAATTTTCATCCATAACGAAGGCTACATTTTTAGTTTAGTCGCTAGTTTTTATTAATCAATACTAATTTTATAACGAAAGTTGGTTACACTATCACGGCTAATCCGCTAAACAAATATTGATGAAATTTAGCATAATTAAATCCTATACACCGGGGTTACTTATAGAGTAAAAATCCCCGTAAAAACATATTGCGTTCTTTAGGGTAGCTCCTTAAACGCTCAAATTGGCATGGACGAAGTCACAAGTAATATAACTTTAAATAGAAGTAAAATGACCGTATCAGTAAATGAAACGCAATGAATGTCACTGCCTGATATCAATTAAAGTTATTAATAGTTATTAACATAGTTATTGAAGTGATGAGTTCAAATTAAATGATTGTTATGACTATTAATAATAACACAACAAAAGAAATGCAAGTGTTACTATAAAATATTAAAGACTATTTCTGTACCGATCTTTGACGAATATAACACTTATAAAGCGCTTTATTGATATTCTTATTATTAATATGATAATATACGATTCCAAATTCCAGTTACCCAAGTACTACTTTATAGATAATAAAGTAGTACTTGGGTAACTGGGTAACCGATAATTTTTTAAAAATATAAAAAAATGCAATAAAAAAAAGAAAAGGTTTTGAACTTTATTGGTCCGCGCCTTACCATAAGGCTGTTATAGCTTTGCATTTGACAGCTCAAATATCTATTGTTTTGTGTTCTTATTTTAATAGTTTTTTTAGTGCCTAAAAACAGGGTTTTAGGGATTTTTCTCCCTCAAAACCCCCTATATGCTGAATTTCAGGAAAATTGTTGGAGCCGTTTCCGAGATTCAGAAAATATATTTATATATAAACATACAAGATAAACTCATTTAAATATTAAAGATAATTTAATTTATTGGTAATTTACATTTAGGCAAATTATTTCATTAAATATAAAAAAATTATATTTGAAATGGTTTTTTAGTCTATCAAGTTACATAAAGCAAATTCTATAAGGCAATTACACATTGTTGAAAGCTGTATGTTTCTTTAATTGATCGACGTCAGTCAATAATGGTATGTTATCAAAAAGTAAACTCGGAAATGTATTTGCTGATAGCGCGGCATTCTAGTCATACCTGGGCCTTATCTCAACAATACACTTATAGATATCACTTAAATTAGTTTTAAGTCAAGCTTATACGACCGGCGGCAACCGTGGGAGCTAGCTTTAAATGACAGAAAGTAAATGTGACTTATTATCTGTCTCTATTTTTACGTGTGATTAGACAAAGATAAATATATAAGTTTCCTATTCATAATCATCCTGCCCTTATCCCACTCTAAGTGGGGTCGGCACATGTTATAAACATGCTATCACATGATTTGGCTGCGTTTTTACGACCGGCCGTCTGCCTTACGTCAATTTACCTCAGTCGTATTTTACCACATCTCGGTAAGAAAGAGGGTGGTCTATTCTACTAAACCGGATACCACTCCGTGGGTCAACTTACCTTAGTCACCTTTTACGACACCACGGTAAGAAAGAGAGTGGTCTATTCTACTAAACCGGATACCACACGGTTTTTTTTTATACAGGAAAAACCCCCTTGTGAGTACCGCCGCCCGACGGGGACAGGCGGCGGTTATGTCGGACTCGCACCGACTAAAACGACCTGTGTGCTCCACCTCGCTGCCGATGGCAAGGACAGGGTATCATTGTGCATATTGCCCCCATCCCGCCGACAGCTCTGACCCCAGAAAACACACAGTGGGTCAACTTACCTTAGTCGCCTTTTACTACACCTCGGTAAGAAATGAGGGTGACACTATTCTATTCAGCCGGATACCACACGGCTAATATAAGTTTCCTCTTGCTTCTTATTATTTGTTGCAATACTATTTTCTTACCGGTCTGCATACCTCCCTACTCTAGTGTAATAACTCTATGGTTAGTATGCTGATAACAATTTTTATTACTAGCAAAGCCTCAAGATATTTAACATAGATAAGAACTTTATTGCACACACATATTAAAACAAAAAAATTCATGCGAACTTAAAGACGACCTTATCTGAATGTGCAAAGTGATATTTTCCATACAATCCTTGTAATAGGTCAAAAAGACCATGACGGGTATGCAAAAAACATGCCAAATATGCTTGCTATTATATATTACATATACCTATGTACATCTATACTAATATATAAAGCTGAAGAGTTTCGTTTGATTGTTTGTATGCGCTAATCTCAGGAACTACTTTAGCAATTGGAAAAATTAGATTGAATATAGTCCTTTTATTGAGGAAGGCTGTAGGCTTTACAACATAACCCTAAGATAATAGGAAAGGAGCAGTAATAAAAAATAGTACGAAAAAGGCAAAATTTAAAGCTTTCCTTGCGTGTGTAAACCTGAGTAAACAGTAATAGTTATACAAAAACCGTGTATAACAATATTGTTCCCCTCTAGAAGTTATAAATAGAAGTCCGCGACAGAATATGTCTAGCTTTTAAGGTTAACCAACTTTAACCATTTTTATGGTTATCGAAAGACTATATTACGGTTTTAATCTTTCTAGGCGGAAATCTTTCTATCTTTACTAGTAATTAATAAATAGAGTAACATATTTATTAGTTTTATAGTTTTGTTTCTTAAATTTCCACACCTAAAACTAGTTGCTGTAAGCGATTTCCTCCAGTAATCGAAGTGGTAGGTAATCGTAAGTGGTTGTGGTATAGTTATAAATAGCGTCATAAAATAAAGTACACATGTTGAAACTAATACATAAATCTAAATACATATTACAAATAACTAGACCTGGCCATACATTGCTTCAGCTCAGTCTGTTATACTTTCGCACTCGCCTTAATTTCAATAAGGTATTTCATATAAGGTTTCGGAAATTTCCGAAAACTTTCGTCACCTGCGAGCTTTTATCGTAAAACGTAGTAACTTATATAATATATAACTTATATTCCGAATCTCGGAAACGGCTCCAACGATTTTCATGAAATTCAGCATGTAGGGGGTAATGGGGGAGGAAAAACGATCTATTTAGGTTTTATTTAAAAAAATGTCGTTTTACCCCTGCTTTTGGGCTCTAAAAAACTACTACAATAGGAACAGAAAGCAATAGATATTTGATATATAGCTGTCAAATGCAAAGCTGTGCCATTGCATAGCAAGCCTCTTCGCCTTCCTATGCAATGCATTATGTAAATTTTTTTTTATTGCCATGTGAACGTGTAACTCTTATCAGAATGCCGCTGGTAACAACCCAGCGCAAGCTATTACGAGTTTTCTATAGTGTTCATCGTACGCTTTACGGTGTAAGAAAACATCGTTAGGAAACCTTTTTATCTTTGGAAATTTTTTAATTTAAATTAACTCCAACTTTCTCACTATAGAAAGCTTTTACCTACCAATATTATAAAAATAGGTCGTTTTTCTTTACTTCTTACTTCTACTAATTACAAGGACATGATGGAAAACCTTACTGTGACTATGCAATTACAGCCAACTAATAATACCTCGTAGCTAAAGTTCGTATATGACGCAAAAAATTCAACGTTCCATATTTTCAACCAAGGCCGACGCTGACTTATACAGTTATCGGTGAATGTAGGACTTACGAGAACGTTCTAATCTTGGAAGTATAAAAGGTTCAGATCACTTCGAGGTACATAAAAAAACTCTGAAAACATATGGCGTCACATCAAGAGTTGCAAGGAATTGATGCTATGCCAGTCATCTATTAAGAAACTTCATTCAATCTATGAGACTGCGCAAGCAAAAAATTATATAACTAAATTTAAATTATAAGCTACGATGTTAATATAAGATACAAGAGTGATATTGTAGCACTCGAAAAAGCATTATTGGTAGACACAACACCACTACACAACACCACTGCACTTCACACTGGGTGACAGAAGACCACCGAGATCTTCTCTGGACTATCTTCTAATAATGTTTAAATTAATTATAGGTAATAATATTTATTATTATTACTGTTTGTAATTGCTATTATTAATAAAATTTTGACGTTCTAAAAGTGTGTGAAAGTACCATTTTAAATAAAATATTTGAAAAAAAAAGATCGGAATTGCTACATATAACCGACACGAGTTCGTATAGCGAAAAATTACTCGAAGATAGCTACATGCATCTCTGGCATTCGATATACCTATGTGGTTCGAAAACGAAAAAGAAATAAGAAAAAGAATGTAATTTAAAAAATATATTAAAAATGAAATCATCACAAAAATATAGTAAATAAAAACAAATTATACAATTATAAAAAATACATACTCTTGAAATAAGAGAAAGGACCTATGATCGTAATGTATTATTTAGGTTATCATCTTTTTATTCTTTACTTTATGTTATCAATGGCCTTTTTAATGATATACTATTTATGCTGTCCGTATAGAATATTATGCATTAAAATTTTTTATTATACACAACTCTTAAGCTATCTTTTGATACATGTCAATGTGTAGGTGTAACCATGTTAGCGCACTACATCCTGACGGATTTTTATTATTTTGCGTTTCTCATCGTATTGTACTAGAGCTCAATGATATTAAATGCTTTTAAGTGGCATATTTGCTGCGCTATTTGCCCAACATTTATTTGTCTAAATCGGATAGACATTTTATATTTGACTTTAGTAGCAAGGCTACAATAAAAATTAAATCAATCCGTTGCTCCTTAAGGGCGTGAATGCCTTCATTCTGTTGTTCTTGTCCTTACAAGCAAATATACTTTCATCTTCTCTTATGAGGTTAGCGCAGCGCTAAAAACGCTAAAACGATCTATGAGGTAAAAAGTCTGCACATCTCTGATATAGAGCAACCATAACGATTGTTCTAGATCATTTATCAACGACAAACCTGTTGAAATATAGAAGATAAATTGAATTTATATCTGTGTTATTGATACCGATAATTGTAGGATAATTTTATTCAAGTCTTTAGACGGCCTTGATAAATAGTTGCGAGCTCCAAACTCGTTTTTAGACCACGATAAAGACATAGAAACAAGATCAATATAAGAAAATAACAAAAATTCGTTACTTCGAGAACTGAACGCCATAAAAATATCAACTTCAACGTAAATAGGACAGAGCATTTGTTTTATTTTGAGGTTGCCTGACCGTTTTACACTCGACGTAAAATTATCATAGAGTTTAGTATTATACTAGAAGGCAAGCCGAGTGGTATCCGGTTAAGGAGAATAGACCACCCTCTTACCGAGGTGTCGTAAAATACGACTATGGTAAGTTGATGTCAGGCAGGTGGCCGGTCGTAAAATACGTAGCCAAATCATGTGACAACATGTTTATAACATGTTGTGCCGACCCAGCTTAGAGTGGAGAGCAGGAGAATGAAGACTAGGGTAGGGAAGCCAGCCTAAAAACGCTATATTACAATAAAGAGATAGCAAATGAGACTGTATCTATCCGTCTGTCTTTTTTATGCGATTCGACAAAGATACATATATAGTTTCATCTTCTCTCTCATTATTTATTGTGGCACTCAGAGGCCTATCTGTGGCTCCTCTACTCTAGTATAATAACTGTATGAAAATCATCGATGCAATTTAAAAAGAGCGAATAAAATAATATCAGGAACAATCTATTTTAACGTATCCTTTCTAGTTTGACAAAATATTAGTTTGGAGAAAAATACAATATTATGATTGTGTAATCCCGTTCAGTGTTTTCCTACATAAAGCTCACGAACTAAATGGGAGCAATTTTATTCATCATCTTCCTGCCCTTATCCCACTATAAGTGGGGTCGGCACAACATATCACAAACATGTTGTCACATGATTTGGCTAGGTATGTATTTTACGAGCGGCCGCCTGCCTGACATCAACTTACCTTAGTCGTATTTTACGACGCCTCGGTAAGAAAGAGGGTGGTCTATTTTACTGAACCGGATACCACACGGTGGGTCAACTTACCTTAATCGCCTTTTACGACACCTCGGTAAGGAATGAGGGTGGTCTATTCTACTCAGCCGGATACCACACGGCGGGTCGACTTACCTTAGTCGCCTTTTACGACACCTCGGTAAGAAAAGAGGGTGGTACTATTCTATTCAGCCGGATACCACACGGTAGAAATGGGAGCAATTTTATTGTTTATTTTAATTCGAAAATGGTTTGTTCACAGGTTCATAGGTTTAGCCCTTTCGATAACGGCTATTTAAATACTTGCTTAGTTTATTATTTGTGCTTAGGACCCAAATTTAATAAAAAAAAGAAAATTCTTCTTTATAAAGTAATAAAAAGTAATAAAATGTTCACTTCAATGAACAATTCCATTTTAATATTAAAAGTTATGTACTTTACAAAGGGAGGCATAAAGACTGTAGAAAGGCTAAGGCTAAGGACACTTGTCTAGCTCATCTATCACTTAACTATAAACCACACCCATCCGTTTCTCCGTTCGGACACGGAAGTTAAAATAACAAATATTTATACGGAAGTCTGTACACAATCGTAGGTATTTTTCTTTCAACGTTCGTAAATAAGAGGCTATGACATTTAAATCGTCACTAAATCGAAAACTAGTTTTACTAAGCGTGTTTTAATATTACTGGATATATTATCATGAGGCTTACCTACAGCTGGGCAAAAGAAAGATGTGAATTTTTTAGATTTGAAGTATTATCAAACGTTGCGCGATTATTAGCACTTGTGACATCATCATCTTCCTGCCCTTATCACACTCTAAGTGGGGTCGGCACAACATGTTATAAGCATATTGTCGTCTGATTTGGTTACGTATTTGACGACCGGCCGCCTGCCTGACGTCAATTTATCTTAGTCGTATTTTACGACACCTCGATAAGAAAGAGGGTGGTCTATTCTACTTAACCGGATACCACACGGTGAGTCAACTTACCTTAGTCGCCTTTTACGACACCTCGGTAAGAAATGAGGGTGGTCTATTCTACTCAGCCGGATACCACACGGTGGGTCGACTTACCTTAGTCGCCTTTTACGACACCTCGGTAAGAAAAGAGGGTGGTACTATTCTATTCAGCCGGATACCACACGGTGTTAGAGCTCGTGACATCATTGCTTTTTTTTCGCAATTTGCAATTAAAATAATACAATACTTAATTGCAACTATATATACTTTATAATCATAATTTGATTATAAGCGCAATTACATAATTTAATTTAAAACACATTTTTATGTACGCATTATTATTCAGAAGTGGAGTGTATATTATTATCTTAAGCTAATTTATTAAGGCCGTTTGTGCAAAAAATTTGATACTAATTGCAGTTAAAATGTCTGCAATACATCGTCTATTATATTTATAATTTTATTATATGTATAGATAGTGGTGGCTGTTCCGCTATTATTCAAATAATGACTAAAATATATTTAATCATAATTATGATTTTCGACATTCAATAAGAATATAGACAAATAATTTAAATCTCTTCTCATTTTGAACAGACTGTAACCGTGTAAACAAAAGTATAATTGTGTGGATAAGTACGTGTGAGTCAAATATACAGGTAGCGTGTTATGTTTTTTTTATTGATTTAACTGTACCAGTGAAGTTCTCAAAATTATTCCCAAATAGAAATTTGAAGATAATAGTAGTTATTATAAGTTAACCATAAAAGATAGAGACATGCTGTCTCGGACTTTTTTCTAGTATTTTTGAAGATCTACATATCTGTAGTACATTACTGTATTTCTTCTGATTTACGCGACCCACGCTACTAAAATCCGAGTAGGCGAGTTTTCGACGTCTTCAACACAATTTAAATAAAACGGTAATGTATTATAAACCTTAACCTTCCGGAAGATTTGCATCTTAAAGTAAAAACCGTATAAAAATTCGTTTAGTGGATTTTGAGAAAATCTATTACATACAGACAGTTTTTAGGGACTTTATTTTATAATAGGTGTACATGTATATTTTTCATACTCCTACGCATAATTATCGCGAAAAGGGGCACAAAGTTTTTGCTTCAAGTTTTAATATATAGATAGTGTTAGGCGCGGCTGAGTTAATCACAAGCACATTAAAAATTTAAAATTCACGCTTCATAATATTCCGTGGGAAATCAAGCATGAAGTTATACTTGTTCGCATACCAACAACCGTCGAGTAAATCACTAGCGCGAGATACAGTAATTCACGTCGAAAAGCGTCACGTAACATCAATTCTTATAATCTAAACTAATATATAAAGCTGAAGAGTTTGTTTGTTTGAATGTTTGAAAGCGCAAATCTCAGGAACTACTGGACCGATTTGAAAAATTCTTACAGTGTTAAGATAGTCTATTTATCGAGGAAGGGTATAGGCTATATAACATCACGCTAAGATGAATAGGAGAGGAGCAGCAATAAAAAATATTACGAAATCGGCAAAATTTAAAGATTTCCTTGCGTGCGCTGAATAAACGGTGATATTTAGAATGAATAGAATGAAGAGCTTGCGCCAATCGCTTTGCGATTTTGGTCGTGGAGTCTATCTCCTGACGATGCTTCGGTTGCGGGGCGAAACGATTGTTGAGTTTGTGATAGTGAACGTATATAGTGCTGGTGTATTGTGGTGGCGGTGGTGGAGGTTTGTGCATGTGTTTTTACGAATCCTGCATGTATCAGGTATGATAACCGATTGCCCACTTACATTTAGCATTATATATATTTTCTATTTTACTTCTTCGCGGATTATAGCAAAATAATTTTATTATTACTTTTGTACTAATAAATATTACGGTTTTAATCTTTCAACGCGGGCGGAGCCGCCAGAATTGTTAGTTGTTAATAAAAATACTCAATAGCATCACTACAATACTGTACAAATTGACTAAATTACTAAAATCGGGACTAGTGATGAAATATAAATAAACTTTTCAATTCTGGAATCTAAGTAAGAAATTAAACTCTATTACAATCATAGAGTTATTAAATTAGACTAGGGAAGCAAGTCTAAAATGTGCTTTATAGTAATAAAGAGAAAGTACCTGAGTGAGTTTTATTAAAGATAAAAAAAATTCAATTAAAAAGAAATAAAAAAGCGGGTGACATGTGAGAATCGATCCCAGGTTTTGAACTTTTTGGTCCGCCCGTTACCCACGTCACAGCATTGCATTTGACAGCTCAAATATCATTTGCATTCAATTCTATATTTCGCATTTTTATAATGATCGAAAACAGGTATTGTACAACATGAAACCCATTTAAATCGATTTCTCATATCTAATAATTAATGTACGTTTTGAAATTAATTATTTCAACATCAATCAGTTTCTTTAGAAGGATTCTGTTTATTGAACAATAATATTTAAATTTGTGATCATTTTCTTTGCAGGAAATCCGCCGTGTGGTTATCTGTCTGGTCTGGTCTGGTTTGTCTGGTGTGGTTATCTGAGGTGTCTTAAAAGGCGACTAAGGTAAGTTGACGCCATGCAGGCGGCCGATGGTAAAATAACTAGCCAAAACATGAAAAATCATGTTGTGCTGACCCCACTTACAGTGGGATAAGGGCAGGAGAATAATGAATGATGCTCTGCAGAAAATATAGCTTGACGCATCATAATACGTGAACTCGCTCGCGTCGAATCCACAACATCTGTGTACCTAATTTTGTAAGCAAAAGCATAACAGCGTCCTTCGCAATGACCTAGTCTAGATGGCTGCCAATTCTTGTTAATAAACATAATTCTATCCACAAATAAAGTAAGAATATTCCAGAACACTATTGCTATTAAAGATTATTACTAGAAACGTCTTGCTACTATAATTTTAACTATTAATGAATTGATTTCTATATTCTTGGGGGAGCTAGGGAACGCGTCCCCAGGTGGCGGATGGGGATGCTCGTCCGATACCCAGAAAGGATGTCACAAGAAGGTGTTGGATGGAAATAAAATACCTCCAACCATCCGGCCGGAGAAGGACAATTCGATAAAAAAAACCCCTGCGCCGAGCTTCCTGGACATATTTTTGGGATGAGGTCAAGTGCAGTGCTGTGTGCTTGAGCTGGAGCATACAGAAAAAATAGCGGCGAATCAGCTCCTCGGGGCCAACGGCGTCGTTCAAGCCTCAAAGCAGGCGATAGTCTTTGGGTCAGATGGCAACTGGCCGTAAAATCGAATGCAAACTACATCCTACTCGTTAAAAATGAAAAGTGCCGACCCCAAATAAACGTGGAGACACAGAAAGAAGAATAAACTGATTTCTATGAAATGAAAGAGACAAATGAACGCGGAGGTATTTGTTTTATGATATGTAATAATGTTTTCATTCCTTTAAAATTTAAAATTCATCCATTTTTCAAATTTAAGATGCTTTTTATGATGGAGTGGTTCTTTTTGAAGAGATTGACGTCCAGTGCTGGATCCAAACGGTTTTGTAATCTCTATAAACTTTTGAACATCGTGTATCTAGTGGGGTTTGTATAAAAGCATTGCGTTTCACGGTGAAGGTCGAACCTAACATCTTAGGATCAGTATATTGATTTTTTTAATATGGGTTCCAAATTTCCTCACTGCAGCTTTGCGACAACCTGAACTAATTCAGTAGCCAGGCCTGTCTTTACGCATGGAGCAGGGGGTAAAATTCAACCAGGGGCCGCGCGTTGATGGTGAAATCTTATATTAGGTACTCATCAACGAGTCGATGAAGCGCCCCAAAGTTGTTTAAATTTGCTTCCCGTTTTTTTTTCAACTGTTGTATTTTACATAAAGATGGGTAAAAATATGTTCAAGCCTTTTTAGAAATAGTTGGTTGAGGTGATCACTGCTTGCACCCGGGTGCTTGTTTTGCTTAACACTGGCCTGTCGGTAGTTTTAGTTCGTCTTTGAATCTCTTCATAAATATTTCTATCACGTAGAAATAGTATCATAATATCGCGACATAATTACGTTTTCTACAGCTAAGGAGACCAAAATCAGTAACGTGAGCAATCTCACAATGTAAACACATCATTAACTATCTCGTGAGCTCACCATCTTAGAATAACTTTCACCCACTATGGTGAAACGTCGTATCATTGCTACATTCTTTGACCAAAATAGTAAACAGTGTAACAAAACATGATTAGATCATTTTTTGGTCTAGTTATTAGTTTATCCAATATATAACTTTTTATTTACATTGATATTTAATTTAGTAGTGCCTGGTTGACCGAGCCTTGCTCGGTAATATTTTACAAACTAAAAAAAACTAATTGGGTAGGTGGGGATCATAGGTATTAACATTTCTCGAGAACATCCGTTCCGCGAATAAGCTACGCTGACTTGACTCATTGACTTACTTGACTTGAATCATTTGCAGTCTTGAACATTAAATTTAATCATTCCTATTTCTCTTTTTGCCACAATTTCATACGTAAAAGAAGGGAAAGTATGTGGCGAATAGCTTATACATATTATTCCAGAAATGAAATACGATTAACACATCCATAATTTCGTAACATTGATTTACCGAATATTCACAAAAATATGATGATGTAATATGCTTTCTAACTCATTAACAAATAGACGAGTTCAACTTATTTGTGTTTATCGTTATTTTCAACTTCACTTTAACACTAGATTCGTATCTCTTTAGTTAAATAACTTCATTAAACGGCACATATTAACGATACCGACAAAAAGATAAGATATTAGATATCATTAAGATTATGAATGACACATTGAAAAATATATCTCAATTTCTAAATAGACTTAAGGAGTGATGACAATAATATGTTTTTTTCCAACATTTTTTATGGTACATAAATAAATAAATAAATGTTGCTATAATCCGCGATAAGAGAAAATCGCAAAGTTTTGCGAATTAGTCGTGGAAACTTTCTCCTGATAATGCTTCAGAAACAGAGTGACCCGATTGAGAGTGTGATAGTAATGTATGTGTGCTGTGCTAGTAGTATAGTGTGGTGGAGGTTGCGGTTTTGAGTGCTGCGGTCGACAAATCCTGCATGCATTGATATTACACTCCACTTTTAGCTTTACATAGAATTTCTCTAATCGCAGACTACAGCAAAATAATATTAAGATGACTTTTATATTATGGACATCTGAAAAGTAACACCTAATTCAATAAATTATTTAGTCAAGCAGGATATTAAGTTATAGTTACTTGTATGATGAAACAGTGCAATCAAATATCGCACAAGCAAGCAACAACATTATTTAATGGACGAGATTTGAGTGTGCTACGCTCTATTATCACTTACCGATAAATGTAATAAATAATGAAGAAGAAATCAACATTAATAAATCGTCCTCCTGCCCGTATCCCACTCCAAGTGGGGTCGGCACAACATGTTACAAACATGCTGTCACAGGATTTGGCTGCGTTTTTAAGGCCCGGCCACCTGCCTGACGTCACCTTACTTCAGTCGTATTTTACGACACCTCGGTAAAAAAGAGGTTGGTCTATTCTACTCAGCCGGATACCACAGGGCGGGTCGACTTACCTCAGTCGCCTTTTACGACACCTCGGTAAGAAATGAGGTTGGTCTATTCTACTCAGCCGGATACCACACGGCGGCAATATTAATAAATAATAAATAAATATATTGGACACTTACACACACGGTCGCCCGTCCCCAAAGTAAGTAACTTAATACTTGTGTTATGGTAGACAGACAACTGGTGAATATATACATATATAATTTTTAAATATACACCCAAACTCGATGACCAATAAATTCATTTATAGAAAATGTTGGCCCTCGGCGGGAATCGAACTCACGACCCGCAGAGCTGAAGGTAGGGTCACTAACCACAACGCCAACGGGCCAGTCATTGTTTATTATCTCATGTTAATAAAAATCATACAGATATAAGAAGAGGACCTTTAATTCGTCAACTTGGATATTTACTGGAGTAAACAAAGAACTAAGACTATGAGCAATAAATTTTGCCTATTGTGTAGGTGTTATTTGTAGAGCATCATTATTTGGTGAACTGATATAGCTTACATAAAAAATAAGCATAGCAACCATTGAAGGAATATACATAACTTTAACTGAGAGGCTGGGAAACAAAACTAGATAAGTTGAAGAAATAAAGTATAAGTTATACAAAACAACAAAATAATATACTACTGTTCTATACTACAATAATACTATACTATATTCTGACTGGAACAACATCTTCCTGCCCGTATCCCACTTTAAGTGGGGTCGGCACAACATGTTATAAACATGTCGTCACATTTGGCTACGTATTTTACGACCGGCCGCCTGCCTGACGTCAACTTACCTTAGTCGCCTTTTACGACACCTCGGAAAGAAATGAGGGTGGTCTATTCTACTCAACCGTATACCACACGGTGGGTCTACTTACCTTAGTCGCTTTTTACGACACCTCGGTGAGAAATGAGGTTGGTCTATTCTACTCAGCCGGATACCACACGGCGGGTCGTCTTAACTTAGTCGCCTTTTACGACACCTCGGTAAGAAATGAGGGTGGTACTATTTTATTCAGCCAGATACCACACAGCGTTATATTCTGACTGAAACATCACTTTTAAATCCATTATTTACCTATTTAGAGTTTTGGTCAAAAACATTAATAGGGATAGATGTAACTTAATAAAAATACAATAAAAATACAATTTAAAAAAAAATTGTTTTTGTTTCTCACGTCTTTAATAAAAATACAAATTACCTGTTGGCAAGTGATGAACAATGCTGTCCACACAAATATACCAGCAATAACCTGAGCAGGTTTTGTGGCCAAAAACAACTGGTGCGCCTCACCAGTAGCTGAGATGGGCTGAGCCGTCACATTGATTGTTTCTGGCAAACTCATCCTGTAAGAAAACATTACTAAAATAAGCACTGATACTATTAACGTCTATACTAGCCGGGTGGTATCTGGATGAATAGAATAGTACCACCCTCAATTCTTACTGAGTTGTCGTAAAGGCGACTAAGGTAAGTCGACACGCCGTGTGGTATCCAGCTGAGTAGCATAGACCCGCTCGTATCTTACCGAGATGTAAAAGGCGACTAAGGTAAGTTAACTCACCGTGTGGCACCCGGTTAAGTAGAATAGACCACCCTCTTTCTTATCGAGGTGTCGCAAAATACGACTAAGATAGGTTGACGTCAGGCAGGCGGTTGGTCGTAAAATACGTAGCCAAATCATGTGACAACATGTTTATGACATGTTGTGCCGACCCCACTTAGAGTGGGATAAGGGCAGGAAGATGATGACTATTAACGTCTATATATTCTTCTAATATTTCTCAATTTTTTTAATTAAAAAAAATTCAATGTCATTCACTTTGGCTTTCAATTTTAATTGTCATGACTCATGATGATGATCCCTTTCTATCAGTAAAACCATTTATTTACTATGCAATTGTCTATTTTGGATGTAATTGGATGTAATTAACATTATCCGGTTTAGTAGAATAGACCACCCTCTTTCTTACCGAGGTGTCGTAAAATACGACTGAGGTAAGTTGATGTCAGGCAGGCGGCCGGTCATAAAAACGCAGCCAAATAATGTGACAGCATGTTTATAACATGTTGTGCCGACCCCACTTAGAGTGGGATAAGGGCAGGAAGATGATGATGATGGATGTAATTAACATTCATAAAATCAAAATTAGTTCAGCATTATCCTCAATTCCTTATGCCAAGCCATCTTAAGAACATGTATAATATACAATACATGAAATAATATACAACATGCAATTTAAAAGTTGTAAATGAAGATATTTATTGTAAAACCAACTTTAAGACAAAACACAATGTTTGCACAGACAAAAATGTACACTATTATATTATATGACTAAATGTGCTAATAAGCAAATCTGTAAAAAGAGGAGTCATGTCTTTGCAATTATAAACTAAAGACTTATTTCATAATGTTTTCTATTAAAAAAAAACTAATAATTTGAGAAACCAACATAGTGCAAAAAGTAAAGATAATTATGTACAACAAACAACAGCTGATTAAACAATATATATAATAAACTATTTCAAGGTTAAATTGTATATTCACTTATTTGATATTTTCTTATTATTATTATAAAATGGCAGTGGCAAATTTCAAATTTACGTCATAATGGCTAATATAAAATACATATTTATTATCACAGTACAATTTTATGATGTAATTTATTTTATGTTGCATATATTTTTGTCTAGATGCCAAATAGCAAAAACCATATTTTCAGCTTTATTTCGAAAATATACTACATATTTTTAAAAGTTAAATCTTTAGTCTATCATTCTAATTATGAATATCATATGAAATACTCTAGTACAACTGTTAAGTGCAAGCACCATTCAGTTTCACCTACATGACAATTAGATCAGCATAGCTTGCAGGCATTGAGGCATGATTCTTTTGATCGTTGGAGGTAAAAGTTATTTTTTAGTATTCATTGGAAACTTAGATGGACCTTACAATTTGGAGGTCATACTGTATAGAGACCTGTGAATACTGTACTGTAATATTAAATCCCGGATTATGTAAAATATGTGGACATTCCCATGAGTGTATTCGTTAAGCTCAAGGTTTACCTTGTAGTACTTAGGAAATTTATTTGAACTACGTTTTCCTTTTGTTTCACGTCAGATGTCAATTGTAATCAACACTGCACATATTGTCGAAAATTCCACTTCAAAGACGAAACAATAAGTTTGTAAACATTAAACATGAACAAATACACGTAAAATCACTACACTAAAATTAAAACACTCCAATTGTTTGGTTCGTATCTTTTTTCATTTTATATATCGCTTTACTTCACTCGTTTGATGACGACTCGTTCGCTTTTTGCCAATCTGACAGACAATAAAAATAAATCATAATAAATATAGTCCACAGAATATAATTTTTAGGATGAAATGTTTCTTGTTTTTTAATTAAACAGTAACTTACAAAATACATTTAACACAGTTATTTAGTAATAATAGGTAGAATAAAGAATATTTATTGCAATAATACAATAATTAGTAGTTTTTTTTTTTGAAGATTATCATGTTCTATGGTTGATTACCATGGTTTATTTTGCAAAATAATGACTAACCTACCAAAATTATTTACGTATTTTTTTATATATTAAACGATCGAATTTAATTACATTTAAAATTTTCACATTGATTTTTATCTGAATAAAGAACGCATCTAGGTAACAAATCTTCATTGAACTTTTTGAAATTTATTGGAAAACAATTTATACAATACTTTATTTTAACTCTTAAATAAATCTTAATTGACATATCTAATCTGTCGATATATCTAACGTCGATATATTTAAAAAAAACTATATTTAAGTAGCAACCCTGTTATATGAAAGTATCGAGCGAATTCAAAGCGATTTCTTTGAATATTACTCTTTGGAAATATTCATCGCTTTCGTAACAACAATCATCCGCACATAGACAATCAACAAACTGAAATGAAAATGTCCGACGTAAAAGAAACGTTTTAATTTTACTTTGTGACTGTGTAACTATAAAAGCAAGCTATGTGAAATATTTTATTGTGTTTACGGTTACTGAAGTGTATATTTATTAAAATGATTGTTCAAGAGCCTATTCAGGTGTGTGCAGAAATATATTTTAGAGCAATTCAAAAATACTTTATTTGCACAATTATTTCGTACATTGAATCCAATGATTTCTTGCAGGTTATCGTTTGGGATTGTCTCAATAATTATGAATATGACAATGCTGTATTCTTGGCCGAAAGATTACACGCAGAAGGTGAGAACTAAAATTTTCGCCCCGACTTCCACCCCGCGAAATGTAATTGTATCGATTTTCATAAAATATAAATTTCGAGGACAAAATTGATTAATGATGCATTAATTTTTTAGTTGCTTCTGAAGAGACGGCATTTTTACTAGGAACATGTTACTATAGAGCTGGACGTGTGAATGAAGCCCATTATTTACTACAAAATATATCCCTTACTTTACCACAATCACGATTTCTCTTAGCCAAATGTTCTGTGGATTTAAAGTTGTAAGTAATTTTTAATACTATTGAATACTAGGTAATTACAAAGTAATTATGTGTCTAATGAGCGCAAGTCACTTTTGTATTTAGCAATTGTATCTATTAAGTAAGACATATGTTGTAATTCCCACTTGTATAATTTATACACTGTATATATAATATGCAATGAATATTCATGGCTTTTGAAATAATTTATATTTTCAATATCTAATATCTGATGATCAATACTATATTATAAAACTAAAGTCTCCAAAAGCTGTTTGTTTGTATGTGATCAATATTCTCAAAGTCTACTGAATAGATTTTTGTACTAAAAGGTAGTGCAATTCTTTTAAAAGGTTTTGGTTAATAGTACATAACAGTTTTTGGTTTAATTTATAGTTTGAGCTCAGAGTAAAATGAATGGATTTATGTGTGAAACACTTGATTTCCACATGGGTGATTCTATAGGCTCAGGTAGTATTAACTTAAATCTGGAATTTTATAATTTATGTGTAAATTATACAAATCACCCTATCTGAAGAACAAAGTCACATCTCCCATATATAAGCATAAGACATGTGACTTTGTTCTTCGTATAGAGTGAAATATACTTTAATTGTATTTCACAGTTCTAACATTTATCTAGTCCTTAAAAGACTTGCGTATTGTATTATATATTATGTTATAGTTTTTATATCGATAAAGTTGTGATGGCTTTATTAGTAGAATGTGTGGCCGTATGGGGCTGCTGGGGTCTATGGCGGTACAATAGCTTTTGTTTTTATCTATACTAATATATAAAGCTGAAGAGTTTGTTTGCTTGAACACGCTAATGTCAGGAACTACTGGAGTGATTTGAAAAATTATTTGAGTGTAAGATAGTCCATTTATTGAGGAAAGTTTTAGGCTATATAACATCAGGCTAACAAGAATAGTCGTCAAGGAGCAGCAATAAAAAATATTACCAACACAACAACCTTTCTTTTAAAAGAAAATATATTTTGCCCAGTTGTGGTATAGTACCATGCAGCTACTATAGTTTACTGCTAGTAATCAGAGAGTTTTGTATTGTTACAAATAAAACAAAGTCACCCACTATCTATATCTGATATGTATCTTGCTATCAGTTTGTTTGAAAAGAAAATCTACAACCACAAAATTGTTGTTGTTTTTGTCGAAAAATATTGTTTTCACCAGTAGACAGAGTGATTTACTATACTTACTGTGTAGTGTATAAGAAAGTGATTTACTAAACTATATGATTTATGTAAACTAGTTAAATAATATAAAACTTCTAAAATGAAATGAACTGAAATGTTCATTTCATTGTTCAATGTTCATTCAGTTTGTGTGAATGACTATATTTATTGAAAATTTCTGAATAATTAAGACATTAATAAAATTTCATTGTAACAATGCTTAATCCATTTAAGATATAAAAAACAATGGGTGTTAAAGGCATTCCTATTTTATAGGGTTACCAAAATGTGTGATGTATATATCTTTTATGGATAAGTTTTAACAGAAAAACATATTAGTGCCTGCCCTGGGTTTCAAACCATAAGAAACTGGAGAAAGGCTTTTCAATGAATAAACGATAAATACAGATAAATTCTACTGAATACATTTAGACTAGAGGCCATCAGTTATCTAGAACAAAGGATCACAAGCAAAATTAAAAAGAAACACATAAAAGACTCAATAATAAATAATTTTGATAATTGATACAGCATTTATCAGTGGAATATCTTGCATTTATAAGTATAATTGTTTTTATTCTTATCAGCTTGAGGAAACTGTATTAGATCGGAAAAGTCGTGTGCGACTAGCGAGCCGCAGGTTGCTGATTTCCGAATTTAGACTTATCTTTGAACAGCTGGGAGTGTGTTTTCAATTTCACCTGCATGTATATTTTTCATTGACACACTTAGATTGTCCTTACAATTATCAGCTGGTAGGATTAAAATTAATTAAGTAATTAATAAAGTAGGTAAAATTGGAGTTTCAACTGTTATATGTACCCATATATGTTGTATAGTAGATTACAATTTATTTTAACTTTCTATCTAGTTTCGCGAATGCTCCTATTCTCGACCATTCCACACATATCTCCATGTAAAAATACCTTAAATAAAATAAATTTTATTCATTCTTAACGTTTTTCCTGCCTATATAAAACGCGAAATATTTCCTGTAATAGACAACATACTGATTATTATATAACTAGACTATAGACAACATATTATTTAACAACATAAAAGATACATTCCATATGTATGCACTCCATATTTCGTCATTTAGCGATCATGGGCAATCTCTACTAACTATTATTTTTATTGTTCCAGTTACAAAGATGCAGAACTTGCATTGGGCACAAAAGACACTGTCGCTTCGGAGTTTGGTGAGCAAGCACCATATGCACTGCAACTGCTGGCCAAAATATATAACATCACAGAGAGAAGAAGTAAAGCAGCGGAGGCCCTCCGGAAAGCTCTATCTCTCAATCCTTTCATGTGGAAATCGTTTACCCAACTCTGCCAAATGGGTGAGAAAGTAGATCCACATAGTGTATTCCAAATAAATAACTCTGAATTTACACTTGGTGTTTCGACATTAGTGAATCTAGTCAGCAATTCGGAAAATATTTCATTTATCAATAGTAACATATCAAATAATACTAACATGAATTCTATCGTAACACCCAATAATGTTGCCGCTCGGTCTCCTATGACGCCAGACACACCAGCGCCTGTTAAACGTATAAATATGTGGCACAGCGGTATAAAGCCCATACAGTTCTCGCCGTCGTTCGGTATGTTATCTATGGAAGAATCCCCAGTTATGTTGTACACGCCAACACTTACAGATGCTAATGAACAAAAAGCTATACCAAAGATAGTTAATTCGTTGAGAGCGCATGTTGGCCAACTCAAAGATGCAGTATTCAGTCCCGCACCAAGGTGTACACTTGGCCCCGCGCCACGAAGGTCCTCTAGATTGTTTAGTAATAGCAATAGTAGTTATTCAGTCAAAGAAAACAATAAATCACCTAGCCGGAAGTTCGTCAGTCCCAAAAGTCCCTCTAGAAAAAATAAACAGCGCTCAGCCAAAAATTTAAAATCAAATTCAGAAACAAACGAGAGAAATAAAAGTATAGAAACAGTCACGCCTACTATAACGCCAAAGAATACCAACGGTGTACCACTATTGAATTTACTAAGAGATTTAGGAGAAGCTTATAAAGCGCTGTCATTTTTAAATTGTAAAAATGCTATTAAACTATTTCACGAGATACCACCTAAACAACTAGCCTCACCCTGGGTCCAAACAATGATCGCCCGTGCTCACTATGAGCTGGCACAGTATGAAGCTGCGGCTAAAATATTTGCAGAAATTAGAAAGCTGTTCCCAAATCGCACAGAGGGAATGGATATTTATAGTACTTGTCTCTGGCACCTCCAGCGTGAAGCGCAACTATCTGCATTAGCCCAAGAGTTAGTGGAATTGAACAGAAATGATTCTATAGCTTGGTTGGCGTCGGGCAATTGCTTCTCGTTGCATAAAGAGCGTGAAACAGCTTTAAAATTCTTTAAACGCGCTGTTCAGATAGACCCTGACGCGTCATACGCTCATGCACTCCTAGGTCACGAATATGCCGTAGCAGAAGAAACGGATAAAGCTCTATCGAGTTTCCGAACTGCCGTCAATATCGATCCACGTAATTACGTAGCTTGGTTCGGAATAGCGACAGTTTACGCTCGTCAGGAACGTTGGAAAGCTTCTGAAGTGCATATTCGTCGAGCTTTAACCATTCACCCCCACTCCGGCGTGCTCCGCTGTCAGTTGGGACTAGCTCAAACGGCCTTAGGAAAAATGGATCGCGCTATCGCTACTTTAGAAAGAGCTGTTTTATTAGATGCAGAAAATCCTCTGTGTCGCTTTCACAGAGCATCAGTTTTATTGCGCGCCGGAAGACCACAAGACGCTTTGGCTGACTTAAATCATTTAAAGGATATTGCACCCAGAGAGTCTTTAGTTTACTATTTACTTGGAAAAGTTCACAATAAGTTGGGAAACTCCCACTTAGCTCTTATGCATTTCAGTTGGGCTACCGATTTGGATCCAAAGGGTACTGGTGCACACATAAAAGAAGGTTTCGACCCATCAAAACAGGAAGACCCTCCTGAAAGATCACCCTAATTGTTGTAATAATATTACTGATTCGCCTACTCTCGTCGGCGTTATTGTCGTTTGTGACTGATATCCCATGTAAATAACGTGCTCACCTCTCGAACTCCGATTTGACACAAAATCTTCCAAATATAGCTTTACGGAGATCGACCGGTGTGTGAACGCATTTAGTTTCTATAGTAGTAAGGGGCGTATGTCGATTTGTTTATATAGAGTAAGATGTGGATATTCCTGATTTTATCCTAGTTTATTATATATTATCATGTATAGCAAATGACTCCTAGAAAGTACCTAAAATTATGCTTTCGACGGACCTAGAACACGGGACCTCGATCTCATAGAATATTTTTTTTATGAATTAAATATTTATGTTTTGCATGTTGTTGCAAAATTTATTGAATTGCCATCGTAAAATTCGTGATATGAACTGTGCAAAACTTCGATGTAAACCATTTTTTTTAATGTACCTATATGAAAAATCATTCACGAAAACCGCTGGCGGTGTTTCACTGTATTACATTTTTTAAATATGAACCTTATATAAAGAAATAACTTTAGAAAATGCAGATATAATGTTAGTACGTTATTAAAGGTTGATCTTTCACAACAGTCAAAATAAATACCAAATGAAAGTTATAATACAATTCTATATAATATATCAATAACTTAATTCGAGTTCCATAAACCTTTTGTTGCATAAAAGAAAAATGGAAAGAGTTTATGATATCATTAATAATACTTATACATAAATAATTAATGACGGCATTGAAATATGCAGCAAAATTGTAATGTCATTAAATAGAACGATTAATATTACTCAGCCGGAATGCGGGGTGCAATGTTAATTATGGGGTGTTTAGTATAATATAGTTGTGTTGCGTAAATTCTATCACAAATAAAATAAGAATGTAGTTCCGAAAACGCTATTCGGAGTTATCTGCAGTTGTCGTCAATAATGACATTTGCAGATGTAAAAATACTGTAATCCTTGATCAATTGAATGTCTAGACCCGTCCTACACTAACAAGCAGTTTTACGAAGACAAATTCAATGCACGGTATATACTCCACTGCCTCATTTCGTAGATATATATTGGGACAATGGTTGTTTATTTTCGAAATCTCCAATTATCATGATCTTTTAAAATTACAGCGATTTTGGTTAAGACTGTATTACGTAGATAAATACCGGTCCGGGTGCGAAATAAAACTATAATAATTGTGAATATAAAAATGTTATTCATTCTGAAAATACAGTTTATTTATGACTGAGTTTGACTAAGACTAATAGTAAGAGGATTGTGTAAGGTAAAATAACTACTTGATAGTGGCAAAAAATATTGAGTGACTTTAATAATGTAACAGAATAGTCTGATTTTGTTTCGGAGATTTAAAAAATCATTAACGGGTCATATCGATTGTAATTATCATTTTAAAATATTGACATACTGGCAGATTTATTTATTTGACATATATTTGAATAAGGCTCCCGAAATAAGCGATTATTGGAATAAGCTAATTAATACTTGCGACTTCGTGTACGTGTATTATTTTTGTGTAAGAAGCCTTTCTTTTTCCAAAGTCAGTGTAACACTACACTGTTCACCGATCATCCATTTAGGCAAGAAAAAATATCTAAATATGAGTTACTTTCGATGTTTCATAAGTATAGATTTAATTTTAACATATTAGTTTTTTTTAAATGATATAAATCAATTAAGACCTTTGGGAGTCTTATTCGTGAAGTACGTTGTGTAGTGCTTCGAAGTATTAATTCAAAAATTTCGCCTTTCGAATTCAAAATTGATTTTCACCGTTCACTTGAACCAGAGATATCCTAAAGGTTTCGGAATTTTGTCCATCATCTCCCTGCCCTTATCTCACTCTAAATTAGGTCGGCATTTTATTGTTTTAAATATTATCAGATTATTCTTTATGTTCTACTTACATTTGATGAATTTGTTAACTAATCCTTTTTAATGGATTTTTTAAAGTTATCATTGCGTTATGACCTGTGACGATACTGTATTGACAAATTTAAAAACGTGCAAATATATAAATAATGTGTACGACACATTCTTTTCGTAATAGCATGCACTTGCATAAAACTGAATTAAAAAGTGATTTTTATAATTAGGCGTTGCTTTGCGGGGTTCTATAGAGCAAAAAATAAATTATTTTGCTATACTCTGCCATCAGAGAAAATCTATAATATAATGGTGAAAGTAGATTGTCTTTTTCGTTTTTATTAAACTTTATGCATTCAGGATTTGTAAAACGCATTCAGTACATACCACCACCACATCACTACACTAGCACTGCACATATTCACTTCCACAATCTGAACAATCGTTTCGCCCCGGAATCGAAGCATCATGAGGAGATAGACTCTATTACAAAATAATAGAGCAAAGGCTATGGAATTTACTTAATGGCGGCGTAAAATAATTCATTATTTTTTTGAAAAAAACACTTGATCTTAATTTTTTTGAAAAATACCTGTAAACAACAAATTTTATTGATATGATATATATAGCTAAAAACATTTTATGTATAAATGTGTCCGGAAGTAGTCGTTTATGAACGTAGTGAAAACTGCACTAATAACCGTCGTCGTTTTTACAGACAAAAAATAAAATCGACAAATTGTTAGTGTCCGTAAAGGCATTTATTCCAAATTTAAATTTTGTACCATAGCAAAAATATAGAATTATATAATAGAGTATCCGCTTTCGGTGTTTTCCAAGTCTTAAATGATAGCAACACTAATCTTATAGTTGTTGGACATAATTATAGGCACTGTGAAATAAAAATTACAATTTTTGTTTTCTTTAATATAATCTAGACTTATGTTTTTAAAGTTATCCAAGGAAGTCATATAAACAGCCAACAATAATTTGTTTCAATAATTCGTCAAATTTGTTTATTAATTTTTTTTTAAATAAACTATGGGAATTTAGACATACCTGATCAAGTAACGTACGTAGTTTTAGACAGTTTGATAATATTTTATTGCTGTAATTTGTACAATGAAAATCAAGAATATAATATAGTAATTACGTTGCACAATTTTTTTTTAAATTAATTAATCAGTGGCTGTTATGTTTATTTTGGTCGATGTCATTTTTATATATATATATATATATATATATATATATATATATATATATATTCGATGTGTAAATGTGTCAAGAATTTTGGTTAGGCGATTTAAATACCTTTTTTTGTTTCACATCAATGACTTATTCCGTAATGAATAAAACCGCATATAACGTGTACAGTCCTTGACCTCAGTTAATACTATGTTTATAAAATTATTTCGTGATATTTATATAATAAAATAACCACACTGTCGTTTGTCGTAAATCACCGATCGTAAGTAGCTCTAAAGACATGTACACCTTAATATGTGAACTTATAAAAATCATATTAAAGTATTTTGTGTTTCATTTAAGGAAATTTGCCGTATCCGGCTTAATAAAAAAATAGTACCACCCTCATTTCTTACCGAGGTGTCGTAAAAGGCGACTAAGATAAGTCGACCCGCCGTGTGGTATCCGGCTGAGTAGAATAGACCACCCTCATTTCTTACCGAGGTGTCGTAAAAGGCGACTAAGATAAGTTAACCCACCGTGTGGTTTAACTTAATCCGGTTAAGGAGAATGGACTCTTTCTTACTAAAGTGTCGTAAAATACAACTATGATAAGTTGATGTCAGGCAGGCGGTCGTAAAATACGTGGCCAAATCATGTGACAGCATGTTGTGCCGACCCCACTTATGAGTGGGATAAGGGCAGGAAGATGATGATTTGTTTCATTTAAGGAAATAAGGACAATGTATTACATAATTTATTGTTATTATAATGTCCTTATTTAATAGACACCATTGCAGTAAGTATACAAGTTAAATCGGAAAGTAATATATTAATTAAACAGTGTATTATTAATCATAGTTATCAGGGATAAATTCTGTCCATCGACAATAAATAGAAAGCAAACGAGATTTATTATTTGTCTCTTTTTTATGTGATTAGGGCAGCCATAGGCAAGTCTGTGAGAGCGTCGAAAGAATAAGTGAGGGAATATGATACTCATATACTTTATCTTTGTCTAATCACACGTGCACAGAGATATATCCATGGCGAGTTCTTATATAACAAACGACGATATTTCTCTCCTTTATTCTTATTCAATAAAAAGCAATTTTCCCAAGTCAACCCATTTACTCTTTCTCAACAACTCATCGACATATACAGGGGGGTGAAACTCTCTAAGAAGCACTCTTTAGGTCGCCGAGAGCGTCATCTCACAGAAAGCGTTGGACAACAAAAATTAGTTTTATATCATTATTCACTAGATGTCGCAAATGATACACTGTAATATATATAAGTATCTGTCATAAATTTTCAAATTTTTCTGCCAAAAACGCATCACTGCGTATTTAAATTATAATATTGGAAATTATGCCGTCCAAAAATTATTTTATGTGTTATTTTGGATGTGAAAACGTTGGTAAGTAACTACTATAATGTTTTTGAAACCATTTAATACCTTTTCCTAACAATAGAAATTTTGACTGCAGAAATTTAATTTTTAACCCTTTTAGTGCCGAGCGAAAAGGAAATGCCTACAAGAGAATAACGAGGCGAATTTTTTAAATTTTATTTATGTACATTCTTATGCAATTAAAACCAAACGATAAATAATATTTACACGATTCAAAAAGTAATAAAGGATTATCCATCTCTTTAGTCTGGATCCCCAGCCATTCCGGTATTCCTGGAAATGAGAGTGCTGATTCATGTGCTAAAGCTGCAGTTCAAGATGGAACGCTCGAACACTTTGAGAATACTGCTAATGATCTTTGCTCATTAGCTAAGACTTTCCTGGACAAATCCTGGAATTCGTTCTACGAGACCTCAAAAACTACTAAAGGGAAGTACTATGCTGCTCTTCAGCCAGACATTCCAAGACGACCATGGTTTTTTCTCTATAGATATGCAGACAGATGGATCTCATCTACTATCTCTCGTTTACGTCTTGGTCACTCATGCACACCTGTACACTTGGCAAAACTGCGGATCAGGGACAACTCGATCTGCGAGTGTGGTTTAGACGAAGGCACTGTATCCCATATCCTTTTGAATTGTCCTAAGCTCCTTCACCCTCTATATGACATTCTCCCATCCAAAATCCCTCGTCCATTAAATGTTGAATGTTTGTTAACGTCTGTATTTAGTCCCTATTGTAAATATTTATGTAAATATATTAAATGTAACAAAATAAAATTGTAATATAATTTATTTTTAAGTACTATTTGTAAGTAATATATATATTCATATTGTGTCGTCCTTTTGTTTCAGGTGAAGGGTTATAAAAGGTTCCAACTATTTGTAAATAATCAAAATTTTAGTTTTTTTTTCTTTGTTTCACCGTACAATCTCCTTTGTGTGTACTTCACCTTACGTGACATTGGCAAAGTAATTTGTGCCAACAAGGCACAACTAAAAGCCATTAATGGAAAATTGAATTGAATACTAAGAATAAAATAAGAACAAGTTTGCTCCTCCTTAACCCATTCTAAGTAGGGTTTTAAACAATTTGTTGCATGTTAGTTATTTTACGAGCACCCGCCTGCCTGACGTCAACTTACCTTAGTCACCTTTCACGACACCTTGATAAGACATAAGGTTGGTCTATTCTATACCACACGGTGAATAATAAGAAATGCAGCATATCGGAGTAAAAATTCACGACAAATAATACAAACAATATTAAAAATTGAGTTTGCAACAAGATAAATAATACCTATTACCTAATACCTACATAACAAAAAAAAGATATTACTCGAAGGTAACACACAGGTAAAGGTATAACACAGTAAGCGCCGTGTGGATTTTTGAAAACCTGTTTATATTTGTTTGTATTTTTTTTATTGCTGACTGTATGCAATTTTTATGAGAGCGCAGTGAGAAGCAACTTATCGGCTTTCGGCACAAAAGGGTTAAAGCAGCCATTTCGCTGAAATGTACTAAATAAAATTATTATAAGTGCCACAATACCTTCAACTTTGTTTTTTAGAAAAAAATATGTGTTATTCGTAATAAATATTATATTTTAACACTTTCGGTTACATTATTTTGGTACACATTTTAAATATTTGGTCTGATTTAGACTATAGCTACAAAAATTTAAATGTGTGATTTCAGGTTTACAGCAAATGAAGATTATGATTATGAAAACTAATTACAGAGTGTAGTACGTATGCAAAGTTAGTTGTTTTCAACAAATAAACGTGTAAACTGATGGATATTTATTATTTGTATACGCTTGATATTTTTTAAAATGTTTTAAAAGTATTTTTCAAGTGTTTCCTGAATTGACATACTATTTAAAAAGATGTAAAAAATAAAAATTATTAAATATTACATAACTTTAATCTTTTGTTTATTACCCTTATTTAGAATAATAGTTTGGTGCTACTCTTTGATTTGAACTGGAATTTGGAGATGCCAAGTCTGTTCAAATTGAAGTGGTATAGCGAACCAAACTATTTTTTTGTAAATGCTATTTTTATATAAGGGTCACTATATGAATGCAGTACAGCGCCATCTAGTGGATTATTATGATAACGTTACAGCGACATCTCCACCAGATAAGCGAATACAGTCCCTTATCATTACTTCAATAAAATAACAGAGTTGCTCATCTATATCCTATATAGCTTGGATAAAGAATACACTGGATGCCGCCTTAGCTATTTTTGTGTGTCCGTTTTATGCTTGTGTGAACTTTTAGAACTGCATTAGTGTGCGTGATTAGGGAAGTACTTAGCTTATCGATAAGCTAAACTAGGCGTCGATAATTATCGAAGCCTAGCTCAGGTACTGTAAAGTTAATATACAGTTGTAACCAACTAGGTTGGTTACAACTGTATATTAACTGTATATTACTGTTTAGAATAGATGTAAACATTTGAATAGATTGAGATAATTTCCTAAGTGTACAGTCTGCAGTATAATGTCATGAATTATCCGATGTACATCTTTACTGCATATCTTACTGTGATGTGTGGTTCTCAAAAATGGTATCAGTCAATTGACTGTGAGCCTAGATTTACCAAAGAATCCTTTGAAGCGTTAAAAATAAACTCGAAGGTGCAGCCCATACTCGGTGCTTTATGTATAGATGAAATGTTTACATAAATGTTAGTGCTTCAGTGGCCAATTGCACAATATCATGATCCACATTATTCCCAACATTTACATATCCGTGAGACCGGTGACGGCTTTTATCCACTGTTCTCTTATATATGGGCATTTAGGAAACCTAAGAAAATAATCTAAAATTAGAGAATTCGCATTTACTTGGCTAGTAAATATAACTTTGACTGATATTTATCGATACATAATAATTCGTTAGTGTGTACATCACTACGTAGGTAACACAATTCAATCGAATATTTAATGATTAATTTCTATGTTTTATCAGTATCCCACACTCGTGCCGGCTAGAGAATATCAAACTGTACTGATACATTATAATCTGAAACGCTTTAACTGAATAAAACGCTTTAATTTAGCACGCAAATGAGAGTCAAAGATTTACTTATGAAATGGTAATTCCGTGTTTTTAACTCCTCCTTTCGTTGTTCTTGATGGTCACGTTAAGGCAGCACACGACATATTCCACCTTTTTTGAAAAAATATATCAGTAACACTCGTATTTGCTTTAGATTTCAAGAAATAATCTTCAACAAACTCAATGTTATGGCCTCATTTGGTGTCACCAACTGGACACATTTTTAGCGACGTTGCCAAACTTCATCACAATCTCTTTCACTCTTATGTATAGTCCGCGATAAGAACAGAGACAAACGATAAATCGCTTACACACAGACGCAAGATCGGCAACGTCTTTTGGCGCCGTCCAGTATATACTACGTCCATGCTATATAGTGTATTATCTATGGACATATATATGACCTTGGATAAAGAATACACTGGATGCCGCCTTAGCGATTTTTGTGTGTCCGTTTTATGCTTGTGTGAACTTTTAGAACTGCATTAGTGTGCGTAATTAGGGAAGTACTTAGCTTATCGATAAGCTAAACTAGGCGTCGATAATTATCGAAGCCTAGCTCAGGTTACTGTAAAGTTAATATACAGTTGTTACCAACATAGTTGGTTTAGTGTTCAGAATAGATTTAAACATTTGAATAGATTGACATAATTTCCTGAGTATACAGTCTGCAGTATAATGTCATGAATTATCCGATGCACATCTTTACTGCATATCTTACTGTGATGGGTGGTTCTCAAAAATGGTATCTGTCAATTGACTGTGAGCCTAGATTTACCAAGGAATCCTTTGAAGCGTTAAAAATAAAGTCGAAGGTGCAGCCCATACTCGGTGCTTTATGTATAGATGAAATGTTAGTGCTTCAGTGGCCAATTGAACAATATCATGATTCACATTATTCCCAACATTTACGTATCCGTGAGACGGTGACAACTTTTATCCACTGTTCTCTTATATGTGGGCATTTAGGAAACCTAAGAAAATAATCTAAAATTAGAGAATTCGCATTTACTTGGCTAGTAAATATAACTTTGACTGATATTTATCGATACATAATAATTCGTTAGTGTGTACATCACTACGTAGGTAACACTATTCAATCGAATATTTAATGATTAATTTCTATGTTTTATCAGTATCCCACACTCGTGCCGGCTAGAGAATATCAAACTGTACTGATAGATTATAATCTGAAACGCTTTAACTGAATAAAACGCTTTAATTTAGCACGCAAATGAGAGTCAAAGATTTACTTATGAAATGGTAATTCCGTGTTTTTAACTCCTCCTTTCGTTGTTCTTGATAGACACGTTAAGGCAGCACACGACATATTCCACCTTTTTTGAAAAAATATATCAGTAACATTCGTATTTGCTTTAGATTTCAAGAAATAATCTTCAACAAACTCAATGTTATGGCCTCATTTGGTGTCACCAACTGGACACATTTTTAGCGACGTTGCCAAACTTCATCACAATCTCTTTCACTCTTATGTATAGTTCGCGATAAGAACAGAGACAAACGATAAATCGCTTACACACAGACGCAAGATCGGCAACGTCTTTTGGCGCCGTCCAGTATATGCTACGTCCATGTATATGACAGTGGCAATGCTTTTTCATATTAATGACCAACTTTGAAGGAGGTTGTATTAAAAACATGTTGTAACACTTATTTTTATACGTTTGCTTTCTTTTTTTTTAATATTATGAACTTTGCTCACTAAGCACCAAACAGTTATTGACTAAAGTAGGGGGGCATAGACAAGTCTGTAAGTGAGTGTCATAATAAATGATTTTTTTTTTTTTTTTTCGGACACTAACTAAGGCTGTTAGCCGTGAAGGCTTTGACAGCGTCACCGAGAGAGTGGGCGAGCGCGGAAGCATCGCCGGGGGTTGAAGTGCTGGGAGAGCGGGTCTCGAGAGAGGCCCGCAACATCCTGGGAGCGTCGCCTTAAGGGTGCCTCCTGTGAGGCCGGACCTCGGCTTAAAACGACGCGTTTGTGGAGGACTGTATCGGACTTGTGGAAAAGTCCTAATGTCATAACGGGCGGGGCTGGACACCCCGGCCGCTAGACGTGAGGAAGCGGGGACCTCGTCTTCGCCGGCGAAGACGCTGTGTGTGTGCGTGTGCGTGAGTGTATCGGGCGTTGGCGATCGTGATATGATCGTCAAGGTCATAGAGTACGCTCCTAGGGCGTCTGTGGGTCTTGGACTTAAACTTCCTGTCGAAGCAGGTGTACTTAACCATCCCCGCGATGAGCGGGTTTGGATGCACCTCGGCCTTTTCAAAGTATCTCTTGGAGAGACATTTGAATAACTGAGCTATTGAGGGAAGACGTAAGTCTCTATGTAGGTCGACGTTGCGCACGAACCAGGGACAGCCGGTGGCTAGTCTCATGAACTTGTTTTGCAATCGCTGCAAAACATTGAGTCTGGTCGGGTGGACATGTGCGAACGCGACGCTCGCATATGACATTATAGGTCTTATGCAAGTTTTGTAAAGTGTCACTTTGTTACGAAGTGACATTTTACTCTTCTTGCATATCATCGGATAGAGACGACCCAGTGCATACGCTGCCCTATTCCGGACAGTGCGTATGTGTCTGAAGAAAGAGAGAGAGGGTTGGAGAGTAACCCCCAGGTATTTGACCTCCTGCTGCCATGGTATATCCCGGTCGTGTATGGATATACACTCCGGAGGGAAGTAGACTGGAGCGCCTGGCCTAGTGAAATACATGGCCGCACTCTTATCGGGGTTGAATAATAAATGAGCAGGAAGATTAAACTCGTATACGTACGTCGAAACAGCAAAACTTGTTTATTTTGCCTACTTCCATAGCATTATGTGTTATGGAATATTGCTATGGGGTAAATGCGCGGATAGTGAAAAAATTTTTGTTTTACAAAAAAGAGCTATACGTGGCATTTATAATTTAAGACCGCGTGATTCCCTGCGAGAGAAGTTTAAAGAAACAGGTATTCTTACATTTGCTTCACAGTATATTTTAAGCAATTTAATTTATGTACATAAAAATATAAAGAATTATAAAACGATAGGTGATGTATACAATAGACAAAGCAGGAACCGACATAAGCTTGCGGCTCCTGCTTTGCGCCTTGCAAAAGTACGTAATTCGTTTGTGGGTTTTGGTATAAGATTCTATAGTAAAATTCCGCAATCAATTTCAGCTTTGCCATTGGAGCAGTTTAAAAACACTGTTAAAAAGAGGCTGATACAGAAAGCCTACTATACTCTTGAAGATTATTTACAAGATAAGAATGTGTGGATATAGCTCTCTTTGAACCTGTACAAGACAGTAACGACATAATGTATATAGTATTAAGAATTATATTTTTAAAAGAGCAACCGCCGAGTTTCTTGCTGGCTCTTCTCGGTAGGAACAGCTTTCCGAGCCAGCAGTAGAGTTGACGATTCAAAAGCACTTGTTTACAAGATTATTTGAATAAAGAATATTTTGAATTTGAATATTTTGAATATACTTATCTTTACCTAATTACACACTAAAAAGGGAGACAGATATATTTTCATTTGCTTTATTTTCGACTAGCAATTGCATGTGGCTCCGTCCGCGTGGATATATTAAAACCGTAATATAGTAATGTGATAACCTTAATAATTGGTTCAAGTGGGTTAACCTTTAAACCTAGATATATGCCGTCGCGGACTTTTATTTAGAGCTTTTAGAGGGGAACAATTTTGTAGAACTTGATTTTTGAATAACTTTTACCGTTTACTTAGCGCATGCAAGGAAAGCTTTAAATTTGCAGTTTTTGTTATATTTTTTATTGCTGCTCCTCTCCTTTTCATCTTAGCGTGTTATATATATATTCCTTGATGAATTTTTCAAATCGGTCCAGTAGTTCCTGAGATTAGCGCGTTCAAACAATAAAACTCTTCAGCTTTATATATTAGTATAGATGGATAACATTTAAGGTGAGCAATCATACTCCAAAATAATAACTATGCTTATTTCTAAAAATGCTGTCAAAATTTTATCTGTAGCTTATAACTTAATGAACGAACTTAATCAAACAATTTTTTGTAATATAGAATCTAAAGCTTTTCTAACAGTCGGATCGTTGAGGAGTTTATTTTGAGGTTCTGGTTTGGGCGGTTCTGGCTTGGGAGTATTTTTGTCATTGAGAATGCTTAGAATCCTTTGTTGTAAGTCCACTTGGGTTTTAGTTGCCGGTGCACTCGTATTTAATGGTTCGCCTAACTCTAATTTCACTTGTTGCTCACGCCGTTCCTAAAACAATAAAGTGTCTATTAGCTGCTTGAGTTAAATCAAACTTGTAAAAAAAAGTAAAGTAACGGCCTGTTACGATCCCACTGCTGGGCATAGGCCTTCTCTCTCCGTTTTGTAGAGAAGGGTTGGAGCTAAGACCTACCACGCGGCTCCAATGCGGATTGGTAGGTTACACATATACCCAGATTTCTCTAGATATATGCAGGTTTCCTCACGATGTTTTTCTTCACCGAAACATTAGACACATACGTTTTGATAGAAAAACTCATTGGTGCCTGCCGGGGTTTGAATTCGTGACCCTCTCGAAAGAGACGCACGGTCACACCGCTGGGCTATCACAGCCCATTCATCAGCAAACTCTTGTATCAATTTTAAATTTGTATTGATATAATATTGTTAAGGAGATTCCAGATACCACACGGTGGGTCAACTTACCTTAGTCGCCTTTTACAACACCTCGGTAAGAAATGAGGGTGGTCTATTTTACTGAACCCGATACCACACAGCTGGTTGACTTGCTTTAGTCGCCTTTTACGACACCTCGGTAATAAATGAGGTTGGTCTATTCTACTCAACCGGATACCACACAGCTGGTTGGCTTACCTTAGTAGCCTTTTAGGACACCTCGGTAAGAAATGAGAGTAATACTATTCTATTCATGCGGATACCACACTGCGTTAAAAAAAAGATGGATTTTGGAAAAAGATTGTGTGAAAAATGATATGCATGTTAAAGGAGTGGCACCAGAGTTGACGAATGATAGAGGAGAATTTAAGAAGACATATTGTGCCGACCCCACTTTGAGTGGGATAAGGGTAAGAGAATGATGATGACCGCACGGCGTCAAACAGTCTGTTAACTATTTAACTGTTCAATATTTGTGTTAATACTGGATTTTATACGTACTTGTAAGTATTCCATGACCTTATCGTACTGGAGTACAGTCAGACTGCGCCCATCAGCCAGTTGACCTAAAAGGGCGTACACTGCTTCCCGACCTGATGGGCCACCTCGTTGGACTTCTTGGAAATTACGGGACATCAGTTGAAGTGCATCTTCTAACGGTATATTACGATGTTCTATAAAAAAATACGAACAAACAATTTTTAATTGTAAAAATTTAACATCCTTTGTCATCATTAGGATTTTATAGATAAAACTTGTGTCAAAAATCCTATATACAAAATAACCATAGTGCAACTCAATATATTATATTAGTATATGTGATGGTAAAAATTTTTTTCGTTGGTGCTAAAAAAAATAATTATTTAAAGACTTCTTCCAGAAAATCGCCTATCGAGAAGAGCCAAAAAACTTAGTGGTGGCTCTTTTAAAAATATAATTCTTATAACTATACTTAATGTATAGAACCGGCTATACTTACATCTTATTCTATCGGGTTAGCCCGACTAGTTTCTTATAACTAGTTGAATTTCGGCGGATTGGTAGGTTACACATAACTCCAGATTTCCCTGGAGATATGCAAGATTCCTAACGATGTTTTCCTTCACCGGAAGAACACATCAATTAGCCACAAGCTTTTAATAGAAAAACTCATTGGCGCTTAGTCAGGGTTTGAACTCGGGACCCCGTCGAAAGACGCACGGTTTCACCATTAGACTATCACAGCTTCACAGCAGTGGGATAGTCACAAGTTTATTAATCAAAAGTAAAAAAAAGTAAGTAGCGGCCTGTTATTATCCCACTGCTGAGAATAGGCCTCTTCTCTCCGTTATTGGAGAGAAGGATTGGAGCTAAGACCTACCACGCTGCTCCAATGCGGATTGGTAGGTTACACATATCTCCAGAATTCTGATATTCAGGTTTCCTCCCGATGTTTTCCTTCACCGAAAAGCATGTCATAAATTGCAATTAAAATTCAAAATCTTCAGATAAACTTGTAAACAAGTGCTTTTGAATCGTCAACTCTACTGCTGGTTCGGAAAGCTGTTCCTACCAAGAAGAGCCAGCAAGAAACTCGGCGGTTGCTCTTTTCAACATAATACTTATAACTAGTTACATTAAGTCATTACTATCTCGTACAGGGTTGGACAGTGGCTATATCCACGCATTCTTTAAATCTAAATAATCCTCAACAGTAAAGTAGGCTTTTTGTATCAGCCTCTCGTTAATGGTGTTTTTAAACTGTTGTAATGGCAAAGCTAAAATTGATTGCGGAATTTTATTATAGAATCTTAGACCCAGACCCACAAACGAGTTACGTACCTTTGCAAGGCGCAAAGCAGCCGCAAGCTTATGTCGGTTCCTACTTTGTCTATTATAACCTATCGTTCTATAATTTTTTATATTTTTATGTACAAAATTATAAATTACATACAGCTTTAATAGAAAAACTCATTGGTGTCTGCCCGGGTTTGAACCCATGACCTCCTCGAAAGAGTCGCACGGTGTTACCACTGGACTAGCACAGCTTATCAAAAGTACCTTGTGGCAAACCATGAAGGATTGTAAGTGTGAGCGATCTATGTTCCTGATTTTGCGGCATCACGAGAATCGCATAGAGGCATCCGCGTGACGCGATGTTCCCCAAGACTTTGCCTATGGGCACATCTTCCATGGGAAATAGTAGATCCACTACAATGCCCAATCTTTTGAGTCGGCCTTCTATGTACTCTGCATATTCTCTGCAAATTAAAGAAACATTGATAATTTAAAGATTGATCTTTTTTTATTATCTTTGTTATAAGGGATAGCCGTGTGTGTATCCGACTGAGTAATATAGACCAAACCTCATTTATTACCTAGGTGTCGTAAAAGGCGACTAAGGTAAGTCGACCCGCCGTGTGGTACCCGGCTGAGTAGAATAGACCAAACCTCATTTCTTACCGAGGTGTCGTAAAAGGCGACTAAGGTAAGTCGACCCGCCGTGTGGTACCCGGCTGAGTAGAATAGATAAAAACATAATTTCTTACCGAGTTGTCGTAAAAAGCGACTAAGGTAAGTCGACCCGCCGTCTGGTATCCGGCTTAGTAGAATAGACCAAACCTCATTTCTTACCGAGGTGTTGTAAAAGGCGACTAAGGTAAGTCGACCCGCCGTGTGGTATACGTTTTAGTAGAATAGACCACTCTTTCTTATCGAGGTGTGGTAAAATACGACTAAAATAAGTTGACTTCAGGCAGGCGGCCGGTCATAAAAACGCAGCCAAATCATGTGACAGCATGTTTATAACATGTGCCGACCCCACTTAGAGTGGGATAAGGGCAGGAGGATATATAATAAAGGATATATTTTAAAGTATTTATTTGACTCTTATGGTGTAATGGAAAATTTTGATGTACAATAAATGGCGAAGCTAGCGCACTTATTTAAGGAATGATACTGAACAGAAAAAACGAGTCTTGAAAATAACGTAATATTTATAATAGAAATTTTGAACATAAAAGTAGTTACTGTAAGTTAACTATAAGGGATTGAGACATGCTGTCGCAGACTTTCTGGTAGTATTTTATTAGATTTACAATAGTCTAGTAAATCACTTAAGTGTATCTCTGTAGGTTAACGCGGCGCACGCGACTAAAGTTCACAGCAGGCGAGTTTCTTACGACCTTTTTAACACAATTAACGTTAATACGAAATTCATTCAGTAGATTTTGAAAAAATCGATCACATACAGACAGAAAAAATAAAATAAAAATTAAAAAAAGCAATAATAATGAGAGTATAAAAAAGGAATATATAAATATTCAATAATATAGAGAATTGCTTCATCACAGGATGAGCTCAATCCAAACTTCCAAATAAGGACATTTTATCTAATTATAGTCTTGACACTGATCTTAATAAATAATAAATAAATATATGGGACACTTACACACACGGTCGTCCGTCCCCAAAGTAAGTAACTTAATACTTGTGTTATGGTAGACAGACAACTGGTGAATATATACTTATATATTTTTAAATACATACTTAAATACAAATATACACCCAGACTCAAAGACCAACAAATTCATTTATAGAAAATGTTTGCCATCGGCGGGAATCGAACCCGCGGCCCGTGGAGCTGAAGGCAGGGTCACTACCCACTGCTCCAACGGGCCAGATCTTAGATAGAAAAAGGAAAAAGGGAAAAGAAAAAAAATACAGATAGCTTTATAATAAGTATAAATATCTACTAACGTGAGTGTTTTAGAAACCACTATAATCTCGCAGTCATTCTTTTCCGGCACAGGCAATGTTCGAGGGTACCCGGGCTGAGTAAATCGATCAAATGATCTTTTCTCAGACCAATCATTATCTGAAACATTAGAAAAAAATAAAGTCTTCTTCTGTTCTTAATGATATTTTGAAAAATCTAATATAAGACTTATTTTAGATCAAATTTGCCGTGTGGTATCCGGTTGAGAAGAATAGACCACCCTTATTTCTTACCGATATCCTAAAACGCGACTAAGGTAAATTGACGCGTGGTATCCGGTTGAGTAGAATAGCCCAAAATCATTTCTTACCGAGATATAGCAAAAGCGACTAAGGTAAGTTGATACCGTGTGGTACCCGACTGAGCTGAATAGTCAACACTCATTTCTTATCGAGGTGTCGTAAAATATGAGTAAGGTATGTTGACGTCAGACAGGTAGGTGGCCGGTCGTCAAATATGTACCCAAATCATGCGACAACGTGTTTATAACATGTTGTGCCGACCGATCTCAGAGTGGGATAAGGTCAGGATAAACCGAGAGCCCGTGAACCCCAGAACTGTCATTTTATAAAAGCTGAAAGTTTATCAGCGCAATTCCGAACACTGATAAGAACAATGGTAAGACGTGACAAGTTCACGGGCTCTTAGTCCAGGAGGATGATAGATTTTTTTATATCTTTAATATTTAAATGAGTTAGTCTTGTATATACAGGGTGTTTGGAAGGTCGATGCAAAGCTGCAAACAGGAGCTAGTATAGACTATTTAGAACCATTTAAACTGAACTTATGTTAGGCGAAGTGCGACTATTTTTTTTTTATAAAATTTTAAAGATTTTTGAAGAAAAATCCGAAGTTATGTCATTATTTGCTAATAATCGGCCATTTTGAAGCCAAAGTCAATTATTTTATTAAACTAATGTGTAAACAGTGTAATAAAACATGATTAAGGTATCTGTGTTAAGAGATATTTTTTTTACAGATATTTGAAGTCAATCATTTCTTTTAAGATCAGAGAAAGCTGATTTTTGATGGCATTTAAAAAAAAAATAGATTGTGCTTTTTTAGTTCAAACATTTTATTAAATATGCCTGGTCATTGTTCTTTATTTTGAGGTATCAACTATGCGGATAGCCCGCAAATTATTGAAATTAAGATCTACAAACTAAATTGCGAGAGAAAATTAAAATTTATAGGCGAAGTAATTAAAACAAAATTTTAATGAAAATCATTTATTTTTCGTGTTCAAAATGTCCGCCGCGGTTTCTAACACAAGCACGGGCCCGACTTCTCACTTCTGTTGTCGTTATCTTTAACTTCATTTCCACTTTCATCGTCGCGAACGCTGAATTAATTCTGTCAATTAATTCTTCTTTTGTGTTTATTTCCACATTTGTGTATACTAGCTCCTTAGCCCGACCCCACACGTAAAAGTCAAGCGGAGTCAGGTCAGGTGAACGGGCGGGCCAAAGGATGGGCCCATCTCTGCCGATCCAGCTATTGGGGAAACAATTGTTTAAGTGCTCCCGTACATTTAATGTCCAATGCGCTGGACAACCATCTTGTTGAAAAATGAGCTCTCGGTCGCTAACGAATATCAAGGCCCCAGACTCCTCTACAAGCTCTGGAAGATCATTTTGCAGGAATTCTAAATAATTATTTCCATTTAAATTATCTGGTAAGAAATGAGGCCCAATCAAAATTTTGCCAATAACTCCGGCCCACACATTGACCGAGAATTTCTTTTGGAATGATTTTTGCGTTTTCCAATGTGGATTATTATGTTTTTCAGCCCATAGATGAAGGTTATGGAAATTAATAATGCCTTCCCTTGAAAATAGTCGCACTTCGCCTAACATAAGTTCAGTTTAAATGGTTCTAAATAGTCTATACTAGCTCCTGTTTGCAGCTTTGCATCGACCTTCCAAACACCCGGTATATATATTTTCCGAATCTCGAAAACGACTCCAACGATTTTCCTAAAATTCAGTATGTAGGAGGTTTTGGAGGAGAAAAATTGATCTAGCTAGGTTTTATGTAAAAAAAATGTTGTTTTATCCCTGTTTTTGGGCATTAAAAAACACTAACATTTATATTGAATTGAATTTTCGCCATTAACTGTCAAGTCGACCTAGCTTATTCGGATGACGGGCAGACTCGAGAAATGCGATGCCAAGGATCGATCCCCAACTCAATAATTGGTTTTTCTTTTTTTTAAGTTTTTTTCTTTGCAAAAAATTACCGAGCGAAGCTTGGTCACCCAGATATTATAAATGTATGGGACATTTACACACACGGTTGTCCGTCCCCAAAGTAACTTAATACTTGTTTTATGGTAGACAGACAACTGGTGAATATATACTTATATATTCATTTATGGAAAATGTTGGCCCTCGGCGGGAATCGAACCCGCCACTACTACCCACTGCGCCAACGGGCCAGTCGAGTATTAAATTTGTTCAATACCTTTACCACGCCCGTCATCTCTGAAATTTCCTTGCAGAGCACCACGGCCTCGACCGCCGCGGCCGCGTGATCTTCCTCTTGGCCCTCCACGCATATAATCCCTGCCTGTTTCTTCATACTCTTCGGCTCCATAACCTTGAATTATGTACTCGCTGGTAAGTTGGGAGATACTAGGTAAGAATGAAATTGAAGTTGAGGATCTATCAAATATCTCCTTCTGGGATATTATTACGTTGTTAAAAGCAACGTATAGATTAGAGCAGGTGACACTGTCGGGACGGCAATGAAACCCTTGTCCCAACATGGGGAAATGGGTGGAATAGTCCGGAATAAGAGCTGACCACCCTGCACCGACAGCCGTCTCCAAAATTAGATAAATAGAACCTCGAATTAATTCACACTAATATAATAAATATATTCACAAATAATTTTGATATAACTGAAATTTATTTATTAGGCTAGCATATAAGATATACAGAAAGCCTACTGATAGATGATAATGGGTGGATGTAGCTACTCTTCAAAACTGGACAAGATAAATGACAATGGAACTACAAAAGTAATAATAAATTTATTTTGCTATAATCCACGAAGAATTCTTCGCGGATTATAGCAAATCCATTCCATCCAGTCCATTGTCATTTATACTTTTGTTAATACAAAAGTATAAATGACAGGCGGAGATCCATAATTGGATCTCCGCCTATTAAAGTAACGCCTATTTCTATAAATTATTTGACAATGGAACTAGTTAAAATATGTATAGTAATAGTCTGTTACTATCCCATGGCTGGGCATAGGCCTGCTCACTCCACTAAGACCACACTGCTCCAATGCGGATTGGTTAGTTACACATATGGATAGAATTCTCTAGAGCTAAGTAGTTTACCTCATGATGTTGTCCTTTACTGAAAAGTGAAGTGTGATAAATTGCAATTATCAATGAGACTCATAAGTTTCAACAGAAAACCCATTGGTGCTTGCCCAGGGTTTGAACCTGTGACTGCTCAAAATAGTTGCACAGCCTCGCCATATCACAGCTATCACAACTTCGCTGCAACTAGTTGTAATAATTATATTTTGAAAAGAGCTACCACCAAGTTTCTTGCTGGTTTTTAGGTAGGTATAGCTTTCCAAACCAGCAATAGAGATGATGATTCAAAAGCAATGAACAAGTTTACTTGAATATAAATTTAAATATAAATTTGAATTTGATTCAAATTAATGTTTATTCTTTCCCATAAAGTTCCATCCCAATTTGTCTTCCATAGATGTTTTCACAAATAATACAGTACAATATCTAAAAAATCTCAAAAGTAATGTAATTGAAGACTCATTTTTACATCACCTTATGGGAACTTTACAGTTCACATGTAGCCCAAATTATTTTATAATATGCATATAGATCCTTAAAATATACTGAAATATGTCACTATATTATATTAACTTATTTTTTTTTAAATTAATGGCAAAAAAATGCATAATCATATACAATTGCATATAATTATATTAACTTACTTTGTTCTGCGACATAGTTTCCATAATTGTCATATGGTTCTTCTACAGTATCTTCAACAACAGGAATATTTTCAGTAAGAGCAACTGCAGGTGGTTTTGTTACTTCTGTTTCTTGTCTAAAAAAAAATACAATATGTGTATATGTGGGTATATGTGTGTGTCTGTATTCATGTGTTTGTGTGTGTCTGTATACATGTGTTTGTGTGTGTAGTCTAGTATTATAGATACCAAGGGTGTGTGTGTCCACTTTTCTATCTTTTCCAAATTTAAATATCTGGTACAGTAGTATACTGTATGAGTTGTCCAGAGAATCTGAGCACCTGTGATCTAATCATAACTTAAATTACTGTCAGGTGCCTACAGGCACTAGCACATAGATACACACAAACAGACACAGAAATTCCAAACCATACATACTCACAAGTTCAAAGCAACATGTGTGCAAGAAAACAATAACTTGACATTTTGTATAATTGAAACTTGTATCATTGTATAATTTACACTTGTATCAATTATACTCCTCATAAAAAGTCCATATCAGTAGCTTTATACAAAAAAAAAATAAACTAAACTTATAAAAGCACAGCAGGTGATAGCTCAGCGGTAACACCGTGCGACTCTTTCAAGGGGTCACAGATTTCAAACAATAATTGCAATTTATCACAACCTTCACTGTGAAGGAAAACTTTGTGAGGAAACCTGCATATCTTCAGAGAATTCTAGAGACATTTAAAACCTACCAATCCGCAATGGAGCAGCGTGGTAAGTCTTAGCTCCAACCCTTCTCTCCAAGAATATAGAGATGAGGCCTATTCCCAGCAGTGGGTGAATAACATGCCGCTACTTTTACTTTTATAAAAGCACATATATTAAATTTAATTTGATACACTGGAAAAATTGTTGTAAACAGTTTTTCCAGTGTATCAAATTAAAATATAATGTTCTTAATAATAAATACTAACTTAGGCCCATTCCTGTTTGTACAACGCACTGTGATCTTCTTTCCTAGGAATGTGCTTCCATTGGCTTTGGCAACAGCTTCATTGGCACTAGATTCCTTATTGAACTGCACAAATCCAAAAACCCGGTTAATTATTATGCCATCTATCTGTCCATATTCTATGAAGTGTTTGTAGACTTCTTCAACGTTTGCCTCTTCAGTTAAACCACCAACGTAAATTCTTAGATGGGCTGTAGCTCGATCTCTCATAGCCTGCCTATCAAGTGTAAGTTTGTCTAAAACATAAATTAATTAATTAATAATGAAAAGTGAGAATATGGGATGATGAAAAAAAACTCTCAAAGTTTATGCGTTACTATATTTTATAATCTTAACTCGCCTGCCATTATTAAAAATCTATAAGACTTAATTAGATAATAAATATAGTTATTTTATTTAAAGACTTCTTTCTGAATTTTATTTTCGATTCCAAGATGCTATAAAAAAGACAACAAAACAGCGTCCAGGCTCCAGAAATGACATAAACACAGACAAGTAATTGAATTGAAAAGCTTTCTTTTTGGGGTTATGGTCATCGACCAAAACCTGTATAATCTGTAGGATCTACTCTTTATGTATATTTTTCAAAGAGTTATCATACATAGGTAAATGAGTTTAATTTTCTCTCTCTCTTATCATTTGGTGCGACACTTTCACCAAGCCTGCCTAGGATCTCGTCTTTAGAATGACAGTGGAAAATAATTTTACTGAAATATTTGTTTTTTAATATATCTTGATCAATATGTTAATATTTTATGACTTCTGATCAGTAATGAAAGTAGATATTATATGAGTACAGTATGAAATCTGCCTTTTTTATCTTCTTATTGTCTAGTGGTTTTTGTTAATGGTGGGCTGCTGTTTTTTAATTTCATGGGGTTGGCAAAACTTGCTGTCAACAAACTGTATTGTCAATGACATTATGTCATGTGAATTTGAAACACTTTGGTTGTGTTTAAGGCGCGCTTTAGGTTATAATTATGAATTTGGAAAGTATAAGACAAATATGATTTGAATTTTAAATTAGACACACATTCGTGTTTTGAAATTTAAGAAAGGACAAGATTACGGCCTCTTAGTTATTTCTGATAAAACACATATTAAAATAACATACTTCCTATTTAAGTAAGTAAATTTATTATCACTTATGATTAAATATTTTATCACACCCACATTACGTAATTCAAACAATACTTATACTTTATAAAAAAAAAAAAAAACCACCATTGTCATCTACATAATTACAGTGCAACAAATATAATTATCAAAATTCTGGTAGAAATTATTAATATATGTTTAATAACCTTCAATAGTCAGATTAGCAATAACAAACTTAGGACATGCGTAAACATAATTTTCTAAATTAATGCTAATTTTTTCTAGGCAGTGTTGTACAATTAAATTAATGTGCTTATGACTTTGAGAAGACTATTCAGAAAATCATGTAAATTTTACAAACAGCTAGTAGATAAAGCATTCAGCAGTAAATATTTAATTTTTACAAATGTTACTTTATCCATAGCAATATCAACAACAGGTGATGTTTTAGAGCAGAGTTATGAGTTGTATCAGAAGGAAATTGATAAGTATGATTTTAGCCGAACTTTTCAAATGGCATTTTCTGGCTTCACAGCCGGTATCTTGTGCCATCACTGGTATAACCTCTTGGATAAAGTAATTACTGGCCGTACAATTGATAATATCGTAAAGAAACTGATTTTGGACCAGTGTATATGTTCACCTGTTATTATTTTATCTTTCTTTGCAACAGTGGCAATATTTGAAGAAAATCCAATTGAAAATTTTACTGATGAGGTTAATGAAAAATTTTGGATATTGTACAAGGCAGAGTGGCTCGTCTGGCCACCAGCACAAATTGTAAATTTCTATTTCTTGCCTACAAAATATAGAGTAATTTATGATAATACGATATCTTTAGGTTATGACATTTATACTTCTCATGTGAAACATAGTAGGGCTAAAAAACATGAAGAGCAGAGTAAGAAAAACTAGTTTAGTTCTATGAAAGATATATGTTGAGAAAAAATGTAAAAAATGAAATAAACCTCTAGTTAAAAGATAAACTTTAATAATGTCAAATTATAAATCATATTTCATAATACAAAGCTAGAGTGCATGTGGTTTGTTATTTTTAGAATATAATTTTTAATTACAGATATGAATAATGATTATGATATTGTTGCATTTAATTTTATAATAAATTTTTTCCTTTCAAAAGTGAGTTTTTCTTATTGTTCTAAATTATTTCAGATTTAGGATAAAATGCAGGCTATTGGTGTCACTTGGCGAAGACTGGCAAGCAATGTACGCACAATCTCTGCCTTATCAAAGATAGGAAAAATTGTAAAAGCGGCCTTTAGTGACAAATACTTATTTTATACAAATGTTACAATATCGGTAACTTTGTCATCCCTTGGTGATGTTTTGGAACAAACATATGAAGTGTATACTGAGGATTTAGATAAATATGATCCCAAACGAACTATGCATATGGCTTTTTCCGGTATAGGCGTTGGTGTTTTATGTCATCACTGGTACAAAATACTTGATAGATTTCTAGCGGGCAAAGCTTTTAATGTGGTTGTGAAAAAATTAATTCTTGACCAAATAATTTTCTCGCCGATCATGATTTTAACATTTTTTGGTAGTCTAGCTATTTTTGAAAAAGATCCAATATTTAATTTTCAAGAAGAAGTAAGAGATAAATTTGTGACATTGTATCGAGCAGAATGGATGGTCTGGCCTCTAGCACAGGTTATAAATTTTTATTTTTTACCAACCAGGTACCGAGTTTTATACGACAATACAATTTCTCTAGGATACGATGTGTATACATCACAAGTGAAACATAATAAGGCATTAAGAACAGTGTCTCAAGAGATTCAATGATATTAACCATAATTTTTAAGTTTTAATAGCAAATTTATGATATATAAGAATGATAAAACAGTGTAAATAATAACATGTTCTAGTGGGCTGTGAATATGTACATTGTACATATGTAATATGTACATTGATGTATATAAATTATTTATATATACTTATTACATTATTAAGCTTGTATTGATTATACAAATTGTTACCAAGCATTTGTTTTATTAATAACTATAATTTATTACAATTTAGCATTAAATGTTATATACACCCATGCTTGAAGAACCAAGAAATTGTTGTTAGCAAATGTTGGCCCTCGGCATGAATCGAACCCACGACCTGCGGAGCCGGCAGGGTCTCTACTCCCTACCAACTGGTCGAATGGTTGTGCGTGGCCTGCTACATTTTAACTTAAAACTTCTACCAGTTTTTATACAAACTGATGTGCATAATAGGCCTATTAAAATAGCTTAGAGTCAGTGATCGGATGATAAGTCGAAATATGCTTCGTATATCTCTTCGTCATAAAATGACAAGATCTGTTAAACAACTAGAAGATACCTTATCGTATAGCAAAACAGAAATGCCACCAAGGAGGAAGAAGTTACCAATAACAACAGTATACAAGTACTGCACACATCCACCACCACAAACTCAACATCTGTTTCGCCCGAACAGTGTAACCGGTGTATCATCAGGCGATAGACACCGCGACAAAATCGCAAAGCGATTTTTAGCTTTGCTTTAGCATTACATATATTTTCTTTTATCGCGGATTATAGCAAAATAATATTTTCATTAGTTTTAAATAAAATACAGTAAATATGATAAATTGCAATTATCAATTATAAGTAGACATAAGTTTTAATGGAAAAACTCCTTGGTACTTGGCCAAGGTTTGAACTCGTAATCCCCTTGTAAGAGTCTCATGGTCTCACCGCTGAGCTATGACAGCTTTATTGAAGAATGTTTATATAATTTGTTAAAGATTGTACCATGTTATTTTTTAGTTTCGAGTAAAAAATGCTAACGCTAAATAATAATAAGAATGGTATTTCAATTATTATTTTGTATATGCCTAATATGCTATAAATTAGTATAAAATAAAATATTATATGTATATTTTGTTTTACGCTTAATATTCGCAATATTTTATGCATACAATCATTTTTTTTTGCTATTAAATGAAAACATTGTTATGGAGCGATTACAGCTATATTTATTTAGTAAACAATATAATGAACTGTTATCTAAAATCTAATTTACAACTCCAAGCCAATTATTCCGTACAACCAGGGTCAAATTATTATATGCTCCCATTTAGGAGACTAATTTGGGTAATGTCTAATGAGTTCAACACAGTGATTTAACCTAATATCTAAAATGAAATAATTCTATACTTTTATTGTTACGCACGTCGTCATATATATTACTTAAGTAAACATTTGTTTAATACTGTACATCTATACTTCTCAACTCATACCGCTTGGGTCAAACAAGGTTTAGGCCAACACTCCTAAATAGAATTCAATATGGAAATATCAGCTATTTAAATGAATTGGTTTACTCACACGAAAACCCCATTTACAGTATTAAACAACTATATGCCTACACAAATTTCACGAAAGATTTCACTCAAAGAGCGTCCTAACGACCCCGACGATGCTGTAACATAGTCGAACAAGATGTATATCTTGTTCGACTATGTTACAGCACATACACACAGCGTCTTCGCTGGCGAAGACGAGGTCCCCGTTTGCTTGTGTCAAACAGCAATCTGCCGCGGCTGCCGTGATGCACACTTCTTTAAAGTTAATGGTGAGATAAAGTCCTCCATAACGCGCCGCTTTAAGCTACCTACAGTTCGCTCTCGCAGGAGACACCTTTAAAGCGAGTGCGTTAATACATTCACTCTTACCAATTTTACCCGGTGAAACTTCTGCGCTCGCCCTTCCTTCCGGTGATTCTGTCAAAGCCATTAAAGCTAACAGTATTAGTAAATTCGAAATAAAAACAAATGTCATATTAGTATATCCTATTTCAACATCCGTTCAGAACGATTCAGATAAAATATTTGGGCAAGGGAAGATTACAAAAAACGATTAATCGTTTTACTCTAATTTGTATTTTATACTTCTAAATTTTATTATTGATATTTAGAATATGTATTTATAAACTATGCAGTATAATTGCTGGGGATGTCGGTTGCAAAAATTATTGTGGCGTCAAAAATGCTTCTTCAACCGCTGAATTTCTCTTACTAGCTTTGACGCTGTTTAAAACGTTGCGAACTACTGAATCTTCGAATATTCTTTCTGGCCACGATTCTGATCGTCTGTTATGTCCGAATTCTTTTAAAGTCGGCAATCGGCTGGCTCGTGGCGTTCCGAAGTGTGATCTGAATGACCTGGTTCGTTTATTTTGGAGACCGAGTAGAGATGTTAGTAGTTTGTCCAAAGCTGCAATGTCGTTGAGGTTGGATCCTTTGGCTTGTGGTGTGGCTACGCCTGAAGTAATGATACTGGATCGAATTGATGCAGGAGTACGTGGCTGGAGTCCAATTGTACGAATCACCTGTGTAAACAACGAAGTTATTCATTGTTATTTAAGTAGTATCTAAGTAATTTATAAAATTAGGCGTTACTTTGCGGAGATCCATAATACGAAAGTAATAATAAAATTATTTTGCTATAATTCGCGATGAAGTAAAATAGAAAATATATATATAATGCTAAATGTAGAGTGGACAGTCCGTTTTCACCACCGCCACCACAAACTTCCACCACCGCCACCACAATACTAATAATACCACCACAAATTATAATTTGTGGTGGATCTCCTGATGGTACTTCGGTTGCGGGGCGAAACGATTGTTGAGTTTGTGTTGTGCACTCTACATTTAGAATTATATATATTTTATATTCTGTTTCATCGCGGATTATAGCAAAATAATTTTATTATTACTTTTGTAGTATCTAAGTGTGGAGATATTTAATCTAACTGCTGATTGAAAGATATTTAATCTATTTGGTAAGTAGGTCACTTTGTTACTAATTACTAAACTTTATTTGATTTTAAGAACTAAGTATTATAAAACGGGTACCTCATCAGCGTTATGACTCTGATAGCTCATCCTTTTGACTTTTCTATAAGTTTCGTCATCGAGAGCCTCTTGTACAGCTGCTTCTAAACGTTCCTTAACACCTTCCTCGTCGTTCTGATTGATATCCTCTAAGACTAACCTAAAATGAGACCTTTTATAATCACTAACTATCATCATCCTCCTGCCCTTATCCCACTCTAAGTGCGGTCGGCACAACATGTTATAAGCATGATTTGGCTCCGTATTTTACGACCAGCCGCTTGCTTGACGTAAACTTACCTTAGTCGTATTTTACGTCACTTCAGTAAGAAAGAGGGTGGTCTATTCTATTCAGCCGGATACCACACAGCGGATCAACTTTCATTATTCGCCTATTAAGACACCTCGGTAAAAAATTAAGGTGGTCTATTCTACTTAGCCGTATACCACAAGGCGGATCGACTTACCTCAGTCTCCTTTATAACACCTCAATAAGAAATGAGTGTGGTCTATTCTACGCAGCAGGATACCACAATGTGTTTTGCGTTTTTAATAACGAGATGTTTTATAGGAATTTGCTTAAAATAATGACTTTGACTTAACATAAGTAACAATGAAATATAAAGAGAAAATACTCAGCGCGCTCCTCATCTTCAGCTTTCTGTAAGTTAGCACGGTTAGCATCCCGGGCCACTTTAATATCCTGTTCCCAAAATCGTCTAAGGTCCGGCGTTGAGGTGTATGGCGCAGCTACTTCCTTGATTTTAAGGAACATAATGGCAGTTATGAATATACATATAACATTGACGATGGTTAGGCAACAGCTGACGATTCCTGTAGAAAAATATTAAGTACCTACATTATTATCGAAATATAACGAGATTTGAATATTTAATCGATAATGATAAATTGTGATTCTAATAAAATAAGAAAATTATGATGCAACATATTTTAAATAAGATTTAGTTACAATTATATAAATTCAAAGTGGGTCATTTAATTTACAAGTACCCGGTTGCCGATTGTTTTAATTTTTTACAAAAAAAAAGACAATAATAATTGGGTAGGTGGGGCTCAAATGAAATAACCTAGATTTCATTTTTAGAGACCAGCCGTTTCCCGAATAAGCTACGCTGTTAACAGTTTTCGGCAAAAATAGTGTTTTATATATTCAATTTGATTTATTGTATTTTTTAATGCCCAAAAATTGGGATAAAACGATTGTTTTAAAAAAACCTAGCTAGAACGATTTTTCCCCGTATATATATATATATAACATCAATGTAATATTTTAAAGGTAATGATTTATAAATGTTATGGTAAGACATAGGGACATGTGTTTAACCTACCAAAATAATGCTTTGCTACCTACATAATGCTTATCAAAAACTGTTTAATGTTATAAATAACACTGCTTATCAGGTTTGATTTGTATGCTCCTGTTATATATAATTTATCAGCAATAATATGTTAATGTAGCTATAGGGGGCTTTAAGACATTGTTAATTTTTTGGTTTAAAGGGACATATTCATTTCCAATTCTCTAAGGAATACAGGGAAAATATTGCCAAAAAATATTCTTTATTTCTCAAAATAGCTATATTAACTCGCGATGAGTACATGATTAACAGAGAGACTTCTAATGTAATCTAGATAATTTTTACGATGCAAAAATAGGTGTTTATATTTATTAGAAAGTACAATCCTCAATTCAATTCTTTGTCATCGTTTCATAATAGTTTATAACAATAAAAAAGTGGTCTCAAATTGCAGCTTAGCTCTTACCTAGTTAGTCATTTGCCGTTATTATAAAAAATAGGGAATCGTAAAACTGTTTTTAACTGATCTAATTTGTATATTCCAATATGAGCTTTCTTTCTTATAGATGAATTATTTATTAACAAATTTTTTATATTTTTTGATTATAGCTCAGCAAAAAGTCCTTTAGAATTGGCACCACCATATATAAATTCGACGAATTTTTGTCTTCTTTTTTAAATTATGTACTCCGATTTATTCTATTACAGTTCATCTTTATCGTCATGTAAATTAGCAAAAATAAATCTTCAAAACCATAAATAACGTGGTAACAATTTTCTTGTGACTAGATTTGGAATTGATAAATATTTATTATTAGAAGCTTCTCGAACTTACCATTAACAGCAAACTCTATTGGAAGGTAATTATGGTAGAGCGGCACATAGGAAGTATTACCATAATAAGGCTCCCCCTTAATATGGGGTATTTTCACTCCTGGATACAACAACCATATACAAGCTAACGCCCAGTATAAACCCTGGGGAAAAAACGCATACTTAGTATTAAAGTGACCTAATTCAAAATTAAGCTTAACTGAGTTAGGTACACCGTAATCCTTATTTGAATGACATCTGACATGACAGGCTCGATGGCGCAGTTGGTTGACCGTGCTTTCGGCTCCCCGCGTCGTGGGTTCGATTCCCACTGAGGTCTAACATTTTCTAACAAAAATTTGTTGGTTCTACGAGCCTGGGTGTATTTCAGTATGTATTTAAAACTATATTTTTTACATAATTAAACAAAGAACCTCCAAAAAAAAGAAAAAAATATTGGGTAGGGTGGCTCGATCCTAGGTATTTTCATTTCGCGAGACCTCACGAATAATCTACGTTGATTTAATAACTTACGTCAAAAATAGTGTTTTTTATTAAATTGTAAATGTTAGTATTTTTTAAAGCCCAAAAACAAGGATAAATCGATTTTTTTTTTAATAAAACCTAGCTAGATCGATTTTACTACTCCAAAAGCCCCTGCGCTGAAAAATTGAAATATATGTATTGATACAAGATTAACTCATTTAAATATTAAAGATATATTAACCAGCTGTCTGTCACAAAAGTATTTAGTTACTTACTTTGAAGATCGACGACCGTGTGTGTAAGAGTCCCATACATTTATTTTTTTATTGTCTATGACATCACTCAACAGAAAACACTAGCTCTTTAATAGTTATTAAAGAAGCTAGTGCTTTCTTTTACTTCCAAGTTATTGGTCGCTTTAACAATGACGAGTTTTGTAGGCGCTACGCTACGCTTTATTGCAGCATACCAAAAAATATCATCATTCTCCTGCCCATTTTACGTGGAGTCCGCACAACGTGTTTTAACCATGTTGTGATGTGATTTGGTTGATGATCAGGTATTTTACAACCGGCCGCCACTCTGACGACAACTTACCTTAGTCTTCTTTTGCAACAACTTGGTAAGAAATGACCAATGACCTGTCTATCCTACTCAGCCGTATACCACACAGTAATAACCTTAGTCGCCTTTTGCGACATCTCCGTAAGAGATGAGGGTGATTTATTCTGCTGACCCGGATACCACACGGAAATAACCTTAGTCGCCTTTTAGGACACATTGGTAAGAAATGAGCGTGGTCTAATAGTCTAATATACTCAGCTGGATATCACACGGTATAAAACATTTTTGAAATTAGGTCACTTTAATACTAAGCGTGTGAAATGTCACTGTAATAATACCATGAATTTAACATGTAGCTTGCGCGCATCGAAGCTTGTTTGTTCATCATATTTTATGTTGTTGCCTTCCTCAGACTACGTAACGAATCAGACGCCCCAAAAAAATATAATACGCAAAAGTTGGCTAAATATTCTATATCAAGTTTCATTTTTAATTTATAAAATTAGGCGTTATTTTGCAATACGACTACTACTAACTAATGATATTATAATTTCGGTGTAATTCACGATAAAAGATATATGTAATGTTAAATGTAGAGTATATTATCTGTATTATATCTGTATTCATTTCTTCAGTCGGCCAGTTTCCAAAACCCCATAGCATTTCAGTGGTACCCAGTATTACACCATATATAGATCCGAATAATAATGATAAGAACATTCCCAGAATTAAGCTGTCGAAACCACTGCGTACCAGACTATGTTCAGCGATAATCGTTCCAAATGTTAATAACTTAATACCTAATACATTTAGGATTCTTAAAAACGCTTGGATAACAAACATCTTCCACCACCACACTACACTATCATTGTATACATTCACTACCACAATCTCAAAGATAGTGTCGCCTCGTAGACGAAGCTTCATCACGACATATGGAAATAAAATCGCAAACAATTTTTGCTTGTGTTTGCTTCCTACACTTAGCATTACATTGATATATAACTATGTTAACTATGGTTACGCTACATCTGGTGATTTCTTTATTCTAATCCAAGTACAATCAACTGTTAGGGCTGTTAAACTCTACATGACTCGTGAATATTTAATGTATATTGTCACATTATAGTGGCATCACCGCTGCTATACATATTTAATGGTGAGTAAATGGATTAAACTTTATATGGTAAAGTTCTAAGTGAAATTTATAGCATCAGGGTCGATACAGTCGAATTATATATTATATCCTTAGAATAATACTAAAGCTTCATTTTGGAAAAAAATGTTATGAGATATGGGTCCATAGGAGATTCGTGGATGGTCTACTTTGATGGGATAAGAAATTGTACTTCAAAATTCGTTACCTAATTTTTGACAAATTTTGAGAATATGGTAGAAATTTAGCTGTAAGGTGTCATTCGGAACCAGCTAAATTTTGAAAGTAACGGGTTTAATGGTATGCGAGAAAAAGGTCTAGGAACCTCTGATTATCTATTATAGATAAATAAGAACTTAGCGTTTAGGGACAATAATTATTATTGTTGTTAATATTTCCTTGTCTACGTATATTGTAATACTTCGTGAGAATTCCGGCTATTTTTTTTTGTACAGGGCGACGAAGGTAAGTTGACCCGTCGTGTTGTACCGGCTGGGTAGAATAGACCACCCTAATTTTTAATCAGGGTGTCGACGAGGTGGTCAAAACGTAAAAACTAGCCAAATTACGTGTTTCAAACATATCGTGCTGACACTTAGAGGGGGTGGGATAAGAGCAGAAGAATGGTGACTTATATTATAATACTTACGCAATTTACAACTGGAGGAAGCAAGGAGGCGGATATAGCAATGCCTATTAGTGGACCTGCGCTGCCTTGCAATAGAGCCAGTGCCACGCCTGTCCCGGAAGTCAGGGCCCATAGTACGCCCATCCATAATGATCGGACATTTCCTCTGAAAAGTATCACGATTCCTATTACCCCCAATATTTTTAATCACTCTCAATTATATTCTATCGTTTCATACAAATGAAGATAAAGATTCGATAATTTAAAGTACGAAGTTCCAATAAAAACGGAATTTTTGGTACGCGCCTATTTGAATTCTGGGATAACTTCTAAGATTGAAATTATACAGTTTAAAGGATCATATACATGATATGTTTGCAGTGTTGATCTTTGTCGACTTTTATATAAGTAGTTAGGAGTACAGGAGTAGTTTTAGTAAGTTAGGATTAATGATGTAAATCGCCTGAATTTCTTATGTGCCATTTGATTATGTTGATGATTATAGTAAATTTCAAATAAAATATAGATATATGCAATCGTGAACTTTTATCTTGAAACCTGTAAAAGAGTAATAATCCCAGCAAACATTATTTGTTAAATAATCTCAAAGGAAAATTAAAGCGTTTTTGAAGTAAGCTACCAAGATGCTTTAGTTTTTCCGATATTTTCAAAAATCATCGTCATTATTCAAACTATTCGGCCGAAATCTCTTCGAATTATGCGCCTCAACTTTCCTTATGAATTAAAGAAAACAGCAACATATCAGTAGATATTGAGTTATTGCGTACAGAGAGTCAGATACGGCAGAGGGATTTGTTTTATAAGAAAAGTTAGGAAATTTACCACGCGGTCTGATATGACTATTGGTTTATCTAAGATGACTTGCACAAAGAATTACCTAGATTTCATTTCTTCAGTCGGCCAGTCTCCAAAACCCCATGGCATCTCAGTGGTACCCAGAATTAGACCAAATATAAACCCGAACAATAATGATAAGAACATTCCCAGAATTAGGCTCTCAAATCCACTGCGTACCAGGCTACGATCAGCGATAATCGTCCCGAATGTTATAGACATCACCGGTCCCATTAGCGGTGATACAAGCATGGCGGCCACGATGTTGGAGGCATTATTTTCTACCAGACCCAGAGCTGCTAAAGAACTAAACAAAAACATCAGGGACTCAAAATTTAAACACAAATAACCACATAGATAATAACAGATGAGACTGGTTAAGGGATATCGATCTTTGTTGCGCATAACTCGACTTAGTGAGATATATGAAGAGTTCTTGCAGTAGCCAGTCTTCATTTATATATTTGTTGCATCAGTGACTCGAATATAAAAAACTCATCACTATCGTCCTGTCCTTATCCCACTCTAAATGGGGTCGGTACAACATATTATACACGTGTTGTTACATGATTTGGCTACGTATTTTTTGACCGACCACTTGCCTCACGTCAACTTAACTTAGTCGTATTTTACGACACCTCGGTAACAAAGAGTGTGGTCTACTCTACTTAACCGGATACCACACGTTGGGTCAAGTTAGCTTAGTCACGGTAAGAAAGGAGCGTGGTCTATTCTACTCAGCCGGATACCACACGGCGGGTTGACTTAACTTAATCGCCTTTTACGACGACTCGGTAATAAATGAAGGCAGTCTATTCTACTCAGCCAGATATCATACGGCCTCTGTATATAAATAACTGTCATTGCTATTACTCGATTGTTATAGCGAAGTGAGAGTTTTCGACAAAAATTACGGATACCATTTTCAGCAATGTCTCAATCTTAATCTATGTATGTCTTAATATAAGTCAATATTTTTGTTGGTATCACGATAGATCAATTTGGCTGTGTTTAGTTTTATGGAATATTAGACTGATGATAAAGAAATGACTAAATACCTTCAAAGAGCTCTATCTCCCCTTTCATATTTTATGATAATCTACATTTCTTGCAATTTTAACTTGAATCTGTCCGACATAATATGTCTAACAGTGTTCAAACAGTAAACAAAATTAGTCTCCGATCCAACTGCTCGAGCATGATTTAGATTACAACCCATGATTTATCTAATTTAGTTCTGGCATTTTTCCAGATTAGTAATCAAATCACAGACTCAATCAAATCATTAGATCAGTTAATGAAACTCTATGAAAGAAATCCTTTTATTTGGAGGTAAAAATTCCACTCTAGAGTACTTTGGTCAGGGCATATAAATGTGTGAACCTGTGAGGTCTGCAGTACAATACTTTAAAGAAGAAAATATAATACTCATTTGTTAAGAAGCGTAGCACTTACTCGGCTGTTATTATTAAAGTGAGATAATCAAATGATAGCTCTCCGCCTCCACGAACGCCATCAACAACTTGTTTCACCGTCAATTTCGATCTAATTGATTCAACGAAGTTCCGCCAACGCATAGCGTCTTCATTTTTCTTTCTAGATCAAATAAGCATATTGTTTACAATCACAACATAAATCTGTATATTTTATATAGGTATATAAATGAATCCCTATTTATTGCCAGTCATCGCCTTAGGCGTGAATAGAAGGAACGATTTCGCAAATTCTTTTCTTTTTGGTAATCATTGTCTGGACTTTGCCTTTATGATTTTTTTTTACATTTAAAGCATGATTTTCTTCTATAATCTACGTTTCCATCATACTCTTAATTCCTATTAATTACTTATAATTACTCGACACGCGTAGTTCCATATGTATAAATTCATGCTTACAGGGTATCAAAATTAAGGTGATTGTGATTTGATGTGATACAATTTTAGGGAATTGTAGAAATTTCTTTCTTAAATTTCTACAATACGTGAAGTTACAAATGTGAAATAAAATTGAACTAACTATTAACAAGAAAAACTTACATAAATGCTTCATCATCATCTTCGATATAGTCAATTGCTGAATGTACTACATTACAAGGTAAGACACTGAAATGTATAGAAATGTATTAAAAATATCATTATTCGATTGTCTATTATACAAAATTTCATGAGAAAGTGTTGAATTACTCAAAACGGATATCCGAATAGTTGCGAACCCATCCACGTTTTATATTATAATATTATATAGGTATTATAAAGAGGAAAATTTTGTATGTATGTTTGTAAAGTTTTCACACAAAAACTACTGGACTGATTTCAAAATTTCTTACACCATTTTAAAGCTGCATCTTTACTAAACAACATAGGTTATATTACATTTTGAAAAAAAATAGCGATCCGTTATGTTACAAATGTAATAAGGTGTAAAAAAATAAAAATAACGCGGGTGATTCCCTGCGAGAAAAGTTTAAGGAAACAGGTATTCTTACATTTGCTCCACAGTATATTTTAAGCAATTTAATTTATGTAAGAATATAAAGAATTATAAAACGATAGGTGATGTATACAATAGACAAAGCAGGAACATACGCTTGCGACTCCTGCTTTGCGCCTTGCAAAAGTACGTAATTCGTTTGTGGGTTTTGGTATAAGATTCTATAATAAAATCCGCAATCAATTTCAGCTTTGCCATTACAGCAGTTTAAAAACACTGTTAAACAGAGGCTGATACAGAAAGCGTACTATACTCTTGAAGATTATTTAGAAGATGAGAATCTGTGGATATAGCTCTCTTTGGACCTGTACAAGACAGTAACGACATAATGTAAATAGTATTAAGAATTATATTTTTAAAAGAGCAACCGCCGAGTTTCTTGCTGGCTCTTCTCGGTAGGAACAGCTTTCCGAGCCAGCAGTAGAGTTGACGATTCAAAAGCACTTGTTTACAAGTTTATTTGAATAGAGAACATTTTGAATTTGAATTTGATACCGCGGGATATTACTAGTTATTTATAAAAATACCGGATATCGAAAAAAATCTGGCCCGGTTTTTATGACGTTTAATCTGGAAATTTAGCGTCATAAATACTGCGATCCTATTTTTAAAAGCTTTTATTATTTGTAGCTTTTACCCTTTGTAGTTACATACACTTTTGGAACGTCAAAATTAATTTCAATATAAGTACCTAAAGTTTGACCTTCAAAAAGCAATCATTTCCGAGTTAACAGAAACCTGTTACCAATATTTAAACTTTATTTAGGTTAAAATATTTAAGGTTAAAGGTAACACGTTGCCTTTAATTGTGTTCCATATTAAGATTAGAAACGGGAGGCAGAAGAGAGAGTATTTGGTTAAGGAAGAGTTTCATGTTCCAAAATAATATCATTTGCAATAGACTGTTGACATTTGTACAAGTACAATCTGCAAAATGTTCCATGAATAAATAAATTTCATTTCACTGTGCTGAATAGGGTTCGTTAGAAATATTTATTCTCCTTTATATTCAAATTCCAAATTTTCTTTATTCAAATATACTTGTAAAACAGTGTTGAATCATCACTGAATCTCTACTACCGATTCGGAAAGCTGTTTCTACCGAGAAGAGCCAGCAAGGAACTCGGCAGTTGCTCTTAACAATAAACGATAATTATAACTAGTATATATAGTAGATAATTATAACGTTAAGTCATTACCACCTTGTTAAGGGTCGGACAGTAGCTATATCCACGCATTCTTATCATCTAAAAAACCCCCATGACTATATGACAGCTTGTTATATAGACAGGATATTATATTGCTCACCTGACTATAGATTTATTCCGTATTCCGATGCCCAATTGTGTGAGACAATGGAGCATTGTCTCGCATCTATCTCCTGTGGGCAGAGGAAATTCTACCTCATAATAATTACCAAGTTTGTCGCTCACCCAAACCACGTGCTCCACGTTCAATTTTCTCAATAGTTCTTGTAAAATCTGTAATATTAGCTATCTGGCTTATCATCGATAAGGTATTTCAGTGTGCAAGAAATGATGCTAAATAGAACTAAATAGAGCATGCGAAAGTATTTATTATTTCTTTATTTATTCTTTATTACACACAAAAAATAATTACATTTACATAACATATGAATACACAGTAGCGTGCAAAGGCGGTCTCGCTTGGAGCGACCATCTCTCCCAGACAACCTTTGATGTAAGGATAATGTTGAAAGTACGGGTTGGTGCGCAACAACTTGCTCTAGATCCCGTGCGCGCCAGACCTTCGTCATTTTATAAAAGCTGAAACTTTGTCTGTGCATGCTCCCAACACAGGTAAGAACGATGGTAGATTATGGACTTTGGATCACAGTGGCTTTGGGAGATACGAGGTACTCAAGGTTGCAAAATTCCGAATTAATTTCTTCATAGTATAAAGCTTGATCTTTTGATATTACCTTTAGAATAATATTAAAATCACGTCAGTTAATGCCAGATATTTAGCGTAGTAGAAACCCCCTGCCAGACACCCTTAAAGTTCTCGTTATTTGACTTCTATTTACGTCATAGTATAAAAGCTGATTTTAATATATATTACTTGGATAAGAATAAGATGATGTTTCCCCTTTAGCCAGACATTTTCGATAGTTCCTACCCCAGCCAGACAAGCATAAAAGGTTGCGGTTGGAAAGAGCGGGAAGTATATATACGGGTAGGTGCGAACGATATGGCGAGTTATGGTCGTTACGAAGTGTGGTATTCCGGTTGAATACAATAGTATCACCCTCATTTCTTACCGAGTTGTCGTAAAAGTTGACTAAGGTAAGTCGACCCGCAGTGTGGTATCCGGCTGAGTAGAATATACCACCCTCATTTCTTAGCTAGGTTTCGTAAAATACGACTAAAGTAAGTTGACATTAGGAAGGCGGCCAGTCATAAAATACGTAGCCAAATCATGTGACATGTAATAACATGTTGTTCACGCCCCACTTAGAGTGGGATATGAGCAGCAGGATGATGATGTCATATTTTCCTTACCACAGAAACCAATTAAAGGCTTCTCTCAACTACTCTACTTCTTTCAAGGAAAATTCTGACAATAAAATCTAATTATAAACGTTAACCTTGGTAAAGTTTGTTCTAACCCCTTTCCGTTAATCCCCCCTAACGAATTTGCCAATCCTTAATTGAATGCCAATTTAAATAAATTGGTCGTGTAAATTTTATGGTACTCACGCTTTCCATAGTAATAAATTCATCGTCTTCATTTATATTGTCCAATGTCGGATTAAAGTTTTCACTATAAAAACTTTGGGTTAAATGTATGGGAATGCTTCTAGCTTTCTTGTTACGTAATTCCACTTCTAAATGACATCTCTTTATAGAAGTATCTTCTATCGGTAAAAGTTCCTTTGGTTTTCCGAATTTAAGTATATGTTCGTAGTTACTGGAGGGAATGTGCACAATAAATATAACTCCAGACGGCATTTTTCTTACGAGATTCAGCTATATCTGATGCTGTTCGCCGTGATATTGTATACTGGAGTGTTAGATGACTCGTATGCTTCATAAGTAATTGTTAATTTAATTGTAGCCTGATTATAGTGTCGCTAATTCGCTAACCTTCATATCATGGAATAGTTGGAATATCTTAATATTTAAATGAGTTAATCTTGTATATATATATATTTTCCGAATCTCGGAAACGGCACCAACGATTTTCCTGAAATTCAGCATGTAGGAGGTTTTGGGGGAGAAAAATTGATCTAGCTAGGTTTAATGTAAAAAAAATATTGTTTTATCCCTGTTTTTGGGCATTAAAAAACACTAACATTTATATTGAATTGAATTTTCGCCATTAACTGTCAAGTCGGTGTAGCTTATTCGGCAGCGTCGAGAAATGTGAATGCCAAGGATCGATCCCAACTAAATAATTGTTTTTTCTTTTTTTTAAATTTTTTTTTTTTTGTAAAAAATTACCAAGCGAAGCTCGGTCACCCAGATATTATTGTATTAATAAGACAACAATAAGACAAAAGCAATGAACTATATAAAAGATAATATCTATGTAAACATATTACAAAATAAAGTCTCCAAAAGTCTGTATGTTATCGATTTTCTTTATATCTACGCAACAGATTTTTGTACGGGTTTTACTAAAAGAAAAAGTTTTACTAATAGGGTGAAATTCTTGGGGAGGGTTGAGGTTGATAGTATATTCCCCGGACAGACTAAATCAATTTTTTGCAGGGATTTCCAGTGGAACATAGAGGAGGTTGTGGAGCAACATATAGGCTACTGTTGATTCTGAAAATCCCCTTGAGATTTACGCGAGGAAATCTTTGTGATACACTGATATCCATGCGGGCGTAGCCGCGGGCATATCCACTACATAATAGTAACGTTATAGCAGCTATTTATTATCTTTTATGAAGTAAACGGTATATATAGCTAAATTATACAATATCAATAAAAAATTACAATTTCTCAACCAAAATTAGGTTATTTATGATTTTAATTCAATTAAACAAGGTTTATTTTTTCCTACCTTATATGTATTATATGTATAACTTTTACATATGTTTTCAATTTTGTCTAATTCAATAAATTCAAGAGATCGATTAATTCGTCGGCTATAAATAAGATGTCAGTAAGTACTTCGTGCCTAAATCTGGATGCGTTATTTAAAGATACACGTGTTCATATTTATTGGTAGCAAAGACACGCCGCATAGAACTTTCCGATGACGTCAGTATATAGTTATTAATAATGTTAGGGCGGTGTTAGAGTGCTCCGTAAACAAGGAAAAGTTCTTTAATCGAACTATAGAGTATATAATCTTCATTAAACAATATGTCAGTAGGAACAATGGAGTAATTAGAAATTCTCTGGTAGTATATTTTGTTCTGCACAAATTATCATAAGGAGTAATGAAGTCTGTTTGTCTGCCTGTACCCTATAAAGGCTAATACTCTACAACAAATGAAAATCATTGATAAAATTTGGTACAACTGAAGCTTATATGTCAGATAGATTTAGAATAAAAATAATACGGTTTTTCTGTCCAATTAATAGCTCAGATAAATATTTTATAAGTTTTGTATATTTTCTAAAATCTTTTTTGTCTTTGGCAATTGTCATTTTTATTCACCGATATGTGAGTAGCGATTAAAAGGCCACGTTTTTGTCGCCGTGCGACTTAATTTACAGTTATTATACTTACACATATCTATAAATTTATAAAAAGGAAAAATATACAATATATCAAAATTAAAAAATCGATCGTTAAAAAAATGGAGCAAAACTTTTAAAAAGCTAACAAACGATTCGTGCCTCTTTGATAGTTAAAATACTGGCAAGTTTGATAGTGTTAACATTTCCTATGCAAAGTTAAATTTACTTTGAAATCCCGACGTGTATTCAATCACTTTGTAATTGGATCCATTATTAAGGACAGATTGGTGTCACGGACTAGTTAGTTTCATAACTACAGTTTACTAATCATCGGTTGTTCTACTACTTTTTTCATTAATGAAAGATTTACAAATCAGATATTATATCATTATAAAACGATTTTATACGACATAAAATATAAAACTTATAATCAAACAAACATCATTTCAATTAATTATTTAATTACACTTTACTTAAGTTTACGAACGAAGTAAATTCCTTTATGCAAGTGCAGATGCAGTTTCAAATCAAATCAAAATAATCTTTATTCAAATAAGCTTTTTTAAGCACTTTTTAATCGTCAAGTATCAATATGATTAATGAAGCTACAACTGGTACAGAATGTTGCTCTTACAGAGAAGAACCAGAAAGAAACTCAGTGGTCAATCTTTTAAACAATTTCATCACAAACAACCAGTCAACTGAAATGTTTGACAGTGAATCACTACTACGTTATTTTTATTAAGACACAACAAACGTATTATGAATCGATATTTCCTATTATATTGACCCCATTAGAATGATTGGCTTGCATTGAATACCTATCCTTGATATATTATGTAAATTCTAATAACGTATACACGGTATTTTCGACGTCATCTCTTAAGGTTCTGTTAGCTCTGATGATAAACATGTTTTATTTTTAATCTTAGTACCTGGTTGACTGAGCCTTGCTCGGTAATTTTTTACAAAATAAAAAAATTCAAAAAAAGCAAAAATATTGGGGTTGGGTAGTTGGGGCTTGATCATGGGGGTAGATGGGTATTTACATTTCACGAGACCACCGGTTCGCTGAATAAGCCACGCTGACTTGACATTTTACGTCAAAAATAGTTTTTTATATTCAATGTAAATTTTAATATTTTTTAATGCCCAAAAACAGGGATATGAAGATTTTTTTAAAATAAAACCTGGCTAGATAGCTTTTTCTCCCCCAAAACCACCCTACATGCCGAATTTCAGGAAGATCTTTGGAGTCGTTTCCGAATTTCCGAATATACATACAAAATTAATTCATTTAAATATTAACGATCAAATGAAATAAATTATAATTGTGATAATTTAAAACAAATCAACCGCCAAGGTCGCTTGAATGATGTTCACAGGTGTTCCCATCAAGCTGTTGTCACTAAAGCTTTAAAGCTGCGCAAAAAAACTCAGTTGCAGCACCCACCTCAGGGTTACAATGGATCGAAAAATATGAAGTAAATATTAATGTATATAAGACCATGACCCGACGCACGTACTGTCGGGGGCGGGAAGGATGCGTGCTAATCACGATTACGGAAAGCATCGCGGACAGACGACGGGTTCCTCACGGCATTCCAGGTATGGATGTGCCGGACGGAGGATGCACCGTCTCAGACGCGCCAAGGCATAGTGTTCCAGTAGGATGCACTTTAGAGCCCTAGGATCTGAGAGCGATGTTGATCTAATAACATAATGTATGGGGACTTCTTATATTACTATGAAAGCACATCGATAGCGCGGAGCAAACGATCAGTGGCGCCATCTAGTTTTGATTGCGGAATCAGGTGTTCCTAGTACGTTGTGTTACATGTATTAATAATGAAATTTAAATTCATTGAAATAATAGACCTGTATATGTTTTAAAGATTAATCTTTAAAATTTCTCATATCAATTCAAATATCGTGATAACGTAGTGATGGGTATTTGACGCCGTGTGGTATCCGGCTGAATAGAATAGTACCATCCTCATTTCTTACCGAGGTGTCGTAAAAGGCGACTAAGGTAAGTCGACCCGCCGTGTGGTATCCGGCTGAGTAGAATAGACCAACCTCATTTCTTACCGAGGTGTCGTAAAAGGCGACTAAGGTGAGTTGACCCGTCGTGTGGTACCCGGTTAGTAGAATAGACCACCCTATTTCTTACCAATGTGTCGTAAATACGACAGAGGTAAGTTGACGTCAGGCAGGCGGCCGGTCGTAAAAAAGCAGCCAAATCATGTGACAGCATGTTTATAACATGTTGTGCCGACCCCACTTAGAGTGGGATAAGGGCAGGAAGATGAGATGATGATGTAGTGATGAGTATTTGCTTTAGGTATATTATAAGGAAAGCTTTAACCGAATCCTTGCAAAATATTATTATTACATATTATATATCCTCCTGCCCTTATCCCACTCTAAGTGGGGTCGGCACAACATGTTATAAACATACTGTAACATGATTTGGCTGCGTTTTTACGACCGGCCGCCTGCCTGACGTCAACTTACCTTAGTCGTATTTTACGACACCTCGGTAAGAAGGAGGGTGGTCTATTCTACTAAACCGGAAACCACACGGTGGGTCAACTTACCTTAGTCGCCCTTTACGACACCTCGGTTAGATATGAGGGTGGTCTATTCTACTTAGCCGGATACCACACGGCTAATTATTATTACATATTATATATTGAAATTCAGTTTAATGTTATCCACGTAGTCTTTTTACAAAATTATTTCGAAAAAAGGTATAAACAGAGTTTTATTGTTATTTTCTCTAGTGATTTAACATTAGTTTAAATTGATTTGTTTCATGTGTTTCTAAAAGGATTTACATATTTTGCAGGATTTCAATATTTTCTGGCATATTATAAAATTTGAAAAGCACTGTGTTTCTGTTATTTAATTTTGATTTCTACGGTTTTTTTATGCTGCCAGTATTGTCATTAATGTTATTATTTAAAATAAAACACTGCAAATACAATCCATTAAACTCACCACGCAATCAATTAATGTATGTTGTCTGAAATAGTTCTTTTTTATTCATGAAGAAATTAATTGGACCTGTGGGAAATCGTACATTTGTGACCTTACCTACTGTTGAATAACAATAATATAACATTGTTAATATTATTGAAAATATAGGTGAATCGTGCTTGAAGACGTTTGAGTCTATTTTAAGCTCAACAAGAATGATGTAGAGATTCATTGGCTAATATATTGACAGAGCTATTCACGTGGTTCTGGATGCAAGAATCCCTGAAGGGGAAAGCAAGGGGGGCAAAACAACAGTATCGCGCAGCCGTAAAGGGCGCGCTTAGCGTCGGGCGGGCGGCCCAGTCGCGGCGAAACCTGCCGCTGGCGCGAACTCCGCGTCCTACTCCGCGATCAATACTATCTTCATAAAACGTTTCAAACATTACAAAAAACAGACACTGGCTCATAAAAATTCTAAAGAAAGTCAATTTCAGTGAGTTCCCATTATGTGAAGTAGAATTCAACGTTGGTGCCGCCAAAGTCAATACCATGTACATGGCCACCATAGCAAACACATGATCGTCTACAATCACAAGTACTGCGGTCGTGAGTTATTCTTGGTCCAATAACACACAAGCTTGTGTGTTTTTATGTACCCATGTTTAATCGTAATGTTACGTAAACTCGGCAGGCGTCTTAAAACAGATAAAATATTTCTTAAATTTAGTTCATAATGTCTGAAACTATAAATTTCTTAAAATATTTTAACATCTATCAAAACAAAAACGTTAAATTTTTCGAGTTTATAATTTGTGTACACGCACGCAACGGTCTATTTTTTTTTATCAAATACATGTTATTGAACGTTTGTTACATGATATATTAATGATAAACTTACAATAATTTTACTCCTTAATGTAAATTTCAGATATGCAAATGGCAAAAATTTTATTATATAACATGCTATCCTTGTTGTGACGTAACTGGCGAACCGCTCATATTTTTATATGTTTTTAATTACTCTGCAGATAAACTGTTGTCAGATCAATAATTTTTCCATGAAGCTTCTCATAATTTATTTGTCTTTGTAGACCTCAATTGCACATTATAGTGAAAAGCTCACATTATAGTGAACAAAATTTCGTTACACTTTTGAATCGATTTAGTAAATTTTGTACGATTGGTACAATCTAGTCATAAAACAATCTTTATTTAACAATGCAATAAAAACGATGGTAATAACAATGTAAATACAAAGTTTTAAAAGCGATGATTAAACATACAATACAAAAATATGATATTCAATTAATTTAATCACATTTAGACACTATATAGGATATACTGTTCAATATTTCATAAAATATTTTGATATATTAGGGTGTTTTTTTTATTTTTTTTCATTATGTTGTCAGTGTTGTTTATTATCGTCGAGATATAACTGAGATTTCATAATTTTGGTACAACAATTTTTCGACTATTTAATTATTTCGATATTATATAAAGTACAATTTATTCATTTTGTTTTTCTGTACATATGGTATAAAACTAGTTATATTCATATTTTTACTTCAAACAGTTAATTAGTTTTTAACTTAAGTATTGATTATTTGATTTTGAAAAAAAAAATTGATGTTTTTCAATAAAATGGAATATTCTTATTAAAATAGTGTCTACTTGCTAGACGAATTTTTATTAATGTTTTGCGCTCAATTTAGTAGTCTGTAGACAAGGTTAAGATTCGATATCCTGCAGTAGTTTTAACCTTCAACCGCAAAACCAAGTCATGTCGCACCCTCCGAAAAAGGTTGATTCAATATAAGATAAACAGATTTAACTTTGATTTATATATTAAAAGAAACCGAGTTGTATCTTTGCAACTAGTATTAAATTTAATCAATATGATAAATCGCTTGATTTTAACATTAACTATGTTAAAATCACTATTTAAACCGTATTTACCGTGTTTAAGTAATAAGTTTGCAACAAAATAGACGTAAAATTCATGTTTTGTATATCTCAAAAAATTACAAATTAACCATACAAACTCTTCCAATCCAAATTTTACCTATAGGGGATAAATTTACATTACAGTAATTACCTCTAATTGAATGATCTATTTAGACGTAAATTCGTTCAATTTTAATTAAATAGTTCTGATTGCTAATTCAGGCTGTACTCTTGATTGATGTTGAGATTTGAGGTTAATTTATTTTGCTCATTTCCATTTACTATTCGAAATCTTTCTGTCTTTCTGTTACGCTTTCATGAAAAATCAGTTGAAGCAATTTTGATTAAATTTGGTATAATTAAAGCTTACATAAGTTAGCATATAGTACAAAAAAAACTCCTATATTTCTTCGAAAAAGCATAACAAACAGTACAATCGGGGGTGTCATATGGTTGATTTTTTAAAATTATTATCTTTATTCAGCACGTTTAATTTTACATAAAATTCAATTTACAATTATTAAACGAAGTCGCGGATACCCCTACTTATAAAATAAAATTGTATTCTGCAAATCCCGAAAAGCTTTATCACGCAATGTTATCTATGCGTGTTGCTGTTTTCCTTGATCGATGGCTAAACCTTGGCCTTACCCTTAATTATGCGGACTTGACGATTCAAGGATATTTTTTTATTTGGCACTGATGAATATAGACGTTTCTTTCGAAATAGGTTTCAGGAAAATCATGTTATGTTGTAAGAAGTTACAATGTTCACAATTTTCAGATAAAATCAAAATAATCTTTTTAAGCGCTTTTAAATTGTCAGGGAAAACTTGATAAAGTTACCAATGGTTCGGAATGTTAAGAACCAACATGAAATTCGACGTTTATTTAATATATTTCATTGGACAATGAACCGTATACTTTACTTAACCGTTGAGGAGTTCCCTAGGCTGAAACTTATCCTGGAAGCAGCATCAGATTATCAAAAATATGCATTGTCAACAGGCCTGGCCTAATATGTAAAATTTCAGCACAATCGGACACCGTGAAGCGGGTCAAATTTAACTTGCAAGATTCCATCTTCACATACAAATAGATATACAAGTCGTCTATAGACTATAGTAATTTATAAAGCTGAAGAATTTGTATGATTGCTTGAACGCGGTAATCTCAGAACCTACTAGACTGATTTGAAAAATTTTTTGAGTGTAAGATAGTCCATTTATCGAGGAAGGCTATAGACTATATAACATCGTTTTAAGATGAATAGGAGAGGAGCAGCAATTAAAAATATAGCGAAAACGGCGAAATTTAAAGCCTTCCTCTAACTTTTAAAGCCTTTTTTAATGAAAAAAATTGTGAAGGACTAATTTCCACAGGCAAAGCTGTTGGCAAAGTTAGTGTTAAATAAAAGCTTTTAAAAATAATGAAGATAGGCTCTGTAGAACGACCTTTCATAAGTCAATAAAAGCACACCGGTAATAAACGATGCAACGATAACAAACATACAATTGTTATTTACCTTTGGAAACTCAATGTTCAACGTTAATGCAAAACCGACGAAGGTCGGCCAACAAAATAAACAAAGTCGACGGAACTCGCCAGACCATTAAAACGACGTTTATATTATACAGACTGAAATGCGCATTTCGTGATTTACTTTGCTAGTGCACATTCTCAACAGCCACTTGGCTACGAGTATGAATCAATTTGAGTTTCTATCGTGTATACACTTTGGAATAAAAGTATATCGAAACACTACTTTATAGAAATTAAAGATTGTTAATTTTTTAAAGAAAATATAAGAACTGCTTTTTGAGCTTTTTTAAGAATATGCGGGAACTTTAATTACCAACAATTTTCATGAAATTCATCATGTAAGGGGTTTGGAAGAGAAAAATGGATTGAGCTAGTTTTATTTAAAAAAAAATTATTTTATCCCTTGTTTTGGTTATTAAAAAATACTAACATTTAAATTAATATAAAACACTATCATCATCTTCCTGCTTATCCCACTCTAAGTGGGTTCGGCACAACATGTTATAAACATGCTGTCACATGATTTGGCTGCGTTTTTATCACCGGCCGCCTGCCTGACGTCAACTTACCTTAGACGTATTTAACGACACCTCGCTAAGAAAGAGGTTGGTCTATTCTACTAAACCGGATTCCACACGGTGGGTCAACTTACCTTAGTGGCCTTTTACGACACCTCGGTAATTAATGAGGTTGGTCTATTCTACTCAGCCGGATACCACACGGCGGTTAATATAAAATACTATTTCTGCCATAAATTGTCAAATCAGCGTAGCTTATTCAGGGAAGGAGTGGTCTCGAGAAAATACCATGGATCGAGCCCACCTACTCAATTATTTTTCCTTTTTTAATTTCTTTATTTTTTTTATATCTTTAAAAAAATTTTTGACCAAGTCTCGGTCACCAAGGTACTACTTATTATAAAACACATTCCCCGAAAGCTATCTGTCTGTATGATCGATTTTCTCAAACTCTACTGGACGGATTTTGGTACGGTTTTAATAAACGGTAATGCAATTCCTCCGTATGGTCTAGGTTAAAAAATAAAACGGTAAAGTACTAGTAGTACTTTACGGTTTTACGGAAATTTTGTTAAAGAGGACGCGCGGCCGTGAAAAACTCGCCTTCTAAGAGCTTTAAGTCGCGTGCGCCGTGTAAGCCAACAGAGATACACTTAGTAATGTAAAGTATTTGTGAGAATTGTAGATCTACTAAAGCAATAAAAAATATTGAATCGCAACAGCATGTCTCTATCTCGTATGGTTAACTCACAATAACTACTTTTGAGTTCAAAATTTCAATTCCGGAAAAAAAATTATGACACACTGAATACACTAAATATTTAATGTCAAACTTAAAAATATTTGGAAATATGCTTTAATTCAACTCTTTTTACTGGAAAGTATTCCCTAGAACTATTCCTTGTCTAACAGTTTGAACGGACAATTTTCTTTTACTGGACTGGGAGTCAAATTAAGCCACAGGGGTCACTAGAAATATACAATAAACCAACGGTATTTTTTCTATATATAACTGTAATTAGCTTCAATGAAAGATTTTGTGTTGCTACTATTACATGTTAAAGTTGATATAATTGTGATAGTTCGATACATTATATTATTAAACAGAAATTAAACAAATTTAATTCTAAACAGGGGAAACAGATGGAAGACAGGTTAGCTACACGTAATTATAATAGAGTATATATGTCATATTTATTTTTCCGCCGTGTGGTATCCGGCTGAATAGAATAGTACCACCCTCTTTTCTTACCGAGGTGTCGTAAAAGGCGACTAAGGTAAGTCGACCCGCCGTGTGGTATCCGGCTGAGTAGAATTGACCAACCTCATTTCTTACCGAGGTGTCGTAAAAGGCGACTAAGGTAAGTTGACCCACCGTGTGGTATCCGGTTGAGTAAAATAGACCACCCTCTTTCTTACCGAGGTGTCGTAAAATACGACTTAGGTAAGTTGACGTCAGGCGGGCGGCCGGTCGTAAAAACGCAGCCAAATCATGTTACAGCATGTTTATAACATGTTGTGCCGACCCCACTTAGGGTGGGATAAGGGCAGGAGGATGATGTCATATTTATTTTTAAAATGAGTGTAATATTACAAAGCAATGTTCAGTGAGTCAAATTCACTTTTTGCGGCAGTAAACAGAATTTGGGGAAGCGGGAACGACGTCATAAAAATTCAATATACCCATTGACAATTACCCTTTAGTTACAGACCTATGTCTGAAGTTCAAATAACAGGAAAATCTTTATCTGGTTTTCGACAATATTCAAGCCACGGATAAAAGGTAGTGTAATAAATAAATGAAAAACGTCTGGACGGTAGCGGTCGTTGCACTTTAGTTGCAAAGTTTCGATCTTCTCAAGTTTCTCTTAGAATATTAGTATAATGTAAGAATATGGTTCAGTCGTTTGCTTTTACAACTGCATTAGAATGGTTCTAAAGGTATTGACGGCGATGCAAAATAACTTCTAGTTTCGCTAAAGAGCTCAGCAGATTTGTCGATAAAAGTTGTTTATGATTGTTTTAGGTGGTGGTGGTGATTACTTGAGGTTGAACTGCATGCTCGTTTGCCATCCTATTCCATAAATATATATATATACATATATATATATATATATATATTTATGCATATATATATATATATATATATATATATATATATATATATATATATATATATGCTGTTAAAATTCGTCCATTACTATATATCATCCCCCTGCCCTTTTCCCATATATGCTGTTAAAATTCGTCCATCACTATATATCACCCTCCTGCCCTTTTCCCACTCTAAGTGTTGTCACATGATTTGGCTGCGTTTTTTTAGACCGGTCGTAAGACCGGCTTTCTGTCTGACGCCAACCTAACTTAATCGTTTTTTACAACACCTCGGTCAGAAAGAGGGTGATTTATTCTACTTAACCGGACACCACGCGGCGGTCGTTCATTAATATATACTGATATCTAAAGCTACACTTTATAACCCTCGAAGCGATTTTAACCCTCATCATTGATTATTCTGACATGTCTTCCTTTTCTTCGCTAATTAATATACATTGATATCTAAAGCTACACTATTTGACCCTCGAAACGATGTTAACCCTCATCATTGATTATTCTGACATGTCTTCCTTTTCTTCGTTCATTAATATATACTGATATCTAAAGCTACACTTTATAACCCTCGAAGCCATGTTCACCCTCATCATTAATTATTCTGACATGTCTTCCTTTTCTTCGTTCATTAATATATACTGATATCTAAAGCTACACTATTTAACCCTCGAAGCGATGTTAACCCTCATCATTGATTATTCTGACATGTCTTCCTTTTCTTCGTTCATTAATATATACTGATATCTAAAGCTACACTATTTAACCCTCGAAGCGATGTTAACCCTCATCATTGATTATTCGGACATGTCTTCTTTTTCTTCAATTGGTGGATGTCGACTGCTGGATATAGGTCCCTTCACGGGATCTCCACACCATGGTCTTGTGCCGGTTGGAACCAGCAGTTCTCCGCGATCTTTAAGGTCGTCAATCCACATCGTATGGGGGTTTACCGTCACTGCGTTTTCCGGCGCAGCGTCGCAATTCCAGCACCGTCCATCGCCACTTCAGCTTTGCGTCATGTTGAGCTATATTTAGTATTAATATATTTAGTTATTTCACATGTCATCATCCCCCTGCCCTTATCTTAATCCATGTGGGCGGCACAACATGTTATAAATATGCTGTCACATGATTTGGTTACATATTTTACGACCGGCCCTCTGCCTGACGTCAACTTACCTTAGTCGTATTTTACGACACCTCAATAAGAAATAGGGTGGTCTATCCTACTTGACCGGACACCACACGGTGGGTGTCACACACTTACCTTAGTCGCCTTTTACGATACCTCGGTAAGAAATGGGGGTGGTCTAATCTACTCACTACCACACGGCTGTTGGTTATTTGACATGTATTGATCATTTATAATTTATCTTCGACCCTACCAGTAAGGTTATATGTCGTAAGAAAGTCGCAGACGCGCAAAGATTCCTGTGTTGTGCACAAAATATTACTAGAAATACATAATAAATTGCAAGAGGTAGAGCATATTCTGAATTCTTTTTTATTGTAGAAAGAACGATCGCGTAACATCCAGAGTTGGCAGTACAACTTAATAAACATTATTTATTCTCTTCCCGTTTCGAGGGAAGGCCGAAGGTTATCTCAATTTATTGCACAAAAGTTAACATTATTACAATAAAGTTTATAGTACTTTTTTAAAGTATATTTGCCTTTTTTTTGGTCGCAGCCCTTATTATCATAGCGTATTAAATTTTTTATTTCAAGAAAATTAATAAGAAAACAAAAATTCGTTTATTCATCTGCCATTTATTTTTTCACATAAAGACAATCAAATATTAGATCCTCTATTGTAACCATAGAGTTATCATAGTATTTTACTCTATGATTGTAATAAACTCATTGAATATTAAAATAAGTGCATCGTTATTGTATAGTTAATAATTTTAAATATTTCATTATTTTTGGTTGCAGGTTATAATTTATAGAATTAGGCGTTACTTTGCGGAGGTCCGTAATACAAAAGTAATGAGAACATTATTTTGCTATAATCCGCGATAAAAGAAAATATATGTAATGCTAAATGTAGAGTGTACTATTCGTTCTCATACCTGATACATGCAGAATTTGTAAGAACTCATGCACTACCCGACACCGATGACACAACAATATACACATTCAACACCACAATCTCAACACACACTACACTCTACATTTAGCATTATATATATTTTCTTTTATCGCGGATTATAGCAAAATAATGTTCTCATTACTTCTGTTGTAGGTTATATTAACTTATGTATATTTGTGTATGTCAATAAGTTATGCAGAAAAACTATAGAGTAAGTACTAGAGGAGGAAGCCGAAAGTAAATGAGACTGTATTTTATGTATGATTAGACAAAGACAGTTTCACTTAGGTAAGGATTGGCCTATGGCTCGCTTCCCCTTTTATAATAACTCTATGATAAAAACTCAGTCTAATTATCAGAATTCAGAAGTTTTAAAGAAATGAGCAACTACTATTATATTTTTTTATTGCTGTACCCATTAAACTTACATTAATACTAATATATTATGTATATAATAGACAAAGTAGGAACCGACATAAGCTTGCGGCCCCTGCTTTGCGCCTTGAAAAAGTACGTAAGTCGTTTGTGGGTTTGGGTATAAGATTCTACAACAAAATTCCACAATAAATTTTAACTTTGTCATTACAACAGTTTAAAAACACTATTAAGGAGGGGCAGATACAGAAAGCCTACTATACTGTTGAGGATTATTTAGACGATAAGAATGCGTGGATATAAATATTGTTTGACCCTGTACAAGATAGAAACAATTAAATGTAACTAGAATTAAGAATTGTATTTTTTAAAAAAGAGCAACCGCCGAGTTTCTTGCTGGCTCTTCTCGGTAGGAACAGCTTTCCGAACCAGCAGTAGAGTTGACGATTCAAAAGCACTTGTTTACAAGTTTATTTGAATAAAGAATATTTTGAATTTGAATTGAATTTGAATAAAATTAACATTTTTATATTAAAAGTAATCCCTAAAGTTAGAGTATTAAGTGGTTTACGTAAATACGTATACATAGTATATTGTCCCTTGATTAAAATTTTAAATGGATGCGCAGTCGCGAGCGTTATGACTCGAGGGATATGGATTAAATTAACATGGATGAGCTATCTCATCCGGTCGGGCAGACTGTGGAAAAGCAACTTCTATTCAAGACAATCTATTTTTAAATACAATTTAATTAGGTTTTTCTTTTCTATTCTCGCCTTTTAGCTTATAATGAATAGTTTATATTACAACTCTATGACAAAACATTGTACATTCTTTGAGAGCTTTGCTTCGAGTCTGTCGTCTAAACACTTTTATGAGGAACCGTACGGTTTTCGTAAATCTATATTTAGATTAAATTTTCTGTTTGAAAGTGTGTTTCTAACACTAATAAAACTTTCAGCCGATAAAATTAATTAATAATTAAAATTTCAATTCAAAAGGTTTTTGGAAATAAATTCAAAGTACGAAATTGAAAGGCTTATTGAAAAGCTTCTATTATATTATTAAGCTTTATGATTTATTTCAATATACTTTTGCACGCAATGTTCACTTGCCATTTATCCTATTCAAAGTATACCAAAATTATTTTTATATTATAAATTAATATATGGGACAATCACACAAACGGATTCCATCCCCCAAAGTAAACTTGTGTTATGGGTGACAGACAACGGGTAACATTCATATATAATCTTAAATAAATATTTAAATACATATATACACCCAGACTTGTTATAGAAAATGTCGGCCCTCGGCGGGATCGAACCCACGACCCCAGAGAAGCTAAACGCAGTGTCGATGCCACCTGCGCGAACGATTCTGTACATATTATTACTTACCTTTTGATGTAGGCGTTTATTAAAACACAAGGTCATTTGTAGGCTCGTAGACAATTCGTAGTACCATGTATTCAGCCATTTTTAATTGTAATAATATATGATCTTCATTTAAGACTTCACAGACAATCCAGTTGTTAGTAGACCTTAAGCCTAAGTGTTAGTAAATTAAATTTGAATGTAACTAATACTTACCTAATATTACTATTACCTAATAATACTTCGAACAAAATGGCCAAATAATTTGGTGTTAATTTTGTCCGACAATACTTTTTAAGTTAGACACTTTAAGTTAAGTATCTAACTTAAAGTACCTAACTTATGAAGCTACTAAAGTACCTAAAGTATAATGAAGTTTCTCATTATCTAAAAAACTCTAAGTTGAGTTTTTCAGATAATGAGAAAACTTCATAATAAACTGTGACAATCATTTTTAAAATTATTTTTATAAATGTTAAAGTGAACTGTTTGTCTGATCCAATTCATGTTACAGAAAATTGCGGTCGATTCTAGCAGTTTTCGTATAATTTTAAATTGTACTGGCGGACCAAATTAATGATTGATCACCAAATCTATAACTATCTTAGCAATTATTAAATCTTCTTGTACTGTTGGGAAACAGCAGTTAGAAAGTAATTGAAAAGTATTTTTAATTTTTATTTCAGCCAAAAAATTAATAAATAAAGTAAATATTTTTTAGAAGATGCTTAAGATATGAATCAGATGCGTCGATAAACAGCTCCAAATAATAGATTTCTCACAAAAGACGTCTCGACCCGGAGATTTCTGGTTTCAGAACCGCCCGATTTTCCATCTGAGACATTACAACTATGTAAACGGCGGCGAAATTTACTTTTGTGTTATTATATTCCAGCAGTTGTGTATAATGTGACAACACGTAAATAAAACAACGTTATCTAAAAATGAAACCTAGCTATTTATCACCACCGATACCGCTGTATACTAAATTTCTTGAAAATTTTTGGATCCGTTCTCTAAATTATACTATATATACAAGAATCTCTCGTTCCTCTTTAAAGGTATTAGATAACTGTGCGCATAATGATTGAATTTTACTACCCTATATACTTCTTCATTAATTCAATGCGAAATCAATGGCGTTTCAATTTATCAACCTTTTGTAATCAACATTGCGATAGCTGCATTTCCTTAGAGCTTTGTCTGTCTAGACTCATTAGTGTTAATTAAAATAGAAACATTGTGTGGTAAACTTTGCTTTGACCGTATTTAAGCGTGTTCCTGACAATCAATTTTAAGGTTTGACTATTTGTACAGATTATATTAATTTTTATGCGCCATATTTATATTAATTATAACAGATTTATATCGCGTAGTAATGGATCGAAGCGATGTTATTAAATGCGATTTATTACTAATTTGTATTTTTTTTACAAGAAAAATGTACAAGTTATATCTATCTTAAATTACTTAGACGCTAGGACTGTACAAATCATGCCCACGTGGAATGGTCCCAAGAATGCTGGCAGCGTTTCCGCGTGGAATCGCTAAGCTGATTCTTTGTGCGAAAAAGGGGCCGTCTTGTCACCTTACTATATATCCTCCTTTTAAATTTTTCTGTTAAGAATTCTGTAAAAGAGTTTAGATGTACTATGATTAAAAATAACAGCAATTAAACGCAATCCTTGAAATCGACAATATCTTGTCACTACATATTATAAAACAAAGTCCATATTTCCGTATGTACGCATAAAACTTTAAAACTAAGCAACCGATTTTCATGCGGTTTTTTTTAATAGATAGAGTGTTTCCAGAGGAATGTTTGTACGTATAATAACATTCAATACGAAGTAGAGAAATACTGTAATTTTTGAGTTTTCTGTAAATAATTTAATTTTTTTCCGCTTACATTGCAAACGCAGGCTAAACCATACGAGATTTATCAAAATGATGTAGTAAGTATTTGTACACCTTAAAAAGGTCTACAGAAAAGTCCGCGATGGTATATATCTATCTTTTATGGATAACCCACAATAGCAGTTTTTTGTCATTTACTTTTTACGAAAAATGATGCCTTATGTTCAAAGCAATTTTTATACAATACAGCATTAATCCTTATCCAATTGAGTACCTTAAATAAATTGTTGATTTAATATAGATCAATACGGCCGTTTACAGCATGCAATTTAAGTGAACATTTTCGGAGATATTACAGATTTAAAATGCCGTGAGGACGCCGCGCTTCACCCTATAGCACTTCGAATCTTTTAGAGTTTGTTTAAAGACATTCTGTAATTAATTGTAAAAATAAAATACATAGGTAAAATGTAAAGGTAAATAAGTTAAAATGTACTATATGAGTTTAGATATTCCAAAGATAGCAGGAAATCGTCTTGGTATAGGGAGAGGAAATTGATTTTCTCCAAATTTAACGCTTGCGGGCCACGGGCAGTAATGAATAAATCAAAACTACTGGATCGATTTTAATCATTTTTTTTACACTGACTGACATGGGATATATATTTTATACCCGTGCGAAGCAAGGGCAGGCCGCTAGTTATATTATAAAGGGGTAATATTTTGGTACGTGCGATGTTTGTGGTATAATATAGTGGTGTATATAATAAAATTATGAATAATCTAATAACAATTAAAAGAAATATAAGTTATACTCCTCGGGTTGTTGAGAAATAAGAATTTTACTACTACTGAAAAACATAGTAAATACACTAGAAGTTGATATATGTACCTATCGTATCGGGCTGATTTTAGTTGTAATTTTGTACAAGATTATAAAAAGTAATTACGTTAATGGAAACAAGTCTGTTTTCTTTGAACACAACTCGACAACGAAATAATGCACTGCACAGAATGGAACATAAATTACGCTCATGACCTAATAACAGTAGAACAAATTGGTCGATACTTAATATGCTGTGATTGGGTAGGTTGATATTAGTACTGAAGTTACCTTTTAATTGACTAGACATTATATTTAAATTTAAATACAATATAATACTTCTTGGTGGGTTAATCTAAAGGAGTTAATCTAAACATTCAAACAGTCCCAGTTTTGTTACATTATAAATTTTACAATTTTAACATTAGTACCTCGGTGGTAATTTTTTTAAATGTATAAAAAAACAAAAAAAAATAATAAGAAAAATAGCACTGGTGACATATGGGGTTCAAACCTGAGCTTTGAACTTCTTTGGTCCGCCCGTTACCCATTAGGCTATCACAGCATTACATCTGATAGCTCAAAATATAATTTGGTTTCGATTTTCATTTTACATTTTTTTCAGTTCACATTTTATCATTTTTTCAATGCCCGTATGTATACACAGGAATAAAATGATTTTTTTTAATGAAACCTAGCTAGATCGATTTTTCCCCCCAAAGCCTAAAACTCATTTAATTCATGCAAATCGTTGGAGCCCTTTACTCATTTCAATATTAAAGATTAACTTATTGACTTAGTGAATATTGAATATTATTTCAAATCTTTACTAATATATTAAGCTAAAGAGTTTGTTTGTTTAATTGTTTGAACGCAATTTCTTTTCAAGTTTCTTTCAATGTAGGATAGTCCATTTATTGAGGAAGGCTATATAACATCTCGCTAAGATGAATAGGAGAGGAGCAGCAATTAAAAATAGTAAGAAAACGACAAAATTTAAACTTATTCAAAAACCATGTATTACAAAATTGTTCCTAAAAAAGTTCTAAATAAAAGTCCGCGACAGCATATATCTAGCTTTTAAGGTTAACCTACTTTAACCATTTATATAGTTATCAAAATAATCTTTCCATGTGAGTCGCTGGCGATACCTAGTTTTCTATATATGTACCACAGCAACTGGCGGGATAGCTAATTCATTTATAATCTTTGTTAAACAGTTGACACGTGCCTTTAGTAACGTGGCCATTTTTTCTTCAGAAATATTTATTTTCCATAAGTTAAATCTGAAACAGACATTACTCACGCGGCACGACGGTTTTTCTATTGTTGTGTTTAGAAATAATGAAATATTCTGTATTTGACACGACCTTTATAACAGTAACGAACGTTTTATATTCCTATTGTTGTATATGGAAATTTATTTTGAAATCTGTGGTATTTTTAGCGTTTCTATTTTATTATTTTCATACTTAACAAACAGATTGGCAGCTTTTTTCATCTCTTTAGTCATTCTCCTGCCTTTATGCCACTCTAAGTGGGACGCATTATGTTTTAAACATGTTATTAGTTGAGTTGGCTAGTTATTTTAAGGCCGCCTGCCTGACATTACTTGAATCGCCTTTTACGACACCTCGGTAAGAAATAACGGTGGTCTATTGTACACAGCCGGATACCACATAGTGGGTCGACTTAACTTAGTCGCCTCTTACGATACCTCGGGAAGAAATGAGGGTCGTCTATTCTACTCAGCCGGATACCACACGGCACGTAATTTAGCGATATATGTAAATATAAATATATGGCACAAACAAACTAAGAAACCTAATACCTGTGTTATGGTTGACAGACTAGTAAATATATAAATACATAAATTCACCCAGACTGGAATAAACAACAAATTGTTTTAAAAAAATGTTGATTCTCGTCGGAAATTGAACCCACGAACCACGGACCTGAAGTCAGAATCACTGCCAACTATGCCAACGGACCAGTCAAATCATAAAGCTATACTAATATATAAAGCTGAAGAGTTTGTTGTTTGATTGGTTGAACGCGCTTATCTCAGGAACTACTGCACCGATTTGAAAAATTCTTTCAGTGTAACATAGTTCGTTTATTGAGGAAGGCTATATAACATCACGCTGAGATGAATAAGAGAGGAGTAGCAATAAAAAATAGTACGGAAACGGCAATATTTATAGCATTCCTTGCGTGCGCTGAGTAAATAGTAATTAATAGTTATTCAAAAATCATGTACTACAAAATCATTCTCCTCTAAAAGTTCTAAATAAAGGTCCGCGACAGCATATGTCTAGCTTTTAAGGTTAACCCACTTTTACCATTTTTATGGTTATCAAAAGTCTTTATAACGGTTTTAATCTTTCCACGAGCGCAGGCGCTGGCTATTGCTAGTAATAATATAAGTAACCATTTGTTGTGAAAGGGCCAAATATTTTAGGTGGTGATTAGCGCGAACTAGTTGTTGGGTAGGTTTTATTTATTTTTTACATGTGGTCCAAGTGACCTGCACAACATTCATATTAAAAACTACCATAGTATAATTATTATAGAAGTACACTTGAGTAATGTACTAGAGAACTGTAGATCTACAAAAATACTACAAGAAACTCCGCGATAGCATGTCCTATCTCTTATGGTTTACTTGCGATAACTACTTGTATTTTAAAAATTTCTATTAAATACACCGATTTCCACTGATTTTCAAGTAGAAAATTATGTATAGGATTCCTATACATATAGGAATCCTCTGTAATTCAAGATATAACTTCAGTGTAAATTGATAACTTTTAGTTCGCAAATACTTCGTGGCTCATACCAGTGTACGTAGTGCGAGTTTTTTCAACCTACTCCATCGCGTTAGCGTAACGCCAATTTGCATGAGGCTGCAACAACCACATCTAGTGATTGATTAGAGTGAAGTGATTAAAATTACCTAATAAATTATTATTGTCTTCGTAAAAATAAAATTACAAGCTGAAGGTCAAAAGGCTACTAATGTTCTCTAAAATATCCTCAAAGTACGACGTCACGGCGCCTCGACGACGTCTAGTCGCTCACACATTACCCTCATCCCTTTTCATTTACAACATATATTTATAGTCGATCTTCTTGCCTTGCTTAATGTCCTTAATTTGAATTAAACGACATGCCATATTTTTTGCCATACTCTTTTCTATGCTTATTATAAGACAAATTCCACAAAAGTTGTCTGTATGTGTCATGTGATCGATTCTCTAACAATTTACTGAATAGTGCAATTCTTTCAGAAGGTTAAGCTTAATAATATATTACCGTCTTATGGAAAGTGTCTTGAAGAGCTTGTGCGGTTGTAAATAAATTCGCCTACTTCGAGCTTTATTCACGTGCCTAAACCAGCAGAGATATACTAAAGTAATGTATTAGATAATTGTAGATCTACAAAAACACAAAAAAAGGCTAATACAGCATGGCTCCATCTCTTACGGTTAACTCACAATAACTATTAAAATGTTCAAAATTTTTATTAAATAAAAGCTTCTGCCGCTATCGCTTGTGAAATAACAAGCTTAACAGATATCAATTTTGGGAGGTAAACGCTGTTTGAAGACTCGCAGCTGTTAAATTGATATTAACTATTCATCATGCGTTTTACAGTAAATAAAGGAAGGATATGGTGAGTAAACCAGCATATATCGGATAAATTGCCTATTCGCATTCGAGACGTATGGTGTATGGTAGAATTATTTGCTTAGGAGTGGGATAGTAACAGGGTACTACTTATTATTGGTGCTTGTATTTCATTTATTTATTCTATTTATTTTCAATAATTAATATTCAAAATGTAAGTCATCTTAGTGGAGTGGTAGTTAGGGATAAAGTTAAAGGGATTTACAAATAGCGTTTACCATTACTAATACCGATAGAAAAATCATTGATTGACTTTGGAAGAACTTATTTATAAAGCTGCTTACAGCCTTCAAGCTCACGGATAGCCAATAATTCAACTGGCCTGTGTGCTTACTTGTAGTAAAGACTTAGACATTCAGTATTTCATGATCCATACAACACTTTTTTGTTGTATTGTGTCGAACGGCGAGACCGTGTGACTTACCAGGGTCACGAGTTTAGCCCCGAGCTGGCACCAATGAGTTTTTCTATCTAAACTTTGCCTAATTGATGATTTAGGGAAACAGGTTTTACTAAGCGGAATTCCATAGTACAGAAGTTACAATATAATTATTTCGTACTAGTAATTTTCCGCGGTTTCACCCGCTTAACTTTTTTTTGTTACATGTTTTTACATCATTTTTATAACGGATTTTTTGAAAATGTAATATATATAGCCTATGCTGCTCAGTATAGATGCAGCTTTCCAATGGTGAAAGAATTTTTGAAATCGATCCAGTAGTTTTTGTGTGAAAACATTACAAACATACATACAAATTTGTCCTCTTTATAACATTAGTATAGAAGGTATGTGAATGTTGCATACTTCATACACTTAGCATTACAGTGATTCTCTTAACAAATGAGGATTATAGCAAAATAATTCTATTGTAACTTCTACTTAATTGATATTTACAATTTATCATATCTCTGGAAAAGTTATGGGATATGTGTAACTTACTAGTCCGTCTAAGCTCTAAATTTTCTTCAAATGAAGAGAGGACGCCTGCCACCGGGTAAAATGCCAAAAATTGGCAAAAATAGGTTGTTATTTTTAACCACATTTTTATATGACATGATATCGTTCGCTTAAACGATTCGGAAGTAGTCAGTTCACGCATATGCTGAAATAATAGCGTATTTCTACGATTTAAAAAAAAGTAAAAGTAAAATTAATCGCATAAATATTGTTTTATCTTAACAGTGCTATCATGGTGGCCTTGGAGTTGAACGTGTTAGATTTACGGCTTAACTTATCGGCGTAACCAATGTTAAATTCTAAACGGTAATGGCAAGGAATTTGAGCATGCATTGCTGAATAAACCATTAGATCGAACGCACCTTCTTAACAACAGCTTAATAAAGGGACATTTATGATATGTTATTAAGTGTGAAGTGCTAAAGTTAATGTATTCGAGGTGATACTTGTGGCTTTAAAAAGATGACGTCTCTAAAACATGGTGTCAACCTGAGCCGGCGTGCATGTAGGCAACATGCCAACCTACTGGCAGCAGTGACGCTACTAGCTTCTGCTGCTTCTGCGAATCCTATCGAAGTAAGTATATTATTTTGTAAATCTAAAGTAGCATTAACGGGTATAGCACCAGAAAACGCAGCGTTGGTAGAACCTGTACGATATGGACTGAGAATCTCAAAAAAGTCGCAGAGAAACGCTGGATCGTAGCAACACAAGATCGTGAGATGTAGAAATTACGTGAAGAAACCTCTATCAAGCAGTAGACGTATAGTCCATAGATATAGGTTTCTTCCATAGTTAATTGAGAAAAATGGAGAAGAAGTTAAAAGGCGAAAATACATATTTTTAAAAGGGAGACTAAATACTTACACACACGGTGGTGCGTCCTGAAAGTAAGTAACTTAATACTTGTGCTATGGGTGACAGACAACTGGTACATATATTCATATACAATTTTAAATAACCATTTAAATACATATATACACCCAGACAAAAAGTAACAACAAATTGTTTTTAGAAAATATTGGCTCTCGGTGGAACTCGAACCCTTGACCCACGGAGCTGAAGTCAGGATCACTGCTAAGTACACTAATTAGCCAGTCACTACTACACAATTCATCCCATCCAAAGAATAGAGTTATATGTTCTATGTATTAACAGATGTAGCGAAATTGCCACAGCACGTCGAAACTTTTAGAAAAATAAAATTAGTAACTTAAAATAGGAACATAATCATAAATATTTCTATTCATTAAAATAAGTATTTTCACTTTATTACTTATTTGTACTGCTTTGTTCTATTTACTAGAGTATTAATTAATTTCCTATAATAGCAAATTGTAGGTTTTCGTATTATAAGATCTCTCTTTTGTGTTGGAAGCTGCGGCGAGGCTGAATTCTAGCCAGTTGATTTTATCTTGACCTTTTACAGACTCTTTGTCACCCGAACGGCCTTGAGAATGAAGATTACAGTAATAAAAATATATATTTGTACGCGGAATTATTTAGCTTTGTTTAAAATAGGTCGTGGAATTAAATATTAAAACAACAAACTTAATTCAACTCCTATGCCATTACGACAAAACGCCTGATGATAAAAAAACAATAAAAAAAAAGAAATTATAATGCACTAAAAAGTAAAAATTAAATGCATAATTTCTCTCTCTTTTTTTAGCCTATACACGTCCACTGCTAAACATAGATCCCTTTCCATGATCTCCATAAAATTTAGTGCATAATTTTATTTAAATTATTTTATATAATAACATTTACCACGATTACCACCAAAATCAAACACTAAAATAAGGATAGCCAGCTGTGGTTGGCTATAACATGATGATCGCATGATGGATCTCAAAAATCCCACGCACGTCCACATGGGCCAATAGAAATCAGTCCAATAGAGTGAGAATGAGGGAGTCAAAGTCGAGAGAGATAGAGAGTCAAATATTGGCATCGCAACTTACGTTTCCCTTTTTTTTAATTCAAGAGCACTACGAAACAGAGTCCGTCCATAACAGTTGATGGGATCTCCACATTTCCTGGTCTCGGGTTCGGCCCCATGGGGCCCGTGGCACCATTGCCAGAAGAGTCACCTGGTACTCAACAACTTCAGCAACAAGTTACTACTACAGAAGCGGTTAGCACCGAGACGCCAAAGAAAGAAAGAACTTTTGTAATAGCAGCCGTCGAATTCCATCGGGTTGAAACTCCATTTCTGATTGGAGTATGGATATTCTTCGCTAGCATTGCTAAAATAGGTTTGTATATATTTTTTTGATTAGTTATCAGTACTTGTATATATTAATTTCTTTTAAATTAATGACAAATGATGTGTTCATAACCTCACTTTATTTGGATTTCACACATACATGGATGAAAAAGTTTATAACTTAATAACTCATTTTTCCTTTCATTTCTTTTTTGACAATACATCATATATTTAATCTATTTCATTAAAAGATCAAAAGTGTCTCTGTCCAAAAATAATATGCTTGAAATTGAATTAGGATTGAAAATCGCAGACTTTTTATGATAAATAAAATAAAAGATTTATCTGCGTAAAATATGCGATTTCAGAGTTATATTGGAATTTGAGATAGAATTATTGATTACATCTTCTATAATATAAGGAAAAGGAAAACTCTTAAAAACTCTTAAATAAATATACATACATACATATACTCGTACTTTTTCTAAAAAAAACACAAATAAGTTAGTACAAAATATAAATAACGAGGATCACGTTATTATTGATTAAATGAATATTCTCCTACAACCAAATGCATTATTTCTTTTGGACTTTCTTCGTCGTTTAATGGAAAATACCTTTTTGTGCTTTCCTGTCAAAAAGCTTTTCTGAGATTTCACAGGATTTGAATTGAAATACATCCTTGTATTAATAGAATCTGATTTGCTTTTTTCTCGCTTTATTTCATCATATACAGGTTGCTGCTGCAAGATTGGGTCTGTATAAGTTGCAAAGGCAGTGACAAATGGTGATAAGGTTGAATTTGGACTAAAACCAGTAGTGCGCTTTGTGTTAGCTTGTCTTCCATGAGACGGACAGTGAACATCAATTTCTAATGAAGAAGTTGTGAAAGTTGATAAAGACAATTCTTCACCTGAAATAGGATTCGTATATTTGTCTTCATACCTTAACGTATGATAGTTTGTGTAATATTTCCCAGCTTTGGTGCCTGTTAAATCAAACGAAGCGCTAGAAGTCTTAGAATGTAACAAAGATTCTCTGGGAGAAAAGTTTTTGTTTCTAAACTGGCAGCCAACGTCGCGTATGTATATAACAGCATCGCTACTCACACATTGTTTAACTCTACTAGTTGGAATACATTTACAATCAACGCAATCGTACTGGCAAGATTTGTTAGATTTACAACACTTGCATGGTAAATGAATTGGTACTTGACGTGGTGAATGAGTAGGTGCTATACATTGCATTTTAGGATTCAATATAAATCTTGGAGTATATTCGCTAACATATTCACACGTATTTTTTGCTGCAGGGAAGTGATGATCAACATAATTATTTAATGAATCTTGTTGAAATGAGTGCATATATTTACTCAAAGGGAAATTAGTATCTTCAGTGTTATCTATATCATCTAGTTGCTTATTTATGAGTTCATCGTAATTAATACTTTTCATAAACGGAACACATAAAGGCACATTAACACAACGAGGGCGATGTAAGCAGGGTGGAACGAATTCACAATTATTTTTCAAGACATTCATTCTTTGGCAAGATGGTACAACTGTACAGGGAGGATGGTGCCTGCATGCTTTTGTTATTCTTATCGTTTTGGGATAATGTCTTGATAGAGACACTCTTCTTACGCATTTTGGATTTATGTAGACATTTTCTTTTGGTAAAATTTGGCAGACAGGTACTAATTCACAAGGAGGATCATGAATGCATACGTCCGTATCATCTACATTATTTTTACAATTTGTGATTTCTGGTCGAGAAATGTCAATATTCAAGCAACGCGGCAACTTTTTTGAATTGATACTATCCTCATCTTCTGTTATGCTTAAGATTTCTAGTTTTTCTCTACAGTTAGGGCATATAATTTGTTTTGATTTCTTTTGCGACTTATTGCCAGTTTTAATATTATATTTTATACTTGACGTAGTGCTTTGGTGCTTGGCATCAATAGGATTTGTGATTTCTCTTTTTTCAATTTTAGGACTACCTGGTTCCTCATAAACAGCTGTCATTTCATGTTTTTTTGAAAATCCCATAATATTAGTATTGGTGACCTTATGTTCACAACAAGAGCCCTTTGATTTTTTTATTTTATTATCCTTTTGGTTATGATCGGGCCCTTCTTCTGGCACAAATTGTGTAGTACTAGTAAAGTGATCTGCAACGGTTAAACTCTTACTATATTTCGCTAGCTCTGTGAGCGATTTTTTATCAGTACATGGACATGCATATGAAAATAATTGACAAGGACACGGATTTTCTGTGCGTTTTCCACGGTCTTTCTTTTTGTTCTTTTTTTCGTCTAGTGTTGGATTTGTATACTCTGTTCGATATTTCGCATACGACCAAAATTTTTGTCTTCTGTCTCCTTGTTTTGTAAATGAATTAGATTTACGGTTTGTATAGTCATTATCTTTGAGGAATATTTCTGAAGAAAGCATAGATTCATTATAAAAACTTTGTTTTTTCTTCCTTGATGTAATTTGTAAACTATCTACCATTTTTAGCTTTGGATTAATTTGGGTGGCACACTCCTGAACAATAGATTTGGCTCCAAACGCATTTTTGTTAAAATCTGTGAAAGTATTACTGTTAACTATGCTGTTGGATACAGAAAGTTCAGGAACATAGTGATATGAATGTCGCTTTGCTATAGTATCAAGATCATAGAATAAAGTGCTTGTTGATCTTATGATACATTTTTCACTGCTATTTCGATTAAGCGCGTGGTAATTTTCACTCGTTATATAGGATATCTTGTTTACCAGACTCATTTCTTTGTTTTTACAAAACATTTCCCCGAATTTACAAGTTGCTTGATAAGTAGCAATATTCTTTCTTTGCTGTAAATTGATATTCGATGTATCTTTAAAGGTGTTTGGAGATAATATGTCATTTATATTATTTAATGATTTTGTTTGAAGTTTTTCAATTTTTATGGACATATCGTGCGTTTTCTTTTATTTTAACAATTACTTATATTTTACATTGTTGAAAATTGACTACTGGATTATATATCCACTTAAATTTTTATTTTTTCATTTCAAGAACCGTAGCTATTTAAAACTTCGTTATTGACAAGCTGATATGTCAACTATAATAAGATCTGAATATATCAAGGCAATATATAAAAAATGTCATATTATGTTACAAAGAGGTTATACCTATTTTTTCTATGAGTAAATGAGATTTTTTGTTACAGGATTTCATATGGCACCGCGGTTTTCGAAAATGTTTCCGGAGTCATGTCTCCTTATATTTGTTGGTGTCTTAATTGGCGCACTATTATTAAGCACTCATAGTGTTCACGTGCAGCCACTTACACCTGATACCTTTTTTCTCTATATGCTACCACCTATAATCCTAGATGCAGGATATTTTATGCCTAATCGTTTATTTTTTGATCACCTGGGAACTATTCTACTATTTGCAGTAGTTGGTACTGTATTTAATACTCTTACGATTGGTAAGTATATACTTAAACACAATTTTTAATATTAACTTATACTGCATCTAATTTCGAATATTTTGTGACAGGTTTATCTTTGTGGGCTTGCGGCCACACTGGGATGTTTGGATGTCCAACGCCTTTACTGGATATGCTTTTGTTTGGTGCACTTATATCAGCCGTAGACCCAGTTGCAGTGCTAGCAGTATTTGAAGAGATACATGTGGACGAAGTGCTGTATATCGTGGTTTTTGGAGAATCGTTGCTCAATGATGCAGTCACTGTTGTACTTTACCACATGTTTGAAGCTTATACGTGAGAACCGCTTTAGATAATTATAATTTGATAATGTAATATGTATTGTGGGAAATTAAAATAGGCAAGGATTATATCATATTATAGTTAATGATTGTCCATTGTCAATTCACTAACGTATTTAATATTAACTATCTCAATCCTCTACTTTAAGTACTCAAGGATTACTTACGTAAAATTTCATTAAGAACATTGGAGTTTGTCTAACAGCAATTTAATTTTTATAAAATCAATTATACAAATGATAGGATTAAGAAAGAAATTATGTATTATTTTCTCTCATAGATTGAAACAAATAATACATGTCTTTCTTTTTCAGAGAAATGGGTGCCTCGCGGCTTATGTACACAGATTTCTTGGCTGGATTCGCTTCATTTTTAGTGGTAGCAGTTGGTGGTACCTGCATCGGAGTTGTATGGGGATTTGCTACAGGCCTTGTTACACGTTTCACAAACGAAGTTCGAGTTATCGAGCCAATATTTATATTTGTTATGGCCTATTTGGCGTATCTAAATGCTGAAATGTTCCATATGAGTGGAATACTTGCGTAAGTTACACTAATTATTTATTTAATTATATATTTAAATATTTTTTTCTATGTACTAATAATATACCTTCATTTAATTCGTGTGTACAAACTCGAAAGGTTTGATTATCTTGTTTTATGTAGCTCTTGTGTGTGTCGTAGTAGACAAATGTCCTGTCTGCGCTTCTGCTATATAAATTATTTGTTTCTAAATTAGAATCCATTTCAGAATCACATTCTGCGGCATAACAATGAAGAACTATGTTGAGGCTAATATATCGCACAAATCGCATACTACGATCAAGTATACGATGAAAATGCTTTCGTCGTCTTCTGAAACAATCATATTCATGTTTCTTGGTGTTGCCACAGTCAACAATAACCATGATTGGAACACGTGGTTTGTTTTGTTGACTATAGTTTTTTGCTCAGTCTATCGCATAATAGGTAAATACCCACTTCCTTATTTTCCACAACAACATTTTTAGGATTTTAAGGATAACATAACTGCATGATGCAGATTGAAGCATTTAGTTCGCTTCGCTTGCCTTGAGACATCTCGTCTACACTATTATTTAATAGTCAGATAGGTCCAACTCTACTAATATTTTTATGATAATGATATCTAATTTCGTGTACTGTAATTGAAACTACAAATTCTTTATAAGCTACTCCTTTATGAAAAGGATTACAAAGAAGACTTAACATCCAAACTTAATATTGTAAATGCCAGAGTGTATTTATGCTGATCCTTCTTTCACATTCGAACGGTTCAGTTGCACGGTGTGATTTTTCGTTTGTATTTTCAATGGGTTTTTCTATCTATTTCGATACTGAGGTTTATAAAGATGCAGACATCGGTAGAAGCTGGGATGTTAAAATGATTATCATATAATAAATTATGGTTAAGTTAATAGGGACGTGAAGTTGTTTCTTCTTGAAGGTAACAATGATTAAATCTTACTCGTGATCCGCAATACTAGTATTAAAAAGTGAAAGTATAATAAATAAAATACATTCAATATTGTCTGGAGAATTTTGGTATTAAGTTTACATGATTGTTTTTTTGTTTTAGGAGTGTATATATTTAGTGCGGTAGCAAATAAGTTCCGTCTTCACAAACTGAATACTGTGGAAAAATTTGTTATGTCTTACGGAGGTAAGGGTTTAGTTTATTATAATTATGTACATTTAGATAAACAAACAGGTCTTAGCAAAATTAATTATCTATAAATTTGATGCCATTTTAATAACTTTCCTCAGAGAAAGTGTGAATGGGAACTAAGGAAGGGAAAAATAGATTTATATTGTCTGCAAAACATTATATTGCAATGCAATTTTATATTTTTTTTGAAACAAGTTCCCGCTAAGCTTTTCTGTTTTCTTGGTAGGAACAACCTTCCGAACCACTCGTGGAATTTGAATAAAGAATTTAATGGAAATTTGTCCGTTTACCTATTTACGCCATTAATAAATTTATGAAGTGTATTACTAATGACCTATATTTTCTCAATGCACATGTAAATCAGGTCTCCGAGGCGCGGTCGCATTTGCATTAGTGCTATTAATAGATCCAAAAGTGGTGAAACTTCAGCCAATGTTTGTAACCACTACGATAGCGGTTATATATTTCACCGTGTTCATCCAGGGGATCACTATTAAACCCTTGGTCAAGATATTAAATGTGAAGACTGTTGAGAAGAGAAAACCCACGATGAACGAAAGAATACATGAGAGGGTAACTTTTTTCAATAATTTTGACTTTAGCAGTTAAATCTCTCAATAAAGTAAAATATGAAGTAAACCAGCATAGAATTAAGACTATTGTGACTGAAATTTATATTTAATATGTAACAAATATACTTACGTCTATATTTATATCTTATTTTATTTATTTATTTATTTTATTTATTTATTTATTTTATTTTATTTATTTAATAATAATTAGCACGGATAAAATCCAATTACACTAATTATGTTATACTTACATTATATTATAATACAACATTACATTATATTATATTCTATAACATTACATTCATTAAAGAATGAGCCCGACTAGTTTCAAGAGCTCATGAATAAGGGCTCGGTTTGGTCCTGAAACCAGTGCGGCTAGAGATGAATATCTTTTAGGCATTAATGTTTTATCTTTAGCTGTATCATAGAGGTGTGAATATTAGAACCAGTTCACTATGCAATAAAATAGCCATCATCTGATTTGTTAGGAAGTTCATTGTGTCAAAAATGCTTCTTCTTTATTTACAGTTCATGGATCACTTGATGGCAGGTGTTGAGGATATTTTGGGTAAGCACGGCAACCATCACATGAGGGATAAATTCAAGAGGTTTGACAATAGATTCATCCGACCGTTCTTGCTCAGGAATTATCAGGTAATTCTTTGTTCACTAAATACTTATTAGTCTTTGCTAGTTGTATTATTAGTGCTTTTCCTATTATTCTATGATGTATAACTTATAATTGAATCTTAAGGGTGCTGAGCCAAAGATCCTTGAAACTTATTCAAAACTGGCTATGAAGGATGCGATTGAGTATATGCAAAGAAATGCATCGACGATTGGTAACATATCTGGTGCAGAATCAATGTCAGCCATATTTAAGAACTACACGACTGCGAATTTTAATGGAAGGTACGATTTACTTTTCTTTTTTCTCCCATAATAAATTTCATTATTTTTCTTCTTGATAAGATCATTTTGTTATTTTCATATAATTGTAATTTAAGAAACTGAGATATTGAAATTGCCTTTTAGCCCAAGCTTCAGTCAATTAGACACCTCAACATGGAACATTGACATGCAGGAATTAGAATATAATCCGTCCAAAAAGGATTTAACTGATGCTAGAATACATCATCTTCTCGCCGAAGAACTCTGCAAGCCATACCGTCGTGTGAGTAATACTTTTAATTGGATTATTAAAATGTATGTATTAACTATATGGTGAGTTTTTACAGTGAACACAAATATATATGGAGCATATATTGATTACGGTTGACTTTCTGCGTGCAGTCACATTTTATTTAATAATTTTACTGATTTTGTAACTGATTTTATCTACTCTGATACTATAATACAAAGATTATAAAACTGAAACCAAAATTCTTATGACAAACACGTACAGGCCAAAAATTAAAAAATTAAAAAGTTTTATTACAGGTCTTGTATGGACACCTGTATCATAATATAACTTTTTAATCATAACGATACAACTATAAAACCTCCAGCTGGCCCAAGTAGGTTGAAACTCTACCTAAAAAAAAAGATTTCAATGAACGAGTCCGCGGCGACGCAACATGCATGCGCAATCGATGTTGCGGTGCGGCTCGTTTTTTAAAACACACTCGTGTTGTAAAAACCCTTATTATACAACATTATCATAATCTACTATAAAAAGACATTAAATTTCTTTGATCTCGTTTCGGTAAAGTAAATAACATAATAGGCATATACTAATATTACTGAAATTGTTTTTCTCAGCAGCATCGGCGATTAAGCTACAGTCGACATGCTGTTAATGACCGAGATTTAGGTATACAAGTAAACTATAAGACTCATATGAATATACGGCGATTAGTAGGCGACAGGAAACATCATCATAAACGCAGTAAACGGGGAAAGCAGGCAAGCCAAAATTACTTATATGAAAACTAATAATAGCATATTCAGATTCTCTATGGTCCCCTTTTTTAGATAATTTATGAAGCTTAATGCTTTATTTTCATATATTTATTATAGTAGAGAAGGGGAGCCAGCCTTAAATGTTTTCATCGAAAAAGAGAAAGCAAATGAGGCTACTTATCTGTCTCTCTTTATTATGGTTATAATATTGATGGGTTTTTCTCACAAAGATGGGTAACGGTTTTTTCAGTCGACAGTCGAACTCTATCATAATTACTTTGGGTTTTTTTTCTATGTATATTAATTCTATGTTTATTTTACTAAATAAGAAAAATTTATTATGTGCATACATTTTGAACAATATTAGGATGTTGTGATTGATACAGTTCTGAAAAATTTCAGTAATTTTCCCCCCATATATTTTGTTATTTATAAAATATCATTTCTTTTGCAGGATGGAAAAAATCATGTAACTTTTCCTGAATTCCAGCAAAATGGTTCGGCAAAACAGTTCACGCACGGTAAAAAAAAATATTATAGATTAGGTACATAATAATTCTCTAATACAATCACGAGTGTCAATCGCATGCGCGTGTCGGATTAAGTTACCATTTTGTTTTTTTTTTTTTTTTTTTATTTATTTAGAGACACCAGTTATATTTTAATTTGCAGCACATTGGCTTCTCTTTAGAAATTTCTTTAGAAACGAAATATTATCAAACACAATTTATAATTAGTACCACATCGGTTTACTTTGATTGCTTGTAAATACATTCGCTCTAAATTCAAATTAACATAATTAACAAAAATACTATGCATATGTTTGATTGATAAAAAAGAATAAGACAGATTTTCATTTTTTAATATTAATTTATATTATTCGGATTCGATGCCTTTGGAAGCAAAAATTTTCGTTTCAAGTTTAAATAGGCTATGTAAAGCTAAATCATTAGGGTTACGTTTTATTATATTTCATGGTTTAGATTGATGAGTCAAATACTGTTGAATATATTCTATACTTTGTGGCACCGTACAGACAATACCGACAATACAAACGATTAAGCGCGATTACGATCGTGTAGAGGGGATACTCAGCTGTACTCGCCAATCATCATCTATGATCGCTTACGATCGCCTACAACCCAGGCATTGTCTGTTTTTCGGACACGAATCGAAAGTGGAATCGCTTGGTAATACAATGGCCGATCATCAGCAATCATTTCAGATTCCACTAAATCGGGATTATAATACTTATATTACTCATCATTTGTTCATCGGACACCCACATATAACTATTAAGCAAAAAACAGCCACAAAAGGTGGATGTTTCAACCAATAGTTTACCACGGAAGTATATTTAAACAAAACATCAAGATGGCCTTATAAAAAAGCCACAGATTGGACACAAATATTTATTAATGAATAAATGTCACTATACAGTCTACTATCCTTTTGCGATTATACATATTAAAAGCTTTTATTTAATTTGCCGTATATGTATGTGAAGGTGAATCTTGCAAGTTAAATTTGACCCACTTCCCGTAATCTGATTGGGCTTAAATTTTACATGCTGTTCCTGTCTCGATGACAATGCATATTTATGATAAGCATGACCTGATGACGAGGAAACTCCTGAACGGTTGACCATAGGGACACAAATTTTGTTGAAAGCCATTTGAAAAGCTTTTAAACTTCAATTGTTATTATATATACACTCAGTCAGTTCGTGACCACGGTGTACGCAAATTTTCCGGAACGTTCAACCTTATAATATGTGTAAACTTGAATTTATCGCGTTGTGAGCCGTGTGTTTATGTACTAGTAAATGTCACTTATGTGCAAGAATAAAACCTAATACCAAAATTTAAAATATAGCCGTGTGGTATTTATTTATTTCTTTTTCTATGACCATCAACGGCAAATACATCATTCACATCCGGCATCCGGCAGAATAGAATAGACAACCTTCATTTCTTACCGAGATGTCGTAGAAGGCGACTAAGGTAAGTTTTCTCGCTCTGTGGTATCCGGCTGAAGAGAATAGACGCCCTCATTTCTTACCGATGTCGTAAAAGGCGACTAAGGTAAGTTGACTCGCCGTGGGTTATCCAGCTGAGTAGAAAAGACAATCCTCTTTCTTACCGAGATGTCGCAAAACGCGACTAAGTTAAATTAACGTCAGGGCGGCGGTCGGTCTTAAAATACCTGACATGTTTATAACATGTTAAGCCGACCCCACTTGGGTTAAGGGCAGGTGGATAATGATCTTTTGGTCATCTTGTTATTCTCATTATCATTATTGGTGATTTTATTAAAATAGTTTGTTTTGTTACTAGATTATATTGATGAGGTGCTTCAAGAGGATGACGAGCAGCCACGCCGTGAAGCTGATGACGGCGGTATTACTTTTACTGCCAAATCCCCGCGTAGGTATTATGCATGTAACGTGCTGTTTCCCTTTTTGAAATTGAACATCAACTAATCAGAACTAACTATCAAAATTAATAATAATAGTAATTAACAAAGATGGCTGCGATACTTAATAGAACAATCTTCACTTTATTAGTTAATATATAGAAAACGACTATACTCACGTCTTATTCTATCGGGTCCGACTAGTTTCGAACTCATCCGGGGCTACCCATGGTTATCGCCGCGATATCGTCGTGTAAAGAGCTCATGAATAAGTGCCCTGGATGGGTTCGAATCTAGTCTGGCTAACCCGATAGAATAGATGTGAGTATAGCCGGTTTCTATACATTTACTATGAATACTACTCACGATAGTTTAAATTTCAAATCTTCAGTTATTAGTATTGCAAACTACGTAAATGTCATGAAACTCTATTTTAATTGATGTGCGTAGATGCGCTCTTTTTTATTGAAGCAATATTTTATCAATAAATAATGGCACATTTGTTTTATGGAAACGCCTAGAAAATTTCTTTGAACTTTTTAAAGTTTTTTTATATATAAAATGTTCAACTTCAAATATTCTTGATGTTGTGGATAATATGTTTTAACACTTTATTAGTTAGTTACTAAATAATAATAACAAATTCACTTAAAATGTTTTGAAATTGTTACTTTGGTATGTTTTAATTTACTAATATTTATTTAGTGTGGACATAACTAAAATTCCTGCGCAGTATAAATTTTGGTTTCGATAATGATGATCGATGTATTATTTTAAGCATGATTAAATTATTTTTTTTAAATATTAATTATTATATAAAAAAATTACTTTAGCTTAGATGCTTGTGTTGACATCGTGCATATATATTTCCTAAATTTATTTAAAATTTGAAGTATTCCTTTTAAATATGGCTCAGTTGGCTAGTATTAATTTGTGACGTTATCCTTTTATATTGGTGTTTAATTGCTATTATCGGCTTTTTACCATTGTTTGTTTGACTGTCGTTTTCTTCCCTTCCGGCATCTTCATGTGGCACTGCAAACTAACCAAACCTCTCGACAACTGACGATGTAAAATCAGCTGGATATAATGAAATCAGTCCGACGTCCTCGCACAAAGAGAACAGTAGTTCTCTATTAAATCAATTGGCCAACTTGCCTGGCTTTAATCCTTTGAAAGCGAGAATCGTTAAGCAGTACGCTAAAACACCAGAGGAGATATTGCCGACAGCTGTTGAGAAATCTTTACCGTGGAGAAGAGACAGATCCACGTATAATTTCGGTATGTTTACTAAAAGGAGTTTAACAAAACACTTGTTCGCTTCTGGATGACCAAGAGTTTATTTTAAAGCGCAGTTTTTATTTATTTATCACATCTGTACGCTTTTTACTGTTGAATAAATCCAATCGCTTTATTTAGTTAAAAGTTTTATTAAAACGCCGCATGTCATTTTTTACCTAGTTAATGTAAGTTTAATAATTTCGGAATAGTAAGATCTGGTATATTCAGTAGTGTTGAGGCTTCCGGGTTCAATTTTAATTAAAAGATATCTTTGTAATTTGTAATGGTCATAAGTCCTGTCAATAAATGTAGTTGAATTACTGTTAAACATTTAAATGAATTACTGCAGGTTAAAAAGTATTTTAATACCTTTTATATTGTCATTAATTACTTTTAACTAACAAATATGATAGTAGGCAGGTTAATATATTAACATACTCTATGCGGGAAACGCAAAAGTACGTTTTGTGACGACAGATACTTGAGTGCGGGACAAGTACTAGTACGTTTTCTAACGATTGTTCCTTTAGCGCGGTACACGTACTAGTACGTTTTCTAACGTTTGATATTTCAGCGTGGGACACGCACTAGTACGTTTTCTAACGATTGATTGTTCAGCGCGGGACACGTGCTAGTACGTTATCTAACGATTGACACTTGAGTGCGGGACACGTGCTAGTACGTTATCTAACGATTGACACTTGAGTACGGTTCGCGTACTAGTACGGGTTTGTATAACAACAATATGGTTTGCTTGTGGGTACAAAAATAGTAAATAATGTGGATTACTAAATTTACGCGGAAAACGCACACAATGTGTAATAGAATATATTAAATAACTACGATTCTAATTACGCAATTAATCATCAATCATCGTCTCATATACTCGTAACGCTAGAGGTTAGTTACGTTATATTTCTTCATCTAGGCTATCCTTAATAGTATTTAACTATTGTTCTAATATAGTGTTTTGTTATCGCTCAGTCATATTCGTTTACTCATATTTAATTTTGTAACGATCATACAAATATTAATATTTCCGTTTGAATTATTGCCAAGATTATAGGAGGCATTATGCGTTTTCCTTAACTGTTGCCAAATATTAGCAGCATGATTAGAAGGTATATTTTAATAGTTTGAAAATATGATTATATAATTTATCTTTTTTAGTTCCCAATGAAGACATACTTGAAGAAGACGAGAGACGGTTGTCTGATGAGAATGGTAATCAATACATATAATATTATAAATATTTTGTCACCTATACTATTATATAAAGCTGAAGAGTTTCTTTATCAGTTTCTAAGAGTTTGTTTGAACGCGCTAACCTCTGGAACTACTGGACCGATCTCAAAAATTCTTTGAGTGTTACATAGTCTGTTTATCGAGGAAGGCTATAGACTAACATAACATCTATATAACATAACAACTTATTATATATATATATATATATATGTATATATATATATATATATATATATATATATATATATATATATATATATATATATATATATATATATATATATATTTATATAACATAACAACTATAACATCAAGCTAAGATGAATAGGAGAGAAGCAGCAACAAAATATTGCGAATACGGCAAAATTCAAAGCTTTCTTAGCGTGCGCTAAGTAAACGGTGAAAGTTATTCAAAAATCTCTTATAATTACCTCACGATAACTATGTTTTGTGAAATTGTGACACACTGATTTCTATGCTGGCGCTGCTGTCACAGGGAGTGTTTTATATAACTTATATGATTTGAATTTTCAGATACATACATGACGGTTGTGGAACAAGCACGGGTCGCCACTCCAACGGCAACCGAGACAATGTTGCCATGGAAACGGGAGGAAGCTGAAGGAACCACTGCGTTGAAACAATCTGAGTTTCCTTCGTGGGCGTCTAATAAAGAATATTTAGCTTACAACTCACCATCTGCTACTTTCTTAGGTAATAAATTTAAATTTATATCAAAAGTTGTAAATTCAGTCGAAAGTCTTAAAAACTTCGAACAAAAATCTTTCGTATATTACTAGACAAAATGAGCCATAAACAATTCCAATTCTATCCAATTAAAAATGCTTTTATTTATTAACTAATTTTTAAATTTCATGAAAATACTAATATTTAATACGCCTATGTATTAATCTTTGTAGATAATAAATTTTTGTCATAAACTTTTAACACAACTATTTTTACGATTGTTTAATACTACAATGTTCTCCAACTGCCATGCCAATAAACGTTGAATGTGCATGCAACTCATGGTAATTTTCTTTGACCTTCTATTTAAATTTACCCTTACAATTGCCCTAAGGCTGCGGCTACACTAAGCAGCAATAAGAATCCCAATCAAAAAGTAAATCGCTAGCAACACTGCGAACAGTGTAGGCACAAGTCACTAATTGCATAATATAGCCGCAGCATTACTTGCTTCTAATTTATATCAGTGTAAGAACACTTTTTTGCAAACCTATGCACTTTAAATTGTTATGATAATATTTTGATATAATTTTTTTTATCAATTTTGATTGTCTTTTAACTTACTGCCTATTATTATAATGTCGCTTATATCCTGCACTTTTATTACAATATTTAACTCATTTGTATCTAATGTTACATTATCAACACTTTCTCATCAATTTTCTTTTTTTCTTCCCCTTACCCATTATTACACCCTCCATCGTCACCCCATAGGTGGTATAGAGAAGCCAAAACATCCAAAATCTATCATAGGTCTCTTCCGAAGAGAGAGTTCTAGTTCAACGCAAGCTGCAGAGCTACCAGTACTATCTGATACGGAAAGCAAAGCCGACTCCAATAAAGGAGAAAGTTCTTCAAGTAAAGGGGATTTACTCGGCCAATGTAAGCTGCCGGCAAGTTTGTTGTCTAAAAGAAGCACGAGCCTCGGTGGTCCGTCAGTTTTGTTAATGGAAGATGTAGCTCATTCTGATCCACTTGGTGCATCAACACGTCCAGCCAGCATTATGCAGGGTCCACATCGCGGACAGTGTAGAAGAGGATCTATGCTAGAATTAACAGGGTAAGTTATTATAGTAGTTCTATAAGCTATATCTAATATATACGCACTTATGTATCTGTACCAGGAATATGTTGATAAGTCAACTTACGACCTTTTACATGTTGTCTAATTTATATGGTGAATATTTTAATGAAGTCGATACGTCGTTGACGTCGTCTTTATATAGCACATACAAACTTGATGATATTGAAATATCTCTCTTAAACGTATACTAAGCGTAAACCTATTTATGACTGCTCTGAAAAATGTGTGTTTTTTTGGGCATGTTAAGTTATTCATAAACATAACATGTAACTACAAATGTAATTTTATTTATTACTTATATAATAACATCTAAATATTTTGTAAATGGATGGCAAATTCGATAAATCTACACGAATATTACAAATGTGAAAGTCTACCTGTCTATCTAACGTTTTTGCGCTCGATCTGCTGATGAAGTACAGCACTATTAAAATATAACACATATCGGGATAAAATAAAAGTTGGGGTTTTCCTTCGGCAATATGAAAACAAAATACATATTACATTCGTCTTCTTAATAGGAGGTTTTTAAAACGCTAACTTTGCGCGAACGAAATTGTGGTTAGCATTACATAACATTGTCAAGCTTCTTAAAACTGGTTGTTAAATATAATATATCCTTTTTTTCTCCTCAGCTCTTTGTCACGTGACGCGATAACTGAAGAAAAATGTAGCAAATCATTGCCTGAGAGCGAACGGATGGGCGTACGGCGATTAGCTCTTGGCCAACAAAGTCTGCCCAGAGAACCATTTAGTCGTCAACTTACGATGGCTTCTAGTCTTCTCACCAGCTCATCTTCAGACGATTCATCCGACGAGAACACCTGAGTACCCCGCCGTGGTAACCACGATAGGTTGCCACTGTTAAAGTATAGGACTCTAGAATAAGTACCATGTTGCTACCACGGATTCTCAATTGATATTTTTTTATGATGTGTTTGATTTGGTGTATACAGATACAAATTGAGGTGTGATGACATTGTAATAATCAACTATTTATCTTGGCTTGTGCGATGCAAACAATACTTAGTTTTTCATAATTTAGATACAATTAGATAATTGCTTTGAAGTAATAAATCTAAGACTGTGGGGTGTATATTAACTTTGAAAGTGTTGGGGTAAAGTTGAAAGATGGTGTAGCCAAATTGTAAGAATGTATTTATATTTAAGAATTGTAATAGTAACGTAATGAATTTCGTATGAGTCAATACCAGATTTCCATAATATTTTATCCTATATTCATTACCTACATACTCGTACATATTAGTATTTTACTAGTATTCAATTAACATATAGTCAACTGAAATGTCAATGTTATATTTTGAACTCGGTTATTAATGCTTTTAAGGGAATATATATTAAACAGCATGCAGCTATATTATTTTAAGAAAATTATATATTTTTAAAAATATGATATAGCTATATCGCTCTGCCCGAAGAATAAAGTCGCATTTTCTATGCTTATACATTGGACAAGTAACATTATTCTTCGCATAGGGCGATATGTTTTAAATATTAGTAAAACTATTTTAGTATTTCGTTAGTACGCTTTGAACTAAGAAATTTGTATTTTATTCGGTACTTACTCTTTTCATTTTAATTAATTATACTTAATATTTAATATTTTTTTTATTTAAAACCGATTGGCTGGAAGAGATTCCGTTTCCGGAATAAGCCCATTGCACATTATACTGTTTTTCTATCATTTTTATATTAATTTAAATTTGTGCAAAAAGAGATTACAAACAAACAAACAAACAAACAAACAAACAAACAAACAAACAAACAAACAAAGATTTGCGGAGAACGATTATACAAAATAATAATATTATTATCACTTTTATAATAAGTTTGATTTTTGTAGTCATATTAATTTCAACGTAATCATCTGCAGTAGATATAGGTAGAGTCCACTTGTGCAATGTATATTTTCTTTAAAATAATTTTATAAACACTTGATGTTTTCTGGTAAAACACATAATGACAGTACCTAATCAGTATTTTTGTATGTCCTTTTATGAAATATATAACCAATTGGTGATTATAAAATATCTAACAGGCAAATAGATCATAGGTTAAGTTAAAGGTTTATTATAAGGTTAAGTTATAGTTAATTAGAATGTAGTGCTGATATTAAATTGTATAGCATCTGTTGAATGTTAAGACAGTAATCCAATCAAGACATCCAATGACAGTAGTTATTCGAAACAAAAATTAAATATTACTTTTTATATATAATTCTCAAAATTTTATTAATATTTAGCTAATAGTGTCAGAAGTATGTTTTAATGAAAACCGTTTTACGCTTCACATTTTTATTTCAGCTTTTTACGTAGATTTAGTATGTAAAAATAAATGTTGTTCTAAGCCTTTATTTTTATGGTTTGCATAAAATGTTATGTTTAGACCAACATTGATTTCAAGATATTATGCATTTGTAGAACAATAATATGTATAACAAATGCTGCTTTGAAGTCGTTTGGAATAAGATATCATGCATGATTTTACATATATTGCACAAAACATTATCTTCTTGCCATTATTGCACTCTAAGTGGGGTCGGCACTACATGTGATAAACATGGATTTGGGTACGTATTTTACGACCGGACGCTTGACTGACGTCAACTTAGCGTAGTCGTATTTTACGAGACCTCGGTAAGAAAGAGGGTGATCTATTCTACTCTGCCGGATACCACACAGCTTATATGGCACAAAACATGTCAAGCATTAATATGTTTGTTGTGTGTGTATGGTTTAGCATGCAGTTTGCGAAACCTGCATGTATTCATGTCTTGTGCGTAAGGACAGAGCAATCATTTAGCATTACGAGCAAATATTTTTTTGCATCGCGAGCTATAGAAAAATTATCATCTTTTTTGTACATATAAGTTATTGCACTATAAATTAATAACCGTAATTAAATATTATCTATGTAAAAAATATATTAAAAGCCCTACTGTCATTGCCAATATTGTCTTGTTTTAAAATTCTGTATATAAATATGTACCCTACGTAGTTAAACAATCAAGCGCAATGCTTCTGATTTTAGTACCTAAAATCTGTATTAGATTAATACTTCCAAAAATGTATAAAGGATAGATTATTTCAAAAATGATGTTACGTCATTTTGTACAATAATAGAGCTAGAGTTTTTGTCAATAACTATGCAGCATTAAACTAGATAGGTTCCTTTATTTACAAAACTTTAGTTTTATATTTTGTTTCTATATATTATATACTATGTGGCCTAAATATTTAAACTCTGGAAAGTCTATTTCTTTTTTAAAAATTACGTCTCTTTAGTATTATACTAAAAAAAAGTTTTTACATTTTTTACGCCCATTATTTGCCCGTTACTACCCTTTTCCACTCTCCTTCTTTTGGAGAAAAGGGTTCGGTTTTGGTTGGAGGCGAGACCCATTGCGATGGGCAGGTAACAATCCGAGAACTCTTGTAAGATATCCGTGACAATGATTTTTTTAGCGAAAGTCGTGTGATAAATTGTAAATATCAATTAGACACATAAGTTTTGAAAAAATCATTAGTGACTTATTTATAGAAGCAGGACTTTGCGGGATTCCATAGCAAAGTTACAATAAAATTATTTTGTGAACGTTGTCCGCTTCATACATTTAGCATTACATAGATTCTTTTAACAAACGCGGATTACAGTCAAATAATTCTTTTGTAGCTTCTGTCATTAGTGACTGTCTGGGAATTGAAAATCGTGACACCTTTTGCTCATCTTATTTATTTATCTATTTCAGTCAAATTTTATTTTTATATTGTTGCCTCTTAACAAAACTAAAATATTATCTTATAGTAGTAATATTTAGTACAAAAGTAATAATGAAATTATTTATTATTACTAGCAAAATAATACTTAGCGAAAAAAAATTATTATTACTTTTGTATTATGGATCTCCGCAAAGTAACGCCTAATTCTATAAATTAATAGTAATAGTACTAAAATAAATAAAATAGTAAGCATGCTTTAAAATCGTTACTTTCTGCGTCCGTAGATCCATCTTGCCATTTTCAAACTCGCTAATATAAAGAATCTTTTTATTTAGGAAATGAAAGCCTTAGGACCTGTCTAGTATCGAAATTTTATTTTTTTGTTTATAAATTTACTGGAAACCAATATAATGTGTTTTTTTTATTTTTGATGCTTGCGATATAATAAGGCTAGTGAAAGTTAAATATTGATCCTTAATAGTTACTAAAAATTTATTCAGTAGCGTAGTGGCAGTATTTTTTATATCTTTCAACATGATCTAAATCAAAACTTTTTTACTGCCTAGCACAGTTATCTAATATGTTGTTTTTCATTGACTTTATTAAAAAAAAATTAATCACAATAATAGTATATTTTATTTGTTTAATAACTAATTAGAACTTTGTGATTCTAAAAATTAGACGTATCTAAATTATATAGGTTTTTAATTTTCCCTGTAAATACTTTAGTAGTGCACTTTGTTTTCAATTTATGTTTATCGTCGATGATTAATTGTAATTTAAAACATTTTTGTATTTATACTTAATGTATAGAACTCGGCTATACTCACTTATTCTATCGGGTGAAGCTGAATTGGTTCAAGCCCATCCGGGGCCCTTATTCATGAGCTCTTTATACGGCGTTATCGTGGTAACTAGTCGGGCTCATCTGATATTCACAACCCGATAAGACGCGAGTACAGCCAAGTTCTAAACATTTATTATGAATATCACTCACGATAGTATAATAAAAAAAACTGTTTTATCTACTCATATGGAGTTATGATACTAAAATAGGGAAGACAGCCCTAAATGTGCGATATTACAATAAAGAGAAAGCGAATAAGGAATATCATCTGTCTCTTTTTTGCGCGTAGTAAGGAAAAGTTATTTTGAAAGTGTATTAAAAGTGTTCTAAGTATTATTTAAATTAAGAACGCGCCATTAATATTTCTCTGCGCATTTGCCATAAGACAAAGATAGGTATACAAATCTTATCTTCCCTCTCATTTATTGTGACTCATTTATTAACCTATGAATCCCCTATTCCAGTATATTAATTCTATGTTTACTTATCACATAGTTTTTATTTTCATAGTGTTTATTTACTTGTCATCACGAGAGTTGTGATATTTAATTGTAATATAAAATATTATTGTAACTTAGAAAATTTAAGATTGTTTATCCTTAAATTAAGTATGTCAAATAATCATGTGTTGAAGCGTAGATAACTTCGTTGAAATGTAGATAGAAATTGGACAATAGTTTTAGATTTTACTTTTTAACTTTTAAAAGCACTTAGTAAAAATTGTCTATTGTTTATAAGGAATAGTGTTAGATTATAATGAGATTTATCGTAAATATTACAATATTAGTCTACTCTTGAATTTAGACTAGCTTATTCAATATCCTAAAAAAAATTGAAACATTAATAGCATTTAGACGGAAAAACGGTTATGACAGTGAGGAACCTACAAAATTATATTAACCTTATAATTATTTTAATACCATATAAAGATAATATCGTTGTCTATGTAAGACTAGCTAATTGTACTGTTGACATTTTAAAATTGCTGTGTTGCTAGATCGAATAATTCAGACAATCGATATTGCTGATCTCAATCGCTGATCACGGATGTCGTAATATTCAATTTCAATGACATTTGACTATTAATAATTATGATAATTATATTGAATACAAATTATAATTTATTTAAAAATCGATAACCACTAATAATGAGCCCTCTATATGAATAAAAGAGGTGCGATTTTTCTCAAAAAAAAAAATCATACATGGTGTATTCGAAACAGCACATAGTATTGAAAGATCTTGTATATGGCTTCTATGTATAATATAAAATTAATTGTGATTGAATCTTAGGCCTTACGCTATGTGCTAGGAACTATTAATATTTTGATACAAGTCCATTTGAACTACACATTTGTCAAAAATAGTCATCACAAAAATCTAGAAATTATAAAGCGTTTTAGGAATTCGGAAGATAGTGTAGCGAAGTTAGTTGTGGTTAACATATGAACCGTTTACTTGTCCCAAATGTTAACTTTAGTGAATACAGTCTACATCATTCTCCTGCCTTTATCTCACTTTAAGTGGGGTCGGCACAACTTGTTTTTCGCTTCCATTCTCTCTTATCATTCCTCAACTCTGGCACTACTCCTTTTATATGCATGTCATACTTCATAAAATCCATACATATTCATATTTAACACTCGTTTGATAACAGGATTTTCATCCCACTTCATTACATGTCCATACCATCTTAATTTTAATCAAGTCTACACCTAACACTATGTCGACATTTTGTTAGTCTCGGATTATAGCAACAAAATTGTCTACATTTTATGAAAAAATTGCACCTAATAATTTACATTTGAAGCGACAAATAAAACTTTCCGAATAATAGTAGATTATGACACTTTTGCATAATAACGGTTCTTATAACACGAGTGTGTTTTAAAAAAACGAGCCGCAGGCGAGTTTTTTTATAGTATCACACGAGTGTTATAAGATCAAGTTATGTTCAGTGTCATACACTACTTTATCCACTCTCATACTATACCTAATACGTAAAACAATATTAATAATAACCAAACTATGTTTTAATGTCAAATGTTAGAGCCAAGGTGCAAACATTGATTGCGCATGCGTGTTGCATCGCCGCGGACTCGTTCATTGAAACCTTTTTTTTTAAGGCAGAGGTTCAACATCCTTGGTCTAGCTGGAGGTTATATAGGTGTATCGTTATGATTAAACAGTTATATTATGATACAGGTGTCCATACAAGACCTGTAACGTAATAAAACTTTTTAATTTTTTTATTTTTGGCCTGTACGTAATGTTTGTCATAAGAATTTTGGTTTCAGTTTTATAATAGTATCAGAGTAGATAAAATTAGTTAGGTACCTAAATTAATTTAAAAGTAAAAAAATTGATTCAATTATCACAAATAATTCCACTTGTCGGTTCTTATTCGGATGCCAATTATATGTACATGTTTGGTAAATAATTTATACTTTTGTATCACAAAGAGTTACTAATTTCTCGTACATTATTACATTTATAGTTCACGGAGTTATTATAGAAGACAACCCTACCCTAATATATTATATTCTAAGAAATATTTTCCTTAAAGAATCAATTAAAGAAATGGTAACAAAATATTAAATGAAACAAGCTTTCTGTGAACAATCGTGTGTCAATTGATTATTATAATAGTGCCTAGCTTAGACTATTATTGCAGCTCATTGATTGAAGTATATTTTGTTTTTTATTATTGTTATACTAATATATAGTGAAATAATAGGTTTTGACGCATAATAAAGTGTTAAAGAATAACAATAAAAATTATAAAAATCCATTCAATTTTGTATTATTACCTGTTTCTCCAAGATGATTTGGCATTTCCAGTTACGTTAGCAAATTTTTAAAAAGTTATAATAAAATTATATTGCTATATTCCGCGATTATATTCCGCGAAATAGAATATATATATATATAAGGCTAAATATATAGTGGACAATCCGTTTTCATACCTGATACATGCAGGTTTCGTAAAAACACATGCACAAACCTCTACCACCGCCGACACAATACACAAGCACTACACACATTCACTATCACAAACTCAACAATCGTTTCGCCCCGCAACCGAAGCATCATCTGGAGATAGACTCCACGACAAAATAGCAAAGCTTTGCGTTTGCGGTGGAGGTTTGTGCATGTGTTTTTACGAATCCTGCATGAATCGAGTATGAAAACGGATGGTCTACTCTATATTTATTTTCTTATATATTATATTATAAGCATTATATATATTTTCTATTTTACTTCATCGCGGATTATAGCAAAACAATTTTATTATTACTTTGTATTATAGATTTCCGCAAAGTAACGCCTAATTCTATAAATTAGTTAGCAATTTTTTTGCCTATTGCGATATAGAATATAGCATAACAGATTTAATGAAGGGTTTAATGAATAAAAAGAAATAGTGTGACGCTTGGTTTTTTAATAAATAATAAAACTACGATTCAAGATACGATGAAAAAGAAAATAAGTTGTTAAATATTAAGTTATTATTATTATATATTAGAGCTTATTCCTAAAGGTATTTAATACCTTTTATAGATTATTTACTATACTAAAAACTGAAAAAATAAAATCTGCCTAAAGAGTTCATAATTTGTAGCTGTAATTACAAAGAATTGTTCACATTCATAAATCCCGCTAAAAATTTTATCCATAGACCATTAATGAGTCTCCGTCTTCCACAAGATGTCAGGTATAAATTTTGTTTTCTTAGATATTGTAGTTTATTACAATTTTAATTGCTGGTTTTAAATATTTTAATATTGATAAATCCTGAAATTTTGTGTAAGAAACTTTTGTTAATTATATATATATATATATTTTTTTTTTTTACAATAATTGATCACGTGATGTGATATACCATAACTTTACGTTTTAATTTATCTGTAGTCTGCGTGTTCGCCTGTGTTCTTGCTGTCTTGTGGGTTTTCTTCCTGTTTATAATTTTCATGAAAAATAACGGAAAATGCCGCGTAACTGTAAAACTTTGTGTTATTAAGAATTAAAAATTTACTGGTTCAATTATATAAAGTGCTAAACTGTTTTTTACTGTGTATTATGTGTAATAAACTCATTAAGACAAGGATGAAACATACTTTGGCTTTGTAGTAATTAATTAAAGCGGTAAGTATCATTTAAATTAATATAAATAGAATAAATTGATGTACACTTTGATTTAAATCACTGTGCTTATTTTAAAAAAATGCTTATGAGCGTATATTTGACAATACCATCCTTTCTAATTTGTTATTGTTTATGATTTTCTTTTACTTTAATTGTACTTTTGTTTACATTATCTTTAGATAAATTCGTGTATTTTAAAGTTGCCTAGACCGATAAATTCAATTGTCAATTAGTTATGGCTACTTTTGTAATCTTATCTGGTAACTTATCTTTAAGTGAAGGTACTTCATCCGATCTTTTTTCCTAATTCTAAATTATGTTCAAAACTATCAAGCGAACTACGGTAAATAAAGTTTAGCAAAACTATTCAAACAAGTTTTTGGATTATAATTTAGTAGTTTACATGTCTATCAATTTCATATTAGTATTTTTATGTATTTTAATTTCAAAATGGTATTATACAAAGGTCCTTCTACACCTACTAAATTTTTCATAATATGAATAGTATTTAATAAATGAACATAACTTATTTGTCTCTTTTGTATTATATGGCTAAGTGTTACATACTAACTTATTACTACTGTTGATAAAACAAATTATACATTGATGAAAAACTTGAACATATAAGCATATAGCTTATAAAATGAGTAAGAAAAGAATTGATAAAAAACTTAAGAATTTTAGTTTGTATACTATCTAAATTCAACACTGTTAAAAAAATTCCTTTCAAAGGTGTTAGGATTTTCACAAGCATGATAAGCATATAAGAATATATAAATCTCTTAAGCCTTGAGTATCAAGCCAATGTTAGCAAAACTCTGTACTGTTTTATTGTTGCCAGGCAACACTCTAGCATATGATTAAATTACAATCATTAGTATTAAAAATAATGTTTCAAATACTTAGACCATGTCCAAGATCAATAATGCCAACCTTTTACTATGACATACTAGCATTTTATTACTGTCCCGAATAATAATATGAATAAACAATTCAAATTAATTTTATGGGACTGTGTAAGTCTCACTAGTTATAAAGTAAATGCGATTTATGATATCAATATTAAACAAATATTAAAACCTCAATTCAAGAATCAATTTACATGTACCTACCAAAGTTGATTTGAATTTGTAATCTTAAAATTTTAAAGGTGGGACAAATTCAGCTAATTCATATATTAAGAATAAATTCTCAAAATCTGAATTTTGATTGTTTTTTGATCTATTATGACAAAATTGTATTCAATGGTATGTCAATGTTACACACACTTAAAAATGTCCTAGCAGTAATGTTAAGTATAACAAAATCATCATCCTTCTGCCCTTATCCCACTCTAAGTGGGGTCGGCACAACATGTTATAAACATGTTGTCACATGATTTGTCTTCGTATTTTACGACCGGCCGCCTGCCTGACGTCAACTTATCTTAGTCGTATTTTACGACACCTTGATAAGTAAAAGGGTGGTCTATTCTACTCAGCGATACCACTCGGCTGGTTAAATACAACACAATATTAAGGTTAAATAAGTAAAAAAGAATGTACGAATCATAGCACAATAGGCATTCATGCATATGTTCGCACAAAACACACAACAAACACAAAACTCGAAAAGTAGTCTAAGGGTGCACTGAAAATTAAGAAAATTGGACATAAAGGTTTCCATGGTCCTGGTAAATGTTGATAAATGTACCAGACTGAGTAACAACTAAAAATGACATGGTTTGAAGCTTGTTTGCTAGTAAGCTTTGTAGAAAGTGATCTTAAATGAATTAAACATTTTATGGTATTGATCTATATGTATTAATTTAAATAATTACTTTGGGGACTGACAATCGTGAGTGTGAGTGTCCCATTATTTTTACATTTATTTTATTACATTTATTTTAATTAAAAGCAATTAAATCCTAAAACTTAGAAATTATATAATATAACATTCTGAGAATCTACTTTAGTTTAATTATAAATTATAAATAAATTATAAATATATGGGACACTTACACACACGGTTGTCTGCCCCCAAAGTAAGTAGCTTAATACTTGTGTTATGGGTGACTGACAGCTGGTGAATATATACTTATATATTTTTTAAATACATACTTAAATACAAATATACACCCAGGCTCAAAGACCAACAAATTCATTTATAGAAAATGTTGGCCCTCGGCGGGAATCGAACCCGCGACCCGCGGAGTTGAAGGCAGGGTCACTACCCACTGCTCCAACGGGCCAGTTTGAATTTAAGTTGTGAATATATAAGAAATGATGAAGTATTAAATTGTATTATTGTGTTTTCAATATATTATTATTGTTCTTTTACTAGTTTTAATTTTTTCAGCTAGTCAATATTTTCTCATGGGGTTGTAATAAATAAACTAATACAATATATTGATGTTTATTATTCTATATATTATAGCTTGTGTTGCCTGTTTTTCAGCCGGTAAGGATGGAGCATGCCGATTTGGTGGCCGAAATGGCCCAGGTGGAGCATCTTACCACTCAAGAAAGGCTTCACCTGGCTAGAAGGTAAGACAATATTGAAATTTTATTCTAGTTATTTACTTTTGTGTTATGAGTTAGAACTAAAATAACTCAACTCAAAAAAACAAATGTTGGTAATTGTTGATTGTTTATATAAATCAAATCAAATCAAATCAAATCAAAATATCTTTATTCAAGTAAGCTTTTAACAAGTACTTTTAAATCGTCAAGGATCAATTACATTTAATGAAACTAAAACTGGTTTGGAATGTTACTCTTGCTAAAAAGAGCCAGCAAGAAACTCAGAGTTCAATCATTAAAACATTTTCAATTGTACAGCACTAAACAGTGTATGAAGCTGAAAGGTTTTGAAATCCAAGCTTTTTTACCATTCAAATAGTCTTCAATTGTGTAATATGTTTTAGGTATAAGCATAGTTGGTACACTTAATTAAAACTTTTCTCTAGATAAGTCTATTAATATCATTGATATTAAATGGACTTTAAGGTACTTTAGATATTTTTACACTTTTATATATAGTCTTACTTGGTGTTGCAAGGGTGTAATCCTTTAAATAAATAAAAAAATGTCTTATTCTTTCTGTCATATATATTACATTTAATGAGAATATTTTCAAATTTTTTAAATATTTTTATTTCGTATCAGCCAATAAGTAAACTATTCTATTCCTCAAAATACTTATGTCTGCAGTGCAATAAAAAAAAAGTTCTTTTATAATAATTTATAACAAATTATGGATAACATATATCAATGTGGTTAGGTTACATTCAATTATGAACACTACTAGCTTTTACCCGCGACTTAGTTCGCGTGTACTCTTGTCGTGTGATAGATCGATAATAGATGACGCTTTTCAATATCATCCTATTCCTGTAGAATTAACAGGATTTCTATTGCCTAAATGTTATTCCGGTGTATATGGAATAATTGTGCCAAATTTCATCGATATTGGTTCAGCGGATTCTACGTGAAAGAGTAACAAACATTATATACTCACAAACTTTCGCATTTATAATATTAGTAGGACTAGGTTGTGTGCCGTTTACAACAATTTTGCAAAAAAAAATATGGCACCAAGGAACAACATTAAAATGGAATTATATTTTGCATATTTTTATGGTTATACTTCACACCTAATTAAAATTAGCATGAACCTTGTGGCATTGTTATTTGTATACTTAAATATGTATTACACGTGCATATTTTCTCAATTATGAGCCACATATCGTAGTGCAGGTGTTTATGATTCAGTCTTTAGGTTTTGGTATGGAAGAGAGAACAAATGTTTTTTTTTTCTGTTAAGTATATATAGGAAATAATTTTTATACGTATTAATTACATACTAGTGGAATCCGCGACTTCAATTGCGTCCACTTTACAGTTAAAATACCATCGTAACGTAATAAATTGTTCTATTTTGGAACCAAAAAATTGGAATTTTTTTATTGTCGTATGTTAGACGAGTATAGAAGCTTCAATTGTTCCAAATTTCATCAATATTGCTGCAGTTGATTGCCTATGAAAGCTTAACAAACAAACGGACTTTCGTATTTATAATATTGGAATGGATTTCACTGTCATTTCAATCAATATAAATCCACTGTTATATATAGCTATAGTATAGTAGTTGTATGTGTACTTTACTTGCTTCCAGTATACCCTGGCTAAAATCCCTTTGCACCTGTGTCTTATACATTTATAGCGGGGTGTACTAGGCGCTAACTAAAAAAATAACTAGGACAAGCTTTCCAAGATTAGGTTGCATATATTTTTTTAATTATTTCCGGGACATAAGTAAGCAATGAGCTATCAAAAAACATTGCGAAATTACACTCTTAAACCCATTATCCAATGAGATAAAGGTCTTTTGGCTAGTTATGGGATATCATCAGACTTTTACATTACCTTTCTTAAACTTAGTGCTTATGTGATATATAAATGGCATTATTAGTACTGGTTCTGCATTACGTAAGCTTGTAATATCCTTATTTTGTAAAAGTATTAGTGATCTCATTAGTACGTAGGTTGGCTATTTAAATTCTAACTTTCAATTCGTATAATTTTTTTTTCTTGGAGTGGGAAGTGCACTACGGTAACGATATAATTTAAGTTTCAGCTGTGCTTGCCGCTTCACCCGCGTGGAAATCAGTGTATTAAATTGAAATTTTGAATTTAACTAAATTAGTTATTGTGAGTTAACCATATTCAAATTCAAAATACAATATTTTCAAATAAACTTGATAACAATTGGTTTTTAATTTTCAACTCTACTGCTGATTCGGAAAGCTGTTCCTACCGAGAAGAGCCAGCAAGATACTCGGCGGTTGCTCTTTTAAAAAAATAATTCTTAATACTATTTACATTAAGTCGTTACTGTCTTATAAAGGTTCAAAGAGAGCTATATCCACACATTCTTATCTTCTAAATAATCTTCAAGAGTATAGTAAGCTTTCTGTATCAGCCTCTTTTTAACAGAGACATAAGAGATATGCTGTTGCTGACTTTTTGTAGTATTTTTGTAGATCTACAATTCTCTAGTACATCACTTTAATGTATCTCTGCTGATTTACGCGGCGCACGCGACTAAAGCACGAAGCAGGCAAGTATTTTTATAACTTCGCGATCTCCTCAACACAATTAACATAAAACTGTAATTATTAACCTAAACCTTCCGTAAGTATTGCACTACCGTTAAGTAAACCGTACAATAATCCGTTAAGTAGATTTTGAGAAAATCGATCACATATCATCGACACAGATTTTGGGGATTTATTTTATCATCATCATCATCATTTATTTTTTAATAAGTAAAGATTATTAGTAGGTATGGATTCTTTTAGTTATGTCAAATTGCATTTACCGAGGTATAAGTTTCATTTACCTATTCTGCGTTTGTTTGCGTTTTCTGATATATGTTGCGACTGAAATTAGATCATCTGTTACAATAAAAACATCGCTAATTTCAAAAAGCATGTGTATGTCGGTAAAATCTGGTATTAAATTACATAAACTGCTAGTAAGTGTAAAATTGAATATTAAAAAAAACAATTCATGCAACTCATCGTATAGGCTTCATCATTTCAGTAACGGTACCGGGTATTCTGATGGGTAAGCATTTGTCAGCAATGCACAGAGTAATTTTATGTATTTATGCTAATATTGTAAATGCGAAAGTGTCAGTCTGTTACGTTTTCACGGCTAATCAGCTTGACAAATATAGATAAAATTTACACCGGTGTAGCATACAGGACAAAAGGATTCCCGTATTTCGGGAACCAGGGTGCTTAAACGCATAAGTTGGCGCAAATGAAGCCACGGTTACAATAATTTATGCCAATTTATACAATAAATATAAATCTTACGTAGTAGCCTACTCACTTTATAGACTGTATATGAAATACGATAGTCTGTTTGCTTCTTCTTCTTTCACGTCCGAACGAAACAACAAGTCGCTGGTATTTTCGGTACCTATATAGATCGTTCAAGGGATAAAGATTGACAGAGGACGTTTAACTTTTAGAAAAAGAAATTGATATATTGGTAAATCAAGCAGTCGTCAAAAGTTGAAATGTATGCACGATCGACAAAACCTGCTTTTTTAATTTACGAAGAACGAAACAAACTAAAAAGCCCATTATAACTTAATTAGTAAAGATGGTTGGAAACTCTCTACCACTTGGGAGCCTAATAAAAACATGTAATAATTAGCCCATACAATGAAACAACTTTTAATAATATTCAAGGTTTGACGTAATACCTACTGACAACACGCCTTAAATTTCGGTATTAAAAAAATGTACCTTGATATTAACTATGCTGAAATTTTGCATTTCAGTTTTGCGAAAAGATATATTGTTTCAGGAGTAACTTAATATCATATATTTCTAAGTACTTCAAAATGCTTATTAAATTAATTCTTAGTGTGTATATATTAACTTTGGCTATGATAATAATTGTGAAATTTTAAGTAAAATCATTGGATACGTCACGTAAAAATCTTCTATATAAATAATCGTTCATCGCATGACATCCAAACGACTCCACAAAATTGTCAAAAAATCTTTCTTTTATATGTTTGTTATAGTCAGGAAAAGGTTTGTATGAAAAAAATTTTTGTGAAATTAAAAAGAAAAAACAGCTATAATCTATATATTAATTTTATTATTAATATCTATTAACCTAACTATTCGCCGCAGGTAGAATCGCAGCGGACATTTGTAGAAGTTTTAAATGTCTCGTGGCCATATACATATATTCTGTTTGAAAAATTAAAAGATGTTTTTATTAGAACCTCTCAAATGAGCAGTTTTTATTCTCAGAGTATTGAGTATGAATTAGCCTGCAATCATTTAGAGGCTGATTAACGTATTAAAATACTTAAACAGTTAGTCATGACGTATACTCACTCTTTCTCATAAACTTTCACTTAATGCAAGATGTGGGACTGGACAGTTCGCGGAGTATTGTTATGTGTGGTTGCGCAATTTGCCTGCATATGGACAAATGTATCGCACCGACTGAGCGAAAGTAGTCAATAAAATATATCGGTAATTATAAATTAGTATTGCTATGCTTTTAACTGTGATAGCCCAGCTGTGCACCGTGCGACTCTTTCCGTGGGAGTTGCAGGTACAAACACCAGGCAGACACTCATGAGTTTTTCTATTAAAAACGTATGTCTAATTGATAATTCGGAGCGTTCGGGAAATCTTTTCGTCCAATATTCCTCAGTGCCTGAAGACTTAAGTCTTCGAACAGTGCGTGTTGCCAGTGATGACTTATGGCTCTGAAACTTCGTCGCTAACTATGGCCCTCATAAGAAAGCTCAAATTTGCTCAGTGGGCGATGGAGCGAGCTATGCTCGGGTTATCTCTACGTGATCAAATCAGAAATGAGGAGAACCGTAAAAGAACCAAAGTGACGGACATAGCTCAACGGGTCGCGAAGTTGAATTGGCAATTGGCGGGGCACATAGTTCAAAGAACCGATGGACGTTAGGCGACCCCGCACCGGAAAACGCATGTAGGCAGACCCCCCATCAGATGGACAGACGACCTCAAAAAGCTTAGGTAGCTGGGAGCCGCTGGATCGAGGCGGTACAACATCGTGTAGCGTGAAAGTCTATGAAAGAGACCTATGTCCAACAATGGACGGCTAATGGTTGATGAGAGAGAGAGAGAATTGATAATTGCAATTTATCACACGCTTTTCGGTGAAGCAAAACATCATGAGGAAACCTGCATATCTCTAAAGAATTCTAGGGATATGTGTAAACTACCAATTCGTATTAGAGCAGCGTGGTTACGTCTTAGCTCCAACCCTTCTCTCCAAAGGAGGCCTTTGCCCAGCAGGGTTAGTAACAGGCCGCTCCTTTACTTTACTTTTTATGCTTTTAACTATTAGATTGTGTCTAAGATATAACAAGTACTTGATCAAGAAAACAATGCTGTTATCATTCTCCTGCCCTTATTTTACTAAGTGGGAGTCGGTACATGTTTTTCTCTTGCATTCTTTCCTTGCATTCGTCAACCCGGCGCTACTCCTTTTATATGCATGCCATACTTCACACAATCCAACCATCTCTTTTTAGGCCTCCCTTTCGTCACATATTAAACACTCTTTTGGTCCCGGCTGAGTAGAATAGACGACCCTCATTTCTTACAGTGGTATCGTAAAAGGGGGCTAAAGTTAGTTGACCCGCCGTGTGGTAATCCGGCTGAGTAGAATAGATGACCATCATTTCTTACTGAGATGTCGTTAAAGACGACTAAGGTAAGTTGACCCGCCGTGTGGTATCCGGCTGAATAAATATACCACCCTCATTTCTAAACAAGGCGTCGTGAAAAATGACTAAGGTAAATTGACTCTAGATAAGCCGCTCGTAAAATGATGAGCCAAATAATCCCACTTAGAGTGGGTGGGATAAGGGCAAGAGAATGATGAAAGAAAATTTTGAATTTGAATATAGCAAAATAATTCTTTGTAAATATGAGACTATCGTTTGTTTGTGTAGAAATGTTTACTCAAGTCCTTGTTAACGAGTTACAGTCTCACAGGATGACGCTGTCTAAATTTCACGCTTTTTGCTCTGTTGGTTTAGGCGGCGCGTTGATACTGTCCTTTGAATAGATTAGCAGTCATCCGCGGCTACAGTGCGTGGGAATGTAAAATAATAGGGTTCGTTCAAAGTTTGTACATGCGTTTCTTCGTGTGTCTTATTATATGCACCTTCCTGTTTCGTTAGACATACATTTGGAACGATTTTTTAATCATAACATAATTGTTAACTGTACCACTGTGTGATAGACATACATGTCTAAAGAAGACATAAATTTCGAACGAGTTTTTAATCATTACCTAATTGTTAACTTTAGCGCTGTGTGGTATCCGGCAGAGTAGAATAGACCACCCTCTCTCTTAACGAGATGTCGTAAATAGCGACTAAAGTAATTTGACTTCATGCAGGCGGCCGGTCGTAAAATACGTAGCCGAATCATGTGACATCATGTTTATAACATGTTGTGCCGACCCCACTTAGAGTGGGATAGTAATCATAATGATGATGTAATTTTTGTTGTTGTGCAAAGTGATCAACTAATCAGTCGTTTTGTCTACAAAAGGAATTAAATTGTTGGTATCCGATAATTTAAGGTTTCTTTAATGCCGTAAGGTTTGTTATATACTAGCTGTTACTGCGATCTCGTTCGCGCAATCTTTAACCTTTAAGTACCGTCGTTAATGCAATTAGTGTTATTGTCCCTGTTTCCAAAACGAAATCGGAATTTTTAGCCCCAATATGACACCGATGTATAATCATGCCAAATTCCATCAATATTGGTCCATCTGATAAACCACGAAAGCGTAACAGACAGACGGACTTTCGCATTTATAGTTTTAGATAGTGTGGATTTTCTCTTATTTAATGTTTTCGCGTATACACAAGTATTGAGATTTGTAATTTGATTTGGAATTGGTGGATTACAGCAGTGAAATATCATCACCGAGATCAAGCCCCTGATATTACCAACATTTTTTGTTTATTTTTTTTTATAATTAAAAAATTACGGAGCAAGGCTCGGTCACCTAGAAACTAAATAAAACGCGTTTAGCGCAAGAAAGTTCTCAACACGTCTGATACAAAAAAAAAACTGATACAACAACCAAAAAATGAGACGAAGAAATATTTTTGAGAATTTGTATGCATCATTTGAAACTAGTTCAGGAGATATTTGGGTTTTAGGGGTAAGAATGCAAGAAGACAAGAAAGTCTTTTTTGTTTTTTTTTTTGTTTATAAAAAGTCAATACGCTGACCGCGTTTTCGTCGAAAAGAAAGCAGCTTATGCAACTTAAGATATATATATTTTTTAAACAAGCCAATTATTAATATTTGAAACACAATCGTGCAAACCGAAATTTCTTGATTTTTAATGAAAAATTTAAGCGGTTCGTAAAGATTTTTCTTATTGCGTTGCCTTAACAACTTGGCAGTTGCTCTTTGCAAAATATAATTCTTATAAATAGTTTCATGTTGTCATTGTTAACTCGAACAAGGTCGAAGAGTAGCTATATCCACGCATTCTTATCATTTTAGTTATCGTCAATAGTATACAAGGCTTTTTGTATCAAGCCTCCTTTTAATCTTCAAATTGCTGTATAAGCAGATTTAAAACTGACTGTGGCATTTTATAAAATCTTATATCAAAACCCACAAACGACTTATGTAAAACGCAAAGCACGAGCCGCAAGCTCATGTCGGTTCATACTTTGTCTATTATATACATTATATAATTTTGTATATTTTTTGCACTGAAAGTCTTTTTTCTCCTGCCCTTATTCCATTCTTAAGTGGGGTCGACAGAACAGGTTTTTCTTTTCCATTCTCTTCTATCATTCATCAACTCTGGCGCGAATCCTTTTATATGCATGTCATATTTCACATAATTCAATCATTTTTATTTTTTTTTGTTTTATACACAGAAAGTATATTGCTATAATATACTGTGAAGCTAATGTAAGACACCTTTTTACTTCTCTTCACTAAGTTATTGATTGGATCGCAACAATTTATTTGAATTGTCAAATAAACTTAATATTTCAATGTCAGCTACATTAATTTACGATGCATGGCTTGTAAGTATAGTTAATTGTGTGAATTCAACTAGAAATATTTAACGACAAGTTTCAATAACATTGACTCTGTAACGTCTTGCATCATTGAGTATAGTGTGAAAAACTCAAATCGTATTATGGCGATACTTTTTTTTTACTATGGAATTAGTAATACGGAAGTTACGGTATGCTGAAATTTACTTGTAGCTTTCCTGGACCTATTTAAAGTCGTCTACCATATAGCTGCTGGGCATAGGCCTCCTGTCTCCGTTTTTGGAGAGAAAGGGTTTGAGCCAAAACCCAAGACGTTGTTCCAATGCAAATGGTATATGCTGGTTATAAATATCCTCAGAATTGTCTAGAGATTAGCAGGTTTCCATCGCGATGTTTTCTTTCAACGAAAGCGTGTGATAAATTGCAATTTTTATTTAGACACATAAGTTTTTAATAGAAAAAATCATTGGAGACTGCTCGGAAATTGAACTCCCCTAAAAAGAGTCATGAGTTCTTACCGCCAGGCTATCACAGCATTTCATCCTCCTGCCCTTATCCCACTTTAAGTAGGGTCGGCACAACATTTTATAAACATGCTGTCGCATAATTTGGCTGCATTTTTACGACCGGCCGTCTGTTAACTTACCTTTGTCGTATTTTACGACACCTCGGTAAGCAATGAGGGTGGTCTATTCTACTCAGCCGGATACCATACGACGGATCTAGTTACCTTAATCGCCTTTTACGACACTTCGGTAAGAAATCATGGTAATCTATTCTACTCAGCTGGATACCACACGGCTATTACAGCTTTTCATATCTATCTTATACAGTACATGCTCTTACCCGTAACTACGTCCTTTTATACTGTGATAGACAGTCGCCAATATCAATTTATTCTGTTAATACAAACAGAAATTGCAGCTCGGCGATAAAAATAATTCCCTTATACAAATATTGCGCAGTACTCGGCACGTGTAATCTATTTTAAGCCGCATCATCACTATCAATTGAACTTTATTATTGACATTATAAAACAAAATCTAACGCCGCGTCTGTTCGTGATTAACTCAAAAAGTACTGAGCAGATTTTCATGCGGTTGGAAATACGACGATAATTATGCAAAATGTCGGATAACGTCAAGTTGCTTTTAAGTTTTTATCGTAAAAGCTGCTTAATCCATTTTAGATATAATAAATCAATATATGTTGGGATTATCCCTCTTATGTTGGTGTACAGAATTTTCCGCTATATCTTTTAAGGATATCTGACCATAATCATTCTAAGTTCTACTTCAAATTAAAATTTCTTTATTCAAGTTAACTTAAAAATAAGTGCTTTGCGGAAAAGCTGCTCCCACCAAGAAGAACCAGCAAGAAACTCAGCGGTTGCTCTTCTCAATATATAATTCTTATAACTAGTTATTATCTTTGTAATTCTCAACAATAGGCTGTCTGTATCATCCTCCTTTTAAAATGTTCAGGTAAAATGCGGTAATTGAAAAGTTGTATAGACTTATCTTTATCACTTTAAATTACTTTAAGCATGTTATGCTTAAAATCAGATCCCATGCAAATTTATTTCAATCATATGATTTATGAGAATATGTTAAGTGTTATTGCATAATGAAAATCAAAGTGCCTGAAAATTAATCATGTGCGGGCCCGTATTATACCCGTGATATACTCAAGGGGGTTATTCGGTGCGGTACGAAGACTGGCCAAGCCAGGCGGGTTGGATAGGCTTCGTATATATGAGTTTATCATTCAATCTCATATTAAATAAAATACATTGTAATTTTGGTGTTGTGATAGTTAAATGACTGGAGAGTAAGTAGACATTATCTGAAGTTTACGCAAACGAATTCGTGGGCAAAAGCCAGGTATTACAAGTCATCATCCTCCTGCCCTTAACCCACTATAAATGGGTTCGGCACAACATGTTATAAACATATTGCCACATACTTTGGCTATGTATTTTACGTCCGGCCGCACGCCTGACGTCAACTTACCTTAGTTGTATTTTACGACACTTGGTAAGAAATTATGGTGGACTTTTCTCAACCGGATACCACACGGCGGGTCAACTTACCGTAGTTGTCTTTTGCGACACATCTGTAAGAAATGAGGGTGGTCTATTCTACTCAGCCGGATCAACGGCTTAGGTATTATATGTACAAGTACTTTCGCTATACTTATTTTATTTATACTAAATCAAAGTTTTTAAAAACTAGTTTTCTTTCATTAGTTGCGAAGGTTGTGCCCATGACAACCGCTCCTGAGTCCAAGCACTAGCTAAGACTGTGCTTTACATTACAACCACCTACGGTACTCGTTAAACCGGTCAATCAACTATCAATTATACCTGAATACATTGTACAAGTACACTATATTGAAAGTATCGACTAATTAGAGAAATTGCGAATACAGGTTGACCTACTTTTTATAGCTTAAACGCGTTCTTTTTTGTTCAATTTCTTTGAGGCGTTTGTTAAAAACTTGAATTCAATAGTTTATCTATAGTGTATTGTTATCAATTGAGATGTCACTCGTAGATAAATTTGACGTATCGAAGCCGCTCGGCCGAAACACGTTTCCTTCATATTGTAACATACAGGTGCTTTGATAGGAATAGGGTTGCGCCTAAAAATATGGATCTCCGCAAAATAACGCATAATTTTATAAATTATTAAAAATTATATGATGAGTATTTGTTAAAAATATATGAGTTAAATTATATAATATATAACAAAAAAGAATATAACAAAAAGTTTGTGTTTTCCTACTTTATATATTTGCAGAATGCGGATATTATAAAATAATGCTATTAAAGAGGTCTACAATATCAATCCTTATCAACTTATATACACATGTTACGTTAAGGGCCCGTTTCGCAAGTTACCAATAAACTGTCAGTTAGCTTATACGGAATATATTTCCGAAATTGTCGTTTCTCAGGTTAGTGATAGGTTTATTCAGCACTTAAAGTCCCTAATAAGTTAACAGGTAGACTAACTGTAACTTTTTTTATCTGCTGGATATCAAAATGGCCGCGATTTTTTTTTAATTTTTCACTTTTTAGAGACATTTATCTCTCTAAAAAGATAAAGTATAGACACTCTATCAGTTACTTGTAAAAAAGGTCCTAAGAGTTCATATTAACATTATGAGAATTTGTTACACAGTAAAGTTTACATTTTTATCTTAAGATTTATTGCAAAATAAAAACTGAAGTGCATCAAATAATTTTTTAATGAATTAATTAATAGGCTATAGATTAGTAATAATGTAAAGTATCGCTGATTGTTTTATCGATATTCAATCGATTGTCGATATTAATCTGTATATGTTTACTTTATTTAAAAGGATATCTTGTGATAAAATGAAATTAGGCAGAGAGAGATGGTCTCCCATTTTCCACATTTTTTCGTCTGCTCCCGATATCATCAACATGTACTCTTAAGTATACAGTAATTTTCCCCTAAGTGGGGTTGACATCAAGTGCTTACATACTAAGAAGTAAGTACCTGGGTGACCGAGCCGTGATCTGTAATTTTTTTAAATGATATAAAAAAATAAAATTAAAAAAAGGGAAGGGCCGGTGACAAGTAGGACTTGATCCCGGTAATTAATTTTTTTTAGTCCGCCCGTACCACATTGAGGTATCACTACTTTACAAATTACAGAAAATTTAAGCTTTTCTACCTATTTCTATTTTAGCAATTTTTTTAGTGCCTGAGACGAACAATGGATAAACTTTTATTTTAATGAAACGTAGCTAGATTGATTTTTCGTTCCCCAAACCATCGACGTACTGAGTTTCATGAAAATCGTTGGAGCCGTTTTAGAAATTCAGAAAAAAAAAATATATATATATATCATTTCAATATTAAAGATAATGGTACAAGTATATAATATTGAGTTACAAAATCCTCTTAAGAAAATTTTATGAATGATCATGATGATAAGAGGAATAAGGTAGAACGGAACCCTAGAGCTAAACGATATATCCTGCTAGGAAAATTTACAGCTGTTGTACACGCGAGTAACGTGCAAAACGAAACTATGTTACCATTGTTCAGCTTATCTGTTGCAGTACATAAAGAATTGTAAATATCACGAACTTTAGCTTTTGTAGAATACTATAGGTTCCTCAGAGTCTAAAGACATAAACCCTTGCTATGTGCCATTCGGTCTCACCATAATGCCTGCTCTTCTCTATTGTCTTTAAGTATCCGCGCGATTGACCGTATTATACGATATAGTAAATATTTCAGTACGTGCAATAACAGATGCCTGACTGCTGAGACTGGTGTTTACCGTCTTTGTTTGTTCTACGTCAACAAATTCGTAAGAAAGCTTAAATTCACTCCGGATTCCTTATCGATGTCTATTTTAAACCAATTGTATAATAATGTATAATAGTGCTATTCGTAATGAAGCCGTATGGTATCCGGCTGAGTAGAATTTACCACCCAGATTCATTACCAAGGTGTCGTAAAAGACGACTAAGGTGATTCCTGACATAATGTTGACCCGCCGTGTGGTATTCGGCTAAGTAGAATTGACCACCCACGTTTTTTACCGAGATGTCGTATGAGGCGACTAAGGTGAGTTGATTTGAGGCAGTCGGACGGTCGTGAAATTTCTAGCCAAAATCATGTCTATAATATGTTGTGCCGACTCCACTACAATGGGATAAGGGCAGGAGAGTGGCTGTTATTGTCACGTAATATCGTCGTAATGAAGTTGGTACAATGGTCGTCTCAAACTAAAGACCTTACATTAAAAAAGGGCAGCAATCGCCATTTTCGGGATAACACTAAAATTTATTATATAACCTACCTAGACTTAGAACTTTATGGTTGTGAAGCTAGTAAATAGAGGTCGACGATAAAATTTAATTTGTTTGAAATCAAAGTAACACTGCGACATAAACCTCATTGTAACACAGAATTATAATATGCTAAAAAGATCGTTTTCGAGCTATCCGGATATTATTTCAAGAATCACTAAACTTGAACGTTTTTTAGTAATTTAGTGCCAAAAAGGCGCTAATTACATTAGCAAAATTTTATGGCACAGATAAGAGTTATCCTTTTGGCTGTCACATGCAATTTAGTTCAAAGAATGTTAGGAAACTACAAAATTATCCCTTATTTTGTATTGCCCCACCGAATTATAATTTTTATTTGCAGATATGACCTCGTTTTGAAATTTAGTTATGCATGATATAAAGTGAAACCGTTTTCACTTTTTACGATTGCATGCCAGAGAGCTGTTACTCTGAATGGGATTAAGCGTTAAGGCTAAAAGGAAATTGATACAGTCGTAACAGCTGTCCTCGCATCGGAGATTCAGAGAATATGAACGCGTCTGTGCTTATATTTTTTGTCTTATTATGAAGTAACTGGCTGCGGCTTCGCTCGAACAGAAATTTGTGTATTTTATTGAAATTTTGAAAATTAAAGTAGATACTGTGAGTTAACCATGAGAGATAGTAAGCATTCTGTTGCGGTCTATTTTGTAGTATTTCCGTTAATCTACAATTGTTTAGTACATTACTTTAGGGTATCTCTGTTGCTTTAAGCGGCACACGCAAATAAAGCTCCCAGCAGCCGAGTTTTATTTACAACCGCGCGACCTCTTCAACATTTTTTATATAAAACGATTTTTTTTATATTTACTTAAACCTTCCGGTAGAATTGTACTATGTACGTAGCAAAAGCCGTACGTAAATCCGTTCAGTAGATATATATTTTGCGAAAATAGATCACATACAGACACAGCTTTTGGGGACTTGGTTTTATAATATGATTGAAAGATAATGAATAATTGAAAGACTTAGGGCCTGTTTCACAAGTTACTGATAGTGTCGGATAGTTAACCGACAAATAAACTAAGTAGCAGATAAATGCCATTAAAAAGAGACTCTAAGAAGTGAAAATTAAAAAACAAAATCGCGGCCATTTCAAAATAGATATTTTCTATACAGCAGATAAACAAAATAACAGCCACATGATCTATTATCTTATTAGGGACTTTAAGTGCTGAATAAGCCTATCAGAAACGCAAAATTCCGAGATATGTGTCTCAGATATGTACCGAATGAGCTAACCGACAGTTAATTAGTAACTTGTGAAACGGGCCCTTAGTAAGGTTTTGCAACTTAAACCCTGCGTTTGCATCGACAGGTATACTTTTTAAAAACTTATGTTCTTTAATTTTTGAGTAAAATTTATAACGGTAATAATACAGTGCGATACGTTCAATCTCATTTTTCAACGAACAAGAAATAACTTTACCTAATGTGAGATATGCATACAGTTGTTATACTAAAATAGGGATGTCAGCTTAAGATGTGCCCTATTAAAATAAAGAGACAGCAACTGAGCCTGTATCTATTTTTCTCTTTTTTTATCTGTGATCAGACAAAAATATTGGTAAACGATTCGATTTCATCTTTCGTTTATTATCAAGACACTCAGTTACGTTCTCAGTAAAGTTTATATTAAAACTGAGATTTTTATAGTGAGATATTTAATACCTTTTTTCTCTTAAATTAAAAATCTCATCAGGTTAATTCCCTCCGTGTTGCACTTTGGTTTATGTTAAAGTAATAATGATAGAATGTTTAAAAAAAATGTGATTTGTCTCCCTACATGTATATTAATTAATTTGAGTTTGGCCTTTCATTTACGGCTAAAAGTTATTTTGTAGCATTCCAAATTTGAAACAAAGAGAGAGGGATGACCGTGGCTTTTAACATATTAGGTTTTAATACAGTTGAGATATAATGTGTTATGATTTTGATTTTTGGGTTGGGAGAATTTCGAGTCTCCTAAACAAATTATTTCTTGCTAATATTCTCAACAAAGCAAGGGCTACCGAGCTGAGTGAAAATATTTGATAGAAAAATAAACAATTATCTAAAAGTATAAGCGACGATCCTTTAAGAAAACATTTTTTTCATAGTATGAATTAATGGTAGTTGTGTAAGACATTACCGAACTAAGCTAAAGTCGAAGAACCTTGATTATCTATTTTGGCACTTTAAAAATAAAATTTCATTAACAACGTAGTAATGTGAAATAAAATACTATTATAAGTTTACGTTTAATTAATATCCTGTGTATTTTTGGAAGGATAGATACAATTCTATCAATCAAATACGCTGCTTTTGGATCTGTTCTTTTTTCTGAAATCTTATCTCCTGGTGATGCTACGGTTGCGGGGCGAAACGATTGTTGAGTTTGTGGTAGTGAACGTGTATAGTGCTTGTGTGTTATGGTGGAGTTTTGTGCATGTGTTTTTACGAATCCTGCATGTATCGGTCATAAAAACGGATAGTAAACTCTACATTTAGCATTATCACTACATATTATAAAACAAAGTCCATATTTCCGTATGTACGCATAAAACTTTAAAACTACGCAACCGATTTTGATGCGGTTTTTTTTTTAATAGATAGAGTGATTTTAGAGGAAGGTTTACATGTCTAATAACATTCAAAATGGAGTAGAGAAATACTGTAATTTGAGGTTTCTAATGTGATGTCGTAAATAATTACATTTTTTTCCGCTTACATTGCAAACGCAGGCTAAACCCTACGAGATTTATCAAAATGATGTACTAAGTATTTGTACACCATGAAAAGGTCTACAGAAAAGTCCGCGATAGTATATGTCTATCTCTTATGGATAACCCACAATAGCAGTTTTTGTCATTTACTTTTTACAAAAAATGATGCCTTATGTTCAAAGCAATTTTTATACAATACAGCATTAATCCTTATCCAATTAAGTACCTTAAATAAATTGTTGATTTAATATAGATCAATATTAAATCAACGTTTACAGCATGGAATTTAAGTGAACATTTTCGGAGATATTACAGATTTAAAATGCCGTGAGGACGCCGCGCTTCGCCCTATAACACTTCAACTTTAGCAGCGATGTCGCTCTTTCAAGAGTTTGTTTAAAGACATTCTGTTATCAATTGTAAAAATAAAATACATAGGGAAAATATAAAAGTAAATAAGTAATAATGTACTATATGAATTTAGATATTCCAAAGATAGCAGGAAATATTCTTGGTATAGGGAGAGGAAATTGTTTTTTTCCAAATTTAACGCTACGGCCACGGGCAGTAATGAATAAATCGAAACAACTGGACCAATTTTAATCATTTTTTTTACACTGACTGACATGGGATATATATTTTATACCCGTGCGAAGCAGGGGCAGGCAGCTAGTTATATATATTTTCTTATTACTTTATCGCGGATTATAACATAATAATTTTATTATTACTTTTGTATTATGGATCTCCGAAAAGTAACCGTCAATTTCTATAAATGATCTCGATGACGTTTCAGAATAAAATAAAATGTAATTTTGATATTTGTATACACACACACACACACATATATTTTATTTATTTTATTCTTAAACGTCATACGTAGCGGGATTTATATATAAAAAATATCAACTTTACTACTATGGCACAATACAATCTATGCATACAAAGTTATCCAGTTGTTGCTGCTGGTCTCTTTCACCTTGGTCTTGATAGGTATGTTTAAATTTAAAAAAAAATAAAAAAATGTATCGTACTATAATATTTGTTTGTTGCCAAGTCATTTAATATCTTTATTAACCTCAACTTAGCAATTTCCATAACCGGGGTCTGGCAGGTATTACGTCAGCGACTGTCATGTCATATTGTAGTTATTAAATGTTTAGGTATATACGTATTTGGGACAGATGTCTTTTAGAACAGGCTAACAAATTACTATTATAATAATGTGTTTAAATGCAGTGAAACCAGCAATTTTGTAGTCGTATACAGTTATTTTCTTTACTAAACGCTATCAGAAAAATTATAGACTATTTTCTTTCGCAACATTGCTTTAGTTACATAACTGGCGGCATCTTCAAATTCTCCTTTTTCTATTTTCTTCTATTTTATGGTAAGCAGTAGTTCGCCCCTGGTACTTTGCATTCTCGACGATGCTTCGATGCTTGCTAGTCAATTTGATGACGCTATAAATCCGTTAAAGCTAGAGATATCTTGATAAAATCCAGCGCACGGTATTATCGATAATTGTGTAATGTATTAATATTTTTTACGAAACATAATAAGCTTTTTTAATACACACAGACAGACACACGCACGCACACACACGCACGCACACGCACACACGAACATGCACGCACACACCACACACAAACTTTGCGAACAGATTACTTCAATATGTGCTTCATAAAAACTCATAGAATATGATAGATAAATACCAGCTAAGTTTCTCTGTTGTACTCCTGTATCTCAGTATGATAATTTAGAGTTTAGAGAGAGACATAGAGAATAGGGGAGGCATAGGGTGGCTAGAGAGGGCAAAACCTGAGAGGCAATTAGAGGGAAGATTAAACTTATAGGAGTTTCAAGATACGTATAGACTTATCTTTTTGTGATCACACATAAAAACGAGAGGCAGATAAATTGTCGATGGACAAATTTAAGGCATCCGTACTCAAGTATAATAACTCAATAGAATTATTATTATCCATAGATAATGCGGATAAAACATCGTTAGAGTGTCGTTACCATTGATCTTATAAATTAACGCGTTTCAATTACCACCATACGAGAGAGTCGCGCGCTATTAAATTCATAAAACGTGATTCATAATATAATAAAGGTTTATTATTTAAGCAAACTACTAATAACTATATTTTTGGAATCTATTTAGAGTTTTAAATCGGTCTATATATTAAAATATCTTTCATTAGCATCATTTTTCATTGGTGTGAACACGATATTTAAAGTATAACTTAACCATGATATGCATTAGATGCTAAAAGGTATATCACGACGTTCATAACTAAATATACGCGATCAAAAGGACACGCGGATATCTTGCTGACTAGTTTCACTAAGGTAATCGTGTAGGTCGATTGTGACAAAACAGCGTAATAAAGTTGTCATACAAATGTTACACTTTGTGCGTAGTGTGTTGTAAGTGCTCCACTTTTCTAGATATATAAGATTTAATGATACTGTCGTATCCTGGACACATTGGCACAGCAGTGTCCCCGCTCTGCGTAACCGGTTACGTCTGGTGTGACACGTTCGTATGTATGCCTTCGGCTTGTGATATTTAAAGCAAAAACATGAAATAAGTAATGCAATTTTAATAACGCACTTCGTTTAACGGCGATTGGTATTCGGAGCTTTTTTAAGTGCTCGATATCAACTGTTTAATTCCATTCCATTTAATTTCCATTATATACTTACTAGCTTTTACCCGCAACTTCGTTTGCGTGGACTGTTGTGGCGTGATAGGTTAAATAAATAAATAAATATATGGGACACTTACACACACGGTCGTCCGTCCCCAAAGTAAGTAACTTAATACTTGTGTTATGGGTGACAGACAACTGGTGAATATATACTTATATATTTTCTAAATACATACTTAAATACAAATAAACACCCAGGCTCAAAGACCAACAAATTCATTTTTTTTTTTATAGAAAATGTTGGCCCTCGGCGGGAATCGAACCCGCGACCCGCGGAGCTGAATGCAGGATCACTACCCACTGCGCCAACGGGCCAGTCGATAATAAAGGTTGATAATAAATGGCGCTTTTCAGTGTTATCCTGTTCCTGTAGATCTATAAAAATACTACAAAAAAGTCCGCGACTGGACGTCTCTATCTCTTATGTTTTAATCATAAAGGTTGATAATAAATGGCGCTTTTCAGTGTTATCCTGTTCCTGTAGATCTATAAAAATACTACAAAAAAGTCCGCGACTGGACGTCTCTATCTCTTATGTTTTAATCACAATAACTTTTAAGTTAAAAACGTCAATTAAATAGACTAATTTCTACGCAGGCGAAGCCGCAGGCAGCTATAATTTTTTTTTTAGAGAATATTTATGTACATCAAACTTTAACAAATTTGTAAACACCGTTATATTTTAAATAACTTACCTCAAATTAGTCTTAATTGATCGACCTTTTAATTAATAACCTATTATAGAAATAAATTGGTAAAATATCATTAAGATAAATAAAATAAATTGTGTCTTTAGTTGAATGGAAATGGAAAATTGAGAGAAAATAATTGCAATTGAATATATTATACGAAGTATAGCGTATAAAGTAATTAATATTGACAATCTGTAGGCAAACCGGCCGACATGAGATTAGACTGTCGCCCTAATATGAAACAGACTATAAACTTCATGAAGTTTATATAAAAAAATTCAATCATATGGATTCATTATGTATGCGAGAGCCGTGATAGCCGATTGTGTTGACGTATAACTTACTAGGTGCTCACAGTCAAAAGTTAGCACCCAATGACCATTGCTTTGCTCCGTAATTTAAAAAAAAATGCAATCCCGAAATAAAAAAAATAAAAGGGGTCATATTGAGGACTCGCTCTGGTGTATTTTCACTTCTTTAGTCCGCCCGTTCGCAATAGAGCTATGTCAACTTCAGAAATGATGGCAAAATTAACCTTTGTATTCTATTTATATTTTAGCAGTTTTTCAATGCCTGAAAACAGGGATAAACGACAGCGGCTCCGCTCGTGTGGAAAGATTAATACTGTAATATAGTATTTTGATAACCATTAAGATGGTTAAATCAGGTTAGCCTTAAAGACATATGCTGTCGCAGACTTTTATTTAGAACTTTTAGAGGGGAACAATTTTGTAATACATGATATTTGAATAAATTTCACCGTTTACTTAGCACGCCAGGCCTAGCTTTAAATTTTGCCGTTTTCCTTTCCTATTATAGCGTGATGTTATATAGCCCTATAGCCTTCCTCGATAAATGGACTATCTTACACACAACGAATTTTTCCAATCGGTCCAGAGATTAGCGCGTTCAAACAAAAAAACTCTTCAGGTTTAAACATTATTTTTATATTTATCTTCTATGAGTGAAAACTTTTAATTGGCCCTATTTTGTAATCTATTTTAGTATCTATTCTTATGTAATAGCTGTAAGTTTTCTTTAAAATAAAATAAATATTAGTATAGATATTATAAGCTTACATAACATATGTTTGATTCATATAAGAAATTTACCGTTTATGCGTTGTGTTGGCCTTGTATTGTGCCTACGTAATTATCGCCAAAACCAATAAACATGGTCGCCCATACGCCATACTCTACCGAACATACATCATCAAAACAAATATGTTTTCATTGCCTCAATTGTAATTGATGAAATTTATGTCAATGTACGTCAGTGCGAAATAGTAGATATATTCTATTCTAGACAGAGAATAGAATATAGAACTATTATACTAGAGTAAGAAAGCCAGCCTAAAATGTGTCCATCGTAAATAAAAAGAAAGCAAGTGAAAGTTATTATCTCCCTTCTTTTCCATCGATTAGTATCCGGCTGATTAGAATAGATCACCCTCACTTCTTACCCAGGTGTCGTAAAAGGCGACTAAAGAAAGTTGATCCGGCTGAGTAGAATAGACCAACTATCCTTAACTTTACCGAGATGTTGTATAAGGCGACTTAGGTAGGTTGACCCGCCCTGTGGTATCCGGTTGAGGAAAATAGACCACCCTCATTTCTTACCGAGGTGTCGTAAAAATCGACTAAGTTTAATAGACCCGCCTTGTGGTACCTGGGTGAGTAGAATAGACCACCCTCATTTCTTACCGAGATGTCGTAAAAACGATGAGGTAAAGTTGACCCGTCGTGTGGTATCCGGATGAGTAGAATAGACCACCGTCATTTCTTACCGAGGTGTCGGTAAAAGGCGACTGAGGTAAGTTGATGTCAGATAGGCGCCCGGACGCAAAATACCAAGCTAAATCACATCACAACATGGTTCAAATCTTCTGTGCCGATCCCACTTAAAGTGGTATAAGGACAGGGGAATGATGGATGACGCATATAATATTTGTTTGTTGTTCAATCATTTTAACGATATTCTACATATTATAGAACGATATTCTCATATCTACTAATATATTCTCATTTTACAGGCGCCGCATGCAGCAGCTGAAGCTATGGCAGCAAAGGGAAAAGGAGTGGGCGAGGACGAGGGCGAAAAGAGAAAAGAGCAACAAGCGCAGTATATATTTTAGCGATAGCGTCATGCTGCTCGAAGCCGCCGCGAGGAATGACATCGACGAAGGTGAAAAACACATCATCATCTTCGTGCCTTTATCCCACTCTAAGTGGGGTCGGCACAACATGTTATAAACATGTTGTCACATGATTTGTCTACGTATTTTACGACCAACCGCCTGCCTGACATCAATTTATCTTAGTCGTATTTTACGACACCTTGATAAGTAAGAGGGCGGTCTATTCTACTTAACCGGATACCACACGGTGAGTCGACTCACCTTAGTAGCCTTTTACGACACCTCGGTAAGAAATGAGGGTGGTCCATTCTACTCAGCCGGATACCACACAGCGGGTCTACTTACTTACTTAGTCGCCTTTTACGACACCTCGGTAAGAAAAGAGGGTAGTGCTATTCTATTCAGCCGGATACCACACGGCGTTATTATTACAAAACCATATGAAACTATTTTTGAAGTGAAAACTTCTTTAGCGGCGTTATGGGTAAAAAATGTTAAACTCGCGTCAAGACACGTGAACTGATCGAAAATTTGTAAGACGGAGGGAGAGTAGACCGCCGGCGCTGCGTAGGGAAGAAGTATTTAATTTCCTAGGTGCCTAGGTTGCGCCTTTAAAAAGTCCGAAAAGCATTTGTCGGTCTCGGTACAAGTTTTTATAACATAATTCTTCAACATTAACTAGATTTTCCACAAGTTTAGACACTTATCTTAAAACAATGCTGCTACATAAAGCTTGCTATAAAATTCAGGATTATTTGAGTGATAGTATCATATCTTAACTGCAGTCAGCTACGCACCAAGCTGCAACGATTAACTTGTAACCATCATTTATAGAATTAGGCGTTACTTTGCGGAGATCCATAATACAAAAGTAATAATAAAATTATTTTGCTATAATCCGCGATGAATGATTTCATACCATTTGTAACCATCCATCAAATTGTAATTGTTTTTTGTTGAAAAGATTATCCGCCGAATTTCTTGCTGGTTCTTCTCGGTAGGAGCCATCAGTGGTAGCTTCTTTAAATCATTTGAGGACTCAAAAGTACTGAAAACAGTCCATTTGAATAAAGAATAATTTGAATTTTCACTTTTTAGTTCAATGCGCTATAAAAGCATGTTTTTTCCAACTATGTTTATTACCTATAGCGAACTACTTGTATAATGAGCTATCAAACTATAAATTCCTAATTGGTATCATTTGCATTATAAATCTCGCAGCGAATGTAGATTAGTGCAAAGATTATGTTTATAGCTTTACATTACGTAGATGATGTCATGGCTTGTGAATACACCTAATAAAATTGTATACTGTCACGAAAGCAAAATCGAATATTGTTTAGTTTCTGTTTATTTTATCTTCGTATCGCGGATAAAAAAAGGTTATATTTGGTCGATATTTTGTCTTGGTGATAACAAATCAGATTGTTCAATATTAAATTTTGTGATAACTTATCACAATATTCTTCGAGATGAGGCAGAGTAGTAATTATTGGGTAGCTGACCATTTTGGATGGATAAATTTGAATTTGACATAGACATTTCGCCTTTACAAGTAAAATATCGGTTTTTACTATTCTGGACATAGGCCTTCCTTTCTCTGTTTTTGGAGAGAAGAGTTGGAGCTAAAAACTACCACGCATATTAACTAAGAACTATAACACATATTCCCAGAATTCTCTGGAAAAATGCAGGTTTTGCTCACGAGGTTTTCCTTTACCGAAAAGCATGTGATAAATTCTAATTATCAATTAGATACATGTTATAACAGAAAAACTCATTGGCCACTCTCCGAAACTTGAATTCGTACACGATTGAATAGAGTCATACAGTCTCATAGTTCGGCTATCAATTTTACATTATTTACTAAGAAATAATAATTTAACCTTTTAATTAAACTATTAAACCATTTTAATTACAGTTCGCCGGCTACTCGCCCGTGGTGTAACGCCAGACGCAACAAACGAAGACGGACTAACTGCGCTGCACCAATGTTGCATAGACAACAACGAAGCCATGATGCGTCTGCTACTAGATCATGGGGCGAACGTGAACGCAGAAGACAGTGAAAAGTGGACCCCCCTGCATGCAGCAGCCACATGTGGCAACCTGAACTTAGTACGAATATTAATACAGCGTGGGGCGAATCTCCTAGCTGTCAACGGTGATGGGAACATGCCATATGATATTTGTGAAGAGGAGAGAACGTTAGATGCGATAGAAAGTGAAATGGCGTCTAGAGGTGTGACGCAAAGGCTGATAGATGAAACGCGGGCGGCTACCGAAATGCAAATGCTAATGGATGTGGCGGATTTGGTGAAGGAAGGAATGGACTTGGATGAGCCGAGGGACAACCAAGGCGCGACATTGGTAAGCTTCTTCTTCTTAAGGTCCCATTTTTACTCGAAGCTCAGCGATCATTATGGCAATTCGGAATTTCGATATCACTGTACGGAATAGCGAGCTGGTACATTTGCCAAACTAATGGCATTGATTTTTTTTAGCCAATATATCTGTAGCTGACCCACTCGTTGTTTTCTTTGGACTTTGCTTTGTACAATAAGTTTGAGCAATTAATACTTAGAGTTCCTCATAATGTGGCCAAAATACTCGCTCGGCCTTTCTAAATTCGCTAAATATAGGATTTCTGCTATTTTGTCTTAGCGGGGTATTATATATTCTTTATTTATCACTGACATTCCGCTGTACACTCATAATTCGAAAAATTCTCCAATGACTACATATTGTTATAATCTTAGATATGCCATCAATAATCCTTTTGTTCTTTTCTTTCTATATTCTTTTTGTTGTTTTCTTTTATAAAATTTTGTTCTTTTAAAAAAAATCATTTAAGTTTCGTTATTTCTGTAAGAGGGGATGCTTCTGGCAACCCGAAATACGAAAGATCCTAGTTCAGGCATCAGTGTCATTCAATAATGTAATGTACAGTTAATTTCATAAGTCGAGGTTTAGTATAAATGAAATTCTCGAGTCAGACCATTTTTTTATGAAATTTTATGTGTATTCAGTAGATCTGATTATCGGCTACTTTCTACTTTTCATACCCCTAAGTGATAAGGGATGTCTACCCCTAACTTTTTTTGTCAAAGATTTTAATTTCTATAGGTGAGTTTCGTTATACCACGTTTAGGCGCTAGTCTCCTTGACTTGTCGACTTGTTGCATCGCAAGCAATGAAGTTGACAATTCTTAAAACCTTTTACTTGATTTTGATTTGATTTTAATGGCTTGGTTTTAATTGACTTTATTGCTTATTGCTAAAAATTTCTTTACACCTCCAAATAGGTCTCTATCTGTTATCAATATATTGTTATACCACTTAGTCTTATCACTACGTAGCTTCCCCTCCTTGACTACTGTTTGAGTAGTTCAAAATTATTATGTAAGTAATTGCACTTATACAAAACACGGTACTACTTAGATTAAGATGGACCCGTTCTTTGATTGTACAACACCGATATACATATGAATCTAGCTCTGAATATTATAAAAAATTAAATTCTAGCATTCAGTATTAGAAGCCACTCCTTGGCTTACTTTAGATATAGCTCTGTAAGCCGATTATACCGTATTTAAATTGATTTGTTATCATGGTTACCCCCATAAGCGGTATATAAGTCATAGTTATTGTATTAAAGTATGGAAGCCAGACTAAAATATGTCATATTAAAATAAAGAGAAAGCATATGGAGTTGATCTATCTGACTCTCTTTTTATGTGTGATTAGACAAAGATGAAATATGTGAGTATCATCGTCCCTCTCATAATTTATTGCCAATAGCTTCCTTACTATGGTATTAATAACTCGATAAAAAAGTCAAAATCTTCTCTTTCATAATATACATTTTTTGTGCCACTTGAATATTGCACTGCAATATTATATTATTGTATATACAACAATGCAAACAGGGATTTTCAGTGTGAAATTTATATTAAAACAAAACACTATGTACCAGACTGTCTTTTATGAATTGAAGTCTTTGAATCTTCTTTTGAATATCATATCAATAAGAAACAATTAAAATCAGACCCGTATTTTCATTGACCATGAATTGCTAAACTACGTAATGGAATTAGCGACAATAGTTTTGCGCACTTGTTTCAATTGGAGGTGATGAGATTGTTTATACCAGGACTAATTGCGAAGAAGTTATTTCTAGCAGTGATAATTGTTATTTATATCTTTATTTAATTACTTGTATTAGCGTGATAAAGTCATGATAAATAATAAATATATGGGACACTTACATACACGGCCGTCCGTCCCCAAAGCAACTTAATACTTGTGTTATGGTAAACAGACAACTGGTGAATATATTATACTTATATAATTTTTGAATACATACATAAATACAAATATACACCCAACATATTCACCACATGATATAAAATGCAATAAAATACGTTAGTAACTCAAAAAAAATAGACTATCCATTTTTGTCAGTTGTTCGAAAGTTCATTTTTTTGATGCGACACGCCAAAGTTATCTGTTACTTACTTAATTTAAAAAAGTTGTTTGTGGCAAATCGTAATAAAGCGTAGTATTATTTCTTTTTGTATGTACAATAAATAAATGAGCTGAACGGTGAGACCGTTTGAGTCTTACATAGTGTCACAGGTCAAATCACCAATAACTTTTCAGTTAAATGTGTTTAATTGATAGTGAAGGAAAACATAATTAGGAAACCTGCATATGTCTGGAGAAATACCGCGATATGTGTAATCTACCAACCCCGCATTGTAACAGCGTGCTGGGACTAAGTTCCAACTGTTCTCTTTTAAAGGAGAGAGGTGTTTTATGTTCAGAAGTGGGATAGTAAAAGGCCGTTTCTTCACTTTATATTTGTTTCAGTTGCACGTGGCGGCTGCCAACGGGTATATAAAAGTGGTGGAGTTCCTATTAGAGCATCGCGCGTCCACCGACGTGGTCGACCACGACATGTGGCAGCCGGTACACGCCGCTGCCTGCTGGGGACATGTATGTTTAAATTAGACTATCGTGGTATAAACAACCGCCGTGTGGTATCCGGAGTAGAATAGACCAACCTGATTTCTTACCGAGGTGTCGTAAAAGGCGACTGAGGTAAGTTGACCCACCGTGTGGTATCCGGTTGAGTAAAATAGACCAACCTCTTTCTTACCGAGGAGTCGTAAATTATGACTAAGGTAAGTTGACGTCAGGCAGGCGGCCGGTCGTAAAAACGCAGCCAAATCATGTGACAGCATGTTTGTAACATGTTGTGTCGACTTCACTTAGAGTGGAATAAGGGCATGAAGATGATGATATCGTGGTATAAACAGATAAGTAAGGTAAGGGCACTAGTAATTGACCATGTGCTAGTAGTTGACGGTTTTGTATGAAATATTAAATAATAAGCGTTTTGTGTGTCTTATAAAAAATATTAATTAATAATGTTAAATTTTAAATATTAAACAATGGGCTACAGTTCTGAGCTTTGAACAGTTGTTAATAGATGGCAACAGGTAATTACAAATTTATTTTTTATTAGCTTCAACAAACAAAACGCTATTATTTATAATTTCATACAAAACGGTCAACTACTAGGACATGGTCAATTAGTAGTGCACTTACAGTAGTTATTTGTTTATACCGCTTTTTATCAATAAAGTGCACCATGAATTAAAGGCGGCTGACCATTTACTGTTTTATTCATTAACATCAAACTACCTATACTTCATAGGTTTATGGACTTAATTAAATAATTTATAGAATTAAACGTTACTCTGCGGATTCATAATACAAAAGTAATAATAAACTTATTTTGCTATAATCCACGATAAAGTATATAGAAAATATATAATATAATGCTAAATGTAGAGTGGACTATCGGTTTTCATACCCTCATCCACTCAGTGGAAAGATTACCTTAAAAAGTTCTTAGGGAGTTTTTGGGCTTAAGAGCTACTACCATCGTTCTGCAATGCCTTGAAGACATCAATCCTGTCTTACTAATATTATAAATGCGAAAGTTTGTGAGTTTGGATGTTTGTTACTCTTTTACGGCAAATTCGTGGAACCAATATCGATGAAATATGACACAATTATTTCTTAGACACCGGAATAACATATAGGCTATAGATAGCCTGTTAATTCTACAGGAATAGAATGACATTAAAAAGCGCCATCTATTATCGACTTATCACGCGACAACAGTTTATGCAAACGCAGTTGCAGGTAAAAGGTAGCTGTCCGATAAATGTATTGAACAACTGACCAGTGGAAAAGAAGATAAACCGAAAAATTAAATTCTTATGAAGCCTTACTTTGTTTGTTGCAGTTAGAAGTGCTGGAACTGTTAGTACAATATGGTGCTGATCTCAATGTAAGGAATAAGCATGATGAAACGCCAGCAGGTATGTATTGTACTATTATTTGAATCCTTATAGCCGTTTGGTATCCGGCTGGGTAGAATAGACCACCCTCATTTTTAACCGAAGAGTCGTAAAAGCCGACTAAGGTAAGTTGACCCACTTTGTGGTACCCGGCTGAGCAGAATCGGCCACCATCATTTCTTACCGAGGTGTTGTAAAAGGCGACTAAGGTAAGTCGATTCTCCGTGTGGTATCCGGTTTGGTGGAATAGACCACCCTTTTATCGAGGTGCCTTAAATGTCGACTAAGGTAAGTTGATGTCAGGCAGGAGGCCGGTCATAAAAACGTAGCCAATTCAGGTGACAGCATGTTTATAACATGTTGTGCCGACCCCACTTTAAGTGGGATAAGGGTAGGAGGGAGAATGATGATATTATTAATGCGAAAGTCTGTTTGTTACTATTTCACGGTGAAGCCGTTTAACAAACATTGATGAAATGTTTGATATGGGCTATAGAAATCCTGTTAATTCAACAGGAATAGAATGTCATTAAAAACTCAAGCTTTATTTATTCACGATATATCAAATTCAAGTTTAATCTGTATTTAAATAAGTATGGTCTATATCACGGTACCCGCAGTGTGGTATCCGGCTGATTAGAATAGACCACCCTCGTTTCTTACCGAGGTGTCGTAAAAGGCGACTAAGTTATGTTGACCCACCGCGTGCTATCCGGTTGAGTAAAATAGACTATCCTCTTTCTAACCGAGGTGTCTTAAGAGGCGACTAAGGTAAGTTGACCCACCGTGTGGTATCCGGTTGAGTAGTATAGACCACCGTCTTTCTTACCGAGGTGTCGCAAAAAACGAAAAAGGTAGGTTGACGTCAGGCAGGCGACCTGTCATAAAATACGTAGCCAAATCATGTTGCAACATGTTGTGCCGACCCCAACTAGGATAAGGTCATGAAGATGATGTTCTATATCACGATGTTTGCCTGACGTTGAAAGAGTTATGTTAAGAAAGTTTATATATTTATATATTTATGTTTCTGTTTAATGGATAAAATTGATTGAGTTATTACAAAGCAAAACGCTGTATAGCCTCGACACTCACGTGTTGATGAAGCTTCTGCTCTTGGGCGTCAGCGTAATAAATATAAACTTGATTTATAATTTCACCCAGAAGATGTCGTTGATTCATTTTTTGCATACCAAGGTGCATTAATAATAATCATGATAGGTATATTGCTCTGCTCTACTGAGACGGATCTATCATCACTGATAGGTATATTCCCGCCAATAAACCTGTTAGAGTTTTGGTAGATCGGTCAGCGCGTCAGTCAATTATTGTTGATATCACTATTCCGCATGACGATAATGTCATAAAAGCTGAAAAAGAAAAAATAATAAAATGGCTCTCGCTTAGTTGTTGGATCAAGGGCAGGATACAGAAGACGGCACGCATTGTGAGGAGGTTCCTCACTTTGTATTCCTAACTGGGAGCTTGCTTCCTTTCTCCGTTCTCCGTGGATGTAATTTTTTTATATTTTAAATGTTTTTCTTCTGTTTGTGTTAGAAAATATTTGAGTGATAATCATGATATTAATATAACAGTTTTCACGTAGATATATGTGAAGAAGGTGAGATGCGTGCGCGTATTTTGAGGCTGGCAGTGGAACAGGAGGAAGTGAGGCGTCGCGCTGCCAACGCGGCAGGGGAACGGCTGAGAGCGGCGCGACGGTCCTCGTCAACTGCTTCCACAAGCAGGTAATCCATACTGTTTTTTTTTTTCTTTTATACAGGAAAAAACCCCTTATGGGTACCTTATGTCGGACTCGCACCGACTAAAACGACCTGTGTGCTCCACCACGCTGCCGATGGCAAGGACAGGGTATCGTTGTACACATAGCCCCCATCCCTGCCGACAGCTCTGATCCCAGAGAACACCTCCGAACAGGGGCAGTTGTTTGAAGATTTTATTTAAGTAGACTTGTACTTGTATGACGTATGTGAAAGTGGAGTTTGATTGATTGCGTTACATTGGACATAATGTAGTCATTAATGATCAACTCCAGTCATCTCCAAGTGCGGCTGATTAGACCGGCCCAGCCGCATAACGGCCTCCTATATCGAGACGGTCATGAGAATCTTGCAAGTTAAATTTGGCCTACTTCCCGCTGTCCGATTGAGCTGAAATTTACATACTAGTCTGATCCCGATGACAATGTATGTTTGTGATAAGCGCTGTCGATGGCAAGGACAGTGTATCGTTGTACACATTGCCCCCATCCCCGCCGACAGTTCTGATCCCAGAGAACACCTCTTCCGGGTAGGGACCACTCGAAAGAGAAGCCCCCCTCCGCTAAGCGGTGCATCAGGAGCACCAGATCGCCTCGGGGACCTGTAAGCCAGACGTCCGATATACCCCATTCGGAACGTCCGAAGGTCCCCTGACAGGGTGGCAAACGATGGGCTTAGGCAAGTCGCTACCACCTGGACTCGCCAACAGCAGATTGGAACCAGAACAAAAGTTCCCTCCGTGTCATACTGATATGCTAGACTCTTCGCTATCGTCGATGATCGTTAATCGTGTGATCGCGTTTAATTTCCATGATCATCGTGCAAGTGTCCAAACGATCGTCCATATAATTATTTTATTTCGTATTTATTACTTTATATATAAGTATCCATCGCACTGATGCCATACAACATTATTCTTAGTCACGGGTATAGCTGGACACCAGCGCCTAGTTTTAAGGATATTCGTTGAGCTGTACCCATTCAGTATGGAGTTACATACAGGTATATCTTATTAGTTTAATTATCTCTTTGTAACATCATATCTGAATAAAAGATTGTTATTATAAGCCGTGTGGTATCCAGCTGAGTACAATTGACCACCCATACATGTGTTTATTATTGAAGTAATTTTATTCAAATTCAAATTCAAATTCAAATTTACGATTAAAGTATTGTTCCTTAGACCTGCTTATGAAGATTAGGACGAAATATTAGAATTAATATTTATAATTACTCTATTAATAATGCAGTGTGGTATCCGGCTGAGTAGAAAACACTTATTTCTTACACGGCTATCTAGACTTTATTATAAGCAAAAATTGATATGAACGATGAAAATTAATTATTTAATCATTTGTCCAGAGTGCGGTCCGTGCGGCGAACATCGCTGCGTGAGAAGCAATTGGCAGCGAAAGCCGATGCGAGAGGCGAAGCGAGACTCCGGGAGACTTTCGACTCGGCTGTTGATGATGAATATCAGGTAAAGGAGTTAGTTGTTTTTGATGATTTTATTTAACTAGACTTGTATGACGTATGTGAAAGTGGTGTTTGATATATTGCTTTACATTGGTAATACTTTTGACTGACCCTTTCGTGCAGCGGGAAGTGAGCCTTCAGCTCCGCGGGTCACGGGTTCGATTCCCGCTGAGGGCCAATATTTTCTATAAATGTTTTTTTTGGTCTTTGAGCCTGGGTGTATATTTGTATTTAAGTATGTATTTAAAAATTATATAAGGACGCCTTGTGGTATCGGGCTGAATAGAATATTACCACCCTCTATTTTATATCGAGGTGTCGTAAATGGCGACTAAGGTAAGTTGACCCACCGCACACTGTGGGTCAACTTACCTTAGTCTCCTTTCGCGTCGTCGGATACCACAGTATCCGGTTTAGTAGAATAGACCACCCTCTTTCTTAAGTTGACGTCAGGCAAGCGGCCGGTCGTAAAAACGCAGCCAAATCATGTGACAGCATGTTTATAACATGTTGTGCCGACCCCACTTAGAGTGGGATCAGGGCAGGAAGATGATGACTTAAAAATTATAAACATAAGTATATATTCACCAGTTGTCTGTCAACCATAACACAAGTATTAAGTTACTCATTTTGGGGACGGACGACCGTGTGAGGAAGTGTCCCATATATTTATTTATTTATTGGATGTACTGTAGTCATTAATGATCAACACCATCATCTGAGAATGCGGCTTTTTTGACCGGTCCAGCCGCAGACCGGTCTTCTATATAGAGACGGTCAGGAGGTGAGGATCTTGCAGGTTAAATTTGACCTACTTCCCGCTGTCCGATTGATCTGAAATTTACACTAGTCCAGTCCCAATTACATTGTATGTTTATGATAAGCATGACCTGATGCCAGGATTGGCTTCAGACGAAGGTACTTCTTAACGGTTAGCAGTAGGGACATGAAGTGCTATGATAATGCGATTTTTTTAACCTACTAGCGCGTTAGCGTAACGCCAATCCGTATGGCGCTGGAACAGCGGTCACTAGATGTCGCTTTTGCGCCATACAAATTGCGCGTTAACGCGATCGAGTTGGTTAAAAAATTCGCACTAAGCACACAGGTTTTATTAACATTGTTGTTATAGGTCAATTTTATTTATATATGATATATGCCTTCCATTGCTGCGCTATATGCGGTGACATTTTTTTTTTCATTACTTTTGTATATTTTCTTTTTTATTACTAAACATAAGTTATACTTATTTACGCGGTGTGGTGTCCGGCTGAATAAAATAGTACCATCCCCATTTCTTACCGAGGTGTCGTAAAATACGACTAAGGTGAGTTGATGTCAGGCAGGCGGCCGATCGTAAAATACGTAGCCAAATCATGTGACAACATGGTTATAACATGTTGTGCCGACCCCGCTTAGATTAGGCTAAGGACAGGAGGATGATGATAAGTTATTCTTATTAAGTTGTAAGCTTTTATATATTAGTTAGTAGCACCGTGTGTAGCGCACAGATGAATAAATATGTTTCTTTCTTTTTCTTTCTTTCTTTGGCATAGTCTATGTAGAGGATGAGATAGAAACTACAAGGACTGTGACGTCATTTTTTACTTTAACACGGTCTTTAATTTATGAGTACATATTACTAATTAGCGTATAATAATCCTTGTGTAAAATAGGAAACCGCGAAAGTAAAATTAATTACCCTAAATTTACAAATTATATCTTGTAAATCTACGAGTTCACACTATCTTGATGCATCACGTAACGAGATATTTATTGTTTTACGTTTAAAAGTTATAAAAAAAAATTTGAATTTGAAAGAGAAGTATTTATTTAATACTAGCTGTAGCTAGGTGTTGCTATAGCTCAGCTATGGTTTTAATTCCCCTCGAAGTGGAACAGAAAAAAAAACTGCTCCGTTCGCCAGGAAACTTCAGGAATCATCACTCAAAAATCGGTCGAGACATTACGAAGTCAATGAAGGACATACAGAAAAACATTCATTTTTTATGTATTAAAAGATTTCATTCCCAATTATGTCTGTTAAATATGTATGGTTAAAAAAACTGTTATAGGCAATTTTTTTTTATATAAATACTAGAGGTGACCAACTGGGGAACAAGAGGTGATCGCGGTTTCGTTGACGCCACCTTTAGCGTTCTATTACCCTTAGTTATTTTCTGCTCCCGAAAGAAAACCGTTTTTTTATACTGTATGTTACACCGGTGTATAAGACTTAATTGTCAAAAATTTCATCAATATTGGCCCAGCGGCCGTTAAACTGTAACAGACAGTGAGAGCTTCGAATATATTATTTAAGTTTGCATGTCTCTTGTTTTTGTGTATACTCAAGTATAAAATTTTTAAAACCACATAAATGCTAATTTATTTATATATGCTAATTTATTAACAGTCAATGTGCAACAGACAGACGGACTTTCGTAAAGATAATATTAGTACTGATGAATTGCAATAATATTGAATCTAAGATTCAATATTATTGCAATTCATCAGTGGTAATTCAGATCATATATGATTTATTTCGACGCGTTTCCGTTCAGTGCAAATTAAAGCAAGCGGCCGTGTATGCGCGAGCAAATATCGAGATCGAGTATAGAGCTAATTGGCAGAAAGTATCTACAGTGCCTAATTACTGCACTCGATGACGTAGTTTTTGTTGTAGCCGGTTCTATTCTAGATATTGCGAAAATTACTGTTATTATAGATTTCGTTCATCAGTATTATTTATAGAGTGATTATGGTGTAGGAACTTAAGGAGGTCAATATACAAGAATGTTATCTAGTCTACTGACATAGTTTAAGGTGAATATGATAAAATTAACATTGCGTACTTTTGTACCTTTAAGATTATTCTGAATATTTGTCAAAGTCACATATTTGGTGGTCGCGATTTGCCTGAAGTACTACGTAATTTAAAATGCACGACGATATTTAAAATGCAATGGCTTACTATCCCACTGCTGGACAAAGGCCTTTTCGTTTTTGGGTAGAACGTTGGAGCTTAGACGCACCAGATTGCTCCAATGCAAAGTGGTAGGTATATATCACATGGTTTCTCCAGACTTATGTAGGTTACTTACAATGTTTCCCTTAACAAAGTGCGTGATAAATTGCAATTATCAATTGGACACACACGTTTCAATAGAGAAACTCTTTGGTACTTGCCCAGGGTTTGAGCCCGTGACACCTTAGGAAGAGTCGCATAGTCTCACCGCTGGGCTATGTCAGCTTATCACAGTTATACAAGTGAAACTAATAACACTGTTTAACGTTGGAATATTCTTCTTGCTTATTTTTTTTTGAGAAATATTTAATAGCATCAATTATTGACGATAAAAATCAAGGAATCCTCGCGACTGAATAACGCAGTGTACGAAGTTGTTTGTTTTTATACTCCCGTACTTTCTCAACTTTCAACGCGAGCCCGGTATTAATTAGATGGTCTTAGATAATTTATTGCTTGAGTTACTTATATTTGCAGTGTATCGCTCCGCAATGTCGTAAAACACACCATAAACAGTAACTTATGACTGTCCGCTATGCGATTTACTGAACATAACGACGGTTTTTATAGATTATTCCAGATATGGTATTGATATTATTTAGTGTTATATTAAAAATGCCCTCTTCACTTAGGATGCGAGATCTGATGATGCTGTTAAAGCCATTAGGACTAAGTAATATAAGATTTTAAAAGAAAAGAAATGTAGCTCATCGTACTATGCAGCTGAAATGACGGGCGATCCTTCATCGCAAAAGATAGCGTTTATAGTAGACATTTTCTCTCTCCCTATTCAACAATTAGTAGTACAGTTTTGGACATTGGTCTCTTTCTTTAGGAAAGCTTCATTCCAATGGCACTCAAAGACATTTTTGAGGTCGTCTTTCTACCTGTTAGACGTCTGCCTACACTGCGTTTTACGACACGTGATCGCCAACCCAGATGTTAAGACACCAAGGTCCAAGGTCGGGTCTGCGAACAATGTGTCCCACCCATTACCATTTCAGCTTAATGATTACTTTAGACCTTCTGCGGATTGCCTCATTTGTTTATTTGATACCGAAGAGGTGATCTGAGCGTAGCTCTTTTCAAAGCCCGGTGGGCGAATCTAAGATTCCGTATAAGTACCAATGTTTACCCTTTTCTCAGTGGAAATTAGATTTCAATAAGGTGGCAAGAAGCCTAAAAACAGTAGCTGCAGAAATCCAGATCATTCACTCATGATGTTTTTCTACAGTAAAATGTCTTATTATATGTGCCAATGTAGAAATGAAAACTGTGTACATTCGGTTACATCAACAAGATTTATGTACATAAAAATTAATGATTAATATAGATTTCTCGATAACAGAGACAGCATTTCAGCTGAAACGATCGTGAAAAGCAACCCGTTCCGTTGCACGCAATTGACTTACATTAAAGGCCTTTTACATCGGGAAATTATTAATTACGCATGTTGGAAGTTCGCACGAAGTGACATGAGATATAAAACAATTGAAATCATTTCACAAACCATGTGGTTTTTTGACATGTTGAACGACGTCTTTAAAAAATGTCTTGCACCTTACAGCCTTACCTTATATGTAACTTCTCAATTTAAAAAGGACCTTTTCATTTTTTAAAGGTTTTCGTTGATTGGGCAATAATAAATTTCTGAGTTATTTAGTCATACCCCAAAACAAGATACCAATGAACGTTTTAAAAGAAATAAAACCCGGAAAGAAGTCACTGAACAGATGGAGTGCTTCTGCAACGTGAAATACCGAAAAAGCATTAAAATATTAATTTGATCTTAAGTGTCATCTCTATTACTTCCACTGTTAAGAGTTAACTACTGAGACCACAGAGGAATCATAAACGCATTTAATAAAACTTAACAGTATTAAAATAATGACTTATCAGTATGGTTAATCTATGTGTATCACAGTGACATTTTTTAGTTATTTTTAGGTTCGCGCAACTTATTAGAAATTTATTTTAAAACTTACCTTATAATTATATTCGTGTATACTTTCGAGATCAAATCAAAGGCTGTTTGATTAACATGGTGGATTGCTGTAATTTGTAGCACAATTTTTTTTAATTATTATATTTCGTTACTTCTAAGTATAGAAATAATTTACAGTTACATGTGTACAGCCCCTTGACGGTAGATGTATTCTTTTTAAGTCACATATCAATTTTATGTTATAATCTTACGTGTCATACAATATGACAAGAGATTGAGATGCGATAACATAAATATAACACGATGCCAAGGGCTATATATATTTGTACCTATTTGTTTATCGCAGAATGTGTAAAATCCCCAACAAAGTTATAAGAGAATTGTCTAAATGGTTCGTAATTTTTTTTTAAATTATTTAATTTGCAGTTAAAGTTACTAAAAAGTTTTCATAATGTCGATGTATGTTTTATAATCTACTAATAGCAATTCTGTAGTCTGCATAATAAGAAGTAAGACATACGAGTATATACATGAAGAATTTTTGAGACAATGTTAGACGCGATGTTAGTAAGGTGATAAATTAAAATGAGTTTTCAAAAGTAAAGTCGAAATATCGGAGTATTATATTGACTGTTTAAATGGAATTTTTAAGAATCAGTGGTATCTGCTACTTGGTTCGCACTAAATTAAACGTTAAAGTACCATCAATAATGCCATATATATTTTATAACATGTTGCCGAAGAAAAAAGGGTATTTTTATACCCCATTCGGGGTACTACGCGCAGGTGTATACGGTTTAATTGTGCTAAAGTCAATTAATATTTACGTAACAAAGAGACTAAAATAAAGACTTTCGCATTATATTATTAGTACAAACTTGTTTAATGTATATTCGGCTTAAGTTTTTCTGAGATTTCCCTAGCTGTGGGCGGCTTCACGCGTCGCGAACGCACACGCAGTAGTCGGCGCGAGCCGCCCGCGCACGCATCATACCATAGCATTCCTCTCTGATAATGCATTACGATGTTCAGAAAACTAAAAATTGACCTATATCAGTGTATTGTGAACTAGTGATCATGTTTACCGGATTGCTTCTTTGACTCTCGTAAAATGGCGCTCGATATTATGTTCTTGACCAATGACAACCTGCACCGTATGCGGAAAGAGCCGCAGGTGCTCGGTCTGCGATATCGGGTACGTAATTCAAATTCAAAATATTCTTTATTGAAAAAAAATTCTCAACTTGTGCTATTAATCGTCAACCCAAATGTTAGTTTGGAAAATTGTCCCTACCCTAGAAATTAGGCGGTCACTTTTACAAAATATAATTCTTATAACTAGTTACATTTCGTCATTGCCATCTTGTGCAAGGTCGATGAGTAGCTAGATTAACGTATTATTATCATTTATATAATCCTCAATAGTATTGTAGGCTTTTTGTATGAGCCCACCCCTTAAGACTTATTTTAAACTCTTGTCATTACAGCAGTTTAAGTCAAAGCAAAGCTGAAATAGTTTGTTAAATTAGTGAATAAAAACCGTTCGATGTTCTTTCGCAACTATCGCGAAATGATTGTTTAGATTTTAATTATTAATTTATAATTAAAATTACAAAAAATAATGCGACGCTTATGTAAGAACACCTAAAAATACTTATATAGTACAGTATTAAATTATACCCTATGACTTATCTTGATAGTTTTTTTTTTTCATTTTATAAGTTCTGAATACCATTCAGATACCGTTACAAGTACCGTTAAAATACCACCTCATTTTTTTTCTTATAATTTCAACTAATCAGTCTCATAAATAAATCTACTTTAGTAAATATTTGATCCTCTGAACAAGATTAATTACTCACTTCATGATGATTCACTAAATCTTAAAATGACGCATGATAGGCCTGAGATAAGTCTACCATTTGCATTTTTCACGGAAAATATATGATGACTCTGCTTGATGCTAACTTTTTCAAATATGGGTGTATCAAAATACATTTGTCTTAATTTAGTCCAAGCATTCTCTTCAGTACCACATCTCCAGGCCATCTATCTTCTTAACTAATTTGCATAAGAATGTAGATGGTCTGAAAATGGATGTAAGATGGACCTTAGATGCGGTATTAAAAAAAAACGTGTTAATAGTTGAATATCATTTCCGCCCTAATCTGTTTAATTTGTCTATAACTTCTTACCATAACCCTTCAAACAAAAATCGTTGATTACTCGATTGAATCGAGATTGCGGCTCTGAAATGCTTGTTGGGAAATTCATTAACCAATTTTAAATAAGTTAATTTTTTTCAGGGGCTGACGAATGGGATTGAAAATGATCAAAACACAGCAAACATACCCGCCGATTTATCTCACACGCGTTTATCTATTAGCTCAACAACATCTAATCAGAGCTACGACTCAGGAAACGTTGATTACGCCGTACCTAAACATTCCTACAACCAAAAAGGAACACTAAGAACTAACGACGCTATCGACTCGAACGATAATTTAACCTTCAACCAACCGAAGATAACAAATCCACTATTTGGAGTGAACGCTGCATCCCACTATTCACCAGGACCCGTGCACGAAAGTAGTGATACGAAAATGTTCGAGCGACCACTGCCCAATGGCATCAGGAAGGCGCCAGAGGGCCAAGACAACGAAGCTTTCAAAACAGAGGACGCGATTGACGGTAGGAAAGAATTGGTAATGAGCCCCAACCCGATCGCGATCGCCGAGGGTGGCACCGCGACCTACACCACAGACAATAATGGTAAAATCAATGTTCATGTCACCGTCATGATTAATGCAGGTAATTATATGCATCCTTACGAATCTCCATTTCAATTAAAGCACTTATAACATATATAATAAATATGAGGCACAGTTTAACAATTTATATTGTAAATTTTATCTAACAGTTTTGCACAGTGATGGTTTTATAATTTTTCGAAGTTTGGAAGTGGGGACTGAGATCAATAGGAAGATAATCTCTTGAGGATGCATATTGAGGCAAGCTGTCTCCGGTTGTAGTTGCATGTGCTTTGTCTAAATGTCTTTTGCTCTTCTAGTGTATAACAGCTTTTCGATCATTTCCGCACTTGAACTAATGCTTTTTATATATCACATTTAAAAACTAGAGCCGTTGAAATTATGTTTTGTCATTATAAATGTCGCGTGCACATAAGTAGAGTTTTACATCGTGCTCAGATATTTTATATTTAATTGACCGCTTTTATTAATATTAGCTGTAGTTAACTTTAGTAGTTTATAAGCTGTATGACATAATTGCAGTGCATGTGGTGCATTTATGGAAATGTGGCGTGTGGCCTAGAAAAATTATTTAAATTCGCGCGGTCATGATTCAGTGCGGATATGATCCTAAAATATTTTAGTACCTGTAAATTTTGTGTAGAATATTTGTTGCGTGAATACTTATTGTATCCATTTGTTTCTTAACACGGTCTATCATCGCTTGTTTGTTTGTTATAATTGTTTTCTTGTAGTATGTACTTTTAGGGCAATTACATCACATTTAGATGCTGCTTGTTACACTTTCGTAAATATAACTGTTATGTGTACGAGTAATGTTGAGTACATGCACGTGAAAGTAACACGCTATTAAGAAACATCACATTCCTCCATAGTTACATTTATCTCTTCTTATAATGCCACAGTTTTTACCTACTACACCACATTTTTTTTTGCAACAACTTATGACCAATAACGCTCATGCTCCAGCAATTTGGCCTAGATTAAGAAATTGAATGGCCCACACAGCTATATATTTCCCTGTTCATTAATCAGACCCAGAGAAGTTCTAAATTAAATTGGAAGTTAATATAATGGAGGAGAAATTGCAAAAGAACTGTTATACGAGTCCACTAAAATTATTTACGAATATTACAGGCACTTTGGCTGACTTGAAGAAACAGCGCGCCCAGATACGAACTAATGGAAGTCCGGTTGAAAACAGCTTAACTTCGACGACAAATCACAGCCTCAACTCGATATCTGAAGTTGGAAAACCGGAAACTCAAATACAGATAAGTCCACCTACGCTCACACCCAGTACAGGAGCCGTTCCACGATTTTCTGGCAACACCAGCGACGTTGTGGGAGACACTAAATCGCATCGGTGTTGCATTATAATGTAATTGTTTCCCATCAATGTATGAAAGAGGACCATTCGATGCGTACAAGTCTGATTGTCATTCCAAAAATACTTAATTTATTTTGGACACATCTAAGTTATCGTTGCGGCGTTGATGTTGGAAAGTTTTTAATACTTTTATGCGACATTGTTCGATAACTTTAAGGATAATGATACTTAAAATATAAGTACCAAGTAAGTACCCAATAGGAGATAAATACGTATGTATTTATCTCCTATTGGGTACTTACTCATTCGGGATACAAATTTGATTTCTCGATAAATAATGCAGCGCTGTAATATATCCATAGAGAAACTATTAAAAATCCAACATGGCGGCCTAAAAAAATTCCAAAATGTTTTACATAACTTAAAAGTTTTGCGTTTATTCCTTCTTTATGCATGCAATAATGCCTAATATAATGAATATTGATAATAGTTGGATATAAATTGCCATTCTAGCCAATTAAGCAAGGGCTTGCCAATACGCTAGGAACATGTGTGACAGTGATAAGAGCTCATTGGTTTTATAGAGGAGTATATGGTTGCTATTATTTTATTCACTAAAAAGTATCGTATGTGAATATGTTATAGATTATTGAGTTCAAATTCTTAATTTGTTGCTAGAACATTCATTAATTGAAATTAAATTATATATTTAATATTTGTTGCTTTTGTAACACTGATGGCCGTAAGATACTTATACGTAATTAAAAAACGACGTAACTTAACGTTTTATTTACTATGCGAATAACTCTTTGATTCATACGATTTGCAAATTCTTAATTAGCATATGAAACATTTGGTATAAATAAAATATTGAAATTCAGTTTTGACTGATATTAAGTAATGTTTAGTAATTCAAAATTATTCGTATACATAAATTATTGTAACTTATACTAGAGGTATTTTAAATGTTTCTAATTATTAAAGATTATTTATATGTTCGGTGTGGTTTACTAAGTCATTGAAACTTGATTTAACAATCAGAGTACAGCATAGCGATGCAAAGGGCTCGAATCATTGATTCCCATAGAAATGGATTGCAGAATATAAATTACGCAGAAGCTCTTTAAAACAGGCCTCAAAAACTATAAAAATAACGTCTAAAAGCGTTTGAATGCCCCTTATGGCTTTGAGTTTTTTTAATGCATCGAGTCGCCTTGCCCTATTCGTGGCTAAGCAATTAATTTGCATTTACATTACAAGGACTTTATAGGCTGAAATAAAATATCACAATATTGATGAAATATATTTTCATTTTGCCCGTTCGAGATTTTATCCAATGATGAGCTCAACTTTTTGTGCTCCGAGTTTTTTTTTGGTGCCTCGACTTTCTATTAGGACTCGAGTCGTTTGTAAGGAGCTGGAATTTTGAGTTTGGAGTTTAAAACACATTTTATTATATTTCGTTTCGTTTTTTAATAAGAGGATAAGACTAAAGTGATTTTTTGCCACTTTTTGTAGTTATATTTATCTAGCATTCAAAGTTAAAATACTCTTGCCGTTAATGAAAAATGAATAGTTCCTCCGTAATGAAATGCAGTTATTTCTTCTAAAATAATTTCGCTATTTCTATTTGGTATAAATAAATTTTTGACTTATTGCAATGATAAGACAAAATTAATTGAATATCCATTTGCAGATAACAAATCTGTGGGATACATTAAAAAAACTATATTTTCAAAATATATACAGGTGTTATTATCGGTCTGTGATAGTAAGAGAGAACATTCCTGTAGGTCAAAGACCAAACTTGTCTTATATATATTGTATTTGCAGAAAATAAGCGCGTTAAAATTTGGAGCATTGGTGAAAAATTGAAATGCCTAAATATGATTTGATACATAAACTTTACTGGCGATTACTTGACAGCCTATAATCGTACACGTACCTTTCACTTCATTAGCTTTTATTTCATTTCTTGTATATTGGTTTTCTTGCCTACATTTCTTTCTAGTAATACTTAAACATTTTAGTATCACATATAAGAAAAGTTGCTATTGTCCTTGAATATATTAGTGCTTCATTATTGTTCACAATTGAATTATATATAATTATCTTATAGCCGGTGGCGTAGCTAGGCCCCAACTAAACAAAATCTAAACTCAATCAAATCAAACGAAATAAAAATCATCAAATCGAAACAAACTAAATGAAAATCCAAAACTAATCAAAATCATTTTCACATTCGGATATGTGGTAATCCAGTTTCTTTGTACTCTAGAGCTGTCGCAATACGACTCCATAGTGACGTCTATTTCATAATAAAATTGAAAACTGAATTGAAAAATTGTAGGTTATTAACGAAAAATAGCAAATTTTCATAAATTAATTTATAGTTTTTAAGTCTAGAGGCCGAGAGCTCCCTTAAGCTGGGGGCACCGAGGCACTGCTCCGTTTAGCTCTCCGGTACACCATTGATATATCTCATGATCCCTGATGAGCTACTGTACATTTTTAAACATTTTTATAGTGACGGGTACATTTTGTTATCGAACAACGGGAATTTTCTGTAAATTATCCAGGCATAAAATATAACTATCAGCGTACATAAAAAAACAGATTTGACAGACGTTATGCAATATTTGCTTACGTTTACGATCATATTAAAGTTTTTTCAAATAACAGCTGAATGTTTACTGCGTTGGGGGGCCATGCCACTCCTACGGTGCAGTGCATTTAAATCCGTTACTTACATTAATATACGATACACACATAATTTCGTAGCTTAAGATTGCTGCGATATTGCCTAAACCAATACTGTATTATATGTAATTCACGGATAAGTGGTTGTGTGCCTTTGTTGGCGTTTCTTGTTGCCCTTGAAATATTAGCATTTTTAATACCACAAATTTGTTGTTTTATGTATGTTTTTACAGATTTTATATTAAATAAATGTCGCTTATTTGTGTACGTTATTACATTACGTGATAAACTATTTTTGTTTACACAAATTTATGGAATTTTTAAACTTATTCGTATATTGACGTATACCGACCTATCCGAAGAATAAAGTCACATTTCCTATTCTAATACATGGGAGATGTAACTTTGTTCTTCGGATTAGGACGATATATGTAGACAGCGTTGCCGCATCGTGTTCCAATAAAAGTTAATATAAATATTTATACCTTTTAATACGCTCATGAATAACGTTTTCCTAATAATTTTTTTGCTAGAAAAAGTGTTATTGGAATTGTATTGAATTCCAAGCAGAATAGTTTATATGCAGATTGATTTTGTATATATATTTTTTTCGTCAGATCCACCGTAACGTTGTCTGTGCATACTAATTGCACTATGAGTTTTATTATTGATATAAATATATACAACATATTCAGGATATTTTTAATACAGAATAAAATTTGGTTAGATTCAAGGATTTAATTGATTCTGCTAACGTTGTGAAATAGAGTGACTTGTTAAATAAATATTCTTGTCTTGGTACTCCTTTGAAGTTGACACATTTATTTATTACACTCATTACTCTGTGTGCCAACTTCCTAGCTGATTTTATTGCGATTTGTACATTTTTTTTACCAATCTTGAAATTTTTTGGTACTTATACATTTTTTAATAAAAAGTTTATCGTTAAGAATTATTACAAGTGATATTACTAAATTCCAGTGTTCATTATCTGTGGTAGCTCTTACAGAAGGCAGCTTAACATTCCATTATTGTTGTTTATTATATATTAATGTAAATACTTTTATATCTCTATTTATCGAGTTGGTGTTATTATATCCATTCATCAGGCCGTGTAGGGACTGAGTGGCCGTAGAGTTATTATACTAGAAAAGTGAAGCCATAGACCGGCTGTAAGTGAGCGTCAGAATAAATAATGATAAGGAAGATGAAGCTCGTATATTGAGCTTTGTCTAATAACTCAAAAAAGGGAGACAGATATATGCAGTCTCATTTAGTTCCTCCTTATTTCTGTAGGGCAATTTTAGGCTAGCTTCCCTATTCTAGTATAATAACTCTATGGTGGCAACTGACTGAGTAAAGCCTTGTTCGCACCGCGACGTTTCTGTTTTATGCGGTGCGTATATTGTCACTCTTGCCTTAAGGCGCCATCAGTTTAAACACGTCTTTAGTACTTCATTCGTCCATATCATAGTCATTAGTTTAGATTAGATATTTCGGTAATTTGATATAGTATTTAGTACTTAAAAAGTACTTAAATTCAGCGTAAATTTATACTGAAGTATTTTGTTGTTATGTAACGTAAATATGCATAAAATAGAATATATAAGAATTTATGTGGAACAAAGCAATATAATGGCCTTATAGAAAACTAAGCACAAATTATTGTGGTTGATTTTTATTTTCTTACAGTATTATTTTACGAAAGCATTTTACAGGTTGCATTTGTGATAAATTATATTTTGTCAAAAATTAAGCACATTTTATTAAACAGATAAATCATTATATTTAACAGTGTAGCTAAAAGAGAAATATATAAAATATTATCAAATTTAAAATATTATATAAATCATTATTATTTTATGCTTGTAGGTTTTTGGCAACTCGGCATGAGTGCTGAAAATTACTTACATTTTAAATATGTTAACACCAGAGCATAAGAGAGTGAGTGAAAAAAAATTGATTGTGTATTGAACTTTATATCTTTCAGTATACGTTTAATTCAAAAATAAAACCAACGTTCTCGTTAGACTAGTATGTTATTTTATTTTTAATTAAATAATTTCAACGTTATATTGAAACACAATCGTGATCTTAAATAATAAAGTATTTTTCCAAGATATATAAAAAATATGGCACTACTTTTATTAAAACCGTTTAAAACATTCTTTTTTTATATAGAATAAATTAATGATAAAAATTGTATTTTTGACTGTAAATACTTTTCAATAGTGCCTCGTGTCGGTCTTGCCTTAAAATTATAAAGGATTAATATTATTTATCTACAATAGTATAACGTTTTGAAAAATATACTCATTTCTTTGATAATATGTACCTACCTAGGAAATCTTCCAACTTCGATCTGTAAAGATCATATACTTTTACTTGTTTATCCTTAAATAGACCTTTGTTACTACTGACACAAATTTTTATCGAAATAAATTAAAAATATTGGTTAACATTTTTAAAGATGGCATGTAAAAATGCCGTATAGTTTCAAGGTAACAAACTTAAAATATTGGTTAAAATTTTCAAAGAGAGTTAAACCATGTAGAAATATCAAAGAGTTATTAATACTAGAGTAGGGGAATATATTCAGGCCTCAATGAAAGTGTCACAATAAACAATGAGAAGGAAGATGAAACTCGTATACTTCGTCTTTGTCTAATCACACATAATAAAGAGAGACAGATATATATTTAGACACACTAATTTGCTTTCTATTTATCGTAATATGGCATATTACTAGCTTTCTATCTCTAGTATAATAACTCTATGAATAATACCGATCTAAGTAGGTATATATTCAAAGATTTTAAATAATAAATCAATAATTAATCAATGTACGTAGAGTTCATACTGTAAATATATTTATTTATAATAATTATTGTCTTTATAATGCCTAGAGGCGTAAGTAAAAATCCTTTATCCTTTAATAAATGTGTGTTAAATTTATTATGACCAGCCGTACTTTCCTATATTCTAAAAACCTTGCCAGTTTGAAACTTGCCCTCATTTTCAAATTTTTTTTTAGAATATTGTCATTAAAGGGAACCTTTTTGGGCATCTACGCATAGTACATATTGTAAGGACGCTTTGAGCTGTATTAAACAATTTTAAACGTATAGATTGACTATGAGAATGTGTTTTATGATAAAAACGTGTATTTTGAGCGAAACAAACCAATTATTTGATGCTATTATTATTGTATTCTGTGTTATTCGTAGATAGGGGCAGATAAAAAAGACGACGCGCCACTTGTATTCTTCATAAGTCTTTTAATAAGTTTGTTACAACAATGTGTAGCGATCTTTAATAGTTCATTAGATTTTAGGGATTTGATTTTTTTGACTTTAGATCTACTTTTGAAATTTGTGGTTACCAATTAACTGTGAAGGTCAATTTTTTATCATGTATTGAACACCTTCACCTTCAAGCTTTTGTAGCAATTAATTAGACATACCATTATGATGGCGGGTTCTCCGATACCTTAACAAATTTGAATTTCACATCCAATAGATAGCATTGATTACAATAAATAATTATGCTTCGGTTTTTTGTTATAAAACATACTCTACAAAGTCAAATAAGTGTTCGCTATGTAAAAATATATTCTATAAAATGTACTTCCACTTCACATATCTAAATCTCATAGCACATAGTCAAATCGGACGTGTTAGATCTAAGTGTTTCTATTGTAAATTACACAGGCAGAGTACTTTAAACTGTCCTGTCCAACTATATTATCAAGAATTTTCATAGTTGTGGTTTATTATACATTTAATTTAATTGTGATTTATTATGAGTTATTAATAATTATAATTCTATCGTCCCAAGCTGATTGACGCGACTAATAAAAATGCCGGTGGGAAAGTTTCTCATTCCAATTTTGTAACTGAATTTGTTATATGAATAACTATTAAATAAGTGAAGTTTTAATATAGGTAATTAGAAAGCATTTTTCGAATCATCCACAAAACATCTCAAATATACATAACTTAATATTAAACAACCGGTTTTGCCCGCTAATTATCATACATTTTACCTCTATAATTGGACCAAACCCATACACATATTGCTCCATCCAAAGATAATATATTAAATATGTTTAATGATAATGTTCTTAAGGAACTTTATTCTTCGGATGGGGCGATATATATATTAATATTGAAATCGTTAGGTGTAAACGAACATCTTGGCACGGAATTTACACTTTTATAGGTACGTCAATCAGCATCCGAACGATATATTCCAAGAAACTACTGTTTGATTGTTATTGAATTGGTACAAATTTATTACAAACCGAATATTATTATTAAACTTAATGCAATTTTTAACTGTTGTATTTTATTCTTATATATTTTTTAATCAATAACTGAAAATATATACGGGAATTTTAAAGGTACTGTGTAGATGACTTTAGAACAGTAGTTGTATTTAATAAGATGATTCCTAATTTTCTTAAATATTATAAATAAATTGAGTTGTTTAAAATAACTGTGTTTTTCTTACATTTAACTATATTTTAATGACGCTTTAATTCCTTATCTTATGTACGCCCACTACTGAACATACGATATACGATCACTCTATCGACTGGTATATTATATATGGATATGGATATTAATTATAGACTTTGTTCACTTCATAGAAGTGAATAGCAATTATTAGTCTTTGACAAGCCACACGTAAAAGGGTTTATATTTGAGCTTTTTTGTATAGCGATTTCTTTAGGCTTTGAGGAAATCGAAGTCGCCGCATCTACAGAGCTTCAAAGCTTTTGGGCCTCAAAAAATTATTTACTTTAGAATAACTTGGCTAGCATTTTGTCATATAGCTTTATAAAATACGGTGCAATGAAAAGACATGATGTCACTCAAAAATAATTAATGAGTAGATTCTTCGAAGAAATTATTTTATAGCCCGTCGCAAATGCAAAACTACCGCTGAGAATAAAAAAAATAGGGATGCCACAGGTATATACTTTATAAGGTCTGTTTATTTTTTTCCGATTATTTTTAACATTTATGGTAATAATATTAACGAACCCTAACCCCTAAATCCTACCTTCAGAGTCACATATACAGTACAAAAGTTATGCAATTTAGCTTTGCCATTACAGCAGTTTAAAAACATTGTTGAAAAGAGGTTGATACGGGAAGTCTACTATACTGTTGAGGATTACTTAGATGATAAGAATGTGTGGATATAGCTACTCTTCGACTCAGTACAAGACAGTAATGACTAAATGTATCTAATAATAGGAATTGTATTTTGAAAAAGGCAACCGCCAGGTTTGCTGGCTTTTTCGATAGGAGCAGCTGTCCGAACTAGCAGTAGAGTTGTCTATTCTCAAAAAGGACTTGTTTACCAGTATACTTGAATAAAGAATATTTTGAATTTTAATTTTTATACTTTGGAATTCCGCAAAGTATCTAAATTTCTATACGTCATGTATATATACGATGTATTTTTCTTAAACAAAAAATTATATTTGTTTCTACACCTCTTTGCTATGCTATCATTTTAATTTTCTTATACATGTCCATAAATTATATTAGTATCTACATTACTAAATGATTGCGGCGAATCTTCAAATCTGAATAAGTACATAATCGCATAAACATGTTTCTAAGGTTTCAATGCGATCAAGAGCGAGTGTATTATTTAAAAAAGCAACAAAATCAACATAATGTGAACAATTGATAGGTATTGATTTTGTGGCACGTGTATGATTTCTACACGTGTTACCGCAAGGACGGAGAATAAATTGATACTTGATTTAGTATATTTTATTTAAATGAAATAATTTATAGAAGTAGGCCTTACTTTGCGGAGATCCATAATACAAAAGTAATAATTAAATTATTTTGCTATAATCCGCGATGAAGTAAAATAGAAAATATGTATAATGCTAAGTGTAGAGTCAACAATCCGTTTTCATACCTGATACATGCAGGATTCGTAAAAACACTATTTTATTTTACTATTTTTATATTTTTCATCGCGGATTATAGCAAAATAATTTAATTATTATTTTTGAAATAATTTCTAACTCCTTGTAATCTTGATAACATAAATCTATTAGAATTATAATACGTTATAGAATGATTAAAGTCATCGATTTTGAGGAAAAAATGCAACAGGCGATACTAGTTTCAGTTAGCAGATCCTTATGAAGCGAGGCACCAAAGGTAGAGTCCAGTTATCTAAAGCTGTTTATCAGGTTATAATGTAAATATAAATAAATTTGCAAATATTTGAAAGAACATTGAACAACGAGCCAAGTGACAACTACCAAATGTTCAAGTGATTATGACCGTTGAGCTTAATTAACTCGTATAACGAACTGTATGATGCAAATTGCATAAATATTGCGTCATAAACATACCAATTGCAATGTCGATATTTACAAAATTTCATCATTTATAAATATCACGATAGCACTTTTATAAATTATTATTTTTTGTTACTTTATATTCTTTTAATCATCATCATTCTCCTGCAACATCCCACTCTAAGTGGGGTTGGTACATGTTTTAAACACGTTGTTAAGCCGTATACCACACGGGGGGTCGACTTACCTTAGTCGCCTCGTACGCCACTTAGTTAAGAAATTTATATATTTATATTGTTTTAATTTGGCTTGTTAATTAAACGAAACAGTAACTACTACTTCCCAGTAAAAACCAGAATCACATTTGTCTACGTGTTTGTTACATTATATTTTAATAAAGGTAGTGAACGGTTTTTCCACCTTTTTCGGCACATCTTTTATATGGTGGTTTAGTGACATGAGAGAATTTATGACAAGTTACACAGGTCAGCTTTTTTTCTTATTATTATATAGAGCGAGAGCCCGTGAACCTCAGTCCTTCGTCATTTTATAAAAGCTGAAAGAAGCACAGTAAGAACGATGGTACGTTATGAAATTTGGATCAGCGTGGCTTTGGGAGAGAAAAATTACTCATGGTGTAAACAATACTGACGTAATTTCGTCAAATTATAAAGTCTGATTTAATGGTACCTTCAGAATATTATTTAAAATCATGTCAGTCAATGACGTAAATAGAATTATAATTTTATGAACATTATGAGTGTATAGCAAGGGATTGCCACGATGTCTGGTATTGATTATCGTGATTTTAATATTATTCTGTAGTAATACAAAAAAATCACATTTTATAACTTGACGACATTAGATCGGTATTTTTCACACCTTGAGTACCGTTTATCTCCAAAAGCCACGATGACCTAATTTTTATAATCTACCGTTAATCGTAAATTTTAATCGTTCTCACCTGGTTTGGGAGTAGGCGCTGACAAACTTTTAGCTTTTTTAAAATGCCGAAGGTCTCTTAGGCTATTACCTTTAATCAGCATGATGAATTTTAAATTTCAATGAAGGCGAAGGCACGGCACGGCGAATCATGCTTACTTTTTCACGGCGACGAAGTCTATATGAACCTTACGCATAATTTTCAGTTGCAACGTCACTTATCAAAGACGTTACGTTACGTCTGGGTAGTCTATACTCAATCATGTTCATTTAAATACATTTACGTAGTTCATAGCTAGCGAATTGCGATTACTGGCTTACTGCGGCATTGACAGTGCTCGCCGGGCGGTTACATCGGATAGAAGTGTCGCGGCTTCACTCCACGATCGCGTCGAACACGCGCATATCCCAATAATTAAGAGCCGGAAAATCATTAACAAAACAATACTGTGCATGTTTAATTTTATCAGAAGATTTATAACCATGAAACCTCCAACAAACGTGAGTATTGTTCAAAACCAATACAACATAATTAGCTTTTTATTATTGATCATATAGAAGGTAATGCGAATCTTTGAACAGCGCTTAAAAAACTGTGTACTGATTTTGGCGAGAGATATTTTTTAAAACGTATTTGAAGTGCGGTACAAAATACAAAGATAAAATTATTCAGCAAATGCCAATTTTTTTTTTGTATCTTCAAAGTCCGATATTACAAGGTTAAATTTGAATATTCTCTAAACATTGAGGAATAGGTTTGAAAATACTTTACTGCTTTTTGTTTATTTTTATATTCTTTAATTCGTGTGATAAAAATGCAATTTTAACTTTTGATATATCGCTTTATGGTATTCGTTTTCGTTTTATATTCTGTTGTATTCTTGTATTGTTGTTTAGTGATCGTGATAATGCAAAACAAGGATTATTTTGCAGCTATATAATCGTAAACTATTGAGTTACTTCTGCGAATCATGTAGATGATTATGGAAGTTTTTTTGCAGAAAGAAAGTGGAACAACGAACGTATAGCCGTCTTATACTTTTTACAAATTATTTATATCGTGCTATGTCGCACATGTTGTTAATTAGTTTTATTGTATAAATATAATTTTATTTACAAGAATAAATTTTAAAATCCCTCTATCATGTTATGGATATGGCACTCATTCGTCAGGAATTTCTGTTAAATAATTTATAGAATTAGGCGTTACTTTGCGGTGGTTTTGCGAATTACAAAAGCTGCGTTTCGTATTTGAAGTAGGTATATCACTAAATAATATCTTACTTTAACGGAATTTTGAAAAGATACAACTTTTTTTTTACTGTTAAATGTAATTACGTTTACAGCAAAAAAATTATATACAAATTATTGACACTACATTTAACAAATACAGTAAATGTCCTACTTGTTGTATGTATCTAATGTTGGTAAAGAAATATGAGATTTTAAAATTTCTTATCAGGACCGCGAGCTTCTGTCATTATTTTTAATACTTATATGAATATAAAAATCTAGTAGTTCATTATCTTTTATGGACTGATTTAGGTGTTAGAGCTCTATCAATTCGTAAGTATTTTTGTAATAACATTGTGAATAGAAACTAATCAGTATCCAACCGAATCTTAAATATATATCGATAAAAAAATGGATTTGCTAATAACTTTAGACTGTTTTGTTATTTCGTTGTGATCGATTATGTGGGTGATGTAAGCTTAAACAAAATACAACTTCACGTAAGTTACAGTGTAAGAAGGCTTTAAAGTTTTGAAACCTTCGTTGCTTAACGTCATGATTGTTGAAAACATCTTAGTTTTTTTAACTAAACCGACGCATCTAAAGTTGTTTTAGGTATAACATGGATTTTTTTTTAATTTAACAGACTTAACTCAAATCATAGTGATGTTGCACTCATTCAATCCCTATTTTGAATCATATAGTTAATAATATGAACAATATTAAAAAGAACTTGATAGATGAATAGATTAAACTTCTTTTTGTTTTATTTACAACTAAATAATTATAAGATGTTATATGCAGCCCATTTATTCTATGGTAATTTAACAATATAGTATTGTTAAAACTAGGTGGTTTTTATTTACGTTTTAAGATACTTTATATCGAACAACGTATACTTTGCGTGTCATAACAAAAGCGCATAATGCATTCATTAAGCACTTTTTTTTAAATTGTGGATAAATTCGAAACAATTCAGTTTGTATTATTGTTTTTTTAACTTAGCATAATTATTGTAGATACCTATTTTATGTAAAAGCCGTACGCCGTAGCCGTACGCCGTGTGGTATCCGGCTGAATAGAATAGTACCACCCTCATTTCTTACCGAGGTGTCGTAAGAGGCGACTAAGGTAAGTTGACCCACCGTGTGGTATCCGGTTTGTAGAATAGACCACCCTTTTTCTCACCGAGGTGTCGTAAAGTACGACATTGGTAAGTTGACGTCAGGCAGGCGGCCGGTCGTAAAAACGCAGCCAAATCATATGACAGCATGTTTATTACATGTTGTGCCGACCCCACGAGAGTGGGAAAAGAGCAGGAAGATGATGACCTATTTTATGTAAAAGACAATTTCTATTCATCTACTTGTAGTTACTGGCACGTTACTTATAAACTAAGATTAATATCAGCACCGACTCCGAAAAAAAGCGAAAATTAGTATAAAAAAGAATGTCGTAAGAAACTCTCCCCTTCAACCTCTATTAGTAAATGAAAAACATACTTTATGTTACTGTTTACAATTTCCTTTGATTTTAATATTCTATTTTATCTCTCAACTTTATTTAAAATCCGGCAGCACTAGATGTTTCTCCTACTCTATTTACACACAAAATTATTTTTAACCATCACGTATTCCCTTTTTCCTTTATCCCTTTCGTATATTCGTAGCATTCCCTTCGTTGTTCTAAACTCCAATTTTACCCCTTTTTTCAATTTTATTCACTTATTTTTCTAATTTCTTACTATATTCAAAAACCCTTGGCAATCAAAACAATATATCAATTGTTTTTATTTTGATAACAAACCTAACACTATATACGTTTTATATTTATTTCGTTCAAAAGTAATAATGAAATCTTTTGCTATAATCTGCGATAAAGCACTTTGTATTGTGGTGGCGCAGGTGGAGATTTGTGCATGTGTTTTAACGAATCCTGCGTTTATCGATATGAAAACGGATAGCCCACTCTACATGTAGCATATTTTCTAGTATATTTTCGTATATTTTCTATTTACTTAATCGCGTTTTATAGCAAAATAACTTCATCTCCGTAGGATCTCTGCGGATCTCCGGAGAGTAACGCTTAATTCTAAGTTACTAGCAATTGCCAGCGGCTCCGCTCGCGTGGATAGATTAAAACCGTAATATATTATTTTGATAACCATAAAAATGGTTAAAGTAGGTTAACCTTAAAAGCTAGACATATGCTGTCGCGGACTTTTATTTAGAACTTTTAAAGGGGAACAATCTTGTAATACAAGATTTTTGAATAACCATTACCGTTTATTCAGCGCACGCAAGGAAAGGTGTGAATTTTGCCGTTTTCGTACTATTTTTAATTGCGGCTCCTCTCCTATACATCTTAGCGAGATTTTATATAGCCATAGCCATTCTCAATAAATTGACTATCCTACATTGAAAGAATTTTTCAAATCGGTCCTGTAGTTCCTGAGTTTAGCGCGTTCGAACAATTAAACAAACAAACATAGTCTTCAGCTTTATACATGAGTATAGATTTATTTCGTTGTTTAAAAAGAATGACAAAACGTATTTGATTGCGAATTGTAGCGTATCTTATCGCGTGTCTAACTAATCTTCAAATCGATCCCCAACACACTCGTACCTTGGGAATGAATAAATTGATGCGACCGAAATAGAACCATCACACGGTCGACACTGAACAAAGTTATTGTAGTTTTCGCTAACTGATACGAGTACGTACCGTGACTTGCTTGTTTGTTCGTAACGCGTTTAGAGTCTTGTGCGTCTCATTCATCTATGTTTATCATATCATGCTTATGCTTATACGTAAAGCGTATTACAAAATTGAAGATTATTTAAATGATAAAAATGCCTGGATTCAAAAATCCCTTCAGTTTCATACGAGACTGCGGTTTAATAATGTAAAATTGAAAATGTTTAAAAGTTTCTTGCTTCACAGTAAGAGCAACATTCCGAACCAGTTCATTCTTTAATCTTATTCTTTCCTTCTTATTTAATCCTTGAACGAAGTGCTTGAAAGCGCTTATTTGAATAAAGATTATTTTTATTGGAAATACTGGTTCTCCTCGGTATGAGAGAGCAACATTTCAAAACAGTGAAATAGTTCGTTCGAAACAGTTAATTAATACTTTTGGGGTGGAAAAACGTTATAACACGTCAAATTTGATAAGCTCGAATTGGCACAACTTTTATACAAGTCGGCAATAATATGCTTTCTCCGAACAAAACATCTAAAGCTTGTAACAATTCCTTCAAGCTCTTTGGCCTAATAGCGCCATTCCACGTTAGTTTGCTTTTATACACGTGTATCACAATCAGAACGTCATTAATCGTAATTTATTTTGTATGAGAAAAAGTAGTGCCGTAAAACAAACATTCGAAAACTCATATGAGCCAAGTGTTAATCCAGTAGATTTTTTACGATTCAAGTGCTTAAAGCACTTGCTTAAATTGAAACTTGAAGCTCAATGATAGCTTGAAGCTTAATGGTAAGCTTTGATGCTGTTTTAGATAGAGGGGTTATCGATGAGAGATCTCAGTTTTAAAACTTGTCACTTTTATAAACCGTCATACTCATAATTTAAAAAATTAGTAGTAGTTCTCTATATAAAACAACCACGCTTCGTTTTTTGCTGCAAATCTTTAAAGGAGCTTTATTGGTAATTTAATTCTTCTGTTACATTTAATATTGGTTTAGTTAATAGTTATATATTGAATTAGATTATGTATTATTAATGTAGTATTTAATTGATTATTATCATAAATATAATAAATAAAAAAAACACATACATGGTTTGCCTAAGTTGCGTCTACTATGACTTCGGAACCATGATAAAATGATATTCTTTTAAGAATCTCGATGAAAGAAGGACAAACTTACAAAAATATTTCGCACATTTATATAGATAATAAAAATACCTTGTCATTTTTTGTAACACAAAGCTGGATATCATGACTGGAATTTCAACGACCCTGTTTATTGATTATCTAAAGGTCATTGATAGTACAACTATAGCGTTGAATTGTTATCAAAATAGTTAACTCATTGTTTGGCAAACAATACAGTTGTAAGATATTAGATAACATCTTATACAATTATATGCTCATTAGCATCTGCCCCCATCTGTCCGGACTTCAGAAGCGATAAAAAGGAAGTCTACGCCACTCACAAGTCATTTATAGTCTATTTATCTATCCTCCTGCCCTTTATCCCACTCTAAGTGGGGTCGGCACAGCATGTTATAAACAAGGAGCCAATGCATGTGACAGCATGTTTGTAACATGCTGTCACATGATTTGGCTGCGTTTTTACAACCGGCCGCCTGCCTGACTTCAACTTACCTCTGTCGTTGTTTACGACACCTCGGTAAGAAATAGGGTGGTCTATTCTACTAAACCGGATACCACACGGCGGGTCGACTTACCTTAGTCGCCTTTTATGACAAGTCGGTAAGAAATGAGGGTGGTCTATTCTAATCAGCCGGATACCACACGGCTAAATCTATTTATCTATATCCATATCAAATATCTCTCCGGTCCTTAGCCTTAAAAGTAAATCATACATCATCATTCTCCTACCCTTATTCCATTCTAACTGGGATCGGCACTTCATATTATAAACATGTTGTTAAAGGATTTGGCTAAGTATTTTATGACCGGTCGCGAGAAATGAGGGTGGTCTATTCTACTTAGCCAGATACCAAATGGTGGGTCAAGTTACCTTAATCGACACCTCGGTAAGAAATGAGGATGGTCTCACTCAGCCGGATACCACACTTTTTCTTCTTAACCTATTGCGTCTCATTATTATACTTAAAGCTTAATCTGTAAAAATTTAGACTTTGTCGTAGCTGGATAATCTAGAAAAGATCATTGTAAATAATAAATAAGATTGTAATATAGGATATAAGGATAAATTCGTGAGCCGTAAGTCGAGTTTGGCCACAAGTCGGGCGTTTTTTAACTGTGTTACACAAAACCTCTTAGGATAGCAAAATAAACACACTTAAGGTTTTTATAATTTTTTTAATTCTAAGACAAGCGTATTAAATAATCTAGTGGTAGACATTACGCTACAAAAAGGGATCCAGTCTTACAAAAGAAATGATAAAACAATTTTGCTTCAATCCACTACGAAATGAAATCTATGTACCCAATGTAGAGTGCAGTATTCGTTATAACATCGGTCTCTTTTAATATACCGTTAAATTGGTTCTTCTTTTGATAATTAAGAGACACAACGCTAGGTATCATTTTATTAAATCTCTGTATACAAAAATTGTTAGCTACTTTACATATTCTGTAACATTTAAGAAGTAATACTTATAATTACTCTAGAAAACAATCGCACTTTAAGAAACTGTTTTTTTTACATAGGTAATTTTATATATTAAAATTACTTCCTCTGCAAATTCTGCGGTCTCTGCTGGTCCCTGGGGAAGGTGCTCTTGGGCGGCGTACGAATAGTAGCGTAGTATAGCGTAGGAGTCCTTCTCGGACCTGTTGTGAAGAACTTTAGTGTGGATTGCGCATGAAACACAGTAGTGCAACTGAGCATACAGCTTGGGGAGTTGGAATGAAGCATATACGGAGGCTTCGTTTATGTCTCTTACAGCGGCGGCTTAAACGATATTTCTGATCACAAGCTTTTTGATAGCTTTGTCCTTTGGCATGCAACGCGCTCAATTTGTGCATCGCACATTCTTCACATGAAAACGGCCGTGTTTGGCTCGTCCTCCGTTACGGCGTTTGCGAATCATTTTCTAACCTCCGATACGATTTACGAAGAACGACGGAAAAGGACTGTCATTCTGATTGAGATAAAAATTTGGTTTTTATCACCGCAGGCAACACTCCTTCACGATGTCGACACACCGACGAAGAAGGCGACATTCGGTATGGGCTGTTTCTGGTCAAATGACTCTCTGTTCGGCGCGACGCAGGGCATCATTCGCACCAGGGTCGGCTACTCTGGTGGCACTACAAAGAACCCACACTATAGAAACATGTAAGTATAATATATAGTTCTCCTCTATTTCCCAATAAAAGTCCCATCAAAATTGCACTATCTATTAGTAAAAATCGGACAAAAATCCGTTCATTAGATTTTGAAAAAATCGATCTCATACAAACACTTTTTGCGGACTTTTTAATAATATGCATAGATTATATAGGATGGACTCGAAACTAATCGGACTGACCTGATATAATAAGACACGATTGTAGATTTTCTATACATGAACCATAATTGAAATCCCACTATTACTACCCCACTGCTGGTATAGGTCAACTCCTTTTTTTGAAAAAAAATGTTGGATCTAAGACTCACCAAGCTGCTCCAATTCGGATTGGTAGGTTAGGTTAGTTACATATCCCACGAATTTCTTCAGAGATAAGCAGGTTTCCTTACGATGTTTTCCTTCGCCAAAGAGCAACGTAAAACTCAATTTTGAAAAGAGTGACCGCCGAGTTTCTTGCTGGTTCTTCTCGATAAGAGCACCTTTCCGAACCAGCGGTAGTTTCATTGTAATTTGACGATTCGAAAGTGGTTGTAAAGGCCAATTTGAATAAAGATTTATTTGAATTTGAATTCAGGAAACCTGAACTTGAAAATTGCAATCCTGTTAAAACACAAGTTTGAGCGGAAAAATTCAGTGGTTCCTGCCCGTGTTTTTAACTCTCCCCGTGGTCGCCATCAAAAGAGTCAGTTATTGAAAGCTATTGAAATCCTTATTAAGATAACAAAATAAATGATTCAGTGCTATTTCCTATCAGTCAAACTAACATCACCTTGCATTACCACGTTGACGGATCGATAAAGTTCAAGGCAAATAATTTTTGTTTTATTTATGGCTATTTGAGTTGATTTTTGTTTCGATGATTTATGTTATTAATGCATAAAATTAACAAGATAAATCCATCAACAATAATTATTAAGAACTTTTAGTGCCCTTTTTATTGACTAGTACTTGAAATATTAGGTACTTTTTAATTGCATTTCCTTGCTATAAAATAATTCATTAAATAAACTTTGAGTAGGTTTCGGTTTTATACATTCGCATTTAATCTTTCAAGAAAAGACCATTAACAGTTATTATAAATATTTCCTTATTTGCGTGGAGTGTTGTCGCGTGATAGGTTTTCAATGTCTACCTATTCCTGTAAATTTACAAGATTTCTATAGCCTATGTGTTACCAATGTATAAGAAATAATAGTGCCAAATTTCATCGATATTAGTTCAGCGAATTGACCGTTAAAGAGTTACAAAAATACATCCATACTTACAAATTTTCGCATTTATAATATTAGTAGGATAGGATAATATGAAAATTAAATAATTTTAAAAATAATGCAAAACATAAACTATTTAAGCTGACTGTTTTCGCATTATTATGGAAATAAATACAAAAAAATAGTCTTAAAAAAAAATGAGTTAGGTAAAATTTTAAGACATTTTTGAAATCATTTTATTATATAGAGTAATAATGTGGCTGGTAATGGCTGGAAATAGAGAGCTGAAGACCGAGCTCAGTGATATGCAAATGGAGAGACCTATGTCCAACAGTGGACAGACACAGGTTGATGATGATGATGATGATGAATAATACTAGCGTAAAACTACTCACATGTATGTAAACAATGTTCGTTCATTTATACGATATGAAACGTGTCGTAAGGAAATTATACAGCAGAAAATTATGAATGAGCGATAATAAATTTACGCGGTGTGCGCAATAAATAAACACCACGCGTTTTATTCTGAATAGATTATAATCATATACCGGTTAACTGTATCTGCGCGTTCGCGTGTTAAGGTATTAAAATACCCTCAGATATGTATTATGGGTTTTTCTTATTCCAGAAGGAAAAACAGGTGTTTTTTTTAATTTCTTATTATAAATATACTAATTATATCTACGGCTTCGCCTGCGTAGAAATCAGTGTATTTAATTGAAATTTTGAAGATAAAAGTAGTAATCGTGAGTTAACCATTAGAGATAGAGACTTGTTATCGCGGACTTTTAGATCTACAATTCTCTAGAAAATTACGTTAGTGTATCTCTATTGGTTTACGCGGCGCACGTGGCTAAAGCTCCTAGCAGGGTATTATTTTTACAACTGCGCGATCTCTTCACCACAATTTTCAAAAGACCATAATGTACTATTAACATAAATTTCCGGAAGAATGGCACTACATTTTAGTAAAAACCGTACAAAAATCCGTTCAGTAGATTTTCAGATCCGTTCAAAGGAAATCGAGCACATACAGACAAACAGCTTTAGCTAGGTATACTTTGGTGAGTAAGTTACGAATATGCTAGTTATGGTAATTTTCATTGATACTTGGTTATTTTAAATTTAAATAAACACTAGCAATCGCTGCGGCTCGGCCTGCGTGGAAAGATTGAAACCGTAATACAGTATTTTGATAAACATAAAAATATTTAAAGTGGGTTAGTTAACCTTAAAAGCTAGACGTAGCTGTTGAGGACATTTATTTATAACTTTTAGAGAGAAATAATTTTGTATTACATGATTTTTGAATAACTATTACCGTTTACTCAGCGCACGCAAGGAATACTTTATTTTCCCGTTGTCGTACTATTTTTTATTACTGCTTCTCTCCTATTCATCTTAGAGTGATGTTTTATAGTCTATAGCCTTCCTCAATAAATGAACTATCTTACACTGAAAGAATTTTTCACGGGTGGAATTGGTCCAGTAGTTCCTGAGATTAGCGCGTTCAAAGAAACAAACAAACTCTTCAGCTTTATACCTATATTAGTATTTTTCAAGGACATTTTAAAACTATGGACTTTCTGTCCATAGTTTTAATGTCCTTCTCTATAATATTGAATATAAGCAATGACGTGCAGTAATGTTAAAAATGGCTAAAACCGTTCTTTCAATTTACGTTACTCATTGCATAAATAAAGTAAAAACCCAGTCATTGCCCCAGATAACACCTGATATATTATATATCAGACAGAAAGCGAACGTTAAAATTGCTTGGACTCAGCATTATCTTCAGATGCAATAGTTATTTTAATTACTATGACGTAATTGATTAGCAGGTAATTATACTTATTAGAATTAACGTAAGCTAAGTATTTCCTCGAAGATAAAATATTAATGTAATTATTACTATTTTTGTCAAATCATCTACATATTTGTCAATTGCACCGTCACGTTTATAACAATTGTAAGTTGATGTTTACTATCAATTATTTGTGATGACAAATTCACTATCGCCTAATTATGATACAGCAAAATTTAAAGTTAACATATACTTAAAAACTAGAAGTGATAAATTTGTATTTATTCTGTTATTAACTAGAATATGTTTTTTGTGTTTCTATTGTATTATATTATATTATTACTATAACAAATTTCAAGGATAAGAAAATTTCGACGATGGAATAGTGATTAAGTACTGCATACCACTTTGCAATTAATATATATATTTGTAATATATATAAAACATATAGGTATTATAATTATTTATTTTATATATGTTATAAATATATATATTTTTTTATATTTAAAATATAGATTTACCAAATCTGCGTGTTAAGTGTGAGATTACACTCCATAACAAACAGTTTCTCCAAAAAAAGTTCTACAAATGTTCTATATTACGATGTGCTCGCATTCGGAAATGTTTCAAAATATCAGATACCATGAAATAATTTAATTTATTTCTCATTTCGCACTCGTCAAAGCTTTTGAAGTAGATAGAGCTAGCAGTATATTGAAAAAGAAATTGGACAAAAGGATATATTAACTTGTGATGATTTTAGTTACTGTCAGAATCAGTTTGTTTACACAAGAGAACTAATAACTCGCTTATAAACATATAACACACTCAGACAAATTTTTAAAATGTGTAAAAATAGCATAAAGTTATTGTTCTAGAGTAGGATCCAGTCCAAAATGTGCCATTTTACAAAATAGAGAAAGCAAATGATGGTTATCATGTATTTCTTTTATGTAGTGAGCAAACGTCATTTTAAAATTGAGAACGTGTGATTCATCAGACGTTCCAATTTATTTACTAAAATGAAGTTATTATACTAAAATAGGGAAGCCAGCCCATAATGTGCCATATTACAATAAAGTCAAAGCAAATGAGGAGTATCATCTGTCTCTTTTGTGCGCGTAGTAAAAAAACGTTATTATGAATGTGCACTGAAAATATTCTTAGAATTATTTAAATTAAGAAAGCGTCATGAATATTTCTCTGCGCATTTGTGATTAGACAAAGAAAAGTAATCTAATCTTTACTTTCATTATTCATTGTGACACTCACTTAAAGGCCTGTTTATGACTCCCTTACTCCGTATAATACTCCGTATACTATATGAAAAATGTACGTTATCGTTGTTTGGCGATTAGATGATATATCAGTTTGGCATTGTGAGTCAATGCTTCAAGGTCGTGTAAATATTAACACTCTCGCAAGGCCAAGGTGATACTAGTTTGGACAGTTTTTTGTTTAAAAGTGATATATTATGTGTAATCATTAATTTAAGCCAGAATATTCTTATTGTCTTGTCTATGAGACAATTATTATCGTGTCTTTTAGAAAATTATTATCATGTCTTCTAGACAATTATTGTCTGGTTTTTAAAGACAATTATTGTCTTGTCTTTTAGACAATGATTGTCTTGTCTTTTAGACAATTATTATCATGTTCTTTAGACATTATTATCATGTCTTTTAGACAATTATTATTATGTCTTTTAGCCAATTATTATCATGTATTTTAGACAATTATTATCATGTTTTTTTAGACAGTTATTGGCTTGTCTTTTAGACAATTATTATCATGTCTTTTAGACAATAATTGTCTTGTCTTTTACACAAAAATAACTGATTGATGTACTATATATTTTTACCCTTTAAAATATTGTGAGTAGCAGTAGAGTCTCGGGGTTACACTTTAGGTTAGCCGGTACATACAATCCATGTTTGTGAATTTATTCAGTCGGAAATAATATATCTTTATATTTTGAGGTTAATAAAAAGGGTAGACATTTTTCTGCATTAATTATATTGCTCGATTAAAATCTATATTATATATTTCAAAACGGCAATGTGGAATTAATTTAATATTTATATACTTTTGGAAATTTTCAGCGGCGACCACACAGAAGTCATAGAACTTGACTACGATCCCAAAACAGTCACGTACGAAGAGCTATTAGACATGTTCTGGGCGAATCATGAGTATGGATTAACTACCAAGCTAAAAAGACAGGTAAATTACTTTGCTTACTGTGATTATAATTTTGTCTTTACAATCGTATTCCACAGCTGTGATAGCCCAGCGATGAAACTGTGCAACTCTTTAGAGACGATCATGGGTTCAAACCCCAGCCAACCAATGAGTTTTTCTATATAAAATTATGTGACTAAAGGATAATTACAATGTATCACATGCTTGTCGGCGAACGAAAACCGGGACCTGCATATCTCTAGAGAATTCTATGGATATGTGTAACCTACAAATCCGTATTGGAGCAGGGTGGTAGGTTTAGCACCAATCCTTCCCTCCAAAAACGAAGAGAGGAAGCCTATGCCTTGCATTAGGATACTAATAGGCTGTTTCTTTACTTTTTACGCGTATTATGAACATCTACATTAAATAAGAAATGTCTTCAAACAAATTTACAAAAAATCCTAAATTTAGAAAACTTGCTTCAATTTCAAAAATAATTGATTCTTGCTAATTAAATTAGTTTGAAATCCAAGTACTTAAATTGTCATCATACAGTTAGCAAAAGAGTTCCTTTATTGAAAACTTATTTTAAATTTTGAATAAAAATGTATTAATTTTAAACTCTATATAATAAAATAAAGTGAAAAATATAACGATGATATATATTGATATATATATGATATATATATTGATATATATATATATATATATATATATATATATATATATATATATATATATATATATATATATATATATATATATATATATATATATATATATATATATATATATGATATATATATTGATGATATATATGATGATATTGTCTTAAATTTTTTGTTACTGAAAACTGCAAAACATGTTTGGTATTTTATGGGTTCTTATAGGGCTTTACTTTTAAACACATGCAATAAAAATAGTGCTCTTTAACAATAGCTAATCCGCTGCTATTACAATCTTGTCATATAAAGCTGACGCCTATTGACTTAGCCCTAATTGATCGTCATAAATAGCAGTTTACATAATCACTTTATCAAACCCTGAAAAGATTATCCAACATAACATTGAAATATCTAGTAAAAGATTACTTTCTTTGTATTCACTTAAAAATGCTTTTTTCCACGTAAACCTGACTTGTATGTTAATGAAAATTATATTTATCTCCAAGTTATATATATCAGCGATTCAGGGCCTGTTTCATAAGTTACTGATAGAGTTTCTAACACTTAACCGACAAATAAACTAAGTAATAAATGTTTCTAAAAAAGAGAATATAAAACGTGAAACAAAATAAAATCGCGGCCATTTTGAAATAAGTATTTGCTATCAAGCAGATAAACAAAATAACAGCCACATTATCTAACGTTAACTTATTAGGGACTTTAAGTGCTGAATAAGTCTATCAGAAACCTGAGAAACGCAAAATTCCGAGATAGTGTTAGATATGTTCCGAATAAACTGACTGACTGTTTATTGGTAACTTGTGAAACAGGCCCTTAATTAAGTTTTCATTTAGTCATTTTAGAATAACGTACTGTTACAGTATCAATCTATGATCCTATACCATGACGATGAGCAACGTGAATCAGCTGAGGCGTCACATAAGGCGATGCAAGTGAAATGCAATAATCAACTCAGAACAGAGATAGCACCGGCTGGCATCTTCTATTCTGCAGAAGAGTAAGTTCTAATTGTCGTCTATTATTTGTGTTTATTACATTTCTCATTGAGATCTATCATACTTTTATCAGGCGTACGAATGTACTTTGAAACCTTTTTTATTTTTTTTATATTTTTTAAAAGTGTAAATTTATTGTATAGAATCGGCTATACTCACGTCTTATTCTATTGGGTCAGTTCCCGCCGCGATAACGTCGTGTAAAGAGCTCATGAATAAGTGCCCCGGATGGGTTCGAAACTAGTCGCGCTAACCCGATAGAATAAGACGCGATTATAGCCGGTTCTATACAATAACTATGAATACTACTCACGATAGTTTAAATTTTAAAAAAACGTGTAAATTTTATAAATAATGCAATCATCAGATAGACCTGAATTTTTCACAAACATCATACGAACTTTGATATAGGACTAAAAAAAGGTTAAAAAATTTGAAATATTTACTCTCTCGCTTTCTTTTTGTGCCTTATTTTAAATAATCTAAGGATCATGTAATCCAAAACTAACGAGAATATTATTTTGGTATAATCCGCGATAAAAGAAAATATATGTAATGCTAAATGTAGAGTGAGTGTACTATTCGTTCTCATACCTGATATATGCACAATTTGTAAGAACTGATGCACTATCCGACACCGATAACACAACAATACACAAGCACTGCACACATTCACCACCACAATCTCAACAATTACATAAATTAATAATAATAATTAATAACAATTCTATAAATTTATATAAATAAGAATTTATAGGCGTTACTTTGCGGAGATCCATAATACAAAAGTAATAATAAAATTATTTTGCTATAATCCGCGATGAAGCAATTGCTTTCTATAAATTATTGATCACGTAATCATTACCTAAGAATCGTGATCACTTTATCTTCGACTAAAAAAAAAATAATCATACGCCATTAGTTAATAGATTATAGATTAGTTAATCACGGATCATATTATAGAAGAATAATAGAATAATCAAAATAATATTTTTATAACTTTTTTATAATAGACATCCGCAACGTTGACTATTTTGTATCAATGGTGATTATTCTTAACCAAAGAGTTTTTATACTAAAATAAAACTACTGCTATAAAAATGTTGTCCCATGATTTGGCTTGGTTTTTTACGACCGGCCTCCTGCCTGACGTAAACTAGCTCTAGTCGAATTTTACGACATCTCGGTAAGAAAGAGGGTGGTCTGTTCTAATCAACCGGATACCACACGGCTTATATTTAAGATTAAAAAAGTATTCTCGTATAGCAAAAATAATATTTTTTTATGAATACAGTGTGACTTTATGGTTAACTTATGTTTAAGGTTAATGTTATTTAACAAGTGATCTCCGTTGTACTAGGCCACGACCAACAATCCCATTTCTATATATTCGACCTCAGGCCTCAAATAGCAACAATGTATTAATATTAAAATGTGCTGCACATAAACCGACTGTCAATATTACATTAATTATGTCACGGTCGGAGCTGACTTTAAACTATCAATTGCATGAATTAACCTCAACCTTATTGTTTTTCCCAACATCTACTGTTACTTATATTTATTGACTGGTCCGTAGGAGCAGTGGGTAGTGACCCTATCTTCAGCTCCACAGGTCTCGGGTTCGATTCCCGCCGAGGGCTAACATTTTCTATAAATGAATTTGTTGGTATTTGAGCCTGGGTGTATATTTGTATTTAAGTATGTATTTAAAAAATATATAAGTATATATTCACCAGTTGTCTGTCACCCATAACACAAGTATTAAGTTACTTACTTTGAGGACGGACGACCGTGTGTGTAAGTGTCCCATATATTTATTTATTTATTTATATAGTGCGATAATAATCCAAACGATAGGACGTGCAGCGTCTAACACAGTTAGAGAATATTTTTACGTATACAATAATAATAATAAGTTAGAAGAAAAAGGAAAGATTGATAAAATATTCAGGACTTTCTCGTAAGATAACTGCTATATTGAATTAATTCCCATAGTTAACGTATTTGTTTCGAATAATTTATAGAATTAGGCGTTACTTTGCAGAGGTCAATTATACAAAAGTAATGAGAATATTGTTTTGCTATAATCCGCGATAAAAGAATATATATGTAATGCAAAATGTAGAGTATACTATTCGTTCTCGTACCTGATACATGCAGAATTTGTAAGAACCCATGCACTACCCGAAACCAATAACACAACTGTCTATCTCCTAACGATGCTTCGGTAGTGGAGCGAAACAATTGTTTTGATTGTGGTGGTGAATGTGTGCATTGCTTGTGTATTCTACTCTATTTCTGTAATATTGAGCCTTTTTTACGTTCTCTGTGGATACTATTCTTGTAATTTATAGAAAATACTTTAAAATGTAAAATAAACGTGCTAATAAATTAAAAATTAGATTATTAAAATAAATGTAAATTTGTCTAACGCAAATTATATTTATGCCATAAGAATTAATTCCAAATATACATAATGTTAATGATAATCACGTTGCAAAACTGAGATTTGCTTTAACTTATTTAGTTATCAAATATTTATGTCTATTAAATTCTATTAAATATAAGTCTATTAAATATTTTTGTTACTAAACTCTCCTATTAATACTAGCACTAACGACGTTGTTATATTTTTTAATCTATTTTCCTTCATAACTCAATTATTTTTGTGTTTCTTATAGCAAAAATACAAATCGTACATAATTGATAAGTAATAGTTGATTTGCGAGTAAATTAAGAGATGCCGAGGAAATATTGGACATAATATAAGAGTCAGAAGGACAACACGTTTCAATTTATATTACTTGATCGTTCGATTGAAATGCATTCGAAGTTTGATGAATTTGATCTAAAGATCAATATGCAAGTACAATAAATTTTCTGCTTGTTTATTGCGAACATTGATTGCTTGTTTCTTCTTAAGTTTTGTATACTAACACTCTTATGTTTAATTCGGAGAATAAATTAACTTCAAAATAGAAAATTTTTCTTTGTAACTAAATCTATAGATTAAAATTTTTAAATAACCTGTAGGAAATATTGCAATAAGAACAATGGGTATTAAATTGATCGTCAATACTGGGATGTAATATTCCATTAAATTAAATATTTTTTTGTTATGATTGTATTTTAATGAAAAAGTGAAATTATATTCTAAGTTGAATATTAATATTTGTCATGGAATCATTTAAATAATAATATAAGCAAAATTAACATGACTCTTTTAAAGACAAGAGTGTACGAGAGTTTAATATATTTCGATATTGTACATACATATTGTCAGAAAAGAGAAAGAAAACTTAGGTAGCGCATAAAAATAGAGTTCATATTATCGAAACGTCAATTCTCCAATATCGCTCTCGATTGCTAGCTTTGTTACGATGAATATCTCTTCTTTAAAAAAATGCAGATAGAACTTCAACTAGAACATATATTTCTGATAAATATTGTGGTTAAATTGATTTCTGTATACGAAATTTTATTTGTTTTCAGTTACCATCAAAAATACAGGCTACAAGGACACAAGGATCTCTGTCAAAGCTTAGGTTTGGATTCCTCTAAGCTACAGACTTCGCATTTAGCGGCGAGACTGAACGGCTATCTAGTAGGTGTTGGCGGTAAAACACAATTCGAACAAGAGGTTGTGCGTTTAGGTTTAACAGAAAAACAAGCTGAATACGTACGACGTGAATTGGAACGCAACGAAGGTGGTGGACTATCGTGCTAAAGTGAACAAAAATAAATGATAAGGAATAACGTATTAGGACAATATTATGTACATTATTGATAGAATTATGTCAAAAACATCGCTGCTGCTCCAGTATCCTATATACATTTTTTTAAAACCTAAGTACACAGATATGACAAAAGTTGTAGTGCAAACATAAATTCAAATTCAAAATATTCTTTATTCAAGTGGACTGTTTACAGTACTTTTGAATCGTGAAATGTTTTATAGAAGCTACCACTAATTCGGAAGTTTGCTTCTACTGAGAAGAACCAGCAAGAAACTGGGCGGCTAATCTTTAAAAAAAAAATCAATTTGATTGATGGTTAGAAGATAATCGTTGCAGCTGGATGCGTAGCTGACTGCAGTTAATATATGCTATTACTCAACTAATCCTCAATTGTAAAGTAAGCATAGGCATCTGTATAACATAAATTACTATTTTTATCTAAATATAATAATCAACAAAACAGTATACAATTTTTTTTTAAATTAAATAGCTATGACAACATCAGCATTGTCTCTTTATTTAATCTTTCAATCGGTTTCTAATCCAATGATTTTTAATCGTTATGCCAATGATTATATAAAAATGAATATTTTTCAACAATTATCATCTTATTATAATTTACACAAAACCCATAATTTTACACTAAAAGATTTATCGGGAAACATTGTCTATTGGTGTAAATTTTAAAAAAATCTGTGGAGACAGAACTTTTTTTATTTATGTAAAGATAAATTGCTTGCTTGATGCTTGCTCGGGTGATGAATCGATTTGTGATATTTTCGTAGAAATTATCTCCTCACAATGCTTCGGTTGCGGACCGTATTTTGGTGGTAGCGTTATTACAATTTTAATAATAAGACATTTAATGTAATGTGTAAGTTCATGGAACCATTTAATTGAATTTCATTGCTGCTGAAGCATAAATACTCTGAATAAAGTTTGGAAGAAAGAAAAGATTGATAATTAGATATATTACAACCATTTTGTCAATTACCTATTTTGTTCGTTTGAGATTATGTTAAGATTAACAAGGGCAGATGCCCTTGAAATTATATATTTTAGCACAGTTATTGAATTATTTTAATTCCAATCCTCAAGCATATTTCATAACGATTTGTGGAGGTCAGCCGTTAGATCAGAACATGTTAACACAAGCATTGTTAACATGTTTGGATTGATTAATATGGGTTTTTGTAGAGACAAGAATGAGTTGAAATATGTAACAGTAAAGGGTCGACAATGAGTGTATAGAAATGAACGTAATTAATACACTTTATTGAGCACAAAAAAATACGGTTTAAATTTTTTGTATCAAAGATTAAGAGAGAAAAGATAAAATAAGAGATTGTCATTAGCGGCATTTACAGGAAGAGTATGCGATTATATCACTTTATTCCATTCAGATTCTATGGTATTTTAACATAACCGCCAACTGTCAAATCGCTTAAATCAATTTTTCACTTAGCATAGAATTAAATATGAAAAATGTATCGCAACTTCAAATATGAATTTTCTTTAATAACAAAAGATTTAGCACGATTATTTAGACAATTATATAGAAAATTATTTTACTATAAATATATTGTTTTGTTTTATTTTTAAAAATTACATTTACCATCCTCTTACCTAATGGCACGCAATCGAAATTATTCATTAGGCGACCTAAATCTAGAATAAATACAGATCTAGCAAACTGAATACGTCTTATACTTTACAATCACTTTTAATCGATTATAGATACATACAATTCAAACTAGTAGTGAAAACTACATGAATATCGATGCAGTAGTATTTGAGTTTCAAACGACAAACAGACAGTTTTGGGGACTTTTTTAAATAAAATTTCCAAAGAGATTGAGTCTGAAATAAAAAATATCAAACAAAGCACAGAATTATGACGTCTCAACTTTTTTATCCATATTTATAAGTCTTAAGTGCCATAAATTCCGTGTAAGGAATTTTGCCTCTTATGAAAAATATAAATTTCTTAGTACGCAGAAATCTTAACCAATAAATAAAAATGAATGCTGTTCTATGTATGTAATGATGAATGCTCTATATTTTTATATACTCCGAAAGGACTGGATTCATTTTAATGAAATTTTAAGACAATATTGAGAATGACCAGCGGATGACCCTGCAAGGCTTGGTGGCGATCGGAGTATTTTTTTAACTCTTCAGTTCTGTTTAAAGGGAAATTCTACACCAAACAGCCACAGCAACGCATGGCAGGACAGCTAGTTTTTATGTAAATTGCTAACGTTAAAATATTTTTTGTACTTTTCATTCTAGTCGCGACATCTATATCAATGTGTTGCAAGCTCTGCATAAATAAAGTAACCTTAAAGCAATCATTCCATATAACCACGTTGTTACATAAAAGATTGATAGATGTCGCTAGTAGTAGTAAATGTAATCAAAAAGTAAATGACAATTATATGTTGTACTTTTAGATTATTTTTTCCGTAGACCTAGAACTACTTAATCGTATATCTGCTGATTTATTTGTTTTGAGTTGGTTTTTAACACTGTATATAATATATAATAGACTTAAACGCTTTATTTCGCGTCGTGGTAAACCAGTCGAATTGCTAGATTAAATACCATTCCTTCTAATCAAGCGATATGTTATGAAATTTGAGGGAAAATTAAGTTTAGTGCTGAAAAGATATACGATGATATTGGGTAAATAACCATTGGTTAGTAGATTAAATAACCATTGATTAGATCTGGGACGGGTTAAATCAATGACATTTTTACTATATTTTGTAGTCTCATCCTACTTTGCGTTGACCCAAAGGCTCAACTTTCCTACATATTTTCCTCGACTTTCTCCAATCTTGAATATCCGATCTGTGTTGGCTCTTATGTCGGCGTATACAATCTAAAATTTTAAGCCAAAGCTTATTGGAACGGATTTATTGGATTTGAATTTTAAATATATGATGTACTGCTATTTAAAATTCGTCTTGCTTCTTATGGTGTAAACGACATCGTAATTAATCTAAGATATATGTCACTTGCTAAACCGTAACGAAGAAGAGAGGTGAGTAAACTATATAATAGTTTTTAAGCGAAGGTAGATTTTGCTAAATTGGGTATTAACAAGCTGTTACTTTATTCTTTTGTAATTAGTTCCCGCCGTGATAACGTCGTGTAAAGAGCTCATGAATAAGTGCCCCGGATGAGTTCGAAACTAGTCGGGCTAACTCGATAGAATAAGGCGTGAGTATAACCGGTTTTTATGCATTAACTATGAATACTACTCACGATAGTTTAAATAAAAAAAAATCTAAATACATATGTAGGCACATTTGTGTTTGTACTTATCTCGCGGACTTTATTGTTGCGTACAAATTATTTAGCATTACAATCACGTTATACTTGCTCACAAAGGAATAATGCATTCTATTGTTTTTATTATACAAAGTAGGTAATTGTTTACATCCATAGAGCGCAATGGTAAGTGATTCAATCAAATAAACAAACATGTTAGTGGTCTATGTATAAACAATAGACCTTTATTAATCCATTAAAATTGTTTAGTATTTATTTATGGAATCCATTTATTTTAGGGGGACCTAAAAGCTTAAAAATAAGGGAAAGTCTATAAAACGGTCGTAAGACCTGTCGTATTGTATAGATAATAAAATAATAAGGAATGTTGTTATAATCATAGGCAAATAAAACAACGTAACAAAATAACATATAATGTGATTCAAGTCATATTTAGACTTATCTCCCCTTTCATATTACAGAAACCAAGTTTAAAGTAATATTCCATTATAAAACATGTGACGAACATGTGAGAGTTTAGTGACTTGCCTCCAAGTACTGATATACCGAAGTTGCACCGGATGAAATCAACAAGTTAACAAGATAATTCGCTTTGTCCACTTGACGGCGTACACTAAATCTCTCGTAAGCCCACTTTGCTCTTACACTTTATTATAAAGGTCATTTTTAAAAATAGTCGCAGATACACAAAAGATACGGTCATTTCAAGTTCGTACTGTAGAACAGCGTTTCTTAAACTGCGTCCCGTGGAACCCCGGGGTTCCGTAGAGATCACTCAGGGGTTCCGCGAAAGTTACGTACTTTTTTTAACATTTAAGGAAGTGACATTAAAATGTGGTTATGCCACAACTAAATTTCATTTACTAATCGGAATAGTATCCTGCTGAATAGAGTAAACCACCCTCATTCATGACGAGGCGTCGTAAAAAGCGACTAAGGTAAGTTGACCCACCATGTATCGGCTGAGTAAAATAGACTTCCCTCTTTCTAACTGAGGTGTGCTGATTTTTTTTGTATAAAAAGGATAGTTTCTTCGTATCTTAAAAAAATTATTAAATTAGGCATTTAACTTAAATTAAAAAAAAGGGAATATTACAAGTTGACTTTTTAATCAAAGATATTAGTTTGCCCATTGAAATTATTGAAATAAACGTTACTTTTGTTACATTTAATGTCTTTACAGAATATTATATTAAAAGCATACTTAAATTCATTAAAACACACAACAGTGACTGCTAAAAAGGTTTCTACTTATGAAAAAGTTTAAGAAACACTGGTCTAAGGCATTATATTTCAAAAGTAATAATAAAATTATTTTGCTATAATCCGCGATGAAATTCATTCAATTCCGCGATGGAATTCATCGCGGATTATAGCAAAATAATTTTATTATTACTTTTGTATTATGGATCTCCGCAAAGTAACGCCTAATTCTATAAATTATGCATTATATTTCGTTTCCAAAAATATTTTCGACTGTTGTGAGATAACCTAAAGTAAGGTGAATCATCCAAAAATATAAATGGAAATTTACGACGAATATACTTTCAGTTTATGATTAATATCCTGCATGGTTGGTGCATAAATAGAAATTGATTGTTTTGAATTCTTGGCTTTGTATATAAAGCTTCCAGGGTTTGTATATTGTCGTTTCATGTTTGCATATTATTTGGGAATATTTTTCACTCAGCTTATATATCTGTGACAGCGGGCAGTGGATGGAAGCGAAAAGCCCAGGATCGGGCTCAGTGGCGAATAATTGGGTGGCCTATGTCCAGCAGTGGACTAAAGTGGGCTGTTAATGATGATGATGATGATGATATATCTGTGCCAAATAGCTATGAGAGCCGAATATGACGCGAAGAGGGTCGCCAATAGGAGAGATAGACCCAATAGTGGGATAGGAACAGATCATCATCGTCCTGCCCTTATCCCATTCTAAGTGGGGTCGGCACAACATGTTATACTACGTACTACGTATTTTACAAACGGCCGCCTGCCTAACATCAACTTACCTTAGTCGTATTTTACGACACCTCGGTAAGAAAGAGGGTGGTCTATTCTACTAAACCGGATACCACACGGTGGGTCAACTTACCTTTTCGCCTTTTACGACACGACGGTAAGAAATAAGGGTGATTCTATTCTACTCAGCCGGATACTACACGGCGAGTCGACTTACCATAGTCGCCTTTTACGACATCTCGGTAAGAAATGAGGGTGGTACTATTCTATTCAGCCGGATACCACACGGCGATCATGAATTATTTATCTATCGCAAAATGTAACTTGTCCCATAATTTGGGTAAATAGAAATGGCAACACCTTAAATATTACCAGTTTTTATTTCAAAACATTCCATCCAAATATTGCCAGCGATAAGTGACTGTAAACGTCTTTGTCACTTTGTGTTTAGATCAAAATTATAATGCATGTGAACATTTTTCAATTGTTATTATGGTAAAACAATATTCGTGCATGAGCACGATGAGAACGTAATTAGCATATAAAAGCCATTGAGTTTGTTTTCTCACGGTGTAAGCCGACCCGTGCGATTACAGAACATTACCGCTTCATACTTCCGTATTGATGAATGGACGTTGAGGTATTTGTTGTGATATAGAGCACTATGTCTAATGGGGACGCTTCAATCTATTTCCCAACCTATAGATAAATTGTCTATGGACGGGCTTCTGGTCTATGGGTGCTTAGTTATCAATAAGTTATTAATGGCGGTAGATTTATTGCAATTAATAATATTCATATTAAAAATATTCAGTGTTTTTTCTTATTAAAGGAATAGATAATTTATAGAATTAGGCGTTATTTTGCGGAGATCCATAACAATAAAGTAATAATAAAAATATTTTGCATAATCTGCGATAAAGTAAAAAGAAAATATGTATAATGCTAAGTGTCCCATATATTTAAATTAGTTGTGCCAGCAGCCCGCGTGGAAATCAGTGTATTTAATTTAAATTTTAAATATAAAAGTAGTTTTTGTGAGTTAACTATAAGAGATAGAGTCATGTTGTAGCGGACTTTTTGGTAGTATTGTTGTAGATCTACAATTCTCTTTTACATTACTTTAGTGTATCTCTGCTGGAACACGCGGCGCACGCGAGTGTAACTCCCACCAGGCGAGTTTTTTACAACCGCGCTACCTCTTCAACACAATTAACATAAAAACGGTAATGTACTATATACCTAAGTCTCTTAGAATTATTGCACTTTATTTTTATAAAAACCGAACAAATATCCCTACAGTAAATTTATATTAGGTACATAAATAAATAATACATACAACCGGATAATACTGTAGTATGTATTATGATGAAAGTAACACTAGCTACAAACCTCGGTGGTTTTTTATAGTGTTAGTTCTATTTGTTAATAAATTCTTTAAATGTGTATGTGGTCGATTTTCTTAATTTTTTTTATTTACAAATAAAAAAATTAAGAAAATCGACCACATACAGACAGACACCTTTTTATGACTTTGTTTTATAATAAGTATAGATAGATAATAAACTGTACAACTTTTTTTGTACAATCATGTATTGAGTGTTTGACCCAAAAGTAAACTTTATTTGACAAAAAGCCTAATACATGGATTTCTAAGCTTATTAATGATTTTAAAAATAATTCTGCTTATTATTATGACTGACAGTAGATTCAAATACTCAGAAAAACAAGACTCTTTTGGGGCGTCAGTATTTAATTAGGATAATAAATAATATAGACAAAAAGTTTTAGTAATATGTACCTATGTATATACAAAGCTGTGTTTCCTCTGAATCATCCTTTTAATACATTCTATATTACTTGCCATGTGGTATCCTGCTGAATAGAATAGACCACCCTCTTTCTTACCGAGGTGTCGTAAAATACGACTAAGGTAATTTGACGTCAGACAGAAGGCCGGTTGTAAAACAAGTAGCACAATCATGTAACAACATAAAGAAGTTACATTAAAATTATTTAATTGTAATTCGCGCTGGTATGCAGAGCAAAATATTTTATTGTAATTTCTGTAAATGGAATTCCGCAAAAGTGAAGCCTGCTTCTATAAATCATGTTACAACATGTTTATAACATGTGCTGACACTACTTAAAGTGGCATAATGGCAGGAGGATGATAACTTTAGGGACCGACGACCCTGTGTGCGTGTCCCATATATTTATTTATTTATTTTTTTTCCATTATTATTAGTGACTAGCAGATAATAGTTGAGTTATCTTAACTTACGAAATTTATCATCAGAATATCAATAAAGGTTAAACATTCCATTAATTCTTGAAAGGAACTCGATTCATATGTAATCGTTTATCAATTCAAGTAGACAGAGCTGTAAAAATAAATCAAATAGATATAGCAATACAAGTGTATTGGTAATGCAGGTCAATAACGCGGTTTTATGACTATATTATTTTTCATTGAACCGATTGACTCACTATTCAGTCATCGCTAATAATAATTTTATATTAACCTATTGGTTTTCCATTAACGTAATCATGCTATTGTTTTTTTTATCTTGCTTGTATCTTGACTGGTCCGTTGGCGAAGGAGGTGGTAATTCTGTCTTCAGGTCCATATAATTATGACATTTTGTAAAAAAACACAAGCCGTGTGGTATCCGGCTGAATAGAATAGTACCACCCTCTTTTCTTACCGAGGTGTCGTAAAAGGCGACTAAGGTAAGTCGGTCCGCTGTGTGGTATCCGACTGAGTAGAATAGACCAACCTCATTTCTTACCGAGGTGTCGTAAAGGCGACTAAGGTAAGTTGACCCACCGTGTGGTATCCGGTTTAGTAGAATAGACCACCCTCTTTCTTACCGAGATGTCGTAAAATACGACAGAGGTAAGTTGACGTCAGGCAGGCGGCCGGTCGTAAAAACGCTGCCAAAACATGTGACAGCATGTTTATAACATGTTGAGCCGACCTCACTTAGAGTGGGATAAGGGCAGGATGATGATGATTTTGTAAAAAACACTTAATGGGTCTTCGAGTTTGGGTACATAATAATATAATAATAATATTCTTTATTGTACACCAAAAAGAATATCGAAAATATACAAAGAAGTTTGGTACAATAGGCGGCACATGTATATACATGTATATATATTTAAGTATATATTTAAAATTGGATATGTATATATTTACCAGATGTCTGTCACCCATAACACAATACTTAGATTGTAGACGGAATACCGTGTGTAATTGTCAGACATATTTATAATTATTATTTTATTAATCAAAGTTTGTAAAATTTATTATATATTATTAATTTATATATTCCCTTCTGGTATTTGAAAATAACCTTTTTGCTATTTTTAAATATATGCTTCTATACTTATATCTAATCAATTTGAGGTTTAAAATACATTATCAAGATTTCTTCTTTTATACTGTATGTATACGTAATTTGATGGCGCGAAATCTATTCATGTCGGCTACAAACTACAAACTGCATTTTGTATTTTGCTACAAAAAAGAGTACAAATAATCCATACTAATGTTATAAATACGAATGCCTGTCTGATTATCTTTCTATCTGTCAGTTACGCTTTCACAGCTAATGCACTGAAGCAATTTAAAAAAGTTGATACAATTAAAAATATGCAATGTACCGAATAAAAAAAAATCATTTATTATGTTTTTCTTAAATTTAAAAAAATTAAATTAAATAATAAAATATATATTATTTAATATAATAAATATTTAAATATACCTATATTATTTAAAGAAGATGCTGTATTCGTAGGAACCGGCTATAAATGCTGTTGCCAGGAACGCAATTACTTCGGAGCGAACACAAATTAAAAACATGATAGACTAAATGTTGGCAAGCTTTGCGTTATTACAAATTTAGTTTATTACTCATGTTGGCAATATATGGTTGTGAAACAGGTATTAATAATATCTTAGCGGAGGGCAAAAATCTTATCTAGGAAAACGAAAAAAGAGATTATGTGTGTCCCAAACTTTTTTCTGCCCTGACCCACCCTAGTCTTTTTTATGCTCCACCATACATACGGTTATGTATTTAATAAAAAAATTGAGATCTTTACTTAAGAAACAAAAAGCAAGTTGTGATAGCCGAGCGGTAACACTGTGCGACTCTATCGAGGAGGTCATGGGTTCAAATCCGGGCAGAGAGTTTTTCTATTAAAACTTATGTGTCTAATTGATAATTGCAATTTATCACACGCTTTTCGGTGCAGGAAAAAATTGTGAGAAACCCTGCATATCTCTAGAGAAGTCTGGGGATATGTGTAACCTACCAATCCGCATTGGAGCAGCGTGGTAGGTCTTAGTTCCAATCCTTTTGTCCAAACGCGGAGAGAAGAGGCCTATGCCCAGCAGTGGGATAGTAACATTTATATTACATTTTTAAAGAAGTTTGCGCAGGCGACCTTAAAAAAAATGCTGAATTGCTTGAATGAATATAACAATTAAAAAGAATTTTATTTAAAACGCGTCCCACAATGTTTTCACGCTGTATATGTGTGGTGAATGCACGCAAAAATATCATGCACGTATAAGCGAACGTCTTTAAATGAAAGACTCTTTTCATTGCCATGTATTGGACACGATTGAATCACCTCATTGCAAACTGTAAATAGATAGACATAACAGAAACTCCCCAGTGATAAGAGAACCGAGAAATCGTTTATAAGTTTCGTCTGATTGAACGATGATCTCATCGGCGCTAATCACTAGGTAAATACCAACTAATATGTTACGACATATCAAACCAATAAAAGTAAAATCGTTTTATAAATTATCGATGAATAGTGACGTATACAAATAATTCCACTAGAGCGAATATTTAGTATTAAAATACAAAGTGCTATAACCCATTTGAGACATAATATTAATTTAATATGTAATCATCATCTTCCTGCCCTTATCCCACTCTAAGTGGGGTCGGCACAACATGTTATAAACACGCTGTCACATGATTTGGCTGCGTTTTTACGACCGGCCGCCTGCCTGACGTAAACTTACCTTAGGCGTATTATAATTTAATATATAATAATAAATTAATTATCTTGATTTAATTATTTTATTATTTTGTTATTTTATTATATTAGTTATGAAGCTGATTAGAATAAACAATCCTCGTTGCTTATCGAGGTTCGTAAAAGGCGAATGAGTTAAGTTGACCCACTGTGTGGTATCTATCCGGTTTAGTAGAATAGACAACCCTCTTTCTTATTGAATTGTACCGTAAAATACGTCAAAGGTAAGTTTACGTCAGGCAGGCTGCTGGTTGGAAAACATAAGATAATCAGGAAGCAACATGTATAAAACATGTTGTGCCGACCCCACTTAGAGTGAAAACAAAGACAGGGAATGATGATATAGTAAATGACAGAAACCAGATTTGACTTTTGTCATTTTTTCATAAAATTGACATAAAGGGTCAATTGACCATGACTTATAACTGAAATGTGACTTAAATGTAAATTTGAATCAGACTTATTATGTAAATTTTAGTTTGTATATTGTTTATATAATATAGTTATGTAAAGCAAGGTTAAAGGTGTTAAATACATAGTACGTTTCGAATTTAACACACTAATTATAGGTTCACTCTCGAAGGTCGACTTAAACGTTTCATGTACAATGTTAACGTAGTTAAATTAACTGCGGCATCGTTGTACATTTGAACTATTACGTTACTCGAAATTAAAAATTAAAGAGAAGAAAAGAAGTTAATAAACAGACAACAAAGAAGATACTGAAAACTCGTTTTATAAGTCGAAGGGGATGTTTTACCGTTTGGAATATTATGAAAGAATCTGTAACGAAATTAGAATATGTTAAACATAATAAAAGCTTTGAATAAATGTACGGGCTGCTACTATCAGGGTTGCCACCCGTATATTATATAGTATCGTACTATATTTTTGTCAATTGTACTATATTTTATAGAAAAACAATATAGGACGAAAAATAATATTAAATACACTTTACTGTACACAGAGAAATACAAAAGGAAGAAGAAAAAATAAACATAGTAAATAAATACTATATTCTTATGGCTAATTCTACCGTCGCGCTTTTTTTAATCAACTGTAAATGGAACGCACCCGCAGCACTGCATAGGGAATGTTTGAACGAAACTCATTGATGTATTTACGGGGCTTAGTTAGTTAGTAACTCTAATGCCTTTGTCATTGTCCAGCGAAAAGTAATAATAAATAACCATGGAAAAATAAATAATAATTGAAAATAGATGTGTACTATTTTTTTCCTGAATTTCCTAAAAGTACTATATTTTTTGATTTAAAGAGAAAAATACTATTTTTCTTCAAAAAAAAGGGTGGCAACCCTAGCTACTATCCTGTACGCTCTTTTATTGATAGATTGATAGATAAATTGCGACGCTTAATTGATAGGTTCATTTTTTTCTATAATAATTTTAATGATTTGATATGTTTAGCACGCGCGGCCGCTAACGTCGCAATGATTTCCAATTTAATAATTTTTAATAATAATTTAATAATAATTTATTTATTTTTCATTACATACAGATATGTTACAAAACGAAAGGCTTGGACCTTCTTTTAAGTGAAAAAACACCTGTATCAGAAAGCCCCGCTCTCCATAACAATATGATACTAAAAAAATTAAACTAATAAAAATTAACCAAAGAAAAAGAAATAAAAACTATTGTTGTGTGTGTATGTGTGTGTGTGTGTATGTGTTTGCGTTTGCGCGCGCGCATGTGTGTATGTGTGTATAGATGAATGTGAGTGTGTAGATGTGTATGCAAGTTTTCTGTGTGTTTTATATATATGTATAAGTTACGTCACACGTTTTAATAGGTTTTCATAAGTCATTGACATTAAATATTGAAATGGAAATAATTTAAGTTTCCTATTTATCTTGTTATATAGATAACATGATTGTGTGGAATGTTGATTCTGGGCAAAAGCAGTTCTAGCCCGTTTCCCTGTTGCCACCACGAGTCTGTTTCTTTTTTTCTCGGCTACATATGGTACAGATTTATGCTTCCTTAGAATAATAATAATTGAGTCGATATATGAAATATGGCATAAATGCAGATTTTGCAAATGTACGTGTTAGCCCGTAAAATAAATAAAAGCATCTTTAAAAATTACGAAAAATTAGTTCAATCTTTATTATAAATAGCTGTTGTTATTATTTTAGGTCACTGCCAAAACAAAGTCTCTTTTAAAAACTTAGAGTAACATGTCGTATACATAGTAATGGGTATTAAAAATTAATGGCCAGTTAAAAACTAAAAGGCGCGCCGAAAGGGTGCGGCGATATTGCATATGCTGTTCGGATATCTGTGGGTGCAGCCAAATGAAATCGGTTTTTTTCCTTCTTCAAAATAGTATTTTTATTTATTAATTGTATAATAGTAATAATAATTAAAATATATATTAATAATTAAAAACGCGACTTCGTACGCGTGGAGAAATATTAATATCCTGTTCATATAAGTAATGGGTATAAGTTTGATATTTGATTATCAAACAAGTCAATTTAATTACGTTTGCATATTATTATGCCTGGATTACGCCGTGTGGTATAAACAGAATATTACCACCCTCATTTCTTACCGAGGTGTCGTAAAAGGCGACTAAGGTAAGTTGACGTCAGGCAGGCGGCCGGTCGTAAATGACGTAGCCAAATCATGTGGCAACATGTTTGTACCATGTTGTGCCGACCCCACTTAGAGTGGGATAAGGGCCGGAAGATGATGATTATCAAGCCTGGATTAAAACTAACATAAAATCAGCTACAATTTATTGGCCCAATTATTTCTCAAAAGTGTGCCAAAAATCCCGAATATCGTTTTAAGACGGACTTCTATTAACCTGGAATGTGACATGTAAGTGACTGAGCACAAAATAAAATAAAAAAAATTTAAAACCATGGAATTGTACTTCAATGTTTGTTCACACATCAAAGCACTAAATGTAATAAGAGGAAATGCACATACATGGTCCGGTTATTTACCAGGTGATGAATCACTGAAGCGTGGGTATTGTTTACCGTCGACTACTTAATGCCTGCTAAATATTATACAATTACACATACTGTGTTCTCAATAGCAAGGTTACTCGTGATGGCAGTTATCTATGCTTACTAACAAAGTAAATTATGACCGTATACTTTAAAGAATGTGAAGAGGAATTATTTTTCATATAATTTAGTATTCTTGTCCAAAATCTTACATCGTAAAATAAAGTAACCAAAACCAAGCGAGTCATTTGTAAGAAATTACTTTTAAATGCTACTATACACCTACTATGTATACAACTACAACTTTTATTATGCTTCGATTTTTGCTGCTTAATGCGTTAAAGAATAAATAAATATGTGTTACACGTTATGTTTAAGCGTTAAAGAATAAATAAAAATGTGTTACAATTACACGCACGATCGTTGGTCCCTAAAGCAAGTAACTTAATACTTGTGTTATCGGTGACAGACAACTGGTAAATATAAACATACATAATTTTGAACACATACTTAAATACGAATGAACCTTAAGGGACTTCCTTAAGGGATCGCCACAATCCACGATTTTGTGCCGCTTGGATTGTCCGGCTCCCCGCGACCTTTTTGAGGTCGTCAGTCCACCTCGTTGGGGGTCTATAGAATAAGAGAAAACAAAACTTCAACACTTTTAATTTGAAATATATAAAATAAACTTAATAAAAGAAATGCATATTAATTAACACGATGCAATAAATAATTCACGTGCATGTCAACTATGTCAATGTTATGATAAAAGAAACATGCGTCCTTGCATGTGTGCTATAATCACTCAACACACGATATTCAACGGTTATTGTATTATTATCGATACAATTTATTATACTACTTTTACTTATATTACTGTACTTTACAAATTCATAAAATTGTCTAGGGTGCACAACCTTTATCTGATACTAGGTGTGCCAGCGGCATCGCCCGCGTAGAAATTAGTCTCTTGAAATTTTGAACATAAAAGTAGTTATTGTGACTTGAACATTATAGATAGAGACATCCTCTTGCGGGCTTTTTTGTAGTATTTTTGTAGTATTCTCTAGTTCACTCTTCATTACTTAAGTTTATCTCTGTTGGTTTCGCGGCGCTTTTGACTAAAGCTCTCAGCAGGCGAGTTTTTTTACAACTATGCAAACTTTTCAACACAATCTGCATAAAAACGTAATGCATTATTTATCTCAACCTTCCGGAAGTACTGCGCTACCTTTTACCAGAAACCGCACAAAAATCGTTTCAGTGGATTTTGCAAAATAAGCGATTACAAATAGACAGACGACTTTTGGTGACTTTGTTTTATAATAAGTAAAGATTATATTGTGAGAAGAAGCATTCAATAGTAAAGTAATTTTATGAAAAACAAGCAAATTATTCGCTATTGTGATAATTTGACGGCGGTATTGGGCTGTGTAAAACATTTTTTGTAAGATTAAGTAATTTGCATGATTAAGTTTTCAAGTTTCATTTATAATTTACAGAGGATATGCATTATTTAGACGTATTAAATACTTATATGTTTCATGAAATCTATATTTAACTTTTATATTAATTACAGGCTTCACGCATCACTAAGTCTTCACGTGATTATAAATATTCAAGCCTAAGTTTAATTGCGTCATATTTCAAAAGTAATAATAAAATTATTTTGCTATAATCCGCGAAGAAGTAAAATAGAAAATATATATAATGCTAAATGTAAGTGGACAATCGGTTATCATACCTGATACATGCAGGATTCGTAAAAACACATGCACAAACCTCCACCACCGCCACCACAATACACAAGCACTATATACGTTCACTATCACAAACTCAACAATCGTTTCGCCCCGCAACCGAAGCATCGTCAGGAGATAGACTCCACGACCAAAATCGCAAAATTATTATTACTTTTGTATTACGGATCTCCGCAAAGTAACGCCTAATTCTATAAATTATTGCGTCATATTTATTTTACGTCGATTCAGGTATTTATTTTATTCATTTATTTAAATCATAGTAGGTATAATATATTTTTATAAATAGTTTTCGAACAGCGGTGTTGCCAGTAATGGAATATGATTCTTAAACGAAGTCGTTACATGTGAGAATCAGAATCATAGAGTTATTAAAATGTGTGCATGGAAAAAAAGAGTTAGGAAATGAGGCTCTATCTGTCTTCCTTTTTATTTCTAATAAGACAAAGATAAGTAAAGATCTCTCACCTTTATTCTATTATTTTCTAAATCCAAAATATCCTTTATTCACGTGGACTGTTTACAGAACTTTTGAACCATCAAATGTTTTAAAGAAGCTACCGCTGATTCGGAAGTATGCTCCAGAGAAGAACCACTAGAAACTCGGCGGATAATCTTTTCGAAAAAAAATAATTACAATTTGATTGATGGTTACAAAATATTCGTTGCAGCTGGATGCGTAGCTGACTGCAGTTAAGATATGCTACTATCACTTAAATAATCCTCACTTGTATAGTAAGCTTCATGTAGCAACAGCTTTTTAAGATAATTTCTAAACTTGTGTAAAGGAAAGTCTATTTGTTGGACACTCACTCACAGACCTGCCTATCACTCTCCTACTCTATGCTTAATATCTCTCTAATAGTGTAGAACATTGCATAAGCTTGTGTGGAGTTTCTGTACTTGATTAAAACAAAAATGAGGAGATCCTAAGAAGAACAAAAGTGACTGATATAGCCCAACGGATCGTGATGCTAAATTGGTGATAGACGGGGCTCATACATCGAATAACCGACAGATGTCGCATATTGATGGATTGACGATCTTGTCTTGGAAAACGAAGGGCTAGGCCCTCTCAGTAGGCGGACGTACAAACTATAAGTGGGATTCCCCTGCATGCTAGCCGCACTAGATTGTATGGGGTGGAAATCCCAGTCCATCAATTGAAGAAAGACTTACATTTTTTACAAATATACCCTTAATTATACTCATTTAAGTCTTTTCATATGTAATAGGAGAATAGCGATAGAACTATAGCCTTATTTAAATTGAAGCTATAAGTATATTTTTTTATCAACACAATGTAATTACATCGAAGTCGCCATCGGACTTTTTCCGAATGGACGCCTAGTGATATTGATCTTTTTAGGAATTTCCCGGCCGCACAATATTATATGTATATTAGAAGGATAGCTCGTATTTTACTGCGTATTAACATTATTGTTGCATCCTGATAAAAAATCTACACGTTTAAATTAAATAAAATTAGATATCTAAATTTCATTTCTGTACGATAAAAAAAAATACTACATTAATATGTATGTACGACGGTGTAACATTAAAATCCGATAAGAAAATTAAACTAGCACTTTGTTTGACGTATTTCCCTTTGCTTTCAATATTCCCTTTTATACATCTTCCTTATTTGGAACTAGTAATATCCCGCGGTTTCACCTGCGTAGATACCGATCTCATGGCAGTGGAAAGTCTATTAAGTCATGCTATAGATTTATTTATGTTAACAAATAAAAAATAAAAGTTTGATTTGGCGGCACTTTTATCATCTTTTACAATGTAAAAAAGTTATATTGGCATAACTATAGTAGGTGGATATATGGTATCGCAGACTTTTTTGTAGATATTGATACGTTCTATAATACTGTAGAACATTTTTTTGTTCTATCATCTATAGTTTCCGCAGCGCATGCGATAACAGATTTTTATGACTAATTTTTTACACCTTATTATTTTTTTATTTTTACTATTTTTTTGAAAATGTAATATAGCCTATGTTGCTCAGTACAGATGCAGCTTTCCAATGGTGAAAGAATTTTTGAAATCGGTCCAGTAGTTTTTGTGTGAAAACATTAAAAACATACATAGACATTTGTCCTCTTTATAATATTAATATTAAAATATAGATATACCCGAACTAGATGCTGTCCCTGCTCAAATTGTTTTCATTAAAATATCATTCCTTCCTCGTCCTTATTACCAATCGACCCCTATATCTAGACATCTTCCATGACCCTCTATTGAAATACAAATATAAATAATTTATAGAATTAGGCGTTACTTTGCGGAGGTAAATAATACAAAAGTAACGAAAATATTATTTTATTAAATAAAAGCTTTGCGATTTTGTCGTGGAGATCTCCTGATGATGCTTCGGTTGCGGGGCGAAACGATTGTTGAGTTTGAGCTAGTGAACGTGTGTAGTGCTAGTGTATTGTGGTGGCGGTGGTGGCTAATAATGATTTTTTAAAATTTCATATCAGAAGGTGACATTGTTTTTTCTCTTTTATATCAAACCTCAGAAATAAATACGTAATTTTTTTCGTATTTGTATTCATAGATATTCACAACCACTGTCAATTCCAAATCTTCATTTGAGCACTGCGGTGAATTCAAACACAAATACTTTCCCAAAAGAGGGAGAGGGTCTCTGATTGTCATTTTTAAATAGTGACAAGCGTGCCAAGCGTGATATTTGCTAATATCTTTCTGAAATAACAAAAATATTGTGTATTTTATTTTTTTCTTGGCCCATACCTATATAATAAGGTCAACGCAATATTACCTATATATAAGTTTCCCTATGCCCTTTGTAAACAAAAAGTAATTGCATTCCTTAAAGATAAAACATATGATGATATTGAAAATTTTCTATTGGTAGTAAATTAAATTTGACCATATTTTGCTCCTACTAAAACTTGCAAAACCAAACGTTCACGATATTATGCACATTTACATTTACACACATACACACACACACACACGCGCACACACACGCACACACACGCACAGACACACACACTCACGACACACTTACAGGTAGATTACAGTATCATTTTCTGCTTATTTAATTATCACTAATATTTAGTATATGTAAATTAACCAGATAAGCTAGTAAACATATAAAGTGTATTCTGTTAATATGAAAGGGTGAGGGCTGGTTCTCCTTCACACAGATTGTAAAAAATCTAGGAAGGGAGCCAGTTCTTGATTAATAATCGGATCTGATTAATATCTTAAACAGAAGTTTTAATGTTAAGCCTTATTGTATATGCCATCTATGTATACTTGATTGATTAAATAAATTTGATTTGATTTGATTTGTATTGGAATATCATTAATATATGAGACAAACCTGGTCAACACGTTTTTCGACAAGTTATATAAGTTGTTCCATAGTGTCTATATTGCTTCTGACTGCGTGTTCATTGTTCACGAAGGTTCCATTGTGGGTTGTTACATAATTTATTCACTTCCTTTCACAAATCACAAGTGAAAGCCACTAAAAGGGTTACCAGTAGAGAGCGTGACTCGTCATTTGTATAAAAGGTAATGAACTCGACACTTCCAAACCACGATTTCAAGCAATGTATCATGTAAAAGGTAGCTATACAAATAATATGAATGCGAAAGTCTGTTTATCTTTATGTCTGTCTGTTCCGTTGAATTGATGAAATTTGGAAATTTTTGGGGATTATATTCCTATCGAGCTAAATATAGGATAGGATAAAAATTCCCGCTTTTTCTTCCGGAATAGGATAAGCTCCATAATGCAGAGTATTTTTAAACTTAATTAGACGTGAAAGAAGTCGCGGGTATATCTTTAACAATTATGCACATACAAAAGTATTAATAAAATTATTTTGCTAAAATCCGCGATAAAGTAAGAAAATATATACATATAATGCTAAATGTAGAGTGGACCATCTTTTTTCATACCTGACATTGCAGATTCGTTAGTATTATATATAATTTCTATTTTACTTTATCGCGGATTATGGCAAAATAATTATTACTTTTGTATTTTGATGTCCGCAAAGTATCGTCTAATTATATAAATTAATTATGCACATATATGTGTAGTTAACGTGTAGGATTTCAACAATAATAATGAATTGTTGGTTAATCATGTTGTAATTATAAAAAAACTTTTCTTTAAACTTAATATGTAAAACTTCACAATGTAGCAGGATTCGAATATATATCTAGGTAATGACTTCAGCAATTCTCATAAACTATTATAACTAAAGCATAAACTATATATTTTTTTTAATCAGTTTTACCAAAAAAATCGAAGATATAAAAAATTTAACATTAATTTATCCCCAATTAATTGAAATTGACTTTGTACTACAAGTTCAAGCTTCCGACAGTGACTTTGTCAATGTGAACCTGTTAGTACCTGGTTAAAATCGTACCATTTCTCGTTCTTTTTGGACGTGCAAGAATCACAAACATACTTTCGCATTTATAATATTAGTATCGAGATAACAATTTATTATTAGATAAAAAAAATTGGAATATAACCTTCAACTACATGGGTAAAGCCACAGCGATTAGGTATTTGTTCATAAAAAGATCAAGGTTGTCTTCAATAGTAGGTGTCGAATTTAATATACAGCTCTTATGTTTGTGTAACTAATATTGAAAATAAAATGCTTAAAAACTTGTCTCATTCCAATTTTATCCATGCCATAAAGATCACTGATAGTATACTATAGTTTTTAAATATGTTTTTTTCAATAACAAGTTCAAAACTAAATAAGGAATGCTAGAAGTATTCTATAATATGAGTATACTATAGGAGTATAATATAAAGCCATCAATATTCGAGTTCCAAACAGTTAAAATGATAGAGAAATTACCTTTGTAGAGGAAATGCTCTATTAGAACCTCTACTTTACTATTATTACTTTACTATTATTTATTAGTACTCCTTCCTCCCACTACATAGATCGAATTCCTCCAAAATATCGCGAGAAGCAGTTTGAGTACAAAAGCAGTACAAAACTGTTTTTCATATTATGATCAATGTTGGTACATTGGTCGTATATCCGATGAAGAAAATTGACGATATTCTGTCTTTATGTACTTGCTTACTTCACTGACGCTCTGGTTGTAGCGCTGTTTGTGATATTTGAAAGTACTTTTGAAAACTATAGAAGTGTAGTTTGCAAAACTATGCGTTAAAATCATTTCATCATCACGACAAAATACCTTCATTTGTTACATTATGTTCCAAATTTAAATTTATAAGGATATTGAGTACTTCAGTGCTAAATTTGAATCGTACAAAGATAATAAAAGACCTGGGTAAATGGGCCCATGTCTACCACTTACGTAAATATATTATTATATGGCGAGTTTACTATGTATACACTGTTCGAATTATCAGTTACGAGTTCAGCTAATTTTTTAAAGTAGACTGTCATATTCACTTGATAGTTCATTTTGTACAATAGATAACCAGCTTTGCTTGGATTTGTCATGCGGAAAGGTTAGTCCAAAGCTTAGCAGAGAGTGTTAAATGCAAATAATATATCGCATATCTAAGAGTACCTCTAATAAGGCTCGACGGAAACAGTCGGTGCAACTGTGGCCTACTCCTCAACCCCTGGAATATATTATTCGTATTTGTGTTGGCGACATCGGTGTAGTTTCGAAGCAATATGATATATAAGTACATCGTGATTGTAATAGTAAAAATATTGTCAATAAATTTCCGACGCTGCGTACCGTGCTCAACTATTACATGGAGATATATATTACATGGAGATAGTGTTCACTGTATTAAATACATGTCTCAATGTTTTGTTTCAACTCTGCGCAGATGTTTACAATGTTACAGCGTCACTTAATTGCGCAATGACATCTAAAAACATTCGTATCTACGTTCAGCTGTAGATGTGTTTCATACTCAAATAGGATAGTCATAGTCAAACAACCAGCCATATCCTATGAATTGTTCTAAGTCGTGCTCGAGTTTTATCGACCTTAAGACGACATTACATGATATTAGTAGAGCCGCTGCGTTATATACTCCGTTTATCGAATCAAGACGTTCTTGTTTTCGCCTGAACCGCCCTGTAATATTGTAAAAGCCGTTAATATTAACAGCGGCTTCCCAATTAATAAATGAAAACACAACATCTATCTTTTGGATTGACGTAGAATTGCGAATTCGTATCTGACATCATCTAAAATTATTATTGAAATCACAAGTCACGGGACATCGTCTCACAACCGGATTAATAAAGGGGTCAATAAATTAATTTATTTGGCTTTATTTCGGCGCTAACATGGGCCTCAAGCGTCTCGTACAGATTGGTTGTGATTGGCCCCCGCTTGTTGTCTAATCAACGATTGTTATCAGACAATTGATGTAGTGTAGACAAGAACCATTAGGTCTTATGTTTACTGAGTAATCATTTTAGATATTATTTAGTGTTCTAAACACTGTTAGAGCTTGACAATAATTTTCTGGTAACCGTAATATCGTTATATACATACCTGCTCGAACCCCGTTTATCCTTCAGACACAATACTAAAAACAGAGTACATAGTTGCGGAACAAGCTTATGTAATTTTTGGAAATTACTAGTTCGTTCTTTAACGATTGATACTTGAGCGCGGGACACGTACTAGTACGTTTTCTGGCGATTGATACTTGAAGGCGGGACACGTACTAGTACGTTTTCTGACGATTGATACTTGAGCGCGGGACACGCACTACGTACCAGTGTAACAACATCGTTAGTATTTGTGTGGTTTAAAATAATAAATAAATCCGTAACGAAATTACTAAATTTACACTACAAAGTCCGCTCTGATACAAAATGTCAGGTATATTTTGTTTAGCCTTTAACACACAGTGTTAATGGCTAATGATTAATATCACACAGCCCAAAAATAAATTATTGTCAAGTCCAACAAATAAAATTTAAGGTAAAAACTATAAATTATGCTTATCTGTTTCGGAAGTAATAATATCTTGAATTATATAAATGAAATTATTATACTGTGGAAACATTACGTCACTTTGATGGATAACCAAATTATACATTTGTAAGTTTATATTATAAGTATATGTGTGAATTTTTCTAACATTTTAAAATAGTCAAATAGATAAAAACTCATAATTTACATTTTATATTGTTATGCATAAAACGTCATTTGTTTGAGTCATCTATGCTTCGTTTGTATAAGGGGTATTTACTTGAGATACTTAAATATTTTTAATTTACAGATATATTTATTTAATTTTACAGATTATTTACGTTCCGATACCTTCCGTTACGTTCCCAGAATGGGGTACATCACTACCAAAGACTCTACGTACTGTTTTAACCAACATAGTATTCGCTGTAATCAGAAATCATTGATATCTCATAGCTGCTAAGCTGAGCATTTTAGCTTAACAATTTAGTAAGTCACATAAACTAGACAGTCCCGAAGATTATCCATAAATAAACCACCCTTAAAATGCTCCGCATCTTAAAAAAAGTTGATATCCGTGCGGGACATCAACTTATTTTATTCCAACTTTAACTATTTCATTCCATTTTGAAACAATGACCATAATTTGTGACTCAAGGAATGACATAAGCGTGAATAACAACTAATTAATAACCATTATGACATTATTTCTGGGAACCATTTTATTATATTATGTCAATACTCTATGTGACTCAAGGATGTTACAAAAACAAGTTAAATAGTATAAATTAAGTTAAGTTGTATAAATATTATTTCTGGGAATATTGAAATAAATTGCTTTTATTGTTTTTATCTATAACTGCTTGATAATAATTTGTACATTTGTACTAATATATACTATTTTCACCAACAAATTCTCTCGCTAGCACTTCTCAAAAGCAACACGATGTAAAATAAATTGATAATTTGTAACCTTACCTTTTATGTTTTAAATGTAACGTACTATACGGAAAATTTGATAATAATATTTTTTTTATTATTAAATTTAATGGATTTATCTACTTTTTTTATATGATGCAACACAAAAGAAGGATGTGTGTAACGTTCATTGCTCCTACCTCAATAATTGTAGAAATTAAAAAAAACAGTTTCTGACATTTATAAGACGTTTAATACTTACTTTTTTAATATTAATCAAATAAATACTTAAGACAAATTGTATTTTAGTTTGACATTTCTTGATATATTTGTAAGAATAAGAATAAAAAAAAAGAAGATCTTTATTCGACTTTCACCTTACACATTACAAATTATTATTTATAGTACATAAATGTAATTTTTAGTAGGTATAAAGCTAAATAATTTAAGTAACTAACACCAAGTACAGCTGTTTGTGTAGATACGGCAAATATTTTCATTTCATATTCTACATAATGAATAATTTATTAATTCAATTTTAATATGTAACACCAAAATACTCGCTTCCAAACATAGGTGTGGCACTATTAGCCAGTCATAGCAACTTATTTCTACCTACGTTGTTTTTCTCGTCCACTTGACTACGACCAAAAAGTTACAACATGATTACGTATGAGTCAATAAGTGCAGGTGCTCTCAGTTTGTCCTCAGCGATATTAGAACAAAACATATTGTCCTTGTAATATCCATTATTCGCGAAAATGTTTGTTTTTTTCCCAGTAACAACTGTCTAAAATCGAATAAATTTATATGAATATATATATATGTTTCTGAATTTAGGAACGGCTTTAACGATTTTCATGAAATTCAGTATGTAGAGGGTTTGGGAATAGATCTAGTTAGGTTCTATTAAGAAAAAAATGTTGATTTATCCCTGTTTTCGGGCATAAAAAAATTGCATTGTTTGTCAAGTTGTAATAGCGCAGTGGTAAATTTATGGATGCGTTAAATATGTGAGAACACCTGGGTTCAAGTCTCACATGTCACCGACCATTTTGTTTTGTTTTTATTTTTTTAATTGCATTTTCTTTATATCTTTCATAAAATTTATAAAATTACCTAGCAAGGTTCGGTCATCCAGATACTATTTATATAATATAATAATAATTTTATCTTTACATTTTCAACCTATTTATCGAAGCGTTAATATAGGCACCACGACACTAAATTGGATAAAATAAATACCTTCTCCTTTGACTTCATCAAATTTCTAAAAAAATAATTGAATGGGAAGAACACAAAATTCAGGTGGGATATGCAATATATACAAAAACATCAACCTACAATTTCTATTAATTTCGCAGACACAATTTGAAAGAAATTCTTTGGATGAATACAGAATCGGATAACCAATTACATTAGAAACATTTAATGACTTACAGGAAAATTTCAAAATTTATTGTCTGCTAACCATTTTAAATGACTGGTAGAATATTTTGTGCCTTATTTGCGCCATTTAAAACGTATTAAGGCTCACCATAAGATTCAAAACATAGATATGATATAATGGAGCTATTTTTATATCGGTTTTACTACGCCGTCTGATTGTGGTCGTAAAGTTGAAGGATCATTTAGTCGCAGGTATGAACCGTATGAGTCAACAAGTGCACACGCACTAAGTTTGCACTCGGAGTAATAAAAAAAGGTTTTTATATCAGTTCTTGTTTTTATATACAGAGAGGATGATCAATTTAAATATCCTGCCCTTATCCCACTCGTAAGTGGGGTCGGCACAACATGTTATAAACATGCTGTCACATGATTTGGCTGCGTTTTTACGACCGGCCGCCTGTTTGACGTCAACTTACCTCAATCGTATTTTATGACACCTCGATAAGAAAGAGGGTGGTCTACTCTACTAAACCGGATACCACCAGTGGGTCAACTTACCTTAGTCGCCTTTTACGACGACTCGGTAAGAAATGAGGGTGGTACTATTCTATTCATCCGGATACCACACGGCTAAGTATTGTCATATGAATCTGATAGGTAAATTCTGAGAAAATTTTGTTACGTTAGCATTGGACAATTTTTTTATATTCTACTTCGATATAATAAATAAACAAAATTTTAAACACAATTATCATTCTCCCGTCTGTAATTAAATTTTAAACGTAAAAGAATTTTCCACTAATATTATAAATACGAAAGTTTGTGAGTATTTATGTTACTCTTTCACGGCGAATCCGCAAAGCCAATATCGATGAAATTTGCCACAATTATTCCTTATATACAGAGGTAACATACAGGCTATAGAAACCCTGTTAATTCTACTGAAATAGGATGGCATCGAAAGGCGCCATTTATTATTAACCAATCATGCGACAACAGTCGCAAGAAGTTGCAGGTAAAAGCTAGTAATTTCATAAAATAATAATCAAAAGTTTTGTATTATTTTTTTCCAATATGAAGTTCTTATTTAGCTGCATATAAATTTTGCATAAGAATCACTATGTTATGTAAATGATTTGGCTGATGGGTTATAAATAATGAAATGATTCTTTACACAGTTGCCAGCTTTGGCGCAGGAAAAATAGACGTTGCGCTGTTTATTTTTGCGATAATTTTGGCTTCGTTACCGATATTATAATTCAACTGACGTTTTTATGAGAGTTCATTTTTTATTCAACCGAATTAGTTTCATTGAACTTCAGTAATTGAAGAATATTTATGTACACATCAGTAGTCTTCAGTTGTATTTTTAAATTGCGACGCATTAAAATATAAACAACGAAGACATTAATAATTTAATTCCAAGTAGGTACTTATAAGCATAACATATAAGCAAGCAAGTACTTAAAAGCAAGCAAGAATTTCATCAAGTAAAGCTTGATGAAAATTTCATAATACACATTATTGTAAGAGGTTAAATTAATTTTTTTTTTCATCCTAATGACTAACTTTCAAATCGGTGTATGAATGGACCGTAACTTATTACTATCTATGGTTTATAGGATAGTCCAGTGTGGTCCCAAACTTCCCTGATTTAACCGATTGTATCTTTTCTTATATATTAAGTAATCAGCAGAATAATAAGAAAGATATGTTATAATAATAAGAAAGATAGGTTTGAAATGCCCGGTTTATCGTTCAAATCAAAGGCCAAGATTCAGGCTTGCGTATTAGGCACGTAAGTAGTCTTAGTCCGTATTAGGACCTGGTATTGACAGGCGGGTGTGACCGTAGGGGCTCTAAAGGGAGAGAATCCTATGGAATATGCGTTTGTCGTATCGAGATGTTCGTACTATAAACTACCTAGTAAATTTATCTACTCAACAGTCATTCATACTTAGATTTAGGATTCTTCAAGAGACTGTCATTCTAAGTTTTGCTCGCTTTTAGGCCAGTAGAGCTACTTATTAACACCTTTTTTAAGGTAGTCGTTTCACCAATAGAGGTTTATAAATATTGCATCCATCGGACACATCTTTGCATCGGCTAAGCCGCATTATTAGCTGCATTAGTTATATTTTATACAGCCATCTTGGCGATTCATTCTCCTCATTTATAATGCGAATCAATTAGAACATTTGTATGTTATCTATAGAAGATGAGGTTTATTTTGGGATTGTTTAATATAGTTATTACTATTAGCATTGGCGTAAAAATTTCCACGCATTTATAGTTAAATATTTGCATTGATACTGAGACGCGCCTGTCGCGTCAAATATTTAATTAACAAATTAACTGACGCTCGTATTACTAATGCTGTATAAATATCTATGCTGACGACTATAGATAATTTAGATCTAAAATAATTCTTGTTTGTTATAGGCTCAGTGAAATTACAGAAACTTGATATATAGTGTCTGATTATATAAAACATTGATCTTGAACTATCTCATGCGTTTTATGATATGGCTGTAGTATGACCAAGTGCATTTAGATTTAGAAGCGTAATTTATACATCCATTCTCAATGCAAAGCTATTTTCCCTAAGTTTGTTAGACTTCATATTTTCTATTTTTTCTTCTTCTAATTTTAGTTATAATAGTTATCGTACATTTATTATCTTTTAAGCACGCTGTTTTAATTAGATCTATATGTTATTAGCAACCGTAGGAAATATAACCATGTTACTTTAGTTACATGTGTAATTCTGTTGGTAGTTCTATGGAATAAATAAATAAATAAATTAGATTTAGATGTTCATGTGAGTCATAAGATCGGTCATATTTTCTGTTTCGAAGACCATCGGACCTATTTCCTCATTTCAAATAATGGATGTCACTGATATAAGTAAGCATTTTGCTTATAACATCTTGAAGGAGAGGTTTATTAGATCATTTATTTCCATTACCGGTGTGTACATCGGGTACTCGATGAGGTGAAGACTTGTTTCTTCTAAATTCTGAAATACAAGCTCGCTAAATCTTCTTTTATTCTCATTATTGTAAGGTGTCTGTTAAACAGTTAACGCCCAGGTGACATAATAGTATTTAACTAAATAAATAATAAGAACTTTATTCAACGACAACATAGATTAGTTTAAATTTTTTTTATATAAGAATGTATGCTTAGGAAAAGATCGTAGACTTAGCTAAGAAGCTGTTTTCCACGTCTAAACCAACCAAACCAAAATTTACTTCTTCTTTCCTATTTTTTATTGTTCCTTAATTCTTATTTTCAAGCTATCCCTCTATCCATCTAAATATTAATATATAACGTTACCACTGACTCTCGATACCATTAATCGTGTGGTTTAGATACTTTATGATATTGGGTCTTAAGATAATGTTTTTGAGACTCCGCACTGAATAACGCAGCATTATTAGTAGTAGACACTAGGTAGATCGACCAAATAAAAAGGACTTATTTACAACAGACGTACGTCTTTAAAAAAAGAGGTATAGAGACTTTGTCATACTCATGAAAAATATATATTACTCGTTTATATAGTAAATTGTTATTGTAGTTCTTAATAATATTTGTTCGGTCTTTCAATGACAAACTCAACAAAACAGTGATCTGTTTACAATGTTTTTAAATTGTTATGTATATTATTAGCTCGTCATTAGAATGTTTGAATGCCATCTGTTTGAGTGTAAGCCAAACAAACAGCGGTTAAAATAAACTAATCAATACATAATAGAATATGTGGAACAGTTAATATGATGCTGCATTTGATTATATTCAAGCTATCATAGCAAACCGATAACTAATCAGTCTGAAATGTCGGTAAAAGTAGAACACAGGATATGTCTATAATGTTATACAAAATTTGTTGTTAATTATGAAACTAAGAATATAGACTAATATATTATAAAAGTAGGGGTTACTTAGCTGAATTCTGTAGTATGAAAGTAATGATAGAATTATTTTGCTTTAATCCGTGTTTGTCAAGGAAATCTATGTAATGCTAAGTATAGGACGCATAATCCATTTTATCATATCATATTTTATTATTAATCATATTTTATACATTCAGGAGTCAATATCGCACTTACTACAAAGCACAACCACTAACGACACCCTACACAAGCACTACCATCAATCAATCCGCAGCTTAGTTGGCTTAAGCTCTAGCCCTTCTTTCCAAAAACGAGGTAGAATGACTATGCCAAGCAGTGGGATAGTAACAGGCCGTTACTTAAGCTTAAAACAATTGTAATCATCGACTCGAACTTTTAGGGAAATTGCCAGCTTCTTTAGCCGATCCATATTTATACTCTACCGTATTCTCCAATAAAATCGTTAAATGTACTGAAATAGCTGTCAACAAGTACAGAGGCCAACTACGTTGCATCTAAATACAATAAGTACATTGTCCTCAATAAAATGATTCTTGGCACATGGATCTACCTTCCATGCTGGGAGTGCAAGGTCCGCTATTACAAACATCTCTAAATTATTATGTCACTTATAAGTTCATCTGCCTACCTGTGCGTTAGAAAACCGACTATCTCTGATGAATAAATGGAGTTCACGGAACTGAAGAATTGAAACGGATTAGTTATCAGTAAAATACTAAACTGGCTTTCTTTATTAGGATACAAAAACTAAGCTTACCACCAGAAGCGAATTTATTCTGGCGTATTATTCGACCTTATTTTACATATAAATAAAGTTCATAATAACTAAGAATACAACGAATACACGCATATTTAAAAATGATTCACTACATTTTTTTTAAGACTCCATCTGACTTTTTGTTTTCGACTGATTCGATCCGACTTAAATTTACATATGTGAAACCAAATTTCACAAAATGTAGAATACTAATACGCACACATATTTCTGACCAAGTTATTTACCATACGTCAAACCACGTGGACCTATGAGTTCCTAATAAAGCTTGTAGGGTTACACATGTATATTACAAGTACGAGTATATGTAGTAAAAGATCGTGACAAAACCTTACACAGGTATGCTTAGACGACTCCTATATGTGTGAACTGCGTATTCGAATTAGAGAAGCATGATGGGACTACTTTCTGAAACCTCTTCCCGAAGAGAGTGAAGGCCTTTGTCCATATGTGTGACAGTAGCAAGCCGTTTCTTCACTACCATATCAGTCGCGACTAACTTTCAAATGAACGGCCTTTACTAAATGCCAGCATTTATGGATCATTTGCCACTTAAACTAAAGGGCTCCATCTGGGAAACAAGAGGATATCTGTTAAGATCAAACGTACACGTCAAAACTTAACACGTCCCCTATCCACTGAACCACATATGGCTCAGCTGACCAAATGTGGGAACCACATATGAAACTTGCGCTTGAAATGTACTCATAAATTCCTGAGCCGTATGTTTTAGAGTAGTAATATCCATTTCTGGTTTATTTTTTAATATTTTAATTTATTTGGGTTTTCCTCTGACAACATTGCCGAATATAGTTTAATATTCGGCTAATAGTTTATTGAATATGCAGTTCAATTTAGAATTTTGTGTTTGGGGCAGATACCCTCTGTTAATTGACTTTTTATTAACCTCTTGTATGTAATGACAATCAGATGTAAATAAAAACGTGAACATTCCCACTTCCCATATGTCTGAAAGGGTCAATAGCCTCGCGAGGCCAAGCCCAAGTTTTTTATGATCGTGAGCCTCAACGTATAGTGAATAATTGACCAGAATTATAGCTTTCGACAAAAAATCTTGTATCCCTTTTTTCACACTTCTTTCCCTACTCAGACAAACTTTAGTAGACTCTCACGACATAGACAAATAGCCTGAAACAAGCCAGGAAGAGCCGCTGGATTCAAGTCCTTAGAGTTACTGTAATAGAGTAGGAAAGCCAGCCTGAAATGTGCCTTATAAAGAGAAAGAAGAAGAGAAATGAAATGACGGTGTATCTATCTGTCTCTCTTATGTATGATTAGACAAAGATAAGTATACGACTTTCATCTCCCCTGTCATTATTTATTGTGACACTCTCACTTACCGGCTCTTCTACTCTAGTATAATAACTCTATGGGCACAAAATTTGACATTGATTCTCATTGTATTCTATAATAGAGGTCCTAGTCATTATAGCTGAAGGTCGAGTCTGTACTTAAATGCTAACTAAATTTAGTTATCTACTAATAGAATTATTCACATGTCAAAATCACATGGTTCAGCAAAAAACTTGCAAGTTTATGCAGGTAATTAAATTAACTCATATGCAAGTTTATCAAATATTTATTACGTAGGGCAATGTGGCTTATTCAAATATCAAAATAGATAAGTTAAAAATGGCTAGTTAACGAGGGTAATCATAAAGTCATAAGCAAGTTTATCTAATATTTGTTACGCCAAGCAATGTCGCTAAGGTATGAAGACGCATTAATTACCGGCAAACTGTAAGTTTTAAATAAAAATCCATCAGGTCTTCTCCATTCTACAACAATAATATATCGTCTCCTCAAAACACAGATCGAGGTCATAAACACAAAAGAAGAAGAAAAAGAATGTTTATTTAGTCTGTGTCGTTGTTGACTAGATATGGTAGAGATAGTTTATCATGTCTATGGTTCTAATGAGCACAATCGGCAGGGGGTTAATAAATAACCGTGAGTCGTTCCATTTTTATTTTTATTGATGGAGTTAGTGACCTTGTGAGGCAAGTCCAAGTTCATATACAAGCGGCGGGAAGGGGAACACCAGCGAACAAAAATGATTTGGCCATGAACTTTGCCATGTCGGCCTGGACTTAGATAATGCTTTATTGCACGCAAATACGTCTATCTATAATTAACTACTATATTAGTAAGTGTAATAAATTTTAAGTAGTCTGAAAGTGGATTTGATGGACGCTTTCGACGCTGTTTAGTGATTCCACGCATGACCCGGCTGACATGTTTTTCGACCTGTGTATAATGTATGTAAATGTTCAAGGATAAATTTTGTCAGTTCATTATACTCTGGGCTGGAATTGGCTGAACTTATTTTTTGTTTTTTTTTTTATGTTCTTAGTTTCACGATTCTCAGTTTGGAAAATCAGCACACTTATGTTGTATCTTTTTATATATCTCTGTTATTCAAAAATAAAGAGCATTATGATGTATGGACTAGATTAGCATTTAAAATAAAAATTTCACAAATGTGTCATAAAAATAATTTTAAGTATAAATTATTAAAGGCATACAAATAATTATTTGTACGTGCGTTCATAGTTTTATGTGCGTCAGAGAGAATTTTTTTTTTGTTTCCCAACACTGATTTGTAAATAGTTTCCAATATATTTTTTAAATTGTTGACAAAATTGTATGTTGATATTTTTTAAATTTCCGTGCAGATTACATTGCAAATTAAAAATTAAAAATGTTAATTAAGAGAAACTGTAACAATGAAATTTAATTACTAACAGGAAATCGTGTTATATCAACAATATAAGATTATGTAAAGCAAAGCAACTGCCAAATTGTTTACCAAATTTCCTATTTGACTGCTAATTTATATTTATTTACAATAAGGAACTATCGGTAATCACGGGTTCGAGACTCGGTCATTTTCGAGTTTGCATGGTTAACTGATAATGCTTTATAGTGAATTAAACTTGCATACTCCTAAATACATGCAATTACGTACGTGGGAAAGTCCTAACCTAACATTTGAACAGCGCTCTTGTTAAATCTTTTTACCTAAGAGCCTATGCCCTCTTCAACTAAAGTTATATTTATTTTCTAATAAGTCTCGGAGACTGAAGAAGCTGGACTAATAAAAAAACAAATTTATAAATTCAGGTCAACTTTTGGACCCGAGCAGATGCGAATGCAGACTCTTAATGTTATTTTGTGCCCTGAACTCAGATGTTCCATCATTTAGTCAAGATTGGTTCTAGTTTTCGAGTTAAGTGATAGTGACGTTATTGCGCTCTTATGACAGCTAACAGCTGACGACGTTGCATCGAACATCTTTCGGAACTTGTTTTTATATTGTGATAGTGCTTCGGAACATTTTTAAAACAGTTAACACAATTTAAAACAGGTTGGTAATTTGGATTCAGCCCCCGAATCCACCTTTTTAACAGCATTTGGTAGCTCAGGTTCAAAAACGTGTATACTTGTGTAATCAATATCCCTGTGTGACCGTATAATTCAAAAGCGTTTTCGTTTACGGAAAGTGGTTAGATGTTCTAAGTGATCATATCTCTTCAACCTTCATATGTTTTCATCTTATACATCGTCATTACATCATTTAATGATAGAGAGATTGCGTAATCGATAAACTGCAAGATAAACATAAATAACTTTGACAGGTACACAATCTGGGTGGAAAAAACAGAGGGTTTGGCATCACGCCACTTCTTGCCACATTAATCTATTAAAATTTGTCACAATAAAAATAATTTAACTTTCACTTTGCCGATTTTTTCGTAGAAATTTTTTATGGGTTAGTCCATATTTCATTGTAATTAACGACACTTTTGATATTATTAACGAGATTAAAAATAATCTGGAAAAACGCAGGCATATTTACGATAAAAATTTACTTTCTTTATCGCTATTTGTCAAAGATGCAGTATTACAAATACCTTTCACTTAAACTTAGTCGCATCTTATCTACACTTACTCAGGATGACAACATTTTTTGCTAATCTTTATGGTTGATTACGTAAATCCCCGCTTCTATAAGTCGGCGAGATAAAATAAGAAAACAAAATAATAAAGCTAGATCAGTTACTTGGGTTTCGTTTGGATGGCGAACCCGCACCGAAAAGCGCTGTGCAGAAAAAGTGACACTCTGTACTCAAGCGATTGTGTCGCTCTTATCCTGTAGATTACCTTGATACCTTTTTTTGCTAAAAGTTAGCAATGAGTTACTTTATAGGTACCTACCTACATTTTTACTATATTTTTACCAAATTTATATAATATACGCTTTTTTACACGTAAAATAATAAGTTTCGGGTCATGGTATTACAAAAATACTGGTTCAACAAATGCAAACAATATATTTTTAGTAGCTTAAAACATTCAATCAATCAAATCGTTATAGCCAGATACTTAATCTGATGTTATTTTAACATTCACATATTCAAATCCAAATATTCTTTCAAGTTGACCGTTTGTACTATTAGATCGTCAATTGTTTTTAATGCTACCAATGATTCGGAAGTTTGCCCATACTGAGAAGAATCAAGAAGAAACTCGGCTGAAAGCCACATGAGCTGTTGTCAGTTATTGTTTTGACATTGAATAGTGTATCAGAGCGTTCGAAGTGTAGTTAACTATAATTCCGCGTTCACCGAGACGTCCAAACCAAACATTACTGATTCATCTGTCGTCATCGGCCGCACTACTGAATGTGAAGTCAGTTCACTGTTCAGACTTTAGTTCGCGTGCACCGGTGGACGAGTGCGGTCGAACGTTCGCTCACGCTATCTCGCACCTTATTTTAGTCCAAGACACTTCACTAGTTCAGTGATAAGCTAACAATCAAATTCAGTGCGACGTACGTGCGGCACGTTTCGAAATTCTTGTATTCGGGCGCGTAACTCGCAATCGAGTTTATAGTATAATAAGATACTTTATATTACTTGTAAACTGTGAATTGACGGATGACTGTGGTGACAATACCGTTTCTCTGGGACCGAGAAAAGGGTAGCGCGATGGAGAGCTGTTACAAGCTGTATACATGGATCAACCACACTCTGTTGATGCTGCTAGTGCAGATGTTCTGGAAAGTCAGTCAGATATCGGATTATTTCAAACAAAAGTAAGTTGTGTTGTATGTACGGTTTTATTTCTTATCTAATCCTTCATGTTTTTGAGATTAGGTGGGAACTCATAAATTCCTTTTATTGTTATCGATATGATTAATTTATTTATATTAGCGTTTTTAATTGAATATTAATAAAAGTAGGAAACTGAACGGTGGGAAATGCTATAAAATACTTGTTATGGCATTTAAAGACCGTTCAAATTTGATACCCACAGATAATATTTGAAACAATGTTTATGGTGCAATCTCTTGCTTGCATTCCACAGAAGCACAGATGCTTGAATACACAGATAAGAAAACTTATAAAATATCGACTGACAAATTTATCAGATAAAGTAGATTGTTTTTTTATATAGGGAATGAGGTTAGGAATCATGGAAATATCAACATGGAATCGTGCCATGTGGTATCCGGCTGAGTGGAATCCTCATTTCTTACCAAAGTGTCGTAAAAGGCGACTAAGGTAAATTGACGTCGGGCAGGCGGCCGGTCGTAAAATACGTAGCAAATTCATATAACAACATGTCTAAAGCCATCGTGCCCTGTAAAAATTAAAGATCGTAAAACCATTATAAACCTTATACACCAGAAAGTATCCCTGAGATAATTCGATAATATATTTCTTAGATGGATAATTAATCGAAATATAGCCAGAGTTGCGTAGCTGCAAAGAACTTAGTCAAGAATATTAAAAATTTCGGTAATAAAACATTTACACCACATAATAGTATTACGACATTAAAAACTTATTATATTAACTTAATATAACTATTTTATATAAGAACTCAAGATGTTAGCGTGTGATTCATATCATATTATATAGAGTTGGCGTGTTCAAGCCCAAAGTTTACAATTCTTGCCCATTAAGGTAAATCATCGTAATGAAACATGAACATAACACATTCCTTGAACAGAATTGTTGGTATACGTGTATCTTCGCATTAACTCCATTATAGAGATATTTTAAAGGCCTATATTTAGTTTCAACAGAAACAGTAATAAGCCGCTACCTTACCGTTACCTTAAGTACATCTTAAATAGAACGCACCCCTAAAAAGTCAGAAAAGCGAGAAGTTGTATTTAATCGAATATGCGGAAATATTAGGGAAAAGTAATCTTAAGTCTATAAAGTACTATTATATAAAGTTTCTATCTTTATTTCCGTCAGATAAGTAACTAGGGCAACCTGTCTTAGCAATTAGAACAAAACCTACAAGAAAAGATTACTTCACTTATCAATCATGATAGAACATAGTTACGTGACATTTGTATGAAAATTGAGATTTTCTCTTGACATTTGTAACAAAGGATTAAAGATGCCTATTCATCTTCACCTTGTTTTGAACAAAGGAGTTTCGTATAATTTCAGCGTTGATCACGCAATAAGGGATATGCAAATTTTTAATTTACATTAACACAGTTGTTATGACGGTCTAAAAAGTAAAGTGTTAAAAAGTATAATATTTTAACCTATTTTAGATTCTGACGATCTTTGTTGACTTTTTAATTGTCTTTTGACTTTTAAATGATTTCCATAGACATTATAAACTTAACATTTTATTGGAGTTTCGAACTTTATTTCGTTTTAATTAATAAAATAATTCTATGACTGTACCTGTTACTCAGTTAAGGAAATATTTTTTTTGCTAGTCATCTCTCTTACTGCATGATTTCACCATTTACATCAGCTACTTGGTCAATTGTAATTATCAAAATTTAATTATTAGTCATTTTTTGAAGCTATCATTATCTTATTTCCAAACAAAAGATATAGGAGATTTTCAATAATGTGAGTTATTGCAGAACTTCTATCCTTTATTTTTGAAAGTATAAATTTACATAACATATGTATCCAACCATACATTTACATAATTTTTGAATTACGTAAATTTAATTTATATATAAAGGTGTTAAATATTGTTTAGGTGGTGTTATATATTTAAATATATTAAACTGTCTACGCCACACGGTTTTAGCCCCATTACAAAAAACTAAGTTAGTAGTAATATATCTCTAGTTACTTAACTTTACTTAATTGCTAAACATTCATCAATAACTTTAAGCTAACTTTTAAACAAACAAAAAAAGTGTGATGATTATTATTTTTATTCTTTATAGTCACTTTTTGGACGTCTCTTTTTATATAAAAATTGACTTTTTTCGAACAACCTTACAGAAATGTTTTAAAATATTTAAAATCAAATTACCGGTTTCATATAACGCGTTTATCAAGCAAGCTGATGATATCATTTCCTCATACAAGTTTTGTTTGCATAAATAAATAATAAGCATGTAATATCCAATATCGATAAACAATATACATTCTTGATTTCTATGAATATACCGGTTTGATATTGTTTTTGAATGTCATTGTTTTAAACAAAATTGTTTGTTTGTAATATATTTTCAAAACAATCGTATCTAAGATTGGACATTTATTTTTAATACATCATTGGATTTCACACGATTCGTATGTTTTAATTTCGTCGATTACAATAATATACGGTGGAGCTGATTTAGCGATAAACCTAAGTGTCTGTCAACCCGAAAGAATAAACTCCACGTGTTTAAGTTCGTTTTATTTGTTTTTTCAAGGAATTTATCTATAAATGGTGGCAGATATGTATTTGTATTCAAGTTTTTTATGACTAATTTTTACACCTTATTATATTTTTATTACGGACCATTATTTTTTTTCGAAAATGTGATATAGTCTATGTTGCTCAGTAAAAATGCAGCTTTCCAATGGTAAAAGAATTTTTTGTAATCGGTCCAGTAGTTTTTGTGTGAAAGCATTACAAACAAACATACAAATTTTTCCTCTTTATAACATAGTATAGATTGTGATGTTAATTCAATTGTAATATAAATAACGTAATTATAAGCATCCTGCGCGAAATGAGTAATTCACAAATAAAGTTCATTTTATATATTTGACAATTTTAAAGAGAGATTTATAAAAAGGTAAACAGTGTAAACAGTGGATAAACTATCTCTAATCCAACAAATAAAGAGCAGTTATCGTTAAACATTCACGTTGAACCTTCGTTTATTTGTCTATCGTCCTCACATATATGTACAAATATTTACAGTGATAAAGAAAAAAAACACAAGGAAAACGCAATAAAACACTAGTTGTATATATCTTTTTACTATAGACACATCCTTGAAAGAGAAACGACTTTTAAATTTGAGCAAATTGTTTAGTATCGTAATCTAGGCGACATTGGTATTGTAAATTGCGTTGTGTACTTCCGCAACGCGCTTCGCATCACAAGTTTTTACGATACTTCTAAAAGAATAGAAAATAATATCATAGCTTACTTTCAAATACTTTAACCTTTAGTTTAACCTTAATTTTATCATTTTACCTGAAACACATTAAATTTTTCTTACCATACATTCTTTACTCCTTAGGCTATACGATTATGGAACGAATTAACAACTGAAATAAAACATGAGATATTAATTCGAACATATGCATATTATGTTACGTGGATATGCATGCATATTTTCCGGGTTTTGCATGATTTTTGTGCACACTAGTCACGCTTGTTTTGTATTATCCTATAGTAATAATTATTTAGAAAAGACTACGTTATCATCTTTTTACCCTTAACCCACTCTAAGTGGGGTCAGCACAACACTCTGTAAACATGTTGTCATATGATTTGGCTACGTATTTTAGGACTGGCTGCCTGCCTGTCAACTTCCCTTATTCGTATTTTACGACACGAAAAAGGGTGGTCTTTTGTAGTCAACCGGATACCGCACGATGGGTCAACTTACCTAAGTCGCCTCTTAAGACACCTCGGTAAGATACTTAGAGTGGGATAAGGGCAGGGGGATGATGATTAAATACTGCGAATATACCCGGAGGGAGTATAAATGGTACTAAGCCATGATACAAATTTGTCGTTCCGAATTATCTTAGTTTCAGTATTAACAATATAACTTGCGTAGTAAATACATTCTATTTTACATTTAACCATGACATTTTCTTCTGTGATTGTAGGCCACATTTCCGAAGGGATACACTCCTATTACAGCTCACGTATTTTGGACATTTCAATTTAGAAACGAAACGAAAATGTTCTACAGAAACTGTAGTTATTCCTAAGAATAATGTAAAAATAACCCAATACCAGCTATAGCCAAATAAAGGTGATATCTGAGACTAAAGGTACCGGAAACGAAGGAAGGACAATGAACAAAGTGTCCTATAATGTTAATAAATTCTAGTAAAATCAGCTAGATTAGCTGTAGTACTTAGAATAAGATAAAATTAACGTAACGATCTGTTACTATCCCACTACTGGGCATAGGCCTTCTGCCTAAGTTCTTGATCAGAAGGGTTGGAGTTAAGACCCACGCTGCTCCAATACCGATTCGTAGATTATACAAATGTCCTGAATTCTCGAGATATGCAGGTTTTCTTAAGATGTTTTCCTTCACCAAAAAACGTGTTATGAATTGCAATTATCAATTAGACACGTAAGTTTTAACAAAAAAACTCAATAGTGCCTGCTCGGATTTGAAGCCGTGACCCACTCCAAAGAGTGGTACGACCGCAGGGCTATCACAGCTCAAATAAGATAAGGATTGATAAAAACATGTCGTGTTGAAACACATTCGAAGTCAATTAATTAATTACTTTCGTAATATTTGTTGTTTCAATCATTATGACGTCTAAAAGATCGAAATCGAAATGTTATTTTCAGTGAAAAACAAAATAAAAGGGTTAAAGGACGTTCTACACGGTCAGGATAAACCGCCCGATCAAAGTGACCTTGGTCGGTAGGGATGCGCTACCGACCAAGGCCGTTGGCAACAACCAAATATTTCTAGGATTGACCGACTTCTACGCTGTCCATTTTTACTCCAATCCGACCAAGATCACCTTGGTCGGGTAGTTTATCCCGACTGTGTCCCGAAAGAACATTAAGGTTTTTAAAATTCACTTTGTAAGGAATCTATGATATTTAGGAATCATTCACCGCCAAACAAATGATGAAATAAAGTGGAGGCCATTCTACGTTAGTATAAAAGAGCATATTACCGTCTTATTATCATGACACAAAAGAAAATAAACTTTAACTCTCTCGTAAAACGACTTCATGTTCAATAAACATTAAAATTATATGAATAAACAAATACTCGAAGTCGTGTTGTGGCTATTGATATGTATTGGCAGTAATTGCCTGTGTGTTGCTCGTGCTATAAGTACCAATAAAAACGTGAATGGTAAAAAAATATATATTTTCATTTAAAAATGTACAAGTTATATCTATCTTAAATTACTTACACGCTAGGACTATACAAATCATGCCCACGTGGAATGGTCCCAAGAATGATGGCAGCGTTTTCGCGTAAAATCGCTAAGCTGATTCTTTATGCGAAAAAGAAGCCAGCCCTCTTGTAGCCTGAAGAGGCAATTAACCGGACGAATGGTTAATTATTAGTTATCCCCCTAAGCCTATTTTTCTGACAAACTTCATAACATAAAATAATTTGCAAGCTATTATTACATCATCCTCCTGCCCTTATCCCACTCTAAGTGGGGTCGGCACAACATGTTATAAACATGTTGTCATATGATTTGGCTGCGTTTTTACGACCGGCCGCCTGCCTGACATCAACTTACCTTAGTCGTATTTTACGACACCTAGGTAAGAGAGGGTGGTCTAATCTACTAAACCGGATACCACACGGTGGGTCAACTTACCTTAGTCGCCTTTTACGACACTTCGGTAAGAAATGAAGTTGGTCTATTCTACTCAGCCGGATACCACACGGCGGGTCGTCTTACCTTAGTCGCCTTTTACGACACCTCGGTAAGAAAAGAGGGTGGTACTATTCTATTCAGCCGGATACCACACGGCGTTTGCAAGCTATTATTACGTATACAATTAATGTTGTATCGTGAAATGTTCTAAAGCATGGTGGCTTTTAATGTGACCTAACCCATGAGTTTGCACCGTGTGAAATATTGATAAGGATAATTGTTGCTGTGGTATTTTGGCCAACTGGCTAAAAAAACGTAGCTATCTCAAATATCTCTCTTTACTTGTTAGATTAAGGATTGTGTACAAAAGCCCAAGAAAAGCAGGTTCCTTAATAGGAATACCTAATCATCGAAACCTTAGTCCCTTTCTGAGCTTACTATTATAAAAAGGTATTGTTAAAAAATTAAAAGTTGTTAATTTCTAAGTTTATAACTCGCTATCATTATCAGGTACAAGACAAGGTTACCGACTATATGAATTTCGGTGCAACTAATGTCTTGATATTGCCGGTGTTCTATTTGATGGGGTGCTTCTGGATCTAAACGGCATTAGTTCTTATGGCTTGAAAATCTCTTAGAAGGAACTACCTTCGGCAGAAGTAGAGATGTTTGATAATGTTAATTTTTTTTAAACAAAAGCAGTAAAGGGCTTTTGGTGTAAAGAAGTTTAATTTGAGATACCTCTCAACAATACAAATATCACATATTTCGTATATTATTGAGATAATCAGCTTTTCCCATGTTGTTTTTCTTCAGTATACAAAAGGCCTTATTGATAATATAAGTATCCATGAGGGACATAGTTATTAAAGAATACTCAGGGGTGACTTCTCAGGGCTTGAACTCGCCACGACCAAAATAAATGAGTACCACCCTTTAGAAGTTTAAAAAATGAAAAAAGTACTAGAACATTAAAGTTCAATTGTTAGATAGCCTTCATATATTGACATCAGATAGGCTGCCTATCGTGAAATAACTAGTCAAAACATGCAATAACGTGTTCAAAACATGTTGTGCCGACCCCACTTAGAGTGGAATGATGAATGATGATGTTAGAAACAAAATATAGTCTATTCCATGTGTTGAATCATGTCATAACTATTAACGCCTTCAATTTTTCACTTCACTAAAATAACATTTCAAAAATACATTCACGTAATTAATGAAGCATCAATCTTAACGACATTTCCTACTGTGCTTCACAAATTTTAAATCGTACGTAGGAACGTAACTCGTTGCCAAATGTGCTCGAAATACACGTCTACCCACAATTATGCTATAAGTGATGGGTGCAAAAGTATGTGATAAAATTAGACAACTCTTCCAAAATATATCCCCGAATATTCTAGTAGCTTTTGCCCGTGACTGTTTTCATTCCGAAAAGCACATTATTCAGTTGCCAATCGGGACGAAAAGGAATAAAGTGTGACTTTCACATTTATAATATTAGTATTGAGTATTGAGAAAAAAATAATAATTACTTCCGTTAAAATATTTTATTGATTTTCTCCTTTAAAAAGTTATCTGGAAGAAATCAGCACTGTTTAATAGTTCACCCTTTGCACTTTTTATTGTAGGTATCTATAGTTTAAGATTCGTTAGGTCCTTTTTGTACTTTTCTCCGTTCAATAAAGATATTTTCCTTCTTTTTTTAGACATCTAAATCTTTTACTTACGAGTTTTAATAAAACAATACTTAAATTGCAAATATCTATATTCTGAGCTATTAGTTTATTCATTTGCAATGAATGCAATTAGTCATTAACAAAACGCCGTTCAAGTAAAAGTGGATTAGCGATCTGGTATGTCCTGTAGAAACTTGAAGAGTTATGGGCATTTAGTTCGGGTCTTGCTCCATCTTAGACAGCATTATCATAACTAGATGAGTAACGCCTTATGCGTTTTCTAGTCACGGATAAAATATATTTAAGACATTATTTATAAACTCTTAACAAAACATTGGTTAGCTTTTGCTGATTTCAAGTCAAATAAATGTCTTTCCTAAATATGATTTGCTTTATTGCGATATACGTTACAATATACCTAATGTGTAATGGGTGAAACAATCGTGAATTAATTTGCATACCCTTGTTTTGTTAGAAGAAGATAATTTGTAAAAGAAGAGACAAAAACACTCCTTTGTTTCGTCTTCTTAAAATAAGAAGCGGTTCTTCTACTCTTTTAACGATAGAAGCTCACTATTTGACATAGTTTCAACGATTTCCACATCGCTTGGATCCAGCGATTTCGTAACTATTTCGCCCATTGTCCTTTACACATTATCCTTTATGGTTGATCCTTTATGGTTGATACATGTACTAATAATGTGTGGATACTAATGGTGTATACCAAGACTTCGTTTTCTACTACACGGTTATCTTTCAAAGACCTCATACCTCTGTGATCATCGGTTCTTCACTATGTTCCCCGCCCATTCAAGTTTGGTTTCGCGAGACAATTAGCTATATCGGTAATTTATGGTCGTCTACAAATGTCTGTCTTAATGTGATCAAAAATATTTTAAGCAGCTCACTCTATAGCCCACAGAGAGATACGGAGAAAGTTAGCGACCAAGTCTGTTGTAGCACAAAAATATTAAATCATTATGTATTATTCAAGCAACTTTAATATGAACACACGCTATATAATCTTTAGGAACGCGGAATCTTCAGAGTAGTTTACAAACATCATACATTTCGATGCATTTGATTGGAACGTAATGGAAGCTATTAAAGGTAAATCTAAAAATAGACGTGAGTCAAATGCAAGCGAAGGCCTTACATGTTACTTCCGAGTTTGTTTATCAACATCTGGTATTAAATCTTAGGTGTTACGACTGGTCCAGAGTTTTTATTTCACCGATTATTGGAATATACGAATTATTTAAAACATATATTATTAATACTAGATTTCACCTGCAACTTCGTTCGCGTGGACTTTTGTCGCGTGATAGGTTGATAATAAATGACGCTTTTCAATGTCATTTTATTGCTGTTGAATTCACAGGATGTCTATAGCAGGGCTTCTTAAACTTTTTTATATAGCGACCCCCTTCAAGCTTAGGAAATTTTTACCCCTCCTCCATATAATGAAATATATATTAACCGTAGATGTAGATGTAATATCGCACTATTTTACAATATAAATAACAGTTTTGCATTGTCACTTTAAAAAAAAAGTTATAATAATGTAGTTTTCGCTAACTGATACGTACAGTGACTTGCTTGTTCGTAAAGCGTGTAGAGTCTAGTGCGTCTCATTGATCTATGTTTATCTATACTCTATACCAGGGCTTCTTAAACTTTTTTATTTAGCGACCCCCTTCAAGCTTAGGAAATACGACCCCCTCCTCCATATAAATATTTTTCAAAAAATAGTTATAATAAAACTACAATAGTATTTTGTATGATTTTTATTTGTATTTATATTTGTACGTAGTGTGTATACTAATTTTATTTATAATTGTTGTAAACTAACCAATCATAAATTTAATAAAATCTATTTAATTAAATTTAATGAAAAGGGGTAATGAAGGAACTTAGGAGGAGAAATATCAATAAATCTTTGTTAGAAAAGTTCTTTAAAGGACAGCTGCAGCCATGTAGTTGTATCAATAATGATTGAAAAGTATCAGATCTTTGCGACGCCTTTTGCTTTCAGTAGTCTCGCGACCCCCCTGGGGGTCGCGATCCACAGTTTAAGAAGCCCTGGTCTATAGCATATATGTTACCCCATTATATAAAGAATAATTGTGTTAAATTTTATCGTTAGCAGCGGGTAGCAAACATACATCAACACTCACAAATTTTCGCATTTATAATATTAGTAGGATAGGATAGGATATGATTTGTTATTAATTTAGTAAGACTTTTATGTAACCAACTACACTGTTGGGTGTTTTTAAATTTTTAATTGGATATTGTTGTTTTTATAATCATTGCTATAATGTAATAAGAATGGTAGGAAAAGTTACAGTTATCACTAGATATCGTGTAAAAATGTTTATTGAAGCAATTGTCTATGTCTTCACTATAGAGCAATCTGCTATGAACAAAAAGTAAGGATATTAACAGGTTATATGCCTATAACTAATAAATACTCTTACTAATATTATAATCTAAAAGTCTGCATGTTATGTTTTCTCGGGTAAACCGATGGTCAAATTTGGATGAATTGAAATTTATATACCGCGGTATTATAAAGCATAGCAAATTTCCAATATTCACTAAAATAAAGTTACAATATAATACAAATAGTGGAATAATAGTATGGCTATGATCAGGAGACTGTTTGGCTTAGAAATTTAGAAATTGAAAGTTGAGTTGTAGGTCGTACCCTAATAATTATCTTAAATAACCTTTACCTTTGCATTAGGAAATAAACTGGAGAGTATATACATTTCTTACGTGTAGATATAGTCTCCTTGAAAAGAGCATAAGCCTAGCCTTAAAGCCTAAAGATATACAAGTATTAAACTGGAATTCATTTCCTTGCATTATCTTCAATGAGTATGTATTTAATTTATAAAACAGCTTTAATTGCCACTTAGTTCCTGAACAAGCCACGAGTATATTTTTTATAGAATTTAAATGTTATAGGAAGTGCTTCCACATGTTGTACAATTGACGGCTTGTATTCTGTAACTAGCTTCTACCCGCAATCAGCGACGACGTAAAGCGGGTTCTCTACCACCGAAAATTATAGGCGTCCAAAAGGCGTCCTATATGACCCTGACGATCAAATAACGATCGCAATCACAAAAATACTTAACACACACTCACAGCGTCTTCGCTGACGAAGACGAGGTCCCAGATTTCTGATGTCGGTTGGTCGTGGCTTCTTGCCACCCTTCCGTCGTCCTAATGACTAATCAAAGTCATACCATTAGCCCTCCACTACACGTCGCCCTAAGCCGTGGTCGGGCCTCACAGGCCCCTTAGGACCACATTCCCACACGCTAGTAGAGCTTCGACGCTCTACTCTCCACATTTCGCAACTTCGGCTATACTTCTGCGCTCGCCCGTCCCGCCCGGTGACGCTGTAAAAGCCGATAGGGCTAACAGCATACAGTCAATTCGAAAAAAAAGCGGGCTGTATGTTTAGTGCGAGTTTTTTTTATATACTCAATGGCGTAACGCCAATTTGTATAACGCAACAACGACATCTAGTGACTGTAGTTCCAGGGCCATATAAATAAGCGACACGCTAACGCGATCGAGTAAGTAAAAGATTCGCATCAAGCACACAGCTCGTTCCCGGGAACGCAGACCTTTGTGGGGGCCTCACAAAGGTCTGCGCACTTATGAGGCCCTGTGTTTGTAAGGCCCAGTCTTTGTGAAATCCCGCGTTTGTGAAGCCCCGCATTTTTAATGCACAGCGATTGTGCCTTAAAAATTATTGCTCTACGGCATATGAAATCATCGATGAGAGAGTTATATTTGATTATTCTGTTATCAGAATGTAAAGTAGCAAATTCAATCGATTTTGATAGCGTTATAAAAGATTTCGCGTCGAAAAAACCGAGAAAAATTGTTGCGTGTTTCAGTTGAATGTTTATACAGGCCCCTCATAATATTTGAACCCGGTCCTTCCCGCTACTTTATCGGCGTGGACTTTGGAACCGAGATAAATGTTCATATACCACTCTCTAACCCATCAAATAATCAAATACTCAGCAAAATCACATGACAATTACATCCGTTGTTCCGATCGGTCAATATGTAATATTCATAATATAATATATTAATTTAGGTATAGAAATAGGCATTTCCATAATTGAAAAAATGTAATGTGTAAAACAAAAACCTGTAATGATTTATGAACTTTTCTATGGCGTGAATTTGGATCTAGAACTTTCATTCGGCTTAACTGATATAAAACATGCAATGAGTACGAAATGGTGGTTCGACGAAGTGCGTCTATATTTTGGATAGTTGTGGTGTTTCTATATTTATGACTGTTATAATAATACTAGCTTTTACCCGCAACTTGGTAGCAGCAGGGTCTTCTCGCTGTAAGGAATAATTGTGCCAAATCTCATCAATATTGGTTGAGCGGATTCGCCGTGAAAGAATAACAAACATACATCCAGACTCAAAAACTTTCGTATTTATAATATTAGAAAGATTCATAATATTTGGATTAATAACGTGTATTGGCAATAATAGGAGACAAAATGAAAATCCTCTACAAGTACATACTCTACGAGTTCCTTGTTTACAAAATATACTATGTTCTTTATATTTAATTATAATTGTTGTATTATTACTATGAAATACAATTAAAATGTGTGAGGATAAAATGAGAGTTTAACATTTTTGTACATTTTTGTATTGCGTGCGTGTGTGTGTGTGTGTGTGTTATTACGTAGATGTTCCAGTCGCAACATGAGGTGAGTTCCATGGCTCTATATAAAACTAGAGGAGACTTGTTAATTATGCTTGCTCTCCACTATCAGCGATGATCATGATCGTGTGATCGCCTATAATCGGCACGATCATTGTGCAATAGTTAACATGATCGTCCGTATCATACGAAACCTACAGTCATACGCATCACCCTGCGATTCTCTTTGGTGCATGTCCGAAAAAACGACGATTCCCGGGTTGGAGGCAATCATAGACGATCATAGATGATGTTTAGCGTGTACAGCCGACTATGCACGATCGTTTTCGCCCTTAATTTTTTTTTATTAATCGCCGATTATTTAGAGGAGCCATTCGATCACTTGATGCCCTTGAATCAAACTTGTATTGGTTCTTGGTTCTAAGATAAATAATACATATAGTTGTTATGATCATGGAAAGTTCTTACGCACGACGAAATCTACTTTTGAACGTTCATTTTATATCTTTTGTTTATGATTTGGATGGTTTCCAGTTTCAGTTGTTACTACTAACAGAGGTCAAGTTTGTAGCGCATACCATTATTTAGACAGTAATATCTTAAAATATACTTCCTTATAGCTGCCTCATGATGGATATCAAAGAAAAGACTAAAAACGCTTTAAAATTTTATAGTATTCATATATATTAAGAAATTATATGATAATTTTGTTATATTACTCAAATCACGTGTGCACGTGCATATTTAAGATAGTTAAGTTTTTATTAGTAAGTTTAACAGATAATATAATAAATAAACTCTACGACAGAGTATATAGAATATAGACTACTCTGTGTATTTAAAGTTTTTGTATCTGTATATACTTATCATTAATAGCTGAAATTAACTAAATTGTTATTATATGAATGAATTAAGTCTTATATGACTGACTTTTGTGCGAAAATAATACAAACCTTTTTGTCATGAGCCATAAATAAAATTAATGTTTTTATCTATGGTTGAATGCTATGCTTTAGGAATTATGGGTCAGTAAAGTTAAATTTTTGTAAAATAGTGGTATAGCGTGACATGGAAAGGCCATACAGGAACTTGCGTGTCACAAATAATTTATCATTATATGGCGTTCGTACCTAAACCAATTTAGAAGTTTTTGGTTATAGATCAGATAAACATTGGTTAGGTTTCTGACATCGTTTTATATATATTATCATATATGTGATACAATTTTATATATAAAAGCAATGTTTGTAGCTTTTTTATACTAATATTATAAAGAGGAAAAATTTGTATGTATTATTTTGCTGTTTACGAGTTTAGTGGCATAGATAAGGTCTACTAATAACGTAAGTTTGAAAGTCACGTGTTTATCTTAATAAGTAACGGCTTAATATTAAGATACGTACATATTGATGAAAAAAATTTCGAAGTTTCTAGTATGTTTGCGGTCATCGTTATATTAGAAGGATTTATATACGATTCATCTTGCGCAATTATATAGTCGCACGTATTAATTACATTTATCCTTAGGACTAACGAGTTACGTTTCGACCTCAGTGGTTTCGACATCGTTTATATAAGTAGTTCGTCATAAGGTCGAGTATTTAATTAAGGCAATGTTTTTTTATGCTTGTGATAACCAAACTGTACCAATGTCTATATTAACATAACATAATTTATAGAATTATGCGTTACTTTGCGCTGATCCATAATACAAAAGTAATAATAAAATTGTTTTGCTATTATTCGCGATGAAGTAAAATAGAAAATATATGTAATGCTAAATGTAGAAAGGACTATCCGTTTTCATACCTGATACAAGGAGGATTCATAAAAACACATGCACAAATCTCTACCACCGCCACCGCTATACACAAGCACTACATACGTTCACTATCACAAACTCAACAATCGTTTCGCCCCGCAACCGAATCATCATCATAAGATAGACTCCACGACAAAAAAAATAACTAATAAATTACTTATTGTACTAACTATTTTTCGGCCCCGCGTTGTTGTGGTTCAGTCGGGTTTCGAAACCTAGTTACAGAACTCAAGTGTTTTAAATGCTCTTACCGTCACCAAACTTTATATGATGATCCGCTGGTCATTCTAAATATCTTTGAAAATTTCATTAAAATCGGTCGTCGATTCAGAGTCTATAAAGGACATACAGACAAACATTCATTTTAATATATTAGAAGAAGAAAAAGGTAAGACTTATACTTACATACTTTCACCAATAATATAGCTAAAAGTATAAGATAGGTTCATAAAAGAGACAATTTGTAAACTAAAAATTAAATACATGCAGTAATAGAAAGTCGTACGGCCAATAATAAATATAATAGGTATCACAAAACTTTGATTCCAACCGGTTACCGATTCGGCGAGCTAAAAGGTCACATGACAAGAATATGTTTTTGTATCCACCACACCTATCAAATCCATCACAAGCAAACATCAAATATTGGGGAAAAAGTAACATAAAAGTTCTTTCCACAATATACTGTCAGTACAATGAATTTTTAATGGTATTGATCAATTACTTTTATACTGTTTGCTTGTTGTATTATACTAACAAGTTATTCTGAAATAAAGTAATAGCTCGGTAAAATGTATTTTTAATATTAAGTAATTACTTTTGTACGAAAGGCTGTGATAGCCCAGCTATTCTTTTGAGGAAGTCACGGATTCAAACCCTATGCAGGCACCAATGAGTATTATCTGTTACAACTTATGTGTCTAATTGATAATTGTATTGCGTGAGAAAACCTGCATATCTCTAGAGAATTCCGGGGATATGTGTAAACTACCAATCCGCATTGGAGCCGCGTGGTGGGTATTAGCTCCAACAATTTTCATCAGTGGGATAGTAACACGCTACTTTTACTTTATTGTTTTACTCTTTGTATTTTTAATACGTTATTGCTTTGCTAAAACTTTTCTGGAATAGATTAATTGGAAAAAAAAATCTTTATGACTAGGTTAAAATTAAATGTTAGTATTTTTTTACAGCAATAATTTTTTTTTTAAATAAAACCTAGCTAGATCGATTTTTCTCCCCCAAAACATACCAAACATACCATAATTTGTTTGGTGATATTTTATACATAAAATATTCATTCGTTTAGATATTTGTAAAAATTTACTTGTCATATGAGTAAGTATTGAATATAATAAACTTTGTATCTGATTGACTAAAGTTGATTACTAGAAACCCACAATGTTGCCAAAATAAATTAAAAGCAATAACACATTTTCGGAAATTAACCTAGTAATAACAAATATTTAAATAAAAGTAATTACAAATATTAATAATCTTATTTTTTAAACATGTTTGTTTTGTAATAAGGCTGTTCTAAAATTCATAATTTAAACAATAATATAGTGCATATGTATTATTATTCTGTGTCAAAATCAGTATGCTTTATAACGAAATTTTAACAAGACTGTTAGTATAATCTAAATGATAACAGCTTGTTGATAAGGCATTAAAATACTTTATTAGTGGGTACTAAAATAAATTTCAAGCGTTATAATTTATCTAAGCTTATTTTTTTCTGTTAGAGTGTTATTTTGAAAGTCTAGAATCAATAACCTGATACATTTTACTGATGGAATGAGAAAGCTATGGCGAACATTAATGGCGTAATAACTATTTTTATCAGCTGACTGATAGGTAATAGTGTTATCAGTGCTATATAATCAATATTGCGATAATCAATCCTGACAAGTGCGAATATATAAATAAAATTTTCACATAAGAGAAATATGCATAAACTCTTTATTTAACATAGAGGACGTACATCTATTGATGATTATTTTAATGCATGGGTGACCAAAATTTTTAGCAGGCGGGCCAAAGTCTAGAAATGAGATTTACTGGTGGGCCGCATAACATTTTTTTCTGTATTATGCAAACCAAAAAAGAAGTAACTGTTTTTAATGAAGATATAAAAAAAAGAATCTTAAACTTATTAGATTGGATTTACCTACAAAAAGCAATAGCAATAAAAATAAGCAATAATAAATTTTAGTGAAACATCTGATTTTATTACTCAGAACTAAGTGCATCAAGTTTTCCTAATGAATTTACTCAACTTGTTAACTCATCTTTTAAAATTTATAGTATAATACTAAAGTAGCTAGCTAGGAGGCCAGTTTTATAATATTTAATAGAATTTTATAATAAAGCGAAAACAAACAAAAGTAATCTATCTGTCTCTCTTTTTTATATGTGATTGACAAAGATGAAGTATACGAGTTTCACTTATAGGCCTGTCTATGGCCCCCCTATTAGTATAAAAAACTATGGTAATGTGATTTTAAGTTAACCCTTAAACGTCGACGTCATTCATAAACAAATAACTTCACGTAATAATTGTAATGGAGTGTGGAGGGGAAAGAGGGAAGTGAAGCACAATAATTATTGTCTATGGCCATGAGTGGCGCCTCGAAGCATCCCTATTCCCTACAAGCCACATTCACGAATACGCCAATATATAATCGTGCGTATCGACTTTATTCAATAAATTTATGTAGCTCATTTATGTACTATTTTCAAATTTAAATCTTTAAAAATTATAGATTTTCGACAAGAGTCCATATTTCATCTTCCCTCTCAATTTTAACATTACAATTAATTACAGGATGTCTTTATATACAACATTCACAGCTTTCTTGTCATTAAACCAACTCTTGAAATAACGACATATAGCTGCTAAATGCGAAGTGCTATAGAGTGAAATCTGTAATATCTCCGAATATGTTACATGCTGTAAACGGCCATATTGATCTATATTAAATCAACAATTTATTTAAGGTACTTAATTGGATAAGGATTAATGCTGTATTGTATAAAAATTGCTTTGAACATAAGGTATTATTTTTCGTAAAAAGTAAATGATAAAAAATGCTATTGTGGGTTATCCATAAGAGATAGACATATACCATAGCGGACTTTTCTGTAGACCTTTTCAAGGTGTACAAATACATAGTACATCATTTTGATAAATCTCGTAGGGTTAGGGTTGCGTTTGCAATGTAAGCGGAAAAAAGTAATTATTTACAACATCACATTAGAAACCTCAAAAATTACAGTATTTCTCTACTCGGTATTTAATGTTATCATACATATAAACCTTCCTCTTGAATCACTCTATCTATTTAAAAAACCGCATCAAAATCTGTTGCGTAGTTTTAAAGAATTAAGCATACGTAGGGATATATGGACAAACAAAGAATGCGACTTTGTTTTATACTATGTAGTGATGCATTCTTATTAGTTAAATATCATATCACCCGATATGAATAAATATCATAAAGTTTATTTGGTAACAGGCTTTAGGCTTGAGTAAGTCCCATTGAACTACTGCCACACATTAATTTATTAAGCTCAGTAAATATTCGGTACATTTCCGTTTGAACAGGCAAAAACTAAATTAAATTAAGAACATGCGTTGTCTCTGTCCACATTTGGTTTGCGTAAGTGTTAACCTACTCGTTTATGACGTAATACTTTTCTTGTCTATAGTGTTTTTTATTTGAATCTCATAATCGGTATGACGAGAAAATAGTTAATTCTTAAGTGTTTTGAACTAAAGGATTAACATTTTCATGACGTATGAGACAAAATTATATTAATATCACAATGTTCAGTCGGAACAAGTAAATAAATATATGAAAACAAATCTGGAGAAAGTATGATTTTAAAAAAAAGCTTAAAATCTTTGTACATTGAGACGTATTGGGTACATATGTATCTTTTTGTACTGAGTTACCTTAGTCGCCTTTTACATCACCACGGTAAGGAATGAGGATGGTCTATTCTACTTAGCCGGATACCACACGGCGGGTCGACTTACCTTAGTCGCCTCTTATGACAGCCTAGATAAGAAATGATGATAGTCTATTCTACTCAGCCGTATAACACACGACTAAACATTCCCATTCCCAACATTTTATGTCAAATGATAAAGTATAAAAATTGAACATTAAAATTACACAATAAATACTTCATAAAATAATAGATACTATATTCTGTAAACAATATAGCAATGCTGTCAGTTTCTACGTAAGAATACAAGAAATAAATAGTCCATTCAAAAGTAGTTTTAAAAAAAATCCTCACGTCATACTTTAAATGCTCTTGCTTCCTTTCTTATTTTTTTCACGTCCGGGCGGAATCGATCTGAACTTTGAAATGGATTTTTAAAGGCTGTATAGATACAATACATAAGATACAGGCTTTTTTACTTTTATCAATGAACTGAAGTCTACACAAATCATATTTCGGGTGGCAGTTAGTAAAAAAAAAAGTAAGTAGCGGCCTGTTACTATCCTACCGCTGAGAATAGGCCTCTTCTCTCCGTTTTTGGAGAGAAGGATTGGAGCTAAGACCTACCACGCTGCTCCAATGCGGACTGGTAGGTTACACATATCTCCAGAATTCTCTAGGGATATACAGGTTTCCTCACAATGTTTTCCTACACCGAAAAGCGTGTGATAAATTGAAATTATCAATTAGACACATAAGTTTTAACAGCAAAACTCCTTGGTGTCTGCCCGGGTTTGAACCCGCGACCTTTTCGAAAGAGTCGAACGGTGTTACCGCTGGGCCATCACAGCTACTAATTGCAGTTAGTAGTTAGTACTTGTATAAAAATAAAAGACTAGGATTCTACGTGAAGTGAATTTTTAATAGAATTGAACGCCTGGAGAACTAATTACGAAACTTCATTACACGTGAAAGGTGTGTGTATAATCGACAAACATTCGCTCAACAAATGTGAAAGGTTCGGTCTTATAAATATTAATTACGCACTAAATTAGCGCTATTAAGATAATTAAATTGGTTATTTAACCTCCTCTTAACCTCTTCATAGACAAACAAACATTTTTAATGTCTTCGTAACGCAGTTGATTTGCATATAAAGTGATAGTATGATTGTTTATTTTTTATCTAAGGCACAGACTCATAAAACTTATAATAATTGTTCATTAACATAAAGTTATAATTGAAAAGTAATTAAAACAATAAATGCATACATGGTATGGTTCATATATACATGGTACTTTTATCAAATCGTATCATCTAGAGCAAGAACTAAGAAACCATAAAGTAAAGAGATGGCAGAACCCTAGGTTGGTTGCTAAATGGCAACATATTTTCCTTATTTATTAAAATAATAAAGCAAAAGTCATAAGCAAATCTTACTTCGTTTGGTTTGTTTTATGCAATGAATTTACGTCACGAATCTCATCAAATATTACTCGTAATATACATATTTACCGATGTCTGTCGTTGAATACCTATTTATATCCTATCACTCTCGCTACAGATGTTGTACAAACATCTGACGAGTGAAATTAGTTTTAATGTGGTGAAATTGAGAAAATGTTTGGAATGTAGACGTCGTCTTTTTTTCTCAATGAAGGTCAACTGCTGGATAGGTTTATTCAACATTTTTTCTCGTCAAACAATCCTGAGCCTCTTGGATCCAGCGGCTTCCTAACTACTAACCACTTCGTAGGGGTTTAACCAACGCTGCGTCTTACGTTATTGCTACGGATTGCTAATTCAACACCTTGGGGCCATATTCACATCATTTCTTCGTACTATGTGCTTGGAATTTAGAACCATGTGGGTCAGAGAGACATGGAGACTAGCAATGCTTGGAGTATCTCATTATCATTAAATAAAGAATGAGGAGATCCGTAGAGGATTCTTAATTACCGATATTGCTACCAAAGTGTCGCGAAGCTGAAATCACTTTAGACAAAGCATATAGTGCAAAAGATAGACATATATAACGGCTTTGTCAAATATATAACTCATCGTCGTCTTATTCTATAACAAACACTCTTAACCTGAAAGTTAAAGGCATAAATAGTTTTGAACTTTTAACCCGGGATTTCAATCTAGAATTGCAATACTCCGCAATATGTACACGGATGTATTAAATTTGTGTATTATTTTTTTTCAGGTCCGTTGAAGAGAATACACAAGAAACCTTCTTGTTCTCACCTTTAACAAAAGCCTCAAAGCAACGGAGACACATCAGATCAATGTCAGATGTCCAGAGCAGCACGCCGTGCCGTTTTGCATTTCGCTCCAGAAAAGGACTGCATCCTACACTGACTTATGATTCTGATACGCGTGCAAAAAGGATAACCTCATACAGGCACAGGTTTCAAGATTCTTCAGATTCGAGTGACTACTTTGACGCCCCAAAACCCTTAAGGATAGAGCATAACATCATCAAACATTCAGACTCCATGCGAATACTATGAACGCTGAAAGATCTGATAGAGGGAGGCTAACTTTCCTAGTTCCATACTAGTTTTTGCCTTAATATATTGCACACAATAATATCAAAGACAATATTATTACAGTGAATGCAGTGAGATATAAAATAAGGACAATGTAATTATGACAACAGATACAGTTAACGATAATTTTAAATTCTAGAACATACTAATTGTTTTTCAACGGTTAACGAGAACAATTATATAATAGAAATGGTAATCAGTGTTTTGGTTACGTCATCGGACAATGTTAAGTTCTAATATGATTGGTGAACTAATTATAAATTAGTTGTACCGAGAGAACAAGTATGTGGCATTGAAAATTTAAATGGTTAATTAAATTATTCGAAATCTTGATCTTATAAAAAAAAAATTGTTTTCTACAGGATATAATAAATTTTTATAAATATAATTTACTTAATGAAAATAATTAATTTTTTGTTAGGTATGTTATTTATTAGGTATAGTTTTTGTTATAGAGCGATATATATTTAAATATGTACATTTCAATTTTGGATAAGTATCTTTTTAGAGTATTTATTTGTCAAGATCTTTATTTGTAAAGAAAATATATTTTTAAATGAAACTAGTATTAGATAGTATTGCTACTTATGTTTTGAAAGTTGGTTAAAATAATTTATGGATATTTAAATATATGAATAAACCTTGATTACATTTTTATTCTGTATATAATTGTTCTCTAACCACGTTTAAAATAATCATTAGGTAATGTTAATTTTTAAATATAATGGACTGTGCAATTCTAGTTAACTATACCCATCGTGATCGGTTTTTAGTGATTTACGAGACTGTGATTGTGTAAGCGTAATGATTATTTATGTATAAAAAAAAACCAGAATAATAAAAAAGTGATTTAGATTTTAATATATTTTATAAGTAATTTTTAGAATAATGGATATACTATTGAAATATCAACAGTCAATTATTTAAATATTAAAATTTCATGTAAAATAATAAATAGCCGGCGAGTTGTAGTTCTTTAATGGCTTTTTGCTTGAAATAAATGAAAATCGAAGGGAATTATATTTGTTGTAAAAATTCAAATTCATATTCTAATTTGACTTGAAACACGTTTATTTTAATTTATTCAATGACATACTGCCTTACTTGTTTTAATTTATAAAAGTTGATCAGGTCGGTCACTACTGTATATGACATTGTTCTGTATTCGAATTACATAACAATGTCAACAAACGTGTTCAAAAAAGTAAGAGGAAAGATTTCTTTAGATTTTTTTGTATTAAAACTTACAAAGGATTGCATTATTATTGTTAATAAATTTAAGATAATGATTTTAATTTGTATAACTTCTATCAATATGTTAGTGCATAATGAAAACGAATTTATTTATTAATTGAAACTGAAATATAAATATTTGAGAAAGTTTACCGTTATTCAAATATATAAAAAATCTTTCCTTTTACAACCCTTGCAAAAAAAAATAATAATTGCCTTGTTTTCACATAGGTTGCTATTTAAGTTACATCACATGGATGAAATATTTGTATATATTGAATCGCATATCTACGTTTAGGAAATGACACCAGTTCAGTTTGGGACCCATAAGATTTTTTCGCAACAATACTATGTTATTAAGAATAATTTTTACAACATTAGCCGACGTATATATTCAAGCAAAACATCTACCTATGTATGAAAAGTTAAAAAAAAATATATTATTGACTTAGGACTGACACCATAGACAACTAACATTATAATTCATATATATGCTATATGCAGGCATATAAGTGATACTAAAACAATAAATAATGAGAGGGAACATGTAATTTTGTATATGTCATCTTTGTCTAATCACATATTAAAAAGAGAGACGGATAGATCACCCTTATTTCGCCTTCGCTTTTTTGTAATATGTCACATATAGTCTAGCTTCCCTTCTCTATGGATCGTTAGGGTTGACATATAAATATATTTACGCTTATTAACCGTGTGCCTTAAGAAGTGATGGAATAGTAAATTAATACCATATTGTTCTTAAAGCGAAATTGAGACACGTTCGTTAAAAATGTTTATTGTAAAAGAAATATTTTTCTTTTCTACAAATTGTCATTTGTTGTCTTGATGTATTATATATTTTTAATTAATAAAAATTATATACATATATTAGAAGGCAACTATTATATTTAATATTTTTATTTGAAATATTTAGAATGATATGAAACAGTTTTTATAACAAAAAATGTACATCTATCTAGGATCACTAATTTTCTACGAATAAATAACTTACAGAACCTCATACTAGTTTATTTATTTATATATCGAATGTCCAAATTATTACAATTAATGTCGTGGAGTCTATCCTCCTGATGATGCTTTGGTTACGGAGCGAAACGATCCTGGAGATTGTCGTAGTGAATGTGTGTAGTGTTTGTGTGGTGTGTTGATGGTGGCGGCAATTTGTGATACGTGTGGTAACTGGTTCTGCATGTATAAGTAATGTGAACTTTGTCTGCTTCCTAGACTTAGCATTTCGTAGATGTTATTAACAAACGCAAAATAATTGTATCATAACTTCTGTACTATAGAATTCCGCTAAAGTAACGCTCGTAAAATATATAAGTTCTTAAGTTACTGACACCCACATATCAAGCTCTATCTAAAAACTCAGCTGAATCAATATTTTTATTTTAATTAATCACGCTTTTACAGAAGCATTATAAGGAAAAAATATGTTAGGTATTTCATTACTTATACTTGATTGTTTTGTTGTAACCCCGTTTTTAAAACCCTTGAAATATCAATAGTAAAAATGTAGTTCAGTTTAATTTATTATTACGTAGACTTCACCTTGCGTATCTTTGTTTAATTAAAAATGATTTTGAAATAATTGATTTTGTAATAATGACTTTTAAATAAGGTTCAAATAAACAACAGAGTAAAATGCGCCACTTACCTATTTTTTATATTGTAATTTAATTATTTGAACGAGTAGATTTTTGCAGCAGGGGAGTCTTCTCGCATACCCTTGAGGGGTAGACGGGGTACGAGCCTCGAGGCGAACCTCTCTGCCCGGGCTTGTCCTCGCAGGCTTTGTGGTCTGGACTGTGTTCGGGCCGTAGGCCCAGGTCATCTAGATGATCTACGGGATGTGGTGTTCGGTAGGGAGGTCTGGGAATTGTAGCTTCCAGACCTCGTAGAATTTTGCTGCTAGCTCTATCTGTTGTTTTCAACAACAGCAATGTTTTTTATAACAGCGCCATCTTGTACAATTTTCAATACTACTCAGCGTTACTGGAAGCATTGGGTAGCCTAGCTATATCATGCATATACCAAAGATGGCAGCTATTACTACTTTTGTATACTTTGCTTTTAAGAAAAACGACTATGGTTTCATTAATAAATTAATGTCTATGGTTTTGAACTTTTGATCAATCACGTCAAAAATCAAAATAAAAATCTAAAGCTGACTTTGACAGCACTCGTTACAGAATACAGACTGGATTTGTAATTTGTATTAGCCGGTTAATGTAAACATATTATATTTCGTAAATTTAAAAATGTGTTTAAAATATTCGACAATCTTCTAAGTCTTCTTATATGTATTCTCTCAATTAAATAATTAATTAAGTGAATCTTTTTGATAATAAAAAAACTTATATTCAACTAATAATTTGTTTTGTTTATTTTTATAAGTATAAAGTTTATTGACAATATGAAACGGTGGTTGGCTCTTTTGTTTTTAATTAAATTTACCGTAGCAGAGCCAACACCTATAGTGTTATGGCATGGAATGGGTAAGTGTACCATGATATTAAATTATAAAATCAGTGTAAAGATATTTTTGAATTCTTAAATTTTCCAACTTCTAAGAAAAACCAACAATCTATGGTAAGTAAACAACACTCCTGGTTACTCTCTCTTTCTCTCTGAATTTATTATTAAATCATGACTATAAATAATCATGAAAATTACAATTGTATGTTGTTTTTCAGGTTTATTAGATTTCAGAATATATTAACATTTTTTTAACATATCAATGAAGCAAGTTCAATAACGTCTTGTTTACATATTTGAAATTCAGATAAGCTATCTAAAGCATTATATGCTAAATTTTTAATTATCGATGACATTAAAAAAATTGTTTACAAACCACTCATAATCATGCCCGCTCAAGTAAATGCTTGGCTATTAATATTACTACATATGAATTTTTAATTTTAATAATAAAATGTTCATTAAGGAAATCAAATAAAAAAGCTACATACAGGACAAGGTTTATTTAGATAGTAAATGGTTTTTAAAATATAGTACCTGGATGTATAAATTGTGATTGATACCCTACATACTGAATTTCAGGATATTTATATATATTTATATAGAGATATTTATATATATTTATATAGAGATATATATATATATATATATATATATATATATATATATATATATATATATATATATATATATATATATATATAAATAAATAAAAGATTAACTCATTTAAATATTAAATTTTTTTTTTTTAAATTTAATATTTCAGTTTTAAAAATTCTAAACACTTAAGAAAAAAAATGTTTTTTTAATAGTTTTGATGAAGGACACTGTACTGTATAGTATTGTTACTGTGCATTAACCTTTCTTTAATTGGACAGCATCACTATAGAATATATATAAGTTACCTTTTATGTCAACAGAGACTTAAAGTTAGATTTTTTAGAAGATAAGAATGTGTGGATATAGCTCTCTTTGAACCTGTACAAGACAGTAACGACTTAATGTAAATAATATTAAGAATTATATTGTTAAAAGAGCAACCGCCGAGTTTCTTGCTGGCTCTTCTCGGTAGGAACAGCTTTCCGAACCAGCAGTAGAGTTGACGATTCGAAAGCACTTGTTTACAAGTTTATTTGAATAAAGAATATTTGAATATTTGAATTTGAATATGGCATGTTTTAGGTGACACATGCTGCTTAGCATTCAGCTTGGGTATGTTCAAAACATTTCTGGAAAAACAAATGCCAGGAGTATATGTACTTTCCCTAAGGATTGGAAATTCTTCAATAGAGGATTTGGAAAATGGATATTTTATGTATCCAAATAGACAAGTAGAGTATGCCTGTGATATAATAGCTAAAGATCCTAAGCTCCAAAATGGATTTAATGCTATTGGGTTCTCCCAAGGAAGTCAATTTTTGTGAGTATTCTGTTTAATAATAAATTTGTGTACCAATCTTGTCTTAAATATAAGTTGTCTCACTTCGTAGGTTAGCTGGCAGAGATGTCTGTCATAGGGATAAGTTGACCTTTTTACACTTTTTTTTACCAATAATGATTTTTCCAACATTTTTTTATGGTAAATAAATAAATAAATATATGGGTCACGCAGTGTGGTATCCGGCTGAATAGAATAGTACCACCCTCATTTTCTACCGAGGTGTCGTAAAAGGCGACTGAGGTAAGACGACCCGCCTTGTGGTATCCGGCTGAGTAGAATAAACCAACCTCATTTCTTACCGTGGTGTAGTAAATCGCGGAACTAAGGTCAGTTGACCCACCATGTGGTATCCGGTTTAGTAGAATAGACCATTCTCTTTATTACCGAGGTGCCGTAAAATACAATTAAGGTAAATTGACGTCAGGCAGACGGCCGGTCGTAAAAACGCAGCCAAATCATGTAACAACATGTTTATATCATGTTGTGCCGACTGGGATAAGGGCAGGAGGATGATAAATAAAGGTCAATGGATACACAGTCGTCCATTCCTAAAATAACTTAATACTTGTGTTATGGGTGATAGACAACTGTTAATATAATACGTATATAATTTCAAATAAATACTTCAATACACCCAGACTCAAAGAACCAACATATTGATTTTATAAAATGATGGCCCTCAACGGGAATCGAACCTGCGACCCTCATATTTCAATCAATTAACTTATACACAACCTTAACGAAATATACACCCAAACCTACTTTATGAATCATTCTGTCTATTAGAGTAAACAGTGTTGAGTTTAGTTTCAGTAGTTTTTAATTTAATTGTGAACAGATAGCGGAGGAATTATGTCTTACACCATGTAGTGATATCAATTTTCCATAGACATTTTTGATTTTTAGGAGGGCTCTGGTACAGCGATGCGGTCACAAAATTGGTCAAGTCAAGAATTTGATCACGCTTGGAGGTCAACACCAGGGTGTGTACGGTCTACCGCACTGTTTCGCTTTGCAGCATGAGACGTGCGACTACATGAGGAAGTTGCTTAATTATGCTGCATATTATAGGTATGAATATTTGTGATAAATTATTCTAGAATATTCTAGAGCATAGGTTCGCAGACTTTGTATCTAATAAATCACTTCCAAAATTTAGCCGGTTCTGGTTAACTTCCAGCAGTTACATTTCTACTTAATTTCCAGAAGTCTGGACAGAAAAAATTACATTACGAATTGTGAACCCCCATTTTGTTGTCACGCCTATATAGCCTATATTTCCCGTGAACTTCTAGAAGTCTACGTAGACTTGTTTGGAAAATAAGGGTCCAGTATATAGAGATTGACAATATAAGTTTTATTATCTGTCTAAATTTCTATGGTGACGATAGTTTTCTAAAATATAACATAAACTGTGCCCAGAAAATACATAAGTACTTCTGAATTTAACTACTATTACATCGCGTTTACATACCTTAAGTATCATATTTCGCATTAATAATATTCGTATGGATTTCAACAAATATAAACTTTAAAATATACATATCTATCAATAAATTAATTGTTTTATATCCGCAGTTATCATTAGATATAATAGCTTTTATAAAATTTGATTGATAATTGAGTAAGCATTCTTAACATCAATATTCCAAATAAGGAAGCAAACAAAGGAAGTATAGTTTCGCTAATAAAATAACTTATTGCGTACGAACACTTACACACTTATATAATTTCATTTCCGTAACGCAATTGGATTGCAGTCACGACAAAGCTTATTGTGCAATATGAATATGACATAATTCTTTCTTCCATATTTACACTTATTTAATGCCTGTTTATTAGCTTTCATTAAATAATAACGCTGTAGAACAGTGATTTCCAAATTCGCGCCAAACACCAGAAAAGGCATTTAAATGCAATGCCAGATTTCAGTGCCAAATATAATGGGAAAAGCAAATTCCTTTTTCTAAAACCTATCATTGTAATTTTGTAAAAGTTAATATACAAAATGGCTATTTATCGTTTAAATATAAAACGTTATAACTAAAACTAAAATTTTGTAAGATCTTCGTATTAGTATAAGAAAACAGCTTTAAAATGGAAGCTATCGTTTTTGTGATAACCTTTTCGCACTACTGGCGATGGTTCGTGACCTGCGAGCATGTTTCAAGTATGCTGCGGTGTTTGTGCAAATATATTGTAGTAAGGCGACCATGGTTGTTTAAATTCCTATAAATTTAAAAATGAGACATTAACAGCCTCTATTTTCGAATTCTTAAAAAATTGTTATCGTCCCACTTCAGAGTCAATGCCTCCTTTCTCTTAGAATGAAAGATTGTAGTTAAAAACACAGCTGCTCCAGTGCGCATTGGCAAGTTATACATTATTAGAAATTCCCGCATGTTTGCTTCCGAGTATTTCTTACAACAGAGCATGTTATCTTATGCTACTTATTTGTTTTTAGTTGCATTAATTTATTTATTTATGCACCATAAAAAAATGTTGGAAAAAACATTATTAGTAAAAAAGTGTACAAAGATCAATTTATCCGTATGACAGAGATCTCTGCCAGCTAACCTACGAAGTGAGACAATTTATATTAAAGAAAAAGTTGGTAGGCAAATATCAAGCATTATGAATTATGAACATTCGTTTTGTGCAAAAGCTGGAAGCTTTTCAATATATAGCATACACTAATAAGTGTTCTTGGTTAGTATCTTGATGGCAGTAAAAAGCTAAGTCTACGAAAAGAAAAATCATTATTATTATGAATAAAAAGGATTTTCCTCTTTTTGTGTGATTAACATTACGTTATTTCCGATATTTAAAGTAAGAAGTCCTAATGACATTTAAATTGACGATCTATTATAAAACTGTATGAATTATACAGATTTGTAATAGATGTTTTTGTAAGCTGTATACACTTTATATCTTAAATAAAAACGTATCAGAAAAGGTATTATTACGTTCTATTAACCTTTGATCACATCATTTAAAAAATAATGGAAATATAACAAGTTATTACTCTAGATTACCTAGTGACATACATTCTGGCACACGTGAGATCTTGTCCCTAATTACGTATATGCATAATAAAGCCTTAATGAGTATTGTGATTAATAACAGACAAATGACATATGACATGTTTTCAAGGAAAACCTTAGTGTTCAGTTATGTATTTTAATCTTCTTGCGTTCAATTATCTATACAATTGGCACCGACCATATAAAATTAATTTTAATTCCTACATAAAAAATTTCAGTTTTCAATTTAAAGTAAAGTAATTTAGCCACACATTATACTTTTTGAATAAAAGATACATTATATAGAAGCGTGAATGACCGTACTCTATTCCACTCCATTTCATATGTAATGCATAACCTTGACCGAGAGACTAAAGTGTGAGATAATAAGTGCAAAAGAGACATAACTATAGTGCCATTGTTTTCTCCTGTTTTTTGAACAAGCGCGCCTCGCCTTGTCAGTCAACTACTACTAAAAAGCCTGACCTCAATTAAATTATATTTATTTTGTTTTTTTATTAAAAAATTTTTTAGACTATATTTAAGAAGATTGAATTATGCCAAAGGGTTTTTATACGTTTAAGTGCTCAGTGGATTAGTTTAATGTATTGTGGGAACCACTCTGTATAATTAGTACTCAAAAAAACTTTTCACAATTTAAAAAACAATGCGCGGAGCAGTGTAAGTTATGACATATATAAGAATGAAATAGTTCATAATATAGCAGATAAACAAAATTTAAGTCCAAATTCAATAAAATAAAACTTTATGTTCAAATTGTTTTGCAAACAAACACATTATTCATTTAATAAACCTGTTCTAAACCAGGTTTAATCTCGGGTTTTTGAGAAAATTCGTACTTCCTGGCGTACGAATTTTCCCAAAAAATTCTTTTCTCACGTCTAATAAACACTGAAATCTGAAGATTAATCTATAAAGTTATATCTAGATTTTGGGACTATTTATGTTTAATTTTTATCTTTATGTCTATGACCTTAAAATATTTTACAAATACAACACGCGTAATCTAAAAAAGTGGTCACTTTATGTCTTGCATACAACTTGCTATATTTACCTAAATAATTTAAGGTTAAACATATTTTCCTCGTATAATGTTCACATTAGGTTATTTGTAATACTAACAGAATAACGCGATGATTAATTTGTTAATTTGTTCAAACGCTAAAAGATACTTTAAAATTTACTTTGGATTTTAATTTATTCTACGACTTACGAAATTCTTCAATGTATCTTAAATATTAAAGAAAATGTTCCTTTTTCAACAATGAAAGGTTAAGTTGGTAGCGAATACTATTCGTTCTCATACCTGATACATTCAGGATTCATTAGAACTCATGCACTACCAACCACCAATAAGACAACAATACGTCAGCATTGCATTGCATACATTCACTTTTTATATTCACTTTAATATTGGTGACTGGGTGACCGAGCCTTGTTCGGAAATTTTTGGAAAGATATAAAAAAATGCAAAAAAAATAAAACCCGATCTCTCGATCCCGGGCTTTAAATTTTTTGGTTCGCCCGTTACCTATTGGGCTATCACAGCATTACGTTTGACGGCTAAATATCTAGCTAGATTGATTTTTCTCCCCCAATACCTCGTACATGAAGATTTATGAAGTTAATTTTACATATATAAAATTAACTGATTTAAATATTAAAGATAAAAAAAGATTCATATCAAAAAGGCAATTTAACTTATTGTTAATGTCATTTGTGGATAATAGAAGTCATAAAGTACATTATTTTAATTACAGTTGGGTCCAAAAATCTTTAGTTCAAGCGACATACTGGCACGACCCTATCGATGACGCGAAATACAAGAAGAACAGTGAATTTCTGGCAGATATCAATAACGAGAACAGAATAAATACTACTTACGTACGGAATCTGAATAACTTGGAGCATTTTGTAATGGTACAATTCAATAACGATAGTATAGTCCAGCCAAAGGAAACCGAATGGTTTGGATTTTACGCGCCCGGACAGGCGAAAAAGCTTATCAGTTTACAACAATCAGATATTTATAAGAAGGTATTATTATTTATTTATAGAATTAGGCGTTACTTTGCGGAGATCCATAATACAAAAGTAATAATAAAATTATTTTGATGTAGTCCGCGATGAAGTAAAATAGAAAATATATATAATGCTAAATGTAGAGTGGACAATCCGTTCTGATATCTGATACATGCAGGATTCGTAAAAACACATGCACAAACCTCCACCATCGCAAAGCCAAAGCTTTGCGATTATCTAGTGAGTCTATCTCCTAATGATGCTTCGGTTGCGGGGCGAAACGATTGTTGAGTTTGTGATAGTGAACGTATGTAGTGCTTGTGTATTGTGGTGGCGGTGGTGGAGGTTTGTGAATGTGATTTTACGAATCCTGCAGATGTAAAATGTATGTAATGTAATGTTGATATGTTAAATGTTACTGGAGACCCCATTTAGTGGGATAAGGGCAGGAAAATGATGGTGGAAGGTTTGGAGTGAGTGAATGACAAATAGAACTTGATTGTTTGTTTACAGGATCGTCTTGGTCTAAAGAAAATGGACCAAGCAGGAAAATTAGTATTCCTCTCTCAACCGGGGGATCACCTGCGCTTTACTGAGGACTGGTTCATAGAGAAAATATTAAAACCATACCTTATTTAAAACATTGATACTTGAAGAAACGATACAGGTATAGTTAAGGTGCGTAAAAATTATCGAAGCAAGTCACTATTTTGACGAGACAACGTCTTAAATTAGGTTGCGGCTTGGAGTCACTCATGAAAAAGTGTAACGCCCGCTCACGTCTGTTACGATGAGTCACCGAACGAAAGAGAGGCCCGCCGGACTGGCGAATGCCTTGCGTCTCCCTCCCACTCCAATTCATCACATTTAAAAAGACGTTGTCACGTAAAATCTTTGCCCGTAAAACCGACTTTACATGCAACCGTTTTTTTTATGGCTATTATCATGCGATAACTTTTATGTATGGTTGTATGTTAATAAATACATCCTTTGTTTAATTCTGTAATACTAAAGTTAGATGTATAGTAAATGCAAAGAATAGTTAATTTTCTAGCACATTAATACTTTTTAATGGCGTTAAGATCATAAAACCTTATCTGCATTATTAACTGGAAATGTTCCTTAGGAATAGCAATCTCCTTAGTGTAATGTAATTTTTTTTTTCGTTTAAAGACAGAATAACGTTTAAGAAATAGGTTTTTGAAATATTGTAATGATTTTGGATACTGATTTATCGACTCGAGCCCATCACGAAGTGTAACGAACATACCATAGCTACTTAACTACAAATCGCTGTATAAATAACTAGTAATATCCCGCGTTTTCACCCACGTACATACCGATCTCATGGCAGTGGAAAGTATACTAAGTCAGACTATAGATTTATTTTTGTTAAATATATCATCAATAGTTTCCGCAGCGCATGCGATGAGATCGATGCAGTAAAGATGCAGCTTTCCAATGGTGAAAGAACTTTTGAAATCGGTCCAATATATTTTGTGTGAAAACATTACAAACACATACAAAATTTTTCCTCTCTTTATTGCCCCACTTCAAAACAAAACAAATAATTTTTAAACAAAAAATATACAATAATGGCGGGAAAAAGTCTATTTTTTTCGTATCGTATCGTAGAAGCTAATGTACAAAATTCATTTTTTTTTAATATAAAGAAACAGAACAGAATTTATGGCTAGACTAGTTATAGAATATTATAATAAAGACCAAAAATATAAAAAAATTCTATGTTGCCGTTCTATTGAGCTAATAATTTTATTATGCTCCTATGTTCTATATTTCAGAAAACGAATTGTAGATTTAATTAATATTATTTACAACTATACACTTTTCTTTTTAACATTATATTTTAAATTTAGATTAATATAATTTTTTTTAAGCTATGTATGGTATAACTCAGGTTTATAATATAAATACTCCATACTTATTGTTAGTTCGTAAGCAAAAAAATTATTAAAGTAGAAAAGACTGAAAATCAAAAACATAAATAAGTGGATGGACATACATAGGACTTTATGGAAAGAGATTAGAAGTTAGAATATTTACTAAGAATTTCTTAGTTGAGATAATTTATTGGTTTTTAAAATTTATTCTGTATTGCCTATAATATTTTACTAATCAATGTTTGTATATAATTCTTTAATTTTAACTTGTGTAACAAGGGAATCTTAATAATGAATGGTTTTATTATAACATTGTTACCGTTTTGTTTTTTATTGACCTGCATCCCATCCTATCCTTTAATATAATCTATTTGTATAATATTACAATATGCGATAGGTTTAAATACTTAGCCGTGTCTAGCTAGATCGTGGGTAATGCATACTTAGCTCTGCTCTCGTATATTTGCGTCCAAAAATTCTATAGAAGTAAAGTAATTTAAAGACAGACCAAAGATTTAATTGTATTTGAGTGTTTATATACCTATAGTTAGCTACCAATATGTCAGTCCCAAACTATGAGCGTCGTAAGAAAGCTCAGAGTCCTGTGGGAAATGGAGAAAGCTATGCTCTGATTATATCTACGTGTCAAATCAGAAATGAGATCCGTAAGCGGACTAAAGTGACGTACATAGATCAACGGGTCGCGATGCTGAAGTGGCAATGGGCGGGTCACATAGTTCGAAGAACCGATGGACGTTGGGGTCTCAAGGTGCTAGAGTGGCACCTTGAGAGGTGAGGTCAGACGATCTCAAAAAGGTTGAGGTTCGCAGGTGGTACAAAATAGTGTAGCGTTAAATTCTTTGGAAAATACCTTTGTTCAACAGTGTGCGTCTATTGGTTGATGAGACAGAGAGTTTATATATACTTTTTATTCGAAAATTTCCATGGAAACTAGATATTACCGACAGCCGTAATCGTAAAGAGCAGAATTCGTAATAGATCTATTTATTCGTATTCGCCAATAACGATATCGATTCGAGATCCCAATTTTAATATTGTACTTCCTTTTGGTTGTTTTTTAAAAAAGCAAAATAAAAATACCGATACATCATGAAAATAAAATATGGCCGATATATTATAGGTTATCGGATTATGTCTAATGAAAACGCAGTCTGAAAAATAAATGTATAATGTCACCACTAACAAATTTTCTTATGACGTTATCACATCATTCAAACATACTTTCAAAATCGGCCTGCTTCAAATTAGGCGAATCGTGCTTTAAAGGTGTGTTCACGTAAACACGCACGTATCTATTGTGTTCTGAACTACGTTTAATGAAGGGCGCCGTAGCTCCACGTAGTTTATGCAGAGGAAACTTCACCAGGCAGGATAGCATACAGCGTTCGGCTATTTTGTAACTGAAAGGGAATCGCTTAGAAACATTCATAAATAAATAAAATGTATGGGACATTTATTTACACACACCGCCGTCCGTCCCCAAATTAGTAGTTTATTACTTGTGTTATGGGTGAGAGATAACTGGTGAATATATACATATAGCTGTGGTAGCCCAGCGGTAACACCGTGCGACTGTTTCGAGAAGGCCACAGGTTCAAACCCGGGCAGGCACCAATGAGATTTTCTGTTAAACTTATGTGTTTAATTGATAATTGCAATTTATCACACGCTTTTCGGTTAAGGAACACATCGTGAGGAAACCTGCATATCTCTAGAGAATTCTGGAGATATGTGTAACATACCAATCCGCACTGGAGCAGCGTGGTAGGTCTTAGCTCCAAACCTTCTCTCCAAAAACGGAGAGAAGAGGCCTATTCTCAGCAGTGGGATAGTAACAGACCGCTACCTACTTATATACATATATATTTTTTTAAAACAAATGTACACCCATGCTCGAAGAACGAATAAATTTCATTCATTGAAAATGATGGCCCTCAGCGGGAATCGAACCCGCGACCCACAGAGCTGAAGGCAGGATAAATACCTACTGCACAATGAAATTTTGTTAAAAGCATTTTTAACTTCACTTGTATGTGAGGGTGGAAATCTTCCAAGTTAAATTTAGCCCACTTCCCGGAGTCCGATTGAGCTGAAATTTTACAGTCTGGCCCAGTCCCGATGCTAATGCATGTTTATGATAAACATGTCCTCATGCTACAGCCACGATTGGCTCCAGATGAGGGAACTCAACGGTTAGCAGTAGAGACATGAGATATTAAAATGCTTTTGTATATTTAGAATATTGCAACACTCAATAATTTCACCTTTTAAAGTTGGCAATAAGTAATAAGTAACGGCCTGTTGCTATCCCACTGCTGAGAATAGGCCTCTTCTCTCCGTTTTGGGAGAGAAGGATTGGAGCTAAGACCTACCACGCTGCTCCAATGCGGATTGGTAGGTTACACATACCTCCAGAATTCTCTAGAGATATGCAGGTTTCCTCACGATGTTTTCCTTCACCGAAAAGCGTGTGATAAATTGCAATTATCAATTAGACACATAAGTTTTGAGAGAAAAACTCATTGGTGTCTGCTCGGGTTCGAACCCGTGATCGTATCTAGAGATTCACACGGTCGCACCGCTGGGCCATCACAGTTGGCAATAATGATCTTAAATTAACATCAATGGGGTAGTTAAACTTAAAAGATGGGAAGTCAAACTTCGTCGTGACCATCCTATTTAAACCTTTTACAATAATGATAATTTCGATCGTGTATATTAATTTCTACTATTGCGTTTACAGCTTTATTTGATGGGTTGATTTGATTAATTTGAAAAACTTACTCGTAAGTGTTCACGCAGTCCATACGAACAACTCTGTATCCTAGATCCAGAGCTAGCGACTTAGACTTTTCGGCAAGTTTGGTAGCCAACCCTTGTCTTCGATATTCAGGTATCACTGCTAACATTTTTATCTGCAAATTTATTTGAAATTTTAATCAACAAGCCGGACAAGAGTCTATTATAACTTCCGCTCATCTAATATTTCGGCACGCGTTAGTTATAATTTTGCGATAAGGATTATTCAAATTTAACTATTACTAATCTTTAATATTTATTGCTGTGTTTAAAAGTTTTGAAATAAACTGTTACACGCAATTAAGTTTTTTTATGCTATCTTTTTTTTATTCAATTTATATTCATGTTTCATTTTAGCTGCCGTGTGGTATACGGCTGAGTAGAATAGACTACCTTCATTTCTTACCGAGGTATCGTAAAAGGAGACTAGAGTAAGAGATTGTGCCGATCCCACTTAGAGTGGGATAAGGGCAGGAAAATTATGATTTATATTTCATTATAGGTAGCTCATTAATTATTTATTTTTTATAATTTCTAAACCAAATACTGATAAAGGACCCACCTCAAAAACTTTATCCGTTTTGAATGTAGTCCAAAGATTTGGTGTTTCTTGTAATTTTGCATTGAAATACATAAAATCTTTCGTATTGGGATCCTATTAACATAAAAAAATAGTAGAACACTTGGTAAATTACAAATAATACGTTTTAACTCAATATCTCGGTCTCATGGTCAAATTCTCAAAGTTTCCACCTTTTTTTCTTATTTTATCACATCAGAGAACATTTAGGTATGTTCATTGTAATATTAAATCAATCAATTAAGTTAACCAGATCAAATCAAATAAAAATAATCTTTATTCGAATTAGCTCTTTCAAGCACTTTTGAATCGTCAAGGATCAATATGACTGATGAAGCTACACTGGTTCGGAATGTTGCTCTTGACGAGAAACTCGGCGGTCAATCTTTTAAACATTTTCAATTTTACCTTTTTAAACCGCAGTCTTTGTATAACGCTGAAAGGTATTTCAAATCCTGGCAATTTTTATCATCAAAATAATCTCCAATTTTGTAATATGCTATAAGCATCCTATCCTGTTAATATTATAAATGCGAAAGTTTATGACTATGGATATATTTGTTTGTTACTCTTTCACGAAAAAACTATTGGACGAATTTGGATAAAACTTTACAATAATATAGGTTATACATCGGAATAACATATAGGCTACAATTTGTGATGACTTTATGTAATTTTGGTAGTAAAATAACAATACATATCAATTAAGTCGTGAAATAATCTGGCTTCAGTTGGTTTTTGGTGGCAGACGAGATACCAAAAGCTAGTTTATCATACACTTAATTTAAGACAGAGACAATAAACATTAACCTGTCTATAAAAAGCGTAGTTGCGTAGATTTTGCGGATCTACGGGACTGACAGCAAAGTTGATACAGAAACCTGCCACCGTGCCGTCACTTGCTTTGGCATACAGTGAATTTCCTGTAATCCAAAAATATTTTAGATACTATCAATGCGAAATTATGTCTGTTACGCTTTCACCGCTAATCCGCTAAACCAATACTAATGAAATTTGACACACTCAAAGCCTAGATAATGGGCTAACTTATAGGCAAAAATGATCTTGTTTTACCTTCAGAAACAGCAAAAAAATTAGAACATAATGGAGTATATGTTAACGCGGATTTCGACGCAGATGCACTCGCGGATATCACTACTTAATGATATAGTAAGACTACTAATCAATAAAAGGCAAATTTTATAATGTACGTAACTTATGTAGGTGCATCACGAAACTGATATTCGACATTTTTGAATTTTAGACTTTCGATAATATACCTATAGAATTAGGCGTTACTTTGGCGAAAGTCTGTCTGTTTGTAATGTTTTCACCGCTAATCGGCTGGAGCAATAATGAAATTTAATATAATTAAAGCTTACGTACCAGACTGACATACCTATAGGATAAAAAATTCCCGCCCTTTCTTAGGGAAATATGAAAAAACAATTTAGTACATGGCTGAGGGTAATTTAAAATTAAAGTCGACATACCGCTAGTAATAAATATCCTCACAAAACGAGAGATACAATTAAGTTATTAATCCTAGGTGTCGATTTACTTGATAACCACATTCGGGCATAGGTTCTACTGCAGTTGTTCTCAGTTGATGACAGCGTTACAAACTGGTAGTAGAATCTTTCTATATATAATTCTAAATTATTATTATCTGAAACGTGTGGCGAGGATAAGGCCAACGTTACCCTTTCCTCACCACCAGAAATGTGGTGTAGCACTAGCTGTTTTAGTCAGCGCGAGTCTGACATACTTGCCGCCATTCCCCGTCGGACGGCAATGACATATAAGGGCTTTTTCCTGACAAAAAGCTCTCTTCTACAGCCGTTTGACATCCAAGAAGGTTCCCATAATTACCTGGGAAGTTATTTGGGGATCACGATGTTTATACTCTACTGCTTAATACATAAGTTACAATAAAATTATTTTGCTGTAATCCGCGTTTATTATGAGACTATATGTAATGCTAAATGTATAAAGCAGAAAACAATCACATTTCGTCAGGTCGCCACACGTAGCAAACGCCGCCAACACCAACACTCCACGGAAGCACTACACACACTCACTACCACAATCTCTACGATCGTTTCACCCCGAAACCGAAGCATCATCAAGAGGATAGGCTCCACGAACAATATCGTAATGCATTATGATTTCACGGTCAGTTGTCCTGCATGTATAAGGTATATGATTGTAGGCAGCTTCATACAGTTAACATACCTAACATATATTGTCTTAACAAACGCGGATTTCAGCAAAATAATTTTATATAATATAATAATTTTTGTAACTTCTGTACTATGGAATTCCGCAAAGTAACGCCTGCTTCTATAAATCATGTAGGTACTGCTTAATAGTTATTTCGGTAAATAGTTACACTTACCCTGTTTAAGGAGTCCGACTAAGTATTCGTCAATTGCGCGGTCGTTATTGAGATCCATGTTTCGTTCACGAACAAAAATATGTTCGTTTAGAATATAACGTTTAGCCATATTCACCGTCATTTCGTGATTATCGCTTTTCACAGGTTGGATTGTAAAGGTTTCGACCTAAAAGTAAATTTTTACGTACAGCTGTCCGCCCCCAAAGAAACTTATTTAATGCTTGTGTTATGGATGACAAACAATTGGTAAAATACATTTAAGGTAAGTGCACTAGTCATTGACCATTTTGTTTGTAGTATTTAAACTGCCCAAAAGCTCGGAACCAATTGTTTAATATTTAAAATTTAATGTTATTAATTTATATTTTTTATTATTTACAAGAAACAAAACGCTTATTATTTAAAATTTCATACAAAACGGTCAACTACTAGTACATTATCAATTACTACCTACCTGAAAAACCTTAAATACATACTTAAATATTTAGACTTGAAGAACTAGCAAATTGTTTTATAAAAAATGTTAACCCTCGGTGGGAATCGAACACGTAACCCGTGGACCTGAAGTCAGTGTCACTGCTAATCTCGCCAACAGGCCAGTCAAATAATACTTAAATATATAAAAAATACGAGCGTGTGCAAGCGATTTCGGGTGCGTCTTTAAATACTGAAGAAAGAGTTAACTTATCTCGCCCTCAAATTATATCCATAACCAGAAACATATATTTTTTTATCTATAAGCAAAGCACTTGAATGAGTTAACCATCTTTACTCAATAATATAATAGTAAAGTTTTTACTTTTTCATGATGTACTAAATCCTGGATTCCAAAGATACTATAGCATTTCGTTTGTTGTTTACAATGAAATCTTTTTGTAATTGATGGTAAATGTGCAAAAATGATGGATCTAAAAGATAAAAATAACATTTTTTTTTAGTTGTTAAACAATTTTGATAAATAAATGTCAAATAATATAATTACTCTTGTCAATTGAGTGGCAAATATTTCATATAAAAACAGACCTTTTTGTAGAAGTTTAAAAACTACAGATTATCGCAACACCAGAAATATGGTAATAAACAAATGAATAGGAAACTTACACACACGGGTGTCCGTCCTTAAAGTAACTTAATACTTGTGTTATAGGTGATAGACAATTGGTGAATATATACATATATTTTTAATACATACTTAAATACAATACAAATATACTAGGCTCGAAGAATCAACAAATTGTTTATAGAAAATGTCGGCCCTCGGCGGGAATGGAACCCGCGAGCCGTGGAGCTGAAGGCAGAATTACTACAGCGTCAACGGGCCAATAAATATGGAATATTATGTGACTATCATATATACATTCTACTAACTATCAAAATCTTTTTACGTCATATAAATGCTGTTATCAGTAAAATGTGATACTTTCAGTATAAATATATATTAAAATATATAATTATATTAATAGTCAATTTGCTACGCTCAATACGTAGAAGCAAATTTGATCAAATTTGGATTAAAAAAATTGAATTTTATTTACCAAATGTACTAAAAAATGTGAAATGTCAAACAATGTTACTTGAAATGCAAAATAAATTATATTTTTTATATAATATAATTTATATTATTCGAGTACGTAACAAACAGAAGATATTAAAACGAATAAAGTTAAAAAAAACATTCCATAGGTATTTCTCTATTATTCAAAACTAGATAATTTGTAGCTCCGCTTATATTTAACACCTTTTGTTCTTTTTTTACTAAATGACTGATCCTTTAAGTCTTGTGCGAGTAAAGTGAACATTAATTGATAATTCTTGTTTTTTAAAAGAAAAATGGTTCAGATTTAAGTGTTCGCCTTAATCGCTTAGTATTTAAATTACCTAAGTGGTATTAAACGATTGAATATTAAGTTACAATCTGCATGGCATGTTATTGGATAAATAATTAATTGCTAGAAAATAGTGACTGTTTTTAATGTTTGCCTCAAAATATAGTAGTTTATTGTTATGTTTAGGTGAGAATTCCTTATTTTCTTTAAAAATTACTCAAAAAACAGTACGTTATACTTTAGTTTAAGATGGCCGACGGTTTCTCTGATTGTCTGAAAATTTTGAACATTTGTCCATAGATAATACACTATATAGGATAGGATGCATTTTACTTTCGATTATTCATAGGAGTGGATATTACTTTGCGGTGATTCACGATGCTAAAATAATGATTATATTGCAATCATCCATTAAAATAAAATAATATTGTCATTGTTTCAATTTTAATCTACTTTTGGGTAGCTTTCAAATTTCTTTACGGTAATCTTTTGTAAATATTTTTGAAATTAATTATAGTCTATGTTTTGAACAAAATCTAGGATACATACTATTTAACCGAAACAAATGTGATCTCATCACATCATGTCGGCAGCGAAACAAGACGCTGGCAGTCAATTAAAGAGAGATAGAAACTTAAAAGAAACCGTTTTATATCCAAGGCAATTAAAATAGAGACCCATATTAGTTATAAATCATAGTGTAACTTTAAATTTTTTGTAATATTCTTGAAGTTGTAACAACATATAATTTTAACTACATAGTTTACAGTTGCCCCGTGTGGTATCCAGCTCAGTAGAAAAGACCACCCTCATTTCTTTACCGAGGTGTCGTAAAAGACGAATAATGTAAGTTAGCGTCAGAAGTCGGCCGGTCGTAAAATACCTAGCTAAATCATGAAATAACAAGTTTAAATCATCTTGTGCCGACCCCACATAGAGGGCTCTGGAATAAGGGCAGGAGAATGATGACAAAGATACAATTTTAATAAGTGCCAACAATTTAAACCTTAATTACTCGTAGGTATTCTACACATGAATCGAAATGCTTATGGACTAAAATATCTTGACTTACAATATCAGAGTGACACTGAACAAAAGGAAATCGATTCTGATTTAAATCAATATGGTACACACAAACCGATACCCACAAAGAAAACAAAAGAAGGCAGAAGATATTGGTTGGTTACATCAAATCTCCATTTGAAATCTGTAGATAAAGCAACAGAGAATAACCAAGAAGAAAAAGATGAAAGACTCAAAAGTAAAATAACGACTTTGGTGGAGCAAACACTGCATGACACGAATAGAAAAATTGCTCTAATAACGAACCTTAAGGAACAGCTGCGTAACGAAGCGCCATACAGAGCTGGATTCATTTTGAGTATGATAAAGAAGTCAAAGGATGTTTTAAACGAACTTTTTAATGTCGCTGTTAAACATAAGAGCGATTGGAAAGCTTTAGAGCAATTAAAAGTATTTGAACTAATTGTTCATACTAACGTTGACACCACGAATCTTGTACGACAACTTGTTGAAATCCATATTCAGTATATGAACTCCACAAACAATGATGATAACAGGAAAAGAGTAGTATTAATAAAATAGCCACGGATTTTCCTCCTATATTTATAGTTTATTTTTGTTATAATATGTACTTATTTAGAAATATATTTAGGTATTGTTATTAAAAAATTTGACATTAAACAACCTACACCGTGTGGTGTCCGGCTGATAAGAATATATCACTCACATTTCTTACCTAAGGTAAGTTGATCTGCTGTGTTATCCGACTGAATAGAATAGACCCTCTTTCTTATCGAGGTGTCGTAAAATACGACTGAGGTAAGTTGACGTCAGGCAGGCGGCCGATCGTGAAATACCTAGCCCAATTATGTGACAACATTTTTATAACATGTTGTGCCGATCCCACTTAGAGTGTAATAAGGGCAGGAGAATGATGAACATTAATCAACCTATATACATGCAAATCCTATTGTTCAGCATCCATCCGCAGACAAACAAATTCGTGTTACGTATAAGTAGCTTTGTAAATAAATCATCTTCTTTATCTTAATATATACAATTCTTGGATAACCAATTCTTGGATATATACATATATAGTTGGTTTTATCAACATTCTTATAATATGTTTTAAAATATATTACAATCCATGTGGATGTGTGATGAATGTGGCTGGAATCTGGATGTATGACTAGGGGGAGGCCGAAAAAACGAGGGATGGATTGTGTGAAAAATGATATGCATATTAAAGGATTAGCTACAGTTTTGACGTATGATAGAGGAGAATGGAAGAAGAAGACATATTGTGCCGACCCCACTTAGAGTGGGATAAAGGTAAGAGAATGATGATAATGATGTATATACACAATCCATGTAAACTGTGATAACACTGTTCAAGCTGTTCTGTATAAGATAGATAAATGACAATAAACATTTATACGAATAAAAGTATATCTAAATGCTAGTTTTAGCGACATCAACGCAAACCGAGAGCCCATGGACCCTAATCAAGCCCTAATGAATTAACCCGCGTACACCGCACATTGCAAATCTACTGAACAAACAAGTTCTATTTAAACTACTGAATAAATTACCTATATAGTATTAACGGCGTGTACCTACAACCTAAACGTAATATTCAAATTAATATTTCTCCGTCGGATTAGTCTAGACGGACAGAATTTCGCATTTATATTCTTAAAAAAAGTTATACTTATAATAAAACAGGTTTGATTTTTTTTTAATAAATTTATTTAGTTCGAGAAATAATAATATACGTTTTGTTAAAAATATGAATTACATTACTTACACTTCAGTTTTTTATCTATATGTATTAAAAAAAAAAGTTCTGTTTTTCTGCACCGAAAGGCGTGCGACAAATTGCTATTAGTCACTATATTTCTTGCTATTAGTCATGATACTAGACACTATGTCTTACTTGTTTATTAAGCAATTATCACGACCTAGTTCGATTTTCAATTTGTTTCTGTGTAAAACGTTAAATGAAATTAAAAAAAAAAGGATACAGTAAGAGCATGATGGTCTGAGGATGATTTAAGCAATACAATTGTAACTGTTCTAATACGTGGTGTAGGTACAGCCTTGGGTTTTTTTAATGCTATAACGAAACTTACTTAAGCATAGATAATTAAAAAAGAGGCAGTTATTTTACTTTGCCACTTTTTATGACAATTAAAGGTGTGAAATAATTCCAGGGACATTTATACAGTAAGGTAATTGACCAACCCACACCCGAGTGCCGATTTGCGAGGGTATAGGGGTGGTTGACGGTGTGAGGGGGTGTGGAGATGGCAATTATTGAGCAAATGTAATAGCGGCATTGTGATAGAGTCGAGCTCAGACGTAGCGTTGATTAGTGTATGGAGGTTATGGAGTCGTCAAATATTTATTATATCTTTAAAAGTTTTTATCAAAATTTTCGTAAACTAATTAAATCATATTAAAATAATCTTTATTTCATTCTCCTGCCCTTATTCCAGACCCCTCTAAGTGGTGTCGGCACAACATGCTATAAACATGTTCTCACATAATTTGGCTTCGAATTTTATGGCCGGCCGCCTGCCTGACGTCAACTTACCTTAGTCGTATTTTACGACACCTCGGTAAGAATGAGGATGGCCTATTCTACTCAGCCGGATACCACACGGCTACAAAATAATCTTTATTTAAATAAGTTTTTTCAAATACTTAAGTTTGTTAAGATCAATAAGAAACTTAGTAGCCATAGCTAAGTTTCTTATTGATCTTATATTGAGTTATAATATTATGTATTTTTTGAATATTCGAGATCTCCAATACATTTCCTAGCTTTATTGACCATTACAATGTTCATTTTATTTACCCAGAGTCCAAACAGTAAATAATAATCCGCGATAAATATAGCAAAATAATTTTCGCACGATTATAGCAAAATAATATTCTCATTACTTTTGTATTATGGCCTCCGCAAAGTAACGCCTACAATTGACAACAATTGGCGAGCGCTTTTGAGTAAGATTTGTTAAACAGTGATATTTTTAAATATATAGTTTGTGATTAAAGGCTTTTAAAGCGGAATACTAGACAAAAAGATTATCGTAAAAGTAACAGATTTATAGTCTAACAATTCTTGCTATGCACTTTGCTTAATTTTCACTTCAATTATAGGCGAGTAGATGTTGCGTAGATTTTCATTTATGATAGATAAATCAATTTATGCTATAAAACATAAATTTACGCATAAAACCTTTTTTCATAAATCGTAAAGTACTTTGTTTCTAACAGATATAAAAAAATTAATCATAGACAATCTGCCACTCCAAGGTAATTTCAGTTCTTGATTATATTTGCGACGAGCCACGGACACGCCCCTTTCATCCCTATTATATTGAGTTAACCTTACAAAACGACTTATCTCTATTCAATTCTTTTGTTATTTTCAATCTTAATACATTTCTCATAAGTGTTATTCCAATTTGGTCAGTTTTACATTATGTAAGCTGGAATTTCCGTTGTGTTTTGATTTGTCTATAATATAATACACTTTGAGCTTTGTCTGGGAGTCATTGGAAAGTAAGTGATGTTTTAGGATTCAACTAATGTAATTAATTAAAAACTGCTTTATTGTTAATGGGATTTTATGAAGTAAATTAAACATTAACAGCTTTTTGAAGACATATAGTTCATTGAATTAACATTGTATTCAATTTTACCATAAACTCTTTAAAATAAGTATTAAGTTCTACTAAATAGTAGTATTAAATACAAGCTTTTATAATATAAGCAAAAAATAAAAAATAAAGAAATACTTATGTACTTCATAATAATATATTTTTCCATGTTTAATGTTCAATAATGTTTTTAATATTACTGTTATAATTTTTTAATATTTCCCCCATATTTTAATTTTTAAAATAGACTTGTTTGTTTTTTATTTATTGTAATAACTCTTTTTTTCCTTCTTTCTTTTACTATTTTTTTTTGTATTTAGTGAGCAGAACATTATTTAGCTTTTTACTTAATTATGCATACTGAGTTAGCCTTTAAGTGGGATATATAATAGAAAACTATAGGTAATTTAGAAATTTATATAAGTTTTAAATAAACCATATTGTATATCACGTTGGCTTCCTAATAAATAAATAAATAAGCAGACAAGTTTGAAAGCTATCAAACTAATGCAAAAGCTGTAAAAGCTGTGAGATAGCGTCGGCTTAATTTTGTATAGAGAGAATCTTTATATTATTTGACAAATAAAATACTTTCTTATTATGTTGCATGCAGTCAATCCTCGTATTTTAACTAGTATGATTATGTAAATAACACAAATTCAAACTAAGTAAACTAAAAAAAGTTTATATTGAATTCAATAATATTAGATATATATTCAATTCAATAATACTAATATATAAAGCCGAAAACTTTGTTTGTTTGTTGGATCTTTTGAACACGCTTATATCAGGAACTACTAGGCCGATTTGATAAATTGTTTGAGTGTAAGATAGTCCATTTATCGCGGAAGGCTATCACTACATAATATAAAACAAAGTCCCTATATCCCTATGTACGCATAAAACTTTAAAACTACGCAACATTTTGCGGCGGCTTTTTTTAATAGATAGAGTGATTCCAGAGGAAGGTTTGTACGTATAATAACATTCAATACGGAGTAGAGAAATACTGTAATTTTTGAGGTTTCTGTAAATAATTACATTTTTTCCGCTTACATTGCAAACGTAGGCTAACCCTACGAGATTTATCAAAATAATGTACTAAGTATTTGTACATCTTGAAAAGGTCTACAGAAAAGTCCGGGATGGTATATGTCTATCTCTTATGGATAACCCAATATAGCATCTTTTGTCATGCACTTTTTACGAAAAATAATGCCATATTTTTGAAGCAATTTTTATACTATACAGCTTTTATATACGCTTCGCCCTGTAACACTTCGACTTTAGCAGCTATGTTCGTCTTTAAAGAGTTTGTTTAAAGACATTCTGTAATTAATTGTAAAAATAAAATACCTAGGGAAAATGTAAAAGTAAATAAGTAAAAATGTACTATATGAATTTAGATATTCCAAAGATAGCAGGAAATCTTCTTGGTATAGGGAAAGGAAATTGCTTTTCTCCAAATTTAACGCTTGCGGGCCACGGGTAGTAATGAATAAATCAAAACTACTGGATCGATTTTAATAATTTTTTTACACTGACTGACATGGGATATATATTTTATACCCGTTCGAAGCAGGGGCAGGCCGCTAGTATACTATATAACATCACGCTAAAATGAATAGGAGAGGAGCACCAATAATTTATATGGCAAAACGTTGGCCAGTTCAACTAGTCAAAATATTTATGATTAATGTCAAAGGATATAACAAAACGAGTTAAGTTTTTGAGATATAAATTTCAATGGACAAAAGACCGTTAAGAGCATGCAAATAGATCAAAAAGTAAAAGTTAATAGGTGAAAATTATAATAAAGTAAAACAAATTTTTAGCTGAAATAAATTGGGTATTAATAACAGTGAAATATTAAAAAAAAGTAAAAAACAAGGACCAAAATAAAGCCAGAACAAAGTACAATATTTCTAACACACATTGAAATAGCTTAGTTTTATTTTTCATTTAAAAAATAAACCGCTTTAATGCAAAACAATACGCTCATCATTACCTGTTCCTCAGTTCCGCTTTTCAAAAGAGTTCCAAACAATTTCTCGCAAAAATTTTATTCTTTGGATGTGCAATGCGAAACATTTGTATATAAATGCACAATGGAAGCGCGTTACTTGCATTGCTAAGAGGTTCTATTGTTTAATGCCACAATTAGTTGTGAATTCTGCTTCGAATGAAAGAAACTGCCCAAGTCGCCGACTGGACACTGTACTTGGATGTAATCGCTTGATACATTTTCATTGTATAATTTTGTATCATACCAATTTTCGCAAGCTTTGCTATTTTATCGTGGAGTCTATCTCCTGACGATATTGCGTTTACGGGGCGAAACAATTGTTGAGATTGTGGTGGTGAATGTGTGCAGTGCTTGTGTTTGTTGTGTTAACGGTGTCGGGTAGTGCATGATTTCTAACAAATTCTGCATGTATCAGGTATGAGAACGATTAGTTAGTACACTCTACATTTACATATATTTTCTTTTATCGCGGATTATAGCAAAATAATATTCTCTTTAGTTTTGTATAATGGACTTCCGCAAAGTAACGCTTAAATTATGAATTATCCAAATTTTATTGATACGGCAGATTAGCCGTGCACCTTTTTTTGCAATTGTAATATTGGACTGGCCCGCTGGCGCAGTGGTAGTAGCCCTGCCTTACAGTGCCTGCCCTGCGTAACACATTGATAATTGCAATTTATAATTTATCGTGAGTAAACCTGCATATCTCAGAGAATTCTGGCGATATGTGTAACCTATCAATCCGCATTGGAGCAGCGTGGTAGGTTTTAGCTCCAAACCTTCTCTTCAAAAACGGAGAGAGGAGGCCTATGCTCAGCAGTGGGATAGTAACAGGCCGTTACTTTCCTTTTTTTACAAAATTATCAAAACACGCCATTATATAATACTAGCAATCGCCAGCGCCGCTACTCACTTTTTTTAAAATTATATATGTATGTATTTACCATTCGTCTCTCACCGATAACAGAAGTATTGAGTTAGTTACTTTGGGGACGGACGACCGTGCATGTAAGTGTCCCATATATATATTTATATTTATAAATTTCCAATTATATACCAAAAAGTATCAAAACTAGTCAAACGACGTGTACAATATTTGGGCGGACAGACAACAGAAGGTGGCCGTTGTCCGAATGACGATTCGAGAGATGTTTTGTGTATTGAGGGGAATAGAATGGAATAGACTACTGTGGAATATAAAATACCTATTCACCATCGATATTAGAAATCTATACGGGATAATATAAATTAATATATGGGTCTTAATACTTGTGTTATGTGCTTGCCGCGTGGTATCTGGCTGAGTAAAAAAGACCACCCTCATTTCTAACCAAGGTGTCGTATAAGTCGACTAAGGTAAGTTGACCCACCGTGTTGTGTCCGGCTGAGTAGAATAGACTACGCTCATTTCTAACCGAGGTGTCGTATGAGGCGACTAAGGTAAGTTGACCCGCCGTGTGATATCCGGTTGAGTAGAATAGACCACCCTTATTTCTAACTAAGATGTCGTATAAGGCGAGTAAGATAAGTTGACGTGTGGTATCCGACTGAGTAGAATAAACGACCCTCAATTCTCACCGAGGTGTCGTAAAAAGCGACTAAGGTAAGTTGACCCGCTGCGCCGTGTGGTATTCTGCTGAGTAGAATAAACCACCCCCATTTCTAGCCGAGGTGTCGTAAAAGGCGACTAAGGTAAGTTGACCCGTCGTGTTGTATCCGGCTGAGTACAATGCTCATTCTTACCGAGATGACGTAAAAGGTCAGATAAGCTGACGTTAGGCGGGCGATCGGTCGTAAAATAACTAGTCTAAAATGTGCCGACCCCAATTAGAGTGGGATAAGGGCCGGAGAATAATGATGGTTTACTTTTGATTTTGTACTTACCGTATGTTCCTAGTATGTTTTAATCTATACTAATATATAAAGCTGAAGAGTTGGTTCGTTTTATTGATAGTTAAATTGTTTGTATGATTGTTTGAACGCGCTAATCTCAGGAACTACTGGACCGATTTGAAAAGTTATTTAAGCGTAAGATTGTCCATATATCGAAGAAGGCTATAACATCACGGTAAGATGAATAAGAGAGGAATAGCAATAAAAAATATTACGAAAACTGCAAAATTTAAAGCTTTCTTTGCGTGCACTAAGTAAAAGGTTAAAGGTATTATAAAATCATGTATTTCAAAATTGTTACCCTCTAAAAGTTTTTAAATTAAAGTCCGCAATAGCTTATGTGTAGCTTTTAAGATTAACCGGGCGGAGTCGCTGGCGATTGCTGGCTAGTTAACTTGAACACATGTCCACACTATGACCGTCACAGCACGCTCATATCTGTAATGCAACTGCCAAAACAATGATCAATTTAGCAATCATTTTTTGGTGTAAGCTTCCTTACGTATATGTATCATATTTTTAAGGGCTGCCTACCATAGCCTATGGTAGTATTTTATTTACATTTTTAACAAATCTTCTTTATGGTTACTGAATTTAATTTTACGGAGTTAAAATTTGAGGAGGAGGAAGAATTTCCAGTTCCTATAACCTTAAATCGTAATATACACTTAATACTATATAATATAAACTATGTAAACTATTTACTAAACTAAACTATTTTACTAAAACTGCTGGTTACTTACATTTGATTTAAAAAATCTTGTCACAATATTTTACATGAATCTCATGACAAGTCGCCACACGTATCATAAACGCTGCGACCAGTAACACTCCACACAAGCACTGCACACACTCACTACTACAATTCTACAATCGTTTCGCCCTGACACAAAAATCGTAATGTGACTTGTCGTAATGTGAATTGTAACGTGTCGTGACTTGTCCTGCATATATAAGATATGTGAACGTTGCCTGCTTCCAACACTTATAGATACATATGCATTACATAGTCTTTTAATAAACGCGGATTATAGCGAAAAAATTATATTGTAGTTACAATAGAATTAAGTAAACTAGTAATTCTACATTTTGTATTTTTTTGTGCCGAAAACAGGGATAAAAAAATATTTTTCTAATAAAACCTAGCGATTTTTATCTCCAAAACCTCCTACATGCTGAACGTCATAAAAATCGTTGGAGCCGTTTCCAAAATTCAGACAAATATATATATACAAGATTAACTCATTTAAATATTAATATTTAAATGAGATAGAGAGCAGAAATAGTCCAATTAATGTTAGTTAGTCGCTATCTGCGACTCTACTGCGACTAGTCGCAGATAAGTGTTCTAACTTTAGTACAGTCAAATTGGGTAACTTTGAATGACTTTTTCAGTTTTTTCAGAATATAAAAAAAATAGGATGACCTTATTTAAGGTTTTGATCAATAATGAGTCTTCTTTTATACCGAGCTTTAGAATAACTAACTGTATTACTAAGTAAATAGAAAGGAAATGTAAAAAAAATATGCTTTTGTGCATGTTCAAAGTTACCTTGAGTTTTGGGTAACTTTGAACCGAATGATTTCGGAAACTAAAAATCCTTGAATTTAGAAGATTTTCGTAACATGGGTAAGATTATACTTATGTTCTGAATGAATGGAAGATAGATCTGTCAAGTAAAGTCTACTTGTCATAGTTAACAGCCTACCGTTTACTTAAAATATCCATTTACTAAATATTAGCAACATTTGGGTAGAATATATATTTTTTGGAACGAATATATTTATTTGTAATTGTAAATATTTATTAAAAATTAAACCTGAAAAATACATTCTATAATCAATTACCATTCAAATGAGATCAAAACATTAATGGTTGGCAAGAGAATTTAAAACTTATTCACCCCATTCCATGAACAAGATGTCATCTTCAATATATATTTTATCATTTTTTTTGTTATTTGATACTTTTTTAAAATAGAAACATATTTAACTAAAATAGGGGTGGTCCACAAATTCACCGGTCAATGGATATAAAACGATGCAAAATCAGGAAATTATATGAAAAAGTATCATTTCAATGTACAACTGACCATTAGAAACTGAAAATTATGTGTTTTACACGCCTTTTCTGTAATAAAATCGGAAATGTAACTCATATAGTTTTCACTGCTAAAAGACCGCGAACAGAAAATTTTTAAAAAGTGTCAAAATTTGTTTAAAAACTATAAATTTTAAATGACATTTGACAAGTAGAACATTTAGTATTTCCATTTCACTCAGTTATCAGTTTTAAATCAGGTTACAAATATTTAATAAAATAATAAGAATTACTTTAGTCGTTTTATTCAATGTTACCCGAAAATTCAAAGTTACCCAATTTGACTGTATGCTATAAAAAAACAATTTTTTAAGCTAACAGAATATAGACCTCAGCCACCCCTATGTCCAAAATATGTCTATTTCACGTTCACCTAGACTCCATTGTTATTAAGCCAAAAAAGTTGCAGTTTTTCCATTGTGATGCTCTTTTGTTTTATGAAATGCACAGAATACTGTGTTTTTGTATAAATTGGAATTTTGTATTGAGTATATTCCCATTTTGGGAATATAGTATGTACCTAGTCAGCTGTGCTATATATATTGCTATATTGAAATCGCCTATGTTCACATCCAGGCCGTCTATGCCCAAGTGAGTTCACATTTAGAAACTTTTTTTACATTTTAATCTGATATGGCTTCTAACAGTTTTCTAGCTAACTAAGCTAATAAACACAATTTTCGCATAAAATATAATATAACCAGGAAATAGTAAACAAAAGGAACCATTTATTCAATAAACCGGATTCCACGCAGTGGGTCAACTTACCTTAATGGTCTTTTACGACACCTCGGTAACAAATGAGGGTGGTCTATTCTACTCAGCCGGATACCACACGGCGGGTCGACTTACCTTAGTCGCCTTTTACGACACCTAGGTAAGAAATGAGGGTGGTACTATTCTACTTAGCCGGATACCACACGGCTAATATTATATTAATTAATATTATTCATCAAATTGTATGTATTTACACAAAATCTTACTTAGATACATATACAACATACATACATAAAACTTAATAAAATTAATTAATTGATACATGACGTAAATAGTTGAAATTTCCATCGATTAACGTCATGTGTCAATTAATTTATATATAATTTTATTAAGTTAACTGTTAATAGTTAGCGTGTTAACAGTAAACGTTAAATCTTAATAGTTAACGCTGGTTAATCCATTTAAGATTATGATTTTTTACATCGTATATAATTGACCTTTTAAGAAGTTAACGCAAAATTGAAATTAAGAGGGAAAATCGAAAACAAACTGGGTTTCAGTAAAATGCAACCCGATGGGGGTTAACATTGTAAATGCGGCAGATTTTATGTACTTCTGTCATGTCAGAACAAGGCATTGATTATTCTTATTAGAATAATCAATGCATTGACATGAGATACCAAATTTGATATACTTTATATGAGGTTACTTAATTCAATACTCTAGTTAACGGAGGCAAAGTCGCGGGCCTAGTAATTAATATTAGAACTAACTTAGCGATCTTATACAATACAGTTTTAAGTAATGCACAGATAAAAAAAAATGAAAATATTACTAAAGATCTACAAAACCTCTAATATGCTCTTTTATTTCGTCTGCAATTTTTGTCAACCTCTTGCCATAATAATAAAACAAACCGTAAGTTTCTCATCAGCAAGTGACGTCATCAACTAATGCATAGTGCAACCTCATCACACCAGGTAAGGCTGAGAATGAGAAATGATTACCGCCGCGAAGATGAGATGCGCCTCCTCATTATATAAGAGCTTATTCAGATATATCTTTTATATGCACGTCTTTTGTAGAGCGTTTAGAACGGCAATTAAATTTAAAAATCCTTTAACATTTTTAAGCTAATACAAAAATAAATATTCAGTTGCAATAAGGCCAACTACTAACTCGTACCTTGGTAAAGACTTTCTTTCTCGTTGGAGATAAGAATTAGAATTTAAACACAACTAAGTTATCGCTGATCTGATTTATTTGGTTAAATCATGCAACTCAAATAAAGGACAGCGTGGGCATTGAATGCTTGGTAAGACTCACTCTTTCTATTCATTTCATTCATTTGCATTTTACACCTTCTCTCTAACCTATCATGACTTGGCTACTTCTAGAAGACTGTTTCTAGAAAGCAATAAAACGGAAGAAAACTCAGCGGGCGATAGAGCGAAATATCCTTGGAGTATGTCTATGCTGTCAAATCAAAAGGGGATTTGTATAGGAACCAAAGTTATCAACATAGGTCAGCGAGTCGCGAAGCTGAAGTGGCGACATTGGCAGGACATATAGAACGAAATATTAATGGGTTGTGAAGCCTCGAGAATGAAAACCGAGCGTCGGTGGGCCCTATACGAGGTGGACGCTACAGACTGACTTAAAAAGGTCATTGGGAGCCACAGGATCCAAGCGGCACAAGATCTTGCAGTCTGGTGATTCGTTGAAGAGCAACTATACCCAGCAGTGGACGTCCATTGGTTAATAAGGAATTAGACATTCTTATTACAGTATGCCAAGCATAATGATAATATCAGCTGGGACAAATACTAATACAATTAATTTATAGTCTCGATGTCTATGTTATTGGAGATATCATAGTTGTTTTAATATGCGATATGCAGTTAAAATATTTGTTATAGTTTGCCGTATCATTGATTCTTATTCTTTCTTTTTTATATTACTAATTTTAATCTCATTTTTTATATTGTGGTAATCAAGAGTATCTATATTGCTTAATAAAGTGTGGCAGCACAAACAAATCTGGCGAATTAATGATAATCCTAAACACAAGTTTCTTAGTCAGATGCTCCCCAACTTCAACGGCCAAATTATTACTTTTTTTCGTAGTACTATCTTGTAAAAGTGGGTTATGCATATGGCAAGTAATACGAAAATAAATAGATATATATGTTTATTGGGAAAATTAAGGTTAACCTATAAGTAGTTTGTGTTACCGACGTTTTGAACTTTTATCAACTTAGGTAATTATTTGTTATTTTCTTGTCAATCAATCCGATTCAATATTAACTGATAATCCATCGTTTATCATGATTCCTTCGTTGTTGTGAGACACATAAATGTTTATTTATGAAATCGCTACATCCGAAAGCGCCCTACGATCGTAGATGTGTAGTTTACCTGCTCCGATTAAGATGCATATGTCACTGTTACCATTAGCAGTTCTTAGAATCATTTTCGCTTTTGTAATACCTTTGGATGTTCACACAATACTATTTTCTGACGTCGTACTAATATTTTTCTTTCCTCGTGAAACCGAACAGTCACTTTCATCAAATGATTAAAATGAAGATATACTGAAGTATTTGGATGCCTTCTTTATTTTATTGTTTTGATTGTCTTTTTTCGAAATTTAGGAAGTAAATTTAGTATCTTATTAAATATTTTAATAGGCCAAGCAAGTGATTTTAAAATCTGCTCTTATGGTGTTAAAATATATATCATCTTCCTGCCCTTATCCCACTCAAAGTGGGGTTGGCACAACATGTTATAAACATGTTGTCACATGATTTAGTTACGTATTTTACGACCGGCCGCCTACCTGACATAAACTTACCTTAGTCGTATTTACGACACCTCGGCAAGAAAGAGGGTGGTCAATAGACCATAGACCGTGTGGTATCCGGCTGAGTAGAATACTACTCAGCCGGATACCACACGACGGATCGACTTACCTTAGTCGCCTTTTACGACAAATCGCTAAGAAATGAGGGAAGCTACTATTCTATTCAGCCGGATACCACACGGCGTAATCTAAATACTGTTATCTAAATACTGTTTTAACTAATTTATTGCCATTCAAGTAACGGTGAAGATAGACTGGAATTAATTAAGATAAATAGATCTTTGAGATATCTTTGATTGGACGCAAAACGTCGGAATTTTCGCCGCAAAGTAAAATGTAATTACTCGAAATGAACCGTTCCAATGGAAATTAGTGCAAGTAGGGTTACCATGTTTCGTCTCTTTGTCAAAAATTTAGGATAGCTTAATTATTACCAAGGAGTGCATTAGATTGCTTAGAGGCTGTAGCGGACGGAAATACTTTATGGAAATAAAACGCAACTTTCACGCTACATATCTCGTATATTTTTCTTGGTATATATAGTTTTATAGGACCGCCGTGTGGTATCCGGCTGATTAGAATAGTACCACCCTCATTTCTTACCGAGGTGTCGTAAAAGACGACTAAGGTAAGACGACCCGCCGTGTGGTATCCGGTTTAGTAGAATAGACCACCCTCTCTCTTATCGAGGTGTCGTAAAATACGACTAAGGTAAGTTGATGTCAGGCAGCCAAATCATGTAACAACATGTTTATAACATGTTGTGCCGACCCCGCTTAGAGTGGGATAAGGGCAGAAAGATGATATATAGTTTTATAGGAAACCATAATTATTAAAGGGCGTCAATGACATGTTTGCTCAGCGGCCAATGGGAACAGAAGAGAGACAAAACTGAACTGTCAGCTACTAACATTTGCACAGACTAAACTAATAACAGTTTTTTACAGATACAGAACACTTTTATGTGTATTAATTGTACAGAGACCACTTAATTGTCTTTAAAAAGTTGTGTTGCGTTTTTGATAATTTTTAATTTTACAGGTAATATGGACCATTAGTCTTTTAACAAAGTTGTGATTCTGGGTTCCTGGAATTGCAAACATTTCTGCTATTAAACCTAACCTGTTTCCCTAAATTCAAGTGTTCAAAGATGATTTTGTGTACTAATCATTGTGTATATATTTTTTTTATTATTTTGGTATTCCTATTATTCAATAGGCACTAAATTAACGTAGCATAACTATACTGTCCTGAGTTGTATTCATATTTTAAACTGACTATATCCACATCGTAAAAATCGGATTTTGGTAGATTAGTTACAAACCCAATTTTTGCGAACCCGACTTATAAGATGTAACTTAGTATAAATAATATTAAAAAAAAAGGAAACTCAGTTAAGAACCTTCTTAAGAATCTTAAATCATCATCTTCCTGTCCTTATCCCACTCTAAGAGGGGTCGGCACAATATATTACAAACTTGCTGTCACATGATTTGGCGTTTTTACGACCGGCCGCCTGCCTGACGTCAACTTACCTACTATCGAATTTTACGACATCTCGGTAAGAAAGATGGTGGTCTATTCTACTAAACCGGATACCACACGGTGGGTCAACTTACCTTAGTCGCCTTTTACGACACCTTGGTAAGAAATGGATTTCGTCTATTCTACTCAGCCGGATACCACTCGGCAGGTCGACTCACCTTAGTCGCCTTTTACGACACCTCGGTAAGAAAAGAGGGTTGTACTATTCTTTTCAGCCGGATATCACACGGCGGTTAAGAACCTATCTTAAAGTTTTACGTAAATTGCTGTTAGACATCGAGCACTCAAAATATATTTTAACCATCTCTATGTGTCAAATTATAGTCACCCTATCGAACCCTACCTTTGTGGTGACCGCAATCCTTTAATTAAAGGATTACCTGTTTTTCCGCTATCCGTAGCTCATTGGATACGGTTACAGGCTTGGGCTACCAGAAATCCGCCTGTTTATTTAACTATGGCAACACAAAGTAGGTACAATAAGTAGTTAATGTCGGGCTAATTTCTGCCTTTATTATTTATACTCTTTATTTACAATGAAATACTCTTATTTAAATTTAAATATATAGCTTCTTTTTTCACTTTTTATATTCTCTAAAAGATCTAATTAAAAGTCTGCGCCAGCATATGTCTAGCTTTTAAAGTTACCCCACTTTAACCATTTCTTAATGTTATCAAAAGACAAAAAAGAAAGAAGAAAGAAAGAAAGAAGAAAGGTTTTAATCTAAAAAATTGCGGGCGTAGCCGCTGGCGATGGCTAACATAAAATACAATTAGATACGAAAGATTGATATCTATCTTACGCAAAAAGGTATTTGCAACATTCAAATACTATGAATTCATATAATTTTGAATCTGTATTCTAGTATTGTATTAGTAAGGTAATGATCAAATGGAAAACTTTAATGTTGAAAGTAAGCTTTATTTAATGCAAATATTTATCCAGTCCTGTTATTTTAAACGAATTCCCGTGGATAAAGTCTGGGATATCAAAACACGTAAGCTTAAAAGTACATTAATGTTAGCAAGCAAAAACTTTTACGTAAAAACGAATATACGAATTCCGAATACGATTTTTCCATACTCTATTGGGATCAAACGGACCGTAGCGAATTTAGTTAGTGTACTCAGGATGGTGAAACGTAGTGTTTTTACTTTTTGTATTACCACTCCTAACTCAGTGGGATGTGAAAACGAAATCTTTGGTCAACGGTGCTTGCATCGAATTCACTCGGAAACCCTCTGAAAGGTTTGATTTTCCGTATATCGAAACTTCATTAGCTCGAAAGCGATGCTTTATAGATTGACTTTCGTTTGAAAAAACTTACTTAGTAATAAATCTGAATTTTAATATATATTTCGAGATTAAATTTGTCCGTTGTGTAGTATCCTGGCTTCGTAGAATAGACCACCCTCATTTCTTACCGAGATATCGTAAAACGCGACTAAGTTAAGTTCACCTGCCGTGTGGTATCCGACTTATTACAATAGACCAATGCCATTTCTTACCGAGGTGTCATAAAAGGCGACTAAGGTAAGTTGACCCACCGTGTGGTATCCCGCTTAGTAGAATAGACCACCCTCATTTCTTATCGAAGTGTTAAAGATAAGTTAACCCGCCGTGCCTCGCACATTATAACTAAATAATTTTATCACATTTCGAAATAAGATATATTAAACTAGAATTTTCATATTATGTTTATTAATATTAGTAGAGTTTTTATATCTCAATAGTTTTCTGATAGAGAATTTGATGATAAAAAGTAAATAAAACAATTATAATACTTGTACATGAAACAGACATTTTCAATTTAATTATTCCGAAGACCGTGAAGAAATCTCTTTTCATGTTTAAATCCGAACAGAATTGAAATATCTTAAGAAAATTTTCAAGACAACAAAAGAACAGGTAAGTACATTATGATACAAAACATTGTAAAGGACTAAGCAATCACTAAGCGAAAACAAGAATGGAACAGCATTGTGCCGCAGAATGGAAATTTTATAATACCTAAAACGAATGAATGTGCAAGACCATTGTTGTGCCAAAGAATATCCCAATTACGTTGCGGTGGAAAGATTATAATCAAAAGTGATCCTCGGCAAGGACAGAGGGAATGAAAATTTTTAATTTCGAATGCAGTTTGTTAAAGCACAATACGCTCCAAGTTTTAACGGGTATACATAATGTACAAAAAGCATTTTGTTTTGTTTTCATCTGATCATTATTGTTTCGTTCCTTGTTTGGAGCGTAAACCGAAATTATTGTGTTTGTTTTATTTAAGTTTATTCCGCACAAAGGAGTCCATGGAAAAAAACGACTTAAATTTTCAATTTTTTCCTCGGTTTTGACTGCTATTCGAGACTATGAATAATTTGGAAAGTTTTCGTATAATAATTGAAAGAACCGAAATAACAATGTTGCTGCTTTATGAAAAGAATACGCTCTTTATTTATTTGTAGTTTACTGACCGTAATTAATATATTTTTCGGCTACCCTATACAAATGTCAATTGTGATTTAAATACCTAAAATCCCGTTAAACTAAAACGGTGAGATGGCGTGAAGATTATTAAAGTCACATATTTTGATTTCCGACACGCATCTATGTTTTTTTTTAATTTCTCTAATTGCTTCGACTGATTTTCTGGGTCCGGGATTTTCTTAGGTGGGATAAATTTCTGAGTGGGTTGTTCAATGCTTTCCGCATTGGAGGATTGTGATAGATCTACAAAACCTTCTCCCTATCCCGGCAAGATTAGACCTTTTATCGCCAGTGGACTAGTAATATGCCACATCTTAGTTAATCTACTGATGTTGGTTACGACTTGGTTGACGCCACTTAAACGTTTAAGTAGCCTCAATAAATGCATATCGGGCCTGCATGACGAAATGCTAAAAGCGGTTCCATCTTGGCCTAGGCAAATAAAGGGAAAGTCGTTAAGTTCGTGCAAGTTGGACACTCCTTACGAGTACGGGCTGGTGAGTGTCCCTAAGGGATTTTTCCTCCTGAACGAAAAAAAATGGAATATGTGACCTCGGCGTATCAAATTTGCTCAATATTTATCTAGCGGGTTACCCGTGAAAGCGTAACCGATAAATAGAGAATCTCGTAATTCTAACATCACTATGAATTGTAATATAGGTACATGTAAGTTTCTAATTTACACTATATAAAAAATTTAATGTTAAGATAGTATTATATATTCTCCGCCCGTGGCATCCGGCTGAGAAGAATAGACCATTCTCATTTTTTGCCAAGGTCGTAAAAGGCGACTAAAATAAGTTGACGTCAGACAAGCGGCCGGTCGTTCTTTAAATTTTGCCGTTTACGCAATATTATTTATTGCTGCTTCTCTCCTATACATTTTAGCACGATGTTATATAGTCTATAAGTCTATATAGTCTAAAGCCTTCCTCGATAAATGAACTATCTTACGCTGAAAGAATTTTTCAAATCGGCCCAGTAGTTCCTGAGATTAGCACGCTCAAACAATCAAACAAACAGAATCTTCAGCTTTATATATTAGTATAGATAGATTAGTATAGAGATTCCAAAAATACATACTCTGAAGAAGAAATAGATTACACATATATAGAAAATGAATATTTCTATAAATAACAAAAGTAATAATAAATTATATTGCTAATTTTATTATTACTTTTGTATTATGGATCTTCGCAAAGTTATATAATATTTCTTTGTTATTTATATACTTTATAGAATTAAGCGTTAATTCTATAAAGTATATAAATAACAAAGAAATATACCAGCTTGAATATTTTCTAGCTCATCTCTAAAATGCTACCTCAATCACTTCTTGGCAAATCACCACAATATTGCTCATATCATCGCAAGCGGCAGCGCGTGACGTCATCAACTAATGCACTACACCACTGATATGTCGCAGGTGAGGTTAGCTAAGGTAACGTAACCATGATATACAGTTACTGGATGTTACTATGAATTAGTTTTACATAAGTAATAAAATTATTATATTGCTATAATCCAAGATAAAATAAAATATATGAAATGGTGAATGTAGAGTGTATATGTGATCTCATACTTGATACATGCAGAATTTGTAAACCGAGATAGACTCCACGACAAAATCGCAAAGCTTTGCCATTTTGTAGTGGAGACTATCACCTGACGATGCTTCGGTTACGGGCCGAAACAATTGCTCAGATTGTAGTGGTGAATATGTGCAGTGCTTTTGTATTGTTGTGTTATTGGTGGCGGGCAGTGCATGAGTTTTTACAAATTTAGCATTTATATTTTCTTTTATTGCGGATTAAAACAAAATTTATTTTCTTTTATATTATGGAGCTCCGCAAAGTAACGCCTAATTCTATAAATTTTGAATAAGTTATACTCACTCAATAAGCTATGCGTCTTATGTCTTATGTCCGTGCGACTCTTACGAGGGGGTTTAATTGATGGTTACAATTTATCACAAGCTTTTTGGTAAAGAAAAACATCGTGAGTAAACCTATATATCTTTAGAGAATTCTGGAGATTATGTGTTACTTACAAATCCGCATTGGAGTGGTGGATCTTAGCTCCAACCCTTTTTTCCGAAAATGGAGAGAGGTGACCTATGCCTAGCAAATGGATTGTAATAGGCCGTTACTTTACTATGATATTATTATTATGTAGTACATGCTCTCCCTTCTAAAAATCTTGGTACACTATTAGATAACGAAAGTTTCAGAGTAGCTTTAGGTCTCCGATTGGGAACCACATTGTGCCTTAAGCACCGATGTCCATGTGGAAAAGAGGTAGACGCTTTTGGCATACACGGGCTTTCATGCCATAGGAGCTCTGGTAGGCTTTTCCGTCATGGTTCTCTTAATGATACCATCAAAAGAGCTCTTGCCACCATCGACATTCCTGCTCTTCTCGAGCCTTCCGGGATATGTCGGGATGATGGCAAGAGACCAGACGGCTTGACGCTGGTTCCTTGGGAACGGGGACGGGCCCTAATGTGGGACGCAACATGCGTTGATACGTTAGCCTCGTCCCATATCAGGGAAACAGCGTCAAGACCTGGAGCTGCGGCGGAAATGGCCGAAACCGGCAAACGGCGGAAGTATGCATCTCTCATCGAGAGTTATATATTTGTGCCGTTTGCAGTCGAGACCCTAGGGCCATGGAGTCAAAGTGCAAAAAAATTTTTATCCGTTTTGACACCTCGGTTGATTGCCTCTTCAGGTGACAAGAGGGCTGGCTCCTTTTTCGCACAAAGAATCAGCGTAGCGATTCAGCGCGGAAACGCTGCCAGCATTCTTGGGACCATTCCACGTGGGCATGATCTGTATAGTCCTAGCGTGTAAGTAATTTAAGATAGATATAACTTGTACATTTTTGCTGTAAATAAATATTTATCCCCATTTATTAAAAAAAAAATTATGTAGTATATATTGGATATATTGGATTTAGTAAATTTAATTTAAAATAGTAAATTGATAATGAGGGTAGTATGATAACTTTATTTCTTTGGAATTCAGGTGCAAGATTGATTACTTCGCCGGCGCCGGCGACACGCAGAGCACCTACTAATTAACGGTGTCACCGTAGTGCAAACACAATGGGCAACGAAAAAACACCTCGCAGCATCGCGAGAAAACAAAACATTGTCTATACGTGTGGCATAGATGATTAATAATTTTTAGTTCTCCCTACACTTTTAATTAGAAAAACTCTAACTGCTTTTCTAAATAGAAAATATTTAACACAACTTTTTCAAAAGACATTTATAAACCAAATACATCTTACGACCCCGTGACCCCTCGGTAAGAAATGAGGGTGGTCTAGTCTACTCAGATACCACACGGTATACAAATCAATGTTTTAACGTCATGGCAAATTTACATTTAACGTTTACAAGTCTTTAAGTTTCGAGTATCATAAAGAGTGACATATATCTATCCTAGGTATTTTCATTTCTCGCGACTGCCCGTTCCCTGAATAAGCTATGCTGACTTCACAATTAACGGCAAAAATAGTGTTTTATTTATTCAATGTAAATTTTTTTTTTAATGCCCAAATAAAGTAATAAAAAGATTTTTTAAATAGAACCTAGCTAGATCGATGTTTCTCCCCCAAAAAATAACCTCCTGCATGCTGAATTTCAGGAAGACCTAAATTCTAAATAAGTTAATCTTGTATATACATACAAGATTAACTTATTTAGATATTACAGATATACTATACATGAGATAAATATGGATTCATCATAGTATATAATCTAATTTGTTACATCAGTGAAAAGATTTTTAGTAATGTATAAATTAATTATGTACAGTTTGTTGTAATATAATTGTTGTCGTTCCTCCTGGTCCTATACCACTCTGAGTAGGGTCGGCACAACATGTTAGAAAGTGTGTGTGTTACATGATTAGTCTACGTATTTTACGACTGGTCGCCTGACTGTCAACTTACCTTAGTCGCCTTTTACGACACCACTGTAAGAAATGAGGATGTAACTTCATCGTAATCACCCGTAAGTTGACGTCGAGCAGGCGACCCGTCGTAACTAACCAAATTATCTAACAGCATGTTTAAAATATGTTGTGCCGATCCCTCTTAGAGTGGGATAAGGTCAGGAGAATAACGAATGAAATGAAAAGTATAAGTATAAGATAAATATAAACTCGATATCGACTTAACTTAGTAAAAAACCTATTTTATTTACAGAAAAAATGTACAAGTTATATCTATCTTAAATTCCTCACACACAAGGACTATACAAATCATGCCCACGTGGAATTTACCAAAAAATGTTAGCAGCGTTTCCGCTCTGAATCGCTAAGCTGATTATTTCTGCGAAAAAGGAGCCAGACCTCTTGTCGCCTGAAGAGGCAATTAACCGATGGTGTTAAAACCGATAAAAAAATTTGCACATTGACTCCATGGCCCTAGGGTCTTAACTGCAAAGGGCACAAATATATAACTCTCGATGAGAGATGCATACTTACATAAAAAATATTTTATTTATTAAAAAATGCCGATAATAAAATACCTTTAGGTTGTTTGAAATGTTGACAGCCCCGCGCCGAATGCGCAGTCGGTAAAAATTACAAAATGAAAATTGCGGCCCGGCGCTGCTGAATACATTAATATCGAATATTGAATACATTTATTTTATACCGAAATATTGAATGAATGCCTCGCAAAATGTGAGCCGAATGGAAATCAAGTGATATTCCCAAGAGATTTTATTTGAAATGAGATGTTCGCATTAATGTTTATTGATAATCTGCTTTGGCGCATTTTCGTGTATAAGTACGTTGGAAATACGTGGAACATTATTTTTTTTTTCCATTAAATTACATTTTATACTAGCCCTGTGATACTGTGATAGCCCAGCGGTAAGACCGTATGACTCTTTCGACGCGGATTCAAACCTCAAGCCGAATTTGTGTCTACAAATTAGTTTTTCTATTTAAACTTATGTGTCTAATTCATAATTGCAATTTATCATATGCTTTTCGGTGAAGGAAAACATAGGGAGGAAACCTGCATATCTCTAGAGAATTCTAGGGATATGTGTAACCTATCAATCCGCATTGGAGCAGTGTGGTAGGTCTTAGCTCCAACCCTTCTCTTCAGAAACGGAGAGACGAGGCTTATGCCCAGCAGTGTTTACAAAATTAACAAAAAACCGCCATTATATAATATTAGAATAATCAAATGTTTGACTTATACTTACAAATAAAAATTATAAGATTAAGCGTTGTGACTTACTATAAATAATAAAATTATGGGATTAATGAAAGGTGCTTTATTATGACATAAAATCAAAAAGTAATTATAGTTATGATCAAAACAATTTGTAATTTTTTAAAATATTTAATTTTTTTGAAAACAAAATGGCATCCTTGCATCCGCCTTGGGAAAATGTGTGATTAGAAAGACGACTCTTTGACAGAGTATTTGACGATAAACTCTTTATAACGTTTAAACTTGAAATTAATTTGAATAATGGTTAAAAATTCAACCACTTGACGACCGCTAGTATAAATCAAAATACAAATTATTAATGTGGTCATTTACAGAATTATAGATAACAAAACAAATGAATACAACGTTGTTAAATAAGCATGAACAATAGGTAAACGATAAACAAATCGGTTTAATTATGGGAATGAGTTGTGGAGCGGGAGCGGGCGGCCATTTTAATCAACTTTGCGAGCCGATAGCCGACAATGCGCGCCGTGCAATTAATTTGTGTATTCAATCATCTCTCCGCTATTGAAAAATGGAATTGAAATTAAAAAGTTTGTTCGAGATTTTTGTTGTCTATGGATTTACGTTTGTTGTTTGTGATTTATTACATTGGTTTTATATTTGTAGGTATTTATTGTTACTTATAAGCAACGTCCCAAAAGCTTACCGTAAATTATTATAGTAACATAACAACCGCTTGTTGGCTCTTTTCGGTAGGAAAAGCTTTTCGAACCAGCAATAGAGTTAACGATTCAAAAGCACTTGTTTACAAGTTTATTTGAATAAAGAATATTTTGATTTTGAAAAAAAAAGTCCCACAAGCTTACCATAAATTATTATAGTAACATAACAACCGCTTGTTGGCTCTTTTCGGTAGGAAAAGCTTTTCGAACCAGCAGTAGAGTTAACGATTCAAAGGCACTTGTTTACAAGTTTATTTAAATAAAGAATATTTTGAATTTGAATTTGATAATCCTAGAAAGTGTTCTCGGTGGAGTCTCATTTCTCTGGAAAGGATTTTCCTTCCTTCCTTACCACTTGTTTACAAGTTTATTTGAATAAAGAATATTTGGATTATAAAAAAAAACAATTATTATCATCGACCGGTTGTAAATCGTTGATGGTTGGCTTTCAAGGTCTAGTAAACATATGTGAAGTTGCAGTATTTTGCTCGTATCATTTACCGGATTGTTTTTAAAAGAACTTATACGCCATAAGAACATAGGTCGATTGCTAGGTATCAATAATTTTAAATGAATTAAGAAAAAATATGAATACTATTTAATGGTATTGTGTTGTAATATTGTTCTTTCTACTTTAAATAACGTTTTTTGACATGTTTCATTAGTTAAGTACCTATGGAGTATAAAAATTCTCAGCACGTTTATCGCAAATTCACACTTAAGTGAATAAATAAGGAAGCAAAAATAGTAGTACAGTTTTTATGTAAACTAAAATGTGTTAGTATTTCTGATATTTCCCTATGAAGTGCTGTTGAATTATTACAACTTGTGTAAAGAATATTATTGTATAGCGATGCGACATGATTAAATGGCCATAAACAACATGTTAGCGAGTGAGGGGCGCGAGGGGATCCTCGCTTTGAGCACCTCTCAACATCCTATTAATATGAAAACAATTCGTCCCTCGCCTGTTACGCGCGTTTTACACTTCAAGTTAAAAACTTTGGGCATTTACTTTACCTCACCTGGACGAAGTTTTTAAGAAAATAAAGCCGTCGCGGCCGCTCACGAGACGCACCCAGCAAATTGATGAAAGAATGAATGAATGAATAACTCTTTATTGCACACCAGGTAAATAATAGACATAAACAAGAAAAATAAGGACATTTAAGAGTACAAGGGCGGTCTTATCACTAAAAGTGTAGTACTCATACATGAAGATTATTTGGATGATAAAAAATGCCTAGATTTGAAAATCCTTTCAGTTTCATACAAGAATGCTGTTTAATAATGTAAAATTGATAATGTTTAATTGACCGCCGAGTTTCTTTCTGATACTTCTCGGTGCAACATTCCGAACCAGTTGTAGCTTCATTAATTATATTGATCCTTGACGATTCAAAAGTGCTTGAATGAATTATATGAATAAATAATATTTTGATTTGTAAAATATAAACATCACTGACGATACCCTAAATTGAAAAACCATATAAATTATCATAGACAATAAAATATTAATTCTAAGCTAGAGTATAATTTCTGACACAATAAAAGAGAACTATTAAAATATTTCCAAACAGATTAAATTTGATAGTAAAAATGCTATAAATAATTTATGTCTACTATAAATGTTTATTTTTATATCTTTTCTTGTACAATTTTATAACGTTACTTTTTAAATTTGAATCGTTAATCTTTACGAGTGAATAAGCAATCGGTATGATATCATTTGCAACCGCAAAAGTCGAATTGATCATAATCATAATCATAACTTGATTAACTTGAGACATTTTGAGCAATGTTGCAATTTTATATTACTTTATTTTTATAGTTTTCAAAGTTCCTCTGGTAATATAAATTTTAAAAAAGAACCAAATCATTGCCGAATTTCGCTAGTTTACTTGTACTTAGTAACACCATAATTAGTACACGTATTGTTAATAATGAGATATAATAGAATGTAAACTCATTTATTTATTTATTTTTTACATATGATGAATAGGGCTTAACCTATAATAAGGCCATCTGTAGCCTAACTAGTTAAAGCTGTATTTCGGCATACAGAGGCAGACACCGAAGACATGTGACTTAATTACTATTTGCCATAAAAAAATAACATAACAATAAATTTCTAATAAATACAAATAAGCAGCAAGTCTGAAGTACCTCTCTGTGTGTTAATAAGCTTGAAATGTATCTTTGTATGTTTTTGAGTAATATATCTATAGAAGTATAACTTCTATCACATCAAAAACCATTTTTTTTATTAATGATATCGAATTTATAGAATTAGGCGTTACTTTGCGGAGGTCCATAATATAAAAATAATGAAAATATTACTCGACGACAAAATTGCAAAGCGCAAATGCGTTTATGTCGTGGAGTCCATCTCGTGACGATGCTTCGGCTAATGAAACAATTGTTGAGATTGTGGTTGTGAATGTGTGCAGTGCCTGTATATTGTTTTGTTATCGGTGGCGGGTAGCGCATGAGTTTTTATAAATTCTGCATGTATCAAGTCAACGAATAGTACACTCGACATTTAGCATTAAATATTTTTTCTTTTATCGCGGATTATAGCAAAATATTATTTTCATTAGTTTTGTATAATAATAGCCCCCAACCAACTAGTTACTTAATAAAGAAAAACCAAATATTTTTAGTGTAACGTGTTATATATAAATAGCGTGTACACTTTGTTGCGCCCGCTGTGCACGCTAAGCGATCCCCAAAGAGTATGCATATGCGCACCGACTGCAATCAGCGATTGCTCTCATTGTGGCGCAGATTAAAATTTTAGGGTTCACCCGCTAATGTGATTGCACTCTTTTTCTCTACTCTCGCTGCGGAACCAACCGGCTGAGCTATTAATCGTATATTATAGGGGCGGTGTGTTATTTTTAATCACATTGGAAAATTGACGTTTGTTTGCGATCGATGAGTTTTGATTTGGGGTACTTTTGATTAATCATGAGGTACTAGGGGAGATTATTTTGAACATTTCTATGATTTATCCTAGATCTCGTTATTCATAAATATCGAATTTTTAAAATTCAGTTTTGAGTTATTCGAATTCTACCTTATAAAGTAGATATGAATAAGCAATAATATCTTATGGTTTTATAAGATAAATAGTTTTTAACAAATATAAAATAAAATAAATCATAAATAAATTAATTAAATATACATTTTTTTATTTAAAGTTTTTTTTGTAAATTTCGTAATTCATAATTAATTTTATCTAACATGTATTTTAAAATGTATAACAAATACCTAAAATAAAATCGAAAAATTTATAATTACATCATTAAAAGGAATGGCACAATTAATTTATCATTTTAACACAAAAATACATTAAAATAAAGAAACATATCACTTTTATTATTTTGTAGATTATTTATTATTTTTAAATATAATTGAAAAACAATGTACTCTTATAAGTTAAACAAACGAAATTTCATAAATCTTGGCTAATATTATAATAATCTTGTATATTTCAAAATCCAAGCTAATTTTAAAATTTTTGCATATGTATCATATGAACAAAGCCGCACTTGAATAAAGTTTACCCTAATCTGATAACATCTTATATGGATACAAAAATAAATACAATGTATTACATTACATTATTATGTATTACATTATTATATTACAATAACCCACAGTTAAATCATTTCCACGGTTCAAATATAAAAAAAAAATCCGTTACAAACAAGAAAAGCTTTCACAGTTAAAATATTAATATGGATCTACAAATTCGGGAAAAAAATAAGCCCGTAATGTATCGATAAAATGAAATACTATATCATCATCCTCCTGCCCTTATCCCACTCTAAGTGGGGTCGGCACAACATGTTGTGATATGATTTGGCTGCGTTTTTACAACCGGCCGCCTGCCTGACGTCAACTTACCTTAGTCGTATTTTACGACACCTCGATAAGAGAGGGTGGTCTATTCTACTAAACCGGATACCACACGGTGGGTCAACTTACCTTAGTCGCCTTTTACGACACCTCGGTAAGAAATGAGGTTGGTCTATTCTACTCAGCCGGATACCACACGGCGTAAAATGAAATACTATATATTAGACTTTAAAAAAAATTTCGCGTTTTATAAAATGAACGATCCGAGATCATTGTATACAAATTATTTTGGTATATTTTGGCATTCGAGGATTTGCACATTTTTGAACCGTTTTGTTACCTTTACATCTACATTGAAAGTTCATAGTTTAGTTTAAAAATTTAACACATTTACTGTAATTCTACGAGTGATTGATCGAGGCTATTCAGTTTGCTGGCAAATATACCGCTCAGTGATGGTATATCTTTCAATAGCCTTTTAGAGGCTTACCTTTAGAAAATATATTTGCTTAATATAATGCTTGTGTATTGTGGTTGCGGTAGTGGAGGTTTGTGCACGTGTTTTAGAAATCCTGCATGTATCAAGTATGAAAACGGATTTTCCACTCTACATTTAGCATAATATATATATATTTTTTATTTTACTTCATCGTTGATTATAGCAAAATAATTTTATTATTACTTTTGTATTTTTGATCTCCGCGAAGTAACGCCTTCTATAAATTTCAATCTCAAAGAATGAAGGAATTAAGAAGAAAAATATTTCTGAGTTTACCCAAGCAGGAAATTAGAAACACTTGATTTCCGTCTATACTCTATCTATCTTACGTTTAATGCCATGTGATGCAGTTAGCTTGCAATAAACGAGCTTCATAAAAATCATAAACATTTAGAAGAACCCGTCCTAAATCCAACGATGTGGATTAAAGCATAAGAACTCATAACTTGAAAATGAAAACTGCAAAGCAGCGGCAATCTTAGGCTGTGAACTAATTTATTCTTTGACGGGGACTCGCAAACAGATTTGCTCGCGCAGTTATTACGTTGTGCAGGTGCGGACGTAGTTTTGTCTCGTCCCCCTTTCGCCTTACCCCCCACCCTCACTACAGGGTACAGTTTCGTCGCGCCTGAAAATTAATTCCTCTACATAATCAGAACTTCCGTGAACGCCGCCCGCCCGTAGCTTCATTTAGTTTTTACTCTTATTTAATTACAAAAACTAAATATTATAGTATTAATTATAAACATTTAAAATATTTTGGTAGTTGCTAGTTAGAAATTGGATAAATTATTTAGTTATAAGCCGTGTGGTATTCGGCTGAATAGAATAGACATCCCTCTTTCTTATTGAGGTGTCTCAAAAGGCGACTAAAGTCAGTTGACTCGCCGTGTGGTATCTGACTGAATAGAATAGACGATCCACTTTCTTAACGAGGTGTCTTAAAATTCGGCTGAGGTAGGTAGGTAAGTTTACGTCAGGTAGGCGACCGGTCATAAAATACGTAGTCAATTCATGTGACAACATGTTTGTAACATGTTGTACCCATCCTACTTTGAATGGGATATCAGGAGAGTGATAATTTAGTTATACTTGAGCTGTCAAGAACTGGTTGAGAGGTACAATTTTTTTTTATTACAGGACTATAAAAATACAAGCGACTTAATCTACTTGTACAAATTATAAATATAAAATGTAACATAATAAATTATGTATGGATGATTTCAATAAAAGCAGTCCAATTAGCGTTTTTATGATTTACAAACTCGTTAATTTCGTAATATTCATTTCTTGTGGAAAATGTTTTTATTAATATGTGAATTAAATTTTCTTTTTGATATCTGCATTACTGGAGGAATGTTATTATAAAAATAACTAACTGTCGCGAGTCGCGTTTTTCTCATCTCAATTATATTCGTGATTTACAAAATTGAGTACAACTTAAATCATACAAAGGTTGTTTACAATGCTTTTCAAGATCCTCTGTAAACGTTGTGATTTTCATTTAACCCGATTTTGTAAACAATTTTCATTTAACTACTTCTTCCTGCCCTTAACCCACTCTAAGTGGGGTCGGCGCAATATGTTGTCACATGATTTGGCTACGTATTTCACAACCGGCCGCCTGCCTGACATCAACTTACCTTAGTCGTACAACATCTCGGTAAGAAAAACGGTGGTCTATTCTACTTAACTGGATACCCTGGATACGGTGAGTCAACTTACCTTAGTCGCCTTTTATGACATCTCGGTAAGAAATGAGAGTGGTTTATTCTATTCAGTCGGATACCACACAGCGGGTCGACTTACTTTAGTCGCCTTTTACGACACCTCGGTAAGAAATCCAGTTCTCATTTAACTACATCCAACGATTCAAATTCAAAATATTCTTTATTCAAATAGACTTGTAAACAAGTGCTTTTGAATCGTCAACTCTACTGCTGGTTCGGAAAGCTGTTCCTACCCAGAAGAGCCAGCAAGAAATTCGGCGGTTGCTCTTTTAAAAATATAATTCTTATTACTAAAATATTCGGTTAACAATGTACAAAATCGAACATCGTACTAATACATGTTGTAAGCAAAATTTCAGCAGGTCTCTTTGTTATAGTTAAGACAAAAAGGCCCAACGTCATAATTAAAAAAATCTCGTGCCTGCAAAGAAAGGGGGAAGTGGCGCGAAAGCAAGACGGATGGGGCGCCACAGAGGGGCCTCGCAAAGACAATGTCGCTTTGGAAGCGTTGCTTAATCATAAATATATCAAGCGGAGACGTCGTAGGCGCTGAGCACACTGAATTTACAACATTTAAATTATCTGGTATAAAATAAAAACTATTTTTAAACGACACACGAAATGTCATTTGTGTAAATAATCTAACATTAATATTTACATAAATAAAACAAATAATAGCAATTCATACAAAATAAAAATAAAAAAGGCTTTTAAACCACAGAAATAACACAAATGTTAACTGTAGTGTTTATAAACTAATGTTGTATGAATGTAGCACAGGCTCAAACACGCACTAACAAGTAACAACATGTCACTTCACGACCACTCCCACCACCCGCTCTTGTGTTACTGTCGTGGTGCATCATGAGACTAGTGTGAGTTAGTGTGACTATGTTCATGTATATATTACATATGTGTCTTGTATATAAATGTAGTTGTCAATATTGGCGGGCAAGCTGAGGCGCGAGCCGCAAAACAGATTAATGGCTTTGCTCGAGCACGCGGAGCTCGTCCAGGCCATCGCGAAAATTTCGAAATAATCCTTTATGGGTAGTACGACCCAAAGGAATAAACCCCAAGGGCTCAGGGTCGTTACGCTGAATGCAAACGGCCTCACCGATCAAATTAGCGAAGTTCGAGAATTTGTGGTTGCGCACAGCGTTGACATTTTGTTGGTGCAAGAATCATTCTTGAAACCAAGTAGACGCGATCCCAAAATCGCCAACTATAACATGATCAGACACGACCGCTTCAGATCCAAGCTGGGTGGCACGGTCATTTATTATAAAAGATCCCTCCATGTCTCCCCAGTAGACTCCCCTGAGTTAGAAAACATGGAGACCACAATCTGTCAGGTGGGTATGACGGGTCATCCATCCGTCATAGTAGCATCGGTCTACTTAAGTCCTAAGAAAAAAGTGCTTAGAAGCGACCTAGCCGCCCTTCTGGCGCTAGGCAACTCAGTCATTTTGGCCGGCGACTTCAACTCGAAGCACGGTCATTGGAATTCTTTGAATACCAATCAGAACGGTCGCACTCTCCACAAATTAAGTGACATCGCCCACCTCGGTTTCGAGGTTATAGCTCCAGACGAGCCGACTCACTATCCCCTCAACAGTGAGCACGAGCCCGACGTCCTAGATATTGTTCTTCTCAAGAACGTAACACTCCAGTTACGCTCTATCGAGGTCATCCACGACCTCAGTTCTGACCACCGACCGGTTCTACTCCAGCTAGGCAGGTCCGCTTCCGCGGCACCTAGCACTAAAACCATCATAGACTGGAAGAAGCTCAATGAGCAACTTCAGTCGATTGATTCAGTCCACTTGGACCAAATTCCGGATAGCATAGATTCAGAAGAGGTCGCCAAGGCGGCCTCCTCCCATCTCACAGCTCACTTGTGCGACACGATCAAAGCATGCTCCCGGGAAATACCCGATGATCATGGTCGCCTGAGACTTCCTGACGATTTAAGAGCACTCCTCACCAAAAAACGCGCCGCCACTAGGGCGAATGCTGCGTATCCAACCCCCGAGAACCGGATCAGACTCCGGAGATTACAGAGAGAGGTAAGAGAAAAACTTGCCCTCCACTCTAGTGATTCATGGGATGCGAAACTCTCGGAGATCTCGCCAAGTCATCTGGCCTTCTGGAAACTGTCGAAGTCTCTGAGAGGCAGCCAGTACGCAGCCACACCGCCTCTGTTGCGGAATAACCTACCACCCGCGTTCGAGGATATCGATAAGGCCGAGTGCTTGGCGGACAGCCTTGAAGCCCAGTGTTCCCCCAATATCAGCTCTCCCAACCACGCCGAATTCCATGCCAAACTGGAATCGGAATTGGCTAGTCTTTCCGCAGCGGTTCCCGAAAGCGAACCGATTCCCCCCACTTCCGGAGATGAGGTACGATCCATTCTAAAAACGCTCAAACCCCGTAAATCCCCAGGTCCCGACCTTATCACAAACAAGGCACTCAAGTGTCTTCCTGACCGTCTCGTGCACCTCTTGGTATTGATCTTCAATGCCCTTTTGTCTTGCTGCTGCTTCCCGGACCAGTGGAAGGAGGCAACAGTTATAGGAATTCATAAACCGGGTAAACCCCGGAATCTCCCAGATAGCTATCGCCCCATCAGCTTACTCAATAGTTTGGGTAAAGTCTACGAGAGAGTCATCCTCTCTAGACTTAAAGCAATCATAGACTCTTAAAACCTCATACCGAATGAACAGTTCGGTTTTAGATCTAGCCACACGGCCACTCACCAAGCTCACCGCCTGGTGGAACACGTTTTGCAGGGTTTCTCCATAAAGAAATCCACGGGTGCCGTCTTTTTCGATGTCGCCAAAGCCTTTGATAAGGTTTGGCATGCTGGCTTGATTTACAAGCTCCAGCAATTAGGCATTCCAGATAAGTTCGTACTTCTCTTAAGAGACTATCTCACAAACCGCACCTTTAGATATCGCATAGACGGTACTCTCTCATCCAGACGGCCTTTACGTGCTGGAGTTCCCCAAGGTTCGGTATTAGCACCGTACCTGTACTCGCTCTACACAAGCGATATTCCACACAATAGTAAGTTTTCGTCGTTAGCATTATTTGCGGACGACACGGCTATATTTAATACCAACAAAAATCCCGACATCATTGTCAGTTGTCTTCAAAAGGAAGTGGACAACCTCGAAAGGTGGTTCGCTCGCTGGAGAATAGCCATAAATCCAGACAAAAGCGCGGCCATGTTCTTTAGAATACACCCCAGATGGTCACGCATCCCCCGTAAATGTATAACCATACATAACCGGGACATCCCCTGGCAGGATGAAGTCAAATACCTTGGGGTCACGCTCCAGCCCAACCTCTCATTTAGACGACACATACGTATAGTCCGTAATAGGGCAGCGTATGCATTGGGTCGACTCTTTCCGATGATATGCAAGAGGAGTAAAATGTCACTTCGTAACAAAGTGACACTTTACAAGACTTGCATAAGACCTATCATGACCTATGCGAGCGTCATATTCGCTCATGTTCCGAAAAGATATCTGCGTCCCATGCAGACTCTGCAAAACAAATTTATGAGAGCAGCCACAGGCTGCCCATGGTTCTTGCGAAACCTCGACCTCCATAGAGATTTAGGACTCCCCACCATCGACTGCTTATTTAAGAAATTTTCGAAAAATTATTTCGAAAAAGCGGAGGTAAACGCCAACCCTCTGATCGCAAGGATGGCCGGTTACCGATGCTTTGATAAATCATTCAAAGCCCGTGTTTACAGACGCCCTAAGAGCGTCCTTACTGACCCTGACGATCCTATTACGATCGCCATCGCCAGAACACTGCACAAACACTCACACACACAGCGTCTTCGCCGGCGGAGACGAGGTCCCAGATTTCTCACGTCTAGCGGCCGGGGCGTCCAACCCCGTCCGTTATGACACTAGGACTCTTCCACAGTCCGATAATAGTCCTCCACAGCGCGTCGCTTTAAGCCGAGGTTCGGCCTCACGGGAGGCACCCTTAAGGCGACGCTCCCAGGATGCTGCGGGCCTCTTTCGAGACCCGCTCTCCTAGTACTTCACCCCGGCGATGCTTCTGCGCTCGCCCACTCTCCCGGTGACGCTGTCAAAGCCTTCATGGCTAACAGCATTAGTTAGTGTCCGAAAAAAAAAAAAAAAAAAAAAGTATATAAATGTACAAAGCACGTTACACACGTCAACCCGCATACACTACACATATAACATTTCAACAAAATCAACAGAGATTATTTAAAATATTTTTATATACATATATGAACGTATCCTGAGGAAAAGCTCGTAGACTCAGCTAAGAAGCTGATTTTCAGTCCATTGATGTCCATTATTAAATCTTATGTATCAGGTAATTCTCTAAAGTTACATAATAAACAAATTATATACTGCGTCACATGAGCTGCATCCGATAAGAAGCGATAAGAGTGATGAAATCAATAGGAAAAAATCCAGAACTGATACAAACGATTTTGTACGTAGTAATGGAATACAAAAAGAACGTTCAATTTATATAGATTTAAACGTCTATGGATATATTATAACTAACATAAAATATGTTCAAATGAATGAATTCTTAATTTGAATAGATTCGTTTGTTATCGGAAAATATAAGTTGGTATAGTAAATAATGTAAGTAGGAGTAACATACAAATAAATATTGAAGTAAAATTATTGACATTCATTTTACTTCAATATTTGACCTTTTCAAATATATAAATATAGAAAAAAAACCCCTCATAGAATATTGTAATAGTATCCATTGATACAATTAAAATATTATTAATTTTTTATAAACCAATTTGTATTCGAAAATTAAAATTTAGGAAAGTCATTTAATATTTTATTATTATCAAATTTATTTATTTTTAAAATTCGAATCTCGGAATGGTTTTTAAACAATTCTATTTTTGAGTTAATTAATCAAGTGCTCGGCTATAAAGAAATTGAATATACAATAGGAGATAAATTAATGTGTCTCGAGCTCAAGAAGGTTGAAGGAGGTATGCATATGAGCGTACGAACGTTAAAGGGGGTGTTAAAACAAAACGAATGACTTCGGACAAAGGAAGCGACGCGTCCCTACGATTACGAGCCTTTTGATTCTATCATACATAACATATTTTGATTAATGAACGCCATCTTTATGTACACAGCGCTTTGTTGCTGAACGGCTCAAAGAAGTTTTCTTTTCGCTGTAAATTGTTTGTTTTTCTACGCGATTGTATATTTTTTTCTAGTATATAATACAAACGTTTAGTACGAGTCAATGCTGGTAGTTGCATTATGGCTAAATAATTTTTATTTACTATTTATGATCTTTAGCTTTGTTATTTATCTACAGCAGTTACGTTACTTAAAAATACTACACGTTTAGCTCTTAGCACTTTAGCATCTTAGCATTTTAGCTTCGCCATTACAGCAGTTTAAAAACACTATTATAGAGAGGCTGATACAAAAAGCCTACTTACTATACTGTTGAGGATTATTTAGACGACAAGAATGGATATAACTACTGTTCGACCTGTACAAGATAGTAATAACTTAATGTAACTAGTTATTAGTATTATCTTGAAAAGAGCAACCGCCGAGTTTCTTGCTGGCTCTTCTCGGTTCGAACACCTTTCCAAACCAGCAGCAGAATTGACGTTTTAAAAGTACTTGTTTACACGTTAATTTGAATAAAAAAAATTGAATTTGAATTTAAATGACGAATTATTCATCATTCTCCTGCCCTTATCCCACTCAAAGTGGGGTCGGCACAATATGTTATAAACACGTTGTCACATGGACCAATACTAATTAAATTTAGCACAATAAAAGATTACTGTATTACCGGGGTAACAGATGGGATAAAAATGGAATTATTTTTTTTTAGGATTTTTTGAGGAAAAAAGACATTGCATTCTTAAAAAAGCATTAAAGCAAGCTTAAAATCTTAAGGTGGCGCAAACAAAATATCTGGTAGCACTAGTCTAAATTAAAATAACAACTTTTAAATGTCACATAGTAAATTTATTTTAATCACTCTCATTCAATAAACAGTTTGGATTTAATCAATGAAAACGCTAGGTATAGTAAGTTTAAATGCAAACACTGATTAACAGTGTACATAGGTACGCGAGTTGATTAGCAGCTAGTTGCCGGCACGCCGCGTCGCTCTCTGGTCCACGAGCAACGCTCCCGGCGCCATTGTCTGTCCGCTCTGCAGCGAATAACTAAACACTGTTAGCTGATGCACGATAGGGTTCCCAGCAGCTATTTACTGCCGTATTGCTTATCATTATGATAAAACAAAGTTATTATAATCAATTTTATTGAATAAACAGTCTCGATTTCATCAATTTCTCTCTAATGTCGGTCCCTCATGTCTGAGGATCGTGGTCAGCATCAGGGTTGTGTCTGGCGTCGATGATGTGCCTCCATCTGCTTCGATCCATTGCCTCTCTTACGATCGTGTGAAATTTAGAGGACGACGAGGTTCTTATTTGGTCAGTCCATCTTGTTGGGGATCGACCGCGTGATCTTTTTCCTTCGGTGTGCCCGACCAATATAAGTTTCTCCAAACTTTCGTCGCCTCTGCGTACCGTGTGCCCGAAATATGACAGGATTTGTTGTCGGCATATGGTGGATAAACGAGTTTTTAATCGGAGCTGGGTCAGGATCGATGCATTGGTGCGTTTCGCAGTCCAAGGTATCCTCAGCATACGTCGCCAGCACCACATCTCAAAGGCATCAATCCTTTGCCTTTCCCGGGCTAGGATTGTCCACGTCTCCACTCCATACAGGAAGATAGGCAATACCAGTGCACGTATCAATCTGATCTTTCATCAATTTAAATGTAATTTATAGGAACTATAGAATGCAAACATTGATAACCTCCGGGAATCTCAGCATGGTCAATGTATAAAAAAAATGCTACTATTTTCTGCCTAAGAGCCAATAAATTTGTAAATAACGATCTATTACCATCCCACTACTGAATATAGGCCTCCTTTCTCCGTTTTTGGAGAGAATGATTGGAGCTAAGATGCTCCAATGCGGATTGGTAGGTTATAATATATATCCCCAGAATTCTCTTGATATATGCAGATTTCCTCACGGTGTTAAAATGTATCTAGAGATATTCTATAACTATAAAAACGTTGGCTGGAGATGGAACTATGTGAAACTGTAAAAAGGTGGGTTCCTCACTGGATGTAAATTAGTGTTATTAGTCCAGAATTGGATATCCGCGGATATTAAAAAGAAATAAAAATTAAGTTTTTCAGGCATCGCATCAATATATTGAAGAATAAACATATTACTTAAATATATTAAAGAATTTTAAACTGTAATTACATAAAATCCATATAATATTATTAGTTTATAAACATAATAGTTTTTTGCAATATCTATTATAATTTTACCAACACCAAATTAAAATCCTTTTGATACTTATTAAAGTATTTAAGGCCCCAAAATATGAAAATAAAAATAAACAAACTGGCAACCCTATGTAAAGTAACAGGGGAGGCAGTTCCCACTGGTTTGCGTCTCGCTTATAAATGCTATTTTAACGCGGAAAAAAAGATTAATTAACTAATTGAGCTGCCCGACATACCGGCGGCACAGCTTTCATTTTCCAACTACGCAAAAGCTACTTGCGATTGTGTCTGGGTTAATGACACTTGTCACTCGAACATTATAGATATACCCTCGAGTCGAGCTATTTTTTGGCTTATGACTTTTTGACATGCTAACTGCGCACAGATAAAAAAATGATGTGCTATTACTGTTAAAAATATGAAGGTTTGGATTGCTCCATTGATATTCTTAAACAAACTTTTTTATAATTGTTATTGTACAAAATGATGAAATACCCACTAATCATTGAGTATAACTGACAAACAAACCGATAAACAGACCAAAATTTTAAAAACTCCCGTTTTATGTTTAGTAGCGTGTTTTGAGATGACAGCACTAAATTTCTTTAAAATATTAAATGTACAGAATTCACATGTGTACGATTTTATTATATGTATCGATTAAAAAAATTATTATTATTATTCTGGCGCATTTCTGGATGACGTTTTTTTATTTACAATATAATGATATAAATAGTCAAAGGCCAGCATTTTTTAAAAGCTTTTTTTCAACTTGCAATGTATGTATGTGAGGGTGGAATCTTGCAAATTAAATTTGACTCACTTCCCTGTGTCCGATTAAGCTGAAATTTTACATACGGATCCCGTCCTGATGACTATTTTTTCTGAATTTAATCGGGTTGCTACTGAATTTTGATTCGACGAACTGCTGAGAAACGGCCCATTTGACCAAACTCATCCAGGTCAAGGGTGGTGGCTTCCGCAATTGGATACGTCCACCGACACTCTGCTGTGTCCTGGTGACTATGTTTATGATAACCTTGACCCAATGCTGCTGCCAGGATTCGCTCCAGACGAGGGAACTCCTCATCGGATAAGAATAGGGATATGAAATTATGGTGAAAGCACTTTAACTTGACATAGGAATATACTAGTACAGAAGTCTTAAAGCATACTTACTGCCAATGTTTATTATTCTATAGAAGCACCTTTTCCTGGTTGGGGCTTTCTTTTTGGAGAGAAAGGTTTGGCTTAAGACCTCCACGCTGCCTTAATGCGATTTGTTAGATTACAGGTATCCTGATTTTCTTAAGATAATTTAAGGTTTTCTCACAAAGTTTACTGTCACCGGATTATTATAAATATCAAATATATTAGTAAATATATCAAGTATATTAGTTTAATATAGTAGTGCCTGTCCCACGACCCCAAGAGTGACCGTAATGGGGATAAACAGATTAATCTAAAAATATAATAATATAAATTCGGTTTGCCTAGTTTATTTATATGACTTAGACCAGTGTTTCCCAACGTGAGGCCCACGACCCACAGAGGGGCAATTTGATGGGGGCAACTGGACACGAGTTCCCCCCCCGCCCCTTTAACCATCCATTTAAGTGGAATGCTAGATGTCGGTGCTAAATTTAACAAAAAAAAGCTATTTTTCTTCCTAAAACCTATTATTTATGTTCTTTAACTGGATAATTCAATTTTTAATATTAAACTTTATTAAGTGCGATGCCAGATTTCGGTGCCAAATTTAATAAAAAAAAGCTATTTCTCTTCCTAAAACCTTCTTCTTTCTTTTCTTCGTTCTTTGAGTGGTCAATTCAATTTTTAATATTAAAATTTATGTATGTTACTTAGGGGGGGGGCAAAATATTTTTTAACGTAGGTATTGACCAAAAAAGGTCAGTAAACACTGACTTAGACCAGTACGCTTTAAATAATACTAATAGTAAATAATACTTAGATGCACCCACCACATATAAATAACAATTTATCCTTTTGCTTTATCTAAAATACGCAATACAGTGTAAAACCAATGGAAATAATATATGAAAGAGATCATGCTTTTTATTTCTGTATTATCGTATTCGTATTTTTCTTGTTTGGTACAAAATAAATCTTTTCTCTCATATGTTTAAAATTGGAGTAAAAGAATATTTCATAATAGAATGTACTTCGGTTATTTTCTCATTACTTTAGACCATGTTTAATTAAGCCCAAATTTAATCAGCGCATTATCCGTAAGGCAACGAAATCCAACATCGTATCTGAAACAATATGGCTCGAATGTTTAATTAGCGCATTGCAGGCTGTGGTGGGGGTACGGGGGTGGCCAGGGGCGGAGGGGGGAGGTGTTATTCATTAAAATGTTTGCGGAAACTCGTTTAGCGCCGCAGCGGTGGGCGCGCCGCCCGCCTTGCAGGGTTGTCTTTTAGTTGTCCTTAATTACTTTTCTTCAACCACATAGCATTTTAAAATCAAATTTCAATATAAATATTTTTTAATTTTATATTAAAAAAACGAACAATCTTCTATTCTTATGATAAACAAACAGCAAGCAATAAGCTCAAGCAGAGCTTTTTTATATTATTTTATTTATGCCTTAATTTACTTTAAATTTAAATGTATCACGCGCTATGCGATATTGGAAACCAACGTTCATAATTAATTTGAGACTATACAGGATTTTTTTAGATTACATAATATGTAATACTGTTGGAGATCCGTATAAATATCTAAATAAACGTATTGTATGGAAAATTCCTGGGATATATATAAACTACCAGTCTACAATAATGCAGCGTAATGGGTCGAAATTCCAATTCTTACCTCCATAAAGATGAGAGTAGCCCTTTGCCTAAGCATTGATACAGCTACACGTCGTTACCTTGTCAAAAATCATTATTCTAAGACAACGATGCATTTCATAGCAAGATATGCACCAGTTGGATATATGTGTCAATACCTGAAAATCTTCGTTTGGACAAGGATTTCTCCATAGCAATTTCCAAGAAGCAACCGCGTTAAGTCCAATGAATCCATCATTCCATGCTGACTTTGTCTATCGCTTAAACTAATAATCAATCGATTATTAGTAAGGATTATTAGTTAAACTAGATTGACATCAGGACTGATTTTAACTTTATTTAATGCTTCTAATTAGCAATCGCTTTTTAAACGTAAGCTTAAACCGACAACGAGCAAGGTCGTTGGGCGAAACATCTTAACTTTGTCACTATTAAACTTTTATTATTTCATTATTCACTTTCACCTTAACTAGCTTATACTCGTATCGATTCGCAAATTCACTTTTACTAGAAATTACCTTCACGACAATAGATAGGCTAAACTTAATTACACTATTTAAGTCAATACCCACTCACATATAAAATCCCTTCTTGATCACTCAGGAACCCCGTTTCCGGTATTAACCAACTACATATACTGTCATTGAATATTTCCTATTCCAAAAGTTATAGTGTTTTTTACATTAGTATCAGGCACTTCGTGATACTGGATTGAAAGATTCGGAAATTTTCCTAAATTGCCCAGGCAGTTGGAATTCGCCTAATTAATGATGCAAATATAATCACCTAAACTCTAGTACCTGGTTAACCGCGCCTTGCTCGGTAATTTCTTTAAAAGATAAAGAAATGCAATAATAAAAAAAATGAACAGAAAATGGGCAGGTGGTATCTATTACTTTATCTGGGTTATTTTCACTTTTTAGTAAGCTTGTTCTCCACTGAGCTATTACAACGTTACAAAAGACAGCAAAATTAATTTATGCATTCTATATCAATTTTAACAGTTTTTCAGTACCTGAAAAAAGGGGTAAAGACATTTTTTTGTAATGAAACCCAGCTAGATTTATTGATCGCCTCCGAAACCGCCTACATACTAAGTTTCATAAAAATCATTGAACGATTTAAATATTAAATATGTTCCAGAATATGAAATTAAATTGCGATCGATCGATGGAATTAAAATTACATCTTAAATTTCAACTGTTTTAAAACTAAACATAATAAATTAAGGTAAGTGCACTAGTAATTGACCATGTACCAGTTGACCGTTTTGTATGAAATTTTAAATAATAAGCGTATGGTTAGTTGTAGCTAAAATAAAATAAATTTATAATTACCTGTTGCTATCTATTAACAACAGCCCAAAACCTCAATGTTATCAATTAATATTTTTTATTACCAACAACAAACAAAAGGCTTATTATTTAAAATTTCATACAAAACGGTCAACTACTAGTACATGGTCAATTACTAGTGCACTTACCTTATATGATGTCAGGCTCACTGAAGTTTAATAAGTTACAAGTAATCTCGTATCACCAAATTGTCACCCCTGCGACAGGGGTGAGGGGTGCGGGCAGTAACATTCATTTGCTCTTCGTAATCGCAGCTTCCGTTATCTGCAACCCACTTAGCGAACTCGTTTGTTTAGTTCCTTTGACAATTATATTTTGCTGAATATACATAATTAAGAAGATGCCTCGAGGCGGAATGTTTCGCATTGTTTTAGATACACTACTGTACTAATCAAAATATTTTTAGGTAGATCGTGTACCACTTTAATTGAACAAGCAGCGTGTCGGTGGATGTATCCAATCGCGGAAGCCACCACCATTGACCTGGATGAGGTAGCCCAAGTGGGGCGTTTCTCAGCAGTGCGTCGAATAAAAATTCATAAGCAACCCACTCAAAATCGGATAAAAAAAATAGTTATAATATTTTTAGGTAAAACTTATTTGGATGTTACTTGAGGGTAGCTAACATTTTTTTCAGTATTAGTAAAAACATTGCAGTGTTGCATTAATAAAGACATCTATATTTTTATTTATACTTATTATAAAACAAAGTCCAAAAGCTGTTTGTCTGTATGTGATCGATTTTCTCAAAATCTACTGAACCGATTTTGGTACGGTAGTGCAATCGGAAGGTTTAGTTTAATAGTGCATTACGTTTTATGTTAATTGTGTTAAGCGCCCGCTGGGAGCTTTAATCGCGTGCACCGCGTAAATCAACAGAGATACAATAAAGTGATGTACTAGAGAATTGTAGATCTACAAAAATACTACAAAAAAGTCCGCAACAGCATGCCTCTATCTTTTATGGTTAGCTCACAATAACTAACTTTTATGACCATAAATTTAATATTTAATTTAATTTAATTTTTAATTTAAAAAAATTTTTACATTAAAAAATTAAATTTTAAAATTCATTCCACTGATCTAAGAAAAAAATTATTTACAAAGGTTATGACAGAAATATTTGCTATAATCCAAATCCTAAGGACCCTACCTGCCGATGCTGCTTCGGTGGCGGCGCGAAGATTTCGTTGAGATTGTCGTAATGAATATGTATTAAATGCTTGTGTAGTGTGTTGTTGGTGGTTGTGTTTTGTGATACGTGCGGTAACTAATCGTGCATGTATAAGTATGAGAATGGTTTTATATTTCCTAACCTTAGTGTAACATAGATTTTCTAAACAAACGCGGATTATAGCAAAATAATTATATTATTACTTTTGTACTATGGAATTTCGCAATATAACGCCTTCTTCTATAAAAAGACATAAGAAGGCAGCAGACAATTAGATAAGTAGGCCGAGTAGAATAGACCACCCTTATATCTTAACGAGGTATCGTAGGCAACTAATGTAAGTTGACGTCAGGCAGGCGGCTGCCCGTAAAATAAGTAGTCAAAAAATGTAACAATATGTTTAAAACATGTAACATATTGTAACATGTTACAACATTAGGGCAGGAGAATGATAATTTGACACTAATTATAAACTTGTTTCTATTTTTTATTTTGCTTCCTTTTGTACGTGTGTATAGTTAAGCTCATTCTATAATGTTTAGTTCAAATAAAACCAATTTATAAAGTAGTAAAGCCAATATTAAAATTTCATTCTTAAAATTATATTTCTAATAGTAACTCTGGATTTTTTACAAATACCCCGATAAATAACTAATCGTTTAATAATTATTTGGTTACGTATTATTATTAAAATTATATACCTATAATTAATATATTATATAATTAATATTATATTTATAACATGTTGTGCCGACCCCGCTTAGAGTGGGATAAGAGCAGGAGGAAAAAAATGGAATGTTACTGGAAAGGATTAAAGGTTTAATGGTAGTAGTTTGTACAGCCATGTAGTAATTATTTACTACATGGCTGTACACACTACAACTATAAATATGCATTATTAAATTAAAGATATCGGCAGAGTAATAAGATAATCTATTTATAAATATCATAGACAGGTTAATATTATTATAACATTTTTTACCCTGATTACGATAATATCTTAAAGCAAAAAGTTATAAGAGAGATATAATGAAAGAGAGAGAGGTATATAAAAATCATAAGGCAAAATATTATTAAAATATTACACATATACAGATCGCTGAAAATAATAATTGTACTTTTTTTCTTCAGTCCATAAATCTAAAACCCTCAGCCCTAAAACGTTTAATTTCAACGTCATTTTACAAAAAAAAACCCTGCTATAAAATAAAAACAGAGGCTTTCAATATTTCATTAACAGTTTCAGCGTGAAATTAACCGCATTTATACAAAATTTATATTTACAGATACGCCATAACTCAATCTACACCTATTTTAAATACAACCCCTAACGGAGCGATACGATTGGCAGAGCCCTCCATCCCCCAGGGCTTTCGGCCAATCATACACCCCTATCAAATCGCCGAGGGGTGGAGCTAGGGTAGTTTATACCAGAATAATTTTTCCCGTTCAAACAGTGTAATGCTGTAGAGCTTCGAAGCAGTACTTTCAAGAACTAAAGTTTAGTGTTTAACATTTGAGTTACAAACTTTACGTGTAAAGATATATTGAAATCTAAAACCAATAGAAAACTGGAACAAAATAAATAATTTTAAATATTGTTGTACATAGTTTAGTGCTATATTACTATATACAAATTATTTGTAAATAAATAATTGTTAAACTTTACGAAAATGGCTGGCCCATATTTGTCCCCATTACCGGGAGATCTTTTGACGGAATACATGTTCGGCAGACGAAGACAAAGAAGAAATAGGACAACATTTACCCCACAACAATTGAGTGAACTTGAGTCGCTGTTCCAGAAAACCCATTACCCTGACGTGTTCTTAAGAGAAGAAGTTGCTTTAAGGATCAGCTTATCAGAAGCAAGGGTGCAGGTACAATCTATGATTATATTTTTCTATTCCTAGCACTAATTGTAGATAAATTTTATCTTAAATCAATAGATAAGAGTATACACATTACAGCTGCTTCGAATACAAATATAAAAGCACATAAAGTAATTCCAGGCTTCCATTTAATAGTTTAAGCTGTGTACACTGCTTCGTCCACGTCAATGTGTCAAAATGTTATTACAGCTTAATTCCCGAACCCATGGAGGTTCAAGGATAAAAAGATTATATTATGTTGCTCAGCAGCCTCTAATCTGGCACGCTATAGTCAACCTATCTTCCAGTGAAAATACCATCAAAATCGATTTAACCGTTACGGCTTAGCATTATATTTTAGAAAAATGCGTATAAATATACCTTTAGTATTTTTTAAAAAATCAATCGCATACAGCTTTTGGGAACTTTGATTTACAATATATTATTTTATTTTAATGCATACAAAAAAAGATCGCAATAGAACAATAAATGCTTAAAAATCGATTATAAGTTCCACATATTTAAGCAACGTGCACACAGCCTTATACCCGTATAGTCATCCACAATTTCGCATTCGCTTCATTTCAATTCCAGAGATAAGAAAACAGATTTTATGGGCCCATCGGTTTTAAAATTATTTATTTAAATCTAAAATCTTTTTTTGTTTTTTGACTCCTTATATTACTTTTAGAATCTTTAAACGTTTCCACAACTTTCTTTATCAACGTATCTGATCAGATAATTCAGATTTTATATAGGTAATAGTTGATGAATCCATGTAACTGCTATCTTATTGCTAATTGGAAATAAGCCCGCTTATATAAAAAGTTTTATTATCAAAATCAATAGCCGCACTTATATTGATGTAGATATTATACTAAAATACCATACCGATCTTAAAAATTTTCATTTTTTGTATATCTATTACATATACTTCTTTGTCGAGTTTCTCGTTGGTTCTTTTCAGTCAGAGCAACAATGTAATTTTTATTTACAACATTTACATATTTTAATTTTTGATACATTGAAAAAATAAAAAGGCTTTAATGTAAATTGTAATATTTTTTATTATGCCCTAGTAACTACTAAAATTTTACCAACCTTTTGATGTTTTTGTTTCGTCGCAATTTTTTTGTAGTCTTTTTTAAATTTACCAGCTGACAGACGTTGTCCTGTCTTAACAAGTAAGAGAGTTTTCTTATTTCCGCTAAACTTGCAATAATTTTCATTCAGAAGAACCTTCTATTCATATTCATTTTTAACTTAAACAAATAGTTTCTATATCACGAAAAAATCCTTTAAGTTGGAAATAATATAACCTGCCTAGAAATTTTATTGAAATCGGTTCAGTGGTTTTGAAAATTAGCGTAAACGTGGCATGAGATATTCAAATATAAAGATTCTCGTTTAGCACTTAGTATAAAAATTCAGCAAAAATAACCAAATCATTAAAGCCTTTATTATATTAAATGAATGTACTTATTTAAATTGTGTTATGGCGCTATTAAAACATAATTAATTTGATGCATTATTAAGTTTATGACGGTCAACTGCGCTTGCCACTATAGTGCCTATTCACTCTTTTTTTGGTAAATATATTATATATAATTTATTATATGTAATTTGGTAAATAGTAGGAGCCTCGGAAAGATAGAAGAAGCGAATTCCACATTTTTGACGTGCGCATTAGAAGCGATGAGCCAAAGCGTTTAGTGCGTATTTTGGGGTTATCAATATAATATACATATAAAGCTGAAGAGTTTTTTTTGTTTGTTTGAGTGATTGATTGTTTGAAAGCGCTAATCTCAGGAACTACTGGACCGATTTGAAAAATTCTTTGAGTTTAACATAGTCCATATATTAAGGAAGGCTATAGGATATATAACATCACGCTAAGATGAATAGAAGAGGAGCGCCAAAAAATATATTACGCAAACGGCAAAATTTAAAGCTTTCTTTACATGCGCTAAGGAAACGGCGATAGTTGTTCAAAAATCATGTATTACAAAGTTGTTCCCCTTCAAAAGTTCTAAATAAAAGTCCGCGACAGCATATGTCTAGCTTTTAAGATTAACTCATTATCACCATTTTAATGGTTATCAAAAGACTATATACTTTATAACACGCGGGCGGAGACGCTGGTGACTACTAGTTAATTATATAGCGATGGAACCCCTCGCGGCGTCTGTTTGTCCGGTAGTAAATTTTTCTGTTATAGCATTAAATTATTTTAAAAAAAACTATAAACCATAACTACCAAGTTTCGTGCCAGTTCTTGTTGGTGAAAACCATCATTCCTAACCAGTAGTAATTTTCTTTGATGATATTTTTAGAGATCGGAACCGGTATACTGAATCCTGAATAGACACAGAATCCTTAAGGAATAAATATATACGTCTGGTCGTACCTTATTACCGCACTACCAACGCGTACTGACTAGTCATAGTCACACCGTCAGCCCTCAACTACACGTCGACGTAAGTCGTATTCTGGTCAGAAGGTACCATTAGGGTTAACAGGCGTATATTACTTTTTAAATCAGTGTTTCCCGACCTTTTTTGATCCATGCCCCGTTAGAAATTATTTTGCTCCCCTAAGTACCATACATAAATTTTAATATTAAAAATTGAATTGTCCACTAAACAACTTAAATAATAAGGTTTGAAGAAGATAATTTTTTTTGTTAAGTTTGGCACCGAAATCTAGCATTACACTTAATAAATTTTAATATTAAAAATTGAAATGTCCACTTAAAGAGCATAAAAAATTGGTTTTAGGAAGAAAAATAGCTTTTTTTGTTAAGTTTGACACTGAAATCTAGCATTACACTTAAATGGCCCAGAGCGAAAGGCTTAAACTCGTATCGATTTGAATTTGTGGCTAATCAATGACTCTCTGTGGGTTGTGGCCTCACGTTGGGAAACACTGTTTTAAACCATAGTTAGTGAGAATTTATTTTCAAAATGTATTTAAATTACTTCTATAACATGATCGTCACAAATAATGCTTTGATTAAAGGTATGGTTTCAAAATCGGCGTGCAAAATGGCGTAAACAAGCTCGTCTGCAGCTTCTTCAGGATGCTTGGAGAATGCGGTGCCTGGGGCTTGGCACTCCGCCTCTCGGACTTCCAGGTGAGAAAGCATACACAGTTAATTAGAATCTACTAAATGAATTGCTTCATCCTCAACATTAGTAACTTTCAGTAAATTAGGAGTTTTTCAATCTTTTTGTTCACCTTGTTCGTAAATCTTCTCGTTATATGTCAGTCATCACCAACAAGCAAATGCCTTTATATTTTAACATCTATACTAATATATAAAACTGAACAGTTTGTTGGTTTGTTTGATTGTTTAAACACGCTAATCTCAGGAACTACTGGACCGATTTGAGAAATTCTTTTAGTGTAAGATAGTCCATTTATCAAGAAAGGCTATAGGCTTTAAAAGTTCTAAGTAAAAGTCCGCGATGGCATATGAGGGGAAGAATTTTGTAATATATGATTTTTTAATAACTATCACCGTTTATTCAGCGCACGCAAGGAAAGCTTTAAAGTTTGCCGTTTTCGTACTATTTTTTATTTCTGCTGCTCTCCAATACATCTTAACGTGATGTTATATAACCTATTATAGTCTTCTTCGATAAATAGACTATCTTAAACTTAAATAGTTATTCAAATCGCGTTCAAACAATCAAACAAACAAACTCTTCAGCTTTATATATTAGTATAGATTCCATTTATTAATTTTAAACCATTATCAAAATATATAATAATAAAAAATTAGTTTAAATTGTTATCAAACAATTTCAACTTATAAAAGCTATCATCACCGAGATGAGTATATGAATGAAATATTATCGAAAATTGTTTCATAGGTCACACAAAGCCTCCTGATTCATCGCCCGAAGAAGGCGAATCTCCCATCCCAAAGGAATCTCCAGATCCGCCCCCAATGGAAAGCAATGGTGAACTAAAATCACCACATCCTGATCAGTACCATCATAACAGCAGTTTACAAGACAGCATGCAAACAATGCCAAATCATGATATTCCACCACAAATGCCTTACGGAAACGAAGATACAAGAATGTTGCAACCACCACCGTTTTCGTTTCCACCGTTATTAATGACGACACAAATTGATAACTCTGAAGTAGTACCAACGGATCTCAGAGTGTTAAGTGCAAAGAATCCATGCCACTGTGGTACTTCAGAGGAAATAGATGAGCCCCAAAACTTAGTGTATCGCAGACGAAACGATGAAGCGAGTGACAGTGAGAGTGATACCGAAATTGATCTCACTTCACACTCGAAGGATGATGATTTGCGTGAATCAGAACGACTGGCTAACAGAATAGCTACAAACATTTTCAGAAGTGACGCTGTTTTACACGATTTGTTGCCTAACGACCTCAGTATGGGCGTTAAGAGTATTAGCGATAGAAATCTCGGCAGGAATAATGTAATGTAATTTTATCCTTAGGCATGTATGTACTGTTTCTAGTCAATATTGCAACTGTATAGATTTGTAGATATGTTTATTTTTACATAAGTATTATTTCGGTATAGTCCGCTGTTGTAGATAGCGTATTGTAAACCAAATATGTAATTTTTTAGATCACCTTTATTTGTAGAAGTAGGCTGAAAATGTAAACGTTTTGAGACGGAATAATAAGCCAAAGTTAGAATTTACTTTTATTTTATTAAAAAGAACGTAGCGAGTTGCTCAGAGTGTTACAGATTAATAATTATTGTGTCATGGACAAAATTATAATTTTAAAGAATAAAAAATTTCGCTGCAAATAATAATGGTAAATGCAATATTGTGTTAAATCGCCTTGTAGTTATTATTTTCACAATAATAAATTACTTTCAACCTGCCTTGATTTTCTATTTTTACCAAATATGTTAATTAAAAATAAAAATTGAACATATATACAGAAAGTTTATATATATATTTCAATTTCACAGATAATATATTATTAATAATTACATGATGTTTACTTTTTGTAAGCATATTTGATTTTAGTTAATTTACTCTATTCAATCCACTAATCGTCCAATGCGTCATAATTTAAAATACTCTCCTATTATTAGAGAAGTCATATTAAACAGGTTCCTTAAAATATGAGATCACTCTCAGAGCCTTCGGATACCAACGTTATCAATATATTATAATTGACATATATATTGATATATTAAAATTATCGTAATTTACATACCTAATTGTCATTTTGGTAGTATCTTTATAAAACACATTTGACTTGATATGTAAAGAAATGCACCAATCAAAGATCACGTGACTTCAACTTAGTTGGCGCCCTATATGGGACCGAAAACCTAAACACAAAGTCACATTTAAAAGACAAATCATATATTCTTATATCAAATATTGAATACAATGTCAAATTCAATAGAAAGCTAGTGAAAAAATACACTTAGTAAAGATACATGCATAAAATATCTGCATTTTATGCCATAAAGTTTTTTTTATAAATTTATTTATATCTATACTAATATTATAAAGAAATGGGTGGAATAGTCCAGTATAGGAGCTGACCACCCGTCCTGCAACGACGGGCGTCCCCGCAATTAGATAGAATATTATAAAGAAGAAAAATTTGTATGTATGTTTGTAATGTTTTCACACAAAAACTACCGGAACCATTTCAAAAATTCTTTCACTACTGGAAAGCTGCATCTTTACTGCATACATTCCAAAAAATAGGGATCCGTTATAAAATAAGGTGTAAAAAAGTAAAAATTACACAGTCGAAACCGCGGGATATTACTAGTAATGTATAAGTTAGTTGTAATATTGACTTATATGTATTTCACACCCTTACACTATTAACTGATAGAGTGTATGGTTTTAATTATAAATATACTTAAATACTACCATTTCACAGTATCAGAAAGTATAATCCCGTCCATATATTATTCTGATAATGTTAAATAGTAATATAATAATCTCTAATAAGTCTCTTGTTAGATTGCTTATTAAAAAATAATGATGCTTTGCTAGACTTTGTGTGGTATCCGGCTGAATAGAATAGTACCACCCTCATTTCTTACCGAGGTGTCGTAAAAGGCGACTAAGGTAAGTCGACCCGCCGTGTGGTATCCGGTTGAGTAGAATAGACCAACCTCATTTCTTACCGAGGTGTCGTAAAAGGCGACTAAGGTAAGTTGACCCACCGTGTGGTATCCGGTTTAGTAGAATAGACCACCCTCTTTCTTACCGAGGTGTCGTAAAATACGACTGAGGTAAGTTGACGTCAGGCAGGCGGCCGGTCGTAAAAACGCAGCCAAATCATGTGACAGCATGTTTATAACATGCTGTGCCGACCCTACTTAGAGTGGGATAAGGGCAGGAGGATGATGATGCTTTGCTAGACTTTAAAAATTATAATCTAAGAAGGCGAAACGCGTTGATATATCCACGTTACGAATAAAATGTTTTTCATAGAGATAGAACTTCAGTCTTCAAAAATACGTTTATTGCTTTGGTTGAGTTCGTGAACAGGAAGACTGAAAAATACAATATAGATGGTTAATACTTACAAAAATTAATTAATACTTAATTTATTATTCTTAAATTTACACACACCCACACTTACATACACACGAAAACACTCTTTTTTAGCTATTTCAGTATGTAAATTTTGATATTATTTTCGGCATAAAGTGACGGCCTGTTACAATCCCACTGCTGGGCATAGGCCTCCTCTCTCCGTTCCTGGAGAGAAGGGTTGGAGCTAACACCTACCTCGCGGCTCCAATGCGGATTGGTAAGTTTACATATTCCCAACTTTCTCTAGAGATATGCAGGTTTCCTAACGATGTTTTCCTTCACCGAAAAGCGTTTACAATTATCAATAAGACACATATGTTTTGATATAAAAACTCATTGATGCCTACCGGGGTTCGAACTCGTGACCCTCTGACAAGAGTCGCACGGTCACACCGCTGGGCTATCACGGCTATAAACGTCTACCTCTATAAATTATTTAAAGAAGATTACCTAAACACAGTGCTAACCGTGTGGTATCCGGCTAAGTAGAATAGTACCACCCTCATTTCTTACCGAGGTGTCGTAAAAGGCGACTAAGGTAAGTTGACCCACCGTGTGGTATCCGCCTGAGTAGAATAGACCAACCTCATTTCTTACCAAGGTGTCGTAAAAGGCGACTAAGGTAAGTCGACCCCCCGTATGGTATCCGGCTGAGTAGAATAGACCACCCTCATTTCTTACCGAGGTGTCGTAAAAGGCGACTAAGGTAAGTTGACCCACCGTGTGGTATCCGGTTTAGTAATAATAAATAAATATATGGGTCACTTACACACGGTCATCCGTCCCCAAAGTAAGTAACTTAATACGTGTGTTGTGGTAGACAGACAACTGGTGAATATATACTTATGTATATTTAAATACATACTAAAATACAAATATACACCCAGGCTCGAAGACCAACAAATTCATTTTTAGAAAATGTTGGCCCTCGGCGGTAATTGAAACCGTAGTAGTAGACTAGACCACCCTCTTTACCGAGGTGTCGTAAAATACGATTAAGGTAAGTTGACGTCAGACAGGCGGCCGGTTTTAAAAACGCAGCCAAATCATGTTACAGCATGTTTATAACATGTTGTGCCGACCCCAATTAGAGGGGGATAAGAGCAGGAGGATATATACCTAAACACAGTGCAGATCGTGTTGCGCACACCACTGCGGCGAGAGTACATCTGCTCGGATGCCGCGGGAGTCGAGCCTTGCACGTAGCCGTTGCAGGCGAGCTTCAGCAGCTATAGCGCCGCTGTTGGGATCAGACCATAGACGCTCGGCCACAGCGGCTGCTCGCGGCCATATGCGTGTATCTGGAAATTTTATACATATTAAGTATATTTTTGGACATAAAATAAAATTTTACTAATATTATAATTAATCCGGCCCGTTGGTACGAAATGGGAGATGGCAGTAAATCTGTCTTCAGCTCCGTTTCGCTACCCGAAGAGGACCAACATTTTCTTAAAACGTGAGTTTCTATTTAAGTATTTATTTAAAAATTGTATATGTCCATAACAAAAGTATTAAGTTACTTTGGGGACGGGTTTAATTGCCCTATATACTTATCACTACATATTATAAAACAAAGTCCATATTTCCGTATGTACGCATAAAACTTAAAAACTACGCATCCGATTTTGATGCGGTTTTTTTTCATAGATAGAGTGATTCCAGAGGAAGGTTTGTACGTATAATAACATTCAATACGAACTAGAGAAATAATGTAATTTTTGAGGTTTCTGTAAATAATTACATTTTTTTTCCGCTTACATTGCAAACGCAGGCTAAACCCTACGAGATTTATCAAAATGATGTACTAAGTATTTGTACACCTTAAAAAGGTCTACAGAAAAGTCCGCGATGGTATATATCTATCTCTTATGGATAACCCACAATAGCAGTTTTTTTCATTTACATTTTACGAAAAATGATGCCTTATGTTCAAAGCAATTTTTATACAATACAGCATTAATCCTTATCCAATTGAGTACCTTAAATAAATTGTTGATTTAATATAGATCAATATTGCCGTTTACAGCATGTTATTTAAGTGAACATTTTCTGAGATATTACAGATTTAAAATCCCGCGAGGAGGCCGCGCTTAGACCTATAAGCACTTCGAATTTAGCAGCGACCGGAGGCGCAACTAAATGTCCTTCTTTCAAGTTTATATTCTCTAATGATAAGAAAGCTATGAATGTTGTATGTAAAGACATTGTCTAATCAATTGTAAAAATAAATAATATTACTACATAGTATAAAACAAAGTCGCATTTTCTGTCTGTCCCTATGTCCGTATATCCCTATGTATGCTTCAATCTTTAAAACTATGCAACAGATTTTGATGCGATTTTTTTTCATAGATAGAGTGATTTTAGAGGAAGGTTTACATGTCTAATAACATTCAATATGGAGTAGAGAAATACTGTAATTTTTGAGGTCTCTAATGTGATGTCGTAAATAATTACATTTTTTTCCGCTTACATTGCAAACGCAGGCTAAACCCTACGAGATTTATCAAAATGATGTACTAAGTATTTGTACACCATGAAAAGGTCTACAGAAAAGTCCGTGATAGTATATGTCTATCTCTTATGGATAGCCCACAATAGCAGTTTTTGTCATTTACTTTTTACGAAAAATGATGCCTTATGTTCAAAGCAATTTTTATACAATACAGCATTAATCCTTATCCAACTAAGAACCTTAAATATATTGTTTATTTAATATTGATCAATATGACCCTTTACAGCATGTAATTTAAATAAACAGTTTCGAAGATATTACAGATTTAAAATGCAGGCGCCGCGCCGCGAGACTATAAATAGCGCGTCGGAGGTCGCGGTTCGCCTCTCGGCGATGCTTCCGCGCTCGCCCGTCTTATCGGTGACGCTGTCAAAGCCATTAGGGCTAACAGCATTAGTCAAATTCGAAAAAAAAACGCGGTTCGCCCTTTAACCATTTGAATTTAGCAGCGATCAGACGCATTTATGATCGGAGCTCTCTAGCGAGGAAAATAACAATCACTACATATTATAAAACAAAGTCCATATTTCCCTATGTATGCATAAAACTTTAAAACTACGCAACAGATTTTGATGCGATTTTTTTTAATAGATAGAGTGATTCCAGAGGAAGGTTTGTACGTATAATAACATTCAATACGGAGTAGAGAAATACTGTCATTTTTGAGATTTCTGTCAATAATTACATTTTTTTCCGCTTACATTGCAAACGCAGGCTAAACCCTACGAGATTTATCAAAATAATGTACTAAGTATTTGTACACCTTGAAAAGGTCTACAGAAAAGTCCGCGATGGTATATGTCTATTTCTTATGGATAACCCACTATAGCATTTTTTGTCATTTACTTTTTACGAAAAATAATGCCTTATTTTTGAAGAAATTTTTATACAATACAGCATTAATCCTTATCCAATTAAGTTCCTTAAATAAATAATTGATTTAATATAGAGCAATATAGCCGTTTACAGCATGTAATTTAAGTGAACATTTTCGGAGATATTGCAGATTTAAAATGCCGTGAGGACGCCGCGCTTCGCCCTATAACACTTCGACTTTAGCAGCGATGTCGCTCTTTCAAGAGTTTGTTTAAAGACGTTCTGTAATTAATTGTAAAAATAAAATACATAGGGAAATTGTAAAAGTAAATAAGTAAAAATGTACTATATGAATTTAGATATTCCAAAGATAAATCCAGGAAATCTTCTTGGTATAGGGAAAGGAAATTGTTTTTCTCAAAATTTAACGCTTGCGGGCCACGGGCAGTAATGAATAAATCAAAACTACTTGATCGATTTTAATCATTTTTTTTTACACTGACTGACATGGGATATATATTTTATACCCGTGCGAACAGGTACAGGTACAGATACAGGGGCAGGCCGCTAGTTAATTATAATCGACACATGACTTCCACTGCCACAGCTTAAGCGTTTAAGTACCGTTCATGATGCAATATATATTTTTTCCATATTCTATTGACTGGCCCGTTGGAGCAGTGGGTAGTGACCCTGCCTTCAGCTCCGCAGGTCGCGGGTTCGATTCCCGCCGAGGGCTAACATCCTTACTAATATTATAAATGGGAAAGTCTGTCTGTCTGTCTGTCTGTCGGTTCCGTTTTCACGGCCAATCCGCTGAACCAATATCGACGAAATTTGGCATAAATATTCCTTATATACCGGGGTAACATATAGGCTATATAAATCCTGTTAATTCATCAGGAATTAAATTCAGGAGGAATTAAATACGATGACATTCAAAACGCCATCTACAATAAACCTATGGAACTAATTTTTATTTACGATGTGTCAAAATTAAGTCAAATCTGTATTTACGAAGTAGTTAGATTCCAAGTTTTTCGACTTACGTCAAAAGAGTTATCTTTAAAGAGTATTTATATTTTATTTTATTCGTTTACTGGACAAATTTAACTGAGAAAATTTAACATTGTAATAACAATGGATTATTAATATAAGTAAAACGGGTTATTTAGTAAAATAAATAAACTAATAATATTATAAATGCAAAAGTCTGTTTGTAACGTTTTCATGGTCAATTCGCTGAACCAATATAGATGAAATTTGGCGAAATTAATGTTTATATACCGGGGTAACGTATAAAAATCTTCAAAAAAGTTATTATTATTATTTTTTTAAATATTTCGGTTTTTGTTTATTTCATAAACCGGAGAAAAATATTTAATAAAAAAGAGACCGCCAGAATGATGTATGTAACATCTTTTGGTTCTGGGCCAAAAGAAGTTATTAGTAATAATTTTAGTGTTGTTAAATAGAAAAATATTTGTTATCTTAGTATCAATTATTATTTTATCTAATATTTATTTATTATAGTTTGAGGCTATGTACATGTACAATTACTAGCTAAATACCATAATAACACATTAAAAAGAAAGAATTTGTGGTGAAAATATAACAATAAGCTATAATCATTTAAGTTCAAGTAAAATTTAATCATATATAATTTTTGTTGTCAAAAAAGCAGACGTTTCAAGAAAACGGATTCTTAAACGGTCTTTAGTTAGTAGTCTATGGCAAGTACGAAATAAATGACTATTAATTGACATGTATTGGGAAGTTTTATTTAATTTAATCCCATAGATATTAAGCCATACGGCTAATGAAAAAATATTTTATTTCTAAACACCTTTTTTAATATTTGAAAAGTCATTATAGTTAATAAAGTCAAGTTTAATATATTTTCCGATACCTATTTTAAAATATTATGTTAACAAAAACATAATTTTAATTTAATTTTTCGTATTTTTACTAAAAACGTTGGAATCCAGCGCCGTACGTATAGGTAATTAAAAAAAAACAATTTGACAGTTGATTCGTTACGTATAAATGTTATTATTAAATAAGTTTTCTAACACGTTGCCAAAGCTCATAATATTTATAGAGATATTTCATTCCAGAAAACATTATGAATTTTTCATGTATATAAAGATTTTGTACTCCTTTTACTGCGCTATTTTAATATATAATTCATGTAAGTACGGGTTATTTACTAAAATTATCATATTAAGCTCTTGATCAAGCGATACATCCCTCTGATTCATCTCGGATCGATCTAATTTTTGTGACGGAGGTATTTGAAGGTTTGGATGGTGACAGAAGCTACTCCTAATTTCAAGACTACAGTCCACGCGAACGAAGTTGCGCGGGTAAAAGCTAGTTTTCTATAAATGAATTTGTTGGTCTTTGAGCCTGGGTGTATATTTGCATTTAAGTATGTATTTAAAAAATATATAAGTATATATTCACCAGTTGTCTGTCACCCATAACACGAGTATTAAGTTACTTACTTTGGGGACGGACGACCGTGTGTGTAAGTGTCCCATATATTTATTTATTCCCGTAAGATAAAGGGTATGTTTTATCCTATATGTTTTCCCTACGTAGTGCCAAGAGGTACACACGCACCCGTTCACAACTTTTCGCATTCATACTAATATTATACATGCGAAAGTCGGTGTTTCTGTCTATCATCTACGCTTTCACGACAAACCCGTTGGACCAATATTCAAGAAATTTAAAAAATTCAGCCTTGATTACCTGGCCCATACAATAAAAAAATCCCATTATTCTTATGAGAATAAGAAAAATCAATATAGTACATAACTGAGTATATACCGCCCGTTAGTAATAAAGAGTCAAATACTAACGTAATCCATGGGAGTCGACGTATTCGCTCCACGATGCAACCTCTCCTCCTAACACACTAGGATCTCGCGGCAAAGTGTGAGCGTACATCCTCCTCCAGTTAGAGTATTTGGTCTTCCCCCAGAATCCATGGTCCAAGTACCAGATATCCTTCGGTACTGATACTACTTTGTAGCCAAGTCGTATGAGTTGAGTCAAAAGCGGACTGCTCAGAGGCTCCCATACTTCGATTATGTATCTGAAAGACATTTAAAATATTCTTTGTCCATGTTGCCTTTTAGAAGCACTTTTGAATTGTCAAATTTGACAAAATTGAAGATTATTTGGATGTTAAAAAAACCTGGATTTGAAAATCCTTTCAGCTTCATACAAGACTGCGGTGTAATAATGTAAAATTGAAAATGTTTAATGGATTGACCGCCGAGCTTCATTAATCATATTGATCCTTGACGATTCCAAAGTGCTTGTAAGAGCTTATTTGAATAAAGATTATCTTGATTTGAATTGATTTGATTAAATTATAGTGTCATAATTATATATCAATAATTTGAAAAGATTTTCTTACCGAGAGGAACCCGCAAAAATCGGCGGTCACGGTTTTCAATAACAATAATTTAAATATTATATAATTATTATACAACTCAAATAAGTTCGCAATCTAATCTAGTGCGTAGCTAGTTCAACTTGGTTATTATTGAATCCAAGCTTTGTTATTATTTACTTAATCCTCAATAATATAATAAGCTTTGTGAATAAGTATATTTTTACACAAATGTAAAGGCAGGTCCAAAACAGATTGTGGAATTGTATGAAAACGTATAACGAAGCCAAAACTAGTCGGCAAAATACTAACATTTTCCATCAGGTTTCTATAAGACCACGAAATCACCGCTATTTAAAAAACACCACTATAAACTTTTATACCTCAATAAACACTCCTATTTCCTTATAACTTAACTTCTGCTCAAGATATATCTAGAATTGAGAAAATTCTATTGTTTGCTTTATTTTAATTCTCTTATAATTATATATTTTATAACTCTATGTCTTAATAAAATAAACAAATGTATCTTGTGGTTACTATAGTAATCATACCTTTCTTTGTCCAGATATTTCTGTATCCTGTGAGGCTGAGTGAGCTCAGATGACCACAGCATCACATGTTGTTTGCCCTCTTGGCCGACCGCCAATAGTTCTTCGTCCCAAATATTAAGCGCTTGAGTATGGAACTCTCCCCACAATTTAATGAAACCATCCACTGTTGTATCATAATTTTTGCTTTCCATATACGATACGATCTCCTCTGACGAGTTCCAGCATCCCAAATAGACCTAGAACATTTAGAATTACCCTCTATTATGCAATATGTTTTTTCCCGCTTCTCAGTGTAGTATTTATAAACTAATGTTGTATGAATATAGCACAGGCTCAAACACGCACTAACAAGTAACAACATGTCACTTCACGACCACTCTCACCAAGGGCTCTCGTGTTACTGTCGTGGCGCATCCTGAGACCGTGTATGTACCTTTGTACTAGTGTAAGTTAGTGTGACTATGTTCATGTATGTATTACATACCTTTAAGTGTCTTGTATATAAATGTACAAAGTACGTTACACACGTCTCAACCCACATACACTACACTCAGGAAAATAAGTGTTTTTTTATCTTATATATTACCCGGAGCTTAATTAAAGTCGAATTTGAACAATAGTGCCTGGTTGGCCGAGCCTTGCTCGGTAATTTTTTACAAAATAAAAAAAAATTCAAAAAAAAAGAAAAATACAATTGGGTAGGTAGGGCTCGATCCTAGGTATTTTAATTTCTAGAGACCACCCATTCCCCGAATAAGCTACGCTTGGCAATTTTCGGCAAATACAATGTTTCATATATTCAATGTAAATTTTTGTATTTTTTTAAAGCCTAAAAACAGGGTTAAAACAATTTTTTTTAAAACCTAGCCAGTTCAATTTTCCCCCAAAACCTCCTGCATGCTGAATTTCAGGAAATTGTTGGAGCCGATATATATGTTACATTTGTGACATCAAAGTCAAAGTGTGAGATGTCATGTTAAATTATTAGAGACAGTAATAATTTAACATGACGGGAGTTTGCAAACCTGTATGGCGTAGACCCTTAACAAGATAATTAGGAAAATATCAACTGCTCAACGCATACCGAGAATCGAAAACTTAGACATTCAGTAATAATGTAATACATCAATCACTCTGCTAAAAAAGTCAGACAGAATGTCAGTCAGACTTATTATTATTTTTAGTATCAAGCAATTATCAACTGAAACTTAACACATTGTCAGTACATAAGTACCTTTTCATTTATCTTTAAGAATAATTAACACATACTATAAAAAGCTCTTTTAAATTCAACATAAGCAGAGACTTTAATTTGATATTAATTTTGAACATTGAGACAGCGTATTGCTAACACGCTCGAATTAATACTACATTGGTCAGTAAAGCCGACTGCCGTGTGGTATCCGGCTGAGTAGAATAGACCACACTCTTTCTTACCGAGGTGTCTTAAAATACGACTGAGGTAAGTTGACGTCAGGCAGGCGGGCGTTCGTAAAAACGCAGCCAAATCATGTGACAGCATGTTTATAACATGGTGTGCCGACCCCACTTATAGTGGGATAAGGGCAGGAAGATGATGATGACTCTAATATTTCGCAAGACACGAAAATCTTGCTTGTTTTCATTTTTGAGATTGCATTCAGGATTGCCGCTAAGAACTAAAATACTAACCTCATCTCCACCCATATGGAACAGTGCGGGCTGAGGTAGAGCTTCGGCTATATCTTTATACAGATCTCGCAGGATGCGGTACATAGCGGGGTTAGCTGGGTTGAGCTGACCGCAAGGCGGTTGAATACATAGTCCGCGCCATTGTTTCGCGTTCACACAGACTGCCAAGTCACCGTAACCGTATTCCTAGAAGAAAAGCTCAATTTAAAAAGTTAAACCTGAGGAGATGAAGCCTGATGCCATAAATAAATGTTCGTACTTCTGCGAACGATGGACATCTAATTTTTAGACAACAATCAAAAACTTTTGAGTAAATTTTTCGGTCTTCCGATATATTTTGTTTATTTACAGTATACTACTTCTATTTTTATACAAATGATTTATACTTAATATTTTAAAGTGTGGCTTACCAACTGTTTCTTGAGCTCGAACCATAAATATAAATAAATAATGAAATATAAATATATGGGACACTTACACACACGGTCGTAATCCAAAGTCGGACCCCAAAGTAAGTAACTTAATACTTGTGTTATGGTAGACAGACAACTGGTGAATATATATACTTATATATTTTTTCAATATATACTTAAATACTATTATACACCCAGGCTTGAAGAACCAACAAATTTTGGGTAATGTTGGGTGGGAATCGAACCCACGACCCCCCGAGCTGAAGGCAGGGTCACTACCAACGGCGCCCACGAGCCAGTCAATAATGGGTTGATAAAAATGATTCTTCTACAAAAGTTATGTATTAATATTTGCAATTCATAATACTCTATACGGTTAAGAAAAATCTCCAAGATGAAATCAACCCATTACTACCGAATTTCTAGGTTTTTTTTAAATTTATTAAAAAATCCGAAATAGGATAGGAGTAAATGAAGTAATGAACTGTAAAAAACTTACCTTCCCCCATTGCCAGCCGTTACCAGTGTGCGCTGGTGAGTCAATCTCAATAACTACGCGAACACCGCGGATTCTGGCATAATGTATTAGCTCTCTTACTTCTTCCGTTGAGTAAATCTCATATGCAGAATATGCACCGTATCTATAAATACCATAAATAATATATAGAATTAGGCGTTTCTTTGCGGATATCCGCCATACAAAAGTAATGATAAATTGCTTTGATATAATCCTAGCTGCAAGCATTATATATTTTTTCTATTTTACTTCATTCGGATTATAGCAAAATAATTTTAATATTACTTTTGAAATACCATAAACTTCAATTAAATAATAATAAAAAAGATATTGCAGAATAAAAAGCCTTTACAGCCAGATAGTGAGCGGCAGAAACCTGAAGATCAGAAAAAACTAATTTCTATAGATGAATATCACGTATAAGTTTTTACTTCATATAATTAAAAAAATCCTAAAACATTTCTAGATACGTGGAACCTATCATCAACTTTAGCACGTGATAGCAATTCACGTAGCAGCGTGGTAATTGAAAGGTCCAATCTTTCAAGAAAAGACTCCTTTTGTCTAAAAAAATTACTCTTAACTACTTTTATTACCCAGCAGAAGAAAGTTTTTTGCTATCAATTACTTGAGATATACTAGTAAATCTCATATTTTGCTCATATGCTCATTTAGTGAAATTTTAATGCCGAATGATAGGAGAGAATAACAGAGAAAGACGTGTTGTGCCAACTCCACGGAGAGGATAGGATAAGGGCGGGAAAAGATGCCCAATTTTACTAAATTGGTTTTATTAATTTACCTAGTAAACTGCGGCACGCGTTTCGACTCCAGCGGAAAACTGTGGGAATCAGTTGCGTGCCAATGGAATACGTTCATTTTGACCGTTGCCATTGCGTCTATTGTCCTTTTGATATCATCCATGGCTATGAAGTTCCTTGAGGTATCCAGGAGTAAGCCCCTATATTTGTACACAGGTCTGTCCCATATCTTAGCTCCTATCACCATTCGCAAACCACACGTGTATTGACCATTAATTTCATGTTTGTCCGAAGATATCAGTTGGCTTAATGTCTCTAAAGCGTGACGAGCCCCGTATACAGTTTCAGCTATTATGTGAACCACTGAGTTTGATTCTGAAATATACGAATGAGGAATTGATAGTTAACTTCATAGGGACGTATCAACTTATTTTAAATAAATAAATAAATAAATATATGAGACACTTACACACACGGTCGTCCGTCCCCAAAGTAAGTAACTTAATACTTGTGTTATGGTAGACAGACAACTGGTGAATATATACTTATATATTTTTTAAATATATACTTAAATACAAATATACACCCAGGCTCAAAGACCAACAGATTCATTTATAGAAAATGTTGGCCCTCGGCGGGAATCGAACCCGCGACCCGCAGAGCTGAAGGCAGGGTCACTACCCACTGCTCCAACGGGCCAGTCAAAAATTTTATTAATACTATTTGTGTCCCGCCGCGCCCATTATAGAAAAAACGAGAAGTGCATGTTTAAGATGGTATGTACTTGTAATAGGGAGGGATGAAAATCATGTGTAACCAAACGTGTGTTAAATTTGAATGTGGATGGATATGTGCCTAGAGGGAGGCCTAAAAAGAGATGGTTGGATTGTGTGAAGTATGACATGCATATAAAAGGAGTGGCGCCAGAGTTGACGAATAATAGGTCAAAATGGAAGAAAAAAACATGCTGTGCCGACCTCACTTAGAGTGGGATAAGTACAGGGAGATATATCCCGCTATAATTGGGGTCGACACAACATGTTATAAACACTTTGTCACATGATTTGGTTAGGTATTTTACGACCGGCCGCCTGCCTGACGTCAACTTATCTTAGTATTATTTTACGACACCTCGGTAAGAAATGAGGGTGGTCTATTCTTCTCAACCGGATACTACACAGCGGGTCAACTTACGTTAGTCGTCTTTTACATCTCAGTAAGCAATGAGGGCGGTCTATTCTACTCAGCCGGATACCGCACGGCTTCATTAATACTATAAGTATATATAACAAAATTTCACAATTATAAAGGAACTTAATCATCAATGTTGGCCACATAGTATTGATAAAAAATGTCAACACAGTAATCTACATAAACATGAGATAACCTTTGATCTCGTTTCAGCTTTCTGAGTCACTTTGAGAGTTTAATTACAATCGCCAATACGAGTAGTACAAGTAGTAAGTAGTACACACTCAGCAGCGTTACGATGTTATTAGTTTTATAACGGTAGATCCATAGTTTCTTAAATTACAATCAATGAAGTGATGACTAGATACAGTCATGGCAAAGAGCATTCACTACACCTCACCCTAAGCGGGCCTTATGTTGGCCACCTTTAGGGCATCGTAGAGCTTTTGCACTTTACTTAACGCATTCGACTATTTTCATGTTTTCATGTTCGAATGTCCCGCTTAGTGGTACAATTTAAGTCACATTTACAATTTAGTAAGACACGGAAAAACTTTATGGCAATCTATTTCGGCCCGGCAAGTAACACACCTAACTACAACACCCTTTTCCCTAGTACACGATACGTGAACTTAGTTTACAACCTAGATATCAGCATCTAAACTACACCATCGCATTATATCTGTATAGGTCTATTACAATGTAAAAAAAACATATTATAGTGTCTTAACCTACGCCTCTTTATAGTTTACATCATGCAAAATGCATTCCGGATAACGCCAGTTGAAATAATAGATTCTATTCGCTAACAAACCTCCGTCTAGACGTGCAATTGTTAAATTTATCAATGACAAATATGACTTTATGTAATAAACAAAAAACAAAATAAAAAAGAGCATTGCAACAAACTAATTTTATAAAGCCAAAAGTCATCATATCCCATGTATAACCGTAGGAAATTTGGCTAATGTGTGTAATTAATCGGATAGGGCGATTTATACAAATCTACACTTAGATATTATTTTTATATTTAGTTCGGCTAAAATTGCCTAACGGTCTATTGATATAGCGAAGTCTATTGATATTGATATAGCGAAGTTTTTAGCCACAGGTATTATAATAAGTTTTTGTTTTAAATTAACACGATTCATAGAAATCAACGACCCTCTCCTACTACGACATACGAAAAGAAAAATAGCCTTGACCAAAAAACTAATAATAATACTGAATGGAGAGAAAACAACAAAATTATTGTTTTTTCGTTTTTTTCAAGCGTGCCGTGCCATGTCAGTAAACCATTCACAGAGCCAGATCTCAATTGAATTATATTTATTTTCTTCAAAAATACATTTTTAAAAAACGATATTTAAGATAATTATACCAAAGTTATCTATTACGTACAAATTATCAGTGAAATCATTTGTATCGTCGGTACCAACCTGTATAACGCTAATGTAAAATATGAACTTGCTAACTAAAAAAGCCAAAAATGATCCACTTTAAGTTACTTTTTAGTATGTGCACTCTCTTGTATTTTTTATTCTGAGATCTCACCTTTCTGTTGCACGTCCAGTCTATATTGTTCGTCTGTGTCCAGTGTAAGGTCAAGGTCAGTTGTCTTGACAGTGATATAGACCACAACCGGTGTTTCCACGACCTCAGACACATTTCCATCACACTCGTCCATCAAATTCTGGGTAACCACTTGCGTCATTTCCACCAGAATTTCCCGGGTCTCTACCGGCGCATTGCCTAGATCAAATCTGCAAATTAATAATAACTGTAAACAAATGATACAAGTAATAAATTATAGTACTTAGTAGTGATCGGTAATTTTTTTAAAGATATAAAAAATGCATTTATAAAGAGCGCTGGGTGACACACATTCATGCAAGATAAATAAAATGTAAGTAAGTAGCGGCCTGTTACTATCCCACTGCTGAGAATAGGCCTCTTCTCTCCGTTTTTGGAGAGAAGGTTTGGAGCTTAGACCTACCACGCTGCTCCAATGCGAATTGGTAGGTTACACATATCTCCAGAATTCTCTAGAGGTATAAAGGTTTGCTCACGATGTTTTCCTTCACCAAAAAAGCGTGTGATAAATTGCAATTATCAATTAGACACATAAATTTATGGAAAACTCATTGGTGTCTGCCCGGGTTTGAACCCGTGACCTCCTCGGAGGAGTTGCACGGTGATACCGCTGGGCTACCACAGTTTTCACAGATAAATAAGCTTTTAATTAAAATGATGAAACCGCAGGTATAATATTCTATATTTAAATAAAAAAAACCCGCATAATGACCTCTAAAGTTGTTAAAATATTATAACCAAATACGAAAAACAAAAATGGCAAACGTGAGCTTTCAAAGTAGGCGGGATAGTCCCGACAAGGCAATCACGATCGGCTTGTCAAATAAATGATCAGAGATCGTAGGTCGAGTCGTTAGCCCTCTTATAAAACGGACGTTCACCCCACGGCTAAGCCAATTTACACAAATGCTGAGCAAATATTGTCATACTCGTGTAGCACGAGCGATCCACGAGTGATGATTTCATCTCGCTACATCTTAACATTTATTTACTTCTATATTATTAATTGTATATAAAAAAAATGTTTAACTCTACCATTTAAAGGATTTTATGAGCTTCATAGAGCTATCAAGTAGGTTAGTAAACTCCGATTACCATTAACAAAAATTGTTACCACCCAAATGAACCTGCTAGAAAGTCGGGAGTAATTTTTTTATTAGAATCTGTTTGATTCTAAAAAAAAGCATTTGGTTCGCAAATTCATTCATTATTACAACTAATCCAGCGTTTAACACTATCAGTAATAAATAAGACATAAACATAAGAACCAAAGATTATTTTTATTAAATCTTGCTTAGAGCCACATAATCTTAATTTTTGTAACCTTTGATTACGTAACTAACTCAGATGACTCCTTCGAGATTTAAACAGTAAAGTCAAATGTCAAATACACTTTCAATTAAATAACCAGTCTGCCTTTAAAATAACGTTCAAATAGAGCGCTTAATCGTGCGAAAAAAAAGTGAAAGGAACTAAGGAAAGCCCGCGGAAGATCACCCACGCGACAAACCTGCTGCACAACATGACACATTCGCACATTCATGCCCTTTGCATGTGTACCACGCTGGCAGTCGAGTTGAAAAACTATTATCATATTCATAGTTCTTCAACCTCGTCACCTGACACTAAACTTAATTCAGACCTACACATACATCGTTAGAAGAAATGCTTGCTGTAAACATAAAAATACGAATCAGACATGCGGTTTTCTACTATTTATTTTACTATGGACTGATGATATTTTGTTGATTTTCATTTAAATTGACTGTACGCACTATGCTCATACGTAAAGCATATAACACAATTGAAGATTATTTGAATAAAAATGCTTGGATTTGGCGGTTAAAATGTAAATTTAAAATGTTTAAAAAATTGACCATCCAGTTTCTTGTAATGAGCTCTAATTATAAAAAGAGTTTTAATTTAGGTTCTTCTCGGTAAGAGCAACATTCCGAACCATTTGTAGCTTCATTAAACCTAATTGATCCTTGATGATTTAAAAGTGCTTATTTGAAAAAAGCTTATTTGAATTAAGATTACTTTGATTTGATTTGATTTGATACGAGTATTAGACTCCTAACATGTTGGAATACGGACTCCTTGTGAGCAAGCGCAGTATAATAGTAAGTATATCCAACACTACGGGGACAAACTTATAAACCCTTGAATCCAAGCAGCATAGGATCGTGTAACGTGCAAATCTCGTTAAACAGACCTTGTCCAATTAGACGTCCATCGATTTCAAAATAAGAAGATAATTAAGAACATGGCCCTTTGTCTAATAATTAATACGTACTAGCTGCGCTCGGCGTAGATACCCCAGTTAAAAAGGATTAAGCTTAAGATGGGCATGCAGATAATAAAGTATTAACGATTTTTTTTTTAATTTTGTACCTCTTCTTGAAAATAATTAACGATAAAAAAATTGCGGAATTGTTCCATACGTTCATGCTTAATGCAATGACAAGGGTAAATACGAGATTAATTTTGATATTGATTATTTCTGCAGACAAATTATATTTGTATAACACAATTTTAACCGAGTATATCGGCGAAAGAGAGATGTATAATAGTATAGACACAATTATACTATTTTTAGACATTCGAGTCTGCGATGTGGTTGGATCGCACCCAGAAAATAAAAAGACAACGCCGTCGACTGGCGAGCCCTTCTCGACTGGAACAGGGGATTACGAGCAATGACCGCGTATAGCACGCGTTCGTTAGATACACATACGTTAAAATCTAATTCACGTTATACTGAACGATGTTTATCATCATCCTCCTGCCCTTATCCCACTTAAAGTGGGGTCGGCACAACATGTTATAAACATGTTGTCACATGATTTGGCTGCGTTTTTACGACCGGCCGCCTGGCTGGCGTCAACTTACCTTAGTCGTATTTAACGACAACTCGGTAAGAAATGAGAGTACTAATCTATTCAGCCGAATAACATACTCGAATCGGATCGGGAATCGAACCCCGGTCTCCCGCGTGACAGGCGGGGATACTGACCACTATACTACCGAGGAATACTGAACGATGTTTATATATCTTAAAAATGTACAACTATCCTCTATTTTGAGGAAGAGCTATTCAAATTTTTTCTTAGAATTTTCTGACATCATTTGACTGGAGTAATACATTGTTTTCGTTTATTTGTTATTGTTAGGAACTTTCAAATTAAAATTATTCTTTGTTAGTGATAGCCGCGACTTCGTTTACGCCAACTTAAGCATTTAAATAAGCCTTAATTATAAAAAAAGTGTGATTTTCTCTATTCCCGGAGGAAGAACGAGAAAGATGGAGTTTGTCCGTCTTTCATTCTGCCTGTTGCCTAATTGAGGGTATTTTAAAACTAAGTCGTCAGTATAATTAGTATAATAAAGAAGTGAACTATGCGAAAGAGATACGTACTAAACTGACTTTAGCTTGGGTGCTTAGGATTCGAGCGAGATAGTACATGTACCTTTACAGCTATTTTGAGCTTATATTTATAATGGGCACACTTACACAGGTGCTTTAGTATACGACACAGATGTCTCCCGTCCGTCTATCTAATTTCGGAGAATATAGGGCAAGATACGATAGCAGAAGAACCGTGAATCGAATACACCTAGCGCTGTATGGTCAGTTAATAAATCCATAATATAATATAAGCCTTCATTTGCCCTTGAAGCAGTAAATTCGTTCAGCATCTCACTGTTTATTAAGTTACTTACGGCTTATCTGACTAATCTATGTAATTTTTATTTTATTAATTATTTAATTATCATGTTCCCGGTATTTGTCTAAACTCTACATACACTCTCTACATGGAAATAAAAGTTGAGTAAATCATGCATTTAACGAGTCAAATCCTTAAATTCCGTAACTGACAGGAAAATCATGTAGGTTAAATTAAGTCATCACAAGAAGACTGTAAATAAATGGACCACTTTCTATTTAAAATCTTTTTAGTTAATTAAGTTACTTTCTCAAATTTATTCAAATGCCGAATTTACTCATTAATTATGTGGAATGGCAGCATCACACCAGACTATTCAGGTTCCAATTAACTCAGAAACCTACAAATAATCCACTGTTAATCACACATTTTTAGTTGCTATACTTTAAGTAAACAAGAATTTTAACATATTTCTTTTTTAAACTAATGAGAGCTACTTTGTTAGAATTATATTTTGTAAGAATTACTTTGTTATAATCCGCGACAAAGCAAAATAATTATATCGCGGATTATAGCAAATTAATATTCTCATTGTTTTGTATTATGGACCTCCGCAAAGTAACGCCTAATAGTATAAATCATCAATTTTTCATCAATAACGATGAAAAATTGATACGAAAATACAAAATTGATAATACGAAAGAGATTTCTTTCATGTATTCTCCGTTCTTAAAAAAGGCAAAAAAAAACAAAACCCTAAAAGAAATAAAAATGTTCATAGACAAATATAGTTGAGGTCGTCTCTGAGACTATTATTATACATAGAAACCGTATCTCTTACGTCACTTGTCACGCTATCACAATGTATTAAGATTTATAAATTAACTAGACGAGTGTTTATAGTCCTTTGGCGTCATATAATTTATATTTGCGTTGGAACAGAAGAAATAATTTGAACATGAATCTATCTATTTGAATACTGTTATATATTTATGAGACACTTTATATTGGTTGCGCGATTTTTCCTATCGTGATATTTATACTTTTCAAAAACTTGTAACTGGTATATCAGTGTCACGCGTGAATAAGTTGATAAGTCGACTTACGCCCTTTCATATGGTTTATCAGAAAGGCTAGGATTGCCTAATTTATATGATGAATATTTAAGTAAAATCACTAACTCTTTTATATCACATATACAATTTTGTGACTATTGAAATAACACTCTTAAACGTATACTAAACGTAAACATATTTATTGAAAAATATGCGTTTTGGAGTTGTTAAGTTATTCACGCCGGGTACGGATATAACTTCAGGGAAAGTGATGCCAAATTGTTAATTATTAAACAACATTCAACATTAAGATTTGCTAAGATTCTAAATTATAATATTTATATATGTATAATATTTTTCAGCTATTTATTTTCTTCTTTTACCGCAAAAAGTCTTAGTCTTTTATTTATTTAATTTTCAACTAACTACCTTACCCACCGTGCTCACTAAATTAGTCGTAGTTTTATTCTAGATTTAAATTAAATCTATTTATTTAATTTTCAATATGCTCTCCTTTCCGTGCCCATTCCCATTAAAACAAAAAGCTTACTTAATTTTTATAAAGTTCATCGAACTCGACCAATTTAACAAATGCGAACCTTTGGCCGCCTGTTACTATCCCACTGCTGAGAATAGGCCTCTACTCTCCGTTTTTGGAGAGAAGGTTTGGAGCTAAGACCTACCACGCTGCTCCAATGCGGATTGGTAGGTTACACATATCTCCAGAATTCTCTAGAGATATGCAGGTTTCCTCACGATGTTTTCCTTCACCGAAAAGCGTGTGATAAATTGCAATTATCAATTAGACACATAAGTTTTAACAGAAAAACTCATTGGTTTCTGCCGGGTTCAAACCGGGTTCGAAAGCGAACCTTTATCACTGGCAATATATAATAAAAAAGTTTACATTGAGTACTATTTAAAATACAAAAATACCTTATTGCCTAAGTAACAAGGCCAAAGTTCTATATAAGGAAACGTCTGTAAGTATAAAGTAATTTTTCTTCGTTCAACAACATACTGATAATGATTGTTCCCTTGCTTATTACAAACAATTCTTATAATATCAAGTGTGTACTTAATACACCTACTACCGTCACGAGCTACTGACTTTGTATTTTCAAGGTTATATTTAATAGCTTGGTTTTGCAATTTTAATAAAAATTCGACGAAAATTCCCTTGCCTGTTTATTATCATACGCGTTATTAAAATAGATTTATAAATGTTACTCATACATAAATTATAGCTAATTCATTGTAAGTCAGCTACGAACCAAGCTGCAACGATTGACTTGTAACCATCAATCAAATTGTAATTATTTATTGTTGAAAAGATTATACGCCGAGTTTCTCTCTGGTTCTTCTCGATAGGAGCCAACTTCCAAATCAATGGTAACTTCTTTAAAAACATTTAAAAACCTCGATAAAAAATAGGGTAATCTATTCTACTCAACGGGATACCACACGGCGTGTCAACTAACCTTAATCGCATTTACGACACCTCGGTAAGAAAAGAGGGTGGTCTATTATACTCAGCCGTGTATTACACGGCATAGCTATCTCAAAAAGGGTGATTTCCTTAATATTAAAAAACCCATACCAAACTTAACAGTTAAAATGTTTTAAAGAGTATTAAATATGATAAGAGAAAACATTGTTAGTCAGCTGTTATCTGAATCGTTAAACTGAGCTTTATTACGCGTTAATGTTCACACATATCATGTAGGCAGCATATTTGAACTATTTCTTAGAACTGGAAACCATTTAAAATCACTTTGTGATAAGTTTAATTGCTACTAGGTAATGACGTCGTCCTCTATTTTTGGTTCAATATTTAATTAGTGTCTACTTACTTATCTTTTCATATTTATTTTTAATGAATACGGAAAATATGTAAAAGTAAAAAATTTGTGGGTTACACATAACCTAGGAATTTAGCAGTGATGTGCAGGTTACTTTACGATGTTTTCCTTAGTCTAAGGTGTGCTATAAATGGTAAATATGTACATACCTAAGTTTATAAAGAAAAACTCTTAATACTGAATGCCCGATCGAGGCTTGAACCCGTGATCCTTATGATATATGTACTTAGTGACAGTTATTATACAAATAAAACAGTCTCTAAATTATTAGTTGACTTTAATGTATGTGATTTATACATTTTTTTGAATAAAATAATTCATATTCAAAATACTTATTATTCAAGTAAAAATGTAAACAAGTGCTTTTGAATCGTCAACTCTACTGCTGGTTCGGAAAATTTCCTACCGAGAAGAGCCAGCAAGAAACTCGGCGGCTGTTCTTTTCAAAATAATCCTTATAACGAGTTACATTTATTGATTACTCTACCATTCATTATCTTTTTCAGGGTTGAGTAGTAGCTATATCCACGCATTTCTATCATCTAAGTAATTGACAGTAAGCTATCAGTATTAGCTTCCCTTTAACAGTTTTTTTTCATTTCTGTAATGGCAAAGCTAAAATTGATTGCGGAATTTTATTATATAATTTCATACCCAAACCCACAAACGACTTATGTATTATTGCAAGGCGCAAAGCAAGAGTCGCAAGCTTATCTCGGTTCTTACTTTGTCTATTACATACATCACCAATTTTTAATAATAACTGCAAAAACTGTTAAAATTATGCGTTTACGGAATTTGACAAATTTGTTCCACTTTCTCGACTTCTACTCGACTGGCTGTAACGAAATCTGCGATAAAAATTGCGTGTGTCACGAAAGTTTTAAAGACAGGATATGTTTTTTGTAGTTTGGACACGATAATTATTTTGACGTTATTCGTATTGTTATTAGAACAATCGTGAATACATGCGGATATTTGAATAATTGGTGTTAAAAAGTGAAGCGCAAAAAATATTAGGCGACAAGGAACAGTTACAAAAAAGAAGATAGTAGAAAAACTCAAATATCTCAATTACTTGCGTATTTATAAGAATTACTGAAAAATAAAAATAACGCGTATTTTAAGTATAACGCATATTAAATTGTGAGATGTGAAAGAGTAACAAACATACATTAGTACGATATATATGACTGGTGAAAGTTAAAATATGCCAAGACGAATTATGTGCGATCTTTAAATCCAGTGCCATTTTTCTTTAAGTACATTCTCCAAGCTGTGATGGCCTAGCGGTGCGACCGTGTGAATCTCTAGAGACGATCATGGGTTCAAACCCGGGCAGACACCAATGAGTTTTTCTATTAAAACTCATGTGTCTAATTGATAATTGCAATTTATCACACGCTTTTCGGTGAAGGAAAACATCGTGAGGAAACCTGCATATCTCTAGAGAATTCTAGGGATTTGTGTAACCTACCAATCCGCATTGGAGCAGCGTGGCAGGTCTTAGCTCCAACCCTTCTCTCCAATAATGGAGAGAGGAGGCCTATGCCCAGCAGTGGGATAGTAACAGGCCGTTACTTACTTACATTCTCCAAACTGGATAGCCCAGAGGCACGCTATCTTGACTTTCCGACTGAGAAAGTTTCTGACATTGTGCAACATGTTTTTATACTGAACCGATGGGCGTTGGAGTTCTAAGGTGCTAAAATGGCGACCTCGCACCGGAAAACACAGCGTCAGTAAACCCCCTACGAGGTCAGTAGAGCCCCTTTGACCATGGGGTGTAGATCTCCATAGATCTCTTTAAGAGTGGATATAGGTCTCTTTGAGGGTCCCTTTGGTTGTGCGTATATTGTCTATACTAATATTATAAAGAGGAAAAATTTGTATGTTTGTTTGTAAAGTTTTCACACAAAAAGATTTTAAAAATTCTAGAAAGCTGCATTTCTAATGGTGAAAGAATTTTTAAAATTACTTTACTGAGCAAGATAGGCTATATTACATTTTTTTTTTAAATAGGGATCCGTAATAAAAATTTAATGAGCTGTAAAAAATTAAAAATTACGTGGATGTAACCGTTATAGTAATACATAAAAAGACCTATCTGCAGCAGTAGACGTCCATTGATTTTAAAGGAAGAAGAAGAAGTTTTTATAGAGTTATAGTAGAGGTTTTTGATGACACATTTTCTCTTACCTCAAAAAATTTGGATGGATTTTGATGGTCTGCGAGCTAATAGCAGCTGTGACAGGTCTGGGCCATAGTCCACCAAACCTGCCGCATACTGTCCTGCAAAGGTCTAAGCTTCCAAAGACCAAGCCAGATGAGTTCACAGCCGTTGGCAGTGGATGTGCTGAGCGCTGGCAACCTTCTTCGGGAACGCATTTGTACGTCCATGATGGTCTGTAAGTAAATGAAATGAAAATCGTTTATTCGACATATCGATTATACAACATATGATTGATTATTGAACATAAACTGTGTGGTATCCGGCTGAGTAGAATAGACCACCTTCTTCTTACCGAGATGTCGTAATAAGCAACTAATGTAAGTCGACCTTCAGTGTGGTATCCAGCAGAGTAGAATAGACCAAACTCTTTCTTACTGAGGTGCCTTAAAATACGACTAAGGTAAGTTGACGTCAAGGAGGCGGCCGGTCCTAAAATTCGTTAAGGTACGCTACGATACGCTAAATCATGTGACAACATGTTAATAACATGTCGTGCCTACCCATTTAGGGTGGGATAGGGGCAGGAGGATGAGATTATGTGTTATATACAACATATAGGTATATCTATGTGTTGAATTATATTTTTAAAAGAGCACCGCGGAGTTTCTGGCTGGCTGTTCTAGGAACAGCTTTCCAAACCTTCAGTAGATTTGACGATTCAAAAGCACTTGTTTACAAGTTTACTTGAATAAAGAATATTTTGAATTTGAATTTATGTTAAAAAATAAGGAAGGCCTTTTACACTCCTCACCAAAGTACCACATATGGTAATATTACATAAACTATTACACCTAAGCCAAACTAAATCTTAAAGTGAAAAACCAATATATAGCAAAAAGTTTAAGAGGTTGTTAACTCAGTATGACACTGCGGGCCCAAACATAACTTATTTCTAGCTAAAACCTCTTAAGTGATGACTCAGATTACAACTAATGAAATACAAGAAGTAAATAATGTAAATATATGTGTATGATATACCTACTTATGAAACTAGTTGTTCCCGCGACGTTATTAGCATACATTAGCATTTATAAATAGGGATATATATAGCTGTAATTATAAAATTAACAACAAGATTTGCATACGGAATTTGTGATAGAAAAAAGGCCCTTTGTTAACATATATCAGTTTTGAACACTGGGCAGGCATCTATAAGTTTTTCTGTTAAAATATTTTTTAGCGCAGAAACTCTACTAGCTTCGGGGAACGTCGTCCTAAGGGTGGTTCCTGTGAGGCTGGACCACGGCTTAGGGCGAAACGTAGAAAAGGGATGTGCCTTTGATTAGTCATTACGACGTCGAAAGCGTGACGAGAAGCCACGACCAACCGACGTCTGAAAGCTGGGGGCTCTGTGTTTGCGATCAGAGTCAGGATCATATAGGACGCTTTTTGAACGCTTGTATTTTCGGTGGTCAGACCTAACAGGGATGTAACTAGGAAGCAACTGAAATAACAGGTTCGTGTGTAGCTCAGATTTCTCGAAGTAAGACTTCGAAAAACGTTTAAAGATATGAGTATTGGTAGGTAGATCGAGGGCTATATGGAGGTCTACGTTCAGCATAAACCACGGACAACCAGTAGCTATCCACATCTAATGTTACAACTGGCACGCCTAATTGATATTTACACTTTATTTCTCGCTTGTTGGTTAGGGAAAAAATCGTGAAACCTTACATATAAATAAATACCTACCCTAATAAGATTTTCTGGGATATGCTCACTATCCATTCCGCATTTAAGTAGCATGGTAGATTTAAGCTCAAACTCTGTCCAAAAAGAGGCCTGAACCCTGGCATTAGTATCGTAAAATTGCTTCTGTATACTTTTAGTAATGTATAATTACCAATTTAATTATTCATCTGAAAAATCAACTTTTGTAACATAGAGTTCCAATACAATTATGTTTACTTACTCGTAAACGAACGGCGTAGGTGGTGAACTGCTATTGTTACATCCCACAAGAAGGACTAGTCCGAAAATGACGGTTGTCCACCGTACACCCATCTCTACCTGGACAAAAAGAGGAAATAAATTGAACCACAATCGGAAATGAATAATACAATTAAAACATTTGATATTAATAATATATGTATAATATAATTATGTATTAATTACATAATTTTGTATAAATTAAAATCTGTGTGACCCTCCCACGAAATGGACTCACGACCTCAAAAAGGTTGTAGGGAGTCGCTAGGTCCAAACGACACAAAATCGTGTGTTGTGGAGATCCCATGAGGAGACCTATGTCCAGCAATGGACGTCCGTCGGTTGAAGAAGAACAAGATCTGTGATGGCCTAATTGTTATATTTACTTATCAGCGGTTGCATTTTAAAACGGATCACGACCGGGCGCTCATGAGTTTCTGTAAAATTTAATTTTCTTTCTCTTAACATCTCAGTTAAAGAGAAATTGCTATTTATGTAGTAGTATTAAGCCCATAAAAATCCGTTAATTAAATCTCGATTCAAAAATACTTCAAATTTGTTTTAAATGTTTCCATTTTAATAATCAATTATTAATTCATATGAATCGTCTAAAAATTTAATCCATAAAAGTTGCAGTATCTATGGCTGCAGTATATCTTAATTTGTCTATGCATAAAAGTGTCAAGTAATCGTCAATTCCATAGACAAAAATAAGATATAATGATGTATTTTTGACGCAAATAGATTGAAAGCGTTTTTTATTTAAAAGTTTACTTTTAACGCTTTTAACACTTTTGACTAAGAAAAACTAATCTGCGGTTTTAATAACGTTAAAAAGTTAGAAAATTTTAGTACACTGAAATCCTCGTTTGCCGATAGAGTTTCCGTGTATTAAGGAAGTCAATAAAAATAAATTTATACCTAACGCACAATAATACAGGAAAAATAGCCTTATTAAATTTTTGGTACATTCGAGTATAGTTTGTTGTTAATTACAAAAAGATAAAACTATTGAACGTTATTAAATGCTTCATATTGCTTTTTTATTAATAATAGATCATAATTTCACTGCAGATATCATAATTATTTTCTTGCGATTATCTTTTCGCAATTTTACTCTGCAATAGGAAAAGTCATAAAGCTTCTATCCTACAGCCGTAGTATTCTTTTCTTGCCTTAGGTTGGGCCTGAATCTACCACGCTGCTCTTTCTTGCTGTCACATATAAATAGGCTAAGGTCACACATATCCTGGAAACATGCCTTAACGCAAGGGTGACAAACCTTTTTTATTAAAGGGCCATTTAAAGTTTTTTAAAAAGTTTAACAGAACGCATACAAAGTAACATTTATTAAAAAGTTTCAATACTTTATCAATACCAATAATAAAATTGAGAGTGAATGTTTGTAATATTAAAAATGTTTTCATAACAGCTGTTCACTAAATGCATATGTATGTATACACGCTACATAAATGTAAGTATAACGCGTGTTTCTCATTACTTAACGGATATCCGTTTTCATACAAATGTTTTCTTACACCGATAAGCGTATTGTAAATATTAAGTAGGGCCATAAGGATTTATATAAAAATATGGTGCATGCCCGAGGAATCCGCGAAACCTTGATTCAATTTAAAAATATTATTAATTCAAGTAAACGTAAACAAGTTCTCTTGGAACGTCAATTCTACTGATAGTTCGGCAAGTTGGTCCTACTGAAAAGATTATCAGATCTAACTAAGAATCACCGGCCATTACCGATCGTCAATCGAGACATCAAAAGAAGCAATGATGAATAATATAAAGTACCTGGTTGAAAAAAAAGAAACAAATAAAAAAGAAAAATAATTAGGTAGTTGTGGATCGATCCTAGGTACTGTGGTAGGTATAAGCTAAGTTGACTTGACAGTTTATAGCAAAAATAGTGTTTTATATTCAATAAAAATTTTAATATATTTTTAAATGCCTCAAAACAGGGATAAAACGATTTTTTTTTACATAAAACCTTGCTAGATCGATTTTACTCCCTTCATGCTGAATTTCGGGAAAATCGTTGCAGTGGTTTCCGAGATTCCGAAAAAAAAAATATATATATATATATATTCCGAAAATATATAAATATATATATATATATATATATATATATATATATATATATATATATATATATATATATATATATATATATATATATACTGACTGGCCCGTTGGTGCAGTGGGTAGTGACCCTGCCTTCAGTTCCGCGGGTCGGGGGTACGATTCCCGTCGAAGGACAACATTCTCTATAAATGAATTCACCAGTTGTCTGCCTACCATATCACAAGTATTAAGTTACTTTGGGGACGGACGACTGTGTATGAAAGTGTCCGATATATTTATTTATTATTTATACATACAAGATTAACTCATTTAAATATTAAAGATTATTCTATACGTTATGTGTATGCTATGCCGTCACCATGCGTCGCGTGCGCTAACGGGACGCGTTATCGTGATGATGCTCCATCGGAACATACTGTGACGCTTCCGCACGCGACATACAGACTATGCATAAGTAATTGCGCGTTCAGATTCCTTTAAATTACTTTATTTATTAATGGTTAGTACTTTTGTTTCTTTTATATCTGTGTTAGCGGCGAGACGGTGCGACTCTTTCGAGGGTTAACGCGATCAAACCCCGGGCAGGCACCAGCAGAGTGGTAGGTCTTAGCTCCAATCCTTCTCGCTAATAACGGAGAGAAGAGACCTATTCCCAGCAGTGGGATAATAACAAGCCGCTACTTTACTATATATTTAAAAATATATAAGTATAAATGTATAAGTTACTTAATTTGGGGACGGACGGCCGTGTGTGCAAAAATATATACATGCTATACTCATTAAAGTGCATGCAATTTGAAGGTCGTCTGGGAGAGTAGGTACTTTTTAATATTATGTATGTTATAAAAATCGTTACCCATAGAAACTTATGGCCTTGATTTATTCACGATAGCTTACTCAGGATCTTATAAAAGTTGTTTCGTGGAAAGAAGGGTATCGTGCGGTGTGGTAAATAAGTTTTATATTAAGCGGATCCTGATTAAATACCAGTAACTTGTCGGTTAAGAAAACATCACTGTATAAATAGAATTGCGGGCAAATGATTTCTTTACGACAAGTCGTGAAAAGCGACCAAGATGAGTAGACCCGCTGTGAGGTATATGACTGAGTAGAATGTCTATTCTACTCAGTCATGTACCTCATAACCCTCATTTCTTAGCGAGGTTTTTGTAAACGGCGACTAAGATAAGTTGACCTGCCGTGTGGTACCCGTCTGAGTAGATTAGACCATCCTTTCTTACCGAGTTGTCATAAAGGCGACTAAGGTAAATAGAACCACCCTCATTCCTTACCGAGTGTATTACTTTAAAACTACGGAAAAAATACTTAAAAAAAAAATTATTTTGTAAAATTTATTACCGTTTAGTTACTAATTAAAATTCATAAATGTAAATTAGTTGCTTTTAAAATTTAATTACTGTGCATGAAACGTACTAGTACTTATAATATAATCGTAGATATACATTATTAGAGAAGTAGGTAGGTTGTTTCTTATGCTTATATATTTTATAAAAAGCGACGATATTTCTCCTCTATACTTATTCAATAAATAAAAACCAGTTTTCCCAGAGTCAACCCATTTACTCTTTCGCAACAACTCAATGAACGACACATAAAAATATGACAGCCACAATGCTTTTCATATTAATCGCCAACTCTATGAAGGAGGTTGTATTAAAAACATGTTGTAACAGTCGACCATCCTGACAACATTTGCGACCCCGCAAATCTCATAAGCTGACTTCTGGGAATGAATCTACCACCGATTCGGAAAGCTGATTGTACTGAGAAGAATCGGCAAGAAACTCAGTACTTGCTCTTTTATCTGCAAAAGAAAACCGCACATGCCATGACATGACAGGACTACGCTCACGCTTTATGCTCAACTCTAAGCTCACGCTTTATGCTCAACTCTTTAAGCTCAACTCCTCAACTCCTTAAGCTTTTCGCACCATAAGCATTTCGCACCTCAAGCTCACCCTCAATCACTGTCATGGCATAACACAGCTCCATTAGTGGCAACCAACTAAGCAGATACACACGTAAACAGACTCGCAAATGATAACGCTCAAAGAACAATCACCACTTCCAGGCAGAGCCTAGCTGACAGTCGTTGCAGATGTCCACAGTCTAGAAAACAATCGTTACAACTGGAAAGATCCAGAGAACAATCGTCATTCTAGCTGACAGTTTCATCAAACAAAAGTCACGGGCGCGTCTAAGGCCTCACATAGCACATCGTCACGTTGATCTCACAGAATTAATTAACCAAATACCAATTACCATCAATAATCTCTGAAATAAAAACTCTCATTTTTTATTCCATAGCATCGCATATCGCAGCTATCTCTCATATTAACGAAATTCGCACTCTCCGTGTTGTCTCAAGATATTGATCGTCATTTGTCTTTTCTAAGAAAACTCTTTAAATTTCCAGATATTCCTTTTGTCCACTCTATTTGTGAGTTTAGGTTACATCCACTTCTGAATATAATAAGACGACGATATTTCTCCTCTATACTTATTCAATAAATAAAAAGCAGTTTTCCCAGAGTCAACCCATTTACTCTTTCGCAACAACTCAATGAACGACACATAAAAATATGACAGCAACAATGCTTTTCATATTAATCGCCAACTCTATGAAGGAGGTTGTATTAAAAACATGTTGTAACAATTTTATTAGCTTATTTGCATAAAGAGTATATACGTAAAAAACATATATAACAAACGACGATATTTCTCCTTTATTCTTATTCCATAAATAAAAAACAGTTTTCCCAGAGTCAACCCATTTAGGCTGGATTCATACTATGATGCCGTTCTCGGTACGATCTCGCTCCGCTCTCGGTCCGGTAAAATATTGTTAAATCACAAACAGTCAGAGTGTTCACACTATCGTATCGCTCCAGTCCCGGTGCGATATCGCTCCAGCACCGGTTCGTCAAAAAGAATATTTGACTGAAGCGAGATCGGACCTGTCTCGGAGTTGTACCGACATCGACAATCTGAACACGCTTTAACTCCAGACTTTCATAAGTCATGCCGCGAGTGTGATTTAATTAAATCAAATTAAGTTAAAGGTAATAAATAGTGGGAATCTGAATTAGGTAAGTATTTATTATGTACTTTATAAAATTTGTTATAAATAATAAATAACTGTATTATTATAATTTTTTATCAGCTTTTCTTTCTTTCTTATTCCTTTTCTTCTATTCTTTTGACTCTTCTTTTCTGTCGTTCTTTTTCTTTTTCCTTTTGTTCTATTCTTTTGATTTTTCTTTTAACTTTTTTTTTATCCTTTTTTTTCTTATTCTGTTATTCTTTTCTTTTTATTTTTTCTTGCTTTTCTTTCCTAATTTTTTTATTAAAATACTAAATGCTGTTGAATTAAATTTATATAGTTATTTTCCAAAACGTCCTGTGTCGACTACGGAGCGAGAACGAACCGCGAACGACATCATAGTCTGAATTGAACTTTGGGCATGATTCAGACTATGATGCGGTTCGATCTCGCTCCGCTCTCGGTCCGGTAAAATATTCTTTAACAAAAAAGAATCAGAGTATTCACACTATAGTATCGCTCCAGTACCGATACGATATCGCTCCAGCGTCGGTTCGTCGACAAGAAAATTTGACTGAAGTGAGATCGGACCTGTCTCGACATGCACCGACAGTCAGAACTCGCTTCTTTGTTTCAACTGCAGTTTTTCATCAGTCGCGCCGCATGTGTTTAGCATTTATGTTAAATAAAATGAGTAAATAATTATGTCTGGTAATAAATCGTGGAGTTTTAAAAAAGGTAACTATTTCTTATGTGGTTTATAACATTTGTTATAGGTAAAGAATAATTCAGCTATAATTATTGCAACAGCCTTTTTATGTGCCTTCTTTTTTTGAGAAAAGTGCATAGAGTTAAATTAATAAATAAATGGTCGACTGATTTACAAAAAATAAGAAATAAATTGAATATTTATTATTTCCAGATGAAAGACATATTGAATTTGTGAAAGGTAGACTCGGCTTATATGTTTTGCAGTCACACTACTACAGTGACAATATTTATAAAAGGAAAATATGGAACGAAATTGAAGACGCAATAGGATTACCTGGTGGGTAAAACACAAACGTAACAAAGTGATATTCATTTAATTGCTTTATTGTAATAACACCGCAAGTTTTTCTTGCCATGGCACTAATCCTTCAGGAGAGTTGATTTTTTATTTATTTCCCTTATGCCTATAGACCTATCCATTTCCTCTTTGTCTTATTAGATTTTGCACGTGATTATTATTAATGTGTTACAAAATTACCCTCGCAATTCATCGAATTCGAGTATTAATTAATGTATGTTGTTACATATCCTTATTTATAAACGTAATATTTCTATTATAGGAGCAAGGAATCGACTACGAGCTCAATATCGAAAATATCTATCTAAATTAAAAGCCAAAAGTGGCCAAGCAGCTTATAAAGTTTGAAAATGGCGATATCACGACCAAATGTAATTTGTTAATGAGTACATAACTGTTATAGACCACGAATATCCATTATTGCCGCTGATGAAGTTAACAATTACAATATTCGTGATACGGATATCGAAGAGACAGATAAACCAACAACTGTGTGTGATAAGAGAAATTGATGCCAATGAAGGAGCTGAATCAGAAATTTATACCGTCAATACGTTCACTAGTAATGTACCACTGGAATAAATAAAAAAATATAAACAGAAAAAAACAGGACCTCAACAGGAAAATGCATCATCAACCAACGCCATCACCGCTATATACATGTTATGTAATATTCATGCATGTAAATGTTTGTTATAATTTTAACATAAAAGTTTTATAGAATATGATATTTTATTACTTACCTTACCCAAATCATTAGTTTTTGCCAGGAATAGCCTGACGAAAAGAGGTGTTTCTTTTTAAAATTTTGCGCTCAATTATTTTAAAATTCATTTTAAATATTACTGAATCCAAACCTGAATCGATATTATGAACATTATTCTTTATTTTTTTGCCAAATGACGAAATAAAGTATAATATTCGCCTTCCTCTTTTCTCGTTAATATACTTTTACATTGACTAAAACCAATATTTTCTTTTCCCCCTTTGTTTTTCTTTTTGTTGTATATTTTTTTTATTTAGTAAGTAAGTAAGTAGCGGCCTGTTACTATCCCACTGCTGAGAATAGGCCTCTTCTCTCCGTTTTTGGAGAGAAGGTTTGGAGCTAAGACCTACCACGCTGCTCCAGTGCGGATTGGTAGGTTACACATATCTCCAGAATTCTCTAGAGATATGCAGGTTTCCTCACGATGTTTTCCTTCACCGAAAAGCGTGTGATAAATTGAAATTATCAATTAGACACATAAGTTTTTAATAGAAAAACTCATTGGTGTCTGCCCGGATTTGAACCCGCGACCTCCTCGAAAGAGTCGAACGGTGTTACCGCTGGGCCATCACAACTTTTTTTATTTATATCTTGTTTATCCAAAACGATAATAGCTTCTGTTGCTAATTCTTCAATAAAAAATAGAATGCCACTTACTGGCGAATAAAATTAATATGATTCTTTTTTTAAACATCCTATGTCGAATATGGATCGAGACCGAACCGAGAACGGCATTGAGTAGTGTAGACACAGTGAGATTTGACCGGACCGGGAATGAAGCGAGATCGAACCGCGAACGGCATTATAGTCTGAATCCAGCCTTACTCTCTCGCAACAACTCAGTGAATGACACATAAAAATATGACAGCCACAATGCTTTTTCATATTAATGACCAACTCTATGAAGGAGGTTGTATTAAAAACATGTTGTAACAGTCGACCATCCTGACAACATTTGCGACCTCGCAAATCTCATAAGCTGACTTCTAGGAATGAATCTACCACCGATTCGGAATGCTGATTGTACTGAGAAGAATCGGCAAGAAACTCAGTACTTGCTCTTTTAATCTGTAAAAGAACACCGCACATGCCATGACATGACAGGACTACGCTCACGCTTTATGCTCAACTCGAAGCTCACGCTTTATGCTCAACTCTTTAAGCTCGGCTCCTCAACTCCTTAAGCTTTTCGCACCATAAGCATTTCGCACCTCAAGCTCACCCTCAATCACTGTCATGGCATAACACAGCTCAATTAGTGGCAACCAACTCAGCAGATACACACGTAAACAGACTCGCAAATGATAACGCTCAAAGAACAATCACCACTTCTAGGCAGAGCCTAGCTGACAGTCGTTGCAGATGTCCACAGTCTAGAAAACAATCGTTACAACTGGAAAGATCCAGAGAACAATCGTCATTCTAGCTGACAGTTCCATCGAACAAAAGTCACGGGCGCGTCTAAGGCCTCACATAGCACATCGTCACGTTGATCTTACAGAGTAAATTAACCGAATACCAATTACCATCATTAATCTCTCCAATAAAAACTTCATTTTTTATTCCATAGCATCGCATATCGCAACTATCTCTCAAAGTATACGAAATTCGCACTCTCCGTGTTGTCTCAAGATATTGATCGTCTTTTGTCTTTTCTTTAAACTCTTTAAATTTCCAGATATTCCTTATGTCCACTCTATTTGTGAGTTTAGGTTACATCCCCTTCTGAATATAACAAACGACGATATTTCTCCTTTATTCTTATTCCATAAATAAAAAACAGTTTTCCCAGAGTCAACCCATTTACTCTCTCGCAACAACTCAATGAATGACACATAAAAATATGACAGCCACAATGCTTTTTCATATTAATCGCCAACTCTATGAAGGAGGTTTTATTAAAAACATGTTGTAACACATATTTCACTTTTTCGGCATGGTTAAAATATTAACCTACCTGAAAATTATTACAAGTCGTCCGTCCATCCATCCGTCCATTTTTAAATTCAATAATTCGAATAATTTTTTTTTGTTCCTAAGAAATACCCCAAAAACCTGATTATAATATTGATTGTGTAAAGTACAATAAAATCGTCCCTCATTCTGTTACCAAACAAAATATCAGGAATTTGAGTGTGGATGATGTTATTCTTTTTGCATCAATGTTTTGGGATTCCATTCCTTTGTTTTGTTATACAAATTCCTTACAACGTCAACATTTATCTAGTGTCTCGTGTACTCGTGGTAAACACGGTTAATAAATAAATATCTAGACTTTTGTCTTCTCTATACTATTAACTAGTAAGTAAACAAGTAACGGCCTGTTACTATCGCACTGCTGGGCATAGGCCTCCTCTCTCCATTTTTGGACAGAAGGGTTGGAGCCAAGACCTACCACGCTGCTCCAATGCGGATTGGTAGGTTACACATATCCCTAGGATTCTCTAGAGATATGCAGGTTTCCTCACGATGTTTTCCTTCACCGAAAAGCGTGTGATAAATTGCAATTATCAATTAGACACATAAGTTTTATATATATATATATATATATATATATATATATATATATATATATATATATATATATATATATATTATATATATATATATATATATATATATATATACTTATATATTTTTTATTATACTATTAACTGTCGGCAAATATATAGGTATTGAGTTATAAAGCTATTCGCCAGCAGATAGATTGATCAGCAAATATTGTCATATTAGGCAACCATCATCGCATTGTCAATTAAGTAAATTAACTAATGAATCTTAGTCAAATGAGGTTCATTAAATTTTGTGGAACTTTTTTATCTTTAATATTTAAATGAGTTATCTCGGAAACGACTCCAATGATTTTCCTGAAATTCAGCATGTAGAGGGATTTGGGGGAGAAAAATCAATAAAGCTAGGTTTTTATGTAAAAGAAACTCCGTTTAATCCCTGTTTTTGGACATTAAAAAATACTAAAATTTATATTGAATATAAAAACTATTTTTGCCATAGACTGCCCGTTCCCCGAATAACAATTGTTATTCGGGGAACGGGCAGTCTCGAGAAATGTACATACCTAGGATCGATCGATTATTTTGCCTATTTCCATAGCATTATGTCTTACGAAATATTGATATGGGGTAAATGCGTGGAAAGTGAAAAAATTTTTGTTTTACAAAAAAGAGCTATACGTGGCATTTATAATTTAAGACCGCGTGATTCCTTGCGAGAGAAGTTTAAAGTAACAGGTATTCTTACATTTGCTTCACAGTATATTTTAAGCAATTTAATTTATGTACATAAAAATATAAGGAATTATAAAACGATAGGTGATATATACAATAGACAAAGCAGGAACCGATATAAGCTTGCGGCTCCTGCTTTGCGCCTTGCAAAAGTGCGTAAATCGTTTGTGGGTTTTGGTATAAGATTCTATAATAAAATTCCGCAATCAATTTCAGCATTTTTCTTTGCCATTGCAGCAGTTTAAAAACACTGTTAAAAATCGGCTGATACAGACAGCCTACTATACTATTGAAGATTATTTCGAAGATAAGAATGTGTGGATATAGCTCTCTTTGAACCTGTACAAGACAGTAACGACTGAATGTAAATAGTATTAAGAATTATATGTTTAAAAGAGCAACCGCCGATTTTCTTGCTGGCTCTTTCTTCTCGGTAGGAACAGCTTTCCGAACCAGCGGTAGAGTTGACGATTCAAAAGCACTTGTTTTCAAGTTTATTTGAATAAGGAATATTTTGAATTTTGAATTTTGATCCCCAACTACCCTAATTATTTTTATCTTTTTTTTTTTTAAATTACCGAGCAAGGCTCGATTAACCAGCTACTAAAATAAATTGAATAAAAAAGAGTTAATTAGCGGCATGTTATTCATCTCATTTTGTTGCAAACGCTTCCTCTCCCCTCGGATACAAGGATCCAAGCTACTCCAAACGTCATAGAGTTATTATACTAGAGTAGGTGAGCCTTATGCAGGCCCGTAAGTAATAGTGACACACCAAATAATAAGAGGTAAGATGAAACTCAAGCCGTGTGATATCCTGCTGAGTAGAATAGACCACCCTCATTTCTTACCGAGAAAATACGACTAGTGTAAGTTGACGTCAGGCAGGCGGCTGATCGTAAAATACCTAGCCAAATAAGCCAAACAAGACACTCCGATAACAAATTAAGGTGGTCTATTCTACTTACACGGCTGGTAAACTTACCTTAGTCACCTTTTACGACACCTCGGTAAGAAATAAAGGTGATCTATTCTACCCAGCCGGTTACCACACGGCGGCTCACATTTCGGTCATAATGGCATATCAAAACTTAATATAAAGATACAATGGCTTTAAGTATACGATATGTAATAAGAATTGAACGGCACAAAAAATTGTACACTTTTTGTATTCGTAATGACTGTCAATCAATTATTCCATTTCCTGATACGCATCATAAACATTGTTTATTGTAGTAAATTAAATTGAAGTATGTACAGTGTATAAAACCTTTTTTATTACAGTGTTTAGAAAATCTTATATAATTTACGTGATATTTTTAGTGCTTATCTGCACTAGAAGTTAAATTGTAAATATATAAAAATAATTTAAAGTTTCGATATTTCGCAGAAATTTCTCAAATCCGGGAACAGAAAATATCACAAAGAAGACGCAGGCTTTACTCCCGTAATGTTGTGAAAAAAAATTAAACAATATTATTTTCGCCAATTTTAATATTTATGACCGAAATAATTATATTGAATTTTTTACTGATGTATTACACACTTTCATAATATAACTTTTTTTCTTTAAAAGTGGCTTAATTTTACTTTTTTTTGTACATAAAACTTAAATCTGTAACTAAAATAAAAACTTACGCTCTTGATGTCTAAGTTGAGCCCGCAAAAAGTCGGTTACAGTCGCTTTTCTAGCACACAGGTCGCACAACTATCACTTTCAAACAAATATGGCAATACAGTCTCTTTTGCGAATTCGATTTATTTACACTTGTAACAGTTTAAAAAAAAATTTTTTTTTTAATTTTTAATTGAGGAGCAAAGATTCATAACCTTGGCTATACCGCCAGGAATGAATTGTTTTTATTTTGCTCCGCTCAAAACGCATGGACCGGATTGCACTTTTTGCTTTACAATAAATTTATTTTTTTTACTCGATGTGTTCACGTCGCGGTTTGTGTGTAGTATGACCCAGTTGGAACTCGGAATGGTTTTAAGTAGTTAATTTTATTATAGTTTAACGAGCGCGGCATTATCAAAGATTGATAAAGGCGCACGTACGAGCGTAGGGCGCGAACAGCTCTGATTGGCGGCCACGCCGGACATAGTTCGCGACATCTCTACATTTTGGCGGGAGATAATTATTCATTATGACGTATTCAATCTAAACAATAACATGGATAACGCGATTGAATTTGATACAATAAATAGGTATTATTTTTATATCAAGAATCTCTAAATAAAAAGTAATTAATTTATTACGCTATTTGGTTTGACTTTTATTTTGCATAATATTTTTTTATGTTTATCTGTATTTGGAAGTTTTAAATATTTATGGGAAACTTAATTCTTTCGACGTCTTCGTCTGTGTGAACTTCAGTACAAACAAAGACACATTTTCATTTATAATAGTAAGGATTACATAACTTAAAGAGCAACAAAGAGTATTATTTGTACAATACAAAACAATACAATTTTTTATAAAATTTGTATTGTTATATTGCATCAGATTTTATACTTCGTATGGTTGTATGAAAAAAATTCTGTAATAATAGTTAATAAAACCAGATCCACCGTGCATATCCAGTTCAAATTGATCATATAGATGCATTTTATATTATATTGCCGAGCATAATAAACCTCAAAAACCCAAGAGAATTTTAGGGTTTTTTGGGGGATATTCTGATAATATTTTAGAGTTTATATCGCGGGTTTCAAGCCGTATCAACAAAATTTTAAATTTTGTTTATTACTTATTTGATTATAATATATAACTAGTACTCTACCATAGTAGAATACTAGTTAAATGTAATTTAATCGAATAACAGTAAACCCAAAAAAATAATTTATTTATTTTTTTAAAAGCTCGCCGCTCAAAACTACTGGCGAGGTTCGCTGGCTTTAAATCAAATATATCTTGAATATGAAAAATAAAAATAGGTACATACATTGATTCAAATAGCACTATAAATTATGAAATATACGCGTTTCAATTCATATGTATTATAACACAATTCAGAATTATACATTTCAACAATGTCGGTACCTATTGGAGTAAAGTTCGATTTTATTAATAGGCGAATACACGAATAGCCCTTCGCTTTCCTGACGTCAATGACGACGAAGCCAAGAACACTCCTATAAACTAAAGTATATGGGCCACTTCTTCAGAATTTTAACATAGCCGTTAAAAATATAATGGTTCTTTTAACCAAAAATAAAAACGTGCACATTAAATATACTGTAATATATTTAATCTGTTAGCTGTTAATGTTCCTCATTGAAGAAGCAGAGTAAGAATTTTAATCTCGCTTATTTTCCTATGGGCGAGTTTTTTTGCACGCATTTTATACAATTTTTCAGCAATTACTTGAAATATACTTGCCATTACAGCAGTTTAGAAACTGTTAAAAAGAGGCTGATACAGAAAGCCTACTATACTCTTGAAGATTATTTAGAAGATAACAATGTGTGAATATAGCTCTCTTTGAACCTGCACAAGACAGTAACGACTTATTGTAAATAGTATTAAGAATTATATTTTTAAAAGAGCAACCGCCGAGTTTCTTGCTGGCTCTTCACGGTAGGAACAGCTTTCCGAACCAGCAGTAGAGTTGACGATTCAAAAGCACTTGTTTACAAGTTTATTTGAATAAAGAATATTTTGATTTGAATTAAATCAACTCTTATAATTTCTTTGTAGCCGAAAGAAGTAATAATAAACCATATTCTAATAATGCATATTGATATTTCTTTCTAACTTAGGCTTTCATTTCTAGAAGTCTTACATATGATGGATTTAACCCGATTTAAAAGCAGAATCATATACTTACTAAATCAAATTTTTATGATGCCACGAATAACAATTTTTATAATATAAATAATAACTAGCGCAGAACAAAGTAAAACACTGATTTCACTTAAAATAAAAAAATAATACAAAGTTAGACCCCTCTTTAGTTATATTTATCGGTTTTAAATGAATTATCAGGCAGCGTACAAGAAATAAACGATAAAAGAACACGATTTTTCAATATAAAAGTCATGTTAATTAAATAGGATAGGAAATTACAAATACGGTTTCTAGAAATATCACTGCGTATTTAGATTATAAGTACTATATTGCTAATCGATAACACTGTAAGTTATTTATATTATTGACAATACTTTTTCTTTTGTCAAATAAAATTACATACCTAATACGTTATTTGTTGTTTTTTTAGTTATTTTTGTAATCTGAATAAGCGATATCGAAAATATAATTTTTATATTCTATTCTATATAGGGTAGTTTGTCTTTATATAGATTGTTTATGTAGATTGTAGATTCTCTATTTTTCTGCAATAAGCTTTAGAAAGCAGAAGAATTTTTTTTTCAAATTCAAAAAGGTTTTCCATAAGTTTTTCCTTAATAAACTTGGTTAGTGTAATATGGCAATATTTTTGTCGTATTGCCATAATTAAATTTCCTACTTAGTAAACGGAAAGTAACGGAAAGATTATCTGCTATCCAGCAGATAAACAAAATAACAGCTATATGATCTACCTGTTAACTTTTTAGGGACTTAGTGCTGAATAAGCCTATCAGAAACCTGAGAAACGCAAAATGCCGGGATATGTGTCAAATGTTCCGAATAAGCTAACTGACAGTTTATTGGTAACTTGTGAAACAGGTCCTAAAAATAACATACTACATGCGAATGTAATACAAAGAAGTTAATGGATACTTACGATCAGAGTTTATCTACGAGCTTTGATCTACATCGCTTCGTCGCGTCCCGTTATTCGAGGTGGGAGCTATCATGGTGTGAAAGGTCATTGTCTATCCAGATACGCCTACGTATCTGCCTACGCTGATCGTATTTGACTATAAATCTATACTAATATTAAAAATGCCATAGTCTGTTTTTATATTACGCTTTGACGGCTAGTACGCTCTACCAATATGGGTAGAGCGCCTTCATTTCTTGCAAAATCACCCTTATTTCTTACCGAGGTGTTGTAAAAGGCGACTAAGGTAAGTTGACCCACCGTGTTGTATCCGGCTGAATAGAATAGATCACCCTCTTTCTTACCGAGTTGTAAAATACGACTAAGGAAGTTGACGTCAGCAGGTGGCCGATGGTATAATACGTAGCCAAATCATAGCGAACCCATTTAGAGTGGGATAAGGGCAGATTAATGACGATGATTAAGTATATAGTACCTGATTTTTACAAAATAAAAAAAATAATTGAGTAGTTGGGGCTCCATCCCAAGGTATTTACATTTCTCGATACCACCCGTTCCCCGATTAAGCCACGCTACCTTGACATTTTACGGCAAAACCAGTGTTTTATATTCAATGTAAATTTTAGTACGCTTTAATGCCCAAGAACAGGGATAAAACGATTTTTTTTTAATATAACCTAGCTATATTGATTTTTCTCCTCCAAAACCCCTTACATGACATTTCAGGAAAATCGTTGCAGCCGTTTCTGAGATTCCGAAAATATATATACACATACAAGGTTAACTCATTTAAATATTAAAGATAATGTCTAGTATCTAAGGTGTGTTTCATTATAAATCGCTTTATAGAATCAATATCGATATTTGTACAGTAAAAAAAAATAAATGATAGACACGGAAGGGAAATGAATTTGCTCCATCGTGCAGGACTAATTGCGAGTCATTGTTTAAAGTTTCCAGTCTAGCTCATCCGGAAGATAGTTTGAATTCGATTAAAGTGCCTGGTTACCTACAGAGACGAAAAAAGGCAATAAAAAGTGGTAAAATCCACAACGACAAGTAATCCGTTACTGTTGATTAACACTTGAGTTGAAAGTGAGACGAAGGGACATAACGGAAGTAAAAGATGATCATATATTTGGGTGCATGCATCACATGTTATTTATATACAGTGTTCATGTGGACCATGATTTTCTTCTGGTGGGTACACCTGTACAAATACTATTAACCAATATAAAATAGTGAATATGTAGTTATAATATGGATCATTTCTATTATCTCGATTATACATCATAGGCAAGGCGCAATGCGGCCTTTCACGTTTTTTTCTGAGATATAATAAGAGTCTATAAACTTGCAATGTATGTATCTGAAGGTGGAATCTTGCAAGTTAAATTTGACCCACTTCCCGGTGTCCGATTGAGCTGGAATTTTAAATACTCCAGTACATTTTACTACTGCTCCAGTTCCCGATGACAATGCATGTTTATAAGCATGATCTTAAGCTTCTGTCAGGATTGGCTCCAGACGAGAGAACTTCGTAATTGTTCACAGTAGGGACAAGAAATTTTGTTAAAAGCCTTTTTAACTTGACTTGTTTATTTATTTATAACGTTTTTCTGAGGGGGTGGGGGGTTCTTTTTACACGCTGTTTCTATATATTGTATAAAATCCAGACCTGAGCCGTGTATACAATATAAAATATGATAAAACTTTCTTCTATGTGTTCGTTATTGTCAGAACAAAGTTTGTATGAAAAAAATAGTAATAATTAACAGGAAATATTTAAAAAAATATATATACAAAGTATTGGCCCCAAAAAAATATGGCATTACGAAGTTCTCAAGGTCAGCTAGTTTATTATATTTTCTTAAAATTCAATTAATATTAATTGCAAATGCAATTAATATTAATTGATGCGGTAATTTGCAAATCTATTATGCTTCTAATTAGTTATCTAATTTACTAATGGAAACCACAATAAATTCGTTTCCACTATACTGTTAGCAACAAAAAATTGTAACGGTAAACATAAATTGCGGGTTACGGTTTTACTCGTAATTCACAACACGTTCATGAATAAGAAATGAGCGAAGACTGGACACAAGGAATTGTACCAAACCAGCGATATCGCTCGTAAGTGAAAGTGTGACTGACAATAGCGAAAGTCTTACAATCGCAATTGCCGCTTCAGTTGCAGAGATCTTATTACCTACATTACTTTACTACATATTTTTTATATGTAAAAGTAGCGGCCTATTACTCTCCCACTGCTGGGAATAGGTCTCTTCGCTCCGTTTTTGGAGAGAAGGATTGGAGCTAAGACCTACCACGCTGCTCCAATGCGGATTGGTAAGCTACACATATGTATCTCCAGAATTCTCTACAGATATGCAGGTTTCCTCACGATGTTTTCCTTAACCAAAAAGAGTGTGATTAATTGCAATTATTAATCAGACACATAAGTTTTAACAGAAAAACTCATTGGTGTCTGCCCGGCTTCGAACCCGTGACCTTGTCACGTTTCTTATATGTGACTCATCTTTAATACAAATCACTGCTTTTTAGTTGTTATATACATTAAATAGCAATCGCCAACGGCTCCCCCCGCGTGGAAAGTTAAATAATAATCATAAGAAATGGTTTAAATGGGTTAAGCTTAAAATCTAGACATATGCTGTCGCGGACTTTTATTTAGACAATTTTGTAATACATGATTTTTAAATAACTATCACCGTTTACACAGCGCACGCATTAAAGCTTTTTGTTTTGCCGTTTCCATAATATTTATATTGCTGCTCCTCTTCTATTCATCTTATCGTGATGTTATATATTCTTCCTCGATAAATAGACTATCTTACACTGAAAGAATTTTTCAAATCGGTAAAGTAGTTGATTTAGATCTGACATTAGCGCGTTCAAACAATCAACAAAGCAAACTCTTCAGCTTTATTTATTACTTACTTTGGGGACGGACGACCGTGTGTGTAAGTGGCCCATATATTTATTTATTATTTATTCAATACTTGCGTGGAGATACATAGTAGTGTTAGTCTATCTATATATATAAAAGAAAGTTGGTCTAAGTTACACTATTTATAACTCAAAAACGAATGAACCAATTCGGCCGAAAATTGGTGGAGAGGTTGCTTAGAACCAGGAGACGGACATAGGATACTTTTTATCCCGTTCGACCGCATTTATTTTATCCCGTCAAGTCGCTATAAAACGTGGTATAACAAAAACGACTATGACAGTAAAATAATAAAACGCAAATTTCAGTGGAATAACAAAACATAAATGACAGCTAAACGTAATTTTGTCTTTGATTTAGTATGGAAAAAAAATTGACAGTTATCAAAATAATAGCTAAACGTCACCACATAGTATAAAACAAAGTAGCTTTCTCTGTCTGTCCCTAAAAATGTAGTATATGAATTTAGATATTCGAAAGATAGCAGGGAATCTTATTGGAATAGGGAAAGGGGAATTGTTACTCCAAATTTAACGCGTGCGGGCCACGGGCAGTAATGAATAAAACGAAACTACTGGTTCGATTTTAATCAGTTTTTTCACTGAGTGACATAGGCTATATATTTTATACCCGTGCGAAGCCGGAGCGGGCCACTAGTAACTTATAAACTAAAGTCAAAAGATATGCTTGAATTTGCTCATAAATGACGGTCGGTCTAATATTGCAAATCAATGTATGGATGGATTTTGTACCCTTATACAGTGAACCGATTTACAATACTAAACCGATAAAAGCTTAATTTTTAATTCCATGCCATCTGTCTTCCTTTTTCTTATTTAGGCGTAGCCATGATTAATATACAAGTTGTAACCAAATGTGTAAACCAATTAGCAAGTTTTCGTTTGCGAGACCATTTACAATAATAAGAGATGATTGCATTTAATTCTTAATTGGAAGTAACTACATAACATATCGTAAGTATGACAACTGGTCTGGACAACGGACATTGATCAGTGTAATTTAGATCGATTATAGAGGTATTAAAATTAAAAATACTGCGTTATTATACCACGTGTAACCGTGTTTACTTATTTATTTATGTACGCTTTAAATGTACATTACGTATAAAAACAGTTAAGAAAACAGAAATATATGATACATAATAAGAGATTTAGAAAGTTCGACCCACCATACTTCATTAATTTGGACACATACCTAACCTACAACAGAAATTATTCAACGATTTGCAGGTTTCCCTTCAATGTATTGACTTTATCGGTAGCGTGTATAAAACATTGATGATTTCAATTGGTCACATTCTTTTATATAAAAAAAAAACTCATTAGTGTATGCGGGTAATTTGAAACCTCTTACCCCTGATAAAGAGTAAAAATTCTTTCGTAAAAGGCATACGTTTACTTAAAAAAAAGACGAAATAAAAATTATTATGAACCAAATATCACAAAAAGGCCTCTTATTGAAGAAGTTAGTCAATTATTATCTTTATATTTAGACAATATTTTAAGAGATGAGAACGAGGGGATGTTTTAATAAAACTTAGTGATAAAATTATAATGAATTTATATAGTCCGTCAAGAAAGTCATGAAAAGAATGTTTTGAGAACTAAAGCTTTTACTTGTTATGGCAACACTGTATTCCTGTCTAACTGAGTAGTGAGTACATCAATTGTCACATCAGAGGTTATTGTGGTTAGCTTAATGGATTTTTATTAATTACTGCGAATATTTCTTATCGTTTAACCGTTTTGTGGTTAAAATGAATCGCACTGTTTATAAAAGTAATACGAGACAGATCATATTTAAGGTTTTTCAAGAATTTATGAGTGAATTTCAAACGGGAAAGTTATTTTCTGATTTGGGAGATGTTTACGGTCGAACAGCTAAAATAACAGGTATGTACTCGTATTTTAATGTTAGACACTGTAACAGAAATGAAATTGTACATTTTTAAGTGATATTTTAGCTTTGTGATAATATTGTTTACGAATTTTAAAAGGTTATGTTATTGTAGGTATAGCTTTCCTATATTACCACGCTTAGAAAATTTTGATACTTTCGTATTTTTATTACAATGTTTGAATTTTTTTTTCTTCCAGGTGTTTCTGAAAGCACCGTTCGACTTATAGTGGACGAGGGTGTGAAAAATGGAGGCAAATTTGTAACGCCTGGAAAAAAAAGGAAGGGCCGACCTAGTAAACCGATTGATGATTTCAGTCTATGTGCCATTCGTAAAAAGTTCAATTTTTCTACAAGTCAAAAAAGAAGTACCTACGCTAAGAAAACTATTAGCTGTGGTGAAACAAGACTTAGATTTTGATGGCAGCCATGAACTTCTCAGACAGATATTACATTCAATTGGATTTAAGTTCAAAACATGCAAAACAAATAGACTGGCGCTTATAGAAAAGCCAATTATAGCTTCAAAACGTGAATATTATTTGAAGCAAATTCTTGAAAATAGAAGATTGCCAGAAGAGCTTCAAAAAAACATAATTTATTTAGATGAAAGTTATATTCATGACTCCTACAAAGTAACTAAATGTTGGCAGTCTATAAATATTTCTGGCGTTCAACAAAATGTATCTAAAGGGAAAAGGTGGATAATTTTGCATGCTGGTAGTGAAAAAGGTTTTGTGAATAATGCATTGTTAATATTTAGTGGTAAAAACAAGACTGAAGATTACCATTCTGAAATTTATTCACATAATTTTACAAAATGGGTAACTGAAAAGCTAATACCTAACTGAAGCATCAATAATTGTTATGGATAATGCCCCATATCATTCAGTTGTAATGAACAAGGTACTATTTTTTACATATTATGTTTCTTATTGTCACATTCTTTTATTTTCATTATGTATGCTTCATGTACAATCTGAAATTTGATTACTAAATTAAACTTTTTCACCAGGCTCCAACATCTAGTTCACGTGTTGAAGAGATCAAAATGTGGTTACGTGAAAACAATATTTTATTTGATACCACATTAAGAAAACCGTCCTTATTAATGTTAGTAAAAAAACATAAACCTGAACCGATGTACCACATTGATGAGCTTTTAGGGGAACATGGGCATACAGTGATAAGACTGCCACCTTATCATTGTGATCTCAACCCCATTGAACTGGTTTGGGCCATCTTAAAAAAGCGTATTGCCCAAAAAAATGTTGGTGGTCAAAATATTGTAAAGTTGGCAGAAGAAGCATTCAAATCAGTTACCCCACAAGAATGGAAAAATTGTACTGACCATGTCATTAAAATTGAAAATGAATATTATGCTCGAGGTGGGACTCTGTATAATGATATAGACCAACAGATCATAACAGTAGGCGACAGTTCCAGTGAATCTGAAGATGCAGAAATGGAGCAACTTCCTTGTGCTGGATCTTCAGGACACATTTCAGGAGTTGAATACCTTGATTCTGATTTTGACTATAATTAATTAAATAATATTATCATGAACTGTTTTTTTTTTATAGAATTAGGCGTTACTTTGCGGAGATCTATAATACAAAAGTAATAATTAAATTATTTTGCTATAATCCGCGATGAAGTAAAATAGAAAATATTAGGTCCTTACATATGAAATCCTTATCCTTAACTTACGAATCCTGCATGTATCAGGTATGATAACCGATTGTCCACTCTACATTTAGCATTATATATATTTTCTATTTTACTTCATCGCGGATTACAGCAAAATAATTTTATTATTACTTTTGTTTTTTTTTTCAAATGAAGTATCAAAATTTATTAATCGAAGTATATAGAGATACCATGTAAAAAACAGTGGCGCCCTCCTTTTTTTTCAGGACTTTCTTGACGGACTATACATACGATAGAAAATATAAAACTTAAAAACAAAAATAATTCAAGTTAGAAATAAATTAAATTTTTAATAAGGGAACATCGGCTTGATTGATTTTTCTGTGAAAAGTAACTACTAAAGTAAGCGTAAGCGAAAGTTTAAGCACCCTTCTAACGCGAGTACTTAAGCTTTTTGTAAAAAATAACAATTTTTTCAATAAACTGCAATATTTGAACTAAATAAAAATCAACTTGCCGACTGTCATAAGTCATTTGTCAATTGACAAATGTCAACATTAAAGTGGCAACACTAAACTTACTTCAGAGTGAGAGTTCAGGTTGGTCGTATTAGAATATATCACTGGGTTTTTATTATAATTTATTCGAGTTCAAAATTTTAAAATGTACACAGTCTCTAAAGGACCCAGCAAGATTGTCGCAAAAACACGAAGAGGTGATTTGTATTGTTAAATTAGTTTTTCTTCACATTACACAATATAACCTGAAGCAGTCATAACTTTTGAATATTTTTGATTGTAGGTTTATCACAAAATTTAGAAAGATTAGACAGCCGCAAAGACTATAATAGGAAATCTTCAGATTCTGACAATGGCGAGATCATAAGGTAAGTTTGATTTATGGACCATGATGCAATTAGGGGCAAGTTGAACAAATTTCATCACAGATTTTACATAACCTCCGACTGGAGGTCGATACTACGGTAATCCTTATAAATGAACTAAATAACTGTATTTCTTACACATAGCCGTGTGGTATCCGGCTATATAGAATAGTACCACCCTTATATCTTATCGAGGTGTAAAAGGCGACTAAGGTAAGCCGACCCGCCGTGTGGTATCCGGCTGAGTAGAATATACCAACCTCATTTCTTACCGAGGTGTCGTAAAATACGACTAAGGTAAGTTGACGTCAGGCAGGCGGCCGGTCGTAAAAATGCAGCCAAATCATGTGACAGTATGTTTATAAAATGTTATGACGACCCCACTTAGAGCGGGATAAGGGCAGGAAGATGATGAACTGTATTTCTTACACATCAATAAGTTATTTATGAATACATCGAATTCTATGTTATACTTAACTTTTAATTAATAACAGGTACTATTTCACTGTTTACAGCATGCCCAAACCTGTATTTCATTCCAATGGTAAAAAGACAGTGCACCAAAGAATACAGCACCATGTAATAACACCACAACATGAAGAAATAATTAGATATATAAGTGAAAGTAAGTATATATATTTTAGTCAAATAAATAAAGTTGGAAAGCAATCTTTAATAACAAGTAAATGTCCTATCTACATTAAATAATATACACACAGTTTACATATAAATAAAATAAATAAATCTATACAAACATATTTATAGAATCTAATATAAAGAATAGAATAGAATCTCAATAAATATAATTTACTAAACTGAGAAAACAAGCTTCATATATATGAAAAGATAGCAGTAAGGGCCCAACACTTTTTCACAATAAATTAATATTTTTCATTTTTCATTTTGAGTCTGTCAATATTAAGAATTATTTTTCACTTTTTATTGTGGGTCGAGACTTTAACTTGATTTAAAAATTATTATGTAAATGTTCTGTTTATTCGCACTGTATATATGAAAGATATATAATTGAAAAATTATTTTAAAATTATGTATAAAAGGATTGCTTCCATATATATAAAAGTAGCACCACAGTTGACAAATAATAAGAGAGAATGGAAGAGAAAAACATGTTGTGCTGACCCCACTTAGAGTGGTATAAGGACAGTAGAGTGGTCTATGGAATCTAAGTATCACCATACTTTTAGGTGAATAGGATTTTTATCATAAAAAAGTCTTACTTCTTTTCATAAACATATGATTTTGTTTCTATTAAATACTAATTTACTATGTTGTATGTAGACTGTATCGCTATTACAAACTGACCTTGGGTGCATTAGCTCATATTCAGGACTATTCCACCAAACAATTCTCTATACCAAAGACATTCCCTGTTTCTATTCAATGAGAGAAACCTTATGAAATATAAACAACTAGTACATATTATAATTATGATGTTCATAACCATATCTAGTTTCTCTTACAATGAGTCTTACATTACAGAATAAACTCTTTATAATAACTGGATTGTTCCAGAAACACATTGAGACATCTGTTAAACAAACTTCTTATATTACTCACTATATTATTATATATATTCTGAGTATTTTCAATAGAATATTCAAACCATTCACTAAGCTTGATTGTACTTTTTGTACTACAATATATTAAGTCATAACTACAGTGTCTATAAACTCTTATATGACAGACCCAGGGTCAAGCTGATATCAGTAAAACATTAATTTTATGATTTAGCTGTTTCTTTTTGTTTGTATGTTTAGTTTCATGGTAACGAATTTTCGCAATATAACTTGACATAAATTAACATACATAACTTGGAGGGTAATATGACCTGACCAACAAAAAACTTTAAATTCCTAAAAATGCAAATGAGATTGCACCAACTCTATAACTTGATTAATCCTATTAATATTATAAATGCGAAAGTTTGTAAGTATGGATGTGCGTTTGTTACTCTTTCACATTGAATCCGCCGAACCAATATCGATGATATTTGGCACAATTATTACTTATACACTGGAATCACATATAGGTTATATAAATCCCGTTAATTCTACAGAAATAGGATGATGATGAAAAGCGCCGTCTATTATCAATCTATCATACGACAACAGTCCATGCGAATAAAGTCGCGGGTAAAAGATATTTTTCTATATTTATGGTTGCTGTTGTATGGTTACAGCTTGGACACAAACAGCGAATGGAGATAGTGAACCGTCAACACCTACCAGCACAATTGGTAAGTGTTCATAATACGTTATTATCGGTTTAGCGCTCAATTCTTTTTCGAAGTTAGCCAGGATATTGAAAACCTATGTAATATGTCAATTTTATTCTATAAATAATAAGTAAAAGTAACTAATGGCCTGTCACTCTCTCACTGCTGGGCATAGCCCTCCTCTCTCAGTTTTTGGAGAGAAGGATTGGAGCAACCTACCACACTGCTCCAATGCGGATTGGTAGGTTACACTTATCTTCAGAATTCTCTAGAGATATGCAGGGTTCCTCACCAAAAAGCGTGTGATAAATTGCAATTATCAATTAGACACATAAGTTTTAACAGAAAACTCATTGGTGTCTGCCCGGGTTCGAACTCCTCGAAAAACTGACACGATGTTACCGCTGGGCTATCACAGCTCCTAATACCGTTAATTCAGTACAATTATAGCTTATACACCATGGTAACATATAGTATTTAATAAATCCAGTTTTTCTTATGGGAATATCGAAAATAAAATATAGTAAATGATTGAGGGTTTGACACTAAACTTCAAGCAAAAGATATCGCAAGTACCATTATGTAGTAGAACATAAGTAAGGTACCATTCTATCTATCTAATTTCGGGGACGCCTGTCGGTGCAGGACGGGTGATCAGCTCCTATTCCGGACTATTCCACCCATTTCCCCATGTTGGGACAAGGGTTTCACTGCTGTCCCGACAGTGTCACCTGCTCTAATCTACCCGTAGCTTTTACGAACCTGATAATATCCCTGAAGGAGATATTTGTCAGATCCTCAAGTTCAATTTCATCCTTACCTAGTATCTCCCATCTTACCAGCGAGTACATAGGGCACTCAGCCATAAGGTGAAGACTCGTTTCTTCCTCTCCACACTCTGGGCACGCAGCATCTTCTGTTATTCTCATTATTGACAGGTGTCTGTTTAACAGGCAGTGCCCAGTTGTAATGCCTGTTACAATTGCTACATTTTCCCTGCTTTGAGACATCAGCTGTTTAGACTTCCTTGTATCAAACGATTTGAGAAACAACTTTGCTTGTCTGAGCATTGTGTTTCTCCATCTTTTGTTAGATTCTGTCTCTATTCTTTTTTCTATCACACACTTTATTATATTATGTGCAATTGGGAGGAAGGGTTCTGGTCCTACGAATGTTTGACTAGCTCCCTTTCTTGCCAATTCGTCAGCTTTTTCGTTCCCTGCATGGCCACAGTGTCCTGGAACCCATGCAATCGTTACTTCCCCCTTCTCAGCTAATTCGTTTAGTTCACGCTTACATTCCTTCACGATAGCTGAGGTTGTTTCTATGCGGTCAAGTGCTTTTAAAGCTGCTTGACTATCGCTATATATGACTATATTATGTTCTAATGCTATTTGTGATTCTTTGAGTTTCCTGGCACACTCCATGATAGCTATCATTTCGGCCTGGAAGACACTTGTATATTTACCCAGATTTAGGACCTGGTGTAAATCTGACGAGGTGCCGTAGACAATTCCAGCTCCCGCCAGCTTCGCGGATTCTCGTCTAGACCCGTCCGTGTAGCAGATGGTCTGACTCTTCGCACTGTTTTCCACTTCCCAGTTTTCTTTTACCCCTATGTGTATCCTATATTTTTTATCGAAGATTTTCTGTTTCTTGATCAAGTCACTTCTCCTGACGACCATAGACAGATTTTCTCCGTAAATCTTTTCTATATCCGTATGACCTTTATCTGTAAAGTTTCCTTTCCATTGTTGGAACACTTTCATCTTATACCATTGCTCTATAGCTTTTCTCTTAGCTGCTAGATCTAGAGGATAGAGTCCCACCAGAACTTCTAGTGCAGCGGATGGGGTTGTTCTCACTGCGCCTGTGATCATTAGTGTTGCTATCCTCTGTATCTTCATTAAATCCTTGCTGTTGACTCCGATGTTGGCTCTGTGCCACCAAATCGAAGCGCCGTACAGTATTCTGGGTAGAATGATAGCCGTATATATCCACTTGGTAATTTTTGGCTTCATACCCCAGGTTCTGCCCACCGCTCTTCTACATTGCATAAGTGCAATTTTTGCTTTGTTGCATTGTTCTTTGATGTGACTTCTAAACCTTAGGGTTTTGTCTAGCTTTATACCTAAGTACTTTATTTCCTTTATCAACTGTATCTCTACACCCTTTATGCTGAGTGGATTAAAGTTGGCTATTTTCCTTTTGTTTGTGAAAAGGACTAGTTTGGTTTTCGTCGGATTGAGGTTTAATCCCCTTTCCTGACACCATCTTAGTGTTTCTTTAATACTAATACTCATTATGTTCCTTATAGTGCTCAGGTCTTTCCCTGTTACTAAAAGGACACCGTCATCTGAGTATGCTTGCATGTATGTCCTCATATCATTAATCTTCCTAACTAATGGATCTAGTAGGAGACACCACAGAAGAGGAGAGAGACACCCTCCCTGAGGAAATCCTCTCGTTGATTTTATTATGTGTGTAACTCCGCTTAGCTCCGCCGCGATTGAACGATGCTCTAGCATGTTCATTATCCAGCGTCCCACTTCATATGATATTCCTTCCCTACATATTGAGTTTCTTATAGCATTGCGATTTGCTTTGTCAAAAGCACCTTCTACATCGAAGAAGCAACCTAATGCTATTTCTTTGTTACATAAAGATCTTTCTATCCTTACCACTAAATTATGGAGAGCTGTTTCTGTTGATTTTCCCCCCATATATGCATGTTGATTTTCATGCAGTGGAAGGTTGCTTTGTTCTAGGTTAGTTCTTATGTGTCCTTCGATCACTTTTTCTAGTGTTTTTAGAATGAACGAGGACAAACTAATACACCGAAATGACTTCGGTTCCTGATAGGTTTTCTTTCCAGGTTTTGGAATGAACACCGCTTTTACTTTTCTCCAGCTCGTCGGGATATAGCCCCACGCCAAACTGGCATTGAAGAGTGCTAACATATTTCCTTTAATATATTCATATGCTACCTGTAGCATTTTAGGGAATATTTCGTCTGGACCAGCTGCTTTGTATGGTGCAAATGACTTGATACTCCACTTAATATGCTCTGCTGTTATGATATTTCCCGGGTCTGACCAGTGGTATCTGGTGCTTGGCGATATCATTTCCTCTTTAATTTCTTTGCATTCTGGAAAATGTGCTTCTGCCATTTTGGTTAGTATTATTTTGGGATCCGTAATTATTGTCTCATCCAATTTAATACTACCCAGTCTGCATGTTCTGTCTTTTGCCAGTATTCGCATTAGACGTGCTGCTTCAGGGTATTCTGTGACCCCGTTGCAATACATCTGCCAGCCATTTCTGGACTCTTTTCTGCACTTTTTACGGAATTCCGTCCTGTTCTTCCTATATTCTGCCCAGCTCAATTCATCCCCTTTCTTAAGGGCAATTCTTTGAGATTTGCGTACTTTCTTCCTGAGTTTTTTCAGTTCGTTGTTCCACCATGGTTGGCCCGTACCTTGTGTAACCTCACGTAGTGGACACGTACTGACAAAGGCATCTTTTAATGCTGTGCTTAGTTCCAATGCGCCTTCCTCTAACTCTTCTATCGTGTTGTAGGAAGTATATTTGGATCTCCATTCGCTCATTAAGGACCCAAAATTGTCCCAGTTGGTCTTCTTAGCATTTCTAATGCGCAATTTGCCAATTTTGCTGTTTATGTGGAAGGTGATTCTGCGATGATCTGACAGCGAGTCGTTCAGATCCACCTTCCAATCTTTTATGTATTTGGCCATGCCTTCCGATGCTAGAGTAATATCTAGCACTTCTTTTCTCGTGCTTGTAACGAACGTTGGTTCATTACCAATGTTCATTATCTCGAGATTGTTACTTATGATAAATTCTAACAGTGCTTCTCCTTTCTTATTTGTGTCTGTACTACCCCACACCTCATTGTGCGAGTTAGCGTCACATCCTATTATAAAATAAGTTTTCTTACCTTTGTATTTGTTAATGGTTTCTTCCAGTTCTCTAGTCGGTGGTGTGAAGGAATGTAGGCCGACATAAACGCCATCCTTAGTTTCTTTTCTTCATCTAGTGGAATCAAAGCTTCCACCGCTACTAAATCTCTGTAACATTCTAATTCAATTAGTCCTAAGTTTCTGATCCTACTACTGGTATAGATACATGTTCTGGGGACCGACTCACCGTTGTTGTAATAGGTTAGGTCTCCCCCTAAACAACCCATACCGACCACACGTCCGTTAACAACGTATGGTTCTTGTAGCAGGGCCACATCTATTTGCTTGCTGATCACATATTCGCAGAGTTCGCTCATGGCTTCTCTGCAGTGGTGCAAGTTTATCTGAAGAATCTTTAGTGTGTGTGTGGTGTGTTTTTGTAAGTGTTTATGTTTTTTGGGTGTACTTCCCATTAAGTGTGTTGTGTTGTGTTTGTTTGTTCTTTTTCCCAATACATAATGATGCCCCGCACGCCTTCGAGCACCAGCTGTGAGGCAAGGCGCTCAAGAAGTGTACGAGGCATCAGTTATGTATCGGTACTTTTGATCGTTAGTGTGCCGTGGTGGTACCGGCATCTCCGACTATTCCCTGCACGGATGTCTTAGCGGGGGGGTACTAGGGGCCCCGCCTGACGCTCCGATTGCTGGTTTCGTCGTGTCCGCTGGTTCCAGCACACGAGCAACACTGGTTGTACTGTTCTGTGCGGAGTTTGAGTCGGTTTCGACTTGACTCTGTTCTTGTGTGTCTTGTTTGGGTTTAAGTTTTGATTTCCAATTCAGAAACCTAACCTGCACTTGTGTGGCTTGGTAAAAGAGCCACACAAGACCCTCCCTAAAAAATTCATTTATTTCCCGAGGGACCCCCACAATCAGACGCTCCCCCAGAGGAAGGGGCTCTCTGACGATGAGGCTCCACTCGGGAAGTCTCAATTCTGCTCTATTACGATTTTGACCCCTAAGCAGAAGGAGAGGATCAGCTGCTCTCCTAGTGCCTGGGATCCAAATTGCCACTCTCCCTCTATCCCTTCTCATGGCCTTGATCGAGACGCCGTTGTAGAGGCCGAAGTCGCACTCCAGCAACCAATCCCTCGACTGCTCAGTGGCTGGTGTCACAAGGAAGAACCCTTCTGCCACCAGCCCCGAGGTCGCAAAGTTTAGCTTGGAGCTGTCGACCTCCTCCACGACGGCTGCCTCGATAAGGTCAGCTATTTTGTCCCTTATATGAATTGCTAGATCCCCATCGACCGGCAAACCATCTGCACGATGGATGGCCACAGCGAGATCACTCTGCTCCTTTGCAGTGCAGCGTGGTCCCGCCGTAGCCCCCCAATTGCGACGCTTTGCCGGTCGCTGTTCACTCGGTCCTTCTTCAGGGTCAGTACCCTGTCTCTTCTTCTTCAGCGGTCTGGAGGTCTTCGCCTCCCCAACCCCCGAAGAGGTGTCCCCCTCCACGGGTTGGGAAGTCGAAGGCGCGTCCGACACGGCCAACTGCCTTCTAAGTTTTTTGGCCCTATTCTTGCGTTTTTTAGACGCCACCATCTTGAAATCGCCCTCACCCGTACCCGAAGGCCCAGGCGTCGGCGACCTCAATAGGTCCTCTTCTTCCCTCAGATGGAGGGTTCTTAAAAGTTCATCGTGGAGATTCGCTGCCGAACCTCCAGGATGCTCTAAACCGGAATGCGAAAAATTGCCCCCCCCAGAATACGAGGGGCAGCCTGAGACTGATGCTTGGGCCGTAACCCGAGCAGCAGTCTCAGGGAGGGATTCTCCAGCCGGGCTGGTACCCTCCTGGGGTAGACTATGCTTTTTTTCCGCGTCCATGTTTTTCAAGCAGGTGAGAGGATATTTTTGGGGGAGGGATTGGATTGAGAAGGATTTGGGGGTAGAGGAAGGGGATAGCGGACGTGCGTGATTGCGTGGGAAACCGTAACCCCGCACCGCCAGATCATACTTGCTATTGCAGCCTGAGGAATAAAAAGTGTGAGCTCATTAGTGACTGCAACATTGCCCAGGGTGCACGGCGTGGACATGTATGATTCGACTTATGACAGTGCCCTGTAGCTCAGCTCACATACCTGAGCGTGACAACTGTCATCTACACCCCTAAGGTACCATTAGTAGAACACGAGTACAGCATCTTTTGAGTAAAATAGACAATAATTATCTTTACAGGATCTGGCAGCTCCTCTCCAGCACTACCCTCGAACTTGTACTACCATGATGACGCACCAAGCCCAGTCCTACATGATTTCAAACCCTTCGACCTCGAAACCTGGTGGGGCAAACGGCTCTTCCAGAACATCACTAGCTCGCTCTGAGCCACGCGGCCCGATGAAAGGAAACGGGAGCATGAAACTTTCGGTAGCGTAAGTCACAATCAATTGCAGTTTACTAAATTTTGTAAACGTTTGTATATAATTAATGTAATGCGATAAAAAAAAATATTTTTGCGATGCAGTTTTTATCCATGTGACATAATATAAATCTTATCTCATCGTCATATCAAACTAAATGCAGATTAAATTTATGATAAATTGCAAAATTTGAAGACCTACAATGCAACGTTTTAACCAAACAAAATAGGCATATTTTTATTGTTTTATTTATTAAGTTTTTTTAAAATCTTGTTTGATAAATTGTTTTGTTTATTATTGAAATATGATGTTAAAGTTTTATTAAGCTACATTAATTGTGGATTTTAACACTGAATATTCTTTCGAACATTTTAAAAGTTACTTAAGAACTAAGTAGGTAACTTAAGAAATTAATTAAAAATGGAGGCCTAAAGAGTTAGGGGCTGATTTCAAAGAATTCAATTAATGACTTTTACAGCGTTTAAAATGAAAAACAAATTAACTTAGCTCTCGTAAAAAACTAAAATTTATGACATTTTGATGGTTACATATTGGAGAGCAAGATATTTTAAATAGTAATAAGTTTTAATCGAATAATCTATGGGAAAACTGTTTATTGCTATTTATTAATCCTTTTGCAAACAGTAACGGGAAAACATAATGCTTTTCCAAAGAAAATCATACTAAATATGCTAGAAAGAGATAATTTAGCATCTTTTGACAATGAAAATTTATCAAAAGTTAATAAATGAACTTTAGGCAATTTTTATGATGTCCATAGATTACAGTTTTAACATAGACATATCTCACACTCTTGCGCAGTGAAGGACCTATGTTATAGATCTATGTATATAATATAGATCGAGCAAAAATTTAGTAATCTACAGGTGATTGTGGATCTCAGTAGGTATCACCTTTTAAGTAATAATATTTCTAAAGCTCAATTACATATTTGCAACTGGCTTTGCACTGTTTGAACCAATATTCTTAAAGATTGTTACGTCGTGTATATATTGTTTTTGTTTGAGAAAATGCAATATTTTATTTTATATTTTATTCCTTTGAATTTTTTACATATACATAGTATTGGATTATGTAATAAATATACCAAAGTGTAAAACCAAATTGCCAAAAAACTAAATATAAGGGCAACTTGATTATTTTAGTCTTGTTTTATGTGACTAAAGGATTCTTCATGTTTTTCTTTTATTATGTGACAAAATTACTAACATGTAATAGATCACAAATTCAAACTTTTATCGAATATTTGCAGGAAAGTATATGAAAATTAAAAAAATGGTATTAAAAAATTTATGACTATAATATTATATCGCCCGTATCCGAAGAAAAAGTTACATGTCCAAGATATATGAATAGGAAATGTGACTTTATTCTTTGGATAGAGTAATTCATAAGTATATAAGTACTTTTACTATAAAAGATTGCATCACAGATAATTATAGTACAGTCGTACTATTAAGTAAAATTGTGCACTTTGTTCATTATGTCATTTTGTTAATTTAATTAGGTCACTTTAATACTAAGCGAGCGATATATACATACACGGGTTTGCCACCGTGACCAAATCTCTTTCAAACTTACCAAAACAACTTCAAACTTATGCATGTTTTACATCAATTCAATCTTTTTTCTAATATTTTGGTCACACATAGTACCTAATTCCTATGATATGGATGTACCATACCATATAACCTATATAAATAAATGTATGAACCCATATAAATGTATGAACTTATATATTCATGCCTAGTGTCATACATATCATACATAAGTATGAATATATGGTTATAACAATAATTGGTCGACTAGGCTGAATCAAACCAATCCAATGTTAATTATTGTGATAAGCAATTCCTTATCGAAAATTTAGAAATGTACACTTACCTGTAAAATTGTTTTTTGACAAAAAACAAAATCACAAAGAAAATGAACTTTTAAACCATTACAAAAACAAAATTACAAAGAAATGAACTTTAAGTCTATTACATGAGTGCTGATTGTCAGTCTATTACCTTATAGATTTTATGTACCTTTTTTTAAAATGTTGATGTTATACAGAGTGGTGCCGACGATACGACATTAAATAGATACACTGATCATTATATAAACAATGTATTTGCCAAAATAAATATAATTTAATTGAGATCTGGCTTTGTTAGTAATGGTTGACTGAACAGCCGCGGCCCGCTCCAAAGGAAAAAATAGGAGAATATAATAACATGATAGTTTTGTCGCGCACTTGCATTTAAGTAAAGGTCAAGGTTATGCATCACATACGAAATGAATTGGAACGAGGTACGGTGATACACTCTTTTATACCATGTACCTTTTATTCATAACGTGAAATAATTCACTACATTAATTGAATTTTTTTATTTAGGCTGTCAAGGTGTGTAGGTAACTAAAATTAAAATTAATGTCGTATGGTCGGTAAAACCTTGTATAGATAGTGTTTTTATTATATACATCGCGCCTTCAATCTTTTTATTTGGATATTACTCGTTTAAAGTGGATAGAGTGGGAAAACTTTTATGAAATGTTCATACTTTCAATTAGTGCCATTTGCACCTATAAGTTTTAATAAATTAGTTCGCGCATGCAAATTAGAAATACTTTACAGAACGAACTTCTCCTATGAGTGATGAATCTTTTAAATGCATTTTAGATACCAACTTTTTGTTATGTAGTATACGCATTGTATTTAATCATGTACAATATCAATATATACAAAAAGCTTATGATCAGTGCCTCTCATAATTTTTTTTTTCGTTTGCAATATGATTTTATTAACACATTGTCTCGTTTATTTTCAAAATCAGTTTTTACTGAGATTGTATCTTTCATTATCTTGGTGATGTCGCATAGAATTTTCTAGTTAATTCTTGAAACAACATCTAACACTGTTAAGCACTGCTTATAAGGTTGGCTGAAATTCGTTATTTTATATCATTAATCCGGCTTTTAACTACAATACATATATGTATATAGGTGTAAGATATTTTTCAAAGCTCATTTTACATTGTTTTCGTGATAAATAAATAAGGGTTAGCGCAGATCGAAAGAAAATTCGTCAGAAACAAGTAAACATACAAGTTTTCTATAGAAAACTGCGATGACACAGTTTTAATACAGAATATCAATTGCATCGTGTCGCCAAACGAAGACTGGCTCGTTGATTCAGGCGGAAGTGACTCTGCCTTTAGATCCGGGGTCGCGGGTTCGATTCCCGGCTATGGCCAAAATTTTCGAATAACATTTTGATAGTTATTGGAGTCTGGGTGTATATGTGTATTTAAGTATTTATTTAAAATATATGTGTATATATTTATAACTTGTCTATAACATAACATAAGTATTAATTTACCTTGGGGACAGACAACCGTGTGTGTAATTGTGATATATATTTATTTATTTAAACTAAACGCTGTTTTTTACTTGCATACTAACAAATTGCGTTAGTTTTTTCTATATAGCAATAAAGGAGCTTTTTCAAGCTGCTAAAATTGAATAATTATTTAATAATTGCCTTGAATACTTCGGGCTATCCGAAGAACAAATTTACATCTCCAACGTATGTGACTTTATTCGGATTTTATGTCACTCATGACGTATATAAAATTTAAAGTCTTTGAGTCAAAGTTAATAGAAGGAAACTATTATTATATTTGATTTATATACTTGATCTTTTTAATTCAATTATTTAATATCAACAGTTGATTGACTATGTTTCGACCGACCTGCGCTATTCCTTATACATGGGCAATACTTTCATCACAAGTTTTTATTTCCTATACACACAAATATTTTTACAGCTGTTGCAAAATCAGTATTTTTAATGACGTGTTACACGAATAGGTATATTGTTGGTGTAATTGTTGAATTGTTTTATAATTGTTATGTTTAAATGCTTCTTGTGCCTGGAGAACATAAAAGTCTTCCATTTTGATTGGATAATTTTATACGTATCTTTGGAATATTGGTTTTGTTCAAGTTATTGGCTGTTTTCACAATGGCATTGTTTACATATGTTACAAAAAAATATCAAAATAAAACTTTTGGTATGAAATTTCCTATGTAGACTATAAGATGTAAAATATAGGCAAAGGAAAATAAAAAACAATTGTTTGACGTAAAACAATAATATAACTGAGCCATATTTGTCTTGCAATGATAATTATAATGCGAAATGTTTTCTTAAGAATCCTTGTTACATTACCACTTTACTTTTTTTAATATGATTCATGTATCATTTCACTGTTGCTTTCCGCACAGCTAAGGTCTGGGCTGTACAATCCTTAATGGCTCCTTCATAATTGGCGACTAAAAACGATTAAGCACCAGTTCGATCGTGTAGAAGGCATTCCTGTAGTCTCCAGTCATCGTCTATGATCGCCTACAACCCTTGAATTGTCGGTTACTGGGCATTAAACGTAATCGCAAGGAATAAATACATCTTGATTCTTGTTGACCGAAAGATTCAGATGATCATATGGACTTTTTCGGTGATGATTATAGACGATCACAAGACCAACAATTCATCGTCTTCAACTTTTAAACTACACATAGTATTTGTAACGTAAAATTAAAAGCTATTTAAAGTGTTATATAAATATATAAGATTTTATATTTTATGCAAACAGTTTTCCGATCATGTCGTATTGTCAATTGGTAATGTAACAAGGATCTAAGGATATTACGATGGCTATTTGATGTAGTGAGTGCATGTTGACAGAGATATATACGCATAAATGTATGCATTTTTATAAATGAGACAAAAACAAATAGATATTAACAGTTTGTTGTTTAACAAAATATTGTTTACCTTGGCAGCTTTTAAAAGTTATGATTAGTCTCAGACGGCCAATGGATTCAAAAATATTATTATAACATATTGGAAAAATTACATAATATTGTTTACAAATATAAAATTTATCTTTCCTATTTACTTCATGATCCTTTATAATATGTCACTGAGGCTAAATCACAATTCTACTCTGTATCTTTGTTTAATTTTACAATTTTTATTAAATGTGTACTATGTTATATATTAGTAGTCTGGCGCTTAATCTGTTATACATAGAAATTATTTTTAATTTATTAATAATTTTTTCCATTCAAAATTCGTTAATATATAAATAGTGCTTTTAAATGGTAGTGATATTGCATTACTTCAAACAATTTCGCTGCATAACAATGTTATTAAAAATCTGATTATCTTTTTTTTACTACCGTCAATTTTTTAAAGGTGTTGTTATCTTGAGGTGAATGCGATTAATTTTAGATTGCCTGTAAAGTTTCATGTCCATCAGATAAAGCGTTAGCATTTTCAATTTTTTTTAAACAAACAGTGTAACTGAGCCGATGTAAAACAGTCTTTATCCTTTTACAATTATATGGTATATTTGTGTAGTGATATTACAGGAGTTAGAATATTTTTAGACTGATTTAGTTGTTAAAATTATGCTTTTTGTTGTAGTTGAATAAACCACCTGACAAAGTTATCCCTGACTTTTACTTTAATTCTACAACTTTTATTCAGCTTTTTTTACTCATCTGTTGCTGTTATAGGCCTTTTACAAGTTACAGTGGTAAATGAGATCTGTTGCTTCGCTAATCAATCATGTATGCCACAGAATTTGTGGGTATATAGTATCCAAAAACATTGTAATCGACAAATTAAAAAATACATAAAAATTTCAAGTCTACCTCTTGACCATATTTTGGGTTATTAATCTACAAACATACGGAGTATTATTTATTACATTGCATAGGATAGACTATGTATGTATTTTTTTTACCATAGTCGTATATTTCGACTTTTAAAAGTGTGCGTCACTTTAGGCTGGATTCAGACTATGATGCCGTTCTCGGTACGATCTCGCTCCGTTCTCGGTCCGGTAAAATATTGTTAAACAACAAACAGTCAGAGTGTTCACACTATCGTATCGCTCCGGTCCCGGTCCGATATCGCTCCAGCACCGGTTCGTCAAAAAGAATATTTTGACTGGAGCGAGATCGAACCGGTCTCGGCGTTGTACCGACATCGACAATATGAACACGCTTCTGTTTTAACTCCAGACTTTCATCAGTCGTGCCGCTAGTGTGTTTTAATTAAATCAAATTAAGTTAAAGGTAATAAATAGTGGGAATCTGAATTAGGTAAGTATTTATCATGTACTTTATAAAATTTGTTATAAGTGATTGTATTATTATAATTTTTTATCAGCTTTTCTTTCTTTCTTATTCCTTTTCTTCTATTCTTTTGAATCTTCTTTTCTGTCATTCTTTTTCTTTTTGTGCTATTCTTTTGATTTTTCTTGACTTTTCTTTTAATTTTCTTTTAGCCTTTTTTATTATTCGGTTATTCTTTTCTTTTTATTTTTTCTTGCTTTTCTTTTCTGATTTTTATATTGAAATACTAAATGCTGTTGAATTAAATTTATATAGTTACTAGCGGCCTGCCCCTGCTTCGCACGGGTATAAAATACATATCCCATGTCAGTCAGTGTAAAAAAAATGATTAAAATTGATCCAGTTGTTTTGATTTATTCAATACTGCCCGTGGCCGTAGCGTTAAATTTGGAGAAAAACAATTTCCTTTCCCTATACCAAGAAGATTTCCTGCTATCTTTGGAATATCTAAATTCATATAGTACATTATTACTTATTTACTTTTATATTTTCCCTATCTATTTTATTTTTACAATTAATTACAGAATGTCTTTAAACATACTCTTGAAAGAGCGACATCGCTGCTAAAGTCGAAGTGCTTATAGGTCTAAGCGCGGCCTCCTCGCGGGATTTTAAATCTGTAATATCTCCGAAAATGTTCACTTAAATTACATGCTGTAAAGGGCAATATTGATCTATATTAAATAAACAATTTATTTAAGGTACTCAATTGGATAAGGATTAATGCTGTATTGTATAAAAATTTCTTTGAACATAAGGCATCATTTTTCGTAAAAAGTAAATAAAAAAAACTGCTATTGTGGGTTATCCATAAGAGATAGATATATACCATCGCGGACTTTTCTGTAGACCTTTTTAAGGTGTGCAAATACTTAGTACATCATTTTGATAAATCTCGTAGGGTTTAGCCTGCGTTTGCAATGTAAGCGGAAAAAAATGTAATTATTTACAGAAACCTCAAAAATTACAGTATTTCTCTACTTCGTATTGAATGTTATTATACGTACAAACCTTCCTCTGGAATCACTCTATCTATTAAAAAAAACCGCATCAAAATGTTGCGTAGTTTTAAAGTTTTATGCGTACATACGGAAATATGGACTTTGTTTTATAATATGTAGTGATTTTCCAAAACGTCTTATGTCAACTACAAAGCGAGAACGAACCGAGAACGGCATCATAGTCTGAATTGAACTTTTGGCATGATTCAGACTATGATGCCGTTCTCGGTTCGATCTCGCTCCGCTCTCGGTCCGGTAAAATATTCTTAAATAAAAAAGAATCAGAGTATTCACACTATAGTATCGGGCCAGTACCGATCCGATATCGGTCGAGCGTCGGTTCGTCGACAAGAAAATTTGACTGAAGTGAGATCGGACCTGTCTCGACCTGAACTCGCTTCTTTTGTTTCAACTGCAGTCTTTCATCAGTCGCGCCGCATGTGTTTAGCATTTATGTTAAATAAAATTAATTAAATAATTATGTCTGGTAATAAATCCGCCGTGTGGTATCCGGCTGAGTAGAATAGACCACCCTCATTTCTTACCGAGGTGTCGTAAAAGGCGACTAAGGTAAGTCGACCCGCCGTGTGGTATCCGGCTGAGTAGAATAGACCACCCTCATTTCTTACCGAGGTGTCGTAAAAGGCGACTAAGGTAAGTCGACCCGCCGTGTGGTATCCGGCTGAGTAGAATAGACCACCCTCATTTCTTACCGAGGTGTCGTAAAAGGCGACTAAGGTAAGTCGACCCGCCGTGTGGTATCCGGCTGAGTAGAATAGACCACCCTTTTTCTTATCGAGGTGTCATAAAATACGACTGAGGTAAGTTGACGTCAGGCAGGCGGCCGGTCGTAAAAACGCAGCCAAATCATTTGACAGCATGTTTATAACATGTTGTGTCGACCCCACTTAGAGTGGGATAAGGGCAGGAAGATGATATGTTTGGTAATAAATCGTAGAGTTCAGAAAAAGTTAACTATTTCTTATGTGGTTTATAACATTTGTTGTAGATAAAGAATAATTCTGCTATAATTATTTTACCAGTCTTTCACTGTGCCTTTTTTTTGAGAAAAGTGCATAGAGTTAAATTAATAAATAAATGGTCGACTGTTTTCAAAAAATAAAAAATAAATTGAATATTTATTATTTGCAGATGAAAGACATATTGAATTTGTGAAAAGTAGACGCAGCCTGTATGATTTGCAGTCACACTACTACAGTGACAATATTTACAAAATAAAAATATGGAACGAGATTGAAGACGCAATAGGATTACCTGGTGAGTAAAATACAAACGTAACAAAGTGATATTCATTTAATTGCTTTATTGTAATTATATCGCAAGTTTTTCTTGCCATGGCACTGATCTTCAGGAGAGTTGATTTTTATTTCACTTATGCCTATAGGCGTATGCATTTCCTCTTTGTCTTATTAGATTTTGCACGTGATTATTATTAATGTAATACAAATTACCCTCGAAATTCATCGAATTCCAGAATTTCTAATAATATTATGCAGAATGCATGTTGTTACATATCCTTATTTATAAACGTTATATTTCTATTATAGGAGCAAGGAATCGATGGGAGCGACTAAGAGCTCAATATCGAAAATACCTCTCTAAATTAAAAAGTGGCCAAAAGTGGCCAAGCAGCTTACAAAGTTTGCAAATGGCGATATCACGACCAAATGTAATTTATTAATGAGTACATAACTGTAATAGACTACGAATATCCATTATTGCCGATGATGAAGTTAACAATTACAATATTCTTGATATGGATATTGAAGAGACACATGAACCAACGACTATGATAAGATAAATTGATGTCAATGAAGGAGCTTAATTAGAAATTTATTCCGTCAATACTTTCGCTAGTAATGTACCTCTGGAATAAACAAAAAAATATGAACAGAAAACAAACAGGACCTCAACAGGAAAATGCATTATCAACCAACACCATCACCGCTATATACATATTATGTAATATTCATGCATGTAAATGGTTGTTATAATTTAAATATACAAATTTTATAAAATATGATATTTTATTACTTACCTTATCCAAACCATTAGTAACCTGACAAAAAGAGGTGTTTCTTTTTAAAATTTGCGCTCAATTATTTTAAAAATCATTTCAAATATTCCTGAATACAATCCTAAATCAATATAATGAACATTATTCTTCATTATTTACCAAATGACGAAATAAAGTATAATATTCGTCTTCCTCTTTTCTCGGTAATAAACTTTTACTTTTACTAAAACCCATATTTTCTTGTCCCCTTTTTTTCTTTTCTTTTTGTTATAATTTTTTTTAAATTTATATCTTGTTTATCCAAAATGCTATTGTTGCTAATTCTTCAATAGAAAAATTGAATTCCATTTTCTGGCGAATAAAATTAATATGATTCTTTTTTTAAACATCGTATGTCGACCATGAATCGAGATCGAACCGAGAACGGCATCGAGTAGTGTAGACACAGTGAGATTTGACCGGACCGAGAACGAAGCGAGATCGTACCGAGAACGGCATCATAGTATGAATCCAGCCTTAGTCTTAAAATTTTTTCAGACATTTCCAAAATAAGTACAGACTACATGTATAAGATTTTTTTTCTCAACCAAAGGCAAAAAGATTTAATATGGATTTATTACGAATTTAATTGTCCATGGACGAAGGAATATACTTTATCCAAGAGTTTGTCAGTGTCATAGAGAAAATAAGATATACCATAGAGATACTGACCAGTCATTTTAAATTCTAATTACTTTGATTTGAAGTCACTTTCTGTAACATTCAAGTTTGATTATAAGAGCATATTTTATTTTAGAATATATTGATTTAAATCCTTTTACACACTCAATGCAAAGGCTAAAAATTCATAACAATTTATTTATTCCTGAAAACTTTAAATACGTTGAAGTGAACAATGTACCGGTAAAGTTGAAATGATTACTTAGCTACAAATACCATACCAATAACGAAAAGTTTTTAATATTTGTCAGATTTTATAACTATAATATTAAGAGGAAAGCAACATAGATGATTTAATGAATTTTTATATATAAAATATGAAAGTTACAGTTTTAAAATTTTAATAATGTTTCGGGTAGCCGCTGGATCCAAACGGGTGTAGACATCCCTTGAAGAGACTATGCCCAGAATGAAGTCCATTGGTTAAAGAAGAAGAAAGCTCAAACTAAATTTTTAAACCAATTTTGAATAATTAAACCAAGGCATAATGATATTTCTTAAACATTGGCTTACCTATGGTCAGCGATTTTGGCCACTTATACTCTTATCTATCTAGCTTTCTTTTTCCATAAGCCATCCGTAACCATATTTAATTTAACGCTTGCTTCTTATAACTTTAAATTTAAAAATCAATAACTGCCTTGGGTCAGTATTAAATTTTTCTCCCATTTTCAACCGTTAGATGTCCAAAGTTAGACGTCAACAGGAAATATTCTTGTGTCACTTCAATCACAGGACTTTCTGCAACTTGAGATGTTTAAGTCAAAGGATTCTTAGAAATATGTACTCAACCAATTGGGTTGAGTAAAAATTCAACTTTCAACAAATCAACAACTCAACAAATTTCAATTCAACAACTCAACAAATTTCATTTTTAGGCCATAATATCCTATGATGTTAATTATGACATATTCTGTATAGAATTATGATATTTTGTATAAATTTCGTTCATAATTTGATCACGTACAGGTACTCGAACTATAGATCCAATGTCCTTTGCAGGCTTGATAATATTAGCTATATATTTAATATTGTTTTAGAAAATTTTAACTGGTAATGAAACTTTCATAAACGGTCTTCAAAATGCACGTAACATGTTGAACTGTCTGGAGCGAAGCTTCAAGAAGTCTAATAAATATGAAGATAAATTATTGAGGTGCAAGTCAACGCACAATCATTCGCATGACTCGAAAGATTGGTCCAGTAACAATAGTTCGCCTGCTCAAGTATCTGAGTCATCTAATAAAGGTTTGGTTCGATGGTAGTATTGTATATCCCTCCTTTCTCCTTGCGTCGTTCTCCTCAATGCTGAAGGTCGTGACCTTTTCCACGGATCATTTTTTCATGGATAATCTCCAAGTCTTGCGATCTTCTGCGACTTGTAAGGCTTCGTAAGCATAGTATATACAACAGAATTATTACGACATTTAATAAAGGTAGAGTGATTTGACTTGTAGCTATGTATATAAATAATACAATTTAGCTTTTTTTAAAGCTTGGGCCAGTGGCAATGTTTCGAAAACTGAATTATATTAAAATTGTAGTGTAGATAGGTCTAGTATTAATGGACCGAAAACAAGTATGTTAGTCATAAAGTTTGTACAGATTGCTCCAGAGGCAACAACTTAATTTGCTTCAACAATTTAACTATATAATTTATATTTATAAAAAATGGTTGGATTGTCTAGAAAATAAACATAGTAAAGGTTGAATATCATTAAAAATGCTGGAAATACATAGTTTTCGACTTTTTTTAATACTTACAAGTACAAAATGAACCTAATTAGCGCCTCTTTTCCAGATAAATCTAGATTTAGAACACGTTCAGTAGACATTACGGAATCTTGGTCCACCATGAGTATAGTGTGCCTTCAATATCAGTGAGTACGAGAATTTGTCTAGCGGCCTCAACGGATTCAATTATATATCGCATGCTTAGCATTAAACTGGCCGAATTCAAAATTAGGCTTAATTAAGCTAGATACATTGTAATCCTTATTTCAATGCCATCTAAAACATCACGCTAAGATCCATTTAAAAAAACCTAGTGTTTTCTTGCTCTTACAAGTTATAGGTCACTTTAACAAACAAGTTTTGTAGACACTACGCTGAGCTATGTTGCAATTTGCCCCAAAAAACTTTTTTCAATTAGGTCACTTTAGTACTAAGCGTGCGATATATATATTTATCATCTGTACATTGTATACATTGTCCGCGTTTTTCACAGATATGAGGAATTATCAAAGCGTTACCAAGCTCTACTGAGAGCTTACGATCAACGGTGTAATTTACTAAATTGTCAAGACGGTGACGTTCTAAAACTGCGCAAGCGAATAAAGGAAGCTCACACTGAGCTTGCTCGTGTAAATAAGTCTCTGTTAATAATTGGAGACAAATACTTGTATCTAAAGTTCAAGAGATTAACACAGGTTCGTAGTAAGATAACCTCTGAAAATGGGGACCTAACATATTAGAGAAAGATCCTTAATATGGCTTACTGATATTTCTATAGAGTGGTTATACTTGAGCGGGGAGATTAGCTTAAAATGTGCCCACCGAAAACAAAACTTATGATCTGTCTTTTTTATGCGTAATTAGAAAAAGATAAAAACATGCATTTCACCTTCCTTGTCTTATGGCTCACCTATTATAATGACTCTATGGATATTTCTAAAGCATTTATGCTTAAAAAAGGGATCATTAGATCTAGATTCATTTTGCTGGAACTGCTCTTTTAACGATAGAGTAGAAGCTCTAATACTGCGTTCTCAGTAGCTTGCATTGTGCCTTAAGTCTCTTGCTATTGGGTCTAATTTAACATTTACAGCCTAGGCCCTAATAACTCAAAGATGTCCTCGTAAAAAAAGTTTATTTGACATTATTGGCAGTATTACGATTAAATAGTGAAAAGGATTCGAATCTTAAGTCAAAACCTGTTTTAATAAGTTTAGGTAAATAGAAAAATCGTGGTAATTTATATAAACGGATTTGTGGTACCCGGCCATGGATTGCAGTTTATGTAGTGTTTTTTTTTCATATTTTACCACGTATTGTGAATAAGTATCTCTTAAGGTGGATCACACGATGGTTGGTAATAGTACACTAACGTAATCGGGATTTTTATACATAAAGATGTGTATCGATCAGTAAATAAAAAAGGTAAAGTAACGGCTTGTCATCACCACTCGCCTGGCATAGGCATCCTATCTCCGTTTCTGGAGAGAAGGGTTGGAGCTAAGACATACCGCGCCGCTCCAATGCGGATTGGTAAGTTACACATATCCTCAGAATTCTCTAGAGATATTCCTTATAATGTTTTACTTCCTTGGGCTATCAAAGCTTGTTAACTAGCATTTTAACCTAATAAATGTATTCAGAAAATGTGGTACGAAGAGAGAATTGAGCGACTGAAGCGTGCATCTAGGTCCATATTTATGACTGCGGAACGCGCGCGTTTAGATTTGGACGAGCAGCTTGCACGCAGTATGGCTTGCGAATATGACATCGCCATCGCTTTGTTGCTCGATAAAGTAAGCTCAATTAAACTCTACATTATCATACATTAACTTACATTACAATTAAAGTCATATACATATGAATATTTTCAATCGATCTATTAATTTTTTTTCGTTCACCAGATTAGAAAATGCAACCTTCTCTTCCTTGAAAATTTGCGATTGAAATCACGAGTTGAGGAAATGATCTAAGGCCAAAGATTTAAGGATTGATTAATTTCATTTATTTTTTGTAATTTTAAGTTTTTTAATATTTGGTATCAACGAATTGTACATAAAATTGGGAGAACGCTTTACACGGCTGTTTTTCAGAGATAAAGATAGACTTCTTTGTTAAATATTAGTAGTAATTTTAATAAATTTATTTTAAAATATTTATTCCCGTTATTGATTATCCACATCCACCACACATCGCTTATTTTAGTAAAATAAAATAAAATTAAAATCTGGTCGGAAAATAAAAACGTGATACTACTTACATTTTTCATAATTTTTTTTATAAATATAAACATAAAGCTAAGAATATCAGGTCAGAAAAATAAAACTATGTCATCATTTTCAGATATATGTTTTATTAAAAATCCTTAGAAATCTTAAGCCATAATTTTATTATTATTTTTTAATTAAATTTACAAGTAATATGACGTAGACTGGTCCGTTGGCGAAGTTGGCAGCATCCCGTCAGCTCCGCGGGTCGCTAGTTCAATTACTGCTGAGGGCCAACATTATCTACTAACAATTGGTTGGTTCTTCGAATCTTGGTGTAAATATATTTAATTATTTACTTATATTGAATTATGTAAGCATGTATTTACCACTTGTCTGTCATCATAACACAAGTACCCCATATAAGTAAGTAGCGGCCTGTTACTATCCCACTGCTGAAAATAGGCCTCTTCTCTCCGTTTTTGGAGCTAAGACCTACCACGCTGCCCCAATGCGGATTCGTAGGTTACACATATCTCCAGAATTCTCTAGAGATATGCAGTTTTCCTCACGATGTTTTCCTTCACCGATAAAGGGTGTGATAAATTGCAATTATCAATTAGACACATAAGTTTTAATAGAAAAACTCATTGGTGTCTGCCCAGGTTTGAGCCCGTGACCTCCTCGAAAGAGTCGCACGGTGTGACCGCTGAGCCAAAGCTTATAAAGAAAATAATATTAATATATATTGACCCATATATATTAATATTGTTTTCTTTATCTACTATTATTTGATATGTAATATTGAAATGTAACTAAGTACGTAATGTTGACGCGGCTGCCTCGATTCGTTACGACCATCCGGTTTGACTTCTCCGTATCGCTTACGTCGTCTATTTGACACAGGCTTTATTGTACATAATTAGATTGTAGAATTTCTTAACTTTGCAGTTTCGTGTGAATTTCTCCATTTCTGAAAGAAAATGTTTTAACATACAAAAATGAACGTCTTTATGTGCTCTGTAGACTCCGGCTGGACCGATCTTAATCAATTTTTTTAGACATTCTTTAAAATGATTCAGCGGATGATACTGTAGTTTTTTTTTAGCTGCTCAGTTCCGCTTCAAGGGGAATTCTAAACCAGATTGATCCACAGCAATGCGTGGCCAGAAAGGTAGTCTATATATGAACACTTGAAGTGAATAAGGCACTAAGTACCTAAAAATTAAAATTCGAACTAAGCTTCTAACAGCCTTTTAGAACCAAATTGCATACTTAGTTCGAATTTTAATTTTTAGGTACTTAGTGCCTTGTTTACTTCAAGTGTTCATGTATAGAAATGATCGCCGAAATGTTTATATGCGCATAACTGTAAAACGGCTGTACCAAATTGTATACATCTGTTCATCATCTTTTTTCGTGTTCGTTATTGCCAGGTTAGTATGAAAAAAATCACTAAATATTACAAGAATAAAAAAAATATTTATCGTCTATAATCTACATATCGCATGTTTAGTATTCAAGGGACAGAATTCAAAATGAGTTGTTTTGTAGAAAATTCAATGAAACTTAACGTACCGCCTACAAAACTTGTGAGTTAACACTCACCGATAACTTGGATGAGCAAGAAAACACTATTTTTTTTCAATAGCTAGTAGCGTGATGTCCATATTCCTAAACAAACGCAGAATATACCAAAATAATTTTATCATAACTTCAGTACTATGGAATTCCGCAAACGCCTTCTATATTCAAATTGAAATTCAAAATATTCTTTATTCAAATAAACAAGTGCTTTTGAATCGTCAACTCTACTGCTGGTTCGGAAAGCTGTTCCTACCGAGAAGAGCCAGCAAAAAACTCTGCGGTTGTTCTTTTAAAAATACTAGCGGCCTGCCCCTGCTTCGCACGGGTATAAAATATATATCCCATGTCAGTCAGTGTAAAAAAAATGATTAAAATTGATCCAGTTGTTTTGATTTATTCATTACTGCCCGTGGCCGTAACGTTAAATTTGGAGAAAAACAATTTCCTTTCCCTATACCAAGAAGATTTCCTGCTATCTTTGGAATATCTAAATTCATATAGTACATTATTACTTATTTACTTTTATACTTTCCCTATGTATTTTATTTTTACAATTAATTACAGAATGTCTTTAAACAAACTCTTGAAAGAGCGACATCGCTGCTAAAGTCGAAGTGTTATAGGGCGAAGCGCGGCCTCCTTACGGCATTTTAAATCTGTAATATCTCCGAAAATGTTCAATTAAATTACATGCTGTAAACGGCCATATTGATCGATATTAAATCAACTATTTATTTAAGGTACTTAATTGGATAAGGATTAATGCTGTATTGTATTAGAATTGCTTCAAAAATAAGGCATTATTTTTCGTAAAAAGTAAACGACAAAAAATGCTTTAGTGGGTTATCCATAAGCGATAGACATATACCATCGCGGACTTTTCTGTAGACCTTTTCAATGTGTACAAATACTTAGTTATTATATCTATTAAAAAAAATTAAAAAAAACTGCATCAAAATCGGTTGCGTAGTTTTAAAGTTTTATGCGTACATACGGAAATTTGGACTTTGTTTTATAATATGTAGTGATAATTCTTATAACTAAGCTTCATTTAGTTGTTAATGTAAGTCTTGTGCAGAGTCGTAGAGTAGCTATGTCCACACATTCTTATCATCTAAGTAATCCTTAATAGTAAGCCTTTTTGTATTAGCCTTTGATAAATAGTGTTTTAAACTTCTGTAATGGTAAAGCTAAAATTCATCGCGGAAATTTAGTATAGAATCTTATACCCAAACCCACAAATGACTTACGGAAAAGTATCTTTAATATTTAAATGAGTTAATCTTGTATATATATATATATATATATATATATATATATATATATATATATATATATATATATTCCGAATCTCGGAAACGGCTCCATTTTCCTGAAATTCAGCATGTAGGAGGTTTTGAGGGAGAAAAATTGATCTAGCTAGGTTTTATGTAAAAAAATATTATTTTATCCCTATTTTTGGGCATTAAAAACACTAACATTTATATTGAATTGAATTTTCGCCATTAACTGTCAAGTCGACGTAGCTTATTCGGTTAACGGGCAGCCTCGAGAAATAAGAGTGCCAAGGATCGATCCCAACTAAATAATTGTTTTTTTCTTTTTTTTAAGTTTTTTTTTGTAAAAAATTACCGAGCGAAGCTCAGTCACCCAGATATTAAATTATTCAAATAACATATATCTCAATTCGAAAATTTTCTTTCATTTCTAGATCTTTCCTAGCCTACACTTTGCAAAAACGAACTGACACTATATAATTCAGTCTTATGAAATCAAAAGAAATAATCTTTCTAGGCAAGTTTCATTATAGGCGTATTATAAACCAGCACAATACATTACATAAATATCTTACCTTTTACTGAGAAACCACAGTCGTGTTTCATATAACCACAACGTCTAATTCACATACTCCTTATGCAACCTCTTTATTTCTGCGACCATTCCATTTAAAATTACCGCTAATTCGTCTGGACTTGATACTAATGCTGAATCAGCCATTGCTGCTAACCTAAGAACACCGCCATAACATAAAGCGGTTATACCTAAACCTGCAACAAATTGTAAGTAAATATTACAGTAAACAGACCATAACGTAGAGAAGTCATTCTTAAATGTGCCATATTAGAATAAAGAGGAAGCAAACGAGGGTGATCTCTTTGTCTCTCTTTTATTTATTTATTTATTTCTTTTTACACATATATTTAGAAAAGAGAAAGAAAAAAAAAAATTAAAAAAAACACATGTATAAAGGCGGACTTATCCCTAAAAGGGATCTCTTCCAGTCAACCTTTGAGTAATAGGAGGAAAAGGGCTAGAATTGAAGAAGAAAGAAAGTGCGGGTCATATAGAGAAAAAAAAAAGTTTATAAAAATTGAATTATTTAATCTATTAAATTTTTTATATATGATTAGACAAAGATGAAGTCTGCCGTGTGGTATTCTGTATCTATGCGACTGAGTAGAATAGACCACTATCATTTCTTACCGAGGTGTTGTAAGAGACGACTAAGGTAAGTAGACAAGCCGTGTGGTATCCGGCTGAGTAGAATAGATCACTCTCATTTCTTAACGAGGTGTTGTAAAAGGCGACTAAGATAAGTAGACGCCGTGTGGTATCCGGCTGAGTAGAATAGATCACTCTTATTTCTTACCGAGGTGATGTTAAAGGCGACTAAGATAAGTAGACGCCGTTTGGTATCCGGCTGAGTAGAATAGATCACTCTCATTTCTTAACGAGGTGTTGTAAAAGGCAACTAAGGTAAGTTTACCCGCGCTGTGGTATCCACTTGAGTAGAATAGACTATTTCATACCGAGGTGTCGTAAAATACGACTAAGGTAAGTTGACGTTAGGCAGGCGGCCAGTTGTGAAATACGTAGTCAAAAATGCGTTAACATGTTTATAGCATATTGTGCCGGTCCCACTTAGAGTGGGATAAGGGCAGGAATGAAATGAGTATAAGGCATTATCAGTATACAATTTCTTTACTTACCAGTGTTACCTTTATTTGGCACAAAAAATACCAAAGATTTAACAACTCCACCACAAATATTTAATACTTCGGGCCCTGGTAAATTGCTAAACACCATAGTAGCTTGGCTGCTATTAAACATTGGATAAAGTATCTCCTTTGGCAAAATACTGCATAGCTTTAGTAGGTAATAGTTGGTCTATAAACAATAATTTGTAAGTGTTAAGAGTAAAAATTATAATTAGCATTCTTAGAAAGGAGCAAGTTACCACTAGATCTTGTGTAGAGATCTTGAAGAGATGTTGTAGAGATCCCTAGAAGAGATCACTATCATTTCTTACCGGGGTGTTGTAAAAGGCGACTAAGATAAGTTGACCCGTCATGTGGCATCCAGCTGAGTAGAATAGACTTCTCACATTTCTTAACGAGGTGTTGTAAAGGCGACTAAGATAAATTGATACGTACAGAGTAAGGTCGTCGATTGAATGAGAAAATGCTCATAAGAATACTAACAGCTATTTATTAGATTATTAAAATTGTATTAACAACTCAATTAACCGCCTGCTGCTATTCTATACGCGGCAAAAAAGCAATTATAATGAAGTGCAGACAACATATATCTACTGAGCGACAATAGTAGTGTAACTCAAAAAAACGTGTTTTGGACTACTAATAGGTGTAAATAGTAAAATATCATCCATACTAGACCTGTCTACAGAAAGATTTGAATTAACTATGCTTATACCATAATGCAAAATTTAAGATAATTTGAATATTAAAAATTCTAGAATTGCGGTTTAATATAAAAAAAAACGGTTGCCTGTAAAGTCGGTTTTAAGGGCAAAGATTTTTGCGTGACAACGTCTTTACACTTTTACAAGCGTTACACTTTTTCATGAGTGACTCCAAGCCGCAACCTAATTTAAGACGTTGTCACGTCAAAAAAATATTTAAAAGATTCTTTCTGGTTCTTCTCGGTAAGAGCAATGTTCCGAACCAGTTTTAGCTTCATATTGATCTTGACGTTTCCAAATAGCTTAAAAGAGCTTATTTAAATAAAGATTATTTTGATTTAATTTGATCACAATTCAATATTCAGGCCGTTCTTTTAAGTAAACTAAAGCATTTTGCAATGAAAACTTTAATGAAAATTATCCATCTAACAATATCTCAAAACATGAGTTGTGCCACTATTGCAGCCCATGAGCGATTTTAAGAGTGATACCATAGTTTCAGAAATTAAAAAGCATATAGATTGCTAAGCGGAGTGAATAATAATCATAAAACATACGTAAGATAAGAAATTTCTTACCAGAGGATCAGCACTGTTTCTCAATCTATTAAAACGCCTTCTTATCTCTTTTAGATCCCCTCCAACAGGCAAATCAAGTATACTGACGGTGAAATTATTTTCCAATTTTGTTAGTTTATCTTTATTTTGTGGAAATCTTATTGGCAATATCATAGCTACATCTTTGGGAGTTTGATTGTTTCCCTGCAAAAACACCAACAATTTTATACGATAATGAACTTGTATATTTGAAAATGAAATTAGATTTATAATGAACTACTTAGCTGATCTTAGTTTAGATTATTTGTAAATTAATATAGTAACCTAATTTTATTTTATTTCTTTGGGACTACTGAATTTTCCGAAATGATGATGACGATATCGTCCTTGGCGTGTTCATTAACGGCGAACCTTATTAACTTACGCATTTATAAGTACTATATAAGCGTTACAATGCTTTAAAAATGGATGCAGATTTCAGTTTTGCCTTTAAGGAAAATGAATTAGATCACAAAATATTTTACCTTTTCAAAGAAATCTCGAATGCCAGAAGATATAGCGGTGGATAGGATAGCAGAAAAGTTTCCTTCCTCTGCATTATCTTTTATTTCTTTTATCATACCAAACAAATTATTTGGTTCTATCCATTTATAGATTTTCTTGCCAGTTAAATTTGGACCATGTAGTAAACTTCTATCAGGTTCTCTCAAAATTCCATCTATTAAACATCCGGACATATCCCACAACTGTTTCATAGTCTTTAAAAAATCTGCTAATGTGTTTTTGCTATTAACTTTATAAATTTCTGGCATACAGAAAGTTACAAGCTCGTCTTCCTTTCCATCAGCTAATGCTTGACATAAGAACTTTATCAGAGCAACTCCATCACCTACAGCATGGTGTATCCTAAATATAATACCGTACTCAGATTTCCCTGTATCGTTTTTTATTTTCTCATTAGTGACTATAATTTGAAAAAGACCCTCGTCGTTAAAAGGTAATGGCTGATAAGACACTTCAGTCATAATTTCTTCTAAATCAGATTCGTTGAGATAGACACTATCGGATACATCAACAATACGAACATATTGACTTGTATCAATATAGCAACATTTTCTCTAATAGTAAAAGCCATATTCTTCAATTTTCCTATAAAATAACTTTTGAGTGTCATTATTTTCGACAATGTTTTTTAATTTTTCACTTATACTCGCTACTAATTGTTGAGATGATTCAGATTCTATAACTCCCAACACATGAATAATACTTTTTGTTGCGTCATCTTCTAAACTCCAAAATACGTCTAGACTGTCAAGAAATCCCGCGAAATGTTTGTCTCTCCTCTTAATAATTACAGAACACATCGATTTATATAAATAAGTACCGATTAAAAACGTCGCAATAAGCGGTGCACTAAACATTAAAATTAAAAGTATTAAAAATTTCTGCAGCAAGTATTCGCTTTCAATTTTTATTTTTACTTTCCTTTTGAGAGTTTCATACTGTAATCAAAGAGTACAATTTACGGTTATTTTAATAACATTTAGCGTTTTTATTAATAAAAATAAGCTAGCTAATCATGTTGAAGAAATCTAATTTTTTCATGCTTCTTACAATCAATTAATGGTTTTTGTGTTTTCTTATAAAAATAATTTTTGATTGAATTTTTATATTTTAACTACAAAAATATATTTTTGTTAACACTAGTATTTTAGCATATTTTGGGAAATAATTTTGTAGAAAGTACTATGATGCGTATGCACCTATAATATTAATTTCTTATTTATCCTTTACTCGTATTAAATTAAATTATCTAGACGACCATGACCATCAATTAAAAAACGAAATAATATCAATATTTAAAATAATAATTTCATTTCCAAATAGAGTAGAGTCAGAGCCAGAGAACCATAAATTGTAGAGCAAGCAATTTTAAAATTGAAAATATTTTTGAAAGATCACAAAAAATTATCGTTGTCTCATTCCTTTCAACGGTAGTCATATCATAATAAGAACATTTAATCAATATTAAAGAATATACAATAATTATACTCACTTCAAAACTCAAAACGAAATTGAGAAGAATAGTAATTAATGTTCCACTGATAGCGCCGATCGCAGCCACCTCTGTAATAATCGCAGTTTCTATCGATGCAGATGTATTAAAATGATTATTAAACACATCTTCCAATAGTTTTTCATTTACAAGCACTGAATAATTCAGTCTCAGCCGTAAGTCTTCCATTGTAAAAAAATATATAGAAATACTATTTTCAGTGCAAAACTGTCTTCTCTAACACTTCCAGACCAACTGAAGTGTTTCTAACAAATCCGTATATTAGAAAGAAAAGCGAAACCTTAGTAAGTCTCAAGACATGGCACATGATCTAATTAGCCTTAATTATTTTATGCAACTATATTACATCATATTTTGGTTAATGGCATCATTCAATTTTTTTCAGTTGAAGGTTATGTTTTAAAAAAACTAATTTATTTTTAAGTGTGATTATTAGATCAGAAAAATTCAATCTTTGACTATTATTTATTAACGATATATACCGTCATATTAACGTTTTATAACGTTATATTTGAGGTCTTAATAAACTAAGGTCCTAAACTGTAAACCAGCTTTAATGAAGTGCGCTGATAGTATAGTCAGTTGCCATATTTTTCTGAGGTCTTTAATTAATCAATTTAATTGAATTAATCAATTTTTATTAGATAGTCATGCGATTTTTGTAACTTACCTTAACAAGCGATAATATAGATAAAATATATGTATAATAATAAAAAAAAAGATATCCCATAGACGAAGTGCTTTTGCTTATATTAACTTTTAGGTCAATAACGTCAAGTTCATAGTAAAATCATAACAATTTTATTTCAAATTTTTAAAGTTTCCATAAATGTAGATCTCACATTACTTATACATACAATAAATTACATCTCTTTGATTATCTATATTATGAGATGCAATAAAGGAACAATATAATAAGTATATAAAGGAACTATATAAAGTCCCGAAAAGTTGAATGTTCAGGACTTTATATTATGTATTTTTTCATCAGCATTGGCAATTGTCTGCCGTTTGATAAAACAAAGTACATTGATCCATATAAACGACACTGAAGCCACGTAAACGACACGGAGATTGCTAGGGACGAAGAAAAAGTTAATTGTTTGTGCCGGAATCCAAAAAGCTTGATTTGCGATAAATGTCTTCCAATATTTGCTTCTTAACTCTTCGAAAACGTCTTCCTTGCGTTCTAAAACACCTAACACTGAAAGAATAATAACATTTTTTTGGAATGTCATTGAAATGTCAACTGAATGATATTCTACGTTTTAAGCCCAATATGACATAAAAATATTATATTGTCATACAAGCCATGAAACTCTATGCTATTTTTTCTTTCTCTTTAAAAATATGTCTTCATCTTCTTCCTGCCCTTATTCTACTCTAAGTGGGGTCCAAATCAGTGACATGTTATAAACATGTCACTGATTTGGCTACCTATGTTACGATCGGCCACCTGCCTGACATCAACTTACCTTAGTCGTATTTTACGACACCTCGATAAGAAAAAGGGTGGTCTATTCTTCTCAACCGGATACCACCGGGTGGGTAACCTTACCTACCTAAGTCACCCTTTAAGACACCTAGATAAGAAATAAGAGTGGTACTATTTTACTCAGCCTAATACCACAAGACGGGTCGACTTACCTTAGTCGCCTTTTACGACACCTAGGTAAGAAATAAGAGTGGTACTATTTTACTCAGCCTAATACCACAAGACGGGTCGACTTACCTTAGTCGCCTTTTACGACACCTAGGTAAGAAATAAGAGTGGTACTATTGTACTCAGCCTAATACCACAAGACGGGTCGACTTACCTTAGTCGCCTTTTACGACACCTAGGTAAGAAATGAGAGTGGTACTGTTCTATTCAGCCGGATACTACACGGCGTTCTCTTTAACAATATGTAAGTACAATAAAGAAATAAAATAAATAAATAAACAATCAACCTTATGTAGATATAAGTACTATATGCTATAACAATGTCATGTCGTCCTTACATAATGTCGTATCACCGTCGAATCTTGATTTCTTAGTATTAATTTAGGACTAATATCACGACCCTAATATCTTACAATAGTCGCCCGTATACTTGCTGTTCGAATATCTATGTAGGAACTCACATGTGTAGAATGCTGCAAGCAATATAGGAGTCATGATGAATTGATCGGAAGTCACTTTGGTTGCTACAGTCTTAACGGCCGTACCTACGAACTTTTTATCCAAGAATTTGTACCTTAAACAAAATTGAAAATGTTTATTATTTAATTAGGAATTGAAACATGTTTATGCTGCTATAATATATAGTTCATTCCAAAAACGAATATAAATCCTTCATATATACATACAAGTAAAGCTGACTAATACTACTAGTATGTAGTCTTATTATCAGTATAATAGACAACCCTCGTTTCTTACTGTAGTTCATAAAGGCGACTAAGGTATGTTAACCCATCGTGTTGTATCCGGTCGAGTTCTACTCGACCGGATACAACACCACCCATAGACCACCCTCTCTCTTACCGAGGTGTTGTAAAAGGTTTGAGGGTCGATTGAGGTAAGTTGAGGTCAGGTGGAGGCCGGTCGTAAAATACGTAGCCAAATCGTGTGACAACATGTTTATAACATGTTATGCCAGCCCCACTTAGAGTGGGATAAGGGCAAGAGGATGATGACTATAATATATTTTTATAGGGAAAATTTTTTATGTTCTCTTACCAATAGAACAATGTCGGAGCGTACAAACAACTGCCAACAGCAACGATACGACCTGCCGAAGCGAAGTTTAGCTCTGGTTTGTCTGGCTAGAAACAGCACAAAGTATTACCACATTGTGTGCGGGTACATTTTGCAGCGGAGCGGGCGTTTTGCGTGTTAATTTAGTTACCAAACCGTTAGTTAGTTACAAAAAAGTTAGTTAGTAAACCATGTGGTTATACTAACCGGTACTAGTTCGTGACCCGCGCTGAAGTATCAATCGTATGAAAACGTACTAGTACGTGTGCTGCGCTCAAGTGTCAATCGTCAGAAAACGTACTAATAAGTGTCCCGTGCTCAAGTATCAATCGTCAGAAAACGTACTAATAAGTGTCCCGTGCTCAAGTATCAATCGTCAGAAAACGTACTAGTACCTGTCCCGTGCTCAAGTGTCAATCGTTAGAAAACGTACTAGTAAGTGTCCCGTGCTCAAGTATCAGTCGTCAGAAAAATACTAGTAAGTGTCCCGTGCTCAAGTATCAATCGTCAGAAAACGTACTAATAAGTGTCCCGTGCTCAAGTATCAATCGTCAGAAAACGTACTAGTACGTGTCCCGTGATCAAGTATCAACCGTCAGAAAACGTACTAATAAGTGTCCCGTGCTCAAGTATCAATCGTCAGAAAACGTACTAGTAAGTGTCCCGTGCTCAAGTATCAATCGCCAGAAAACGTACTAATAAGTGTCCCGTGCTCAAGTATCAATCGTCAGAAAAGGTACTAGTAAGTGTCCCGTGCTCAAGTATCAGTCGTCAGAAAAAGTACTAGTAAGTGTCCCGTGCTCAAGTATCAATCGTCAGAAAACGTATTAGTACCTGTCCCGTGCTCAAGTGTCAATCGTCAGAAAACGTACTAGTACGTGTCCCGTGATCAAGTATCAACCGTCAGAAAACGTACTAGTAAGTGTCCCGTGCTCAAGTATCAGTCGTCAGAAAAAGTACTAGTAAGTGTCCCGTGCTCAAGTATCAATCGTCAGAAAACGTACTAGTACCTGTCCCGTGCTCAAGTGTCAATCGTCAGAAAACGTACTAGTAAGTGTCCCGTGCTCAAGTATCAATCGCCAGAAAACGTACTAATAAGTGTCCCGTGCTCAAGTATCAATCGTCAGAAAAGGTACTAGTAAGTGTCCCGTGCTCAAGTATCAGTCGTCAGAAAAAGTACTAGTAAGTGTCCCGTGCTCAAGTATCAATCGTCAGAAAACGTATTAGTACCTGTCCCGTGCTCAAGTGTCAATCGTCAGAAAACGTACTAGTACGTGTCCCGTGATCAAGTATCAACCGTCAGAAAACGTACTAATAAGTGTCCCGTGCTCAAGTATCAATCGTCAGAAAACGTACTAGTACGTGTCCCGTGCTCAAGTATCAATCGTCAGAAAACGTACTAGTACGTGTCCCGTGATCAAGTATCAACCGTCAGAAAACGTACTAATAAGTGTCCCGTGCTCAAGTATCAATCGTCAGAAAACGTACTAGTACGTGTCCCGTGCTCAAGTATCAATCGTCAGAAAACGTACTAGTACCTGTCCCGTGCTCAAGTGTCAATCGTCAGAAAACGTACTAGTAAGTGTCCCGTGCTCAAGTATCAATCGCCAGAAAACGTACTAATAAGTGTCCCGTGCTCAAGTATCAATCGTCAGAAAACGTACTAATAAGTGTCCCGTGCTCAAGTATCAATCGTCAGAAAACGTACTAGTACGTGTCCCGTGCTCAAGTGTCAATCGTCAGAAAACGTACTAGTAAGTGTCCCGTGCTCAAGTATCAATCGCCAGAAAACGTACTAATAAGTGTCCCGTGCTCAAGTATCAATCGTCAGAAAACGTACTAATAAGTGTCCCGTGCTCAAGTATCAATCGTCAGAAAACGTACTAGTACCTGTCCCGTGCTCAAGTGTCAATCGTCAGAAAACGTACTAGTAAGTGTCCCGTGCTCAAGTATCAATCGCCAGAAAACGTACTAATAAGTGTCCCGTGCTCAAGTATCAATCGTCGGAAAAGGTACTAGTAAGTGTCCCGTGCTCAAGTATCAGTCGTCAGAAAAAGTACTAGTAAGTGTCCCGTGCTCAAGTATCAATCGTCAGAAAACGTATTAGTACCTGTCCCGTGCTCAAGTGTCAATCGTCAGAAAACGTACTAGTAAGTGTCCCGTGCTCAAGTATCAATCGTCAGAAAACGTACTAGTACGTGTCCCGTGCTTATGTATCAATAATCAGAAAACATACTACTACGTGTCCCGCATACAATGTGTTCGAAGTCCTAGAATAATAATCATATTGAAGATATAGAAATTGTAGTAACGTTAAAAGTGGTAATAGCTAACTGGGACTGTGAGTATGGTTATACAATCAGCCCTCCGCTACACGTCGCCGTAAATCGTTGTCCGATCTCATAGAAAGGAAACCTTTGGACAATTTTCACCGGCGCTAGTAGAGGTTCTGTGCTATGCTCTTTACATTTCCCAACCTAGACTATGTTTTGTGCTCGCCCGTCCCTCCTGGTGACGCTGCAAAAGCCGTTGAAATGATTTTGGTAATCTCAATAGTAATGTAGAGAGAATATTGCAGCCGAGATTTAGGCCTTATATCTAGGCCTTATATTTAGGCCGTACATCGATTGTTTTTCTAGTAACTCTGTTTATTAAACAAATAAACGCTTATGCAAAAAATTAACATTAAATATTGTAACAACATTTAAAACAAGATTTAATCTATTATCCTACCCGATGCACGACAGAACAAACGTTTTAAATTGCGCGTCGTCTCCCTAATTGAGTCCCTATGTACATAGAAAATTATTACTGAAATAACATTCTCTATATTATCTATCATCGCATACAATTTTAAAATAGGAGTGCTTTGGTACATCGTACATAAATGATTTCAAAAACTTTATTAATATAAACCTCTTCACGTAGTTAAAGCTATAGAGTGCATTTCGTCGAATTAGAATATTTTTCTTACATTCCCGTACTAAAATTAGTAGAAAATTGGTACGAATGTTTGAACAAACATTGGTATATATTTAGAGATAATATTAGCACATAGCAATACTCTAACATGAGCTGATGCTGTAGTTACTAGCACTTTGTCACGGGTAGCGTGGCCGAGCGGTCTAAGGCGCTGGTTTAAGGCACCAGTCTCTTCGGAGGCGTGGGTTCGAATCCCACCGCTGCCATAAGTTTTTTATCATTGTTTTACTAAAGTTATATTTTTTATAATTCATGAACACTCTTCTAAGAGGTAAAAGTATTAGTTTTAGACTGTTAAGCTATGTTGACTCAATTCTCTTACATATCTCGTAATTCCTGATTTGATGATATTTAGATATCCTGTGATTTTACGATGCTTATCACGGGATATTATATAAATCTACTCGTCATACATCTTACTATTTTATGACATAAGAATGAGTTTAAAATTCAGTATCCAAAAGCATATTATTATACAAAAATTTAGGGGGAACCTACCTACCTTTTATTCATATAGTATAATAGTAGTATAACTGACGTATATATATGACGACATACGACGAAATATGACGTTTTCGCTATCCCACTCGGTGGGCGGCGACGATACAAAATCCGTTAGGGCTACCAGCATATAATAAGTTCTAATAAAATTAAAAAGTGTTGCTATTTAATACCTTATGTTTTTTTTCTCACAGTCATATATCCTTCCGGTCCGAATTTTTTTTTACAAAATAAGCTTTCATTTTAAGGTAAACATGGAAATAATTTTAAATCGAGAATTACTAGGACATGTGTAACCCGTTGATATCCATTGTATGAGTGAGGTAGGTCAGGAATAAATGACCTTCTACCCTTTTTTCTAACTGAAAGAAGCGTTAAGGCCATTTAATCACGAGCGTTTATTTACCGTCGAAAAATACGGTTGTTTCATCGTGCGTTGTCACGGTTGGTAACTCGTATACGGCGCTGGCGCTATGCTATAATGCCGTCAGTGTTTATTTTCATCGTTGTTTAATAGGTTATTTTTCTATGTTTGTATCTTACCGCATAAATTTTATTGAAGGTCTGCTGCGATAATTCGGCTGCAGTGTAGAATGTGGCATATACCGCAGTATTAGTGAGAACCGGCCGCCTTTTAAGCATTTGCCGCCACCAATTCGCCATTCGGAAAGCCATTATGAGATACACTGTAACATAAATTTATATATTCTGCGATGCAACGACAAACTTTAATAAAAATCTAAAAAAAATCACATCAGAAAAGCGATTATTTAAACTTTTATTGATATTTTTAATAGTTATATTTGCGACCTAGTAGTATTAGATTAGGACAAAGTAGGATTTACCATTCTTTGCATGATGCTAAACTTCGATAAATTAAAAAAGTTTCCAGACCATTTCCGATTCTGTTTGGCGCGTAAGATATGGGCACCGTAGAGCTATTATACCACAGTAGAAAAGAAATTATATTAAAAATAAAATAAATAGTAAATTGTACCTAATTATAATAAAAAGAAATAAGAGAAATCAAAGGAGACTGCATCTGTATGTCTCTACTTTTTTATGTATGATTAGACAAAGATAAGTATACAAGTTTAATCTTCCCTCTCATTATTTATTACACTCTCACTTACAGACTTGTCTATGACTCCTCTACCGTAGTAAAATCACTCTATGAAGATGGTACATCACTATTTACTACTAATTGCAATTACAGCGCCACCTAGGATACAAGCATCGTAATTGCTCTATAACTAATTGTTTCTCATTATCTCTTTACAAGCCAATCAATCATTGGGTTACTCGTTATCACAACAGAAAAGGTCATTACTAAATAATTACGTATATATACTGTAAAGTTTAACAAGTATATTCTATCCATTAGAACAATAATAATACACATCTTTAAAATTTTAATTAATAAAATTGATTTAAATGTAAATAATAGATCCCACAAATCATTATAATATACGTACAAAATCGCATTGGTAATTAAAAATATAAATTATTTTATTTTATTTACTTACGTGATGTAAAATGTTTTTGTTCCAATTTTGAATTTGTGACCTTATATGAATTATGAATCAAAAGTAGTGTCGTAAAGAGTTTAGTAGCTGGGCCTTTAGTGTGTAAGTAGCCTATCAAAATTATTATAACAGTGATTTTCAACGTAACAAAAATATTTTCGTTGTATTAAAATTACACTCTGAAATAATTTTCTTTACAGAAAGTAAAGTCTTCGCGTCACTTCACAAACATTATCAGTGCTTAAATATTTATTTGAAAAAGTATTACAAGAACATTACATACACTACATCTAGCATAAGCCACACTGAGCGACCCTCCGCCGCACTCAACGGCACAATTGACTTCAATGGAATAATTTAAAAACTACTCTGTCACAAACACATACAGATAATACGAATATATTTATTATTCTTACAATAAGTATAGTATATCAACAGATATTAATATATTGTTTGTCAATTGTAAACAAAGAACACTCAAGTGCACGTTTACGGGCAAGGAACGTATCTCAATAAGTCTATTGAATTTAAGAGATTTATTAACTTGCATTCCTTAGGGCGATGTAATCCTGGGGATTACAACTAACGTACATTTCATTGCGGACTCACATTAACCTTGATTTTCAAAGCTATCATCAATTTCTTCGTCCCATGTCACACTAACTTTAATGTACTTATATTATTTTTACCAAGACGGATTTTATTTTGCTAAGACTTAGACCTAATGAAACAAAATGATCTAATTCACTGAAAAATGCAAAAAAAGATACAAGTTCTAAGATGTTTATACAGATGGCGCCAGATGTATTATGTTTTCTTGCTCTAAGTTTACATTTATATGAAACTGCCTCGTTAAAAATAATTATTGTAATATGATATTTTCTATTTATTTTACCGCGGATTATAGCAAAATAATTTTATACTATGGATATTATTAATTTTATACTTTTATACTTTTGTATTATGGATCTTCGAAAGTAGCGCAAAATTCTATAAATTATATAGGTACTTAATATGTTGTGATTAGGTATATGTATAATGTAATAAAACTAGGTATATTATTAACTTTCCTTAATTATATTTTCGTACACTTTAAATAGTACTCTACTTTACAAAAGATCCCATAATCCTTTTCATCGCTGTATTATTATTTATTTCCATAGAACACATCCTTCTTGTCCCCCGCCGCCATCTTCACCCCCTCCGCTCAGTGTTGCCGACACAAAATATCCTCAATCATTGGTAACTTGACAATAATATAAGATAAATAGTCGGGATAAGTACACAGCTAGAGCTACTCTTGTCTTGTGTTCGGTTTATAGTAGTGAATATGAGACGTAGCATCGCAAAATGTTAGTTGTAAAATAGTAAACTCTATATCAATGTTGTAACGTCCAAATTTAGTTTAAACAGCCTCATGCTTGGCATCCTTATAGTTATGAGACCGCAAATTCATTAGATGTCAATTTTTAATTCTTCATTTCTATCAATATAATGAAGATGTGTGACACATTCGCATTCGCGCTCAATCCCACAAATTTGACCCTTTGCTGGGCTTTTTAACGGACTAACGGCGAAGATCCTTTATAAGGTTCAAATCTACAGGTGTATATGAAATTTCGTTTTTATTTAATAGAAAACGTAAAATCAGTCTGCAATTGTCTATAGGATCAAAGATTTCCTAAGATACATGACAACTGCCAATACGTATTGGCATGTTGGCTACATATTCGGCTTAATCTTTAATTAACAATAAGCGACCAATCTAATATCAATAACTTATGGGATCGGGTGCAAAGAGATGATAAATAAAAACAATCCTGCCTATTTTAATTCTAAATGAGTTGTCGTAAATGGCGAATAAGGTAAGTTGACCCACCGTGTGGTATCGGGTTAAGTAGAATAGACCACCCTCTTTCTTACCAAGGTGTCGTAAAATACGACTAAGGTAAGTTGATGGATGTCAGGTAGATCGTAAAATCGTAGCCAAATCATGTGACAACATGTTTATAATATGTTGTGTCGACCCCAAATAGAGTTGGGTAGGGCAGTTTTTAATTGTACACAAATAATTTTTAAAAAGATTTTTAATATCCACACTCAAAATAGCCTCAGAATATTTTCGAAATATAGGTATTTGGATAAGTAAGATATTTTGAGTTCGAATTCATATTAAAATAAAAACAAACAAAATCGAAATGTAGAGTCATTTGGCATGACGTAATGAATGAAGTATGCACAACACTGTCAAACGAAAAACCGAGTCTAGTATAATAAATGTGCGACGAGTACCGTTAATACTAGAAAACATTGCTTCCAACAACGCTACATGCGCTATCGCTAAATGCACAAGAAAACAAGGACAATTTAAAGAATTTTAAAGTAAAAATAAAGTATAACTGCCTACGACCGTTCTTACAATATTATGGTTGGCAAACAACGTTGCAACATTGTTAATTTAAAAATAGAAAATAAGTTACAAGAGAGCCACATTTGCGTAGAGCAAATTATCAAAGTTTTATATAAACATACTTCCTAACACCTTCCACAAATTTCCTAACTTCCTCAAACAACCTGTTGCTGATACATGAGAATAAATATGTACATAAACTTATGTATTGTTACCTATCTAATCAATTTAGTCTTGTTTAAGACCTAAAAGTTACATATCATTCATATAAAATATAGTGTATTATTATAGAGTGAGAAATGCATTAGTAATCTGCTCACAAAAGTTATTTTGTTGTATAGAATTTTTAAAATTTGAAATATCAAGCGGGGCGGGAGGGCGCCGTGATCGCTCGTGCCAGGTAACAGGAGGTACGGCTAAACCCAGTGATTGCGAACACACCGGAGTGGACAAAATGTACTTATAATTATTAAATCGTTTATGATAAAATTTTAGAATAAGAATTTTTTTCAAGTGATAGACTTTATAATAGATAGAAAGTTATATAGACTGACTACTAAACATATGTATCGACGCAGATTTATTTTTTTTTGCCAAATATAAGACGTTACCATGCCTTTCTTTATAACTACGCCGTGTGGTATCCGGCTGAGTAGAATAGACCAACCTCATTTCTTACCGAGGTGTTGTTAAATACGACAGAGGTAAGTTGACGTCAGACAGGCGGCCGGTTGTAAAAACGCAGCCAAATCATGTGACAGCATGTTTATAACATGTTATGCCGACCCCACTTAGAGTGGGATAAGGGCAGGAAGATGATGAATTATTAGACCATGTTATACATATAGAACACTACTAAACAAATATAATCAAGAAAACCTTTTCAAAAGTCAACATAGGCGTTTTAAAATATCGACGCTGAAATATTTTTGCCAAATATAAGACGATATGTCTTTTTTCATAATTTTACAACATATTCCTTATTAGCTACATAACATAACACCAAAATGTCATAATAATTAAGCAAATGCATAATTTCTTAATACAATTCATCAACTTCCTAGATAATTACAAATCGATATTTTCATTAGAACTTTAGGAAATTAGCTAGTGATTTAGTTAATAACCAGGTAAAATTTAATTATGACCAAATCTCGGAAAAGTAGAACAGTGCGCGTTCTTGAAGCTTAGCGGTCGTCCTCCCTCCCACGTCATTCGTATCTCGCTCCAACGCCATCGCTCTATCTCTCTCTATCGACACATTCAGTAAACGCGCAACCAGCGTGTAAAATAGGTGTGCGACTGTTTGTAGTAACAAACTGAAAAAAACCTGTTTGTGTACATAATCTACAGTCAAAGGGAAACAGCAATATACAGAATATAAAGAGGTGTTAATATAGTGATATAATATTAGATTTAACTTGTGCCAGTGGGTTTTGAAACAGTGGAAACTTGTGCGCGGTCCTTGGTTGGAGGCTTTACGGCTTTCTGTCTTGTTATTCGTCGAATGCAATTAGAGGCTACGGTATGTTTCTATTTTCTAAGACAAACATAATATTTATTATAATATAGTATATACTTATGGTTATGGACTATGTTAGACTCTACCATAAATATGATATTTACTATGAATATTTAAAAAATAAGCTCCAAGAAATCGATCTTAAGTGGTAAAGGCGTTTAGCTGTAAAAGATTTAAGTAACGTAGATAACAGATGCCTCGTTGTTAAGGTCTCTTGGGTTTTATCTCGCGGTTGCCTTAGAAATCGTGGGCTTTGTATGGTGAGTCTGACATGACAGCCCGCCAATAAACTGGTTTTCTTGAAAATTGGTCAAAACCTAGCAAAAATTGAGCAAAAAAAAAACAGGCAACCAGACCTACTATTATAGCAATATTGGAGTAAATTATGTACAAATAAAATATTCCAAATAAGATATACTGGCTATATTGACTGGCTCGTTGGCGCAGTTGGTAGTGACCGTGCCTTCAGTCGTGGGTTCGATTCCCGCCGAGGGCCAACCCTTTCTACCCAAAATTTGTTGGTTCTTCAAGCCTGGGTGTATGTATATGTATTTAAGTATGTATTTAAAATTATATAAGTATATATTTACCAGGTGTCTGTCACCCATAACACAAGTATTAAGTTACTTTTGGGACAGAAGATCGCGTGTTAGTGTCCCATATATTTATATTTATTTAAAAAAATTATTGATTCTAGTTTTTATCGTAACTCACTTCAATGATTATTATTTTTTAGATAAAAACTATTTTTATTACCACCTTTTTCCAAAATATAGTATCGAAATTTATCATTAAAAAACAAAACATTACATTTTAGTAAATTGGTCAATGGTGACGATTAACAGTCTGGAAAAAGGATTTTTTTTTTTAAATTTACTAAAATCTCTTTTAATTTCATCGAACCTATATTTTACGGCCTAGACATTCATTTCACTCGTATTTCCCAGACTAAATTTTATTCACAGTATTGAAGTTAGTGTAAATGGCTAGATGCAACAGACTATACCAAACACTGTTTATATTTAAACTCCATAGACAACGATTGCGTAAATTATTCGTGAAAGTTGACTACACAAATACACTTTCGTATTTAGATAAGTTAGAATTAAATATATCACCCGACATAGCAAGGTATAACCTACTTTTGTTTTCAACTTTATTATTGTAAAGTAATAATTTAGAGAATTAGGCGTTACTTTGCGGAGGTCCATAATACAAAAGTAATGAGAATATTATTTTGCTATAATCCGCGATATAAGAAAATATATGTAATGCTAAATGTAGAGTGTACTATTCGTTCTCATACCTGATACATGCAGTATTTGTAAGAACTCATGCACTCCCCGTCACCGATAACACAATAATCCACAAGCACTGCACACGTTCACCACCACAATCTCAACAATTGTTTCGCTCCGACAAAATCGCAAAGCCTTCTATGCGATTTTGTCGTGGAGTCTATCTCGTGACGATGCTTCGGTTACGGGGCGAAACAATTGGTAAGATTGTGGTGGTGAATGTGTGCAGTGCTTGTGTATTGTTGTGTCATCAGGTCATTAACACATTATTAATGTCAACGTCATCTTTAATATAGGCCATAGAGTTATTATTCTGGAATAGGGGAATCAGGCAGTTCTGTATATGCATATAATGAGAGGGAAGACAAAACTCATATACTTATCTTTGTCTAATCACACATAAAAAAGAGTGATAGATAATAAATCTCGTTTGGTTTCACTTTATTGTCGATGGAAAAATTTCACGCTGTCTCCCATACTATACTATAATAACACTATGAAATACGGCTATTAATTATTATTATTAAATATATTAATTTCTACATAAGTAAAAAAGTGAAATGTTGAAAGATCTAAATAACTTTTACTGTCCCACTGCTGGGCGTAGCCCTCTTCTCCGTTTTTTTGGGTGAGTTTTGGAGTTAAGACCCACCATGCTGCTTCAATGCGAATTGGTAGGTTACACATATCCCCAGAATTATCTAGTTATAGAAGTTTCCTCGCGATGTTATCCTTCACCAAAAAGTGTGTGATGAAAGTGTTGTAGATATCAATAAGACACTTTTTTCCTATGGTATAGGATGGCAAACGACCATGAGGTTTACCTTAAGATATTTTTTTAATTTTTTAATTTGGTTCATTAAACTGGATATAATCAATTTAGATGTATAAAAGCAGAAGTAATAACAAATACACAAGATTATAACCTACTGGAAATGAACACAGCATGCAAGTATTAGTATACATAGTTCACTTAAAGTAAATTACTCTTTTAAATTACTTAGAGTTGCGCAGGCATTTACACAATTTGCTTTTGAATGATGCTAAAGAACCACATAAAATGTCTACGTCGCTTCACTGCTTCTTCATAATCACCGCCGTCCACGACCTCTCGCGGAGCGAATGCGTTGCCGTCCTTTAAAAAGGTGAAAAATACGTTGTTTGAAGATACTTATGTCGTACCGATTTGGAAACTGCCAAAGGGAGATCGTTCCATAAAATGGTGGTGTGCGGAATGAAATTATATGACAACCGTACTGTAGTGGATCGCTAAGCATCCAGATGGTAAGGATGATATTTTAATATTATATTTTAAGCAATTTAATTTATGTACATAAAAATATAAAGAATTATAAAACGATAGGTGATGTGTACAATAGACAAAGCAGGAACCGACATAAGCTTGCGGTTCCTGCTTTGCGCCTTGCAAAAGTGCGTAACTCGTTTGTGGGTTTTGGTATAAGATTCTATAATAAAATTCCGCAATCAATTTCAGCACTGCCATTACAGCAGTTTAAAAACACTGTTAAAAAGAGGCTGATACAGAAAGCCTACTATACTCTTGAAGATTATTTGATTATAACTCTCTTTGAACCTGTACAAGACAGTAACGACTTAATGTAAATAATATTAAGAATTATATTTTTAAAAGAGCAACCGCCGAGTTTCTTGCTGGCTCTTCTCGGTCGGAACAGCTTTCCGAACCAGCAGTAGAGTTGACGATTCAAAAGCACTTGTTTACAAGTTTATTTGAATAAAGAATATTTTGAATTTGAATTTGAATTAACCTGTGGTTACGCGTAAGTTTATCACAAAAACTCATTGGTGACGGGGGTTAGAATCTGTGACTCCTCGAAAGTAAAACAGTTCCCACGCAATTTCATCGTAATATTCAACGGGCGGTAGTATCCAAGTCCTTCACAACCGGACACAAGTCACATAGAAAGCTAACTTACATAAACTTACCATTTCCCATACTGCGAATAGAAATTGTGAGAATTAAATATTTAACGTAATCGGGGTTTCTTTATCTTTTCTAATTATGCAGAATTTTGGTTCAATTTTCAGTTATAACAATTTGTAAGAAATCCGTTACACAAATGGTTCAGAGTTGACTGACCCAAAGACTGACCAAAAATTCTTCCCTTTTTTTACACGCTTCAATTCAAATCTTGTATACTTATGAAAAACCGTTGACAATCCTTTCCTATCCTACTAATATTTTAAATGCGAAAGTTTTTGAGTATGGATTTATGTTTGTTACTCTTTCACGGCGTATCCGCTGAACCAATATCGCCAAAGTTTGGCAGAATTTTTCCTTATACACCGGAATAACATATAGGCTATAGAAATCCTTACCTATATTTATATAGGAATAGGTAGACACCAAAAAGCGCTATCTATTATCAATATATCACTCGACAACAGCCACGCGAACCAAGTCCTGTGTAAACGCTTGTACTCTAATATAAATAACTAAAAAAAAAAATTAAAAATCAATTGCACTAAATTTAAATTCTAAATATTCTTTATTCAAATAAACTTGTAAACAAGTCCTTTTGAATCGTCAACTCTAATGCTGGTTCGGAAAGCTGTTCCTACCGAGAAGAGCTAGCAAGAAACTCGGCGGTTGCTAATACAAAAAGTTATTAGTTATATTAGTAAAAAAACACGTTTTATAGGATGATGATATTCATGATCAAGATGGCACGCACGGCACGGCATTTTTCACAATAATACTAATATTTTCATTATTTTTATCAAATTTATTTTATGAGAAAAAAACCTCTTATGAGTCCAAACGACCTACGAGTTAAGGCGACGGCTATGTCGGACTCTCACTTACAAAAACGACCTGGGTGCTCCACCACTAAGCTGGTGGCGAAGCCAAGGTAACGTTGAACACATTGCCTCCAACCCTAGCCTTTTTTATTCTTATATTAAGAATAATTATCATTGTTTATTTCGGTATGCTATATAGACGTTTTTTAGTTTTTTAAATTAGATTTATTTTAATGTTACTGTTTCGTTTGACGGTGTTACATCGTTACGAAAAGTCTCAAGAAATGTTAGTTATTAATTGAGTGTGGATAATGGATTAAGGCTATAATAGAAATACGAGCATTGATAACACCTGTCCTGCCGTCGAGGGTGGCATATTTGTTAGCCGTTTACCTGCGCTTCCTGATAGTCTAAGAGCCAGTTTCAAATATAGACCTGTATATAACAATAATAAAAAATACGTATTACCGTTTAATGGTATCCGGCTAAGTAGTATTCTACGACCCTCATTTCTTATGTCGTAAAAGGCGACTAGGGTAAGTTGACCCACCGTGTGGTATCCGGTTTAGTAGAATAGACCAACCTCCTTCTTACCGAGGTGTCATAAAATACGACTACGGTAGGTTGACGTCAGGCAGGGGGCCAGTCGTAAAAACGCAGCCAAATCATGCTACAACATATTCATATCATGTTGTGCCGACCCCACTTAAAGTGGGATAAGGTCAGGAGGATATAATACGTATTCCCGTTTAATATTGTAGTATATATTATGCTGTATTTATTATAACTCAAATTCAAAATTTTCTTTGTTCAAATAAACTTGTAAACAAGTACTTTTGAATCGACAATTCTACTGCTAGTGCGGAAAGCTGTTTCTACCGAGAAGACCCGGCAAAAAACTCGGCGGTTGCTCTTTTCAACATTATACTTATAACAAGTTACAGTAAGTCACTATCTTGTACTGGGTCGGACAGTAGCTATACCCACGCATTCATATCGTCCAAATAGTCCTCAACAGTATAGTAGGCTTTTCGTATCAGCCTCTCTTTAATAGTGTTTTTAAACTGCTCTAATGGCAAAGCTAAAGCGATAGACGACATTAACACGTAGGAAGCTAAAGTTAAGTTATTAAATTGTAAAATTGTTGAATAAATTTTTATCAAAATCCAAATATAACATGTTTTATGTCCCTCGACAGCTTCTTTGTCTGTACTGTACAGTAAAACTTCAGATTTTGACGAAACTATTATTATATTAGAATTGAAATGTAACCTCATCATATATTACATATTTGAAAAAATAATTAATGTAGTTGTTTTTCTTTTCTTTCTATGCATTTTTATTAGTATGTCTTCTATGAATAAAAGTTTTTATAGCGTAATATGAATGGATCAGGTACTACAAACAGGTGCATCGACAAGTGTATAAGGGGTCGCTATAGTTTACGAATTAGCTGTGCAACGCATCGTTGCTAGGGGTAGCTCGCCCTACAGTTAAACGTTGAATATTGACAATATCAAACTAAAATTTAATGTAAAATTTAAAAATTAAAATGTTACTTTTTTTAATTGTATTTTTATATAAAACGTATACGCCGTGTGGTATACGGCTGAATAGAATAGTACCACCCTCTTTTCTTACGGAGGTGTCGTAAAAGGCGACTAAGGTAAGGCGACCCGCCGTGTGGTATCCGGCTGAGTAGAATAGACCAACCTCATTTCTTACCGAGGTGTCGTACAAGGCGACTAAGGTAAGTTGACTCACCGTGTGGTATCCGGTTAAGTAGAATAGACCACCCTCTTTCTTATCGAGGTATCGTAAAAGACGAATAAGATAAGTTGACGTCACGCAGGCGGCCGGTCGTAAAATACGTAGCCAAATCATATGACAACATGTTTATAACATGTTGTACGATCCCACTTAGAGTGGGATAAGGGCGGGAAAATGATGAAATGATGATTTATATAAAGCGTATATTAAATATAAACGTTTTATATAATTTCTATATAAATGCCTGTGGCCATTATAGAAATAGATTTATAAGTATAAGGTATACTAACAGTTAACAGGTGTAACTCACTGAAAGTAAACTAAATTCATTATTTATATTTTTATATTTATTTATTGACTGGCCCGTTGGCGCAGTGAGTAGTGAACCTTCTTTCAGCTCCGCGGGTTGCGGGTTCGATTCCCGCTGAGGGCGAACATTTTCTATAAATGAATTTGTTGGTCTTTGAGCCTGGGTGTATATTTGTATTTAAGTATGTATTTAAAATATATATGTAAGTATATATTCACCAGTTGTCTGTTTACCATAACACAAGTATTAAGTTACTTACTTTGGGGACGGACGACCGTGTGTGTAACTGTCCCATATATTTATTTATTATTTATATTAATACTCCTGCTAAAACTCAAAATTCACTTTTAATACTGTACTCGTTTTAAAAAATGTTTTACCTAGAACTTGCCTTATGAGAAGTTATAAGTATGTGTAAAATGCTATTGGCTTGTCATATAAATAATTAAAGGTTTTTTATCACTTTTTTGTACTAGTATCGGATTCCCACTTGAGTCACTTTTCAAACAATACATTTTACCTGAACATTACATGAACATTAGCAAATGCGAATGTTCATGTAATGTTAAGATTGAATGCAATTACAGTATATAATAATGTTCTGTGTTAATAACACCTATGTGTTATTATTTAATTTATATTAATTTAAATATATAAGGATTTGATATGTCTAGAAAATGGTAGGTGTTTTAAGTGTTACAAAAACATGGCGCTGATGTGACCAAAATGTACGTGAACCTACTTACGCCGTGTGGTTTCCGGCTAAATAGAATAGTACCACCCTCATTTCTTACCGAGATGTCGTAAAAGGCGACTAAGGTAAGTCGACCCGCCGTGTGGTATCCAGCTGAGTAGAATAAACCACCCTCTTTCTTACAGAGTTGTCGTAAAATACGATAAAGGTAAGCTGACGGCAGGCAGGCGGCCGGTCGTAAAATAAGTAGCCAGTCATGTGACCACATGTTTGCAACATGTGCCGCACCCACGTACCTACGTGAACCTACTTAAATGTACCTACTTAAATATTGACATTAAGTTAAACAACTACTTAATTCTAAATCAGCGATCTCTTCCGAGCAATCTTATTTGAATTAAATCCATTTAAATTGTATACAGGCGGTTTTCCTTAATTTTTTGTATTGTATTATTGTTAATATGTAATATTAATTATAATAATATTACCTGGTTATTATCAGATAAGGTTATATTTAAATTTACACAGGTAATGCTCAAATAGAACAGATTTATATCAGCTCGCTCCTCGGGTATATCAGATATACGATAGGTAAAACTAACAAGTTTTTCTGACAAGTGCAGCTAAAGAGGCTTATCATTTCTGTACCGTTTACCTGAGCCCAGTAACAAATGTTAATCTTCTTCAAATATTTTCCTACAAAACTTATATCAACCTTTGAAGTCGTATTAAATTTCGATTTTCTTATCTCTTTTAGATATTTTGGAAATTATGATATTCTTAATTGATAGTAGCACCTTATTAGTTTCACCTAATAGGTTTCTTATGAATATTATAATAGATTACACTCATTTCTTACTGAGGTGTCGTAAGAGGCGACTAAGGTAAGTTGACGTCAAGCAAGCGGCCGATCATAAAATAACTAGCCGAATTATCTAACAATATGTTAGAAACATGATTAGTCATGTGGATCGGGCAGAGTAGAGTAGACCCACTCAATTTCTTACCGAAGTGTCGTAAAAGGAGACTAAGGTAAGTGGACCCTTCGTGTGGTATCCGGCTGAGCAGAATAGACCACCATGATTTTTTACCGAGTTATCGTAGAAAGCGACTACGGTAAGTTTACCCGCCGTGCGGAATACCGCTGAGTAAAATAGGCCACCTTTATTTCTTACCGAGGTGTTATAAAAGGTGACTAAGGTAAGTTAACGTCAGACCATTTGTTAAATAACTAGCCAAATTATCTAACAACATTAGAAACATATTGTGCCGACCCAACTAAGGATAAGGGCAGGAGAATGATGAATTATAGGAATAAATCTTTCTTTTAAACCCTTGTATAGTAATTAGATACCTCATTCATTTGTTGCGCACGCTTAACTTGAACAATTATAATATTGGTGAAACGTGGCGACGTCAGAAATCTGTTTAAACGGCATTCTATAATACAAAGTTGAGCAGCAAATGACTCACGCTTTCGAAATGTCTCGTGATGTCACACCGGTATGCGATACAACTGCACGGAACAAAAGGTCCATACGTTCATAATTGCATAACGGATATTTTGACTTAAAATTTTGGAGTTATATTCGAGAGATTTTTTTGGTATTGAGATGTTTAGCTGACAACTGGTGTAAATTTTTTATACGTATAGTACTGGAGTTCAGGAGGCGAATTGCAGTCAGGTACTAGTCACATACAAAAATGAAAATATTATTTTGCTATAAGTAAGTAACGGCCTGTTACTATCCCACTGCTGAGAATAGGCCTCTTCTCTCCGTTTTGGGAGAGAAGGATTGGAGCTAAGACCTACCACGCTGCTCCAATGCGGATTGGTAGGTTACACATACCTCCAGAATTCTCTAGAGATATGCAGGTTTCCTCACGATGTTTTCCTTCACCGAAAAGCGTGTGATATATTGCAATTATCAATTAGACACATAAGTTTTAAGAGAAAAACTCATTGGTGTCTGCCCAATTATTTTGCTATAATTAATATTAATTAATTATTATTAATATTCAGCATTCGAAACGCGAATCAATCATCGCATGGAAGAAACTCCCAGAGAATTCTTGGGATATGTGTAACCTACAAATCTTTAATGTTGCAACTTAAATTTTTTCTCCAACGAGCCGTTATTTTTTTTTACTTTTAAACAAAAGTCTTATTATAGGGAAATAGGAGGTTTAGAACAAGCAAGTAATCTCGCAATGTTAACTCGCAGGCGATAATACGGAAATTGTGTTGGCGTATGTAAATTCTATTACCATGTTTTTCTTCATTGCACAGAACGTGACAATCATATAATAAAAAATATATATAAATAAAGTATCAATTAAATACTTATGCGATATAAGAACATAAACAACTCTGTAATAAATATGTATAATTCAGTTATAGTTACCAAACAATCGTTTCAGAATGTTGCTCTTCTTAAAAAACGCCGTGTGGTACCCGCCTGAATAGATTGACAAACATTGAAAGCACAGAAAAATAAAACTGAATAGAAATATAAAGCCACAGCGTTAACGTACATAGAAAATTATTACTAAGTCTTTCAATGGAAGGTTAAAAATGGTCATGTTTAAGCGGTCTAAGGAACAATGTAGAGCACGCCGTGTGGTATCCGGCTAAGTACAATAAAACACCCTCTTTCTTACCGAGGTGTCGAAAAATACGACTAAGGTATCATGTGACAACATGTTAATAACAGAGTGGAATAAGGGCAGGAAGAAGTTGCTCTTCTTGAGAAAAACCTGGTAACCAATTGAAAAAGAAAACTAAATAAGCTTGAGTCTTATTATCTTAACTCTAATCATCTCCGTACTAAACAATCCAGGTTCAAATACATTAGTAAACAACGTTTAATTGAATAGTTGTTGATAAACACGAACATCTCAATTACTTCTATGTTTACAAACTGTGGAATACGTTTATAAACATTGCCAGCTCGTGGTCGCCCACGCGAAATTCCATTGACTATTTTCTACTGGAGACATTGAGAAATTAATTCTGTATATCAAGGAAAGTAGAGCTCAGTTTCTCTTGGTACTTGACATTTCCATGACCTACTTTAATGGTACATAGTTTGAGAAAATTATGATGACAATCTCTATTCGATTAGTTATTCAATTCAGGATCAATAGATATATATTGTATTTGTATTTAAGTATGTATTTAAAAAATATATAAGTATATATTCACCAGTTGTCAGTCACCCATAACACAAGTATTAAGTTACTTTGGGGACGGACGACCGTGTGTGTAAGTGTCCCATATATTTATTTATTTATTATATTTTCTCTAATTAATGACGGAAAATACGGACTGGACGCAGTTACACTGGTCATTTTATTACCCTTATTCCACTCTAGGTGGGGTCGCCACAATATATCTTCATCTTCTATTCTCCTCTATCATTCGTCAACTCCCTCCTTTTATATGCATATCATTCTTCAAACATCCATCCACCTATTTTTCGGCCTACCTCTAGTTATGTATCCATTGCCATATACATCCGTATTGGTCATCATCTAAATTGGGTTGTTGGGTTAGGCTCTGCAGTGTCCCTTTCATCTTCCTGCCTTATTCCACTCTAAATGGGGTCGGCACAACATGTTATAAACATGCTGTTACATGATGTGGCTGCGTTTTTAAGACCGGCCGCCTTCGTGATGTGAACTTACCTCAGTCGTATTTTACGACATCTCGGTAAGAAAGAGGGTGGTCTATTCTACTAAACGTGACACCACACGGTGGTTCAACTTACCTTAGTCGCCTTTTACGAAACCTCGGTAAGAAATGAGGGTGGTACATTCAGCCGGATACCACATTACATTGAGCCTTTGACCACTTAAAAATTACCTGTTCATGTACATATTAAAGATTTGTCATTTTTAACCTTCCATTGAAAGACTTAGTAATAATTTTCTATGTACGTTAGCGCTGTGGCTTTATATTTCTGTTCAGTTTTATTTTTCTGTTCTTTCAATGTTTGTCAATCTAATATTCATGAGAATGTTAAGTAGAATGTATGTCAATGTCGAACAACTTAACTAAACCTTTAAACACGAATACCTGGCCACTTAACCTCAAAAAAAAGCATGGGCTGTTCCAATCAATTATCAAATCGAGTTATGTGCGTGCGAACCCATGATTTTCATATAACCTTGACCTATTCTCAATTTACAGGAAAAATAACTATTCTGAGCTATTCTCAATTCAAAGAATAAATAACTATTTGGGCTTGTTTGTTGTAACTGCATAATAGATTCAGTATTACAATTATGAACTATATCCTGTAGTTATTATGCTACCAATGAAAATAGTCTACATTTAGTGACATTGTATGCATTTATGTTACTGGTTCATGTTTCCATGATAATAACCTTTTTAAATAAAAAAAATTTAAAGTAACGGCCTGTTACTTACACATAGGTCTCCTCCACTCTCCCTTTTGGGAGATAGGGATTGGAGTTAGGGTCTTCACCGCCCTCATTTCTTACCGAGGTGTCGTTTGGCATGATCGTATCGTAAGAGTCGCACAATCTTACCGCTGGGCTATCACAGCTTGTATTTTTTTTCATTTTAAACAAATACGTCTCAATTAAAATATTTATATCATTATCTTCCTGACTTATCCCACTCTAAGTGGGGTCGGCACCAAATGTTATAAACATGATGTCACATGATTTGGATGCGTTTTTACGACCGGCCGCCTGCTTGACGTCAACTTACCTCAGTCGTATTTTACGACACCTCGGTAAGAAATGAGGTTGGTCTATTATACTCAGCCATTTCTTCTTAAAAGATCGCTAATAAAGAAATATAAGGAACCTAAGTATGAATTAACAATTGCTATGAATTAAGGCGTGTGGTACCCGCTGAGTAGAATGGACCACCCTCTTTCTTACCGTATTGTTTGAGCTATTGTGATCCAAATCGGTAACTGAACCGGTGATTTACTTTCCCTCCGCCTTTTGTTTCATGCCGTCGATCCCCATTATTAACGCTTACATGAATTCCAATCATAACAGTGGAAAATATATTAGAGCCTGTTAAAGATGTGTGAGATTATCACGTAGATTGATGGCACATAACGGAAAAAAATGACAACTAATAACTAATAAAAATGTTCGGGAAGCTAACCAATATTAATCTATTATTATTTAATCAGTGGAACAGGTGTAACCCTACTGTTTTATTCTTATCGGATGAATATCAAATTTGCAGTAGACCGTGACTACGTACCCAATTATGTCGAAAAACGGCTAAAATAAGTTTAAACAAGGGTATCGTTTAATAATTTTTTTCAAAAAAGAAACAGGTGTCAAAGGAACAGTGTTTCCCAACGTGCAGCTCACCCTCCGCCCAGGCGTTTGATTGTTATCATCGTACTCCTACCCTTATTCCACTCTAAGTGGGGTCGACACATGTTATAAACTTATTGTCACATGATTCGGCATACGACGTCAACTCACCTAAGTTGCTTTAACGATACCTCAGTAAGAAAGATAGTGGTATATTCTACTCAGCCGGATAACACACGGTAGGTTAACTTACCTTAGTCGCCTTTTACAACAACTCTGTAAGAAATGAGGGTGGTCTATTCTACTAAGACTGTTACCACACGGTGAGTCAACTTACCTGAGTCGCCTTTTACGACACCTCGGTAAGAAATCCTCCTCCTCGCGTCGCATTCCTCATTACTGAGGGTCGTGATCCGATTAAGAAGCAGACTTTTTCGAAGGACTTTGCTTTGGTAAGAAATAAGGGTGGTCTATTCTAGTCAGCCGGATACCACACGGCTTACGTATAAACAAAAATTTAGTAAAAAATATTATTTACGTAAAATACACATATATGTAACGAGTATCTAATAATCATCTTAAAAACTCATACACAATCAAATATTTTTATTTGTATACATAATTTCAATATACTGTACATCTTCAGTATATAACTCTACAAATGTAAGTAGTTTTAAGACCGTCACAATGTGTGGATGCAAACAACTGTACTTCGACCTATCATTATACGATGAACATATTTTCTCACAGCACATTATTAACAATTCTCCCAAGGGAAAGGTTAGGAGAGCCCTCAATTCCCACGTCTATAGGAAACCATACAAAAACTGTAGCCGAAGCATTCCTGCGCACCAAACAGGAAAGTGGTAAATGTCACGCTATGGTGAACACTTATTAGGGTGCGGATGCATTGGTCAGTTCAGCGTTAAGGATGGTTTATTTTTAACTAGCTTTTACCCGCGATTTCATTCGCGTGAACTGCTGTCGCGTGATAGGTTGATAATAGATGAACCTTTTTAGTGTCATCCTATTCCTGTAGAATTAACAGGATTTCTATAGCCTATATGTTATTCCGGTGTTATCATCATCTTCCTGCCCTTATCCCACTTTAAGTGGGGTCGGCACAACATGTTAGAAACATGCTGTCACATGATTTGGCTGCGTTTTTACGAACGCCTGCCTGACTTCAACTTACCTCTGTCGTACTTTACGACACCTCGGTAAGAAAGGGAGTGGTTTATTCTATTAAACCGGATACCACACGGTGGGTCAACTTATCTTGGTCGCTTTTTACGACACCTCGGTAACAAATGAGATTGGTCTATTCTACTCAGCCGGATAGCACGCGGCGGTTCGACTTACCTTAGTCGCCTTTTACGACACCTCGGTAAGAAATGAGGGTGGTACTATTCTATTCAGATATCACATGTCGTATATGTTATTCCCGGTGTATAAGGAATAATTGTGCCAAATTTCATCGATATAGCTTCAGCTGATCCGCTTTAAACAAGACAGTAAGGAACATACATCCATACTCACAAACTTTCGCATTTATAATATTGGTAGGATAGGAAATAGGATGACATACTATTATATATATTATATATATTATACATATGATATACTACTCAATAAGGAATGCTAATACTATTGATACTCATTTAATTAAAATATCAGCGTTGAGATGTTTTGAATTCCTTCATACTCTTTATAAATGCGAAAATATATTTGTTTGGCTGGCTGGTAAATGAATTTGTTGGCCTTTGAGCCTGGGTGTATATTTGTATTTAAGTATGTATTTAAAAAACTATATAAGTATATATTCACCAGTTGTCTGTCACCCCCATACAAGTATTAAGTTACTTACTTTGGGGACGGACGACCGTGTGTGTAAGTGTCCCATATATATATTCATTTATTTATTTATGTTTGTGATTATGATTATTACGCTTTCACGGATAATACGGGATTAATATTAATGAAATTTTGCAAAATTGAAGCTTATATACAGGCTAATGTACAGAATAAAAAAATTAAATTATTCTCGCAGCTTTTTGTCAGATCTCAAAATGTCAAGTGTCTGTCTGTCTGTTACGTTTTCACGGCGAATCTGCTGAACCACTATCGATGAATTTAGACATAATTATTCCTTATACATCGAGCTAACAAAGAGGCTATAGAAATCCTGCTAATTTAACAGGAGTGGGATGACATTGAGAAACGCCATTTATTATCAACCTATCAAAGTTTTTTTATTCACGATGTGTCAAAGTCAAGTCAATTTAAAGAAAGTTCTATATTACTTTTTTGGCTTACGTCGAAAAAGTTTTTTTAAGAAAGTTTTTATATATTTCGGTTTCTGATTATTGGAGATAGTTTAGTATATAATTCATGTAAGTAATACGGCCTACTTACTAGAACAATTAAACTATGCTCTCGAGAAAACGATAAATCTCTCTAAATCTTCCTTGATCGATCTGATTTTTGTGATTGAGGTATTTGCAGGATTGGAGATTGAAAGCTAATAATAAAACAAACAAAGTTCTATTAAAACAGCAGAATTATTAGAAAGTATAGCAGTTTATATTAATAAATCGCGCAAGCAATTAAGTTTTACTGTTCGTATTACTTATTATTTGCAGTATATTTAAAAATATAATCAAAATTGGACTGTGTATCTGGCCTTGTGGCAATACATAATAGAAAAGGTATTACTGTCATCAAATCGAAATGTTATCACATATGAATATCATATTTTCCAATTTTATCTCTTTATCACGTTATTTGCGTTACCGAAAAACATTTACATCAAAATTTATAATAAATAATAGCAATATATGTCACAGCTATCTAAATAAATTTATGACCTATATCACTGGAAATTAAAAATAGACCACTATTTATATATTTCGGAATCCGTGTTTAACTTGATATAGATCTCAATAGCCAAGGTAAGGTTGAGCGCATTTCTACAAAATTAGTTATAAAAAAATTAAAGCCATTAATTCATAATACTTTCTTCTAGGCATGTAACTTGAAGTGAAAAAAATCGATTGTTATAAAAATCGAATAACTCGGATCGAATAAATTGATTATTAATAATTTATAGAATTAGGCGTTACTTTGCGGAGATCCATAATACAAAAGTAATAATAAAATTATTTTGCTATAATCCGCGATGAAGTAAAATAGAAAATATATATAATGCTTAATGCAGAGTGGACAATCGGTTATCATACCTGATACATGCAGGAGTCGTAAAAAACACATGCACACACCTCCACCACCGCCACCGTGATACACAAGCACTATATACGTTCACTATCACAAACTCAACAATCGTTTCGCCCCGCAACCGAAGCATCGTCAGGAGATAGACTCCACGACCAAAATCGCAAAGCGAAGCAATATCCAAATAAGTTTAGTTATATACTAATCGGTTCAACCCCACCCTTTATTTTATTTGCGAACAAGTGTAACAAGCTTGAACTAGAAACATTTATCTGCTCGTTAATGAGGGTGCCATTGTTATGTTTAATAATCTCAAGGTTTTCCAATAGGCTGAGCTTCAGTCCTTTATTGGAACACGTGTGCAATACTTCGAAACTATGGTCATTAGGGACTTTAGTTACTATGGTTACTAGGGACTATGGTTACTATGGTTACTAGGGAAAGCGGTCATAAAGTCCCTAATGACCATAGTTTCGAAGTATTGCACACGTGTTCCAATAAAGGACTGAAGCTCAGCCTATTGGAAAACCTTGAGATTATTAAACATAACAATGGCACCCTCATTAACGAGCAGATAAATGTTTCTAGTTCAAGCTTGTTACACTTGTTCGCAAATAAAATAAAGGGTGGGGTTGAACCGATTAGTATATAACTAAACTTATTTGGATATTGCTTCGCTTTGCGATTTTGGTCGTGGAGTCTATCTCCTGACGATGCTTCGGTTGCGGGGCGAAACGATTGTTGAGTTTGTGATAGTGAACGTATATAGTGCTTGTGTATCACGGTGGCGGTGGTGGAGGTGTGTGCATGTGTTTTTTACGACTCCTGCATGTATCAGGTATGATAACCGATTGTCCACTCTGCATTAAGCATTATATATATTTTCTATTTTACTTCATCGCGGATTATAGCAAAATAATTTTATTATTACTTTTGATTATTAATAATCAACTTTTTATTATTTGAGAAGTTGCTTTTTTAATCAATAATTAATTAAAATAAAGCCAATCAAGCAGACTGGTATGGTTAGAACATAATATAGATGCGATATTAGCAAAGTTCCGATTAAAACGTAGTAGTATGTTTAACATTGCATATCTTATCCTAAAAGACAAGATAAAAGAGTGTTAAAACTAAGTAAAAGAACGTAATTTATTAAATCGATTTATATGTTTGGAAAATCGAGTATGTAATGTCGATTGAGATAATAAAATTATTAATTAATATAAATATCATTTTTTTTCATCACTACTTTTTTACTTAAATTCTACCTATATTGTATATCAAACAATTGACGCATATGTCATATGTAATGTTCAGTGAAACTTATTATTGGTATATTTTGCATAACGAATCATTTGTATAGCACTTCCCACTAATTACCATGATGTAACATCAAATGATCTATTCAAAGTACTCTGTCTAGTCGTCACAATACAAAGGTGATTTGTAAACTAGTCATAATGAGTGAGTTATGTAAATTAGATATAATACAGCAAGAGAGCTAATAATGATAATGAAGGATTACATTGTTTTATGCAATTATGTTTCCCAAACTTTTTTCAAAGCTTTCTTTTCACACAAGACGGCTAACTGTGAGACGCTTGATCAACAGACGTAATATAAATTTATTAAATAAAGTTAAAAGTTTATTAAATAAGCAAATGAATAAAGTTGTTTTAAATAACATTGCAAAAACAATATATAAAAAAAATAACAATATATAAAAAAGCTTTATAATGAGTCCCAACTGTTATCTAAAAAGCGAAGCGATTAAGCTTTTCAAAATAATACTTTAGCGGTTATTAACCGGTAAGTATGTAGTACGTATATATATTTTTAGTTTCAACTTTTTTTAAAGCAAGTTGACTCGCCGTTTGGTATCCGGCTGATTAGAATAGAGTACCCTCTTTCTTACTAAGGTGTCGCAAAAGAGGACTATGGTAAGTTAACGTCAGGCATGCGACCGGTCGTAAAATACCTGGCCAAATCATGCGACAACATGTTTATAACATGTTGTGCCGACCCCACTTAGAGTGGGATAAAGGCAGGTGTTTGATGATGGTTGAAATCTCTATGAGTCTGAAGGAAAGTCTATTTAACCACGAGCATGTGAAATTGGTACATATATAGTTTTTTTTGGTTAATCATATAATTTGTCTACAGTGTCTTGACTTAATGATGGCCTGGGACAGATCTTACTCCTTATACAATACTCGCTTGTCATTGAAGGCCATTGTCACACATTAATTAGTCACTTTGAACAATAGAAATCCGCCTTAGACAGAACAATAGTGACGTCGGTTGGCATTTGATTAGTAGAAATTTATCTTTTTATATCCTATGTTATTGCATAAGAAACTGAATTCGTATGCAGCATATTCGTGCTATTATTATATGTATATCCTCCTGCCCTTATCCCACTGTAAGTGGGGTTGGCACAGCATGTTATAAACGTGCTGTAACATGATTTGGCTGCGTTTTTACGACCGGCCGCCTGCCTGACGTCAACTTATCTTAGTCGTATTTTACGACACCTCAGTGTGGTACTATTCTACTTAGCCGGATACCACACGGATACATATTCGTGCTGTCAATATAGATTGTATTAAGTATTGCGTATGATACACAATATTGACGATATTTTTTCTTTACACTTTTTCAATAAATAAGAAGCAATTTTCTTAAAAGTCAACCATTTTATTCAAATGACACAAATGACGACTAGGTCAAATAGCGCTCTCCTCTCCGCGCCACACCGCACCTCTCCGCTCGTCATCACAACCCACCACAGCTATCTGTAGTGCTACAACTTGCGCTCTCCTCCTTTTCTTTTGCGTTACATATGTTTAGTGTCATTCCCATCAGGGGGGCGTTTGTGTTTCTGGCATATTCCATATCAAATTACTTTTATCGATGATACTTATTACAATATTTTATCTAACCTGTTTGACCATATGTTCTGAAATTAGGAGTAATAGTAGATAATGAATAATACTATAATTAATCAATACATTAGATAAACACACAAGCACTACATACGTTCACTATAACAAACTCAACAATTGTTTCGCTAATAAACAATCGGTTGTGGGGGTTCTACATTTAGTAGAAATTATATTTAGAAATGAGAACATTGTTAAAAATGATGATCCAAAAGATCAGAGATATGATTAAAATTTTTGGGTCGGGTTTTAATATAATATATATTTGGTTGTAACATATAAACTTTACCTCAAATAATCAACCAAAAATCGACGTCATGCTTACCTAAGAGAAAATATTCGTATATGGAGTTTAGATTGACTTCGTAGTGGCAGCCGTTTGTATAGCTATTACTTGCTCATTAACGCTGCGAAGTGCAGTAGTGTAGCTGTTAAACCGTTATGAATGAGTAGCCAAGATACAGTTAGCATCGATCACGGCCACGTCGATTTCTTATAGTCGTAGCAATCGATTTACGCAAGGCGGGCAATCGCTGGAAATCGAATTGGAAATCTGTGCCTTTGTTTTCCCACTGATAAGTCGTAAGCAATGTAGCGAATTCATAATATTACTGTAAACATACAATAAATTACTATTGCGTGCCATCTTGATAAACTTACTGGGATTATATATTAGGACGATCGTTGAAATCCATGTTTTTTAAATGAGTTGTATTTGTGAATATAGGATACGAGGCAGTCATCGTCATTCTCCTGCCCTTGACCCACTCTAAGTGAGGTTCGCACAGCGTGTTTAAAACATGTAACATGATGTGGTATTTCTAGAACAGCGGCCTGCCTGTTGTTAACTTACCTTAGTCACCTTTTACGACACTTCGGTAGAAGAGACTGTTTATCAACCAATGAGCTATGAGGTATTTGCGTCATTTACCTCATATAACTAAATATAGGTAGCCAATAGAGATCTCGTACTCAGTCTTTTAATGCGTATCATTCAATCATGTTATTGGCCCCTCAAGTTAATAAATAAAGGAGGTTAAATAATACTTTATCGTGACTGATGCCAATCAACACCTGCGAACAATGAAGTTTGCTCAGATGCTCGTATTGTTGCGTTATCCGAATGCAAACATGCTCATACAATAGCTACAATATTGATTTTGATATGTTCCAGAATGTTCATTGTTTTCTTAGAAGTTTATAGAACAAAGCTTGGGGTACACGAGGCTTTTCTAAACGTAATCCTCTTACCCTGCCAATCGTTGCACCAAAAGCATCTGAGCCATTGACCACTTTGTGACTTATTTCAATGACTTCATTATCTGTACCACCAGGGGTCTTCGCTAAGTTGGCATGCAAAGAAAGATGGAACCAAGCTGTTGTGCCTTACTCGGCTAAGACGAATCGAATCGTAGAAACCCGATTCTTGGACCCGCATCTCTGCCTTCTTATTTCATCCTCGCAGAGATCATAGACCACCTGTTCTGACCACAACACCGAGCCAACGAGAAGATAGTTTATATCTAAAATGCTTGACGTTAATTATGTAAATAGAGAAAATTTTAAAAGATTAAATAATTCACTGCCAGGTTTCTTGCTGACTCTTATTAGTAAGAGCAACATTCTGAAAGGATGGTGGCTACATTAAATCTTGTTGATCCTTGATTATTAAAAACTGTTTGGAAAAACTTATTTGGATAAAGATTTTGATTTGGTCTGTAGGTTTCCAAAAAATACAATACATTTCAAAACTTGCCGTGCATCTATATGAAGGTGGAATTTTGCAAGTTGAAAATGACTCACTTTCCGGTGTCCCATTAAGCTGAAATTCTACATACTGGTCCAGTCCCGGTGACAATGCATGTTTATGATAAGCATAACCTGATGCTACTGCCAGGATTGGCTGCAGACCTGGGGACTCCTCAACGGTTACCAGTAGGTACATGAAATTATGTTAAAAGCTTTTTGACTAAATTGGTTTATTCCAACGACAGCAAAAGACATTGGACATTATTAATAAGCATAAACTAGGATATGGAATAACATTATGGTATATTAGAATAAAGTGTATTGACTTCTATTCTATATTATTAAGGAATAACATTAATTTTCCTTTACTGTGTCTAAGATCATTAGCGGTAAATATATCCCTTGGTGTTTTCTTTGTCGCATTACACACAAGGGCGTGATGGCTGTGTATCAAGGCTATTTCCGTTCTAATTGCTAACCTGTCACTTGTTAATGGTGCCGAAAACTATATGATGTGTTACGTCAAGTGATACGCTATTAATGGATACGCTTATACTCTTTGTTTTAGCGGGACTTTAAGAATTTTCTTTTATAGGCTCATAGTTGTAGTAATATACTCTCGGGCTTCATCCAACCGACACAGTGTAAAAATTAATTTTCTTTTATTTTAAATTAATTTTTCTTTTATTATAAAGTAGCTGTGCATGCGGCTTTGCTCACGTGGAAATCAGTGACTAGAAATTTTGAACACAAAAGTTGTTATCGTGAACCATAAGAGATAGAGACATACTATTGCGTAATTTTTTTGTAGTGTTTTTGTAGATCTACAATTCTCTAGTATTTTACTTAAGTGTGTCTGTTGGTTTACGCAGCGCACGCGACTTATCTCCCAGCGGGAGATTTTTTACAACTGCGGGACCTCTTCAACACAATTTACACGATCCTGTTCTATTAACCTAAACCTTCCGAAATAAATGCATTACCTTTTATTAAAAACTATAATATATTTATAATATATATTCTGAGATAATTAATAAGAGAAAAAAAAAATAGATAATTTAAAAACTTACGGTTTACACTGGTGTAATTATAATATTTGTTTCAAGGTTGATTTCTTATACAATCGGTTAAACATGAATTGGTCTTTGCGTGTTATGTCTTGTTAGATTAAAAAAAACAGGAAACTCTTCAATAAATGATATAAAAACCAGTTACAATCCTTGAGTTCAATGTCTACTTATTATCAAACTCTACTTCAATGAAGGTTAAATTATGTGTTCAATTTATATGTAAATCTTAATTAAAGTAAAACTCAAATTTTCTTGTCCTTTTTGAGCTTCCGTAACTAATAAATTAAAGTTTTGTGTTTAATACGTATTTATTTTAAATTTTAAATTTTTGTTATTTTTATCTCTTAATGTAAAACCACTTATACGAAACTAAAAACATCATTCCCCTGCCCTTATCCCATTCTAAGTGGGGTCGGCACATCATGTTATAAACATGTTGTCACATGATTTGGCTATGCCTTTTACGACCGGCTGATGTCAACTTACCTTAATCGCCTTTTAACACCTCGGTAAGAAAGTGTGGTCTATTCTCATCATCATCATCATCTTTAGCCATTTTGTGTCCAGTGCTGGACGTAGGCCTCCTCCATGTCCCTCCACGCCAGGCGGTCTTGTGCCTTTATCATCCAGTCTCGACCAGCGTATTGTTTGATGTCGTCTGCCCATCTTTTGGGAGGACGGCCACGTGATCTGTTGTTAGCACGTGGTCTCCATTCTAGAAGACGTTTGGTCCATCTTGTATAATTCATGCGTGCCACATGTCCTGCCCATCTCCACCTGCTTTTGGCAATTTCAGAGACAACATCTCTCAGACCTGTTTTCTCCCTGATCCATTCATTTTTCTTACGGTCACGCAGAGTAACACCGAGCATTGCTCTCTCCATCGCTCTCTGTGTGACTCTGAACTTCTCGGTGGTCTTTTTAGTGAAAGACATAGTCTCGGCACCATAGGTCAAGACAGGCAGTACACACTGCTCGAATACTTTCGCTTTAAGTTTCACTGATAGCCTTCCACGCAAAATTTTGTTGTTGGCTCCGAAGGCTGCCCATGCTTGGGATATGCGACGGTCTACCTCTGCTGTTTGATTTAAACTACCCAAAGTGATCCTGTGGCCTAAATATATATAGGAATCGACAATGTCCACAGGAAGGGCATAGTTTTTGGCTTCGGCTATGTTAGTTATAATTTTAGTTTTGGAAATATTGATTTTAAGTCCTACTCTCTCTGATGCAGTTCTCAACTCCTCGATCATAATCAGCATTTCCTCTACATTTTCTGAGAATAGTGCTAAATCATCAGCAAATCTCAAGTTCGTGAGATGTTCTCCGTCTATTAAGATACCTTTTTTATCCCAGTTCAGACTTTTAAATACATTTTCTAGGGCCGTGGTAAATAATTTTGGAGATATAGTGTCGCCTTGTCGTACCCCTCTAGCAAGGTGGAATTTGTCGGTTTTCTTATGTAGACTAACGCAGGCAGTGGCATGCTTTTGAAGATGTTTAAGCATGCTTATGTAGCGTTCATCAACTCTACAGCTCGCTAAAGCCTGTTCAACTGCCCATGACTCTAATGAGTCGAATGCTTTTTCGTAGTCCACAAAAGTAACTATTATAGACTTATTATACTCATTACACTTTTCGATAAGTGTTTTGATGCTTTGGAGATGGTCATATGTACTATATCCCGATCTAAAGCCAGCCTGTTCTCGTGGTTGGTACGCATCTAATTTATTTTGTAATCTATTTACAATCACTCTCGTAAAGAGTTTGTAAATATGTGATAAAAGACTAATTGGCCTATAGTTATCTAGCTTCCTTTTATCCCCTTTTTTGAAGAGCAGTGTGATAACTGCATTATTCCATTTCCCTGGGGCATTATTTTCAATGAGGCACTTTGTAAATAAAGTTGCCAATGCTTCCTTAAGTCCTGCATTTGAATATTTCAACATTTCTGGAAGTATACCGTCTTCCCCTGGGGCCCTACGATTTTTTAACTGTCGGAGTGCTAGGTCGATTTCGTGTCGAGTGATGTCAGGTAAGTCTTCCGATCCAACATTAAGAATCCGTGGTCGTGTTCTACACTGGTCTTGCCTAGGGTTGGGGATTTTGCTTGTGTAGAGTTCCTCATAGAACTGCCTGGCAACATCTAGCAGTTCTTCTCTGTTGGTGACAACATTTCCACTATGATCTAATAGTTTGTGTATTTGTTTTTTGCCGACATTCAATTGAAGCTTCAGTGTTTTTCGACTGCTATTCCGCTCTATAGCCTTTTCGATCAGATTTTCTTCATGATTTCTTAGGTCTTTACGTATGTTTGTGCGTATTTGCTTTTGTAGCTGAGCAAGGGTTGTTTGATCGATATTTTTCTGGCACAACATTTGATATCTCTGCTCGATTAACCTTTTAGTTTCGGCTGTTAATTTTTGTGGCTTCTGCGGAACTTTCGAAGGCAATATGGATTCCAAAGCTGAGTTCATGATTCCGACGAGATGTTGGTTGAGATCTACAATAGACAATTGGTTCAGTTTTTCTTTTGTATGTAGGTGTTTATTTATATAATCTAAGTAAAGGTCTTGATTGGATTTGATGGTTTCTATTTTCATGTCATTCGATATTTTAGAATTTTTGAGTATAAGACTCCGCCTTTCTTTCTTTGTGTTAAATATACATGTCGCACGAACTACTCTGTGATCACTACCGGTATGGAACCTTTTAAGTACTTCTACGTTCTGGACTAATTCTTTTCTGTCAGTGACAATATAGTCATACTCGTTTTTGTGTATACCATTTGGATGTTTCCAAGTCCATTTATGTTAATTTTTCTTTTCGAAGAACGTATTCATCGCGTATAGGTTATTACAATGCAGAAAATTAAGGAGTGTCTGTCCTCTATCGTTTCTAAGTCCAAGGCCGTATCGACCGATCCCTTTTTCGTGATTCGACTTCTTTCCGCCAAGTCTAGCATTGAAGTCTCCAATTATATATGTAAAGTTGGATTTGATCTTTAAAGCGATGGAGATATCGTCATAAAACTGCTCTACTTCATCGTCGTTATGATCTGTAGTCGGTGCATAGACTTGTATTATCTTTACTTTGTGCATATTAGATGTTTTAAGCACTATGTATACTACCCTATCTGATATACTATTAATTTCGATGACACGGTGTTCTAATCTTTTATTAATTATGAATCCAATGCCACCAATGCCAGGCATTGGTCCGTCTCTAAAATACAATAAATTTCCAGACTGCAAGGTTATCAATTCTTCTCCTGTCCTACGGATTTCGCAGAGTCCAAGCACATCCCATTTAATATTTTCAAGATTGGTTTCCAATTCTAGCAATCTTTCATCAGACGAAAGTGACTGGGTATTGTATGTTAATATATATAGTTTTTTAGTGCAGTCAGTCAACTCCCAGGGATTACTTGTCGCACCCCTGCCCCGTGTCACCCTACTACTGCTGGAGCGGGGGAGTGACGGAGCGCTGGGAACTCGGGGTCGATACTGATTTGTGTTTTTCATATTAAGGGAGGGGGGAAGGTTTTGTAGCCATAATCACCACGACAGCAACGACGTGTTGGTGATCGCAGTACTGCAACCGGTGTTGATGGTTTCCATCGCCGCCTGCAGGTGTTCTATCCTGTAGCCGTTAACCTCTACTTGAGATTCGCCTACAGAGATGCTGGCAGGCTGCTTCCCTCTGCCAGTGGCCAGCGTCTATTTGATGGCGACGCTTTCTCGCCATGTCATAAGGCCGTCGTCAGATAATTGTGGCTTTTCTTGAAGATCCCTGCGCCATCAGGAATCCCACCACATCCTGTTAGCCTTACCGCCTCGGTCCGGGACTGCTTATTCAGATTTCTCCTTATTCGCAGCTATCCTACATACTATAGGATGTGTCACTATCCGCCACCTGTGACCCGGTAGGTAGCTGAGGCTCGCCCCTACTGAGGCTCGCCCCTACGGTCTATTCTATTCAGCCGGATACCACACGGCGGGTCAACTTACCTTAGTCGCCTTTTACGACACATGGAACTAAAATATATATATTTACATGTATAAACTATATTGGTATTTTGTGGTTCAACAAGCAGGGGTCTGCTTTATAAACAATTTTATTAACAGCTTTTTGCAAGAAAACTATCTGTGTTCGAAATGATACTGATTAAATAAATCAAAATCCAAAAATTCATTAGAACAAGTATAAATGTATCCAATCCAAGTAATCGAACTAGCTTTTGCGTATCTAATTTGGTTGATGTAAAAAATATTTCCCATATTACGCATTTCAACGACAAAACCTGTTAATTTACATTATAAAGGTCTTGATACGATTTGTTTCTCAATTACTATGTGAGAAGTTTTATTTTTCTGTGTTACTAATACCAATTAATTATAAGATACAACGTTCATATAATTTGAAGAGAATACTCTAAGAACCTCTGTTACGTCGTATTTAGGATTAAGAAACTTAACTTTAAAGCTCCTTTATCCTGTAAACTATTCGATATGTTACATTTTATTAGGAACAGTTCTTTAAGATATCAGTTATTCGCCTTACGTCTGTCTCGCGTTATGGTAAGTGAAGATAGAAGACGATATCTACAAACTTTGTAGATCTTTCTTAGTGGTTCTTACCATAATAGTATTATAGCTTATTATTATATTTCGGGCGTTTCGAACGAGGGTTTATCAGACGCGATCTGAAAAGGTCTCCGAGGCGGTCGATGTATCTGGTGCTCCCGATGCATCGATTAGCGGAGGGAGGGGCCACTTTTAGAGAGGCCCCGACCCAGAGGTGGCACACTCTGGGGTTCAGAGTTGCTGCTGGCGGGAATGGGGGCAATGTGTACAACGGTACCCTGTCAAACATGAATCAAATCAAATCAAACCAATCAAATCAAATGTTAAAACATACATTCAATTAAACTCGGTTATTCAATTTGTCTTTTTGATCTTTACACTTTAATATAATTTAAATGACAAAGTCACGGCGTATTAACAATGGTTAACATATCGTCACTGGCACAATCTTCCTAATTAATGTCGCGCCAACCTTCAAGACACAATATCCATATGATATTATCTATAGTCACGACTAAAGTAATAACAATTGCAGAAAACTTGACTATAAAGTAATTTAGTACGTAAAGGATAGAACGATATATAACTTATCACAGTTTCCGCGACATACGAGTATTTCAATGGAGGATCCCTTAATACAACGTTTTTAAATGCCAGTTATACTCGTAACATCACGGTATAGTTACGCCCGGACAAGAGAGATACCCATTTTCCCACATGGGGAGTGGGACATATAAATAAGTGGTTCAAATTAAATCAAATAAAAATAATATTTATTCAAGTAAGCTTTCGCTTTTTGCATAAAGAAGCTACCATCGGTTCGAAATATTTCTCTTACCGAGATATACCAACAAGGAACTCGGCAGTCAATCGTTTAATTATTTTCAATTTAATGAAACTGCAGTCCTGTATAAAGCTCAAAGGATATTCAAATCTAAAAATTTAATAATTATATTTAATATTTATGTATAGACTAACTATTATTTACTTTATTACCGACTATTATTATTATTATCGATCTATTTAAGTGCCTAAGAACCGTAACTTGAAATAAATATAAGCACTGTAAATGTTCAGTTCTCATTTTAAATTCGTTAAATTTCTTTAAAACCTTCATATTTCTGTCCACGCACAATATACTACTCAGCCTTGACGTATAAGCCTTTACAAATTTGCACCTACGAAGTGCAAATTGTCTTACACAAATATGAGATATGCACAGTTGTTACTGTTTGTTTAAGAGTTCTCAAAAAAGTAAAACGTATTTGTACCATAAAATAGTAAATTACATCAAACTTTTTTGTGGAATTGAAAAGCGTAACTGTAAAATTAGGCTTTGTTTACGCTATAAGATGAAAACAACTTTCAAACTTTGCTTGTTTAGATTAATTAAATGTTATCTGCTTTTGGGCTGGTACTTACAATTTTTTATTGAGGATCGTTTGTATTACTTACACTTCCTACGAATCTATTTTAGCAATGAAAGCCATTGGAATTCGTTAGATATTAATAATTTAAAAATGTTTTTTTAGTATTCCTTATTTTATTAGCAGTTAAGCACATAGTCGACCAATTAGCTTGATATGGAGTGGTGATATCGCTCTATTTGAAGAATGAAGTCACATTTCCTATGCTTATACATGGGACATGTGATTTTTTACTTCAAGCGATGCATTAATATAAATGTTTTAAAAAATCTATAAGAAAACGAGTTTGTTTTTGTAGTATGTTATCCGGGTTATCAATGGTACCAAATTTTATTCATACTGAAAAGTGAAAGTGTAACAGACCGATAGGTTTTCCTAATTTTTGAATGAATATATCATAATAATAATAAATATATGGGACACTTATACACTTGGTCGTCTGTCCCCAAAGTAACTTAATACTTCTGTGATTTGGTGACAGACAACTATTACTATGATAGTATACTTATATAATATTTAAAACACTCAGACTCGAAAACCAACAAATTGTTATTAGATCAACAAATTGTGTTAGATAGATAAATGTTGATCCCCTTGAAAGAGTTACACGGTCGCTCTTTTTGACTATCACAAGTTTTTATAACACAAGTATTTATACATAAGCTTGTAATTTGAGTGATAGTCTATTATTACTATTTTCCAATAAAGCTGACGACATTCCTAGGTCAGGTGATGTCAACGGGGCCTTGATCTTCTCTACGTGTATATTTGACGTGGACTAACGTCACAAAACAGGATTTCGTGCCAAATTACGGCATTCAGTGTTCGTGGTCATGTGATTTGACAGTTTTGAACACAATCGATAGTTTAATTGAAATTTCAAAGAACATCGAGATAGACATCAAAGAATATATGATTGTGTTGTTTTTTAGTAACATATATTATTCAACACTTTTGTCACAAGGCACTGGCATGGTAATTCCTTACATTATAGTCAAAGTAAAACAAGAAAACAAACAAAAAGAAAAATAAGATAAATACTACAGTTCTTTGAGTTATTTTCTTAGGCATGTGCTTACGAGTGTGTTTGGTGTATTTACATATATTAGGAGTATAAAGTTGTTATAAGTTACCCGAGTCGGTTTTGCTTAGGTTTTAACGAATCGACTTTGGCAGCTAAATTACATTAATTTACGACCCTATCGTGCTTGTGATATTGAGCAAGTGGGACACTAACATGTTTGTAAGAGACGTTCTGGACCTATGGATAAGCCCAAAGATCAAGGTTTGAGTGAGTAAAATTATATAGACGAGCGTCCCGCCCAAAAAATTTGTCGAAGAAATATAGAAAATTTAGTATCGAACCAGAAGGTGCCAGAAGGATATACTCTCCATTGTCCAACTTTCCCACCAACACACATTAAGGGCTTTCTAATGGACTACAACTGTGCCGTCTACAATCACGTCGATCGTGCTTTCCGCCACTTACAATGCATTCGTAAACACAGCTAATATGAATAGGCACCTTCCTTCCTGATGTGACAAATATTTCTTATTCGTCCACTTATACATGTTCACTGCTGTACATAGGTATCTTCACGGGATCACCATATCCCATGATCTTGTGCCGCTTGTATTCAGCGGCTCCCCGCGACCTTTTTGAGATCGTCAGTCTGTCTCGTAAGAGGTCTACCAATACTGTTGGAATGACAACCCGAAAACGCAGTCGTTTTCGGGTTGTCATTCCAACACCTTAAGTTGCCAAGGCAATCAGTTCTCCGTATCATGTGCCCCGCACATCGCTACTTTAGCTTCTAGATATGAAGCTAAAGTAGCTGAACGCTGAACTGTGTCGGTTACTTTCGTTCTTATACGGATCTCCTCATTTCTGATTTGATTACGTAGAGATACTGCAAGCATACTTCGCTCCATCGCCAATTAAGTGACTGAGCTTCCATACGAAGTCCATAGTCAGCGATGGCGTTTCGGAGGTTTGCTATTAAGTATGATTTAACGAATATCAGTCTGGTATCTTCAAAAGGTTTCGATAAAAAAATAATATCATAAGTATAACTATGGTTTCCTACTTCTCAATATAGTAGGAACCACTTGTGAGGCAAATGTCTGAAACAATCGCAACGGATCCACTTAAATTCTTGTTTAAATTAACGATACTTAGTCTAAAAACATTACAATGAAAATTATTACGTATTGAATTTAAAATTGCTTACATTGCGTTGACACCAATTAGTCACTGTTTGCAATTGTTTAATGCCGCGCGAATTCATGCTAATTATATTGTGTTAAATATATTTGAAGGTCATTTACCAATATTTAAATTAATAACCATACCTATTTAAGAATTGATCCCGGTTGTTACTAATGCTTAATATCTATAAGAAGTCGTATGGAACTTCAATATTGTGGTAACCATTATACTCTATTATTATTTAAGACATTCCTCAGCAGGGTGTCCCTTATTTTCATTGCTGAAAGGGAAACTCCGAGCTTTCTAGTTAGACTGCTATAGTAATTGTTTATCGATTTTGAAATTGATTTTATGTGTATTTAAATGTTTCGTAAGCAGCAACAAAATAAAACAAAGAAATCTATGATATTAATTTTTGTTGACAAGCTAATTGGAGCTAGTCATGTCAAACTAATATCACCCATCTTGTGACCTACAATCACATAGAAGGCCATGTCAGAACAATAGCGCCTGACATGGTATGACGTTGGTTTCCGGTCGCCTCACAAAAGTGAGCGATCGATGGAACGGTTCGACGGCCTTAATGACCTTATAGGCAATAGGTCATATTCTAGAATATGACCTATTGCAGCTATAAAGTCTAGTATCTCTCACAGTTAACAGTTAAGTAATGTATTTTGTGGTGAGAAATTCTTAGCTACAACCAACTTACCTCCTGTAGAACTGAGCGATCAATCAATCCAATATATCGAGCGAAAATTGCCTTCCTATGTACCTCAGATGAATCTTAAAATGAGATATAATAGTGGACATCTATATAGTTTTATAGATAACTAGCGGCCTGCCCCTGCTTCGCACGGGTATAAAATATATATCCCATGTCAGTCAGTGTAAAAAAATGATTAAAATTGATCCAGTTGTTTTGATTTATTCATTACTGCCCGTGGCCGTAGCGTTAAAATTGGAGAAAAACAATTTCCTTTCCCTATACCAAGAAGATTTCCTGCTATCTTTGGAATATCTAAATTCATATAGTACATTATTACTTATTTACTTTTATATTTTCCCTATGTATTTTATTTTTACAATTAATTACAGAAGGTCTTTAAACAAACTCTTGAAAGAGCGACATCGCTGCTAAAGTCGAAGTGTTATAAGACGAAGCGCGGCCTCCTCACGGCATATTAAATCTGTAATATCTCCGAAAATGTTCACTTAAATTACATGCTGTAAACGGCCATATCGATCTATATTAAATCAACTATTTATTTAAGGTACTTAATTGGATAAGGATTAATGCTGTATTGTATAAGAATTGCTTCAAAAATAAGGCATTATTTTTCGTAAAAAGAAAATGTCAAAAAATGCTATTGTTGGTTATCCATAAGCGATAGACATATACCATCGCGGACTTTTCTGTAGACCTTTTCAATGTGTACAAATACTTAGTACATTATTTTGATAAATCTCGTAGGGTTTAGCCTGCGTTTGCAATGTAAGCGGAAATAAATGTAATTATTTACAGAAACCTCAAAAATTACAGTATTTCTCTACTCCGTATTGAATGTTATTATACGTACAAACCTTCCTCTGGAATCACTCTATCTATTAAAAAAAACCGCATCAAAATCTGTTGCGTAGTTTTAAAGTTTTATGCATACATAGGGAAAAATTGACTTTGTTTTATAATATGTAGTGACTAGTGGTTCGACGACGCGTTGCTGATGCTCAGTCTGGTTTCGAATTCCCCTCAAAACGAAACCATCATTGACAGTTTCAAAAAAATACTCGATCGTCACCAAACATTACAGGATTATCCGCTGGGTCAGTCTACAGATGATCGCATCATTTCATCAAAATCAGTTTAGCCGTTTCGGAGTCTATAAGGAACATACATACTTATTCTTTTATATATAAATAAAATGCCTACTGATCAAAAACAAGGCTAAAAAGACTCCATTTAACTAAAATTAAAGTTAATGACGTCAAAAGAAAAAGTAGGAACTAAATTCGTGAAATCGAATCATATTTCAACAACGACATATACCAAATAAAGTATGCACAACAAACAAAAAAATTCTATACCTGTAACAATGTAACGGTGGGCATTTACCGTGAACGTATTTACATATTGCATTATGTAAAGTGAGTCACGCGTTCCGTAGCTTGGTATATAGCACAACCTACTATTTCCACCATTCGAACACCTACATAGATTTTAATGTCATATGAATTATGGATTTAGATCTATCAGTTTAAACAACAGCCATACAATTTTAATGGTTTAGCCAGAATGCGATGTTGTATTATATTTTACGGCTAGTTTTGATATGCTATACTTTTGTATGAAAAAATATTCAATAACAGACATCTTTTTTTAGGTCCCTTTTAAGGACGCAACTTTTGTTACTGCTAGTGGCTACCTGTGAGCCTTACATGTCTCTCTCCGTTGTCTAATTCTAATACAACGTATTACTCGATGAGGTATCGCCAACCATGAAGTCCAAAGCCTTTTAGAGAGTTCTAATTCTATGAACTTTAAGAACCGAACCGTAGGCTATGAAGGCCTTACGATTAGAACACGTCCTCATTACCAAAGTTTTAAATATTGAGCAGTTTCAGAACCTGAACCCAGATCTCTGATTTTTTAAATTTATACTTTTATGCTTAATTGTTGTTTAAATTTCATCATATACTTTAAGTTATAGATCAATATAATGTTGTAACCTTAATTTTTTCAAAAACTTAACAACTCCGCGCAGAACACCCAAAAGAATCAAATAGCTCCTTTATTTTGTTCGCATCACCACAACTTTCCTCCCCTCTCCATAACTCTCCTTTCGTCTCTTCTCTCAACGAATCCCTTCTTTCCTTCTGTTAAAGTATGTTGAGGCCACTTTTCCACCCATCCTAAATAATTTATATTTTAAATTCATAAATAAATCTTGTTGCCCAAATCCGGTTAAATCATTACATTAAACAGCAACTTTAATTTTTTCAATCCATATTGTGTGATATAGATTTTATTTTTGAATTCAATCGAGTTATACCGTTCAGAAGCACCTATTTACTACACATTTAAAAGAAACCCGTTGCGGTAAACATCGTTGTATCGGTCGAACAAAACTAATTGGTTTTTGTCGAGCCGATCAGCAGACTGTAAGACGACGCAAGCCAATTATAGCAAACATTAATAGTACACTTTATATCTGCAAGACTATTTCGCTGTGAGTGAAATACGATTCAAGCTTTTGGAATAATGCCAGATGCTTACACAGAAACTCATACACTAGAAGGATTAATTTATTGGTAGCTTTATGTGCATAATATCTGCAGCACGATATATATATAACCTAACTCCTAGTTCATTCAACTACCTTTAAATCACTTCGTATCACAAAAAAAATCAATCTACACCAATTTTAATTAAGGATAGTTAATGACAGTTACGGCTTCTGTAAAGCATTACTAACTGGTTACTTAAATATTTGTATATTAGACTGAATATTTTATTACCAAGCATAACCAATAGGTAACAAAACAATCAACATCATCATTCTCCTTCCCTTTTCCGACTCTAAATGGGATCGGCACATGTTTTTACCATGTTCTGATGTGATTTGGCTAGATATTACCTTAGTCGCCTTTTACGACAGCTCCATAAGATATGAGGGTGGTCTATTCAACTCAACCAGATACTACACCGTGTAGACCATAAAAATCAAATATTGGAACAGAGCGGTTTATTTTCTTATTTTTGCTTCATTTTCCATTTTAAAAAAGTATATGAGTAAGTAAATGAAATAAAAGGCTGCTATTATATCGGCAGTTATTGATATCAAGCTCTTCTAAATTATCGTTTCCTGAGTTTTATCTGTATAAAAATCTCGAGTCACGATAGTTGGCACGCTAATCTCCGAAACCGCACAACCGATTATGTAAATATGAATTGTTCGGTCAAAATTGATCGAAGTTATACTCTTGATCCTAATAGTTGCCGCTATTAAAGAAATAAGAGGTCTGAGGCCCATTGTGGCCCATAATAGTTATTAAATAAACCGTACACATTTTGCAGTAGCAGTATTTTGCTTTCGCTTTCATTGTAGACCAAGTCCGGCGCCGTGTGGTATCCGGCTGAACAGAATAATACCACCCTCATTTCTTACCGAGGTGTCGTAAAAGGCGACTAAGGTAAGTTGACCCACCGTGTGGTATCCGATTGAGTAAAATAGACAACTCTCTTTCTTACCGAGGAGTCGTAAAATACGACTAAGGTAAGTTGTCGTCAGGCAGGTGGCCCGTCGTAAAATACGTAGCCAAATCATATGACAACATGTTTGTAACATGTTGTGCCGACCCCACTTAGAGTGGGATAAGGGGAGGAGGATTATGATGTAGACCAAGTCCGCTCAACCCTTTGGCCCGCCAACTGCTTGTAAATGGTCCGCTGAGAGAGAATAATAGAATCGCCCTCACTGAAAAATAATGTCAGTTTTCCTATGCTTATATATGGGACATCTAACTTCTTATTCTCCGGATACAGCGGAATGTTCGCAACATGTAGAAAAAATGTTAAATCTTTACAACACCTCAAAAGTAATAGTTTACAGTAGTAGAAGTCCCATTACTATCCCACAGCTGAGCATAGCCTTCCTCCCTCTTTTTGGAGCTTAGACGTACCACGCTGATTTTAATATTTTATCTGTAAATATACGTCTCTATTTGACAAAAGTAATTATAAAATTATTTTGCTATAATCCGCGATGAAGTAAAATATAATATATATATATATATATATATATATATATATATATATATATATATATATATATGCTTTGCGACAATCGGTCGCAAAGCTTTGCGATTTTGGTCGTGGGGTCTATCTCCTCATGAGTTTGTGATAGTGAACGTATATAGTGCTTGTGTATCGTGGTGGCGGTGGTGGAGGTTGTGCATGTGTTTTTTACGCCTCCTGCATGTATCAGGTATGATAACCGATTGTCCACTTTAGAATTATATATATTTTCTATTTTACTTCATCGCGGATTATAGCAAAATAATTTTATTATTAATTTTGTATTATGGATCTCCGCAAAGTAACGCCTAATTCTATAAATTATGTCTCTATTTGAATTGCGCAGCTACGATACCGTGTCCTGATACTGTAGGGGCCTGTCAAAGATGTTCGTATCGTTCGTTTGGCCCAACCGTTAAAAAGGTTGAGCATTCTTCATCATCCTCCTGCCCTTATCACTCTTAAGTGTGATTGGAACATCATGTTATAAACATGTTATTCCATGATTTGACTACGTATTTTATAACCGGCCGCCTGACATCAAATTACTGAAGTCGTATTTTAAGACACCTTGTAAGAAAGAGGGTGGTCTATTCTACTCAACCAGATACCATACAGTGGATCAACTTATATCAGTCGCCTTTTACGACATCTCGGTAAGAAAGAGGATGGTCTATTATACTCAACCTGATACCACGCGGCTTAAAAGGTTGACCATTCTTCGTGTAGATTAATCTTAGTCCTATTTTCATTTAAAAACATAGTTAATAGAGGCATATCCGATCCTCTTATGAATAGTAATCTCTCACTATTCCTAACTTCGAAGCAACTGTACAATGCGATTATGCAGAACGCATATATCACCGAGAATAGTAACAACCAATGTTTTAAATAAATAAACCCATTCTCACTATTTATAAACTCATTTTAATCTGTATCTTACTAATCTGTTAATTAAAAAGCCAACACATACCATATCCTTCAACGCAGTAATCCGCTGTAATGTTGATATACTGAAATTCCTATCAACACCAGGATTCTATGCTTAGTTTAAAGTGTTTTCTAGCAAATTGCAATAAGGTGTAGCGTAGCGCCTACAAAAGTGTCAAAGAAAAGAGAAAACACTGGATTTTTTAATAGTTCGTAGTGTGATGTTATAGATGGCATAGAAATAATGAAAAAAGAAAAGAAAAGAAATAAGGATTACAATGTATCCATCTCAATTAAGCCTAATTTTGAATTAGGTCATTTTAATACTGAGGGAACGATATATTCTCGTATAAGGTCAACGCCTTTAGAGATTCTGGGGATATGTGTAAGCTACCAAACCACATTGGAACAGCGTGGTGGGATTAAGCTCCAACTCTTCTATCCAAAAATATGAGAGGAGGCCTATGCTTAGTAGTAGTACATAATCCGTTTCCTTACTTTACTATCAAGCAAAATCATAGTGTCATTGTTTATGTTAGATAATAGTTGATGTTTTAATTTGGTTGGTATTTGTGAGGTGCTAAAACTGAAAATATCGCATTGTATTGGTTGATTCTTTTTCTTAGAGCTTAAATAGCTGTAAAACCTTTACAACAATTACAACATTCTAAATTCAATAATGTATTCAAGTTAAAGCTATATTAATATTTATACCTCGACAAACGAGTCTTATTAGTTGCTCTTACCGTAAACTTCCTCGTTCGAAAAATTGCTGTCTCAAATCTCAAAGCAAAATATAGCTCGCTCATATCTCAACACTCGTATGTCAGGACACTCGTATCTCGAGGTACCGATGTAATTACATACAATTGTAGTGATATTTCCGTCCAATAGACCATTTTACATTGTTTCAACACCATTTACACTGTCACAAACTTTCCAGTATGAAAGCGTGTACATTATACGGGTTTGCGATCTATAGTATTTCATAGAATAACATTCATATCTCTTTTATTTCGCAGCTCAGTGGTCTTTGCAAATATAAGCATTATCTAATGCTCGCATTAACGATAACACAAACCAATATTTTTGTCTGTTTTTTGACTTAAAAAGGTTACATCGTCTTCTGCTTTGTCCATACATACCTGCTCCCATTATTTGTGCTCCTAACTCTTACGTGCAATTTCGACGATCTTGGCTTGTCAGTTCTAGCAATTGATCTCTCTATCTATAGTTCTTTCATTTTTCTTTTTCTAATATTAGACCAACGATACATCCATTCCTTTTAATTCATTGCAACATAAACTCAAAAAGGCCATATCTAGATATTTTATAGTCTATGCTCATGCGATGTTTAAGTTTTAGATGAGATTTATTCCATCCTAACTTAGAATCAATGCGGAATACGAATTTAGAGATACCATATTAAACTGAAGTTATGAGTAAGAATAGTTCTGCTATCGTCGCCATTTTCCCGGTATACTTGAAACTATGTAATAATCAAAGGCGCACTTCAAAGAGTTGTTGATGCGATATTAATGTGTTTTAAATCTCTGCAACAAAATAAACATTTATCTGTTACATAACTATGTCTTATGTAATACTGATTTCTTTTTTCACTGGAAAGTGATGCAGCCTATGGCAATGGAATGATATAAAATTTTATTTAGGCACTGTGTACTTTATTATTACTAGTGTTTTATTATTATTAGTGTGTGTTTTATTTAACTTTGATGTTTACATTAAAATCTGATTATGCGAATAGCTTTTAGCTTAGCAAGCAAAAATATTTTTTTTATCTATTATTGATATATTGGTATTATATTGGTGTATATTTGTATTTAAGTATGTATTTAAAAATTAAATAAGTATATATTCACCAGTTGTCTCTCACCTATAGCACAAGTATTAAGTTACTTACTTTGGGGACGGACGACCGTGTCCCATATATTAATTATAGGAACCTATTGATAAGCTAATTTATAGATAGGTGTTACTATGCGGAGAACCATAATACAAAAGTTATAATAAATATTGTGCTACAATCCGCGAAAAAACGATAAAGCGCGCTTTATCATGGATTATAGCAAAATAATTTTATTTTTATTACTTTTGTTCTATTGGTAATCATCTAATATTTGTTCTAGAATCTAAATTCTTATTACTAAGTAACAATGAATTCGTAAATGACTCACGCTATCTCATAACCGATCTCTAATGACGAGGCTGCGTTTTCCGTCGTCATGAGTCGTAAATGCCCTTGCGCATGCCGAATAAGGCGCCAGTAGAACTCAATAGCGAGCGAATATAGACTTTTAAAACACTAAGTTCCAGTTTTAAAACCTGTTGCGCATCTTCTGGACAGAGTAAAAAGTCAACCATTTTGAGCCGTGCTGATGAGTGTCAGTGCAATAGTAAAAACTTTTAAACAATGGAAACAGGTCTATCTACGAAACTGATGTATATACCTCAGAGAAATCGGTGTTTTGCAACCTTGAGTACCGCGTAACTTCCAAAGCCACTATGATCCAAATATCATAATATACCATCGTCCTTACTGGGGTTCACGGGCTCTTAGTCCATAATGCACTATTACCTTCCGGAAGAATCGCACTACATTATAGTAAAAACCGTACAAAAATAGGTTAAGTAGATTTTGAGAAAATCGGACACATACAGACAGACTTTGCTTTATAATATAGCATATAACATAAATAACTATAACGACTGAGACACAAAGAATACGTTAGACTCTCAATGCTTCAATGTCCGCATTGAAACAAAAATGATAAATTTCTAATGTCTTGGAACTAGATCACCGCAAACGTGCCAAGTTTCGTTCCGTTGACTTGGCCTAGGGCATACATTTATAATGAGTATGAATAAAAAATGGCTTAATTAAACTATCTTCAAATTGCATGACAAATTAGGCTCTTAATAGAGGAATAATAATTCAAGAATCCAAAAGTAATAGTGTAATTATTTTGCTATAATGCGCAATAAGAGATTTACCGCGGATTATTAAATAATAATATCATTATTACTATTGTATTATTTATCTCTGTTAAGTAACATCTCATTCTATAAATAATTTATTAATTTAAATTATATATATTAAAAGTTAAAAATAGTTGAGGCGATGAGGCTCGAACCTAGGTATTTTACCTCTCTAGAGCGCCCATTCCATATGAGTTATCGTGACTTGAGTGAGTTGACGTGAATCATACGAGTCATATGAGCTATCGTGACTTGACGTTTAATGGCGAAAGTTACTTATTATTTTCAATTCAATATAAATTTTGCCGAAAACTGGGATAAAACATATAATTTTTGGCTACAAATACTTTTAGTTTTTTATACTTGGTATGAAGTTATTGGTGTATTTAAGGACAATATATTTATTTATTTCACACACGTATAAAATATTATATTATATAACAGGATAAGTATAAGTGTAAAAAAGCGTAATTACCAAAAGACGAGACTGCTCTAACCTTCGTATTTTGTATACAAAACTTTTGTTCTCAATGTATACGTATAATAAATACATCATCGCTCTTTAGCAAAGGCAATATCAAATAAAAACCATCATATCTCTAAAAATTCCTGGGTTACATGTAATCTGATAATCTAAATTTAGGTATTGTGGGTCTGGGGTCTTAACCCTTCAGAGGAGAAAGGAGACCCAGCTGTGGGAATAGTATCAAGCTACTGCATGTTTGTGGAAAATGTTTTTACTATAAAATGCATCTGTGAATCAGAGCGATCTCTACCCGGTAGTGATGCGCTTTAGACCGTAAATAATACGTAGGGTTGTCAACTTTAATCATTATATACTAATATGTTATTTCCGATTGCTATCGTAATGTGTTTACATTAGATTTAAAACTTATTTACTTTTAATTTTTATCGTATAACATTCTATTTACCTACAATAAGATCTTATTAAGAACGGTTCCTATATTATATTTATGACTTAAGAAAGTTTTATAAAAAGCAATTTCCTTTAGATGGAAGAAAGTTAGATTCGTTGAAATTAAAATTCGTTAACGATATGTATATATGTTCGCGGTTTGCTATATTTACAGACTACTCAATTAGTTCACTTATAGCTATTTGAATGGCATCACTACAAAAAAAGCTAAAAGGTATGATTAACATCACTTGTCTAATATTGTCCAAAACTGGTGGTACTGCTGTTATGCTACTGTCTGTCTACAGAGTTGCTGCTGGCGGGGATGGGGGTAATGTCTTTATAGGTACCCTATCCCCGCCACCAGCAGCGTAGTGGAGCACACAGGTTATTTTAGTCGGTGCGAGTCCGACATAACCGCCGCCTGTCCCCATCGGGCGGCGGTACCCATAAGGGGTTTTTTCCTGTCTAAAAAAAAAAAAATATTTTGTAGAAGTCTTCCACTAAGTCAACACAATACGATTGTTACAACATTGTTAATATTTCATGTTAATGGATAATTACATTTTTACAGCGGTTATTAAAAACTATTCTCGAATCATACTTCTATTTAATTGTTTACTTCAGTAGCCACTTCATCTAACAAAACTTTCCAACTTTTCGATTCAAGGCGCAAATGACGGTGTACATGTATATTGTATAGTTATTATAGATAAGTCAACCCATTTAATTGGCAGCCCTGATCACCTACTTGTCCATTTGACTGACAGCCGTGGTCATCGCGTCAGTTTCATTAAATGAAAGTATTTGGTATCATTCTATGATGTTAAGGGTCCGTATGTTTTTTTTATTTATTAAACTCTATATAATTAACATTTTCAGACGAATCATTTATTCTTTACTACCTATTAACCTATTATTTAACTAACTATTAATTTCCAAATTTCGCGTGGAAAGATTAAAACCGTAATATAGTCTTTTGATAACCATAAGAAATGGTTAAAGTGGGTTAACCTTAAAAGCTTGACATATGCTGTCGCGGACTTTTATTTAGAAGTTTTAAAGCGAAATAATTTTGTAATATTGAATGATTTGATGATTCATGATTTTTGAATCTTATTATTTACTCAGCGCACGCAAGGGAATCTTTAAATTTTCCCGTTTTAGTACTATTTATTATTGCGTGTTTATTGCGTGGCGCTATATAGCCTTCCTCGATAAATGAACTATCTTACAGCGAAATAATTTTTCAATTCGGTCCAGTAGTTCCTGAGATTAGCTTGTTAAAACAATCAAACAAAAAAACACACAAATTCTGCACACAAATTCTGTACACCACTCAATAAATTTCGAACAATATAGTTTTATTTTTTGACAAACAAAAGAAAGTGTTATGCGGTCAAATGTCCGAAATCGAAAATTACCTACTTAGTACGAAGTAAAAGTATGATCATATCATCTTATCGATTTACCATAGAAAAAAAATGCGCGATGTTTTTTAGTGAGTGGCTGTTCATTTTTAAATTTATTTAGTTGCTAATTTTAACATTATAATTATAAATATGGAGCGTACATAAATTCGTCTTTAGCTCTTTATAGTTTGTAATCCCATAATGTTAAAATTTTTATAGGTGTAGGATTTGTAATTATTGTTTTACGTATATTTTCAACGTTAACGTCGTTTCTAGAACAATGGGACGAGTGAAGTATCATTGAAGGTATAACATTTTTAGAGTGAAGCTCAGAAGCTCTATTAGCTCTATTTCTGTCAGCTAGAAAAATCTTACCTCCTTGTAAGATTTGTACATTAAAAAAGTGCTGGTGTATGAGTCAAATCATATAGCTGTTGGTTTGTGTATTTTGCTTGTTATGGGTCTTACCGTATCCGGTTGAGTATAATAGATCACCCTCTTTTTTACCGAGATGTCGTAAAATACGATTAAGGTAAGTTGACGTCAGGCAGGCGGCTGGTCGTAAATATGAAGCCAAATCATTTGGCAACATATTTATAACGTGTTGTCACTTGATTTAGCTTCCCCACTTAGAGCCAAGATGTGCCGAACCCATTTAGAGCGGGATAAGTGCAGGAGAATGGTGGATCTTCTTACGCTTACGCAAGTGTTTTTACACTTTACATGGATTTAAAACAAACTCGATATATTATTGATTGCTTAATCGATTAAGGTATATCGAAATGAATTCGATTCGTATTACGTTTGTGTATTATATGAGTACGTAATCTCTTGCTTGCAACAGTACTTAAATATCGTGTAACTAATCGAATTTGATTTACACACATGTCTTAATACACCTACATTATTTGATCATACTCGATCACATAAAACAGTTAAATATACGGTAATGGTAAGGTTAAGCGAATTTTAACTAACTATTAGTAGTATAATGTCTATTATTTCTTCTTATGTTCGTCTATTTCGTCCTCCTTTACAAACAATCTGGTTGTTAGTATCAGGAAAAGTAGAGGGGGAAAACAGGGAGGTAAACAGTATGGTAAAAAAACGTCTATATAGGCAGAACTGTTTAAAAGGAACACAAACACTAAATTGTCTTTGTTGTCCTTTTAAACAGTACTTAGTTAATAATTTGTGATTATTTCATTGAACCGCGTGAAATATCGATTCGCAAGTTTTATATTTGTGATATACGAGATAAATAAATTTACTGCATTGTTATCCTTTTTTTTATTTACAGCAATAATGTACAAGTTATATCTATCTTAAATTAATTACACGTTAGGACTATACAAATCATGGCCACGTGGAATGGACCCAAGAATGCTGGCAGCGTTTCCGCGCTGAATCGCTAAGCTGATTCTTTGTGCGAAAAAGGAGCCAGCCCTCTTGTCACCTGAAGAGGCAAATAACCGTGGTGTTAAAACGGATAATTTTTTTGCACTTTGACTCCATGGCCCTAGGGTCTCAACTGAAAACGACACAAATATATAACTCTCGATGAGAGATGTATACTTCCATCGTTTGCTGGATTCGGCCATTTCCGCCGCAGGTCCAGGTCTTGACGCTGTTTCCCTGATATGGAACGAGGCTTATTCTATATTTATATATGAATGTTGACTGCAATTCATATTGCATCATATTCGCAACGACCACACCCAAGCTAAAACCACCTTGCAATCTGAATTAAACTTAGATTTTTTTTTTTAGCGTTAGGGGCTTTGGAAACTTTCATTAGAGAAGTAATTTACTATAAACCTAAATGGACCTGACGTTACTTTTAAAACTATGGCAGAAGTCAAAAATCTTTGGACAGTGACTATTTACCCTGAGAACGAATAAAGAAGAAGAATAATATAATTATATAAATACCTAACTTATATGTATTTGCTACTTCTTTTAACTGATCAAGGCTCTCATCAATCAATTGCACCAATCTCTAAAACAGTGGACATTGTCTAACACTGGTTCTTAAAGTGACTTCTCTATTGCGAGAAGCATTTTTAACCTAGCAAAAACGAACTTACAACCAGAAAAAAGCTAGTTTCTTGAGATATGCAATCGATCTTCGCTTTCACAATTATATTGCATTCCCTTTAAGTCTAAATGAAATAGGGTTATTATATTATTATATGTGCGAAAAAGTAAGTATTTATGCACGAGCTCTCGCATTGATCTTTGAATTTTGAACGTGACTAAAGTCGATGCCGAGTTGGATAGCAGCGAAATCGTATGGCGTCTATGAACAAATATTAGCGATAATTATGTATCATTAAATCGAGTAAAGATTGGAGTAATTTGTTTGCCAACAATTTGATATTTTATCACGGTGATACTGTTGCTACGCTATTTCAGTTTTTTAAACAAAGTTTAAATTTTATAGGAAATAATCGTATCAATTGATAACAAAATGTTTATTTATTAAAAAATATTTCACATATCTATAATTTAGTGAATCACTGAATGTTTTATTTTCGTCCTAGTAAATTACTTAATTCCTGTAGTTCTGTTCATTTACAAATGTTTTCTTGGCTGTGTATACGCGACTAATATATTATTATATATAAGACTAATATATTTGTATATAAGTTAAATACACATAAAAATTTGGTTCAAAATCTTTCGAGTGACCGAGATCGATCTAGGCTTCTAGCTTTATCGGAAAAAGAATCTGGTTATTGGCTACATGCTCTCCCTTCTAAAAATCTTGGTACACTATAAGATAACGAAAGTTTCAGAGTAGCTTTAGGTCTCAGATTGGGAACCACATTGTGCCTTAAGCACCGATGTCCATGTGGAAAAGAGGTAGACACTTTTGGCATACACGGGCTTTCATGCAATAGGAGCTCTGGTAGGCTTTTCCGTCATGGTTCTCTTAATGATACCATCAAAAGAGCTCTTGCCACCATCGACATTCCTGCTCTTCTCGAGCCTTCCGATGATGGCAAGAGACCAGACGGCTTGACGCTGGTTCCTTGGGAACGGGGACGGGCCCTAATGTGGGACGCAACATGCGTTGATACGTTAGCCTCGTCCCATATCAGGGAAACAGCGTCAAAACCTGGAGCTGCGGCGGAAATGGCCGAAACCGGCAAACGGCGGAAGTATGCATCTCTCATCGAGAGTTATACATATATTTGTGCCGTTTGCAGTCGAGACCCTAGGGCCATGGAGTCAAAGTGCAAAAAAATTTTTATCCGTTTTAACACCTCGGTTGATTGCCTCTTCAGGTGACAAGAGGGCTGGCTCCTTTTTCGCACAAAGAATCAGCTTAGCGATTCAGCGCGGAAACGCTGCCAGCATTCTTGGGACCATTCCACGTGGGCATGATCTGTATAGTCCTAGCGTGTAAGTAATTTAAGATAGATATAACTTGTACATTTTTGCTGTAAATAAAAAAAAAAAGTTAAATAATATATTCACCAGTTGTCAGACACCATAAAGTGTCCCATATATTTATTTATTTATTATATTATTTATTTTTTATTAATATGCCCTCTTTTCTTAGGGCTGCCATAACTCGGAGACTGTTCTTGTATATTGACTTGGTCAGATTAGCAACAAAGTGATCAGTCATATCGCCCCATCAAAAGAATAAAGTTACATTTCCTATGTTTATACATGAGACATGTAACTTTACACACATACTTCTGACTTACCAGCCATAACACGTAATATATAGCTTTGATTAATATTTGCTTATTTTTTTGCAGATATCGCACTTTTAATACAACAATTTCTGAAGACGATCTAACCTAGTAAGTATTAAAGGAAATACTCTTTGCTAAATGTAACTAGGAATAGATTATACAATTAAGATATTCATGTGGGATTATTAAAATTCTTCTTTATTTATATAATTCGTTTATTAAAAGATTTTCGACAAACACTTAAAATAAGACAAGGGATTGAAGTTATTAGAAAACACGTTCGCGTCGTTGTGTCGTTCGGCTTATGACTTTGACTACAGACTAGTAAGTAGTAACTACAAATGAAAACCAACTATACACTGTCCATTATATTAACCATCTTTTGACAGATTGACGATTTACATATTTAGTGATGTCCAAAAGATTCTCGTATGCGATACCATTCCGATTATAGTACCTACTATCATTAATCGAATTACGTACCTAAGTAATTCGATTAATGATAACCTACGTAAACTAATAACAGATATAGAAATCAACATTTTGATTTAATATTGCCTTAGTTTTTTGAAAATAAATGTTAATCCGTGTGTATTTATTATAATCATAAAAAATATATTATACATCAACTGGCAACATCAACAGACCTTCCGCTCGGCCGCCATTTTGACGTGATCTGTCACTCTCAACGAAACGCCCGTGATAGTCACACGCATTTACGTTCGCTGAGTGTTCTCTCGCATCTGTTACACCTTGAGTTAAGTAGCTTTATTCCTCGGAAAAACTTTTGTGAAACTTATATTAATTGATCGTGAAAATGCCGAAAGGACGTGTGTTGAAAGCACAATCGAGACAGTTAGTGTTAAAACTTCATGAGTATTTTGAGCAAGAAAATCAAAATGGCGGACCTCTTATACCTATCACGCAAGTCCGAAACCGTGTTGCAGCCGCGTTGGGGATCAGTCTATCAACTGTGACTAAAATCACTACTGATGCCTACGGCAGGAGCGGCTTGGAGCAAAACAAACCATCTACACCAAAAAGAAAGCGCCTGGCTCATAAGGTGACAGCTGTTGATGACTTTGACGCTGACGCTATTCGTCGTCATGTATATGATTACTACTTGAGAAAAGAAATTCCAACTTTGAGAAAACTTATTGTTTCTTTGAAAAGAAGTGGTCTATTTCATGGTGAAAAATCTTCTTTGGTCAAAGTTTTGAACACAATTGGCTTTTCATATAAAAAGTTAAATAAAAGAAAATTATTAATGGAACGCACAGATATAGCTATAGCACGTTGTGATTTTTTAAGAGAGGCAAAGAAAATACAAGATTGGGCAAATATTGTTTTCACGGATGAAACATGGCTCAACGCTAACCACACACTATCTCGTTTCTGGACTGATGATACTGCTGATTCCACTTCCTCAGTACCAATGGGAAAAGGTGAGCGCCTAATCATTTGCCATGCAGGTACAGCAAAAGGATTTGTACAAGACGCACTGTTGGCATTTAAATCGAAGAAATCAAATGACTACCACGAAGAGATGAATGCAAATGTGTATGAAGAGTGGTTCAAAAAAATGCTCATTTCATTGGAAGAACCATCAATAATTTTTATTGATAATGCGCCCTACCACTCCCGTCAAATTGACAAAATGCCAACACAGGCTAATAAAAAGCATGAAATAATTAATTGGCTTCGGGACAATGGAGAAAATGTGGACGACTCAATGTTAAAAGTTGAATTAATAAAAATATTAAAAACCAAAAAGAAAGCAAAACGCTATGTAATCAATGAAATGGCAGCAGAATATGGCCATACTGTTCTTCGGATTCCTCCATACCACTGCCAGTACAACGCAATAGAACTTATATGGGCACAAGTAAAAGGGCATGCTGCGAGATGCAATACAAGCCCCCCATTCACAGCGAATAAAATGTTGCAATTGCTAAAAAATGCTTGCACCCACGTAACGGCCGAGAACTGGGCAAGTGTGGTGGAAAGAGCTAAAAGAGTAATATTCTCTGATTGGGAACGTGATATTGCGTTTGATAATATATTATCTACACAAGAGCTAATAATAACTGCTACTGAAGACTCCTCATCGGAGGAGTCTAGTGTTGATTATCATTCCGACGACTCGTGCTAATAAAATAAATTAAAATATCCTGATTGTTTTATTTGTATTCATGTATTAACTAAGAAGAAAGTAAAACTTTATATAATGTTATTAAATGTCTTTTAATACTCGTAACATCGATTTCTACCGATTATTTTTAATCTGTGGCATAATCGTAGTAACCATTATGTGTGACATCACTAAGTGGGCGGTACCCATCCATAAAGTACAAATATTATTTGTATGATATTTGTACGTAAGCAATACAAAACTTAATGAGCGTGAGCTGTCAAAAGACTGATAATATGATGGACGCAGTATATACCTACGTCACCTAATCCTTTCACTCTGTCATTCATACATTCTTCTCACTTGCTCTTCGCTGCGTTCAAACTTACAATCCCACATTCATGTGTTAAAAGAGTTTTGAAGTGTCGAAAATTACTAATTAGTTTATTATTATACATTTTAATATATTATAAGGCGTTCTGGAATTAGCTTTGGATCCTTAGCTTTTTTGTTATTTTTTCAAAATTGATTTATCTTCTACTTTTGATTGGCACGATAACTTACCATACGACTTACGGACCCATTTAAACTATTGTTAAAAAAAAGGCAAACGTACCACTGAGTGGTTTAAAGGAATATTTCGTTACCGCTTGTTGTCTTTCTTTGTCCTTCCTACCTTCGGTGACTCGTTAAAGTGCTGAAGTCATTCATTCTGATAATAACAATAGTTTTGGCACTATTTTTTATTTTGGAAAATATCATTATATATTTCAAATCGTTCAGGCTGTTGTGACGTAAAAATTAAATCAAAATTGTATTATGCAATAATTTGAATCATAATTTCAAAGTCCAATGTCTAATCAGTGTTTGATTGTCTATTGTTCGGAAACTCAAATAATATACAAAAAGTAAAATAAGACGTCGAATTATTATAAATTGTGTAATCAGAGGTCGATGGCACCGGCTGCACCCGCAATCGATCGCTTGAAACTCTTTATCGTTCTTTAACGTTGCTTTAGTAATCTTCTTATTTTAATTAATTTAACCAATAATTGGGTACCCAATTTTTTTTTCAAGTGTTTTTTATTTTGTAAAAAATTCAAGTAAGGCAACAAGCGCTTTTGAATCGTCAAGGATCAATTAGATTTAATGAAGTTCCAACTGTTTCGGAATGTTGCTCTTACCGACAAGAACCAGCAAGATACGGCGGTCATTCTTTTAAACCGAAGTTTTGTTTGAAGCTAAAAAAAATTATTGCCATCGAATTATTGCAGATTGCGCAACCATAGATTGATGGCACCCGCCGCGACCGAGATTGATCTAAAAACTTATTGTTTCTTTGCTTCTTTAGTAGCCTCGCAATATAGCTCAGCTAATTTCATGCTTTTTAACTTTGCACTTTTTGTATATCCAAAAATAAATTTATCGATTAGATAATATTTATTTACTTATATTCTATTAGATAGAGATAGAGTATCATCATCATTCTCCTGCCCTTATCCCACCCTAAGTGGGGTCGGCACAACATGTTATAAACATCTTACATAATTTGGTTAGGTATTTTATCCGGCTGAGAATAGACCACCCTCATTTCTTACCGAGGTGTGGTAAAGGGCCTTATTCGAAGAACAAAGTCACATCCCACATATGTAATAGGAAATGTGACTATATTCTTCGGTTAGGGCGAAGTTTTTAAATTTAAATTAGCCTGTTGATTAAAAAGGTTGTTCACCCCTTGAATTAGATGATATATTTGATAAATCTATAGTAGTAGTAAGTAAAGTAAATAAAAAATTAATACTTCTAATACAATTAATAGAATATCACATCATCATCATCTCATCATCTTCCTGCCCTCATCCCACTCTAAGTGGGGTCGGCACAACATGTTATAAACATGCTGTCACATGATTTGGCTGCGTTTTTACGACCGGCCGCCTGCCTGACGTCAACTTACCTCTGTCGTATTTTACGACACCTCGGTAAGAAAGAGGGTGGTCTATTCTACTAAACCGGATACCACACGGTGGGTCAACTTACCTTAGTCGCCTTTTACGACACCTCGGTAAGAAAGAGGGTGGTCTATTCTACTCAGCCGGATACCACACGGCGGGTCGACTCACCTTAGTCGCCTTTTACGACACCTCGGTAAGAAAAGAGGGTGGTACTATTCTATTCTATTCAGCCGGATACCACACGGCGTACAAATATCACATGTAAAAATAATATGATAATCTCGATTAAATCCTGTGAATCAAGAAACATCAAAAAGCATACTTTATTTTGATGCCTTAGGCCGGGACTCCACCAAAGCAGAGATGTGTGCGGTGTGCTGTGTGCTGTGCGAGAAGAGATGTTTTTCAGCTCGCGGGACTCCACCAAAGCGGAGATGTGTGCGGTGTGCTGTGTGCTGTGCGAGAAGAGATGTTTTTCAGCTCGGGTGCGGGGCGTTGAGTGCTCAGTACGCATTCTGACACGAAAGGTAGACGATGTCGCTATTATTACAAAAAAAGTATCTTCTTTTACTTGAAGAAGAACTACAGTCTGAAGAAGCAGAATTGATAGCTTTATACTACCTAAACAAAAGAAAACATCGGTTTTGGAAAAGAAGTCACTTGTATTACCATACCAGTCATGGAGAATTTTTTACTCTGTTTAATGAGTTAGATGATGAAAGTTTTACCAAGTCCTACAGACTACCGAGGAATATATTCTACGAACTACATAACTTAATTAAACCGCATATATTTAAGCAAGATACTAACTACAGGAGATCTATCTGTACCCAAGAGCGGCTAGCAGTATGTTTGAAGTAAGTACCTACCTAATTATTTTTTTGTTAATGTGTGTTTGTGTTTATGTGTGTTATCTGCGTTTGAATGTGATCAGTCTTTTTTGAGTGTTTGTTTTTTTTTGTGTAAAAGGGCTAAGTGAGAAGTACTCAAAACGAGAATCAAGAAGTACGAGAATACATGAATAATATTATGTAAACTGAGGTATGTAAGGATTACGAGAAATCGAGATCCGTTGTCTCTTTCTACCCCTCCGGGAGACTGGAGTGATGCATATTATGTAAAAACCAAATATATTTTTATATTATCTTATTTATTCATAAAGAAAACAAAAAAATCAACTGCCGTTCTGGCAGTAGCAAAAAAAACGTAAGGTTATATTAGAAACATAACGTACAAAAAAATTATAACAGTAAATCACATGAGACATATTGCTTTCTTTTCCATATAGTTACAAATTATCATATGTGTCTTCTTCGTTTCTGAATGCTTCTATCTGTTCATCGGTCATGTGCGTATCTTCCAAGCTTGGAACAGGTGCCTGTGTCGAACTTGGACCCGGTATTTGTGTTGAGCTAGGAACCGGTGCCTGTGTTGAGTTAGGACCACCGGCCTGTGTTGATGTAAGAACCGGTGCCTGTGTTGAGCTAGGACCCGGTGTCGAACTTGGACCCGGTGCTGAAGTGTAACCGGGGGAATACCAATTATTTTCATTTGTGCTATACCATGTGTTTTGTAGCTCAAGTTCTTCCAATTCTAAAAGAACATTGAAAATTTTACGTTTAGCCTGAAGCTGCATATATTGAGAAAGCTTTTTTACACTTTTTGATATCGACAGAAAAAAAGTGTCCATTTCGTCAAGGGTATTATTTTTCTCTATCAATGATTGTATTTCTAGTTTTTCTTGGCGTATTCTTTCACGGTTTGCATGGTGCTGTATAAGTAAATTACTTATTTCATCCGATTTTCTTGTTGCATTTCTGCATGTCGAGGCTGAGACGCTTGATGTCGGTGACGGCGAATGTTGTACAGATGGACGATCTTCTGGAGTGCTTCTTGTATGATTGCTTGATGTTTCAAAAAACTCATCGGTTACATTACTTTCCAATGAATTTGTTTCCTGTTCATTTATATTTGTTTGTGAGGTATAATTTGTAGTCCTGTTTCTATTCGTCATATATGGTATCAAAAATTCCATTACCTTCTCATATTTCCATTCACGAATTTGTTTACCACTCTGTCCACTTCTAGTGGCATTCTTCCTTTTTAATGCGTCCCGGTGGCTGTCTCTCAACTTTTTCCACTTAGATTTAGCCGTTTTTACTGAAATAAAAATAATTGAAATCATTATAAATATTAAATGTTGACATTGCCATAGTCAAAATATACTTACCGCATTATCACTCATGCAGAATTTATAACCATTATAAATATTTAAAAAATACCAGAGTTTCAAGGGAAACCAATTTATAAAAAAAATATCTGAAATCAAACAAACAAAACGGATTGTATCTCTCGTACGTGGTCGCGGCAGACGGCGGCGTCGAAATTTGAAATGTTAATAAATAACGAGTGATAAATCCATTTTATTTGTTTGATTTCAATGTGTTGTGCTCGTGAATCTTAGACTTTTAATTGTTTCTTTTCTATTATTTAAAAATGGCTATAACTTTTGAACGAGTGAAAATTCTGTAAATACATAATTTCAGTAATGCCTAATCTTTTATAGTTCCGGAAACAACACGACACTGATTAAGATATTATTTTGAAATGACCCTTCTATTCTAACTGAAACCACGACACATAAATATAAATCTATATTATAATTATTACAGGTATTTGGCGACTGGTTCAAAATTTTCACAAATAGCTGAAAATTTTAGGATTGGAAAATCGACTGTTCCAAGAATTATAGAAGATGTCTGCGATGCCTTGTGGACAGTATTACAACCTTTGGTTTTGCCAGAACTTAATGAAAATGATTGGAAAAAAATTTCAAAGCAATTTGAAGAAATCTGGCAATTCCAAAACTGCGTCGGGGCCATTGATGGCAAGCATGTGTACATGTTTGCACCCCCAAAATCTGGGTCCTCATATTACTGTTATAAACACAGGTTTTCAACTGTAATGATGTGCGTAGCCGACGCTACCCGAAGAATAATTATGGTAGATATAGGTTCAATGGGAAGGTTCAGCGATGGTGGTATTTTTGCTGATAGTATATTCGGAATTCGTTTGAGAGAAAACAGACTAAATCTACCACAGCCACAACCCTTGTACCAAAATGGAGAACCTGTACCGTTTGTTTTTATTGGAGACGAAGCTTTCCCTTTGATGACTAACTTAATGAGACCATATCCACGCGATAATTTAAATAACGAAAAACGAACATACAATTATAGACTTTCAAGAGCTCGTCGTATTGTGGAAGCTACATTTGGTGTATTATCACGGAAATGGTACGTATACCGTAAAGAATTTGAATGTAAAATAGAAACAGTGGAAAAAGTGATAAAAGCAACGTGTGTTCTACACAACTTTTTAATTGACAAGATGCCTGGCTATCTAGATAATAATGAAACGGGTTTGGCCACGACTATGTTTAACGACACAAACGTGGAAAATCTATTATCGAATGACAATATGGATGCCTATCAAGTTCGAGAAAAATTCTGTAGTTATTTCAACAACGAGGGCGCCGTTCCATGGCAAGACACTCGTATTACAACATTACTTGAACGAAATACTTAATATAATAAATTGCACTTACCGTCAGATAATTGAGTTTCTTTCAAAACGTTCTCCCAAGCTGCATCTTTGACGTCAGTAAGTTTATAGGTATCTATTGATGTGTTCCATAGACATGGATATTTTTTTACTGATTCAATAAATTGTTCATCCATTACGTTTTATTTAAATTAACTAATTGTTTACGTTGAAAAATACAAACTGCACAAATTATTCACGATAAAAGCGTGTGCTCGCGCGCACGGTACTAGCAAGATGGCCGGCCGGCGCGCGCGCGGGGTTCTGCGGGTTGCTAGCGGGCGAGAGGGGGGAGGGTGACATCGCTCACTGCACGCCGCTCACATCTCTCGTCTCCACTGCGCGTCGTCCGCGCACAGCTCACATCTCCGCTTCCATCGCGACATACAAATATTACACATCTCCGCACAGCGATCTCCACTGAAGCTGAGCGGAGAGGAGACGTGTCAATAACTCAATTCTATTGGTTGTTTAAAAAACATCTCCTCTCCGCTCGTCTCGTCTCCGCTTTGGTGGAGTCCCGGCCTTACACTACATATTTGGGTTCAGAAACCTCTAACTTTAACGTTTCTTAGATGTAACTAGTGAACTTTCGTTGATTTGAACCCACAGTGATCTTTAACCTTTTGACCGATTACAGACGATCAATATGAAAACGGTCAATGTACGTTTGATTTTGGTACATTTCCTTTTTTTAGTAATATGTCTTCAGATCGTATGATTTTTATGGTTCAATGTTATTTACTAATTTATTTTTTTACTTATTATATTGTACACGCCGTGTGGTATCCGGCTGAATAGAATAGTACCACCCTCTTTTCTTACCGAGGTGTCGTAAAAGGCGACTAAGGTAGGTCGACCCGCCGTGTGGTATCCGGCTGAGTAGAATAGACCACCCTCATGTCTTACTGAGGTGTCGTAAAAGGCGACTAAGGTATGTTGACTCACCGTGTGGTATCCGGTTAAGTAGAATAGACCACCCTCTTTCTTATCGAGGAGTCGTAAAATACGACTAAGATAAGTTGACGTCAGGCAGGCGGCCGGTCGTAAAATACGTAGCCAAATCATGTGACAACATGTTTATGACATGTTGTGCCGACCCCAATTAGAGTGGGATAAGGGCAGGAAGATGATGATGACTTATTATATTGTACGACACCATAACGTAACGATAAGTTGTAACAATGTATTATTTACAATCAGTTCTATACTTAGAAGTCTTGCTTTAGACTGGGCCGTTGGAGCAGTGGACCCTGCTTTCAGCTCCACGGGTCGCGGGTTCGATTCCCGCCGAGGTCAAACATTTTCTTTAAACGAATTTGTTAGGCTTCGAGTCTGGGTGTATATTTGTATTTAAGTATGTATTTAAATATTATATAAGTATATATTCACCAGTTGTCTGTCTACCATAACACAAGTATTAAGTTACTTACTTTGGGGACAGACGACCGTGTGTGTAAGTGTCCCATATATTTATTTATATTTATTATTTATACAGACTCGCGTACAACCATACTTATAAAATTTTATGCCTAAAAAATTTAAATTTTAAGGCTTCCTGAATTATCTTGAACAAACAGTCCAAAAGCATTCCTCATAGATGATAATCAGGATAATAAAAATTAATTATAAATATTATGTCAACGTCATTTTCCTGCCTTTATCCAACTTTACGTGGAATCCACACATGTTTAAAACATGTTGTTGGTTGATTTGGCTAATTTATGACCAGCTGGCTGACGTAAACTTAGTCGCCTTTTTCGAAACCTCGGTAAGAGATGAGGCTGGTATATTACTTAGCCTGATACCACATGGCAAGTCCACTTACCTTAGTCACCTTTTACTACACCTCGGCAATAAATGAGGGTAGTATGGTCACTTAGCTAGAGATTAGCCACACGGGAGGTCAACTTGTGTTAGTCGCTTTTTACGACTCGTCAGTAAGAAATTAGGGTGGTCTATTCTACTTAGCCGGATACCACGCGGCAAGCATAAATATTAAGTGTTTGTGTGTAAAATAGCCTTTACACTATTTGCAATCTGGAGTTTGCTAATAATTGTATCTAAATTTCCAATTGTAGAAACGTTTTAAAGTTTTTACCTTGAAATAGACCATACTTTACAATAGCATTACCATTACTTACCAAATAATCAAGGCCGATAAGTATAATCGGCGAACGTATGTTCTCGGTCTATTTGGTAAAATTTCATTTCTCAAACGGCATTGGTTTGCAATGTAAGGCGTTGCACAAACCTGTGTCCGGGCAGCGATAAATTAGACGGAAGAATCGATATCACGATCGACTTGCCTTAAGCGTTTTATTAACATCGATATCGATATATTTATTTATTTACATAGCATTTAATGTTCAATGATAATTGATAATTTCAATTTATTACCAACTAGCAATCGCCAGCGGCTTCTCCCGCTTGGAAAGAGTAAAATCGTAATATAGTATTTTATAGTGGGTTAACCTTAAAAGCTAAAGATATACTGTCCCAGACTTTTGTTTAGAACTTTTAGAGGGGAACAATATTGTAATACACAATTTTTAAATAAATTTTACCGTTTACTTGCGCACGCAAGGAAAGCTTTAAATTTTGTCATTTTCATAATGTTATTGCATTTAAGCGTGATGTTATAAAGTCTATAGTCTTCATCGATAAATGGACTATCTTACACTAAACTAATTTTTCAAATCGGTTTAGTATTCCTGAGATTAGCGCGTTCATACAATGAAACAAACTCTTCAGCTTTGTATACGAGTATCAGTATAGATTATATTGTTTTTTCGGTGAAGAAAAACATCGTGAAGAAACGTGCAAATCTCTTAATAATTAAGAAGATGTGTGTAGATTGCCAATCCGCATTGCAGCAACGTTCTAAAAAACACAGTGAGGAGGCCTATGCTCTGTGGGATAGTAACAGGCCTTTACTTTACTTACTTAATGTTTGATAATGACATATAATATAGAATAACGAGTATACCAAAAAAACATAATAGCCAGTAAATAACAACTTTAACACATTTTCGTTAACCCTATTGTTTTATTCAGCATTTAAAGTTACCACTCCCTCAGCAGTTACAAAGTAACAAAACCACACTTCGAATATGATATTTGAATACGATAAGAAAGCATAGTATACTCCATTTCACAGAAACACTAATATAAATTAGGCATTCAAATATATAGTAACGCAACAGCTTGTAAAAATTCAAAGTCAATATGTAGACAATTTTCGAAATTAATAAAAATAATCCTTTCGAATTTGACCTGAATGTTTTTTATTCGTCTTCATCAATTTTATATGAAAAAGTAAATATTTCGCAATTCCCAAATTTTCCTTAATTTTTAACACACTACCTACCTTACGAACTTTCTTTAATTTGATTATATTAAATCAGTATCAGTATATGATATATTACAAATCTCTACAAATTCTAAACATCTATATAACGCGTTTAGATGTTCATTGTTCTACATCAACGCTTATTAGTCTGTACCCAACCGCAAAACTTAGCACAGATAACAAAAAACAAAAAGTTATCTTTTACAACAAAATTGTTCAACCACCTCAGAACTATTTGCCACATCTAACTTTTTCTAACGTCTATTACGGGTTTTTTGTAATCAGTTAACACTAACAGCTGTTTTTATGTGCAGTTTATCGATAATACCGTAATATTGGCCATTGCATAAGCACAGAGTTGTAGTCTATGCTGGCACTCCGCTGTCGACGCCGGTCATAAAAATTCACATATCAATAATCAACAGTTAAAATAACATTTTTACAGCTAAATAAACATTAACATAATAAGTGTCTTAAAATTAAATTGTACAATTTAAAAACGTTTATAATGTTAAATAATCATGTGTGAAACATAATAAACAAATATGTAGAACATATAATATGCATATGAGAAAAAAAAACATTCAATTGTAATAAAATCGATTCCGCTTGTAATAAGTTCAGAACAATGAAGGAATTAAATTTCATTAAAAATGCCTAATTAAAATATTATGTGTACAATATTATATTATTAAAATATAAAATGTATAAAACATAAATAAAAAAAATTGTGAATAATTAAACATAAATTTAAATTATTTCGTCAATGTTAAATAACCTCTGGTAACTCCAAAAGAAAAAAGTGTCGCGAGTGAAGGTAAACAGAAATTAATTAAATTACCAATAATGTGTTGAATAATTTGTTATAAGTGGGTAAAAAGTGTTAATATGGTAGAAATATACGCTTTTTAAGTGATACTTGAACCTTTTCAATCAACTATTAATGTAAAGTGCAGTGATTTAAGTTAAAAAATCGAAACTAATATGCAATCTCATACCTCACATTAAGTATACCTTTACTTATTACTTGTTTCGATTGTTTCGTTGCTATTATTGTATTATTAAAAACGATATATTAATAGATAAGAACGTAGTTTTGTTTCGCTCTCAGATAACTTTATAACACATTATATCTATAGTACTTGATGAGTTTCTAAACTAAACATAGGTAACATGCCTTTTTTAATACAAAAATGTATTAATTTTACTACAAAAATCCTGTAATGCCACCCGAATGTATTTATGTATTTATTCCACAGCGCATTTTCGTTGTATTTTTATTGTTTTTCTTTTTATTGTATTATTTTTAACATAAAAAGAAAAAGTGTATTTCACCAGCCTTTGCTTATTATATGTGACATGGTGCAAGTTTTTTTTTTCAAACCCGTTACAGATTAGTCTTATAATCTACTAGACCAACCTCATACATTTTAGGTAAGAATAAAGATATTATCGATATTACAAGGACTACTAAATAAATGCTATGTCCGGTGGCGGAACGGCAAGTAAATGTAAGTAATAATTATGCAATGGAGCACATTCGGTTATCCATTTATTCGCTGACTTGGGTGTATGTTGAAACAATGCAATCACTTGATCGCTTTCAGAAAACCTTCAAACGATAGAATACATGAATAAATGTTACTAATTGTCACTTATAAGTCTGTCGTCAGATAATAATTTCTTAAGAGTTTTTTTGTCACTAATTGTCACTTATAACTCGGTCGTCAGAAAATAATTTCTTAATTATTTTTTGTATTTTATTGACCGCATTAGCACTTCACGCGTTGTACTGGTTTCGTAAAGTTTATTCATAATTGACCACGTTAAAATTTCTGGGGATGACTCCAGATAATAATTTTATCATAAAAACTATGAAGTTTTAGAGCATAAATTTCTATCTTCTATCTTTATTTTATAATAACCCGTGGTCACGCGAAAATGTCCTATAGATAATAGACAGATCCGCTATACTTTTGTGATTTACTAAAACAACCCTTTTGTTTATAAATAACCCATAATAATAAATAACGCAGTTGGCAGTTGTCCTCTCGCGGGTCGCGGGTTCGATTCTAAGAGTCTGAGCGTATAAATCTATTTAAGTTTGTGCTTAAACTTATATGTATATATTTACCAATTGTCCGTTACCCATAACTTAGGTACAAAATCGCTCACTTTGGGGACGGAAAGCCGTGCGTGTCACTTATATTTATTTAAAATTACATAAATTTAAAGTCCATATATTTATTTATTTTATTTATTTAGATTGTTTACTTATTACCTACCATCATTCTCCTGTTCTTATCCCACTCCAAGTGGGATCGGCACAACATGTTATAAATATGTTGTACCATGATTTGGCTACGTATTTTACGACCGGCCGCCTGCCTGACGTCAACTTATTTTAGTCGCCTTTTGCGAAAGCTCGGTAAGAAATGAAGTTGGTCTATTCTACTCAGCCGGATACCACAAGGTATTAACTTATTACCTACAAAAACTTAATTTAACCAATAAGCTTTAATCATAATAAGCTCTTAGGTATAGTTGATAGTAATATATAATGTACTGATAAAAGTAACACTGTCAAAAGCATTACGGAAAGAAAGTTCGCTTATAGTTACATTACATTGGAATGCTGATGTGAGCCGGAATAACTTATACCTTTCAAGAATGTCGTCCATTCAAGGTTTTTTCACTTTTCCAAAGTTGAACCTCCTCCTGAGTTTCCAAAGTTGTAATGTGTATCGAGTCAAGTACCTACTTCGTTTGGGCTACACATATCTCAAATTATTTATTTTAATATTTATTAATCCCGAATTTAGTTTTTTTTTAATTTAAAAAATGTAAAAAGCTATATCTATCTTAAATTACTTACACGCTAAGACTATACAAATCATGCCCACGTGGAATGGTCCTAAGAATGCTGGCACCGTTTCCGCGCTGATCGCTAAGCTGATTCTTTGTGCGAAAAAGGAGCCAGCCCTCTTGTCACCTAAAAAGGCAATTAACCGAGGTTTAAAAATTTAGTTAATTGTATTTTAAAGGTTTTTTCTCAAATAAGCATAATATACATAAACCGGTGAAATTATCTTGATTTCTAACTCTTTCCCGTGTATTTCTTTTGCCCTAAGATTTATATGAGATTTGTTTAAATATTTGCACAAGTACAAGGTGAACCTGTATTTCATTCATTTAATAGTTTTAAATAAACGACTCATATCTTTATCCCCATTATTATAAACTCGTTATATAAAGCCGTCCGGTCTAAGAAAGGAACTGACGCAACGACGCTATCGACATAGAATATTAATTACACCTAAACTTAAACAAATAAATAACTTCTGTTAGACTGCAGCATAAATCTATACATATAAAGCAGAAGAGTTTGTTTGTCTGATTGTTTAAACGTGCTATTCTCAGGAACCAATGAAACCATCAAAAATTATTTCAGTGTAAGATAGTCCATTTATTGAGGAAGGCTATAGGCTATATAACATCACGCTAAGATGAATCATAGGAAGAGAGCAGCAATAAACGGAAATAGTTATTCAAAACGATAATAAACGGTAACGGGTAAACAGTAATAGTTATTCAAAAAACATGTATAACAAAATTGTTCCCCTCTAAAAGTTCTAAAAAAAGTCTGCGACAGCATATGTCTAGCTTTTAAAATTAACCCACTTTAACCATTTTTTTGGTAATCAAAATACTATATTACGGTTTTAATCTTTCAACGCGGGCGGAGCCGCCAGGATTGGTAGTCAATTAATAAAATTCAAGAGCCAGCTCGATTTGTAGCGAAACTATCGGTAAACGCAATCATAATAAATGTTCCGACTTAGTATTTTGGAAACTTGAAATATAAACATTTAATAACGTTAAGTTGATACAACTTACATTATAAATAGTCATTCAACGGAAATCTTCTTCTGGCGTACCGTTAATGAAGAATACAATTATTTCACAATTCCTAAGTATCATCATATAACTGTATCATACAGTTAGTATTTTACAATCAATCAAATAATTATCTTGTCTCGGACCAATCAAGCAAAGTAGAACTGCTGTGCAATACATTTCTTAAGATGTTTGTGCAGAGAGCGTGAAGTATTACATGCTGTAATATGTGAAAACAGGTTGTCAAATGTATTAAAAGATTTTAATATCGTTCTTCCATTGCCATTCATAAGAACTTTCCGTTTCATTTATACGTTTTCCTTTTTTGGCATTCTACTAGCAGCCTGAATTGTAGTATTTAATTTATTTATTGTCAAATTGGTATGGAATCCGAAATCATTGATATGATATTTATCAATCATATGATTTTTTTGTAGCTTACGTAGTTATTTAACCCAGAGGAAAAAACTCAGTCGTCGGAGTTTATTTAACCGAGTCGTAATAACGACTAAGTTAAAAAAATCCTTACTTCCATACTTAATAGTATAATTGCATCTTAACATTTTAAATACAAAAGTAATAAATTATTTTAAAAAAGAAATTACTATAATCCGCGAGATAGACTCCACGACAAAATCGCAAAGATCTTTATAATTTAGTCTAATGATGATCCTTCGGTGGTAGGGCGAAACGATTGTTGAGTTTGCGACAGTGAACGTGTGTAGTGTATTGTGTATTGTGGTGGCGGTGACGGAGGTTTATGCACTATATTTATATATATTTTAGTATATTTATATATATTTTCTAGTATATTTTTATATATTTTCTATTTACTTAATCGAGGATTATTGCAAAATAATTTCATTTTTACTTTTGTATTATGGATCTACGCGGAGTAACGACTAATTTTATAAAATAAATGATATTTTTAAATATTTAATTTTATATAAAGTCTTATAATCTGTATTTCTAATTCCAACGCCAACTAATTCTCGCCAAATAATTGTGGATACACATAGTGAATAATAATCATCTAATAGAGATGTTATTTGCAGTTGTATAGCGACGTCGTACATTTTACTGTTCAAAGCGATAACACAATTCCTTATCAGATTCTTAGATACGTTTGGAGTAAAACTGATAAAGTTTAACTCAAAGTTTCAAACCAATATGGTTGAAAAAATGAAGATAGGTGGCAGAAAAACTTATAACAAAATCTTAAGATAAAGATGGAATGGATAAAGATATACGAAGATTTTCCCATATATTTATTTATCTTTTAAGATATTGCAATATGCATTATCTATGCTATGTTGGCTGTATCGATCATTGAAGATCGGTTTTAAAAGAAACAAATAGAAAAAATCTTTAATTAATTATAACAGAAACTAATAATATTCATTACTTTATGGATTTATTGCGAACAGATAAAGAGACAAACAGATGTGGCGGGGTATTACGTTTTTTAATATGTAGTATGATAGTAAAGGCGACAAGTAAATAAAAGTCATATGTGAGCATTTTTTCAAGCATGACCGAACAACAATAGTGACAAAAATATGAAAATCGTACGTGTTTCTTGTTTATGCGAAGCATCAGGGGTTTTGTGGTTAAGGTTTTGATGACCATTGACATGACTGCATTTTGTGGTGTCATTTCGGATCACAGGCAGAATAACTTAAATAGAAGCTATTATAGTTTTAAATTTAAAAAAGTCTTTTTTTTTAAATTTATTATACAATACAATAAGATAATATATATACAAATATAAAAACACACCTGTCGAAAACCACGCAGGGTTTATATGAAGGTGTGGAGTTCGCATTATTTTTGTGTATACTATTATATATTATTACATATACATTTTGACTATTATATTTTGTTACATATACATTTTGTTTTTTTTAATAGCTTTTGAAACTTATTAAATAATTCGTTAAATATAATTAAAGTTAATTAAAGTTAACATGCAAGTTTACAAGAGTTTAAATAGAAACAGTTGTTTGTATTAAAACTCTTGCACACCTGCATGTTACCCCTAAATTCATCCAATCAATACAGTCAAACAATATCCTTTATATCATTAGTTTCAAGCAAATATCTTTTAAACTTCCTAATAAATACATTCTTTTTTAGAGATTTATTTTTTATTATTTAACTTTACTGAACTCTTTAAATTATCGAATTATTGAATAATAGCAACAAAACAAAGTTCAAGTATAAAAGATTTAGGATTAATATAAACACAATTCGTAGCCTATAAAACTCGAATATTCTAATTCTATTTCTAAAAATCTGGTGTAAATGAGAAGCCATCTCAATGTTAACATTCATGTCAGAAGTTATAATAGTGGTGAAAAGCGATGTATTTGATGCTACAAGATTGCTAGAAGTGTGGTGGCGTGGATTGCTACTGCTTGCTCGGTTTTTTCTCTGCTGCTGTCGCCTTCTGAATCAGGCTATTTATGGTATGCATCTTTCTTTAATGTTTTTGTCTATTTTTTATTAGCGGTCTAGCTAGGTGTTGCTCATTCTAGGCTCGTTACCTACGCAACAAAACTGTCAGTTCAGAAATATGCTCCGATCGCCATAAATAAATATATTTTGCGTAATAGCTCATTCATTACCGCATTACTCATTTGTTTTGTATAATAGTATTGAAATAATAGAAAGGCCACTGTAAGTGGGGTCGGCACATGTTATAAATATGTTGTCACATGATTTGGCTAGGTTTTTTACGACCGACGGACGTAAACTTACCTTAGTCGGCTCGCTAAGAAAGAGGGGATTCTATTTAAATCTATTTCACTCATCGGGATACCACACGGCGAGTCAATTTACCTTAGTCACCATTTACGACAACTCGGTTAAAAAAATGAGGGTGGTCTATTCCACTCAGACGGATACCATACGGCGGGTCAACTTACCTTAGTCGCCTTTTACAAACTCTCGGTAAGAAATGAGTGTTGTCGCCAATGACCTCCGCATTGTATTTTATAGCAACACGGTCATGAAACAATAGTATCGCGCCCTTTTTGATTAAAATGGAGGCACCACTGTACCGTTGTTATTTCCCGTGGAGTCTTCCTATTGATAAAACGTTTCAGTGACATTCAGTCTTTGTTCGTCATTCAAGAGAAGTGTATCTCGGAACGAGAATTGTGGTATTTCTATTATACCGTGTTATTGTAGAAAGAGTGCGCTAACATGAGGATAATCGTTTCTACTCAGCCGGATACCACACGGCGTGAAGTGTTGTGTGCTATATAATGGCATTTAAAAAACCAATACTCAACAATCTAAAGGCATTTGCATGATAATAAAAGTGAATTCTGTCACGTTAAAATCAACCTTATTTTTATCATGATAATGAACGTGATAAAAACATCTTGATACCGCTTCTTATCGGTGTATTTGATACCTGTGGCCAGTAGCTTGTTTTAATTGTAGTAATCAGTTTCACGTTGATAACATAGTCGGTTCGTCACTAGGGACTATTGTGGAATTTCTGAAGTAATATTTTATTGAAATTGTGTCAAATTTATCTATTCTAATATATAAAGCTGAAGAGTTTGTTTGTTTGATTGTTTGAACGCGCTAATCTCTGGAACTACTGGACCGATTTCAAAAATTCTTTGAGTGTAAGATAGTTTATTTATCGAGTTAGGCTATTACATCACGCTAAGATGAATAGGAACGGAGCTGTAATAAAAAATATTGCAAAAAAATATTTTATATAGCTCTTCTTGCTTGCGCTAACCTATAGCCTTCCTTAATATATGGACTATCTTACACTCAAAGAGTTTTTCAAAACGGTCCAGTAATCCCTGAGATTAGCGCATTCAAACAATAAAACAAACAAACTCTTCAACTTTATATATTAGTATAGATAGTAGTATTAATCTTGTAGTAGGTACAACAGAATTCATTTAATTAACGGTCAAAAATTACTTTTTAATAACGGTGTTAAATATTGTTTTATCATTATTTGCCTTTGTCGATCAAATGTTCATGCCAGGAATGTTCTTATAATCGTGTCATATTTACTTATGTTTTGTTGCATAAAATAGCCGGTTTAATTAAGAACTTAAATAATACCCAATAACAATAGAGAAATATTCATTTATAATTCTCAATTTCTGTGATATCCGTGTGGTATCCGGTTGAGAAGAATAGACCACTTTCTTTCTTACCGAGGTGTAGTAAAATACGACTAAGGTCATGATGTCAGCCGTTGACGTAAAATACGGAGCCAAATCATGTGAAAACATGTTTATAACATGTTGTGCCGACCCCACTTAGAGTGGGATAAGGGCATGAGGATGATTGATCTATATGAAAATTGCTTAATAAGATAATAGGAAGTGATCCAAAAGTATAGTTGGTACGTTAAGTTGATCTACGATGAATATAGGAAACATACGGATCGAATCGACTGACCCGAAATAAAATTTTATCATCGATTCACTAAAAGCTTTGGACGTCGGAAAATCATAATTTTTACTAATAAAGTTTTATCGGTTCTGTAATCGTGGTTAACGACGACTTTACAACGTTTTAACGAACTAACATATGAAACAGTCACGTAAAAGTCATAAATACAAAAAAATACGCTTCAATGTTAGTTACATAATATTTGTCATATATTATGTAACCAGCATCAAATCAATTAATAGTGCACATGTAAGGGAACAGTGGGGCTCCTGCTTTATTTGTTAATTCTTTTTTTTCTTTAATAGGCAAACGATTGACGGCAATAAATATGATAGGAAGCGATAATGCAGTCTAGTTTCTGATTATCTATTATTTAGAGCAGCGTTTCCCAGCCTTTTTTAGTCCACGGACCCTTAGGAAATCAAGCAAGTTTTCACGGACCCCCTTATTAAAATAAACAGCTAAAAAAAACAAATATGGTATTTAATTTTTTTAAATATCTTTAATATATTTTTAAATATATTTTAAATGATCACATTAGATCAACTTTTTTCGAATAAAACTTGCCTTTGGTTGATGATTTTTCGTGTTGCGGCCCTTTTGCATTTAATGACCGATTTATGTATGGTCCAGAGATGACACCGCGGACATATACTCGGACCACAGTTTGGGAAACGCGAATTTAGAGTATTGGGGTCTTCATTGCCTGTGATTTCGTTATTTATCAAAAACAAAAGGCTAAAGTAACGGCCTGCTACTATTCCACTGCTTGGCCTAGACTCTCCGTTTCTGGAGAGAAGGGTCGGAACTAAGATCCAGCACACTGCTCCAATGCGGATTAGTAGGTTACAAATATCCACAGAATTTTCTAGACATACGCAGGTTTCCTCACGATGTTTTCCTTCACCGAAAAACGTGTGATATATTGCTATTACCAATTAGACACATAAGTTGTAATAGAATAAATTAATTGGTGCTTGCCCGGGGTTTGAATTCGTGATCTCCTAGAAAATGTCGTACGGTCAAACCGCTGGGTAATCGCAGCTTCATAAGTAACAAACTTAAGTCATATTACAAGTCGTTATATATATTTTTGATATTGTTTTCAGAATTGAAGGTGCCTGAGGCGGTCATGATGGCACCCAGCGTGTTCCAGAGAACAAAGTCGCCGCGCTCCTCCCCCGGGAACTTGCCTAGAAAATTACAGGTAACGATATCGTTACTACATTAAATCTATACCAATCTGAGTAATGAACTAGCTATTACATAGCCTATTAGATCTTCAATAATGTAATTAACTTTTTATGTACTTTTGAGATATTTTTTAATCGGTCACATTGTTTGTCTGCAATTGCAGATGAGTAACATAATTGTTCAACAATATATCTTTTAGCGTATGGCTGAGACCAACAAAAATAAGAGAATTTATTATTTAATCAAGGTTAGAAGACAACGGTATAATGAAGTTTGTTTGCTCCAAAACCCTTAGCGTGACCAGTAATTTTTGTAACGACAAATTTGTATTTTTAATGTAACATTGTAAAATGAAAATAGTAACGGCCTGTTACTATCCCACTGCTGGGTATAGGCCTCCTCTCTCCGTTTTCGGAAAGAAGGATTAAGTTAGGACCTACTGCGCTGCTCCAATGCGAATTGGTTTCGCGGATTACTGGAATTCTTTAGAGATATACATGTTTCCTCACTATGATTTCCTTCACCGCAAAGCATGTGATAAGTTGCAATTATCAATTAGACACATAAATTATAACAGTAAAACACATTGGTGTCTCCCAGGGATTGAACCCGTGACCCCTGTGAAAGGGTCTGCTCGCTATCACAGCTTTTTAAAAAGAAAATAATAAATATAAATTTAAAATGATTAGAATTTGATGAAATACGAATTAAACAAATTACTCTGATATAAGATTATCTTATAAAAATACAAATTTGCTAGGTACTTTTTATTTCAAATTTACACAGTTACAGTAGTACAGTTTTAACTAGTCCGGCGACAGATGGTCATAAATTAAGTTAAGCCCTATTGGTCATATGTAAGAAATAAATAAATAAATTAAATAAATTGTTTGTGTTGCAGAACGGCACAGATGCGAACCAGTCGGTAGCCACAGAGGACTCCAGCCCCGGGAACTCTATTTCCGATGCAGAGAACTTCGAATGTTACGGCGAAGCTGACGGGGACACGCCTGGTTCAAATACGTAAGTACTGTCGTAGCAGTAAATGTAAAACAATAAGGAATCACATAAATCTATAATAAAACGCAACGAAGCCTGACATTAAAACAAATTAGAAAGCTTCATTATAGTACAAGACCTAGTTTTAATTAAATCTACGCACGTGATATAGTACCTGGGTGAACGATTTTTAAATGATGTAAAAAATAATGAAAAAAAAAATTGAAAAGAAAAATGAAAAAATAATAGGGAATGTGGGGCTTGATCCTAGGTATTTTCACCTCTCTAGACCGCCTGTTCCCCAAATGAACGACCATGACTTTAAGTTTGACAGCGGAAATTGTGATTGTATTCAACGTAAATTAAAAAAATTTTAGAGCCCGAAAACAGGGATAAAATGACATTTTTTTTTAATAAAACTTATCTAGATCGATTTTTCTCCCCGAAAACCCCTTACATGCTGAATTTCAGGAAAATCGTTGGAGCCGTTTCAGAGATTCGGAATATATATATAAATATATATACAGGATTAACCCATTTAAATATTTAATATATTTTAAGATATTTATCGTAAACATTACTACTGTAGCAGCATAATTTATAGGTTTAATGAAGCTATAAAAGACTTAGAAAGCAGAGAGATTTAGGAAGAACGAGTCAATTTCCTAATACGCAACTAAATAAATAAGTATAACGTTAATTAAGTTTAATGGCTAATATATAATTTTATTAGATAATTACCAATTAATAGTTCAAATACCTCGAGAACCTCGAATAAATCGCGGAAACGCGTAATATTATTTTTAATACAAAGCATTAAATTTAGATTTCCTGATTATGAGATTAGCGTAAGTGATATTGCTAAATGCTCACTTTTGCGTTATACGTATTTATAAAGTATGAAATAAAATCAAATTATATTTAAATAAATTTCAATTGTCCATTTTATTATATAAATATTTTAATGTTAAGTATATTTATTTAGTACTCTGTCTTGTCTACTATATGTAATTTTAAATAATTTACTTGATATATTTCTTGAGATGGAAAAACATAGTAGAAATTTAATTATAATTACAAATTTAATACTTATCTATATTTGCTGAATATTTATCCAATGCTTACTACTGATGACTTCAGACTTTTTACTATTAAGATCGCAGACCAACATGTAAAATTATTCATTTCTAAGATCTAACGCTCTATTTTTGATCGTTAAGATGTACGAAATTAACGAAAAAATCTTCAGTTTATAGGATCTTTATTGAATCCATAAGATAGAACCTATCTTCAGCTTTTGTTTTTCAAATAAAATCCAATTTTTTTAGAATATGAATGATGAATAAAGACCCAAAGTTATGATAGAAATATTTTGCTGTAATCCGCGTTTGTAAAAAAAACCTACATAATGCTAAGTTTAGACAACAGTAACCGTTCACGTACCTTATAGATGGATACAAAACACTATCACCAACAACACATAACACAAGCAATACAGGGCCCACGACAAAGTCGCAATGAGCCTATCACCTGACGATGTTACAGTTTGGATTGCGTGTATTGCTTTTGTAATGTGTGTTAAAAAATTCAATAATAACTTTTGTATTATGGAATTCCGCAAAGTAAATCCTACGAGTATTTCTATAAATAAGGAATGAAGAAGCTTATTGTGAATATATTTTCTAAACTTAAGATTTTCACAATCATTATATGACTACAAGAAACTGGTATAACTAGAATATTATATATTCGATGAACATTCTTACTTATAAAATGGTGTTTCCTATTTCATATCCTATCGTATTACTTGTTTTACTAAACTATAATTATTGTTGGCAGGTTAGAAAATGGATCGAGGAGTCCTGGTAATCATTTGAACAGACATTCTTGGACAAGAACAAGTCTTCGGCGAACACCACCAAGGTAAGCATCTAGAAGACCTTTATAAAAGTATTATTATTTGCTCTAAATCAAAGCTGTGTATAGCAGATTTTATAATTTTATTAATGAATAAATATCGGCGCTTTGAATATTTTATACGGTTCCTTGTAAAATCTTAAATAAGGTAAGAGGTTTCCTGACCTTTCCAATTACTGTTGCCATATTTCTATGCTAATAGTGATTGACGCTATAAGTAGATTTATATTATTTTACCTTGATATAGATTTTCATGGATTTGATAGACTTGATAGAATATGCTATCAGTATATTAGGGCAAGTCTGAAAGTTGCGCCCATTACAGAAAAGATGAGAAGTGCGAGACTAAGTTTGTATGGTCATGTAATGAGGAGGGATGAAAATCATGTGACCAAAAGAGTTTTGAATATGAATGTGGATGGATGTATGGCTAGGGGGCGGCCGAAAAAAAGATGGATGGACTGTGTGAAAAAGGAGTGGCACCAGAATTGACGAATGATAGAGGAGAATGGAAGAAGAAGCCATATTGTGCCGACCCCACTTAGAGTGGGATAAGGGTAAGAGAATGATGATAGATTTTCATGAATTTATGTTTCTGGTTATTACTTTTTGCACTATTCAATTAAGAAAATACTTTGATTTTGGAAAATACTATCCCGAATATTGGCTTAATTTTTTCTCTTTCATTTGATCGATTTTCCTTTTCTCATGTTAAATTTACTTCCGAAAACATCCTATTTCATTACATTCTGCTTATATCCAATTGATATAGTTTTTATTATGGGTTCTATTAGCTGTTAACAATCTCTTGTTTTGTTTGGATGGTTTGTCGAAAATAACAATATTTTCACCTTTCCCAGCTTGAAATACTTGTTTTTTTATTCTTTTTAATTTATATTATGTCTATATTTGGCTCATTGCTATGTAGACCATTTTTCACTAGATTTTATCTTTCTTTTTTGTTTTATGTGTTATTGCTCGCACTTTTTTTGTTGCTTATCACGTTTGTCCTCTCTTCCATAGTCATCAAGAGAATTTGCCGCATCGTCGATGGGGTTCAATGCGACAGTAAGTATTTTGATTTTTTTTTGCTTGCTCAGTTAATTAAGTTCGCACTATTATATTTAACATATCATGATATTAATTTAACATAGGAAACTAACTGGCTGTAATTTTTTATAAAAAATCTATTTCTCATATTTAACTATGATATCGAAATTGTAAGAAGAATTAGAAAAAAAAAATATAATTTTCTAATATAAAAAAATTATTATAAAAATAAGATTCCTCACACCTACAGTTAAAATGAGCACTACGCGAAATTCAGGAGCGAAACGCGAATTTAATAAAAAAAATAATTAAAGAATAATTTTTTTTAGGTACCGGTAAACACTATTCAGCATTTTTATCGAAATTTTGTTTGATAAATATAAAAAAAATAGGTGTCGATCTTGCCTATCTACCTGTGCGAATTTTTGTACGAACTTTTCAGCCTTCAAACAAACTCAAATTTGAAAAAATATTCAAACTCCGAAAAACATAAAGTTTGGCTTTTATAATATTAGTGGGATTAAAATATAACCAAACCGTGTGCTTGCTGTTACCCTTCACAATTAATAACTATCTTTAATTAACTATTAATATAATGATACAATTCAAAAAATGCGTTATTCAAATATACTTTATTAATTTTAATTTCCTTGTGCGTAGAATATCAATTTTAGTATAACACCATCCTTGCAATTTGGTATTTTGTTGTTAATACTTGGTGTACATTAACTTCTTAGTATCATAAATTTTTCTTTATTAATTACAAAAAGAAGATGTTAACTGTCTATTGAATTTATATTTATTCAGCTGTTAGACATGTTGCTGTGGCTGATTCGGTGTGCTTAGTGCGAGTTTTTTAACCTACTCAATCGCTTTGGCGTAAAGCTAATTTGTATGACGCTGCAACAGCGACATCTAATGACCGCTGTTCAGCGCCATAAGAATTGGCGTTACGCTAACGTGATTGACTAGGTTAAGAAAACTCGCACTATGCCCATTAGTTTCGAATTTCCCTCGAAAAAGAACTCAACAGTTTAAATTGCTCCGATGTCCACTAAACTTTACAGGAACATCCGCTGGGTCTACTACCGCTAATCTCAAGAACTGCTGGACCGATTTGAAAATTTATGTGTAAATAATGTAATATAGGCCATTTATTAAGAAAGGCTATAGGCTATATAACATCACGCTGAGATGAATAGGAGAGGACCAGCAATAAAAAATAGTATGAAAACGACAATATTTAAAGCTTTCCTTGCGTGCGCTGGGTAAACAGTAATAGTTATTCAAAAATCATGTATCACAAAATTGTTCCCCTCTAAAAGTTAGTAAAGTTAGTGGCATATATCTATTTTTTAGGGTTAACCCACTTTACCATTTTTATGGTTATCAAAAGACTATATTACGGTTTTAATCTTTGCACGCGGGCGGAGCCGCTGACGATTGCTAATGTACATATAAGACTATTTTCTTCTTATTAGATTCTCTCATCCGTTAGGTACTATTTCGTCTATAATCTAAAGGTACCCATCTTACTTTTACATATATTTTTTTACGACAATGCAATATCAAATCCTGCTTAAATTGTATATCTATAAATAATTACATACATGTTGTATATATTAAAAAGTAGAACAATGACGTACTGCAAGCCGTTAGGTGAAATATGCTACACTGAGTTCAAATTTTTCAAAGATATTTTTTTTTCGTTATTTTAATTAAACTACATTATAAATAAGACTTGAGGAGGTCATTTGAGACCATATATTCAAGTGTACTGGACGCGTGTGTGATAAACCTTTAACATTTAACCATTTTTTTTAATTATACATTATAATAATATAATATAGTAGTATCTTTTGTGTTATGCGGAGAGGTAAGTTTTTATGACTATTTATACGGGAAATTGAGCAAATAGTAACATTTATGGACTTTTTTTTCGTCATAGTTTCGTGTCAAGATATTATCTGATACTGGTAGTAGTTTATCTGTGGTATAAACGTTATAAACTGTAATTTGATGTGTGAGACATCTTCGCCGTAACTTAGAATAGAATAGAATAGAAAATTATTTATTGCACCACATAAAATTATAATATACATTGTTAAGAAAACGACATAATCTAATGCAGATACAATAAGGCGGCCTTATCGCTAACTAGTGATTTCTTCCAGGCAACCTTGGGGCTAGAGACATTAAATTTAGGGTAATAAGGTAGGTCTTATCTCGTGTTAAAAAATATCTTGTCTCATCCAGTGTTTTCCAAACTTTTTTGTACTATGCCCACCTTAAACTTTATTTTACCCCCTACATAACTTTCAATACACTGCTGGCCCGCTGGCGCAGTGGGTAGTAATCCTGCCTTCAGCACTGCGGGTCGTAGGTTCGATTCCCGCCGTGGGCCAACATTTTTTATAAAAATAATTTGTTGGTTCTTTGAGCCTGGGTGTATATTTGTATTTAAGCATGTATTTCAAAATTATATAAATATATATTCAACTTGTTGTCTCTCACCATAACACCATTATTAAATTACTTACTTTGGGGACGGATACCGGTGTGTGTAAGAATTTAAAAAAAATTGAATTTCGCTTAAGAAACTTAAATGATAGGTTTTAGGAAGAAGAATTTGCTTTTTCGTTGAATTTGGAACCGAAATCTAGCATTGCATTTAAATGGCCTGGGGCGAAATGGTTAAATAAGTTTCGAGTCCGTTATCGATTGCCCCCCCTTAGTAATAAAATTACCTCCAGTAGAGCGTGGGGTACACGTTGGGTAATAGTGATCTAATCCATTCTAATATACATAAATCTAGACGCAATCTTACTTAAGTGTTACGCAAAATTCATAATTCTTCTGCCCTAATCCCACTAAGTGGGTTTAGCACACGTATTAAACATGTTGTTTTTGATTTAGCTAGGTATTTTACAATTGGCTGCCTGCCTAACGTCAACTTACCTTAGTCGCCTTTTACGATACCTCGGTAAGCAATGAGGGTGGTCTATTTTACTCAGCCGGATACCACACGTAAATTTAGATAAGGATTGATACTAAGGAGAAGAATTCAGTCTCAATAATGACGTAATATTTTTAATTGAAATTTTTAACATAAAACAGTTATTGTGAGTTGAGTGTGAATAACCTTAAGAGATAGAGATATGTTGTTCCGTACTTTTTGTAGTATTTTTGTAGATCTACAGTTTTCTAGTGCATACTTTCCGGATACCGCATTAAGTCTTACGCAAAGTTGTTACAAATTAAATTCACTGTTACAAAAAAATATATAAAGATTATTACATATGGCCTTTGTGTGCTGTACATTTTGCCCAACATACAACAATGTACGTTCCGACAATCGTTGTCCATCCATTTATGTTACATCAGACACCAAGTGATTGTGGTTAGAAAGACACTAAACACCGCAATTTCATACGACCCGGAATACAACTAAACTTTTTACAGCAATTACCGTTTGCTCATTATCATCCTAACCAACGAAATGTTTCGTAATTACGCACTCATGTGAATGTAGACCTTTTACTTTTTATATTAATATTTTAGAAAATTATTTAAATATTCACTGACAAACGTGAGTATTCATAAATTAAATTCCGTAACGACCTAGCCGTTTCCACCGTTGGGCAAGCGTCTTTGACTTTTGGAAGCTATTGTAACTTGATGAATTCATATATTTGTTTTTGAATTCATACTTTTTAATTTTTTTTTTATAAAGAAAATATACAAGATACAGACCGTGTCATATCTGGCCGAGTAGTATAAACCACCCTTTCTTACCGAGGTGTCGTAAAAGGCGACTAAGGTAAGTTAATCAGCTCTGTGGTATCCGGAATAATAGAATAGACCACATTTCTTACCGAAGTGTTGTAAAGAGCGACTAAGATAATTGACCCGCTATGTGGTATCCGGCATAATAGAATAGACCGCCCTGATTACCTATGGTGGTCGAAAAGTCACATGCCAAATCACATAACAACAGGGTTAAAACATGTTGTGCCAACCTCATCTGGGTGGGATAGGGTCAGGAGAATAATGATGATGAAAAAATACAAGATATATCTATCTTAAATTACTTTCCCGATACTACTATAGAAATTATGCCCACGTGAAATGTTCCAGCGAATGCTGGCAGAGTTCCCGCATTGAATCATTAAGCTGATTCTTTGTGCGAAAAACAAGCCATTTGCGTCTCAAATCGACAAAAAGATAAATGTATTTTCACCGAATTGAGTGTGTTTTTAGGTATGCGTTCATGTATCGTACTGTAAATGCCAAAAACCTTCCAATACAAGAGATTTATGACGACAGACAGATTAATATTGCATTTCAATGTGTGAATTTTTTGTATTCGTGGTTTGGTATTTGTCCAATACGCCGTGTGGTATTATGTAAATATGAATTGTTCGGTCAAAATTGATTGATGTTATATTCTTGATCCTTATAGGTGCCGCTATTAACGAAATAAGAGGTCTGCGGCCCATTATGGTAACTAATAGTTATCAAATAAGCCGTATACATTTTACAGTAACAGTATTTTGCTTTCGCTTTCATTGTAGACCAAGTCCGACGCCGTGTGGTATGCGGCTGAATAGTACCACCCTCATTTCTTACCGAGGAGTCGTAAAAGGCGACTAAGGTAAGAAGACCCGCCGTGTGCTATCCGGCTGAGTAGAATAGACCAACCTCATTCTTACCGAGGAGTCGTAAAATACGACTATGGTAAGTTGAAGTCAGGTAGGCGGCCGGTCGTAATACGTAGCCAAATCATATGACAACATGTTTGTAACATGTTGTGCCGACCCCACTTAGAGTGGGATAAGGGCAGGAGGATGATGATGATTTGGTATTCGTCCAATAAAACCAAAATTGCTTCATTTTTACTCCCTTTATTAATCTGCTGCTGATTATACATAACACTAAACTACTAATGCTATCTACTCTCATATTTTCATACTTTTAGTTTAAATAGACCTAAGTCAAATTTTGCAATTTTTATTTTGGAAATTCGAGAAATAAACTGGGTATTGTTCTTCAACCAAACTTTTGAACTTAATATGTGAACTATACATGAATAAATACTCTTTAATCTGTATTAAAGAAACTTGATATTAACTTTATGGTTAAAAGAAAAATATAGTGCTAAATTTACCGTATATTTACCTCATCAATTTATTGCAGATCATGGTAATATTTCCCACATTCGTTATCATTTATCAATCATGTTTAGTACAGATTTTGAAAGCATGTTTGACGGTTATCGAAGAAGGTTACGGTTTCCTGTTCTCGTTCACATCATTATACTTATGACTGGTTGAAAAAAACGCTCATATAGTCATATTGTAGACATGTTATGACAGCATAACTATATGAGAAATATCGATAGTATTTTGAATCTAGATTATATATAAATATATTTACTGAATCTCGGAAACGGCTCCAACGAATTTCCTGAAATTCAGCACGTAGGGGGTTTTAGGGGAGAAAAATCGATCCAGCTAGGTTTTATTTTTAAAAATCTCGTTTTATCCCTGTTTTGGGCACTAAAAAAACTACGAAAAGAGGAATAGATAGCAATTTGAGCTGTTAAATGCAAAGCTGTGACAACCTAATTGTAACGCGCGGGGCTAAAAAAGTTCGAAACCTAGGTTCAATTCCCACAGCCGGTGCTTTTTTCCTTCTTTTATTGCATTTTTTTGTATCTTTTCAAAAATTACCGAGCTAGGCTCGCTAGCTAGCTAGGTACTACAAAATAATATATTATTATTCAATTAGAATTCTATAACTTCACAAAAAATTAGAATTCTCAACTAGGGAGATGAAAATCCAAAAAAATAATTAAAAATTTAATGGGACAAACGATCACCGCAAACTTATTTATTGATAAAACATCTATATCTCTACGAAAAAAAAGTTCTTTACAATTTTTTATTTCAAAATAAGCGAAGCGATGGAGCGCGCTTACCATCATTTTTACCCTTTAATAATACACTTTATTATTATTTTCAGTAAACTATTATTAATAGTCTAGAAATTTCGAAATAATATTTTTTTAAATTAATTAAATATACATAGTTAAACGGATGCAGAGCAAGATTAACGACTTAACGGGTCTATTTATAATCATACTGCAGGTAATTAGACCATAAACTTGTAATACTTGTGCCAGTTCATATACACAACTACTTTACACACTAGTAAAGCCCTACGGTTTCACTAAGTATAAGAGATATGATAAAATTATTTTGGCATATATACGAAAATCTCTGTTTGTTAATAAAATCTATGTATCTAATGCTAAGAGTAAGTTGCAGTGTGTGCAAAATACGTTCTCATACCTTATACTTACTTGACTTCATTCTGCCTTTGTGCTTACACGTAAGTCTTTATTTAAGTAGTACCTGGGTGACCGAGCCTTAATCGGAAATTTTTAAAATGATGTAAAAAAAATTGAAAAAAAAAAATTTAAAAGAAAAATTAAACAATAATAGGGCAGGTTGGGTTCGATGCGATCGATTTTCATCTCTCTAGACCGCCCGTTCCCCAAATGAACTACCATGTTTTTACGTTTGACAGCGAAAAATTGTGATTGTTTTCAACGTAAATTTTTTTTTAAATTTTAGAGCCCGAAATCAGGGATAAAAAGACATTTTTTTAAATAAAACTTATCTAGATCGATTTTTCTCCTCCAAAACCCCGATTTTACTGAAATTCACCATGTAGGTGAATTTCAGTAAAATCGTTGGAGCCGTTTCCGAGATTCTGGAAATATATATACGTACAAGATTGACTCACAAGATTATTTAAATATTAAAGATAATCAAATCACCATAAACAATAATTCTTGAAATTGTGTCTTTTATCGTAATTAAAGAGAACGCGTCGTAAAACGTGAGTAAATACCCTTGAAAGTAAATCCGTGTCCCCTAATTTAATTTTCGGCTAATAACATCGTGAAGTGAAGACCCAAGGGTGTTAATAAATAAATATACGATGGACATTTAGACTTTTTTCACCAATAATTTGATCAATTACTTTAATCTTCTGTAACATCATACAACATATTGATCCTTATGCCTTAATTAAATTTTGGTATCATAACAACCTTTCTAAAAACAACGCAGGGTTTATATGAAGTTGTGGAATTCGCACTATTTCTGCAAAAGAATGTCTTAGCTTCACTATTCGTGTAGATGGACCTAAACAGCCTGTGTCTGGCTGTCGCTTGCTGCTTAGTAATTTAATAACGGGCTGTTTCGCAGTCCACTATTGTGGATAATTCATGCCTCGCGATATAGCCTGCGGTCCACCATTATGTTGTTGATGCGTCAGTACATCGCGGTCGCGCGCTCATTCTGTACGCACGCAGAACCAAATTTAAAATTCGAATACTTTTTGACTGTCGTTTGTTTTTTTTTTAATATAGTGCTGTGAATTTAGTGCCCGGAGACTCACTAGTGATGTAGGTAGATAAGCGTCGCGTACATTCCACGCGACTGAAAACCGGATCATAAATTATTATCAGCGGGTATATATTTTGTTGTAAAGCTGGAGCGGAACAATTTCCACATGCATTACAGAAAGCGACCCTACAGGTTAGAGATTTATGGTTTCTATCTCCCGTTACATGAATAAACTATAATGTGTATTTTGGAAGCAGGCGTTACATTGCGGAATTGCATTGCAAAGAAGTTAGAATAAAATTATTTTGCTTTACGTTTGCACTAACGCGGATTACAGCAAAATAATTGTATTGTAACTTCTGAATAATGTGTATTTAAATAGATTTTCAAATGTAGTAACTTTAATGTAGAATTTTCCTATTTTACGCTCGGTCTCATTGTCATAATTTATTAGTTTTTAATTTATACATAATTAACTTTTTTGTTAGCTTCTAAACCCGTTCTAGATTTTGTCGTCTACAATAGACAAAAATTTCCTTATAATAAATGTTTAATAAAAAAGATTCCCAAAGATTTTTTTTATTGTGAGAATATATTATCAAACAATGTGACGGCTTATATAATGTGCAGATCTAAGTATAATATCTTAATTATTTAAAAAAAAACTCCAAGCTAAAAACTTGACTCTGTGCGATTCAATGGTAAAAGTTGATACATACTTTCATTGATATAATGTAATATTTTAATTTGGTTTATTTATATATATATATATATATATATATATATATATATATATATATATATATATACATATATATATATTTAAAGTTTTTCTTATTAATTTTATTAATTTTAATTTTTAATTTTAGTTTTTCTTATTAATTTTATTAAATTTAATATATATATATATATATATATATATATATATATATATATATATATATATATATATATATATATATATATATATATATATATATATATACATATATATATATTTAAAGTTTTTCTTATTAATTTTATTAATTTTTCTTTAATTTTGTCAAATATATATTTTTCAACGTAATTTATACGTATATTATAAAAAGGGTGAGGAAGACGCATATCGTAAAATTAACAGAGTGCGAAGCAGGCTTTCAATTATTGCAAAACAATATTTGGGTTTATTGTTTTTGGAAGAAGTGTTCGGTACGTATATTACGTATTAGCGTCTTGTTAACCCGCTAAAGCCTCTATTGCGAACTGTCGAAAAGCAAGCAAGATATATGAAGTACCCCCACATCACTATCCCACCGCTGGGATTAGTAATACATATGAATCCCCATTGGAGCATCACTCTCTAAGGTCTGTTTGTAACGCTGTGAATGCTTACAAACAAAATTTGGTACTTATATACCGCTGAGATATTTTTTTAAATGTCCCAATTTTTCTTTGGAAATAGGATTTTTTATTAAGGCTATTTTGACAATTATATTTTATACTTTTATTTCAATTAGAAGTTCTATTGCCCTATTCGAAGAATAGAGTCACATGTCCTATGTATAAGCATAGGAAATGTGACTTTATTAACTACTGACTGGCCCGTTGGCGCAGTGGGTAGTGGCCCTGCCTTCAGCTCCGCGGGACGCGGGTTCGATTCCCGTCGATGGCCAACGTTTTCTATAAATGAATTTGTTGGTCTTTAAGTCTAGGTGTACATTTGTATTTAAGTATGTATTTAAAAAATATATAAGTATATATTAATCAGTTGTGTGTCTACTGTCTACCATAACACAAGTATTAAGTGACTTACTTTGGGGACGACCGCGTGTGTAAGTGTCCCATTTAGAACGATATATTTTTAATATTTAAATGAGTTAATGTGTGTACAGTTAAGTACACACATTAACTCAGTTAAGTTAACTTAAAATTAAAAGACTGTTTCGGACACTGAAAATATGCTAAAATGTACATTGAATAGAAAATACTATTTTTCTTGTCTATTTTAAAGTCATGGTAGCTTATTTGAGGAAAAGCTACAGGTCTACAGAAGTGAAGATTAGGGTCAAACCCCACCTGCCCAAATTTTTTTCATCTTTCATCTTTTTTTATTTTGTAAAACAGTTACCAAGAAAAGCTCTGTTACCCAGGTACTGTATAAATAAATTGTCACTTATTTTATCCTATTTCAGGTCTCAATACAATTAGTAAATTGTTAGATATAAACAGTACAGAATCGCAGTTGTCGGATAAAATTCTAAATGACCTCACAATTCACATTTCACGCTCTAATTCAAAACTAGAAAATTAATTACGCAAATCTATTCATATTTAAATTTTATCTAACATTCATAAAACGTTAGATATACATAATTAAGAACTACGGAAACCATAATTTCAAAATTCAAAAAAATTCAAATTTTCGCGTTGGTATATAACTAGATGTGCCTGCGGCTTCGCCCACTTGGAAATATAATATCTTCTTAAAGATTTTTTTTTATTTATTGAATGTAAACTACGATTTTGAATTTTAAATGGTAAAGATGATTGATACTCTTCTTCCTCCTGCCCTTATACCACTCTAAGTGGGGTCGGAACAACATGTTATAAACATGCTGTCACATGATTTGGCTACGTATTTCACGACCGGCCGCCTGCCTGACATCAACTTACCTTAGTCGTAGTTTACAAAATCTCTGTAAGAAACAGAGTTGTTTATTCTACTCAGCCGGATACCACACGGCGGGTCAACTTACCTTAGTCGCCTTTTACGATACCTCGGTAAGGAATGAGGGTGGTCTATTCTACTCAGCCGGACACCACACTGCGGGTCAACTTACCTTAGTCGCCTTTTACGATACCTCGGTAAGGAACGAGGGTAGTCTATTCTACTCAGCCGGACACCACACTGCGGGTCGACATACCTTAGTCGCCTTTTACGATACTTCGGCAAGAAATAAGGGTGGTTTATTCTACTCAGCGGGATACCACACGGCATTTAGATAAGGATTGATACTAAGGAGAAGAAATCAGTCCCGAAAATGACGTAATATTTTTATTGGATTTTTTAACATAAAAGTAGTTATTGTGAGTTATCCATAAGAGATAGAGACAAACTGTTGCGGGCTTTTTCGTAGTATTTTTATAGATCTACAATTCTCTAGTACTTACTTTAGTGAATCTCCGTTGGTTTACGCTGCGCACGCAACTAAAACTCCTAACTCCTCTTCTACACAACTTACATAAAAGCGTAATGTACTATTAACCTAAACCTTCCGGAAGAATTGTACTACCTTTTAGTAAAACCTGTACAACAATACGTTCAGTAGATTTTAAGAAAATATATCACATGACCACTTGAAGTAAATTTTAGAACAAAATTGCATACTTAGTTCGAATTTAAATTTTTAGGTACTTAGTGCCTTATTTACTTCAAGTGTTCACATACAGACAGACAGCTTTTAAAGACTGTTTTCTAATAATGCATTTAAATTTTAATTATGATAAGTCTTAAATTTAGTTATCATAAATAAAACATTGTAACAAACGTTAAACATACATAATTTAGAAATTTAAGGCAACTTAACTTTCTTACTTAGGAATAATTCAGAAATTTTGAATGAATTATTTACATAGGATATTGTTAAACGTTACGTAATTTAAAAAATAAATTTGCAAGAATTTTTTTGAAGGGTCTACGAGGTTATTTGAATTTTACATATGTGAAACTATTGCACGCTTTTACATCATTAAAATTAAATTACTTTTAATTAACATAAAAAATAATCCATAACGATATTTCACACTAATTAAGGTGCGTTACAAATATGTCGCTTTTGAACCTTTATCTGTATATAATTAAAACTCAAGGGCTGATTCCGTTACGCAGTAGTAATAAAAATCAAATAAATCGAGCGATAAAATTGTTAACTGATACTTTACTGCACTCTTAAGTCCCATATATTTATTTATTTCTTTCTTTCCTTCTATATCAGGGCTTCTTAAACTTTTTTATATAGCGACCCCCTTCAAGCTTAGGAAATTTTAAACGACACCCTCCTCCATATAAATATTTTTCAAAAAATAGTTATAATAAAACTACAATAGTATTTTGTATGATTTTCATTTGTATTTATATTTGTACGTAGTGTGTATACTAATTTTAAAATTTTATTTATAATTGTTGTAAACTAACCAATTATAAATTTCATAAAATCTATTTAATTAAATTTAATGAAAAGGGGTAATGAAGGAACTTAGGAGGAAAAATATCAATAAATCTTTGTTAGAAATGTTGTTTAAAGGACAGCTGCAGCCATGTAGTTGTATGAATAATGATTGAAAAGTATCAGATCTTTGCGACGCCCCTTTCAGTAGGCCCACAGTTTAAGAAGCCCTGTTCTATATTACCCGTATTTTACTTCTCGCCCTTTCCCCTTTTGTCACTCGAAGTTTGACCGGAAGAGAGCCCTTTCTGGGCTTTTTGTGATATTTTTTCTTTCTCTTTTCTAATAAAATGTATGTACAAAAAAGAAATAACTAATAAACTAATCTTATGCAAATAACAGACTTATGTAATTTTAAACAGATTTTGCTTAATTTAATAAAACAGCTACTTAAAAAAAATGTGAACTTTTAAGTATACACATTTCAATTTGTCTAAAGCATGTGGGGTGTTTCTGTAAAAGTAGCATGTGATATCAATATTTTTTTAAATTAAAAGGTACCTCGTCTGGATTAGAACAAGAGAACTTTTGAACATTCAAGGATGTCATTCTTATCGTCCATTCATCACGCTTACAGTCGATATTTTTCCAAAATTAGACTCCCTTCTACGTAAAGATTACACAATTTACAAGCTGAATGATTTCTTACATGTGCCTATTTATTTTTAAAATATGCTCGGACTTTTATTTAATTATGAGGCAAAGGCTGTTAGTTGTCTGGGAACGAGCTAACAATGTAACTACGCATGGGTATTTTATAGCGTCCATTCTTTGTCCATTCCATTGTTCACTGATGTCTAACACGCGATGGCAATGGACTCGATTATTCGGCCGTATAAGTCGCTAATAAAATATAATATTGACAACTGAATCCAATGGTCTAAGAAATTGCGCAATCGAAATGCCTCGCGATATATTCACACAATATATCGTGAGGGATTTCGAATGGTAAAACTGGGAAAGTCCAAGTGCTACTGCGAGTCCTGTGTGCTTAGTGCGAGTTTGTTTAACCTACTCGATCGCGTTTACGCTTATTCGTATGGTGCTAGAATATAGGTCACTACATGTCACTTGCAGCGTCATAGAAATTGGAGAAGTTAGAAATTGGTGTTGATGATTGCGTCTTCGATTAAAAATTCAGGTCGCTGGTTTGCGTATACGTATATTTGCGAATTGTGACGATTTACATAAAAGAATAAGTTGCGCGCGTACAATGGTTATTTGACGTATATTGATTCGAATTTGTAACCACGATTGATTGACGTTTGATTGACGGCTAATGGGAAGTGGCGATAGTATCTGGATTCCGGCGTTAACAATTATATTAATTTTGAACGACATCTTCTAGATACTATTAAAAGTAGATTTTAATATAGAAAATTTGTAAATACATTAATATTTAAATAAATAAACAAGATTGAAAAATTTCGGGCTACAGATAACAGATTTTTTAGCACAGATAATATGGAATAATCAGTTACATTTTAATATAAATTTATAAAATCACACTAAAAATAAGATATTTAATACGCTCGTTTTCGCCCTTTCGACTATCGAATATCTTGACTTCAGTAACCAAATAAAACGAGCCTGTTATTATAAACTTTTGGTTTATAATAACAGGCTCGTTTTATTTCAACGCAATCACATGTTTCAACGCTCTTTAAGGATCAATGAACTTAACACACTTTCGCAATATCGAATAAGAAAATGAAAAATATTTCCGTCCTAAAACTCGTAACATCACCGTGTATCCGCTTCCAACCGTCACAAAGTAAGTACTGAAAGAGAAATTAGGTAACTAAGTGTATCAAAACGTAAAAAGCATATGATGAACGACGCGGGTACACGCGTTTGTAATAGTTTACAATCATTTCTACTTAATTAACGTTAATTAATACATATTAAAATGTATTAGAAATTTTATCTCCTCACAATCATTTACGCAGCACTATTTAGCCATTATTAATTTGTCTATGTCGAAATAATATTTTATCCATAGACTTAACAACATACTAAATTATTTGAATTCGAATATAATCACATACATGCATGCATTGCACCAATTTAAATACACTGTTAAAAGGAAGCTAAAACAGAAAGCCTACTACTACTAATATACTGTTGAGGATTACTTAGATGATAAGAATACGTGGATAAGACCGTGATGACTAAATTTCTTAATTACTAGTCATAACAATTATATTTTGAAAAAAGCAACTGCCTAGTTTCTTGCTGGCTTTTCTCGGTAGGAACAGCTTTCCGAACCATCAGTAGAGTTGTCGATTAAAAAGCACTTTTGCACGTTTACATGTTTACTTGAAAACCTACAGAATATTTTGAATTTAAAAGTTTAATAATAACGGAATAAAAAAAAAGGCGACTAAGGTAAGTCGACCCGCCGTGTGGTATCCGGCTGAGTAGGATATATCAGCCTCATTTCTTACCGAGGTGTCGTAAAAGGCGACTAAGTTTAGTTGACCCACCGTGTGGTATCCGGTTTAGTAGAATAGACCAACCTCCTTCTTACCGAGGTGTCGTAAAATACGACTAAGGTAAGTTGACGGGAGGCAGGCGGCTGGGCGTAAAACCGCAGCCAAATCATATTACAACATGTTTATAACATGTCGTGCCGACCCCACTAAGAGTGGGATAATGGCAGGAGGATATAATAACGGAAGAAATTAAAATTTTTGTAATCTAATTATAGAGCATGTATTAAAAAGAAAATTTATGTTACTTAGTTTAGTTAATGAGGAACGAAAATCTGATACACTCTATTATTATTAACTTTTAGCACAACTAAAATAATTAATTTAATTAATTAACAGGAGGTTAATTACACAATCCATTAAGAAAGAATTGATAAAAGATCGTTCTTCAGTAAGTTCAAAATGAATGTATGAGAAATCCCATACCATTGCAAAATCTCTGAAACAATAGAGTTCTGTCAGTTTTTCATGCAATGTAGGTATTCTTAAATAGTTTTATTCTATCATTTCTTGAAATATTTAAGGCCAGAAAATAATTAATCCTAATACATTATTGTTTAAGGAAGCCTTAGTTGCCTTTCACGACCCCTCGGTAAGAAATGAGGGTGGTCTTTTCTACTTGACAGTATACCATACGGCACTTACCTTAGTCGTCTTATACATCGGCAAGAAATGAGGGTGGTCTTTTATACTTAACAGTATTCCATACGGCAGTTACCTTAGTCGCCTTTGGCGATATCTTGGTAAGAAATGAGGGTGGTCTATTCTACTCAGCCGGATACTACACGGTGGGTCGATTTACCTTAGTCGCCTTTTATGACACCTCGGTAAGAAATGAAGGTGGTCTATTCTACTCAGCAGTATACCACACGGTACTTACCTTAGTCACCTTTTGCGACATCTTGGTAAGAAATGAGGGTGTTCTATTCTACCTAACAGTATACCACACGGCACTTACCTTAGTCGCCTTTTACGACACCTCGGTAAGAAATGAGGGTGGTCTATTCTACTCAACAGTATACCACACGGTACTTACCTTAGTCACCTTTTGCGACATCTTGGTAAGAAATGAGGGTGTTCTATTCTACCTAACAGTGCCACACGGCACTTACCTTAGTCGCCTTTTACGACACCTCGGTAAGAAATGAGGGTAGTCTATTCTACTCAGCCGGATACCACACGGTGGGTCGACTTACCTTAGTCAACTTTGACGACACCTCGGTAAGAAATAAGAAATGTATATTCTACTCAGCCGAATACCACACAGCGCTGAACGTAATCAATGTATAAACCAATATTAACGTTCATTATTTGTACGAAACATAAATTATATCAACTAATAATAAGCCTACATAAGAAGCTTACATCACGAAGCAAGTATCATGTTGTTCGTGTACATTTTTTCGTTCATAATAACCGAAAAGGAAACACGCTGAATGTGTGAAATTCCTAAGATAATTCGATGTTATTATCGCGCATCACGAACTGTACTGCTTACTTAGCTTTCTTATACAATTTTGAATTTATTTTCAATTCATCATCTTCCTGCCCTTATCCCACTCCAAGTGGGGTCGGCACAACATGTTACAAACATGTTGTCATATGATTTGGCTACGTATTTTATGACCGGCCGCCTGCCTGACGTCAACTTACCTCTGTCGTACTTTACGACACCTCGGTAAGAAAAAGGGTGGTCTATTCTACTCAACCGGATACCACACGGTGAGTCAACTTGCCTTAGTCGCCTTTTACGACACCTCGGTAAGAAATGAGGTTGGTCTATTCTACTCAGCCGGATACCACACGGCGGGTCGACTTACCTTAGTCGCCTTTTACGACACCTCGGTAAGAAATGAGGGTGGTACTATTCTAATCAGCCGGATACTGAAATTTATATTGAATATAAAACACTATTTTTGCCATAAACCGTTCGGGGAAGCAGAGAAGCACTCTCGAGAAATGTTACTGTAAATGTTAATGTAAATGAACTTAGGATCGATTCGAACTACCTAATTATAATTTACTTTTATTTTAAGTTTCTTTTTTTATTTTGTAAAAATAATACAAAATAAAATAAAATATGGGACACACACAAACACACACGGCCGTCTAACCCCAAAATAAGTAGCTTAATACTTGTGCTATGATAGACAACTGGTAAACATATACATATATTAATTTAAATACATACTTAAATACAAATATACACACAGGCTCGAAGAACAACAAATTGTTTAAAGAAAACGTTGGCCTTCGGCGGGAATCGAACCTGCGACCCGCAGAACTGAAGACAGGGTTACTACCCACTGCGCCGAATTTTTTTTTTTTATCGCGTCCTCTAATATACATAGGTACCTATAATTTTACACAACCAATACATTGGACATATAACCGCCTTGCGGTCTCCGGTAAAGCAGAAAAGACCATCCTTATGTCTACCGAGGTGTCTTAATAGGCGACTAAGGTATGTTAATTCGCCGTGTGGTAACCGGTTGAGTAGAATAGAACAACCTCTTTCTTACCGAGGTGTCGCAAAAGGCGACTAAGATAGATTGACCTCAGACAGGCGGCCGGTCGTAATATAGCTAGCCAAATCATGTAATAACATGCTTATAACATGTGCCGAACTTATTTAGAGTGCGATAAGGGCAGGAAGAATAAACTTAACACAACCAAGGTAAATCACCAACTTTATGAATTTAGATTACTAGTAATTTACCTCGCCGATGAAGATGCTCGAGGTCCTCCTTATCGGGTTACTCTTCAATCGTCAACTTTATTATTTATTTATATTTTTTTTATTTATTCGGAACAACCAGTGGCAGTTACATTAAAACATTAGAATAAACTAAATACGCCACAAATGCATTAAATGCACTGCCTTTACGTGCCACAGCATGCACATCATTATAATGTGTAAGGACAACACTTAACTAAAATAAACTAAACTAAATGTAACACTAAGGCTCCAATGTCTGGAGCTTAAGAATATTTTTTTTTAATTTTACATCGTCTTCACCGAATCTACAGTCCGCAGAAGTCATAATTCATGTTTAGAAGCCGACTATACTCACGTGTTATTTTATCGGATGAATCCACTAGTTTCAAGCCCATACGGGGCTCTTTTTCATGAGCTCTTTACGCGGCATTATCGCTACGGGAACTGTTAGGAAACTAGTCGGGCTCATCAGATAAAATAAGTCGTGAGTATAGCCGGTTTCTATACATTAATTATGAATAACACTCACGGTAGTTTAAATTTAAAAATCCGCAGAAGTCATCTTTAGACATTACTCGATGCAATCAAAGTTTTTTTGTAATAGTGTTTCCTAAGGCAATAAAAGCATTTTAAAGTTACTATGTTAGTGTAAATTATTACGGTAATGTGAGGGTTTATAACCTCATATATATACGATATATATAAACGATGTTTAGTTCAATCAACAAATATTCCAATAAATTCCAAACTTACATTTTAATGTGATTGTAATTAGTATAAGTATCATTGGACAAAGTCATCTTTCGAAAGTAAACTTTGGCGCACCGTTGACTGATACGTCTGTTACGTTGAGAAGTTTTACCTGTTTTATTACATTTTTTGCGTAATATTGTGGCACTAACTACGTCATATAACTCAATTATGACTCAATCCAGATCCTATTACGTAACTGATATCAAATTGACGTGTTCAAAAATGATGGAATTATTTTTAACAATGAAACACAATCAGCATTAATTCTCGTATGAAATAGATATTAGATTGTATTATAATATATTTATTTCTCAGCATTATAGGGTAATAGGCCGATTTTAGATCTGAAAAACGGTTTTGCAATTCACAACTGTTGCGATAGTTAATTATTATTAAATTGAATTGTAAATGAATCGAGTAGTATTGGGGTTAAAAATTTGCAATACAGTTAACAAAACAAAGTCCAAATGAATGAAATATCATGAACACACATACAGGCACACATATAAAGATACAAACACACACATACTTAAAGCATTCAAGTAATTGTTTACCTTTAATATTTAAATGAGTTAATCTTGTGTATATAAATACATATACATATTCAGAATTTCGGAAACGGGAGGGGGGGTTATATCGATGCAGCTAGGTTTAATTTTACAAAAATGTCGTTTTTCTCTGTTTTCGGGCACTGAAAAAATGCTAATATGTAGAATAGGATGCAAATGGTATTTTAACTGTCATTTATAAGATTTTGATAGCTCAGTGGGGAACGGGGTGACTAAGAAGTGAAAATACCCGGGATCAACGCCTTGTTATTTGTTGTTGTTATCAACCTTTTTTTGGTTTTTACTTTTTAATTTTTTTATAATTAAAAAAAACTTATGGATCGGCCACCAGGTACTTTTGTATAACAGTCTAAACATTTAAACTAAGGGAATATGCGAGGCAACCCTACCATAAGTATCCTTTTGACTTAATAGGGTTGCTACTACTTTTTATCGCACAACAATGTTAGATTCAAAAAAATATGTATGTATGTAAAGAATATAAATTCTTTTTAATTTTTAAATGTACACATCTCAATTTTAAATTTGGAAAAAGAAACGAATTGACGCCGTCAAAAGAAAAATGTTTAAAGCAAATATTAACAGAATCGATGTAATGTAAATATTTAAAGGCAAAATATAAACTTTATTGTCGTTTCTTTGGTTTTTCAGAGCAACACACTTTTTTATTTTGCCGCTCCAAGAAAATTACTTTATAAAACGACAATAAAGTTTATATTTTAAAACGATTATTATAAAACGACAATTTTAGTTAATTAAATAAAATGGAAAAGCTACGATTTAAATTTGTAATAATGGGAGCAAAAGATGGAAAAACTAATGTAATATGCATAACATCAGTTGAGACGCCAGACGGTCGTACTTATGAGTTTCCCGATGATCTAAAGCCTGCAAGTAAGCACACTGCCATTATTTCTTCGGATGCGTATACAAAAATAAGAAATTCTCTGAAAAAAAGGCACCAAGCACGTTCAGTCTGGATTCCCCTCAGTATGGAATTGAAGAAAATATATCTAGATGAAGGCGAAAATTTACAGTTTGGTGACCAGTATTTAAAGGAAATTACAGGTGGGACAACGTTTTCACAAAATACTGCGCTAGAGAAGAAAAATTTTGGTAAGACTGCAGCAAGGTTTTTGATACCAAGATATTCGAATGAAAAAATGCAGATCAGTGGATTACTGAGTTTGAGCAAGAATGTCAAAGAAATGAGGTAATACAAGATGAAGAGAAAATTGAAATTCTAAAAAATTTATTGGAAGAACAGTGCCTAGATTGGTATACCAGTATGATGATTAAATTGACAGTTGATTCAGATTGGACACTATGGAAAGCTGATTTTTGTGAAACATATGGAAATAATGGGTGGTCCCAAGTGAAATATGCTTTTACATTTAGCTTTCACTCCGGATCATTGTTGGAGTATGCTACAAAAAAAGAAAAACTCTTATTAGAAATAAACAAGCATATAGATACTCAAACAATGATAAACCTTATCGTAATGGGATTACCAGAGCATATAATGAATAAAATTGATAGAAAATCTATAAAAACGACTGCAAACCTCTACAATGAAATTGGTAAATTTGAATATATAGCAAATAAAAAGTATATTTACAACTTTAAACGAAACACCCATGATAGAAAGGAAAGAACTGACAAAATAAAACAATGCACAATTTGCGAAAAATTAAATAAAGGCATTCGATTCCATCCAGAAGGAAAATGTTGGTTCAGAAATTCAGAAAAATTTCTTAATAGTAAGACCATAAACAATTCAGTAATCGATGTAGAACTAAATTATGATGATAAAAAAAACGAATAATAACACCATTAATAAAAGTCAAACTGTTATTAAATTCAAAGTTAGAAATATTCGGAATTTATGATTCAGGCTCCAATGTTTCCATAATTAATTCTAAACTAATAAGATTAAAAAGAGAAAGGGAGCATGAGTTTAATCCAAACAGTGATAATTTAATAACAATTAATGGTGTTAAGAAGACGATTGGTTTGACGACTATTCAAATAAAAATTATGGATATAGAAGAGAAAGCAAAAGTTTATATAATTGATGGAGAAGAGTTTAAATATGACTTTCTAATCGGACTGGATATTATAAAACAATTTCGACTTGTTCAAAATGAGAATTTGATAATTAGTCAAAGAAAAGAAGAAAAAAAGATTGAAGAAAAAAATGATCCTGAAATAAATGAGGATGATAATATAAATGTAACTACTAAGGAAGAAGATGATGAACGAAATGAAAGTTTAATAACTATTAAAGAAGAAATACAAGAAGAAGATTTTAAGATTAATATAGGTAATTTAAATACTTATCAGGAGTTAGAAATATTAAAACTGGTAAACACCTACAAATCAGTATTTGCGAAAGATAAATATGACATTGGCACGGTTAAAGAATATGAAGCACATATTGATTTACTTATTGATAAATACTGTAGCAAAAGGCCGTATAGATGTTCAATTGAAGACAAAAAAGAAATAGAAGAACAAATAACAAAATTACTAGACAAAAGTCTTATAGAAGAATCTTATAGTCCCTTTGCGGCACCCGTGACTTTAGCTTTCAAAAAAGAAGACAACAAAAAGTCAAGGTTATGTATAGACTTTAGAGAACTAAATAAAATAATAGTACCAGAAGCACAACCGTTTCCACTTATTGACGACTTGGTAATAAAAACTAGAAACTCAACATATTTTACAACGTTGGACATAAATTCAGCCTTTTGGTCCATTCCGCTAAGAATTGAAGATAGATTTAAAACTGCTTTTGTGACACAGGAGGGCCATTACCAGTGGACATGTTTACCATTTGGATTGAAGACAGCATCAGCTATATTTCAGAGGATACTGAGTAACATCTTAAGAAAGCATAAACTTAATAATTTCGCAGTAAATTACATAGATGACATTCTCATATTTTCCAAGAGTTTCTCTGAGCACATAAACCATCTAACACAATTGCTAGAAGCGATAAAAAAGGAAGGTTTTAGGCTAAAATTTACTAAATGTACATTTGCGTCAGATTCAGTGAAATATCTTGGGCATATAATACGGAATAATACTGTACAACCAGTAAAAGATAATTTAATTTCAATTAAAGATTTTCCTACACCAAAAACTCAGAAAAATGTTAGACAGTTTTTGGGAAAAGTTAATTTTTATCACCAGTATTTGCCAAAAAATGCGGTAACTTTAGAACCTCTTCACAATTTACTTCGAAAAAATCAAAAATTTGTCTGGTCTGCAGAGTGTCAAAAATCTTTTGAAAATACAAAAAGCTTATTGTGCTCACAACCAATACTAGCAATATTTGACCAAAATTTGCCAATAAATATTCACACAGATGCGTCTATAGAAGGTATCGGAGCAGTTTTAAAGCAAACACAGCCAGATGGAAAAGATAAGCCAGTAGCCTACTTCTCTAAGAAATTAAATCAATTACAAAAGAAAAAGAAGGCAATTTATTTAGAGTGTTTAGCCATTAAAGAAGCAATAAGATACTGGCAGTACTGGTTAATAGGTAAATCTTTCACAGTCTATTGTGATCATAAGCCATTAGAAAATTTAAATATTAAATCCAGGACGGATGATGAATTAGGAGACTTGACATATTATTTGTCACAATATGATTTTAAAATAAAATATACACCAGGTAGAGAGAATATTGAAGCAGATTGTTTAAGTAGGAACCCGGTATTAGAAGAAAGTGAAAATACAGATGAACAATTAAAAATTGTAAACATGGTTAAATTAAATGATATTATTACAGATCAAGAAAACAATTTATTCATACAAAATAATAAATTAAGTTTAATATCAAGAAATAAGGTTTATTATAAAAAGGTTAGAAGAAGAGAAAAAATTATTTTGACAGAGAATTACAGTAAAAAACTTATTGAACAGGTACATGAAAATATGTATCATATAGGAGTAAAACAAATGCTAAATAAAATAAGTCCATTGTATACAGCAAATAATTTAACTAAAAATATACAGAAACATTGTAAATATTGTAATATATGTATAAAAAATAAGACTAGAGGACAAAATAAGTATGGGCTAATGTCACATTTAGGACCTGCTACAAAACCCTTTGAAATAGTCTCAATGGATACCATTGGAGGTTTCGGAGGCTCACGGTCAACAAAAAAATATTTACATCTTTTGGTGGATCATTTTACAAGATATGCTTATATTGTTACATCAAAAACACAGAATGCTAATGATTTTGTAAGACTAGTAAATGAGGTAACAGAGTTTCATACGATTGGAATCATTCTCACCGATCAATACCCAGGAATAAACTCAAAAGAATTTAAAATATTTTTGAATAGGAAATCAATACCGATCATTTTCACTGCAGTGAATGCCCCATTTTCTAACGGTCTGAATGAAAGACTTAATCAAACATTGTAAACAAAATAAGATGTAAAATAAATGAAAAAAGCAATAATAAAAAAGCATGGACATCTATCGCTCATAACTGCGTAGATATATATAATAATACTGAGCATACAGTTACTGGGTTTGCACCAAAGTACCTTTTGGATGGTACGGACGTTTTCTTGTTGCCAAACGAATTAAAAAAAGGCAAAACAGAAGCTGAATGGGTTATAGATAAAAAAATTGCATTTGAAAATTCAATTAGATCACATAATTATAATAAAAAAATGTTTTATAGAAATAGAACACAATTTGATTTCAATGAAGGGGATATGGTTTATGTAGAGAATGGGAACAAACTAAATAGGCACAAATTAGATGAACTAAGAATTGGCCCATTTAAAATTATTGAAAAATTATCAAATTCAATACATAAAATTGATACAGGATATAAAAAATTAGAGTCAAATCTCTTTCATATTACAAAACTTATACCAGTGCCAATATAAAAAAAAAAAGTACGTAAAGTAAGGTTAATGTTGTAAAATTTAGTTTAACGTTATGAAATTCGACTCAATTACCTAATTAAATGTAAGTAGCTAGAATTTTTGTTAGACAAAATTTTTTTTTAAAGGGGGGGGGAGATGTAAAGAATATAAATTCTTTTTAATTTTTATATGTACACATCTCAATTTTAAATTTGGAAAAAGAAACGAATTGACGCCGTCAAAAGAAAAATGTTTAAAGCAAATATTAACAGAATCGATGTAATGTAAATATTTAAAGGCAAAATATAAACTTTATTGTCGTTTCTTTGATTTTTCAGAGCGACACACTTTTTTATTTTGCCGCTCCAAGAAAATTACTTTATAAAACGACAATAAAGTTTATATTTTAAAACGATTATTATATGTATATAATTTTTATTAATTGAAATTTACAAAACAATCGACGCCAGATCTATTTGAAAATCGTATCGTACCTACATGTTTAATTCTATAATAAAAGTTAAGAAGTTTCTATAATAAAATTCCGCAATAAATTAGCTTTGCCATAGCAGCAGTTTAAAAACACTGTAAAAAAGAGGCTGATGCAGAAAGCCTACTACTATACTCTTGAGGATTACTTAGATGATAAGAATTTTTGGTTATAGCTCTCTTCGAACCTGTGCTAGACAGGAATGACTAAATGTAACTAGTATTAGGAATTATAGTTTTAAAAGATCAACCGCTGAGTTTCTTGCTGGCTCTTCTCGGTAAGAACTGCACTTTCAAGTTTATTTGAATAAAGAATATTTTGAATTTGAATTCAGAAAAAGACTCCTCTTCTTTACTCAAAATCGTTTTATTAGATCAACTACGTCTGTCCCGTATTAAAGTACCCATAAACGTCATTTCCTGTTCCAACGAATATGTTTAAATATCTATAAACAAAGTAATAGCCGTGTGGTATCCGGCTAAGTAGAATAGTACCACTATCATTTCTTACCGAGGTGTCGTAAAAGGCGACTAAGGTAAGTTGACCCACCGTGTGACGTGTGTGACCATCCGGTTAAGTAGAATAGATCACCCTCCTTACCGAGGTGTCGTAAGGTACGACTAAGGTAAGTTGACGTCAGGCAGGCGGCCGGTCATAAAAACGCAGCCAAATCATGTTACAGCATGTTTATGGCATGTTGTGCCGACCCCACTTAGAGTGGGATCAGTGCAGGAGGATATATATGTATATCTATAAATAAAGTAAACAGTCTCAATGTATATTCAACCCGCCGTGTGGTATCCGGCTGAGTAGAATAGACCAACCTCATTTCTTACCGAGGTGTCGTAAAAGGCGACTAAGGTAAGTTGACCCACCGTGTGGTATCCGGTTTAGTAAAATAGACCACCCTCTCTTACCGAGGTGGTCGTAAAATACGACTAAGGTAAGTTCATGTCAGGCAGGCGGCCGGTCATAAAAACGCAGCCAAATCATATAACAACATGTTTATAACATGTTGTGCCGACCCCACTTAGAGTGGGATAAGGGCAGGAGGATATATATATCTATAAATAAAGTAAACAGTCTCAATGTATATTCAGCAAGTAAAAACATGTATCGTGAGCGATAGTATCGTTGTGCATCGCTTTCTTACACAATTTGATGGTATGCGCGCGATGCATACCCATGACGATTTCACCATCAAGCAGTCCAACCATAATAAGGCTGCGTAATAATATAGTACCTGCTTGACCAAGCCTTGCTCGGTAGTTTTTTACAAGATAAAAAAAGAAACTTAAAAAAAAGAAAAACTAATTAGGTAGTTCGGGGATCGATCCTAGGTATTTAAACTTTTCGAGACTGCCCGTTCCCCGAATAAGCTACGCTGATTTGATAGTTTATGGCAAAAATAGTGTTTTATAATCAATATATATTTTAGTATTTTTAATGCCCAAAAACAGGGATAAAACTATTTTTTTATATACATAAAACCTAGCTAGATCGATTTTTCTCCCCCAAAACCCCATGCTGAATTTCAGGAAAATGCGGTTTGGCGGAGTGCTGGCCTTAAAGACTACGTAGTTTTTATTACTTAAGTATTTCCGTTTTTAGGACATATACTACTTTTAATTCAATATAATGAAACTTTACGATCATACTATGGAACAGCAAATATAAGCATTCTTATGTAATATAATTACAAACTCACAGATACGCTAAAGCGATAAATGTTCGCGCTTGACGTGCAAAAATATTTCCGTCTTTCTAAGCCGTTTAGCATTTTTTCACAGCTTAGAAAGGATTTTTCTTAAACTGATTGTACACGAACGATTCACACACATACGAGTCACTAATATTAAGAAGTATGTACAGAGTAATTGAGACAGAGATATGAGATGCGTTGATGCAATAACCCTACTAGATACATGGTTGGATGATTTATATTTGAAGGCTCTATTTCGTAAGCATTTACCAAATGTCTATGTTTCAAATACCTCGTAGAGCCCTTGGACTCTATTGTTATTACCAAAATCTACTAACAATTGCCATGCAACAGTTTATCTTCTATTCCTGTCCTAATTTACTTTACATTCGCTGTCGATTGTGATGTCGCTGTTACTTTTAAAAAAACTAACACTAAGTACACAGATATGCATTGCTTAAAATAGTACCGGATTCGAAACATTTGCGTGGATCTAAAAATTTAAATTTTAAGGTATACGTTACTGAACCAACTACATTGTATAATATTGTATTAATAATTTAAATTTGTTTTATTTATTATTATATACTCGTAATAATAACCGTCAAATCAATTACTCGTTTACACACAAACAAATTACAGTAAAATCGTAAATCTTAACCTTATAATTTCATAATTTAAAAATGGAAGTGAATCTTTTTTTATTGCATGTGTTTTCAAATATATAGACACAAATAAGGTTTTATCATATTTAAACCTGTTAATAATAATACGCGAATGTTAAAAGTAAGAGCTAAAAAGTATTGTCAAGTAAAAATCCACGTCTGTGGCTACAAATATTTATATGAAAACTAAAATTCTTTTGAATAAGAGTCGTTGCAAGAAGCTATAGATAACTGATCTGAAAATCTACTAACCTTTTACATTACAAAATATGTGCATTTGTTATACATTATTTACATTTGTCTTTGATATTTCTTATTCCAACGTCAAGTTATATCGTTAACTCTGTTAACCAAGTATTTTATTAATATTTCTGTATAAATGATTAATTACGTGCCTAACTAATAAATTTTTGTACTTGTTTCAGCTCGGGGAAACGACAAATTGGCTCCAATGTCTTAGCTAGGTAATTTTTTATATAATTTCATTTACACAATAAAACCGCTAAAAATAACTTAAAATAAAAATAGAATTTTGACTGGCTATCATCATCCCCTTGCCCTTATTTCACTCTAAGTGGGGTTGACACAGCATGTTATAAAGATCTTGTTACATGATTTGGTTACGTATTTTACGACCGGCCGACTGCCTGACGTTAACGTACCTTACTTGTTTTTTACGACTCCTCGGTACGAAAGAGAGTAGTTTATTCTACTTAGCCGGATAACACACAATGGGTCAACTTACCGTAGTCGCCTTTTTCGACACCTCGGTAAAAAATGAGGGTGGTCTATTCTACTCAGCCGGATATCACACGGCGGGTCGACTTATTTTAGTCATCGTTTTGAGTGGCTAGTGCCTTGATTGTCTGATTTTCTTTCAAAATCACGCCATACACACGGATTAACAAAAGAAGTGGGAAATTTCGTTCACAATAGTTGTAGTGTAATTTTATCAAATTACCTTGCTATTTACAAATGGTCTGTCGTTTAATCCATTCAGATTTTTTTTGTATTTGTAAATAAATACGTCATGTAAAAAATAAAACATCGCCCAGTTCGTAACCGTACTTAAATTTAAAGATAATTTACGACAACGCCATCTATCAACACCATATTGAATCTCTTAACTGCAACACTGTTACATATTGACCATAGATGGCGTTATAATTTACGCATAGACGCGATAGATGTCGCTACTAATGTTGAATTAATTCGAAACGTTAATTCAAATTCCTGTATTGAGGTGTCCTGACTAGTTAATGGAGAGCATTATTATTGTTTTAGCCAATTGTACCGGTCGTCGTCCTTCAACTCGTCCGGGTGCGGATCGGGTGGGGAGCCGGCTGACGACATGTACTCAGATGTGTCACTCGAAGAGGATGTACAAGGTCTGAATTATAAGGTATGTCTGTCCTATTATTAGTTTGTAACGCTTATGTAAACGCTTATTTGAACGTTAAGCAAAAACTCTGTAGGCCTTTGAATGAAAATTAGCCTCACGGAATAGTACGAAAACTGGCAGATATAACTTATAGAGAAGGAGTAGATTATTTATATATAATTGTTTGCAAAAAACAATGCTTTATAACTACCTTACACACACTACCATGAATTTGACACACACTAATATATACTATTTAGTTTAACTCTGCGGTCAAATTGAGAAGATTACATTTGTCTATGATCTTACTAAATTTTTATTAAAACACTACCAAATGAATTCGACAGTTATTTTCTCTGGAACCATAAAATCTTGAGGTTAGGTTTAAACGCCACATGCAATGATCACTATATTATACAGTACCTGTGCGAACGAAGCTTGCTCGGGAATTTTTTTGAAAGATATAAAAGAAAATGCAACTTAAAAATAAAGAAAGGGCTGGTGATATCTGGAACTTGATCGTATTTTCACTTCTTTAGTCAGTCAGTCAGTTATGTTACTACTTTACAAATTGTAAGCAAAAGTAACCCCTCTGTTTTGAATATTTTTAGCAGTTTTTAAATTCCTAAAAACAGAGACAAAACGTCTTTTTGTAGTAATAAAATCTAGCTAAATCGATTTGTCGCCCTTGAAACCCTCTGTATACTAAATTTCATGAAAATCCTTGGAGCCGTTTCCGAAATTCAGGTTCTATAAATAGTACCGGGTGACCGAGCCTTGCTCGGTAAATTTTTTAAAGATATGAAAAAGAAAAGAATAGAAATGAATGACCATATTTGGTCTTCTTGAGACGAGTCACGAGTATTTATAAATAAATTTTTCAAAGATCTTTTAGGCATTATTAAGTAAACAGGTTAGTTAAAAATTCAAATATTTTATCAATAACATAAAAAACAATCAAACACTCATTGGCATATAGAGCGAGAGCCTGTGAACCCCAGACCTTCGTCATTTTATAAAAGCTGAATGTTTGTCAGTGCATGCTCCCAACACAGGTAAGAACGATGGCAGATTATGAAAATTTGGTCATTGTGGCTTTGGGAGATATATTTGAGTAGCGCGCTACTCAATGTTGCAAAATGCCGATCTAATTTCGTCAAATTATAAAGTGTGATTTTTTGGTATTACCTTCAGGATAATATTAAAAATCACGTCAGTTAATGCCAGACACTTAGCATAGTGGCAACCCCCTGCCAGACACCCTTAAAGTTCATGAAGTTTGAATTCTATTTACGTCATAGTATAAAAGCTGATTTTAATATTATGTCACTTGGATACTAATAAGATGATGTTTCCTCATCAGCCAGACATCTTTAATAGTTCTAACCCCTGCCAGAAACTATTGCGGTAGCGAAACATCTACGGAACGTTTGTATACTGCAGATATTTCGCAAAGAATTTGTAATAAATGATTTATTATCACTACATAGTATAAAACAAAGTCACATTCTTTGTTCATACGCAACAGATTTTGATACGGTTTTTTTAATAGATAGAGTGATTCAAGGGGAAGTTTTATATGTACATTCAATATGGATTAGAAAAAATTTGATTTGATTAGAGGAATACTGTAATTTTTGAGATTTGTAATGTGATGTCGTAAATAATTACATTTTTTTCCTTTACATTGCAAACGTAGGCTAAACCCTACGAGATTTATCGATATAATGTCCTAAATATTTGTATACCTTGAAAAGGTCTACAGGAAAGTCCGTGATGGTATCTATCTCTTATCGATAACCCACATTAGCATTTTTTGTCATTTACTTTTTACGAAAAATAATGTCTTATGTTCAAAGTAATTTTTATAAAATACAGCATTAATCCTTATCCAATTAAGTGCCTTAAATAATTTGTTGATTTAATATAGATCAATATGGCTGTTTACAGCATGTAATTTAAGTGTACATTTTCGAAGATATTACAGATTTAAAATGCCGTGAGGAGGCCGCGCTTCGCCCTATAACACTTCGAATTTAGCAGCTATATGTCGCTCTTTCAAGAGTTTGTTTAATGACAAGAAAGCTATGAATGTTGTATATAGAGACATTCTGTAATTAATTGTAAAAATAAAATTCATAGGGAAAAATGCAAAAATAAATAAGTAAATATGTAGTATATGAATTTCGATATTCCAAAGAATGCAGGAAATCTTCTTGGTATAGGGGGAGGGGAATTGTTTTTCTCCAAATTTACCGCTTGCAGGCCACGGGCAGTAATGAATAAATCAAAATTACAGGATCAATTTTAACCATTTTTTTCACTGGTGACATGGGCTATATATTTTATAGCCGTACGAAACAGGGGAAGGCCGCTAGTTATTATTATAAAAGAAATGTCAATGTACTTTTTTGTCTGTTGTCAACTGCTGGTGCAGATCCAGTTTTTGTATGTATTTTATTTGCTGGATATCCAATCGCGTATAATACTCTCGAATGAAAATTCATTATTTTTAGCATCCATCGGTATTTTGCAACCTTGAGTACTGCGTATCTCTCAAAGTCACTATGACCCAAATTTCATAATCTACCATCGTTCATCAGGTAAAAACCGACAAACTTTCAGTTTTTATAAAATGACGAAGGTCTGGGGTTCACGGGCTCTTAGTCCAAAAGTGTTGCTTAACAACTCCATCTACTGGTACAGTTTCTTAAACAAAAATTACAGGTACATAATGAAAAATGGGCGTAAAGTAGTTCGTTGCTCCCAATAAAAATAAAAATATTATTACTCATCAACAGATGTCAGGAAGAGTCGTAGAGAGTTTGAGATATAACTTTAATTGTTACCAAAACATCATGAAAAATATAATTTAACTACTGTAATTTGTAACGTTTGCTTTTTTCAATCTGGATCTTCTTTTTAAAGATATATTTTCATATAATATATATTTCGTATATAAATTATGAATTAAATACGTTGAAATAAAGGCCTTCAATAATAATTTTTAAATTAAATCAAAAATTATAAAAAAAATTATAATAAATAATAATAAAAAAATAATAAATAAAAAAAAGAATAAAAAATAAATTATAAGACAACTGGGGTTCGAAACTGTGGAATGTTAATATATCAACACATGTTCTAATGTTATACCGTTTAACCATCACACGATGACATTTAGTGGCGAAAATACCAGTTGCTTTCTATTCCAGTTTTTGTAAATGCTCAAAAACAGGGATAAAACGGGTTTTTTTTTACATAAAACCTAGCTAGATCGATTTTTCTCCCCCAAAACCCTCTACATGCTGAATTTCAGGAAAATCGTTGGAGCCGTTTCCGAGATTCCGAAAATATATATATATACAAGATTAACTCATTTAAATATAAAGATACAAGATTAGCTCATTTTTAATATTAAAGATTACTGTAACCGATTGAACAAATCTGTCTTACCTTTGGAGAGTTTAAATACACTCACGAAAACTGTCACCTTTACTCGTAGAATATTAGTAGGATCACCTGTTACTGATAAAAAAAGTGTTTCCATGAAAATTGTTTCATTGTCTTGGAAACCGGGTTAAGTAATCATAATGTGTCATTGGTAAGTCAGTATTTTCTGTGATAAGGAGGACGTTATGTCAACTTCCTTCCGTTGATACCGGATTGTTTGCGAGGGCATGAGATGAATTATAAGTAAGGTTATTTCGGATAACCATAACACGGGGTATATGAATCAGATAATTTTATTTTGATATATGTGTGGTGGTGTATAACGCCGTGTGGTATCCGGCTGAATAGAATAGTACCACCCTCATTTCTTACCGAGGTGTCGTAAAAGGTGACTAAGGTACCTTAGTCGACCCGCCGTGTGGTATCCGGCTGAGTAGAATAGACCACCCTCTTTCTTACCGAGGAGTCGTGAAATAAGACTATGGTAAGTGGACGTCAGGCAGGCGGCCGGTCGTAAAATACGTAGCCAAATCATATGACAATATGTTTGTAACAGGCCGACCCCACTTAGAATGGGATAAGGGCAGGAGGATGATATGTGGTGGTATATAAGCTGCTATATTGATGATAAAAATTCTTGTATTTTTAATTCCGTTCAGCTTTTATACAATACTGCAGATTATTAATGTAAATTGATAATTTATCATACTAGATTTTACCGCGACTTCGTTCGCGTGGACTGTTGTCGTGTCCTATTCCTGTAGAATTAACATTTATTCTATAGCCTATATGTTATTTCAGCGTAAAACAAAAACCGAAATATAAAAGCAATCTTTCTTAAAATAACTTTTTTGACCAATTTTTATAATATGTTATCTCAGTATACAACCATTAATTGTGCCAAATTTCATCGATATTGGCTTAGCGTATTCTCCGTGAAAGAGTAACAAACATACCTCCACACTCACAAACTTTCGCATTTATAATATTAGTAGGATAGCATTGAGAAAGCTTATTTCGATTTTGATAGCCGAGCGGCTCTGTCGAGCGGGTCACGGGTTCAACCCTCGGGCAAGCACTAATGAGTATTTAAATCGAATAATTCATTTTCGAAGTGTAGGGTAGTAGAAAAAAATTATAATCATATATAACAGTCCCCCGTTTTAAGATTTACACTGACAGCAAATTAGAAATTACTCAAACCTAATTCTACTAAATGTTTACTCAGAGCGAAAATAGGCGGCATGGTCATCCCGCGACGACGGCGTCACATCCATGACTAAGCCATTGGAGTAATTTTCACAGCGGGAAAATAAAACAGACACAAAGGATACTCCAATCTACATTTAGCATTATATATATTTTACTTTACCGCGGATTATATCAAAATAATTTATTACTTTTGTATTATGGATCTCCGCAAAGTAACGCTATTAATTAATTTATTAATTCTATACATTATTTAAAACAGACACTTTTGATCCCAATAAATATGATAATCAGAAAATTATCCACACTAAAGACTGACTATTTTTTTTGTTACGTTTTACTGCTTAACTGCTGCGACAATAATCAAATTTGGTATATTTGATGCTTGCCCATTTTTCATACTGTAAGAGCATAAAATACACATTGCATAACTGGGAGTGTTATAAATTAATGCGAATGAAGTTAAAGGTGCAGCTAGTTATTATTGTTGTATGGATTTATTTGTGTGTGGTATCCGGCTGAATAGAAAGGCCACCCTCATTTCTTACCGAAGTGTGGTAAAAGGCGACTAATGTAAATTGACCCAATATGCTACTGCTGCTGCTACTACATCAGCTCACAAGTGATAAAATGAAATAATCATAATCTCTGACGTGAGTTAAATATTTAATGTTTCAAAAATATTACTTTCTTACCGAGGTGTCGTAAAAAGTGACTAAGGTAAGTTGAAACACCGTGTGGTATCCGGCTGAGTAGGATAGACCACCTTCATTTCTTACCACACACGTATCACAACATGGTTAAAACATCCGATGTTCCGAATATCCAATCCGATAAAACATCCGCCAACATGGGGTTGTGCCGACCCCACTTAGAGTGGGATAAGGGTATCTATTCTTCCTCCAATTATATAATTCTTTCCAAGTAGAGAGAGTCTTAGGATAGGTGTTTGCCAAGCTGTGGGCTTGACGATGCGTGTTTGAAAGTAGAAATGTCAAAAACAACGCGAAATTTCCAGATCATTGAATATTCTCCTTGATATTCGATAAAATATCCTTTTTTGATAATTATATCTTAAGCCTTTTACATAAACGTAATATTAATGTTTCGTTTTGAGTCACAAAACTTACGTTAACATGAGATTCAAAATAATTTTAAACAACACGCAACATCAATCGATTCAAGGTTGAGTTGGAATACAGCCAAATCTAAAATAAGTATTTCGCGAATCGTAATAAAAGGGAATGACGATTTTGTTACGCTTCAGGATAGCTTATGGAATACGAGAGGAACGAAAAAATGATCTTGTGAACGTATATATTTAATCTACAAGTACCAAGTTATTTTTGTACTCATAGTATTCTGTTAACTGCCTTGCGGTATCCGGCTGAGTTTGCCTTGTGGTATCGGACTGAATAGAATAGGTCACCCTCATTTCTTACTGAGGTGTCGTAAAAGGGCAATAAAGTAAGTTGACCAACCGTGGGGCGGAGGGAGGCGGCGGAGCGGTTCTGCGAACTGTTGTTCTGGATCCAATCTGCTGCTGGTTAGTGACTCGCCCAAGCCCATCGTCTGCCGCCCTAATTGGGGACCTTCGGGTGTTCCGATCGGGGTATATCGGACGCCTGGGTTACAGTCCCCGAGGCGGTCGGTGCATCTGTTGCTCCCGATGCACCGGTTAGCGGAGGGGGGGCTTCTCTTTCGAGGGGCCCTACCCGGAGAAGGTGTTTGTTCTCTGTGATCAGAGCTGTCGGCGGGGATGGGGGCAATATGTACAATTATACCCTGTCCTTGCCATCGGCAGCGTGGTGGAGCACACTGGTCGTTTTAGTCGGTGCGAGTCCGACATAACCGCCGCCTGTCCCCATTGGGCGGCGGTACCCATAAGGGGATTTTTCCTGTATTAAAAAAAAAAAGTTGACCCACCGTGTGATATCTAGTTGAGTAGAAAGACCACCCTAATTTCTTCCCGTGGTGTCGTTAGGGAATATTATATAAAGGTGTCGTTGAGGCCAGACTTAGATAGTAGACGGATTAGTAGTTATATTTGTATTAAGTAGTAAACTGTCATAGGTTACATGTGAATAATGTGCAATCTCTATTACTATTTCGTACTAAATACTAGCTTTTGTACTCGACTTCGTCTCTGTCAAAAACCGATATAAAATGACAGTCCGGTTGTTCTCTCTTCTATTGGTTGTTATCTCTATACAAAACCACATCCGATCAGACGTGAAAGAATAAGGTAAAAACAGACTGTCATATATCTATATGTCACATATATATCATATATGATTTAATAAAAAAATATATATATTAAGTCACTTGTTTTAGTTAGCATACCTAAAGTATTAAGCAGAAGAATAAACTTGTCACTATTCTTAATATTCCATAGAGCCAGACCATAAAACCGACATAAACAAACCTAATAAAGTCATAGCTTCCCATAAACGTGTACATTATCCATAATATCTGTTCGTTGACCCCGATATGAATATCGAGGAAAGGTTTTAAAACAATAGATCGTGCCGGTTCATTAGTTAGTAGTACGTTGGGACAGCAATGGCGGACGGAAACCGGTGCGCGTGCGCACCTTCCGGTCAGATGCGTGCGGCACATATGATAAACGAACGATATGGAATGACAATCATACAATGATTTATATGTATGCGCGTCGATCATATATTGGTTCTTTGTTTTGAAAAATCATCGTGTTTCTAAGAATTGATTTTTTTTCTTTCATAGACTGTACCCCTCTCTTATGCCCTCTCAATCATATATTGGTTCTTTGTTTTGAAAAATCATCGTGTTTCTAAGAATTGATTTTTTTTCTTTCATAGACTGTACCCCTCTCTTATGCCCTCTCAATCATATATGGGTTCTTTGTTTTGAAAAATCATCGTGTTTCTAAGAATTGATTTTTTTTCTTTCATAGACTGTACCCCTCTCTTATGCCCTCTCAATCTGAAATGTATTTTTTGAATTTAGACTCTCGTTACTGATATTCTATACTTTATGTATAGAAACCGCTTAGGCATGTCTTGTGATATTGGGTTAACGAAACTAGAATAGGGCCTCGAAGGGTTCGGAAACTAGTGGGGTAACCCGATATAATAACAGGTAAGTATAGCCGATATCTATACATAAACTCTCAAAATTAGTCTTTGTTGAGTTTTATGTAGAGCTCGCGTGCGTGATCAAATCAAAAATTAGACAATTCTTAAACAATCAAAGTTAGAGATATAGCTTAAAGTATCGCAAGGCTATACTTGCCTTCTGTTGGGCACATAGTATTAGATCGGTAGACTCCCACTAAATGGACAGATGATGTCAAAAAGATGACAGCGAGCCGCTGAATTCAAGTTTAACTGGGTTCTGACTGGGAAATCACTCTAACAGACTATGGCCAATAGTCGAACTCTTTATCTGACCTCGTGGTTAAGTTCAAGATCACTAAGTCTAACAAATATGACTGTGAAGAAAATTTGAGACGTATCGAGGTCTTTTTACATGATTTTAGCATCATTGAGTGGATTACTGTTACCGTTGTATCTTAACTAGATATAGAACACACAAAGCTGTTAATTAATCAGTTACACAAATGGCCAAATAAGACATTAGGTGACCCAAAAGTCTTCAAATATGGTTTAAACAACATAAATATGAATCTTAGAAGTCTCAGCTGTAATGTCACTATCTAACTTTATCTCTTAGAACGAAATATAAAAATATCGGTAGTATATTATGTCCAATTGCGAACCAAGTACCAATTACCAATAATCAAACAGCATATTATCGATTTACTTAAACCACGAGAATCAACTATCGCTTTTCGGTAGTTGTTATTACCAGTTTCTAACTGAGAATTCTTAAATTAAATTTAAATGTATAACCTAAAACCAATCTAGTTTAGCTCTCAATTTCTTAGGGAATGTAACATTCAAAACAATGCAGCAATTCTTTGAATTTGTAAGCGCAAAGGGTCATTTCGCTACGTGGGCGGCTCTTTAGACTGCGTAGTGAAAATTTTACTCCAGTACATAGCAAGGCATTTTTATTCCTCCGTATGACGTTATAAGAACTAAATTAATCTCACAGCTAAGTTGGTAACAGGCCCATAATGCAATGGACAATGGTGCCTGGGAGAAACTGCACGCAACATTACCTAGATAGGCACGGACATAAATAATGCATTAGAACAAATAGCGTACTGTGTGCTTGAATTAATTTGTCATTAAGGCTCGCTACATTGTATTCAGTGATTTTATGCAATGCTTCCTCAAGGATAATGGCGGAGGAAGAAAGGTAGCGTCATTACCGTCTGTAAAATTAACTATGTGAAGGTTTTTGTTTTCTTGTCATTGGACGACATCGCAGTAGCGAGTGTTTATTACGTCACATAATCGAACCACATTCGAATCGTTGGAGCAATTGCGATTTTTTTAAATTATATTTAATCTGATTTGGTAATGAAATTACATTGCCGTAAATTTTTGGAATAAACACATTTGTTGGCAAACTTTACAAAGAAATAATCGTTATTGATGTAATTCATGGTATAACCCACAACTTACAAAAGTTTTGTTTCAATTAACATACGTTTAGGCTGCAATAAGACCCTCCAAAAACCGAGGAGGGCTTTGCTCAACAGTGGGGTAGGAATTTCAACATATATTACACGGCTGTACCCGTTCGCGTCAATTTCATTATTAAAATATCCTCAATTATGTAGTGTGTTTTTACAATGGGATTTTTTTGGATTTTATGCGTTTTACCCAAGTCGATTAGCCGTGCAATAGTAATAGACTTTACAGAAAGTTTTTAGATGTATTAGTATGGATTTATTAGACTTTCGTAGTTATTAGATGTATTAGTATGGATTTATTTTATAATGGAACTAGCTATACATGCACTTTCATTCGCAGCAAATTTAGTGTTAAAATACATTTAATTAAGTACTTTGCGATTTTCTCCTGTTATATGGCACAGACTTACGCATTCGTAATATAAAACAATATGATAGGTTCTCATATCGGCCGTATTATAATAATATATCACATCGTATCGTAAATCAGGCGACTAATGCATGTAGTAACATGCTCTCTTTCAACATCGGGAAGTCTAGACACACAGTCACCGTTTAAATCTGCATAATCTGAGTTAGTCGGCAGTTAGTGATCTATTGTGTATGCACGTGTAGTGGGCGTGGCCGTGGGATGACTATGTCAAGGTTGTATATGTATAAATACCCGAACTGCTTATATGACATTGTTCGCAATTGTTAGATGCTTTCATTCAACTTGCAACGTGTCTTTCGGGACCAAGGTTTTTAAAACGTTTTCGTTCTTGATTATATCAGATTGACCTGAATGGTCTATTTATATAAGTTTATGAGTACGCAATAACACATTATCATTTAAATAATTTATAGAATTAGGCGCTACTTTAGGGAGGAGATCCATTATACAAAAGTAATAATAAAATTATTTTGCTATTATTAAAGTATTTTATCGCGATCTAAGATGCTTTGTCGCGAATTTTAGTAAAATAATTTTATAATTACTTTTGTATTATCCTTTACGTGATTGATTAAGTTATTACTTTCAACTTTAAATTAAAAGTAACTAGCCGATTTTTGACATTTTCAATTAGAAACCTACCCAAAAACTTGTTCCGTGTCTGGTTTTCGTGTACAAGAATAGCTGATATACATAATTAAAATTTCCAATGAAGTCAAATAAATGCTAAGGAATTTATAAAAATTAACATAAATTTTTATTTTTCATTTAAGTAAACAAATTCCTAACAATGAAGGAAATAATGCCTTCTTCAATCATAAAGAAAATTCTTGGTATATTGTAATGCATAATATTTGCAAAACCTCGCAATTTGTGCCCTCTTTTTAGGGGTCTAATGAATGCATTGCTTTTCAAACGTTTCTTTTAAAAAATATTTACTCTTAGTCGTACTCGAAATAAGACCTATTCTAACAATTTTAATTACGGAAAGGGTAGATATTATTCCGCTCAGAATTCCTTTATTCAAATTTTATTTATTTAATGTTATTTCTTTTAAGATTAAAACAAAACTCATTTTGTATCACCATTTGGCAGAATTTAGACTACTTAAGCTGGGGTCACGTTATCAAAAAAAGATACTAGTGACGCGCTGTCGCGACAGGTCATTCTTCGGATGTCGGCGATGTATACCTACCTATCTAAATTGGTCTCCGAACAAATATCATTTCGGCCGTGCTATCTCACATCGTTATATGAAAAAAGAAATTAAACAATTTCCAAAACCAAGGTCTAACTAAGGAAACAAAATTTTCAAGCTTTGATTCGCAGGTGTTTATAAATACCACTGCGATGTGCTTTTCTATTGACTATCTATTAAGTATCGGAAATTTTCTTACTAGTTTACTACTACTTTTATCACGATGATTTATAGAAGTGAGTGTGTCTCGCTTGTGTGGAGTGTTGGTGTTGACGACGTTTTGAGATACGTGTGGTGACTTGTCCTGCATGTGTAAGGTATGTGAATGTTGCCTGCTTCATACACATAGCATTACATTGATTCTCTTAACAAACGCAACTCACATCAAATTAATTATATTGTGACTTCTATATTGTAACAGCGAGCGATGGAGCGAGCTATGCTGGGAGTATCTCTACGTGATCAAATCATAAATGAGTAGATCCGTAGAAGAAACAGAGCAACCGACATAGCTCAGCGGGTCGCGAAGCTGAAGTGGCGATGGGCGGGGCACATAGTGCGGAGAACCAATCGGCGTTGGGGTCTCAAAGTGTTGGAATGGCGACCCCGCACCGGAAAGCGCAGTGTCGGAAGTCCCCCTACTAGATGGACTGATGACTGTTAAAAGGTCGAAGGGAACCGCTGGATACTAGCGGAACAAAATCGTGTCTTCTGGATATCCTATGAAAAGACCTATGTCCAGCAGTGGACGTCCATCGGTTGAAGAAGAAGAAGAACTTCTGTAGGCCTATCACAGTAACGTTAGTATCCGCCTTGTTTCCATAATTTTTCCCTAATTATAGCTTAGTGCTGTACTCATATACATTCCTATATGCTAATTTCTAGTCAATGTAATTAAATACACAGTGATGTCTCTTATTCATCACACATTCATTTACTGCATCGCTAAACTCAGTTGTGCACATTTCTCTGTACAACCAATCGAGGTTCTTGTTTAGGAACTTTCCCATATACGGGAGACGTATAACACATGATCCTTACCAAATGTATACGAGTGGAAAGCTTTAGAAGGTAAGTTTTCACTTACTATTTCATCATCAACTATACTTATAAAACTAAGTCTTCAAAATCTGTCTGATTTGTATGTGATCGATTTTAACAAAATCTACTAGACGGCATTTTGAGCGGTTTTTACTCAAATATCCTCGATGCAATTCTTTCGGAATTCTGGTTTTCGGGTTTAGATTAATAGTACATCACTGTTTTATGTAAATTGTGTTAAAAAGGTCACAAATAAACTTGCCTGTTGGGAACTTTACTCGCTTGCGCCGCGTATACCAGCAGAGATATAGTAAAGTAATGTACTATAGAATTGTAGATCTACTAAAAAGTCCGTAAAAACATATCTCTATCTCTTATCTTCTACCCCTTATATTGTGTGTTAAAAACAGTAACTAGTTTTATGTTGAAAATTTCAATTTGGGAAAAATTTTGTGACACAGTCATTTACACGCGGGCGAAGCTTTTAGCACAGCTAGTACTCTATACAATCAAGACCAGAGCAAAAATCTAGAAATCTTTACAAAAAAAATTCCTAGGTAAACTGCCTATATTTTGAAACAGATGCTCATAGCGCCAAATCCAGCTCTCTGATGCTATAAGATCTTTCTCTAGCGCGAAATGTTACTTCATCATGCTAATTTTATTTAATATGCAAACAAATTTTTATGCTTCTTCAATACCATTTAAAAGTATCCGAATATTTCTATAATCGATGCATTGCGCAATTTTAATTATCTGTCATCAATTTTAATCTATCACAGTTATTCAAAATTATTGTCTTTCCGTTCTCGTAGTTACTAAATAGTAAAAAATAATTGAATCGCTATTTCGTAACATACTACACAATGAGTATACATTATACTGAAACGAGTCATTCTTAATCTCTCATGGTAATTAATCGCTTGTAACATACGAATGTAAAAACTTGCTAGACAAGGGTGATTACAAACTTATTATATACTACAAATTAAAATATTTGGTACAAAGTTAATTAAATATCAACTACCTACACGGTACAGTCCCGTCTACTCTTATTTCTCGGAAAAGTTTCAAGAGGGAGTAGCCAGTCCATAGAACGTCTCGTATTCCAGGGTGAAGTTAAGGAAACAAGACCGCGCGGTATGTCGCCCATGCAATAGACCCGACAGATCAAAACTGCTGTTGGCAGTCCAGTGCATGAGTGTATCTAAATGACCGCAAATCGGAAAAAATTGCAATAAATTGTAAAGCGTAGCAGCTAACAAAACACGCTTTTTGATCACTGGATCGCACTGTCAAGAACGCTGCTATTGAAAAGAACGCCTAACTATACTAAACATTAAAAAATATTCGAAATGGGCTAAAATAGGTTGCTCCGATTATGAAAAAGTCCCGATAATTTAATTTGGATTTTGATCGATCATTTTGGATTATGACGTATGGGATCAGGGAGTAGGTTGCTGAGCATGGGCCTTGTAAAATGTTGGGCGTTTTGAATGGCAAGAACAAAATATCTCCGTTGTCATCAAATAAGAAATGAGCATGATGATTTTTGGAAGAGCCAAGCTAACATAGTCGAAAAGGTCGAACTGACTCGACGATGATCGGTGAGAGGACATAGTGGCACAAAGTGCGACTATATACTAGAAATCGCAGTATTGGTAGACCTCCCTCGGAATAACAGTTTTTTTTATTAACGACCATTTTTGGACTTGGTATTGCTTTCTTATTTTTTTTAAAAATTGGATTGAATAGATAATACATATAATATACGATGACCAAGCAGGGCAAAGGCTTGCTTTCTGAATTAAGATAGAAGGACCTACTGAGCAGCTCCAAAGCGAATTAGTTCGCTTATACAACGAGTAATTCCCCAGAAATTTGCTAGTTTCCTTGAGATGTTTTGTTTCATCGAAAATATCAAGTATATCATACTAAGGTTAGGACTTACTATAAAAGGTAGGTTAAAGAGGTATAAAGTTACAATTCACGTTGTTTTGAAGTTAATCGCTTTACCTATCAAGCCCCGCAAGTGCTGAATGCCGATACTCTATAGTTATCTAACCTTAACTAACATCAAAAGATAGTGTGAAACGGAAAGTGAAGAAACTCGTGCGAACTATTCGTTATTGTTTGCAGATGCGTTCTATTTTGTTATACTTTGTAGCCAATTACGTTAATAAAATTCCACGATCGAAAGATTGTATTGCTTACAAAACTGAATAGTTTCAAATGTTACAAGAATTTTAAACATTTTCGTTGTTTCGTACAATACAGTTCATTGAACTTCAATTTCATTCTTGTTTAAAATAATGATTAAAACAATTTTAACTTTTAATACGAACTCAATTTTTAACTAATAGTAAGTAAAAATTATTTCTATAGTGATAACTGTAACAATTAAACTTAGTTCGTTTATAACTTCTATTACTTCGATTAGTATAAAGAAAAATTATGTTTAAATTAAATAGTTATAGGCCTAAAATTTTCAAAAAAAAATACTTTATTTGTATTTTGATGTGACTGTCATCTACAAGATTTAATATTTTCGTTAGTGTTAAAAATAAAAGTTAGATCATACGATATTGTACATGCTTGTGCGAATGTGGTCATTATAGAGTTTGGTATAACTGTATCATGTTCTTAAATGTTAAAAGATATCGCTTAACTTGCTTTAAAATAAAGCTTCATAAATATTTACTACCAATTATCACTACAGGAACAAACAGAACAACTAGGAGTGGTACAGACGCCGCACCCTTAAACAATTCGACGTCCTCGGTAATATGCCGTGTTCAAATCGATTAGGGGTAATTGGTGTACGCTTCTATATTTCCAGGATAGCGTGACCTATCGTAAATTTCAATATTATTAAGCTGAAAACGAGGAATTGCTACATTTTGTGATCCTTACCAATGTTCCAGTGACTCAGCACATTTCAGCTATATTCAATAACTGCCTGCTTATGCCTTATTAAAAGCTTTTATTTAAAATGCCATGTATGTATGTACCAATCCGAATTTGTGCAGCGTGGTAGGTCTTAGCTCCAACCCTCCTATCCAAAAACGTAGAAAGGAGGCCTATGCCCAGCTGTATGTATGTGGAGGTGGAATCTTGTAAGTTAAATTTAACCCACTTCCCGGTGTCTGATTGAGCTAATATTTGACATACCGGTCAAGTCCCAATGACAATGCATGTTTATGATAAGAATGACCTGATGCTGCTGCCAGGATGAGCTCCAGGCGAAAGAACTCCTCCAGTAGTTAACAGTAGGGACACGAAATTTTATTATGTTTAACTTATTTATAATGTAACATACGATTTTTATACTAGCCTACCACTGAGCTAATTGTTTAGTCCACTAGTCAACTTTCGCTGCAGCAACGTCGTGAATCCAATCTACATACGCATCTTTCTAAAGAGAGAAGGCTTTTGCCCGGTGGCATATCAAACAGGCTTTGCTTAGACAAGATCGTGACTAAAGGTAAACCTGTTGCCAATAACAAAATCGCAAGTGGAAACGTTAACAATGTAGGTTGCACTGTCGTAACAAATGATCCATTTTAGGCGGTGCAAATGTATAACTGAGCTGTTCTAGATTTAAATTTGTAGACAATTCATATAATTAGACGCTAAGTGTGACGGGCGTCGTGTGAGACGTTAGGAATAATGATACTAAATCTTGTTTAGATAATCCGGCTAGATCCATTGCCCTAATTTTTCTGCAATCGTACGTGACTGAGATAATAAGCTTTTAATTTTGTATAAGAAATTAGGACGATTGGCATATGTCATAATATTAATACAAATTACAACTCTATTGTGACGAAACTTATATGATACCTTTTTATTATCTGTATAATTAAGTATAACGTTTACGCGCTTTTCAAGTAAAGAGTTCTGAATTCGATGACATCTGTGTGCTAAGTCCTAAGTGCAAGTTTTTTTATCTACTTGATCGCGTTAGCGTAACGACAATTTGTATGTTGTGCTGACCCACTTAGAGTGGGATAAGAGCAGGAGGATGATCATTGTTATTTATTAAAATTATGACATTTTGCCATGTATTGCTAACATCTACTATTAACGATCGTACCCGCATACTTATTTAAATTTAGATATGATGATTTATAGAAAAAAAAGTCTCACACGCTCTAGGTCGTCTACTGTCATACAGGTTTGTCTAAATATTGAGTATAATATAACTTATCATAATGTTAGATAGCAATCGACCACTAATCTATCATCACGGTCAAAATGATATATTTAAAAAGTGTTCATACGTAATTCCTTTATTCACTTACATAATGCAAATAAAACTGTTATGTACTCGTATAATGTATATGACCTCCAGTAATTGTCCCTAATAACTTGTTTTATTTCTGTACCAATTTATCAGCAATAATAACACTTAAAGCAATGTGTAGTGTCACAGTTTTCTTGTCACAGTGATTATGTTCTGTTCATTGTTTAAAGTATACACACTTATATTTACCTACATTGTGCTTTAAACAATGGCACTAATACAAGAAAAGCTAATTCTAAAACTGTAACGTATATAGGTATATCAGTTATGGGAAAATATAATTTAAAGAATTTATATCTAATAATTACGTAAAGTTCTAAGAATTTCTATGTTACAGAATCATATGCAATTTAAATTCAGCAGCTACTTATGACCATTTTAAAAACGTGACCAATCTGAGATTTAGTATCTCAACTTCAAGTATGTCAACTTTTTGGCACCCATGACTGTATGTAAAAGCATTTTGTGTCTTTTGGACGGGTATCACAACAAATTTGTGTGTACAGGTGACCCTCCTATAACACGGTAGTTAGATTCCTTGACAAAGCCGTGTTGTGTGAAACCGTGTCGTATTAGACTCAGAGCAAAAGAGGGGTTCCAAAAAGTTTTTGAAAACAAATATTCTGTTTTTAATTAAACAAAAATAACTTAATTTTTTAAACAAAAAATTAAAAATAAATTCACCTACATACATTTCTGCGACGCTGTATCTTTAGGACAACAGCCTCGCCGCTACCATAAGACCGTGTTAAAGGAGAGTTAGGCGCAAATCACTTATTGTGTAATAGAGAAGTCGTGTTATAGGAAACCGTGTTGTAGGAGAATTACCTGTATTTATTTCTTACAAATTTAATGATAATTATTAATTATTTTTGCCAACTTTGGGTCTTTTTCTATACATTGATATGTTCCTTTGTGAGACCTTTGTGATCGTCTGTATAACTGAATCTATTATTGAAAACTTAATTATTTGGACTTTATATTTAAAAAACATATGTTAACATGCTCTGTAATATGTCCACTAATGTAAAGGAGATTTTATCGACATTAAAATAACTTTTGCACAAATTACACTAAATTATAGAACAATGTACTATTACAGACAACTTTTTGTTAGGTAGTCTGTAATAATTTGTCAGAGTTATGTCAGTTGTGAACAATGGAGTTTGGTAATTTTTCGCTTTATGGGACTCGTTAGTTTTCACACACTATTAAATGTACATTGGCTGAGCTTTAGTATTTTCATTCCATTTGTCTGCTTTTCATCTACTGCATACTCCATATCATATTATACTTTCATATGAAATCATCATCCTCTTGCCCTTATCCCACTCTAAGTGGGGTGGGCACAAAATGTTATAAACATGCCACATGATTTAGCTACGTATTTTATGACGTTAACTTATCTTAGTCGTATTTTAAACTGTTCTACTCAACCGAACGCCACACGGCGCGTCAACCTATCTTAGTCGCCTTTTACGACGCCTCGGTAAGAAATGCGGATCGTCTATTCTACTCAGCCGGATACCACACGGCTAAATTCACATGCTTACATAATGTTTAGAATTAGGCGTTTCTTTACGGACGTCTATAATACAAAATTAATGATAGCATTATAATGCTATAATCCACAATCTAATCGCAGACTTTAGCAAAATAATTCTTTATGTAATAATAATCTAATAATAAAATAAATCATTACTTTTGTGTTACATGCTTACAGCAATACTATTGACCACCCACAGGTTAAAGAAGATAAAATAACAGATAACGAAGAAATAAAAAGCAATGTTTTGAAAAGTGACTCCGTAAAATAGTGACAAACTTAATTTTGTATTCAACAAACGACTATCAAACAATGAATAACTAACGCATGAGTAATTGTGTCGTGGTAATGAAATTCATTAAACAAGGATATCACCTTAACTCAATACCTAAAATACAAGTTAAAGAAGCGCTACTTAAAATACTAGTAAGTTTCTTTTTGTACTAGAAAATAGTTTTAAAGAATGCAAAATAAATATTCATCTGGCAGTAGTTGAAATATTTTAACATCTTAAGGTAAGTCTGTAAGTCATGCTTTAAAAACTGTATCTTTAATTTGTTATTTTACATCGTACATTTTCATGAAGTTGAGCATATAAAGGGTTTTTTCAAAATCGATCTAGCTAGGTTTTATTTAAAAAAAATGTTGTTTTATGTTTTTTGGCACTGAAAATATTGCTACAATTTTATGAAAAAGCAAAGCAAAAATAATTTTATTATTACTTTTGTATTATGGATCTCCGCAAAGTAACGCCTAATTCTATAAATTATTGAAAAAGCAAAGGTTAATTGCGCTGTCAATATCAGTAAATTTAGAATAGAAGGATCGATTCCAGATAACATTTTCATTTTTTTATATATTTCAAAAAATACCGGGCAAAGCTCGGTCACCTAGGTACTATTCATTAATCACCTACGTTTAGAGACTTACATGTACATGCAGACAATCTATATTTATTTATGTTACTTTCTGTAATTGATAAGAAACCCATAACATAAGTAATTAAATTCTCATTACAGAAGATTGAGTAGCTCTATTTTCGTGTCTCAAGTACCCATTAAATTAGACAAGGTGAACGGCATCGTATATTCATGAACACCATATGGACATAATCAGTTTTGTTTGTTCAAAGATGATGTCGTTGTTTACAAACGACTGAGTTTGTTTACATCCAATTTAACAACGTTAATACCTAAGCTCTAGATATATAAAAGCTTTATATATTTAGCTCAATATTTATGCTATTTATTACAGCTTTTCGATTATGACGTTTCAGAATTAATAAGTTCTGATTTATAATTTGATTTAATTCAAATTCTCATATAACACGCTCTCACGAAGAATTGTTTGTTTTGATGTTGAAGTGTTTTTTATCATCTTATCTCAATTAGCCTTTCGCTTGTTCCCGAGCTTAATCAGTGATTACTAATTATATTATGCTTTTCACTTTCACATGCTTTCGTGTTGTTAAAAAAATAAATCTCAATGTTAAAGCTTCATTGGAGTGGAAGCTAATCATTAACGTTTTTGTTACTCTAACATTACTTTCTAGTATTGGATTATGATAGTTACATACTTTTACTTAAAATATATCACCGACTGTTTGGATTGCGTCACAGAAAACATCTGCTTGCCTGTTTAAATAGAGACTGAATGACCAAGCAATCATGGTGGCCCCTCGCCCATAAAATTACGAGATGCAACCAGACTGGGGGAGCGAATACAAGGGGTTATTGCCTTAGGACTATCCATCAGTCGATCGTGCATATGTGCAGGGAGCGAATAAAGTTTATTTGTATGGCTCTGTGGCGTTGGCAGGTTGATAATCACGTTGTGTCGATGGGTGGGGCGAGCCGGCCGCCAGCCGCGCTCAGTGCCGAGCGCGACTCTGACTTAACGAAACGTATACGTGTATTTAAAAAGTTTTACCTCGTATAAACGTTCAATATCATACTACAATCATAGTCGAAGTTCGGTTGAATATTAAAGCCCAGGGTTGTAGCCTCGTCAGAAAGTGCTTACCAAACGATGCTAGAACAACCGTTAAACGTTTTGAATCGACTCCGTCAAAGTCTGTTTTTGCTAGATATTCTGATTCTCTTATACGAAGAAAATTAATTGACAAATTAAACTTATGTATGGATACTTTGAAGTGAAGTGATGTATAGCGCTATGTGACAAAGCGTGAGATAATTAAGTGTCGAGTTAAGCTGTGGTCAATTAAAAATTAAGTTCAGTTACACCGTTCCGTGTAACAAGTTACAACGATTTTTGTGTAATCCGATGTGCCATTCAAGTACTTATCTTTACTAATCTAATCCGCTTTGTGAGTCAAATTAGATGGTGATTAGGGCTAATGTGTTTTGTACATGAATTTATCCAAAGACAACGTAGTTATATGGACCGATTTATAAATGTTTAAATCTAGACTATTCAAACGCCCGGGCGGCACCATGGGTGAATCTATTGACGTTGAAGATAGTTTGGAATTGGAATACGATATGTGGGACGGCCAGTTTGATTTTGTGGGGCCCCAGGATCCACCTGTACGTGTGCGGATTACATCGGACAATAGTGTTACAGAGGATTTGTTCACCGGGGGCCCTTTGACGCCGCATTTGACGAACGGGTTAAATGGCGGAAAGAAAACAGCTGCTCATCAGTGGTGTGACAATTTGTCAGACCAAGTAAGAATTTTGTTTTTATTCAATTTATTAGAATATCTATTACGTAAATCGTTTTAATTGACAATTAGCGGAATGATCGTCACCAATAACGAAATGACCTGCAATAACAAATAACCTTTGAATTGTCCTCAATTTGAGTCATATGATGTGATTACCCATAACTTAAACGCTACGTAGCTCATGTTTATTACGTCAATGATTTTACGTACCAGCTACTTGGTTGAATTTATTCACAAAATTGGTAGGTGTAATGTAAGGAACTCTGGCATTCCTCCTATAAAAATGAAACTTACTGATCATTACTTTATGTATTTCCCTTTGATTTCGAAGTTCTCTTTGACATCTCATCCTTATTTAAAATCATCCTTATTAAAACATGGACAATATTTAGTTGGGACGTAACTAAATACATTTTTAAACTATCCTTCCTACATGATGATCAGACGTAGGAGCATTTTCTTTCGTCCTTGCCCACTACTATCAACTTCAAGTCAAGATTATCTGGTAAATGGCGAGAAACGTGACCATAATATCCTAGGATTCTTTGGTAATATGTTGTTGAGAGCCTATACATACCGTCAAAACTCTCTTTTGCCAAAACTCACATTCCCTTCGGCGTTCCTTCTTCTTTTTCATCCGTTGGGCGTCCACTGCTAGGCATTCGTGATGTGATGTGATTCCCTTTGAGTGATCACCATGACCCACGATCGTGTGCAAGCGGCTCCCCGCGACCTTTTTGAGGTCGCCAGTCCACCTCGTAGGTAGAGTCTACCGACGCTGTGTTTCGAGGCTTAATGTCGCCATTCCAGCACTTTAGGACCACATTGCTACTTCAGCTTTGCGACACGCTGAGCTATGTCGATTATTCTAGTTCTTCTACAGATGTCCTTATTTCGGATTTTATCACATAAAGACACTCCAAGCTTAGTTCGCTCAATCGCCCGCTGTGTGACTGAGTTCAGAGTCAGAGGGCCTTCGGCGTCCCAAATTCCAACAACCCCCTTTGTCGCAATATCCTGCTTTATTATTCAGTTTCTCTTACTAAAATTAATGCTTGACATTTTATTTTGTTTCTTTATATGCCAAACGTTACATTACTTTAAAAATTATAATATTTAAGATACTCAAGCATTTTATCAAAAGAAATAAAACTCTTACAAGTATCATTGATATCTAGTTGTTTGTAACTGTGTAACGAACTCTAACGAAATCAAAAGTGTTTTTTTCGGTCGATTGGAGCGCGACGTCTCCAAACCTCCACCTGTCCGTGCCATCGCGAGTTTTGTCACGCTAACTCCTATCTTACCATAAATACAAATTTATAATCCCTCCATATCAACATTATATAAATTTCGTAGTATAAGATAATATATCGCGTGAACAGTTCTTGACGCATTTACAACTCCGCAGCACGATTGCACGCGATGTCGATGATTGTTCGAAATATAATTAGCATTTACATTTACCTTAACTATTAGTTTGGTGTATGACCCACCTTGGAATTTTATAAAAGAGATAATTAGGGCTCATCAAAAGACGTTTCTAGATTCCACTTAAATTAATACACGCTACTACAGGCTACTTATTTTCACAGATAATGGATAGTCGTATTATTTATGATAAATTGGTAAAATTATGTAACGATAGATTATCGTAAATAATAATTATTTTCGTTTTGCGAATGTTGTAGAAAATAATTATTACGATACGTAATCAAAATATATATTTAATTTCTCTATATATCTTTAACTCTAAACCACTATTATTTCTCCTCATTACAACAATAATACTTAGGTACTATTACTAGCCATTTACTTATAATCTATCATCTTTTATCTATCCAAAAAATCAGCAAAAGAAATATCTTTATGTTGTTTAATCATTCAAACTTAGAATGATTATCTGCGTCAAAAGAAGTTCTCAAGGCTCCTATTTTTTGCCTTAGATTATAATCGAATAAAGTGAGGTTCAGCTTACTTTTAATACGGAACTCTGAACTTAAATAAAAAATCTCATACATATCTTAAAAAAAGATTTGAGATATGGCAGATTATAAAAATATCACTATAATTATCACCTGTTTTCACAAAAAGGGTGCATCTTCCGGAAAAGTAAAGGATGCTCTGGCGACAGGGTGAAGGCGGTAAAACCATAACACTGAGAGAAATACCACTCATCTATAACCGGTTATTATTAAGACATTATTTGCATAAACCTTCATTGACAAAAAACATTCATTGCGTAATTTAAGATGGCTACATTTAAAATTTGTACAGAAGTAATCTAAAATCTTCATAAAAATATTCGCTTATACAAGTCCACTGCATGTTATCCACTTCCTACTTCATACTTATATTTTAAATGCGAAAGTTTGTGAGTATGTTTGTTACTCATTCACGGCGAGTCCGCTGAACTATTGATGAAATTTGGCACAATTATTTTTTATACACCAGGGTAACATAGGTCATAGAAATCCTGTTAATTCTACAGGAATAGGAGGACATTGAAAAGCGCCGTCTATTATCAACTTACAACACGACAACAGTCCATACGAACGAAGTTGCGAGTAAAAGCTAGTATATTATATGTACATATCAAGCTTACCTTAGTTTAACTTGGCATAGTTTTAAACAGTTAAATCATTGTCATTAATAACATGAATGAAGTACTCTAATATCTTCATAAAAATATTTGAAATCTTAAAATCTTTTTACCTCCTTTTAGTTTAACATGGCATTTCAAACAATTTTCCATAAAAGCCATCAAAAACGACACCTTGCATAAATAACATGTAAGAATTAAATGAATGATTACAAAAGTTTAACAAATGTGAAATATTACTAATGTGAGAAATGTTTTCCCACAGCTACATTTTACAAAACACTTGTCCAGTAAAACAATAGGTCATAAGGAGGAAATATCTGTAATATTTCACTAAGCATAACAAGTCATTGACGAGACAACCTAACAGTATATTACGTATCGCATATTAAATATAGAAACAACATAAAGGAAAGCCTTGCTAATGATTGCTAATTATAATTGCGAAGCTATTGATGTTCTTATACATAAAGCATTACACAATGGAAGATTATGCTAGTATATAAAACTGAAGAGTTTGTTTGTTTGTTTGTTTGAACGCGTTAATCTTAGGACTTAGTGGACGAACGAATTATTAATCCTTATTGATTCTTCACAATTTAAAAGTGCTTCCAAATTTGAAAATGCTCATTTGAATAAAGACTATTTTCATTTGAAAATCATCGATAATCGACGCTTTTATTGCTAATATAACATTTAACTATGACAAAAAATAAGAAAGGCCTTTAAAGTCTTAAATTTTATTGTTACTTTAAGAATAATAAAGCATCTACTGTGATAAAAAGTTAAGAGTAGTTGAAATCAATAGTACATCCGATAAATCCTTAAAGTCTTACAAGACAAAAGTTATTATGATGATATTATATTAATAATTTGTATTTTGTATTAAATTGTACTCATCTTACTTCTTCCGTTTATAATTTTCGAGTAAATTATATTTTGTTAATTTAGTTTATCGATTTTTTATCGTTAATATAAGATAATGGAATAGAAATATTATTGTTTTTCATCCATGTTTAAATAGTATTACTATTACAGTAGTGTTGTGCATTTCATTAAATTTCTCGTAAGAAGCAGTATATCTATTTAGTGCCCTATTTACACTTGAAATAAATAGGGCAATTTAGTTCTAAAAGGCTTTTAGAACCAAATTGCATACTTAGTTCGAATTTTAATTTTTAGGTACTTAATGCCTTATTTACTTCAAGTGTTCATATTATGGGAATATCTTATGGGGATACGTGTGTACCTAATGTTTTGTTAAATTGGAAGCTAATTCCCTCTTCCAAATCAATAAACGTTATACCCGTAAATATATTCAAGTCATTTAGATCATTAACATTCCGTAGATAATTTATGATAAATTGATTGATTTATCGAATTAAAATTCAATTCGTGCCGATTTTCTACAATTCTATGAATAATCTTTTTTAATTGAAATGTGTACGTTTATTTAAATTTAATCACTTCTTTCCATATATATCAATAATACATAGTACCATATGAGGTATATATGGTTTACTTTAATTTTTACCTTTTTTTGTATAAAATTTTATTTATGCCCTTAAATTGAACTCATTTATTGATCGTTAAGAAATAATTTCAATTTCTGAAAACGATAATTTTCTAATAAATGAAACGTATACCGTAAATCACGTCTAGACATTTTTGTTGATATGTCCCAATGGCTTAAAGCTCACGCAGTAGCGTAGCTAGGTAAAAAAAAGCCCTGGTACAAAAATAAACCTCCTCAAACTATTTAAAATCGTTTTCATTTTCGTCGAGTTCCGAATTCGACGTAGTCCAGGGGGCCCACCTGAGCTTGGAGGCCCCGGGCACTGCCCTGACCAACTTTCCGTTAGCTACGCCAATAAGCTTACGATATGATGATGTCCACCAGTTCTATTTGAGACGCGTTTGGTTAGATACTCCAATAAGCTTACGATATGATGATGTCCACCAGTTCTATTTCGATCTTTCAGACGGGTTTTGTTAGATAGTCAAGATTTTATAGTTTCATTCAGAACACCCATTCAAGGCTGAATTGAAGGTTAAACCTTCAGAATGCTAATTCTTTCATTATTTGCTTCAATAGTACGGATTTATTATGCACACATCAGAGCAGTCATCCTAAATAAAATTTTCTTCGGATCAGTTTTTTTCGATTGGCAGTTTAAAATTCAAATATACGTCCTTGTGCAAGTATGCCAAGGTCACTACCCTGGCATACTTGAACAGTGGAACCTCAAAATTTAAATGTAGGTACAGAATATATTTAGGTTACGTATAGCGTGCTTCAAATATCAAGATAGTATACTTCCTATATCATCTTTACTTTGCACATTCATTAAATGCACTTGTTTACTACTACAGGCGTCGGAAGTGTATTATTAGCACCAAATATAGATCGTTATAAATAATTTTATTGAAACAGGAAATGTTTTACAATGTTATGGATCCTTGTATTTTATTTGCACTGCAAACGTGTAAAAACTGATAAATGATGTTGCTAGCGAGAATTTATAATACAAGACTCATTTAAATTTTTTAAAATTCTGGACTAATAGGCTGTGAAATCATCAAATGATGATTCAAACTATAAGCGATAGTTAAACCTACATTATTTAATAAAAAAAAGGAAAGCGAAAACTAGAATTAATAAATAATCCCCGGAAGTAACAAATCCTTTAATTTCTCAATCATCAGGAACTGGAGCTATATATACCTGTTTTTTATTCTCTTTCTTTTCTTTTAGTATGAGAATTCGAAAAATAAAAAAATTAAGTTATAACATAAAATATAAAAAATTTATACTCAAATTCTACTTTAGAAATAAATAAAAATATATTTCCAATTAACACAGACGATTTTTTTTTAATTACTATCACTATCAACTACTTCTTAAAACTTAGAAGGTTATATATATCTTCCTGTCCTTATCCCACTCTAAGTGGGGTCGGCACAACATGTTTTTCTCTTCCATTCTGTCCTATCTTTCGTCAACTCTGGCGCCACTCCTTTTATATGCATATCATACTTCACACAATCCAACCATCTCTTTTTAGGCCTCCCTCTAGGCACATATCCATCCACATTCAAATTTAACACACGTTTGGTCACATGATTTTCATCCCTCCTCATTACATGTCCATACCATCTCAATCTTGCACTTCTCGTCTTTTCTATAATGGGCGCAACTTTCACACTTCCCCTATATACTCGTTACGTATTTTATCCAGTTTTGTCACCACACATCCACCTTAACATTCTCATCTCATTTGCATGTACTCTTCTTTCATCCGTCTTTTTCATTGCCCAACATTCTGATCCATACAATACGACAGGTCTTATGACTGCTTTATAAATTTTTCCCTTAACTTTAAGGGGCATTCGAGGGTCACATATTGTGCCTGAGACCTGCCGCCACTTCATCCATCCTGCATTCATTCTTTTACCCACATCTCGATCTATTTCACCGTCGATTTGAAAAAGCGAACCAAGGTACCGAATATCAGAGCAGACTGGCAAAATGTTCCCATCCAAACCGATCGGGGAGAAATTGGAGGTCCCACTAAAGTCGTAGTACATAAAACTTAAAAGGTTATGTATTACCATATTTAAATATTCACAATGTTGCAATGTTTAAATGCAGCGGTGTAAATCATATGTATATTAATCAAAATTATATCATTACATTGAAAAGTCAATTGTATGTTAAAGAATTTTCTAGAATTTTAAACGTTATGTAACATCAGTCACATGCAGTTTTTTCAACGGCTAACTCTTAAACGAGTAAAATCCAGTTATAATATTCACATATTTAAGTGGTTTTCACTTATTAATGATCGTTTTGTAACAAATTGATATGTTGAATAAAACATAAACATCATGGATGTTATATGGTGGCTTAGCCTTGTTATTTATCTAATATCGATAAGATAAAAATATCCAATAAATCATAGTCATCTCCAAACAGATATCTGATGTTTGATAATACGCGCAAAATAATAATATTTTATATAACAAGGTGTACTGTAGATATAGTTATTCCCTTTTAGTCCAGGGCCTTTCATTCCCTAGCTACGCCACTGCGTATTAGATTAGCTATGGATATTTATACTTATTATAAAACAAAGTCCCCAAAAGCTGTCTGTCTGTATTTGATCGATTTTCTCAAAATTTACTAAACGGATATTTGTACAGTTTTTACTAAAATATAGTTCAATTCTTGAGGAAAGTTAAGGTTAATAGTTAATTACGGTTTTATATAAATTGTGATAGAGATCACGTAGTTGTAAAAAAACTCGCCTGTTGGGAGCTTTAGTCGCGTGTGCCGCGTAAACTAACTGAGATACACTAAAGTGATATAGTAGAGTGTAGTAGATCTATAATATACTACAAAAAAGTCCGCGACAGCATGTCTCTATCTCTTATGGTCATATCACAATAACAACTTTTGTATTCAAAATTTCAATTAAACACTCATTACCACGCGGGCGCGCAGCTAGCCGATATTACAAAATTTTAAAACTTCACATTGTCAAAGTAAGAATACAAGTCATAAATACAATTAGAACATATCAAACATTCATAGGAATTGCGCTTTGAACCATAGTTTATCTTAAAGTATATATATAGTCCAAGAATATAATGCGATATTTTATTTAAACTGGCAGTTTATTTATAAGGGTTATCAGTGTACGAGATTAACCGTGCATCGTCGCTCAAGTTGTTTTCGTATTGGTATCACCATCGCATACTATTTTTACTTTGTAAATAAAACTGTCAAAGCAATGTATGTATACAAATTTAGCTTGCGTATCTCTGAACTTGATACAATAAATAAAGTAAATTTTATTGTGAGGTTCGAAATATTCAAGCTCAAGCTCAATTTAAGGTCAAGCAAAGCGGAAGTTCAAGCTATACTGAGCTGCAGCTCAGTAGGATTCTTATCACATTTTTTAAAAGCTGACGTATTACCTCCCTGTTTATATATGACTCTTATTGAATAGCATCGGCACTCAAAAAAAATTTCAAATCTATCCAGTAGTTCCTGAGATTAGCGCGTTCAAACAATCAATCAAACTAACAAAGAAATAAACTCTTCAGCTTTATATTATATTAGTATAGTTGGACTGGCCCGTTGGCGCAGTGGGTAGTGATCCTCCCTTCGGCTCCGCGGATTGCGGGTTCGATTCCCGCCGAGGGCCAACATTTTGTATAAAAGAATTTGTTGGCTCTTCGAGCCTGGGTGTATATTTGTATGTATTTAAAAATTATATATGTATGTTTTTACCAGTTATCTCTCACCCTTAACACAAGTATTAAAATTACTTACTTTGGAGACGGACGACCGTGTGTGTAAGTGTCCCATATATTTATTTATATTTATTATAGTTTTCAAATTTATATTTCATTACAAAAATTAGTATATAATCTATACCGTGTGTGTAAGTGTCCTATATATTTATTTATTTATTTCTAGCACAAGGTGAAAATCCAGATTAAGTTACCTTAATGGTATTCCTTTATTGACATGTATGTCAATGAACGCTGTTAGTTAAACAACGCTGTTAATTATTTCGCTCAGTAATTTGACACGGAAAGCGGTCCCAGCCGACTGGCGACCGTTATCGCGTATGCATGTATCGATTCGTCCACACCGCTCCGGTCATTGCGTTTGCCTTACTCCAGTTGTCAGGTCAAATGCAAATGTAGCTTATTGCAAAATCGAAAAGACTGTAACAAATATTTGGCATCTTTAATCTTTAAATCAGTCTCAACTTACTTTAGTAGTATTTTACGATAGTTCGGTTGGAAAGAGGGTTTTTTTTTTTTTTTTTTTTTTTTTTTTATTATACAGGAAAAAACCCCTAATGGGTACCGCCGCCCGACGGGGACAGGCGGCGGTTATGTCGGACTCGCACCGACTAAAACGACCTGTGTGCTCCACCACGCTGCCAATGGCAAGGACAGGGTATCATTGTACATTTTGCCCCCATCCCGCCGACAGCTCTGATCCCAGAGAATAAACACCTCCAGGTAGGGGCCCCTCGAAAGAGAAACCCCCCTCCGCTAACCGGTGCATCGGGAGCACCAGATGCACCGACCGCCTCGGGGACCTGTAAGCCAGGTGTCCGATGTACCCCGTTCGGAACACCCGAAGGTCCCCAGTTAGGGCGGCAGACGATGGGCTTGGGCGAGTCACTAACACCTGGACTCATCAGCAGCAGATTGGATCCAGAACAACAGTTCGTGGAACCGCTCCGCCGCCTCCCTCCGCCCCCCTCCGCAGAGCTAAAGGAGGCCATCGCTGCCCACGATCGCTCCCTGCCCACCGTGTTTGCTATGTCACGGTCGACAGGGAGAGATCGCGCCCCAAGTAGGGGCCCCAACGCCTTGGTGGGCGTTTCCGCCCCCACCGGGTAATTTTTTATAGAGGTTTTCTTCCTCGCAACCCGAAGGTCCCCGTTCCCATTGCTGGGCTTCCGGGTTTCGCCGACGGTGGCCGTAACCATGTCCAGCCAGACTTAGAGTAAGCCCAACTGGACCCGTCGCTCATTAGGGACTTCACCCCAACCCCTCCGAAGTCCCCGGCCCGTCCAGATTGCCCTCTGCTAATCAGAGGGACAACTGGATTGGCCACCCCTCAGTGGTCCGTTCGCCAAGACTAAGCTTGCCCAGGGTGCGCCACGAGGAGGCCGACCACTTTGGCACCCCTGGAAAGAGGGTAGTCTATTCTATTCCATACCGGACCAACCGGATACCACACAGCGGTTCGACTTACCTTATTCGCATTCTACGACTGCTCTATAAGGAATGAGGGTGGTTTATTCTACTCAGCCAGATACGATAGGGCGGGTCGACCTACCTTAGTCGCCTTCTACGACAACTCGATAAGGAATGAGGGTGGTCTATTCTACTCAACCGGATACCACACGATGTCAACTTATCTTAGTCGCTTATACGTCACCTCGGTAAGAAATGAAGGTGTTCTATTCTAATCAGCCAGATACCACAGGGCGGCTTGACCTACCTTAGTCTCCTTCTGTGACATCTCGATAAAGAATGAGGGTTGCATATTCTACTCAGCCGGATACCACACTGCATTTTAATAGTTAAGATATCATCGCTTATATGAGTATCCCTTCATCATCATCATTCATTTCATCATCTTATCTTATTTAATAAGTACTCGTAATTTTGAAAATATTGCACCTATCGTATAATTCTTCAGCGAAACAAAAACTTACCAGTGGAATACTATTTACCTTTTCACATTACATCTTTCATAAATTAATTCTTTCTAAGAAATAGAACGAATTCAACGAAAATTACCATTCATTAAGCTTACATGTCGTACTTTCTTTTTCATTACAACATGATTTACATTCACTTGCGACAGTAATTGAACTGAAGTAATAAATATCCATCAAAAGACGTGTAGTATGGATTCGCGCTAGCTGTGATAGCAAAGTAGAACTCCGAAAATAGAATAAATAAAACGTAAACAAAACTTAACAAAAAAGACATTTAATTTATGTAATTATAATATAAAAGTATTAATATATTAAGTGCAATATAAGTCTATACATATATTACACGTGTTTTATGATTTTAGGGGTTGTAAATACGTGAAGTTAATGTATATTTCTATGGTAGTTAAATTTGAATGTGTTTGTATATTTTTATTATTTTATTTCTCATTATTATATTATATTCAAAATTTAAGGGCTGCAAGTTTTTTTTATAGCGAATTTTTCTTATTTATAACAAAAATGTAAAGTTTAATTAAATTAATTTATTACTTATCTTAAATTACTTACACTCTAGGACTATACAAATCATGCCCACGTCGAATGGTCCCAAGAATTCTGGCAGCGTTTCCGCGCTGAATCGCAAAGGAGCCAGCCCTCTTGTCACCTGAACAGGCAATTAACCGGGGTGTTAAAACGGATAAAAAAAATCGCACTTTGACTCCATGGCCCTAGAGTCTCAACTGCAAACGGCACAAATATATAACTCTCGATTTAAGTTGCATACTTCCGCCGTTTGCCGGATTCGGCCATTTCCGCCGCAGCTCCAGGTCTTGACGCTGTTTCCCTGATATGGGACGAGGCTAACGTATCAACGCATGTTGCGTCCCACATTAAAACCGGACATATCCCCGAAAGCTCGAGAAGAGCAGGAATGTCGATTGTGGCAAGAGTTCTTTTGATGGCGTCATTAAGAGAACCATGACGGAAAAGTCTACCAGAGCTCCTATGGCATGAAAGCCTGTGTATGCCAAAACTGTCTACCTCTTTTCCAAATAGACATCTGTGCTTAAGGCACAATGTGGTTCCCAATCTAAGACCTAAAGCTACTCTAAATAAGTTGGCTGTAAGTTCAATAGTTCCACGTAAACAGAGATATTGATTCGTTTGGAACACAGAAGCGTCACACATAATTGAATTTTTATTAGGAAATTTCTCCAACACGTGTCTTACATCATGACAGGAATGCATAATGAGCATTTGTTAGTCTTGCACTTTTCTCTATGTATATACCATTTTATCCGTATAAATATCGACACATAAAGCTGCGAACAAACAGTGGAAAGTTGCAAAACAAGTTGTAGGAAAATGCGCCCGTTCTGGGAAGTCACGAGCTGCTATTCAACCAAAGCGCCTATTGCACTAACCGATAATAATCGCAATTTTACTCATACTATATGCAAAATCTCCCAACATCTTTCTGTATAGTGATTTTCCTCATTTACTATTTAAGTAATTTGAGGAAAATCTTTTACTTAACCGGATACCACACGGTGGGTCAACTTACCTTAGTCGCCTTTTACGACACCTCGGTAAGAAATGAGGGTGGTCTATTCTACTCAGCCGGACACCACACGACGGGTCGACTTACCTTAGTCGCCTTTTACGACACCTCGGTAAGAAATGAGGGTGGTACGGTACTATTCTATTCCGCCGGATACCACACGGCGTAAGAATAAATTATACAATATCCAAATATAATTCCAAATAAAGAAAGACAGTAAAAGAGTTTATGTAATAAATCACTTTCGGTTGAAGAAAATATCGATCGAAAAATTCATAAGCATATATAGTATAGGAAATAAGTAATGCAAAAACGCTGACATTAAAATTGAACGTGTCGTCAATTTTTATTGTTTGTTTCATAATACTAGCATATTCGTAATAATTAATTCTTTAATCTCGAGATAATTTTGTTCACGTAAATAAGAATGTTATCGCATATACTAAACAGTTCTTTACGTTGTTTGTTTTATAATTATACTTAAGATAACAACTACAATATATTTTTGGGCTTTGGTTGCTAGTAAAAAGTTAAAATAAAATTATTTTGCTATATATATATATATATATATATATATATATATATATATATATATATATATATATATATATATATATATTTATTTTTTCGGAATCTCGGAAACGGCTCCCAACTATTTTCCTGAAATTCAGCATGTAGGGGTTTTTGGGGGAGAAACATACATCTAGCTAGGCTTTATTTAAAAAGAAAATCGTTTTATCCCTGTTTTTGTGCTTAAATAATTATTATCATTTACGTTTAATATAGAACACTATTTTTGCCGTCAATTGTCAAGTCAGCGTAGCTTATTCGGCGAACGGGCGGTCTCGAGAAATGATACCTAGGTTCGAGCCCCACCTACCCAATAATTATTTTCTTTTTTTTTAAGTTTCTTTTTTTATTTTATAAAAAATTACCGAGCAAGGCTCGGTCAACCAGATACTATTTATAAGTCGTTAAAACTATTTCGAACTGTTACGGATACATTGTTCAGCACTATACATTACATAACTCGGAAGTTATTCAGAAAATAATCAGAAAACTATTAAATAACATAACTGTTTAAATTATTACTCAATGACCACTACCTCGGTCAAATCGCATATATTTATTTTACTCAATTTCACTTTCACTTCTATTTTACGATCGCAATTTCTATTTATAACTTGTAAATTTTTTTATATTAATAATTAATATTAAGATACAACTACGTCAAGCTTTTATTTTTCTTTACAACAAAATGTACAAGTAATATCTATCTTAAATCTTAAATTACTTACACGCTTAAACTATACAAATAATGCCCACGTGAAATGGTCCCAAGAATGCTGGCAGCGTTTCCGCGCTGAATCGCTCAGCTGATTCTTTGTGCGAAAAAGGAGCCAGTCCTCTGAATTCCTCTCCAGGCAATTAACCGAGGTGTTAAAACGGATAGATTTTTTTGCACTTTGACTCCATGGCCTTAGGGTCTCAACTGCAAACGGCACAAATATATAACTCTCAATGAGAGATTCATACTTCCGCCGTTGCCGTATTCGGCCATTTTCGCCGCAGCTCCAGGTCTTGACGCTGTTTCCCTGATATAGGACTAAGGTAACGTATCAACGCATGTTGCGTCCCACATTAAGGCCCGTCCCCGTTTCCAACGAACGCATGCTTAATTTAATGTTTTTCGCGTTGTTCCGAACTCTAATTTCTTACTTTATTTTTTTTATATTTTTTATTTTATTTATTCGGAACAACCAGTGGCAGTTACATTAAAACATTAGAATAAACTAAATACGCCACAAAAACATTAAATGCACTGCCTTTAGGTGCCACAGCATGCACATCATTATTTGTAAGGACAACGTAACATAATAACTAATATAATAACTTAACTAAAATAACTGTGTAACTTAACTAAAATAAACTAAGCTAATAACTCAATGGAACACTACGGCTCCAATGTTTGGAGCTTAAGAATATTTTTTTTAAACTTAATAAATGTATCGCTGAACATATCGATAGATTCGCAAATTGCATTATATTCTCTTGATAACCTACTTAATGCAGAAAAATGCCTAAGGTTAGTTCTAGAGCGCGGCTGGTACAACAAGCCAAGAGGTTTGCGGGGCAACCTGCTCGGAACACTTATATTTAAGGATTGCAATAAAAGTGGACAGTCAATTTTGTTGTTAAATAATTTAAAGAGGAATGTCAAATCTAAAAGTTTCCTACGATCTACGAGCTTAGTAATATTAAATAATTTTAGTTTTTTATTGTAACTTAGTTTTTTGTTTAATCGACACGAAAATGAGAGATGTTTCAAAAATTTTTTTTGGATACGTTCTAAACGTAATTGATGAACAGCATAATGAGGCGACCAAACGACACTGCAATATTCTAAGGTACTTCGAACATATGCATTGTAAATTACAATCTTTGATGCTGAGTTCTTAAATGCTTTTACATTCCTAATGACGAATCCCATCATCTTTGAAGCTTTCGCGATAATATTGTTTATATGTGGAATAAATGTGAGTTTCGTATCAAACAAAACACCAAGATCACGGATCATGTTCACTTCTTCCAATATATGCCCAGCGATTTCGTACTGAGTATGAACAATATTAAGCTTACGAGTGAACTTAATATGACGGCATTTCTCACTATTTAAAATCAAATCATTAGAAAAACACCAGTCTTCTAGATTTTCTATATCTTGTTGGAGTACTAAACTATCCTCTGATGTTTGAATAATTTTACATAGCTTAAGGTCATCAGCAAAAAGATATACTTTGCTGTGCTTAATACATGAGGAAATATCGTTTATAAAAAGATTGAACAGCCAAGGCCCATTTGGGACCTTGAGGTACACCAGAGGTAGCACTAAACGATACAGATTCAAAGCCTTTCACAACGACATACTGATGCCTATCTTTTAAGTACGATTTAAACCAAAGCAGCATATTACCAACTATGCCATACTGTTTAAGTTTATTCTTTATATACTTATATTATTTATATTATTTATACACTTTTAATTTTTAATAATGAACAATAATTAAAATATCCTTGTATTTTAATTAAGTAATTTATACTAATAAGTTATTTTTGTATAATTATTTTTCAAGAATGTTTTTTTTTATTTTCCGCGTTGCTACGCTAAACTATTTTGTTGAAAATGAATGGAAATTATTATTTATTTCTTTTAAATGAAGATTGTTTACCCGTCTTCGGATGCATTATGTTGTAACGCTCTTGGGTAACCGTTTCACGGGTTTAAAGTAAGTTACAATGACACTTTAAAGGCCAAATAAACTTTGAAAGCAAAAGGTGTTTTTATTTTCTGAAAAAAAAAAACGAGTTCGGTTCAATGGCTTCACTTTTTATTTGAAAAGTCTGTCGGCCGCACGAGTCATCATCATCTTCCGACCATTATCCCACTCTAAGTGATGTCACAACATGTTGTCACATGATTTGGCCAGGTATATTCAACCGGCCGCCTGTCTGTCGTCAACTTACCTTAGACGTATTTTACGATAGCTCGGTAAGAAAGAGGGTGGTCTAATCTACTCAACCGGATACCACACGGGACAACTTCATTTAGTCGTCTTTTACGACACCTTAGTAATAAATGATGATTTTACTCCGCCGGATATCTCACGGCGGGTGGATTTACCTTAGTCGCCTTTTACGACATTTCGGTAAGACATAATGTAGGTCTATTCTACTAATCCGGATACTTTTAATGAGTACGGGATTTAAAAATTATTCATATTTACACTACCTATATAAAGTAACTGTTAATTTATTGGAAACCATCTTAACTACAATAAATTATTCGTATGGTAAAGATCGGTCACAACATTACGCCAATATTAAGCAAACCGCCGTTCAATTCATTACCCACAAAAATTTCGTCCATGTTAATCCGGAACAAATTTGTAAATATAGTCATCGGATGTCAATGATGAAACTACTAATGTAGTAACTTGATAAATGAAGCAAGTGGTAAAAAAAATAAGGAAAATAAATACTTTGTATTAATCATGACTAATCTAAAGCCTATATAACGATGATAAGTAGTACGAAGTGTGAGCTTCAATTAGAATATTACCCCTTTCTCAACAACTGTTTGCCAATTCCAATCGTCTTGTCATTCTCCTGCCCTTAACACACTCTAAGTGGGGTCTGTACAACTTCAAATTCAAAATATTCTTTATTCAAATAAACTTGTATACAAGTGCTTTTGAATCGTCAACTTTACTGCTGGTTCGGAAAGCTGTTCCTACCGAGAAGAGCCAGCAAGAAACTCGGCGGTTGCTCTTTTAAAAAAAATAATTCTTAATATTATTTACATTAAGTCGTTACTGTCTTGTACAGGTTCAAAGAGAGCTATATCCACACATTCTTATCTTCTAAATAATCTGCAAGAGTATAGTAGGCTTTCTGTACCAGCCTCTTTTTAACAATGTTTTTAAACTGCTGTAATGGCAGTGCTGAAATTGATTGCGGAATTTTATTATAGAATCTTATACCAAAACCCACAAACGAGTTACGCACTTTAGCAAGGCGCAAAGCAGGAACCGCAAGCTTATGTCGGTTTCTGCTTTGTCTATTGTACACATCACCTATCGTTTTATAATTCTTTATATTTTTATGTACATAAATTAAATTGCTCAAAATATACTGTGAAGCAAATGTAAGAATACCTGTTTCCTTAAACTTCTCTCGCAGGGAATCACGCGGTCTTAAATTATAAATGCCACGTATAGCTCTCTTTTGTAAAACAAAAATTTTTTCACTATCCGCGCATTTACCCCATAGCAATATTCCATAGGACATAATGCTATGGAAGTAGGCAAAATAAACAAGTTTTGCTGTTTCAACATCTGTGAATTGTCTTACATATAAAAATCTTAACATATATATAACCATATTGTTAAATGTTTGGGCTAAGTATTTTACGACCGGCCGCCTGCCTGACGTTAACTTGCCTTAGTCGCCTTTTACGAAACCTCGATAAGAAATTATCTATTCTACTCAGCCGGTACTATATGGCGTTGTATTCTTATTCCAATATGCTAACAATAATTAATTGATATAAATCAACAGAGAGAGAGATAAATTAAGTTTAATTGAAAAACTCGATCACATATAGGCAGACAGGTTTTGGGGACTTTGTATGTAAGGAACTTTGATTTTTTTCATCAGAGTGTTATTATCCTATAGTTTATCATCGATAATAGGTACAGAAAATATTTAAAAATATTCATTACTATATTCGTAGTGAATCACATTTTGGCGCGCGATCAAGTTTCATTCAATTCACAGCTGTTTACTGAGTCACTTTAATAAAATTATATATATCGATATTTGTTCACTCACTCATTTATTTATACTAAATTAAGTTAAAGCTTTCCTTGCGTGCAAAAATCATGTAATACAAAATTGTTCCCCTCTAAAAGCTCAAAATAAAAATCTGCGACGGCATGTGTCTAGCTTTTAAGGTTGATCCACTTTAACATTTTTATAGTTATGCGCTGCTCAAAGTGTTAAGGAACCTTTACATCGCGGAGCGTAGGTACCTGGTCTAAGCTCTATTCTACAAATCATTTGAAGCTTATACAGATATTTCCGTATCTCACAGTCGCCATTCAATGCAATGAACAAGCTTTCGTTGCTCTCCTACGTCTAAAGTGCTGCCTTCCTGTTTGTCACTGAGCTCCTTTGACGTCACAATTGCCTTAGTCATAACAGCGGGAGGCTTAATTCTAATACAATACAGTACTGACGTACTGTGTGGGTGATCCACATATGAAACTATTGCGTTAGTTGACCTTAGATCCTTTTAATGACCGAATTAAAAATCAGCACGAGTATATTAATCGTAAATTGTTATTATATATCTTTATTATATATATATATATATATATATATATATATATATATATATATATATATATATATATATACATATAAATGTATATAATATATATATATATATATATATATATATATATATATATATATATATATATATATATATATATATCTATTGTGTATTCATATATCTATTAGTACCTGGGTGACCGAGTCTTGCTCGGTAATTTTTAAAATGATGTAAAAAATTAAAATTTAAAAAAAAATGAAAAAATTATAGGGCAGGTGGGGCTCGATCCTACGTATTTTCACCTCCCTAGCCTCCCGTTCCCTAAATGAACTACCATGACTTTACGTTTGACAGCGAAAAATTGTGATTGTATTCAATGTAAACTTCAAAACAAAATTTTAAGCCTGAAAACAGGGATAAAACGACATTTTTTTGAAATAAAACTTATCTAGATCGATTTTTCTCCCCCAAAACTACATGCTGAATTTCAGGAAATCTTCTATATCTTGTATGTACAAGATTAAATCATTTAAATATTAAGATTAAAGATTACAACGATACTTTTATTGTAGAAATATGAAACGATCTTTTCAAATATCAAATTTATTTATTCCTCTTTTTTTATAACATTTAACCTCCGCATTATAAACACATTTCTAAAATGTTATAGCGCCTCTCTGCAACTATCCTTACACACCCAACTCACCCCGATCATTACATCCGCTACAATAATTTTTTATGTTTATAATAAAGATGCATATTAATGTAAAAATAACAAAAAACTAGCAATCATATTTGCCAAGAGAATAAAACATTTATGCAACTAAGTAATTAATAAATGCATGTTTCGCGATCATTGCCATGTAACTCAGTTGTTATTAAAAAAATAATCATATTCAACGTAAAAACATGCTAATCATTGATGCGTGAAAGCGGATTAATTATGTAATTATCTAAAGATTTCTTATCCACTGTCTTACCTTAGTTTCATCGGCAGATGGTCATAAAATTCAAATTAAAATTCAAAATATTCTATATTCAAATAAACTTGTATACAGCTTTTGAATCCTCGACTCTACTGCTGGTTCGGAAAGCTGTTCCTAACGAGAAGAGCCAGTAAGAAACTCGACGGTTGCTCTTTTAAAAATATAATTCTTATTACTAGTTACATTTAGTCATTACTGTCTTGTACAGTCGAAGAGTAGCTATATCCACATATTCTTATCTCCTAAGTAATCCTCTACAGTATAGTAGGCTTTCTGAATCAGCCTCTTTTTAACAATGTTTTTAAAACTGCTGTAATGGCAGAGCTGAAATTGATTGTGAGTTTTATTATAGAATCTTATACTCAGACCCACAAACGATTTACGTACTTTTGCAAGGCGCAAAGGTGTCGCAAGCTTATGTCGGTTTCTACTTTTTCTATTATATACATCACCTATCGTTTTATAATTATTTATATTTCTATGTACAAAAATTAAATTGCTTAAAAAATACTGTGAAGCAAATGTAAGAATACCTATTTTCTGAAACTTGTCTCGCAGGGAATCACGCGGGTTTAATTTGTATATACCACGTATGGCTCTTTTTTGTAATACATGCTAATGTGATATAAGTTTAAAACAAACATGTTTCACACGTAAATTAAATATAGTATTGACTAGAACGTAAGAATTGCACTACGTTTTAGTAAAAAACTGTACACAAATCGGTACAGCAGATTTTGAGAAAATTGATCACATACAGACAGACAACTTTTGGGGACTTTGTTTTATAATAAAATACTACTACCAATTTTGGAAATCAATGACCTATTTTTTAATAATAAACTTATTAATTGCTATTTAACTAGCAGTTAATTACACTGTAATCATATTATTCACCGTAAACCGGAAAATTTAATTTGTTCTTCATTTAAACGAATAGTGACGACCTTGTCTTGAATATTTCGTTTTTATTATATAAAACAAATAATAATCGCGTATTTCAATCAGGTTAGTAAGAATTTGTTCATACGTGTTAGAAACTTAACACTAGATGTAAATACTAATACATATTCGAAATATAAAATAAAATGAAGTATATAATATATGTTTTACCCGCACCCGCTTTTACCCGCAACTTTGTTCACGTGGACTGTAGTCTTGGAATTACCAGTAGCTTCTGTTACTCTCCAACTCTACAAATATCTCCATCACAAAAATCTGATCGATCCTGGAATAATCAGAAGGATTTATAGTTCCCCCATAGAAATTACCTAAAATTATAATTGATACTGAGATATCAAATATTTTTTTATTTAAACTGCACAAAAATTATTAGTGTAAGGTCTGGGCCAAACGATGTATGAAATTGTGGCGGTTTCCTTTAATAAATAAACAAAAACCGTTTTAAATAAATAAAAAAAAACTTTAATAAATAAAAAAAAATTAACTTTATATGTTAACCCTGTATATAAACATTATTTGTGCCAAATTTCATCTATATTGGTTCAACGAATTGGTGATTAAAAAGTAAACACACAGACTTTCGTATTTATAATGTTATTAGGTTATTTTTTTAGTAAATAACCCGTATTACTTATATTAATTATCCATTGTAATGTGTAAATGTATCTAGTAAACAGAAACCAAAAAATATATTACCTCTCTAAAGATAACTTTTTTGACGTAAGCCGAAAAACTTGGAATCTAAATACTTCTGTAAATACAGATTTGACTTGATTTTGTCACATCGTTAGTCAAAAAAAATTCTATAGGTTTATTATAGATTTTTAATGAATCCTCCTGAATTTAATTCCTGTTGAATTAACAGAATTTCTATAGCTGTATAAGGAATAATTGTGCCCAATTTCATCGATATTGGTCCAGCGGGTTGACCGTGAAAACGTAACAGACAGGCAGACTTTCGCATTTATAATATTAGTAAGTATTATTTAATAAACGCTTCAAAGGGCTTTTAGAAAATTTTATCCTAATTTATATCTAATACCAGTAAAGTGAGAAGGTTTAACATGTACGTTATTGACAGGTACAGCTGCTGCAACAGCAGGTGACGTCTCTAGCGGACACGCAGAGTACGGCGGACGAGAGGTACGCCCGCGCGAAAGCCGACAACGCGGTACTACAGGCGCGCGTACACATGCTCGACGAACAAATTAGAGAGGTATATATCCTCCTGACCTTATCCCACTCTATGTGGGGTCGGCACAATATGTTGTTGTAACACGATTTGGCTGCGTTTTTACGACCGGCCGCCTGCCTGACGTCAACTTACCTTAGTCGTATTTTCGACACCTCGGTAAGAATGAGGGTGGTCTATTCTGCTAAACCGGATACCACACGGTGGGTTAACTTACCTTAGTGGCCTTTTACGACACCTCGGTAAGAAATGAGGGTGCTACTATTCTACTTAGCCGGATACCAAACGGCTTGTCCTAGTAAAAAAAAAGGTTAAAGTAAAGAGAGAGAACAAATTAGAGGGGTATTAAAAGATTATCTCAAGGTCAAACTATTTCTGGTCAGTGTGCGTAGTGCGAGTTTTTTTAACCTACTCGATCGCTTTAGCGTAACGCAATCTGTATGGCGAAATTTGTAATATGTATAGCAATCACTAGATGTCGCTATTGCAGCGTCATACAAATTTGCGTTACGCTAACGCGATCGAGTAGGTTAAAAAAACTCGCACTACGCACACTGGCGTGTATTCGCAACACAATAACGTGTATATCGACAAAAATGAGTCATAATAATATAAACAATGATACAAATGTATCTGTACACCGTATACGGCTATAAAGCGTATATGAAATAAATTTTTAATAAATGTGAAAATGAAAATAATGTGTCATAGTAGAACAATAAGGACTGAAATGATAATTTATATTTACGTAATTTTCATCACTTATCATCACATACTCTTAAGAGCTAATGCTTACGTATAATAAACTCGGGGACATAGTGTGTTAGAGGTTATTTTCCTCCTGCCCTTATCCCACTCTAAGTGGGGTCGGCACAACATGTTATAAACATGTTGTCACATGAATTGGCTACGTATTTTACGACCGGCCGCCTGCCTGACGTCATCTTATCTTAGTCGTATTTTACGACGCCTCCATAAGAAAGAAGGTGGTCTATTCTACTTAACCAGATACCACACGGTGAGTCAACTTACCTTAGTCGCTTTTTACGACGCCTCGGTAAGAAGTGAGGGTGGTCTATTCTACTCAGCCGGATAGCACACGGCAGGTCGACTTAGTCGCCTCTTACGACACCTCGGTAAGAATAGAGGGTGGTACTATTCTGTTCAGCCGGATACCACACGGCGTTCTTACATATAATAAATTGTAGAACATAATTTGTTATACATGGCATTGGACATGAGGAATTTAAAGACACTATACTTATTCCTTTATATTGAGTTTTTTATTCTCAGGTGAGAAAACGTTATATAACCATTATTACTTACTGTATATCCGCTAGACCTATATTGATGAAATCTAGTACAAGGAAAGCCTATATATCTGGCTAACATATAGGAAAAAAATTCCTAATTTTCATAACACATATTGCATATCTTTAATATTTCAATGAGTTAGGTAATCTTGTATATAAATATATATACACACACACACATACATTTCTGAATTTTGAAAACGGCTCCAACGATTTCATGGATTTCATTCATGAAATTCAGCATATGGGGGTTTTAGGGGGAAAATCGATCTAGCTCTAGCTGTTGTTTATCCCTGTTTACAGGCACTGAAAAAACTGCTACAATTTAATGAGAAAGCGAACGTTAATTACGCTTTTACATTTAAAGTCATCGGGTCGGTCTCGAATTTAGAATTCCAGGATCGATTTCAAATTACAATTTTTTGTTGTATTTTTGACTGGCCCGTTGGAGTAGTGGGTAGTGACTCTGCCTTCAGCTCTGCGAGTCGCGGGTTCGATTCCCGCCGATGGCCAACATTTTCTATAAATTAATTTGTTGGTCTTTGAGCCTGGGTGTATATTTGTATTTAAGTATGTATTTAAAAAATATATATGTATATGTTCACCAGTTGTCTGTCTACCATAACACAAGTAATAAGTATGGTATGGTATGGTAATAATAACTTTGGGGACGGACGACCGTGTGTGTAAATGTCCCATATATTTATTTATTTATTATTTATTATTTTAAAAATTACTGGGCAAGGAATTCCGCGATCGATTCCAGACAACATTTTTATATACATATTTAAAAAATTATCGGGCAAGGCTTGGACACTAAGTACATAAACGGTTAAGTTAGTTGGGTTAAGGGTAAACCAAGTTAAAATTAATTAAATTATTTATCGATTTCAGATCGAGTGTAGGTGTGAGGAGCGTATAGCGGAAGAACAGAAAAGATGCCGGGAGGCGATCGCGCGCGTCGAACGCGATCGGGACGCGCAGCTCGCCGCACTCACCGACCGATTGGCCGCCGCCGAGACCGAAGCATCCCACCTTAAACAAGAGGTAACATAACTAACCCCTATCATCCTCTTGCTCCTTATCCCACTCTAAGTGGCGTCGGCACAACAAACATGTTGTATGTTATAACATGTCATATGATTTGGCTACGTATTTTACGACCGGCGGCATGCCTGACGTCAACTTACCTTAGTCGTATTATACAATACCTCGGTAAGAAAGAGTGTTGTCTATTCTACTCAACCGGATACCACACGGCATAATGTACTTACCACTACTACATAGTAGTAGAATCTAAGAGTAAAGCGAATAATGAAGGCATTAATGTTGTCAATTAGTAATTAGTAATAAGGCAGTATTTCTTAACCCTTTTTCAGACATGCTACCTTAGCCTTTCGACCTTACCTTACCTTAACCCCTGTAAAATACATACCTTTAATATTGAAAAATTAAACTGTTCACTTAAAGAACTTAAATAATAGGTTTTAGAAAGAAGAATTTGCTTTTTCGTTAAATTTCGCACCGAAATCTAGCATTACATTTAAATGGCCTGGAGCGAAAGGGTTAAACTCGTTTCGAGTCAATTTCCGAATTGCCGTCATTAACAATCAAATTGCCCCCCCTCAGAAGCGCCACGTTGGGTAACACTGCGTTAAGGTAAAAAAGATAATTTTGTATTTTGACTGGCTCGTTGGAGCAGTAGGTAGTGACCCTGCCTTCAGCTCCGCGGGTCGCGGGTTCGATTCCCGCCGAGGGCCAACATTTTCTATAAATGAATTTGTTGATCTTTGAACCTGGGTGTATATTTGTATTTAAGTATGTATTTAACAATTATATACAGTCGTGGTCAACTAATTAGGGACACTCTTTGGTTAGACCGAATTGTGAATTTATTTTTTATTTTCCAACGAGTGTAAACCATATTCCATATCTCTTACATGTAAGTATAATTAGTCATTTATGTGCCCGATTATACAAACAATAACAACTTCCTAAACATTAAACCTCTTTACAGTATAGCTGATAGATTATCGTAGTGCTATTTGTTCAAATAATGCTGGCTGGCCATTTAATTAGGGACACTGAGATATTGCGTTCTATTTTAAAAATTTGAATCTCAATACTTTTTTACTTCTTCTCTTATTGTTTCGTGGTAGTTTTGGCGGTAATCCCGATATTTATTTTAAGTTTTGAAAAATATTTTGAAGGAAAATGGGTAAAAATAAAAGTTGCGATCCAACACTACGAAAAATTATCATAAAGTTTGTTGTCGAGCATGGTTGGTCATACCGGAGGATAGCAGAACATTTAAATTGTTCTAAAACTATGGTATACAATTCAGTGCAACATGTCAGACGCAATAACACAGCTTTAATGTGCCCAGAATAAAAAGATCGAGAAAAACAACTCCGCAAGAAGATAGAATGACAACCAGGTTAGCTAAGAAAGATCCGTTTCTAGGCTCTATTTTAATTAAACACGAAGTGTTTGGGACAGACGAAAGAGCTGGTGTCTCAGCGAGGACCGTTCGACGATGTCTGGTAGAAGCAGAGTTGTTCGGAAGAGTGGCTCGCAAAGTACCGTTGTTTAAGAAAGAACATAGAAATGCTCGTTTGGCGTTTGCACGTAAATATGGACATTGGACATACGCCCAATGGCAACATGTATTATTCTCTGACGAGACCAAGGTTAATTTGATTTCTTCAGATGGAAGGCAATACGTACGGCGTCCAGTAAAAGCGGAAAAGAATCCAAGATTCACAAAAAAGCAGGTGAAACATGGCGGTGGAAACATTAAAATGTGGGGTTCATTTTCTGGACGTAGAGTGGGACCTGTGAGGAAAGTTCAGGGTAACTTAGACCAACATCAATACAAGGCAATATTGGAGGAAACGATGCTTCCCTATGCTGAGGAGCATCTCCCTATTATATGGACGTTTCAGTATGATAACGACCCGAAACATACTGCCCGTTCAGTCAAGTCGTTTTTTACCAGTCAGTCAGTATCGGTGCTAGATTTGCCAGCAAATAGCCCGGACCTTAACCCAATCGAGCACCTTTGGCACGAAATCAAGGAAAAAATAGCCACTTATCGTACCACAACTTTAGATAAACTTAATGAAGCTTTTTGTGAGGCATGGGCTAACATTCCTGTCGAAACATGCCAGAAACTGATAATGTCTATGCCACATCGGTGTCAAGCGGTAATTACTAACAAAGGTTTTGCTACTGGGTACTGATTTTACACGTAATAATAAGGAGCTGTTAAACATTATAATACTGCAGATTATTAGTTTTGTTTAACTCTATTTTTCATTATAGTTTACTGTCCTTAATTAAATGTCCAGCTACAGAATTATACCTTAAAATTGAATACATGTTCAACCTTTGATATTAAATACTTTTTTCTATTTATTTATTCTTTTATTTACAGCCATTTAAAGCATAATAATCGGACGAAATTATGCAAATCATAGTTAATAAGAAATCAATAGGATTTTATATTTGTATGTACATAACCGGTTATTGTTCTTCACTATCTTGCATGTCCCTAATTAGTTGACCACGACTGTATGTATATATTCACCAGTTGTCTGTCACCCATAACACAAGTATTAAGTTACTTACTTTGGAGACGGACGACCGTGTGTGTGTGTAAGTGTCCCATATATTTATTTATTTATTTATATGACTAATATTTCGCACAGGTTGGCCGATTGAGAGGTGTGGCCGAGACATTACGCGCGAACGCCGATATAGGCACGCGCAGCGCACGCGAAGCCCAAGAAGCGGCGGGCGAGCTCGCGGCGCAAATGAACGCAGCGCGGGACGCTGAGCGGCGCGAGCGGGAAGCGGCGGAAACGGCCCGAGCGGAACTTGCCGCTGCGCAACTCGAGCTGCGGACGCTTAGGGCCGCGCCACCCCCACCGCCAGACCCGCGACTGGATGAACTGAGACAAGAGCTGACCTTGCTTCGTACGCAGAATAAATGTAAGTAGAAACAGAAGCTGCATAAAATACACGTCCGCTGCCTTCGCACTGCGGAGTGGCGCTGCATTTCACTGTGTTATTGTCACCATGTTTAATAAGAAAATAACACAAAAAAATCACGTCATCATGTCACAAGTATTACCATACTTACAAGAAGATCTCAAAACCCGGTTTTATAGTCATAAGATTTAATGGAAAAAAACAATTTTTAATTTAATTTTAATGTCTGGTTTTTCGTGTTCATGGGTTTTCTTGGTTACATTAAAATTCTGATAATGTTAGAGTTCATACGAATTTTTTAATATTTTTTTTATTATATTTTATTATTATTTAATCGTGGCAATACTAAATTATCTGCAAACCCTACGAAGTGTTTGTGACTATGCTCCGTATGTTTAGGTACTTAACTAAAGGTAAACATGTCAAACAAAAAGGTTCTTTTTTTAACATGTGCCATTACAAACACGATTCTAGAAAACGATGGGAAATATTAAATATACTATAATACTACATTATCACAGAGTGACTTTATAAAAGATTGATATTGTGTTAGATAATCTTATATAATTACTATTGACAGAATTGCATATTTAAGTAGTTTAATTAGTTTTAATCTGCACCTGATGAATATATTTTATTAAATTTGTTTATGCTTTTGATATTAAAAGCATAAATATTAAATTTTATAAAATAAATGTTTCATTACAGAAATTATTTTTGACATATGCAGTTTTATTTCAATTTCTTTATTTGTAGATCATGTTGTTATTGCAATTAAGTGTTTGGCACACCTGAGTGATATTGTTATGTTAGTTTACATTTAATTAAGTACCTAATCCTACGGAGTAATCTATTTTCTTTCCAGCTCTAACAGAAGCGCAAGAAGAACTGCAAGCGCAAATACTAACTCGCGGTGTTGAAGAAGGTCGCAGCTTGCTCGACGGAGTGAGTGGACCGCTCGTCGCCACTAACTCACTCGCGCACGAACTCTCGCAAATGAGCGACCATGAGGTAAATATTAACGTTATTATAAATAATTTAATTTAACGTTATCATAATTTGAATGGCATAAAGTAGATAATCGCTTAATACGTAGATCATTGAAATTTAGCCTATACGTAAATGAAGAGTAATTTCTTTTTCTAAAATAGAACAGTTTTGATAATTTAGTCAGAGATGGAAAAGCACTGACTTAGTTTTTTTTTTTCAAAAAAAAAAATACCCAATTGTTTTGGTTGGTGGTACTGATATTTTCTTCTCAATGTAGAATCACATGTAATGAAAAGACCTGGGTCGATATACTTTAAAATTAGCATACTAGTCTACCTGAATATCTACCTCTACGTACACAATGATGTACTCCCTACCCACCGATCCACCTAACTGCACACCAATCAACCTAACTATCTCCCGATCTAGGTAACTGCACACCGATCTAGCTATAAACCAAACGATCAATCTACCTACCGACCTGCGTACCTGCCCAGTAATCCGCCTACAATGATCCACCTACTTGTCCATAATCCAATTACCTACCCACCGATCTAACTTACTACCCACTAACTCACCTACCTACCCACCGATCAACCTAACTACCTCCAAATCTAGCTACAAACCCAACTATCAATTTACTCTACTCATCAATCTACTACCTACCTGCCCAGCAATCGTTAAAAGCAAGCCCAGCGTAATTACACACTGATTCATCTACTTGCCCATCCACTTATCTACCTACCGATCTAATTTACTACCTAGCTATCAACCTAACTACACACCAATCACCCTAACTATACACCAATAGACCTAACTACACACCAATCAACCTAACTACACACCAATAGACCTAACTACACACCAATCAACCTAACTACACCCCAATCAACCTAACTACACACCAATCAACCTAACTACACACCAATCAACCTAACTACCGATCGTCCTACCTACCAATCCTCTTACTTACCTACCGATCTTCACTACCTAGCTGCGTAGAAATTAGGTTTGGTTGTACATTGGATCTGTCAATCCAAACAGAATCGTGCACAAATATGAACTTAACATTGCGAATTGATACATAAAACTGTTCCAATTAAGTCTCTAAAGATTAAAATTGAGGGTACCTATTAGTATAGTAAAATTCAAAAATGGAATGTGCAAAATACAGGGAGAATGTTTTTATCATAACGAACTAACCGTTCATAATAATTCTACTTATCATTTCATTTCACAGAGCTCCCTTATCGCATCGCCATTCTCTAATAACATAACAATGTTTTTGGGATTACCATCATATCTTACATTTGTTTTGAAATAGCTTTTTCATGTAACAATTATAAATGATATAGAAATCTTGATTAATTTGACATCGCTTCGCTTATCGGGCCTCGTGACTATGATTTGCGATGCCACAATATTTATATGTATGCATTTTTGCAGCTCGATGATAGCACACACACAGATCACAGCATAGAGTTGGAAAAGGTACGCAAATTACACTAATGTGTGTGCATGTACTGTACCTTGCCTAACTGCATGTATAGAATTTATATCAGTTTCCCTTCCTTTTTGTACCAAGACCCTTTATAGCCTTTTTTATGTTCACATAAGAAACTTATATGATAGGTTTTAGGTAGAAGAAAGTATTTGCTTTTGTCGTTAAATTTGCCACCGAAACCTAGCATTGCATTTAAATGGCCTGGAGCGAAAGGGTTTAACTCGTGTCGAGTCTATTTTCGAATTGCCGCCCTTGTCAATCAAAAAAAACACTGGGTTACTGTGAGGTAACAAAAGAATTTAATTTAGATAATATTTTGCACAGGTTAGCCGATGAACTTAAGTTAAAATTATACCTATTAATATTTTCAGTAATGATTTAAGATATTTTTTTTCATTTAATTTGACAGCGAAATTTTTAAAATTGCACTTAAATGGCATGGAGCGAAATATTTCATTTAGTTTCGAGACCATTTTCTAATTGCAATCAACAATTTTGTCATAAATTTTTATTCTATATATGACGCGGGCGTATAGGCTTTAATTTTACTAAATTTCATTAACATTGGTCCAGTTGATTAACTGTGAAAATGTAAAAGACAGACAGACCTTCTCATTTGTAATATTAGTATAGATAATAAAAGTATTACTATAACCGTAATAAACAGATCTATTTAAATATAACGATAAAAAATGTTACCTAGAAGTTGCATTCTTCGAATAAATTTATGTTACCCCTTACATAAATAATTATTCGATAAATGAATAGTATTATATATGTATTTCTTTAAACCTAGAAGTTAAATCTGTTTTTATGTATTAGTACCTTTTTCACTTTATGATTTTTGTTCCACATGATTCAAAATGCATGCAAATCACCCGCAACACAAAGTTTTTTCTCGCACCTCACACTTAATTATACAATTATACGAGAGTTGGTTGCCGCCTTATCATTTTTTTTCTCAGTACTTTACATATTATAAGACATGTAATAATTACTGACCGTGAATAACTTTTTACCAAAATAAAAATTCATGTTTTATAAAATCCCATTTCATAATACTCGAATTACGCCATTCGCTTACAAACATATACATATAATTTTAATTTATAGACAAACAAATGCTATGTGGCTACCAGCTCTCGCGATTGAAATGAAAAAGTTTAAATAAAAAGTAGTTAGTAGTATTGTAATTTAATATCGCGGCCTCGAAAGGATGTAGGCATAAAAATTAGATTTTTGTTTATGACCTTTATTCGATTCTATTTTTCTTAACTATTTTACAATCGAATAAAATCGTGTTATTCGATTCTACCACTTACATTTTTAGTAAATCGAAATGCAATTTACGACGAATCAGTGTATGACCTAAAAGTAAAATCGAATAACGAGTAAAAAACCGCATTTTATTAATACGTCCAATTCTTCCAAGTATAATTTTTTTTTGTTTTAAAAATAACTTCGTTAGTTTTCTTTGCCCCGTAACAATGTAGGTTATTAAAAAAAACTACTTATTCTATATATAATAGAGTAGAAGCATAATTCCATAGCTTAAAAGTTTGCTATAAACCGTGTTTTGTTTTTAAATTATTATAACATTTGAACAACTTATTCTTTACAGTTACAAAAAGCTTTAAAGGAACAACAAGATGTGAATGTTCAACTTCGTGACTACATCGATGGAATCCTTCTGGCGATTGTTGAAAACTACCCACAACTGCTTGAGGTCAAACATCAAAAACCTAATCTGAATTCATAACATCATAAAGCTCCTGAAGAAAATGGTTAGATCGTTAAACAAACTTTTATAGCGTTAATACATTATTATCGAAATTATAGATAAAATATTTGATGTGATTCTTTTATACACAAAAACTCCATACAAAAACTATTATCTCTAATAAATCTTTATGTCCCAATCAACCCACCAATCTAAACGATTATAATGTGATAGTTTATACTTTCATAATCCTCTATATGAAAGCCTCATTAAAAGAAACAATTTTAATAATTCATTTTATACGGAAAAACATTCAATTTTAATAATACATTTTATATTTAATAATTTATCCCCACACTTGACATTTTATATATATGCTATAGAAGACATTAACTTTTCCGGTACATTGCTATAGTAACTATTGAATATTTTAGTACCATGTATAGAAACCCATTAAAATTACGGTACCCTGCTTTATAGAAATCGTATAAAAAATGGTAATGAAAACTGTATATTTTCGCTTTTTAATCTTAACTTTCCACCAATTATTTTTTTAAATTATCATCCCCGTTTCAAAGAACGATAGAGTATGGAAATTGCGTATTGCATTTAATACCATATGTTTAGGGAATTTAGCAAAATAATTCCAATTCTTTAAAAAGAAAGAAAAGGCTTTAGGAAGAAAGAAATTCTCTATCAAGTTGATTTAAATATTCCATTGAAATTTTATTTTCGTACATTTTTTTCAAATCGGATATTAACACTGTGATAAAATTAGTAAAACTATATATATATAATAAGTAATCACGATTTAAAATTCTTTTAATGTTTAATTAATAAATTTCAGTTACGCGATAAAATGTATTATATCAATTCAAATGTAGATGTAGCGTAAGCGAATATATTAGAACTGTTGGAAATTTTAATTCTAATCATGTTTATGATATTTATAGCATTAAATGTATTTTTGTATCGTTAATAATTAATACGGCCTAATTAATTTCTTCTATATTTAATTTCGTTAACGTTGCTGCTTATATAATATATTTATTATGCTATATATTTACAAATGTATTATAGATTTGTAAATATATAGTGTAATTTTTTTATTCATAATGAAGTGTATTGGCTCTGTATGCTGTCAGTATTTTTTTAGAAAAACTTATATGTTTATTGAAATTTAAAATTGTTTATGCGCCTTACCATAAAGAAAAAGGAAAACTTTCAACGTGGATTGCAGCTCATAGCGCACGCCGAATTGGCATTCCTTCGCCCATAGACTAAAAGGGACGACACTTATCTTTTCTAAGATATAAAATAAAAATAATAGTTTTTTCCAAGAATCAAGTCTTATCAGAGGTCGTATTAACGGTTGTAATAAGCAAATGAACGTCGGAAATAAATCTACAATCTACATAAGTTGGATGTTGTCAATGGAAAATAAATAAATTTTTGCTCAGAAACTATATCGATCTAGTTATCCTATACATAAATGGATCATCAAATTACAATCAGTCATAGACAAGTAATATAGATGCAAATACAACGTTACTTGTCTGTGTACATGTCTATACTTAATTCTATAAGTACTTATCACGACTGTTCCATATCTATTATCTATATTCTATCACACTTAACAATAATTGTAATATATCATACTTCTTTAATAAACAGTCTAATAATATAAAATGTAAATAGTGTATAGCATATAAAACAGTATAGATCGTTCCTTATTCGAAGATTTTTTTAGTCCAGTTGATATTTTAAAGTTAATATTGTAGTATAAACTATATATATAATAGCTTAGGTTTTAGATCTGGAGATGTTGGTAACAAGGCCAGGCCGTCCATAAATTATATACTACCTATTTTTAAGTTATACTTCTATTGACAAGTGATGAAATAATTATTAGAATGAATGGTTTGAAACGCGCGTACTTTTCGCGAAAGCAAAGAAATCGAGACTGAACAAAATGTAATAGGCATGCATGTATTTAATACCAATAAACTTCTCGATTAAAGATATTAAACAAAGCGAGATGCGTATACAATTTATAACAAAGAGAAAAACGATCAATTAAATGTTTATAAAATGGTTGAGAAAATCACTAAGGTTTTTCACATTACTAGGAGAAAAATAGCTAAATTTTAACACCGTATCATCCTATATGAGTATTGTTTTCCTACGTCCTTATTGAAAAGCTAGATCGATAAAATATATCAGAAGCTCGTAATATATCTATATCTAACAAAATTTGCGAATTTGCTCCGAAGAATAATTAAAATTAATAATGAAAAGCGTATACAGCTTCAAAATAAACTTGATTAATGGCAAAGAAATTTGTCTATGGTTATAGTATGGTTTTCAAATTTAAACTTTGTTATCTCCATAGACACAATTTCTTTCTTATACCAGAGTTAGGGAATCATAGGCAGGCCTATAAGTAAGCGTCACCACAGATAATGAGAGAGCAGATGAAACTTGTACTTATCATTATCACATTATTATAATCACACATGAAAAAGAGAGATAGATACAATCTCATTTACTTTCTCTTTATTATAATATGGCACATTTTATACTAGCTTCCCTTGTCTTGTATGATAACTCTATAGTTTCTGTACCTACCCATTTTAATGTTTTTGGTCTATGCCTTTTGTGGATGTCAAAGAAGTATAACTTATAGGTGTAAATTATTTTTACCTAAAGACTGGATATAGTAAAATTCGGTGCAAGGGAACCACCGTTCCAATGTTAATTAAAAATTTAATCAATATTATTATAATTTATAAATTCTATGATAAAGCCATTAAGCGTATGTACTTCTAAATGATGTTTAGTAGCATACCATAGTACCTATTATAAATAAATATATCTATATTAATATTTTTACATTGAGATATTATTAAGAATAGTATAGTTAAGCGTTTGTGTACATTTTGATAACACGATTAATGTCAAAAATAATAATAAAAAAAATGTTATAATCGTCGAAATAAATTAAATGAAACAATTCTAATATAAGTTCAGTCTTTTATTTATTATTGTCATCGAGAACACACGAACATCCATTAACGAAAATCCAAACCACTTAAGTTATTTATTTATTATTACAAAATGTAGAAACAAACTTAAGTTTATAATTTTTGAAATTCAAAATTCGTCTCTTAGGATCGGAGCTTAAACCCACCACACTGCTCCAATGTGATTTGTCGGTTACACATAACCAAACGCGCCATTCCTTAGTGTTAAAGCGGAGGATCAAGTGTAAATTACAATTGAACAATTTTTTTTAGAGAACACGTCGGTACCTAACGGGCCTTAAAACCGCAAACCCTTGACAAAGGTCACTCACTGACACTATTAAGCCATCATGTATCTTGAAAAGAAAGAGTACATGGAATTAGTGATATGACTAATAACTCCTATATAATAATCTAGTATCAGACAAGAATAACGTCCCAAATTTAAAAACAATAAAATGATTGCGTTCTTGCAATTAGCTTAAAAGTTTCATTATACATAGGTTCTACTTAAAATACTATTAAATTTAATGAATCTTTCTACAAATCCTGGCGATCATCTCTAACTTCTTCGTCCTTCTTGTTTTGATCTAAGTGACCAATCACTTGCTGGACATCTAAGCGTAGCATCATTAATTTTGGATCCGTATAGTCCTAAAATAAAAATATTTTTTTGGAACTGGGAGTATTCTTGTACCATTGCTTAGATATAAAACTTATTTTCCGTTTAGCACCTTTACTTTAAAAAATCGGAGTAGATAACATAGAACCATAGAGAAGGGGAGCTATATACATATAGCTATATACACAAGTCTACAGACTTATAAGTGGCAATGACACAATAAATAATGAGAGGGAAGATGACATTCGTATCCTCCATCTTTGTCTAATCACACATAAAAAGAAAGACAGATAGACGACCCTATTTCTCTCTTTATGGTCACAGTTTAGGCTGGTTTCCCTACTTAAACACGTAACTTTTTAAACGATGACAGATTATTTACTTATACATAGAGTTTGGGAGCTGTAGTCCGGCCTGTAAATGCTATGTCAGCAAATTATAAGAGAGGGAAGATAAGAGACCCGTACTTATCTTTGTCTACTAACACAAAAAAGAGAGACATGCATTGGTAGTCCATTTTGTTTTCTCTAAGTATAATAACACTATGACAATTTTACTCAATATTCCATATTTTATAACATGAAAGATTCAATAAAATACCAGCAACATATCATGTTCAAAAGCCTACGTACCTTTAAAGGCCCAGTTTCTCTATAGTTCGTTTCTATATTCATGCCTTGTTGAACTCTGCCCATTAATTGCGCCATTTCCTGATCAAGTACATTTACTGGGGAACTCAAATTCCTGTATTCTCTCGATACAGGCATATTGTAACTGGGCACGTACGTATATTCCGCATTATATTGCGCACTTCTACACAACGAACATTGTTGGCGGCCTTCTATCTCCTTCCTTTCATTGTGCAAACTCAGTCTTTCCCGAGACAACGCAACTTTTTCTTTCGCTATTTGTTTTTCTCTAGCATTTAAGGATACGACATGCTCTTGTACTCTTCGAATTCTATCTTCGTATTTACGCTGGAGGAATTCAGCTTCTGAGTACTTTTTGTCTGCTTGAGACTGTTTTTCCATTGCCGTTTTAGCTAACAAATCTAGATCTCTGCTTCTGAAAAAACAAACAAGTATTTTAGCATAAAGTAAAAGTAACGGCCTGTTACTATCCTACTAGACATAGACCTCTTCTCGGCTATTTCCAGAGAAGGATTTTATCTTAGATCTACCACGCTGCTCTTATTCGGATTAGTAGTTTATGTAAATCCCTAGAATTCTCTACAGATATGAAGGTTTGCTCGCGATGTTTTCCTTCACCTAATAGCGTGTGATAAATTGCAAATATAAATTGTTACATAAGGATTAACAGTAAAACTCATTCGGCTTACAAAGTTATAGATATTTAAGTATATATTAAAAATAAATATAAAGTTATTTAAAACATGCTATTCATAACAGATAAGGTATGTTTCTGCCTAAGTGTAAACTTCACATGTCCGTTGCGTTGATAACCTTTTTTAACAGTAACCTTAAATAGAATTGATTGATAACGGTAACATCATTATTGTTGCAACATTGTAAGTAATATCTACAATTGCTAATCCAAACGTCGCTTACCTAGCGTATTTATTAATAATTATTACGATGTTTTGTCGTATTGACCGTAGGCATGTACAGGGCGCCCTATAGTGGAGGGCTAGTAGTATGACTTTGACCAGTCAACACGCCGTCGGGAGTGTGGCGAGAAGATCGGTCACGACCGACCGCAAATTGACAGAGAACTGGGAGCTCATCGCCGGCGAAGAAGCAGTGCGTACGTGTGTGCATGCGTGCGTCTAGGGGGTTTTGAGGGGACAATTTATCTAACTAGGTTTTATTTAAAAAAAATCGTTTATCCCTGCTTTTGGGCATTAAAATGCTGAAATTGCAAATCAAATACAGAAGACTATTTTTTGCTATTAATTGTAAAGTTGTAATAGCACAGTGGAGAACGGGCGGACTAAAGAAGTAAAAAACGCAGAATCAAGCCCGAGATATCACCACGCTTTTCTGCTTTTTAAGTTTTTTTATTTGCATTTTTTTATATCTTCTTAAAAAACACCGATCATGGCTCGGTCACGCAGATACTAAATACTTACTTGGACATAACTCTCTGTTCCTCTAAATGCAATTCTTGTTTTTCAGTATTAATCTTGGTACGTTCTTCCATCATCTCTTCTAATTGCGCTTGTAGTTCTGCTTTTGTTTTCTTAGACAAAAATCAAAATATATTTTATTCTACAATTGCTAACCCTTACAAAGTAAAAGAAATCTTATATAGTAAGTTTATATTTATGAATGAATAAATTCCTTGCTCCGTACAAAGTAGCCCGTAGTATTTGATTATTAAGTAAACTACTATAGTACTTTTTAACTTTAGCTTAGTGCAGCTCACAACTGATGATGTTTTTTTAATTAAAAGACCAAATAAGTATTTAATAATAATATACGTTTCATATTCAAACAGAAGGCCCGTTATTGGTTACATTGATTCTATGCAACCAACTAAAAATTCTCAACAAAAGACCTTAAAACCCCTAATATGTCTTATTTTATATTATAATTTTTTTTACATAAAAAACGTAAGCCCATCGCAGCCAATATCCAATAATAATGCGTCCATTGTACAGCTATTATATAAGCGCGAGATACGTGATATTGGAATATTCAGTATGCGGTCCGCGGGTCGTGGGTTCGATTACCGCTGTTGACTAATATTTTCTATAAATGAATTTGTTGGTCTTCGACTCTGGGTGTATATTTGTATTTAAGTATGTATTTAAAAAATATATAAGTATATATTCACGAGTTGTCTGTCACCCATAACACAAGTATTAAGTTACTTACTTTGGGGACGGATAACCGTGTGTGTAATACCGTGTGTGTAAAATAACTTTGGGGACGGATAAGTGTCCCATATATTTTTTTTTCTTATTTATTCTACCCCAGTTTCGTTTCAAACTTTGTCTTAAACAACGGACATGAAATGCAAAGAGGTTTTTGAAATACATTAATATTAAATCTACTATAAACAATTTATAGAATTAGGCGTTACTTTGCGGAGATCCATAATACAAAACTAATAATAAAATTATTTTGCTATAATCTGCGAAGAAGTAAAATAGAAAATATATATAATGCTAAATGTAAGTGGACAATCGGTTATAATACCTGATACATGCAGGATTCGTAAAAGCACATGCACAAACCTCCACCACCGCCACCACTATCTACTATAAACAGTTACAGTTCTCAAAGTAATTATAAAGATACCTCAAGTTCCAACTTTAAGTTCTGGATTGAAGCCTTTTCTTTAGCAACTAAAGCGCTGTCTTTAATAGCTTTTGTTCGTTCTTCTTCTATCTTCGCGTTTTTTTCTTGGTAAGCCTTCTCTATATCCTCTTTTAACATCTGAAAATATATAATATTAAAACATACTTCCCATATATTTCTACGAATTTTTAAAAAAACTTGGTTTCTGTTATTACTTTTATTTCCTCGTCTTGTTTCTTTAGCACATTTTTAGCAAATTCCGTTTGTTTGCTAAACGTTGCTTTTTCAAACTCAAATTCCATTTTCTTTTGTCTTAATATTACGGACTCTTCTTCTATCATCTATAAAAATGAGGAAGAAGAATAACTTTATGAAATAAAATACAAAGTATAAAGCACAAGAGACATAGATAATAGAAACAAATAAATGTGAAAGGTCGGTATTATCACACTGTTGTGATCTCTCCCAGACAACCCTTCAAAATGATTACATTATTTTTTGTATTGTTTAAAAAAAACCCAAAAATCTTTCTTCGAGGCGCAATTCATCATCCTCATCCTTTTACCCTTAACCCTCTCTAAGTGGGGTCGGGTCATAATATGAACATGCTGATTTATGAATTGGCTGCGTTTTTACGACCTACCGCCTGCCTGACGTCAACTTACATTAGTCGTATTTTACGACATCTCGGTAAGACAGAGGGTGGTCTATTCTACTCAACCGGATACCACATGGTGGGTCAACTTACCTTAGTCGCCTTTTACGACACCTCGGTAAAAAATGAGGGTGGTCTATTCTACTCAGCCGGATACCACACAGCGGTCTTCCACGCGCATCATATAAAATCACTAGAAGTTAAAATATTACCGAAGTCATTTGTTTAAGTCGCGCCTCTAACATGTTAACCAAATCTTTGCTTTCAGATTTTTCTTTTTCAAAATTTTTTCGATCTTTTCCCAGTTGTTCAATCATGTCTGAAATAGATACACTAATAGATACTAAAAATATATGGGCGAAAATTAAAACTATTTAATCAAACCATAATATTCACTCAACATCCTCCTGCCTTCTTCCACTCTAAGTGGGATCTTAACAACATGTTATAAACATGTAACATAATTTGGCTAGGTATTTTACCACCGGCTGCCTACCTGACATCAAATTGTCTTAGTCGCTTATAACAACACCTCGGTAAGAAATGAGGGTAGTCTATTCTGTTTAACCGGAAACCACACAAACAGTAATATTCACTCATTTTGATAAAACCAACATAAATTGCAAAATTTTCTATATTCAAATAAACTTGTAAACAAGTGCTTTTGAATCGCCAACTCTACTGCTGGTTCGGAAAGCTGTTCCTATCGACAAGAGCCGGCAAGAAACGGTTTTTTTTTAAATATAATTCTTACTACTTATTAAATTTAATTATAATTGTCTTTTACAGGTTCGAAGAGAGCTATATATTCACATTCTTATAATCTAAGTAATCCTCAACAGTATAGTAGTAGGCTCTCTGTATCAGTCTCTCTTTAACAGTATTTTTAAACTGCTGTAATGGCAAAGCTAAATATGCTTGATCGCGCAATTTTATACATAAACATAAGTCTAATAATCAGCACAAAATTCTTTACCCGTAATCTGGGATTCTCTTATCTGCAAACTCCTTTCTGAATCTCTCTGGGTGTTTTGAGATAGAAAATCTACTTTTTCATATAACTGTAAACATTTATCATTGCCCATTTTTACATTTACAATTAGTTCTTGGAGATCTGTGGAAAAGCCAGCTGAGTCTTTTATGAGGAGTTGTTCCTGTTTAACTGCATTTCTAAAATAGACCTTGAATAAAATAACATGATTGGTACCTACGTAACTTAAGAACAAGGTAACTTTAAAAAAGGTTACCCGGTTGACTTAGCCTTACTCGGTAATTTTTTACAAAAGAAAAAAAGTAAAAAACAAGAAAAAAAAATTGGGTAGATGGGGCTCGATCATAGGTATTTTCATTTGTAGAGACTACCCGTTCCCCGAATAAGCTACGCTGACTTGGCTGTTTTCGGCAAAAATAGTGTTTTATTTATTCGACTTGTATTATTTATTAAAACGATTTTTTTTAAATAAAACCTAATTAGATTGATTAGAAACCCCCAGACCCCCCTTCCCCCAAGCCTCCAAAATGCTCAATTTCAGGAAAAACGTTTGTGCCGTTATATTAATATTAACAAAGAGGCAAAAATTTGTATGTATGTTTATAATGTTTTCACACAAAAACTACTGGACCGATTTCAAAAATTCTTTCACCATTGGAAAGCTGATCTTTACTGAGCAACATAGGCTATATAACATAAATAGTCCGACTTAGTAGACTTTTCACTGCTATGAGATCGATGTGCGAATGAAACCGTGGAATATTACCAGTTTTTAATACTCCTAACATTAATCTATTTTGTTAAAGTTACCAATTATGTTAACAAGCGCGGATTGAAGCAAAATTTTATTGTAACTTCTGAATATAAAAAAAAATAATTTCGTACTTGATATTTTCCATCAACGTCCCATGATGCTCCTGTAACACTTTAATATTTTCTAAATGCTGTTGTCGTAACAATTCATGTTCAGCCTTATGTCGCTCTGTCAAAGAATTTAAATTATCTTCATACATTTTCTTGTATAGCTCGTGGTGTTCCTCCAACCAACTAATTTTTTCAGCGTAGAATTTAACAACCTTCTCGCTTTCATCTTTCATTCTTTCTTCAGTTTGACTAAAAGATACCTCTAAAAAGGCTAACTGCCGCCTGCAAAATGTAATTATCTAAGTTAAATAATAATAAAATAATAATAAATAATTTATAACAATAACTACTATTATCGTCCTCCTACCTCTATCCCACTCTAAGTGGGGTCGGCACAAAATATTAAAAACATGTTATCACATGTTTTGGCTACGTATTTTACGGCCGCCTGCCTGACGTTAACTCACCTTTGTCGTATTTTAATACATCTCGGTAAGAAAGAGGGTGGTCTATTCTACTCAACCTGATATCACACGGAGGGTTAAGTTACCTTAGTCGTATTTTACGACACCTCAATAAGAAATGAGGGTGGTCTGTTCTACTCAGCCGGATACCACACGGCGGGTCAACTTACCTTAGTCGCCTGTTACGACACCTCGGTAAGAATTGAGGGTGGTCTATTCTACTCAGTAGGATACCACACGGCTTTATAATTCTCTAGTGGTTTGTATAATAAAATTTGAAATATACTTGCTAAGTACGGCATTTTCAGACTAACCTATACGAAGTCTCCATTAAATCTACTTCCTTATCGTGATTTTCTTGTAACGATTGCACTAGTTGTAATAACTGTTTTCTCTCTTTAGAAAAAGGGCTATCTCGTTGTTTTTCAGCATCTTCATATCCGTTAGTACCAGTATTTTCATCATAGTCAGTGTTAAGTTCACCTAGTAAAGCCTTATACAAAATAAATTGAAAGATTAATTTGCCGTAGCTTTTTAACTAAACATAGCAGAAAACAGTTGAAACTTTTTACTTAATTTGTTCTTTACAAACTTAATGAAAATAATGAAAATACCCTTAATTATATTAAAGTAAATAAGTTTTTTCCTATTCCCAAAAGAAATACTTATATGATATATGGCCTTTAAACGGTATATATATTTTATATAGCCTGGTATATAAGGTTAAATTATAACTTCATCGATATTGTCGTAACAGATTAGCTGTAAAAGCTTAACAGACAGACTTTCTTATTTATTATTATAAACAAACAATCTATACGTTTGTCGCTCTATTCGCAATAAACTCAAAGAGTGAAGCTTTAAGTTTAAATACTGGGCTAATAATTAGGATAGAAATATATCCGATTTTCCGTCGGAAATAGGAAAAAAAATATATATACTATCACTACATATTATAAAACAAAGTCCATATTTCCGTATGTACGCATAAAACTTTAAAACTACGCAACCGATTTTGATGCGGTTTTTTTTAATAGATAGAGTGATTCCAGAGGAAGGTTTGTACGTATAATAACATTCAATACGAAGAAGAGAAATACTGTAATTTTTGAGGTTTCTGTAAATAATTACATTTTTTTCCGCTTACATTGCAAACGCAGGCTAAACCCTACGAGATTTATCAAAATGATGTACTAATTATTTGCACACCTTAAAAAGGTCTACAGAAAAGTCCGCGATGGTATATATCTATCTCTTATGGATAACCCACAATAGCAGTTTTTTTCATTTACTTTTTACGAAAAATGATGCCTTATGTTCAAAGCAATTTTTATACAATACAGCATTAATCCTTATCCAATTGAGTACCTTAAATAAATTGTTGATTTAATATAGATCAATATGGCCGTTTACAGCATGCAATTTAAGTGAACATTTTCGGAGATATTACAGATTTAAAATGCCATGAGGACGCCGCGCTTCACCCTATAGCACTTCGAATCTTTTAGAGTTTGTTTAAAGCCATTCTGTAATTAATTGTAAAAATAAAATACATAGGTAGAATATAAAAGTAAATAAGTAAAAATGTACTATATGAGTTTAGATATGCCAAAGATAGCAGGAAATCGTCTTGGTATAGGGAGAGGATATTGTTTTTCTCCAAATTTAACGCTTGCGGGCCACGGACAGTAATGAATAAATCAAAACTACTGGATCGATTTTAATCATTTTTTTTACATTGACTGACATGGGATATATATTTTATACCCGTGCGAAGCAAGGGCAGGCCGCTAGTATTCAATAATTGAGGGTAGCTTAACACTTTTTTACTTTGGGGTCTCCACCCTTCCCGTGAATAGCTCTTAAAGGGAAAAGTAAGGTAAAGAAAGCTATATTTCAATAGTATTAAGAATTATATTTTTAAAAAAGCAACCACCGAGTTTCTTGCTGGGTCTTCTCGGAAGGAACAGCTTTCCGAACCAGCAGTAGAGATGACGATTCAAAAGCACCTGTTTACAAGTTTATTTGAATAAATAATATTTTTAATTGTATTTAAGTATGTGTGGGTGTATATTTGTATTTAAGTATGTATTTAAAAAATATATAAGTATATATTCACCAGTTGTCTGTCACCCATAACACAAGTATTAAGTTACTTACTTTGGGGACGGACGACCGTGTGTGTAAGTGTCCCATATATTTATTTATTATTATTATTAATTTGAATATAAGATTATTTATAAGATATAACAAAAATATAAATTTATTACTTTTATCCTTTGTGTAATTCGTTCTTGATGAGCAGCAATAATATTTTGCATTTGTTGTCTATGCTCAGCTTGTCTACGCAGCATCGAATCAATCTGCTCATGCTGTGCTGCCGCCGCTTCACGTTGGACTCTTTGACTTTCTTTCTGACGCACTGTTATATAAAAACATAATATAATCAAATGTTTACCTACCTCTGCTATTTTGTCAAGGATTAACACATACAGTATTTTTTTATGTAACGTTACTTATTAGCGTTGTGAAAAATGAAAGAAAGATGGAGGAGGCTTTTATCCAAGGGGACCATTAATTTGGTAAAAAAAGCTATAATAAAAAATTACCGTTGTGTCCCATAAATTTATTTATATCAATCAAAAAATACCTGTTGCTACAGTCGGTAGCCTAACTCACTTTATTTTTTTATACTATTATTATTGCTGGCACTTGGATTTTTTCGCGGTAATCTAAGGAAGGGTTAAACAAGCCGCGGGATATTTGTCTGGTAACAATATATTGCTAAATGAAGCCGGCAGGCGGATCCTGCGTCCGTAGTTGGGCAATAATTTGAATAAATCACAAGAAATTATAGGGTCCAAGAAAATGTAGGGATTTCATAGGCCTATATTGCTGATTTGTGAAGGCCGTCAGTTGGAAAATGGAGCTTTAAGATATAAAATAGATACTTCTTGAGACTAGAAAATTGTAAGTTGAAAAAGTTGCGATTTCTTGCCAAACAAGTACTTGTTCTAAGAAAACGAAACTGCACATTCACAGCTAGCCTTGCTTATTTTGAGTATTTTTTTTATAAATCTTATTTTATATAATGCGCATCATTATTGTGATAGCGTCAGCGCAATCAAAATAGACGTCTGAAAAAGTCGCATTTGACTTCACCAATCTGTCGTTTTGCTAATTTACATCCTGCCTTTATTTACTACACCAAGACTAGATAATTCAGACCTACCACTACCTCTACCAATTTAAAATAATATTTTGAATACAAATACCTACATTTAAAAGATCCAACTTACACTGCATAGACGCTAATTTTTCATCTTGTGCTTTTAACTGTAAAGCTACCATCAATTGCGATTCTTGTTGTTGCAAATAAAGAGCAGCTCCTTCCATTGTTAAATCTTGGTGGGTGTTGTCCAAAATGGTTGTTAGTTTTGCTGCTTGTTCATCTCTTATATTATTATCAGTATCTGTATTTGTTTTGCTGACTTCTTTAGGAGTATCAATCTCAGGTTTTAATTTATCTACAGTATGATGCTCAGATTCCACATTTTGTTCGGTTTTACTCTTGCCCCGTTTATTTCCACCACCAAGCCACGTTGGTATATCATCAGTATGTTCTTCTGCGATTATATCGTCTTTATCTTGAAAAATGCCAAGCCAATCTTCATTCGACTTAGTTTTCTTTGCCTTAGACGTGTCTTTAGGGTTTTCAACTTTAACGGGTTTCTGAGTTGTGATTTTACTAGAGTTCGTTTGTTTAAGTTCTGTATTACCGAGAATAGAATCCAAATCAAATTCTTGTTTTCGAGAAACAGATGCTGGTCGGGTATTATGACTAGATCCACCTTTTTTCACTGAAGAACCTCCCAAAATATCATCTAACAAAGATTGTGAACTTTTACCTTTTTCTGGTGGTTTCGCTGAAACATTCTTTGTTTCTGTTTTCAAATCACTTAAAATATTAAGCTTGTCAGCACTTCCGGTAGGTTTAGATTTCATCGGAGATTGTGTGGTATCAATTTTTTCAATTTCAGCTTTCGTTCTTAGTTCACTTTGGTTAAATTTTACTGAATCTTTAGAAAATGTACGCTTAAAGGGCGCTGGAGATTTAACATCTCTAAGCAAATTGTCATCATCAGCTTTAACATTATCAGTGTTCGTTTCTGGTACTTTTATATCAAACAAGGCATTTTTCTTTAGTGCTATAGAAGTTTCTTTTTGCTTTGGTGTTTTTGTCTTCCCTAAAACGTCATCGTCAAAGAAGCTATCATCACTACCATCACTTAAAATACCTGCCAAAGGATCGTCGATATCAAAACTCATTATATTATGAACAGAGGCACAACTAAAAACTTTGACTCCTATATTACTCTTAGTGACAGTGTTACACCAATTACAATAATCCCGTTGCTTTGTTTACCTGTTAAAAAACGGTCGCTATGGCGATGAAAGATATGAACAGATAATCTATAGCAGGTATCACCCAGATCACCCAACGTGTAAAACTTTGTTTAACCCCGGAAATTCCTATTTCAATCATATTTCCCAAATTCTTAAAATGTTCTTACAAAATCTACATTATTTTTGCTGCATTATTATATAAAATATTGAAGGTATCATGAATGATGAGGAATTCAAATAACGACATAAATCGAATTAACGTCTCCTATATCATGTCATTGGCATTTTTTTACAATTCCATAGATACATACCATATTTCTTCAAAATGCATGATTTGTGTATTAATTGTAAGAAAATTTGAACCTCAAACCCTAATCTGCCGACTGCTGGATTAAGGTCGTCAATATAATTCGTTGTGGAGAAAACCGTTTCATAAAAATTAATGATATCTTTTTTTTAAATATTTATTTGATTTAAATTATTATTAATTTTTGAGAAATTATTTAATATATTGTCCGTTCCTTCTTCATTGTTCATATAAAAAATATTTTGAGTATTAATTATTAAAAAGTTTAAAGAAATTTTATCTCATAAAATACATAAACTACTCATTCCTAAACGAAGTCCAGAATGACGATTGATAAAAAAATTTGTTGCTTCACGTCAGCCAGTCGGCTATATTTTTAATTATTTTTTCAAAACATTGCTACAAAAGTACTATTTTTTTGTTTATTAAACAAATACCATTTTGTTTTTCAAATTTGAACATGGAGTATATCGGTAAGGTTTTATACAGAGTAACTTCTAGAACATTAAATGGTTTTGACAATTTAATTTCTGCCCAAAGAGCCCTTTTGTTCTAGAATTTTGCTAACTCACGCTTTGATTTACAGCTTCTGAAAAAGGGGATACGGCAGAAAATCAAGGCCCAAGTTCTTTAGTAGCGAATGGTAGCTCTAAACCTGATACAGAAGCCAAACCTTGTATTGATAATGGAAAATCTCTCGTCGCAGCTCCTACAGAGAGTGCTTCGTGCGCTCCAGAGGCAACAGAAGACACGGAACTTTGCGAGATACCAGAACAAGTCGAATTTACCGTAGTTTTTAACAAAAATAAACATGACATCACATTTGCATACGATGCAACAGTGTTAGAACTAAAAGCTCACTTAGAGAGAATATGCGGCGTACCACAGTCTGCCCAAAAACTCATTATAAAAGGCATGGCTCGGGATAACGTGACTTTGAGGAATTCTGGTATAGTTAAGGGAGGAAAAGTCATGCTTGTTGGATCTAAAATGGATGATATACTGGCTGTGAAGAGTGCACCAAAGGTATGCATTTATAATAATTTTATCAATGAGATGAAAATCATCATGATTTGAAAAAAAATCAATTATGTTTTGTGGTATCAATAAATTGCCATAAATTAGTAAAGTAAGTGATACCTACTTGTGTACTGTGTTATTATATAAACTTATTGTATAGTGTTATTATATGAATTGTGAAAGTTTAAAATCTACTATTGTATACTGTGATCAATAATTTGTATATATAGTTATATATCTTCAATATATATTTTGTAATCTTTTCAATGACTTATAATTTATAGGATCTACTAGAAGAAAAAAATAATAGTCAGACAAGTAAGGAACCACTGTGTATGCAAAAGATTCATAGGAAAGTTCTTGATAAGGGTATTCCTCCAGATGTAATGCCTGGAATTAAAGGAGTTAAGGTAGGTATTTTAGTGTTTAAGTTAGATTAAAACATGCTAGTTAATTAAATTGCTTATTGATCGGTCATTATGTTACTTTCTGATCCTATTTTTCTTATCTTTAATTATTTAAATGAGTTAATCTTGTATGTATATATGTATATATTTAAAAAAAATCATTTTATCCCTGTTTTTGGGCATAAAAAAAACAAAAGTTTAATTTATTGAATATATAAGACACATAACAACAACACAATTTTCACCATAAAATGTCAAGTCAGCATAGCTTATTTGCGAAACGGGTGGTCCTGTGAAATGAAAATACCTAGGATCGAGCCCCACCTACTCTATTATTTTTTATTAATTTTTTTTTGTAAAATATTACTGAGCAAGGCTCAGTCAACCTGGTACTTAATATAAATATGTGTATATATAATTCTTATTAACATACACATACTCATTATATTTACTCCAGTTTTGTTTGGTTTGAATAGTTATTCATAATTTATACTATTAATAAGGAATTCTCTTTTCAGAAATTAAATACATTTACCAATTTTCTTTGGTATTTTATATAAAATTAGGTAAGAGTTGCAAGTTTTATATTCCATTAATATCATAATTTTCAGGAACCTCTCCCTCCAGTGCCATTAAGTGGAATGCTAAATAAACATGGTGGAAAAGTAAGACTTACTTTTAAACCTGAACAGGACCAGTTGTGGCTTGGAACAAAAGAACGCACCGAGAAACTTGCCATGACATCCATCAAAAGTATATACTACCAGAAACTTAAGAAATAAGTGTTTAAGTTTAGCTCATGTATTACATGTATAAATTGGATTGTTTTTTTTCTTTTTAGGTATCACATCAGAACCTATTAAGGAGCATGAAGAATATCATATCATGGTAAGTATAACACAGTTAGTACTTATGTTATCTGACATAAACATCTTAAATGTAGAAATTTCAAATTTTTAGTACATTTTATCAATATAATGTGGCTATGAGCATAAGCTTTTGTAGTATTTCAGCAGTATGCAACACTTATGTATCTTCAATATTTAAATGAGTTATTCTTTTATGTATATAAATATATTCAACATGTTTGGTTTTGGGGGAGAAAATTCGATCTAGATAAATTTTATTAAAAAAAAAAATTTACCTTGAATGCAATCACAATTTTTCGCTGTCAAATGTAAAGTTATGGTAGTTCATTTGGGGAACGGGCGGTCTAGAGAGGTGAAAATACCTAGGATCGAGCCCCACCTGCCCTATTATTTTTTATTTATTTTTACATCATTTTAAAAATTACCAAACAAGGCTCGGTCGCCCAGGTACTCAAAAATGAAATAACGCAGGTTGTCAGTCACGAAGTCAGTCAGATAGACTTTCGCATTTACAATGTAAAACAAATAAAAAAATAATTGATCACATTTTACTTTGTACAATTTTAAATATGAAAGAGGGTTAAATATAAAAAAGAAAGAGTTTTAAATATGAATGTGGATGGATGTGTGGCTAGGGGGAGGCCGATAAAAAGATGGATGAATTGTTTGAAAGATAATATGCATATTAAAGGAATGGCACCAGAGTTGACGAATGATAGAGGAGAATGGAAAAAGACATATTGTGCCGACCCCACTAAAAGTGGGATAAGGGTAAGAGCATAATGATGATAATGATCAGTCCGGAATAGGAGCTGATCACCCGCCCTGCACCGACAGGCGTCCCTGAAATTAGATAGATGATGATGATTTTACTTTGTACAATTTATTATTTTTATTATTGATTTTATTTTATTTATTTGGTCCTCATTTCAGGGACTGCAACTTGGGCCCACAGAAGCATCCAGGTATTGGGTGTATTGGGTGCCAGCCCAGTATATTGAGGCCATAAAAGATGCAGTGCTCGGAGTGTGGCAATTCTTCTAATAATTATGTCAAATTATCTGCTGCATATAACATCTGTGCGCTACTTGGGTAGTTGCAATATATAAGAAATTATAAAAGTCAGTGTCTTGCCCTAGCACACGCATAATCCAAGTTTAATATTTAGGAGTACGTATTAACTATAGACATATACAATTTTAATAATATAAGATACAATATAATTAGTGCTAGGGCTCTATCTATTTTCCAAATAATATCGAAATTTAATTATGTCTGCATCAATCCCAATAATAATAATAATAATTTTAATTATTAATGTATGCCTAAAAATAATCAAAAAAACAGTTTTGTTAGCACCAAATTGTGATATCACATTTCAGAAGAAAATTTTGTAATACAATTTTATAAGATTATTTGACATTGATTATAATTTGTGTTCATTTTTTTTATATTATGCTATGTCAATTAAAAATTGTCCATTGATAATAAATAATTTGGCAACTAGCTGGTCATTGTGAGGATTTTTTTATTTTGCTATTGTAAAATTGAATTCTATATGTTTGGGGGTTTTGAGCTGTACAATATTGCTGCTATAAGGTTATGTGATACTGCAATGTCAAGCATTCAAAATAAATGAGCTTAATATCCTTTGTGTTTCGAAACCTGATCTCTATTTGAACTTTATAAAATTCAATGTGAAGGATTAGCAGGAATGCTGCAACAACAAATTTATTTTATCTTTATTTTAATTTCTTGTGCCACTAAAAATTTATAATATGTTCATTATATTCCAACTAATCCTTCATGAGAAATTGATCATAGAATTAGATTAAAAAAACATTTCAAAATTAGTAGTATTTGTTTTATTTCACTCTTATAAAATTACAAAAGTTTAATTATAATTTAAATAAATAATAGTCATAGAAATAAATTATTACTTAAAGCTATTGTTAGTGTAAATAGTAACACTGAAAAAATGGCACTTAAATGTAAAGATTTAAAAATTTTTGGCATTCCGATATGTGTAAATAATACTGATTTGTAGATAAAAAATTCCAAAGAGTAATATCAACCATATTCCGATTGTACAGTCAAGGAAAATTGCCCTTTTGGAATGCTAGTGGCATGATACCAAAGTCTTGTGTCCAATAACACTGAAAACAAATTAGAAGAATTATCAAGATATAATATATCAAAATATAATATAAATATATATGGGAAAATTACACACACGGTTGTCCGTCCCCAAAATAAGTAACTCAATACTTGTGTTATGGGTGACAGACAACTGGTGAATATATACTTTTATATTTTTTAAATACATACGTAAATACAAATATACACCCAGGCTCAAAGTACCAACAAATTCATTTTTAGAAAATGTTGGCCCTTGCAAGAATAGAACACGCGACCCGCGGCGATGAAGGCAGGATCACTACCCACTGCGCCAACATGCCATATCAAAACAGATTAGGATATGTATAACATATAAATACATGAATATATTAACGAACATATATTTTTATAAAAAATTACAGCATAAAACCATATTTTAACCTACCCACATCGCCTGGCTCCACATAATACTGGAAGCTGTGGCAAATATGTTCACATTCTGGTACAGGCATTATGGACCAAGTTTTATTCCCTTTTACTTGTCCTTGCCACATCAGTCGTGGAATAAAGTCTAACTGAAATAAATACAAATTTAAATTTCTTAAAATTATAGGTGAAAGTGTATGCATTTTTTAACGAGACAAGGAAATTACGAAAAAGATTGTTGTTTGAGGTTTTACTGTGTAGAAGTGTAAATCTAGATTTTATACATACATACTTAAACACTTACACACAAAATACTTTAAACACTAAAAGTTTAAAAGAAGCTCTTCTTGTGGCTTTTGGAAAAAAATATCAAATACCCATAAATCTTTTAATGAAGATTTTATAAGGTAGAATTGAATGGTAAGGAATACCTGACATCTTTTATAAATAAAATCTTTTATAACAAAAAATATCTTTTATAAATATCAATTATATTTAAAAAAATAGTTTAATATAAAAAAAAAGATCACTAAATATTTACATGCATCACAGCTCCTATTTCATATCCAAAGAACAGATTCTCTGTTGCAGGAAACTCAGCATCCTCTGGAAGAAACTCAGGTACTGAATAATATTTCCTGATCTTGGATAAAATATCTGGATGGCAGTTACCCCTGTAACCGAAAAGGCCAAAGAAATTGTTATAATTTTTAATATTATATGAAGAAATATTTAATTAATGAAATGATTTTCTTAAGTCTCTTGTAACATTCATGCTATTGAAAATATTGAATCCACATGATACTTTGAGCTACACGTGTGGTATCTGGCTGAATATAATAGTACCACCCTCATTTCTTACTGAGGTGTCGTAAAAGGCGACTGAGGTAAGTCGAGCCGCCGTGTGGTATGCGGCTGAGTAGAATAGACCAACCTCATTTCTTACCGAGGTGTCGTAAAAGGCAACTAAGGTAAGTTGACCCACCGTGTGGTATCCGGTTTAGTAGAATAGACCATCCTCTATCTTACCGAGGTGTCGTAAAATACAACTGAGGTAAGTTGACGTCAGGCAGGCGGCCGGTCGTAAAAACGCAGCCAAATCATGTGACAGCATGTTTATAACATGTTGTGCACACCCCACTTAGAGTGGGATAAGGGCAGGAAGATGATGATGATACTTTGAGCTTTAAAATTCTGTCTCACAAGACTGAACAAAACTTAGGCAGAGAGTAGTTCAAGCATATATATTTAATATGAAATACTATCAACAATTTGTGAAACTATTAAGATCAGAACCAACAATATACTCACCAACCAACATACCAAGGGTTTTGACCTGGTTCATTGCGGACCCTAGCAGGAGGCATATCAAATACTTCTTTCAGAGTAAATAGATCTGTTTTGAAGTTTAGGAACTGACAGCCTTCTTCAAGGCTCTCATAACTGCCAGCAGTTCTTTCATACAACTTTTTGAACATATAAAAATTAAATTTTTTAATTGCCTTCCAATGGCTTATTGCTTGTTTAACTATAATAGGTTTGGGTGAATAGGCATAAATCTGAAAATGTAAATTAATTTTCATGGATATAATAATATATAATGAATGAACATGAATAAATAAAAGTGAAATAACAATTTTTAGAACATTAAGTATAAATAAAAATCAATATTTTCCTAATTATAAATTTTTAATAATATTTTGACTACCTATTTCTTTCTTTTAAAATTATAAATTTAATAAATATAGCTCCTATAGGCTAAATGTAGAGAGCATTGATTAGATATCTATTTAACTCAAAATAAATAAAAGTCTAAAAATACTGCCTTACAGAAAAAAAATATCACGATTATAATAGGTGTAAAAATTTCAGCTGAAATATAAAAGATACATAATATGAAGGAATGTGAAAAACTTTCATACCCCAAAAGTTTGGCGGGTAATGTTCTGCAATATAATCGGTTTCGTAACATTCGCACAATAGCTACAATCAGCGAGAGGTCGCGTCGCTTCCCACACCAAGTGATTAATAGGTAACAGACACCTTGAATTTAATAAATAATCCACTGCCAAACTACCTAAGACTATTGACATAAATGCTAACCCCAATGATATTATGATTTTGCTCTCTATACCGATATAAAAATATGTTTCCTTCTTTAGATCACTGCCGTAAAAAATGTAATTATATTCATTAATTAAAACTTTACTTATGCCTTTTTTTAAGGCACCCGTTTGGATTACTTTTAACTTTCTTTTTAAAATTATTTTTTCTTTGGTAAGATTTTGCACCATTGTGTCATTATAATTAGTTTTGACCCATTAAAAATAAAATGTTAAAGCCATTTTTAAAACTTCCTTTACTATCGCTATAACATGTCAAACAGTGTCAAAGTCACATTCGTAATGACAGTAATATAATTTTTAAAGCAGTGACTGTTTGTCAAATAACAATGCTTAATGTCAAAGACAAGGAGGAGGATAAAGGTAGGTTTATTTGTGTATTCAGTGACAGGCTATTAGAGAACCATATTTTACATTAATAAATTTACGTGGTAAAAGATATTTGTATTAGTTTTCGATTTTTATTTATTATCAACGTAAAGCAACCCATAATAGCAAATTGTTTTGGTTTGTCTATGCCTTGACCTGACGCTGTCAAGTCAACGAACTGATGAACTTGGCGGTTTCAGTCCTAAGTTGGCTAGGTGAACCCTAAAATGCCCCCAAAGAAGCGTGAAAAAGATAGTGAAACAAACAAAAGCTCTAAGATCGATCACTTACAGGCTGACCATGAGTTATTCTTACAAGCTTTCGAAAGTAAGTTACGATAACCAGAGCTGATAAGTAGCGTTCTTCTAGTGGGAATTCGCATACACAATAATATTCAAATCTGTCTCTTATTTCAGAACCAACACAGATATACAGATTTTTGCGGACGCGAAATATGTTGTCGGTTTGTACTTTGTGGTTATTTTGTTTGTATGAGTAATTAGACAAGTGTTAGTAAGGAGTGTAAATTTCTGTTTGCAGCCAATATTTCTCAATAGGACATTGTCTTATATGAAGCGGAGAATGTCTAGAAGTAATAAAAGTCGTGTTGGCTTCAAAGTGGACTCATTATTAGAGAAGATAACTATTAAAAAGAGTACTGAACTACAACCTAATAGCCTAGGTGGTTACATGACTTTAACATTTTTGGGGTTTTATGACAAAAGCTTGGATGATCCATGTTCTAGAGACTTTCAAGTTAAAGTTGAAACTTTATTATTAAAGATTTGTCATAAAAAGAGGAAAGAAAGCTCTTCTGCCATAGTGGAGGTGTCAGTGAGTAGATTTTTAATTCATTATTTGTCAAATTAGTTCATTTTCTGACAGACCTTATATGTAATTATACAATTAATGACACATTAAGGTTAGTTTTAATTCGATTATTGGCTTGCTTTGTACAGATTAACTAATCCTGTCAATAGTGTAGTAATTTATTAGAACGTTGTTATGTGGAATATCATTTTTCAGCTTTTTATCAATAAATAATTTTAATAATAGCAAATCAATCACTCATGTAAATGTGAATACGTTTATAATTTTGCATTTTTATGTAAAATTTGAATATATTATAGACTGTATATTTAACTTTCTTAATGTTAATAAAAAATTAGCATTAAGAATATTTATTTAACAATAACAAGCTGTGGTAGCCCAGTGGTTACACTGTGCGACTCTTTCGAGGAGGTCACGGGCTCAAACCTGGGCAGACAATGAGTTTTTCTGTTAAAAACTTATGTGTCTAATTGATAATTGCAATTTATTACACTCTTTTCGGTGAAGGAAAACATCGTGAGGAAACCTGCATATCTCTTGAGAATTCTGGAGATATGTGTAACCTACCAATCTGCATTGGAGCAGCATGGTAGGTCTTAGCTCCAAACTTTCTCTTCAAAAACAGAGAGAAGAGGCATATTCTCAGCAGTAGGATAGTAACAGGCTGCTACTTACTTTACTTATATTTATTTATTTCATATTTTCAGGTAGGAAGTTGTTCTGTGCCTCTTAACCCTTCAACTTCTGAGCCACCAGCCATGGCATCAGCAGTCAGCATCTCTAGTGATACATTCAGCCCATCTCACGGCCCTAATGTTAAGTCATACATGTTAATGTTAAGGGTGACAGTCACAAAGGCTTCCTCCAATACAAATGGAACAAGTTCTACAGAAATTACTAATGGTGATAGTGATGGTATGGTAGTTGCGTTTTGTTTTTGTATATTATCTTTTTTTTTCGGTCAGGAAAGCCTATTATGGGTCATCTGCCCGACAGGGACGAGCGGCGGGTATGTCGGACTCGCACCGACTAAAAACTTGACCGTGCTCCACCACGCTGCTGGTGACGGGGACAGGGTACCGTAACGCTGATCCCAGAGTGACTGCAGAGTCGGGGCCTCTCTAATAGTGGCCCCTTCCTATTCGATGCATCAGGAGCACCAGACGCATCAACCGCCTCGGGGTCGTTTTCAGATGGACGTCCGATAAACCCCAGGAGGCCATTTTGCACTGGGCAGAGGATGCCCACGTTCGCTCGCTGTCCACCATGGCACGAACCACGGCGGGCAAGGCGAGATTATGCCCCACCTGTGCCATAAGCTCTGCCCGCTAAACTGCTCAAATATTATATTATCATTCTCTTGCCCTTATCCCACTCTAAGTGGTGTCGGCACAATATGCTATAAATATGTTGTCACATGATTTGGCTTTGTATTTTACGACCGGCCGCCTGCCGACGTCAACTTACTTTAGTCGTATTTTATGACACCTCGGTAAAAAGAGGGTGGTCTATTCTACTCAACCGGATACCACAGGGGTCTACTGATACATAGTTTTTCAAGATAAACTTTATTAGCAATTATAAAATTATACTCATAGTTCATAGTTCTTGTTTTGCCATTTTATTTAAATCATTGTTTTTATTTACTTTATTATTTAATTTTGTTTTTCTCAAATTAATTATGATTTGTTACTTATGTTCTTTATCATTTTATATCAATATAGTTCTTGTTCGTTCCTGTTATTGAAAGAAAATATTGTAAGGAAACCTGCATATTTCTAGAGAATTCTAGGTATATGTGTAATCTACTAATCTGTGTTGGAGCAATGTGATAGGTCTCCAATCCTTTTCACCAAAAAACGGAGAGAAGAGGTCTTTGCCCAGCAGTAGGATAGTAACAGACCATTACTTTACTTTTCATTTAATATGAAATTAGAATCAGTGTTTTATATCATGTTAAAACTTTCTCTTTCAGAACCACTATCGAAGCGTTTAAAATCCTCTACAGATCTTAACTCATCAGCCACAGACAGCAAATGGAGTAAGCTCTATGGCAGTGAACTGATTGTATATGACAAACACAATCGTTGCCTCCTCACAAATGGTGAATATGACCTTGTTTTACACGACGTCACACAGGGGGGTCGAAGTGCTACAATAGCAAGATCTCCGCATAAAGCTCTGATGGCTCAATGGGAAACTATACCTAATGTAAGTTTCTACTGCTTATCTATACTAAATAATATATATAAATATATATATAGGGGTCGGCACAACATGTTATAAACATGCTGTAACATCAATTGGCTGCGTGTTTACGACTGGCCGCCTGCCTGACATGAACTTACCTCAGTCGAGTTTTACGACACCTCGGTAAGAAAGAGGGTGGTCTATTCTACTAAACCGCATACCACACGGTGGGTCAACTTACCTTAGTCGCCTTTTACGACACCTCGGTAAGAAATGTAAGTGGTCTATTCTACTCAGCCGGATACCACTGCGGACCGACTTACCTCAGTCGCCTTTTACGACACCTCGGTAAGAAATGAGGGTGGTCTATTCTTTTCAGCCGGATACCTCACGGCGTATGTGTATAATCACGTATAAAAAAAATGTTTTATGTTCAATCTATTTTTTGTATATTAAGATTATGGTATACAATAAAGTATATTTCTTTTCTATTTCTATTCAAACATGGTGATTTTCAGGCTGATTCATTGTGTTATATTTTATTTACTTTATGGACATTCTTATCAGGAAAATGATCTCAGATCAGAAACAAATCCATTCAATATATTTAAAGTGAGACCACTTTTAAAACTTAAACTGAGTTGGAGTCAAGAACCGACCAACGGTTTAGTTAACAGACCAAAGTTATACCAGCAAGGGGATACAAATGGAGTGAAGAAAGAGAATTCGGCCAAAGAAAGACTTTCGAACCAGAAAAATTCCACTAGTGATATTAAAGGTAAATTCATATTATTTTAATTAAATTGTCTTAAATTAACTTTAACATTATTTTAATTAAAATAATTAAAAAATAAAATAAATAAATCTTAAGGCTAAAACACTCAAACAGTTTTTTTTAATATTAATATTAACAAATTATTGGGACATGTAATAAGAACTTTTTCTCTAAAAGCATTTCATTTATTGTATTTTTGATTGACAATTGTAATTGTATTTAACGTCAATTAGACATTTCCTTGAATTAATAATCATATAAGAAAGACATTAATATAATTATGTTATGATATTTAAGATATATTAAGACTTGAAAGTAAAATAAAAAAATAATAAAAATAAAATATTATTCAATTTAAGTATGGTAGACACTGTACATAACAGTAAGTAAATTGAAATATTCTAATTTATAGAATTAGGCGTTACTTTGCGGAGATCTATAATACAAAAGTAATAATAAAATTATTTTGCTATAATCCGCGAAGAATTTTTCGCGGATTATAGCATAATAATTTTATTATTAGTTTTGTAAATCAATATTCCTTTTATCATCTTCCTGCCCTTATCTCACTCTAAGTGGGGTCGGCTTAACATGTTATAAACATGCTGTCACATGATTTGACTGCGTTTTTACGACCGGCCGCCTGCCTGACGTCAATTTACCTCAGTCGTATTTAATGACACCGCAGTAAGAAAGATATTCGTCTATTCCACTCAGCCGGATACCACACGCCGCATCAACTTACATTGGTCGCTTTTTACGATACCTCGGTAAGAAATAAGGGCGGTCATTTCTATTAAGCCGGATGCCACACGGCGGAATGTATTTAAGTATTTATTTAAAATTATGTAAATATTTACCAGTTGTCTAGTAACGCAGAACCCAGGCTCGAAGAACAAATGTTTGTAAGAAAATCTTGGCCTTCGGTTTGAATCGATACCACGACCCGTAGTGCTGAAGGCAGGGTCACTACCAACGAGCCAGTGGATTACTTATAATATTACTATGATTTTTTATTGCAGGTGATAAAGCGAAGGAAGGTGGTGAAGGCGAGTCAAAGCGTCAACAGATTATATACCAGTTCCTGTATAACAATAACTCCCGACAGCAGACAGAAGCCTGTGATGATTTACATTGTCCGTGGTGCTCTCTAGACTGTGGCACTCTCTACTCGTTGCTCAAACACCTCAAGCTGTGCCATTCGAGATTTAACTTTACGTATTTTGTAAGTAATTATCGTTTTTTCATAAGACATACGAGTAAAATAAGCCATAATTGCCACTTGTTTTAATTTAAGTGAAATATCATTAATATTGAAATGAGTTAAACGAAAACGGCTCCAACGATTTTAATGAAATTCAGCATGTAAGGGTTTTGGAGGGGAAAATCGATTTTGCTGGACTTCAGTTAAAAAAAGTTCATTCTGTATTCGGGAATTAAAAAATACTAAAATGTTAAATGCTAAGGATATTTGAACTGTCAAATGCAAAGCTGTGATAGCCTAATGGTAACGGGCAGACCAAAATAGTTCAAAACCTGACATCGATTCTCACATGTCATCCGGCGCTTTCTTTATTTTTTCTTTAATTGCATTTTTTATATCTTTTAAAAAAATGCCGAGGCCAAGCCCACTTCGGTCACCCACCGCCAACGAATTTTTGTGTTAAAATTTGTGTCTAATTAATAATTGCAATTTATCATACGCGGTACGGTGAAGGAAAACATCGTGAAAAAACCAGCATATCTTTAGAAAATTTTCGAGAATATACATATGTACCTACTAACCCGCATTGGAATAATGGATCTTGGCTCTAATATTTTTTAAACATACCAAAAAAAAGTTGTGTACCAAAATGTTTTTTTTAAACATGCCAAAGCTAAAAAAAGAGATTAAAATAAAATTAATTAACGTATTTTGTACTTATGTATTCATTTATTTATAAGTTTCCATCATATAGATAAAAAAAATGAGCCAACCGCTGTGATAAGCTAATAAGCATTCGGGTGTATAGATCAACCCTATGAAAATTATCATTTCACTATAAAGTAAGTAACGGGCTGTTACTATCTCACTGCTGGGCATAGGCCTCTTCTCTCCGTTTTTGGAGAGAAGGATTGGAGCTAAGACCTACCACGCTGCTCCAATGCGGATTGGTAGGTTACACATATCGCCAGAATTCTCTAGAGATATGCAGGTTTCCTCACGATGTTTTCCTTCACCGAAAAGCGTGTGATAAACTGCAATTATCAATTAGACACATAAGTTTTACTAGAAAACTCATTGGTGCCTGCCCGGGGTTTGAACCCTAGACCTCCTCGAAAGAGGCGCACGGTGATACCACACGGTGGTAGCCCAGCGGCAAGCTGAAAGCTGCTAGCATTTCACTATACTTACATATAAATACTTGCTAGGTTTTTGAATTGAAACTATCGTGAGAAGAATTTATAGGTTATATCTAGAAACCGGGGTTATCGCGGTGGGAAATGAGTCAATTAAAAAAAGTCATGTATGTATAAGAGTCCCGGAGGGGCTTGAAACTAGGCGACCTAACCTGATAGAATAAGACGCGAGTAAAAGCAGCGGTAGCGGAATGTACTTGTGATCGAGAGATCGTGGGTCCGAATCCCAGCACGTGGGTTCACCTCGGTAGTATAATACTAACGACGTCAACCCACGTATATCCGATTTCTGCACACAAACTTCATAGGTTTGCTAGACAAGTCTCCATCTTTCATTATCATTCTCTTACCCTTATCCCACTCTAAATGGGGTCGGGGGTGGTGTCTTCTTCTTCCATTCTCCTCTATCATTCGTCAACTCTGGTACCACTCTTTTAACATGCATATCATTTTTCACACAAACCATCTAATCTTTTTTTCGGCCTCCCCCTAGCCATACATCCATCCACATTCATATTTAAAGCTCTTTCGGTCACATGATTTTCATCCCTTCTTGACCATACCAACTTAGTCTCGCACTTCTCATCTTTTCTGTAATAGGCGCAACTTTCAGACTTCCCCTAATATACTCATTGCGTATTCTATCAAGTTTTGTCACACCACACATCCACCTTAACATTCTCATCTCATCCGCATGCACATTTCTTTCATCCTTTTCTTTTATTGCCCAACATTCTGATCCATACATTACGACAAGTCAAGTCTCCATCTTTCTTCTGTGTTAATCTGAGTACCCGAATAGATGTTGTACTGTTCATACTTTACCCTGACGGCATGGTATCGGCTCTCTGCTTTACACACAGCACGCGCATCTGTCCTTTCCCGTCGTCGTAGCAATAATTGGGTAATTCTCTCCCCACGCCCCATTGCTATAGCGCGCTGTGTGTAGGCATGAGACGACAGAACCTCTACTATTATAGTCTTCCTAGTGTCAAGACTTCTACCTTTATTCACATACACTACAGATGTAGAATGACTTTCTTCCACCCACAGCCAATACCAGGGGGCGCTCGTATCGACGTATCTATAAACGAACTATACGACGGCTCCTACACGGGATCACCACATGACCTCATTGCCGCCCAGGGCCGCAGCAGCGCCGCCGGGCCTCGCGCGGGCCCCACCCGCCGGGCCTCGCTCACGCACCTGCTCGTGTGGAGGCCCAGGGTCCGGCGCAGGCCTCAGAGGCACAGTCTCGCCGAGTTCTTGGAGCTGGACGACAATGATATAGTGGATGCGCAGAGGCCTTATCTCACTGGACACAATAGGTAAGCAACTTGAACTACATTTTTAGATATTGCATGCGACTAGTTTCTGTATGTATGTGTGTAACCGACTCTGTAAAACTCAAATTTTTGACCCAATTTCATTTAAATTTTGTATGCTTATCCGATGGTAATATAAGTAATTTACTCGACTGGCTCGTTGGCGCAGTTGGTAGTGACCCTGCCTTCAGCTCCGCGGGTCGTGGGTGGGATTCCCGCTGAGGGCCAACATTTTGTAACAAAAGTTTCTTGGTTCTTCGAGCTTGGATGTGTATATATATATATATATATATATATATATATATATATTTATTTAAAATTATATAAGTATATATTTACCAGTTGTCTGTCACCCATAATACAAGTATTAAGTTACTCACTTTGGGGACGGACGACCGTGTGTGTGTTCTACATATTATTTAGATAATTAGACGAATTAAAAAAAATAACAATCAAGTACAATAAAAAGTAGAAAATAACAAGAGTTTAAAAAACAAACTATAAAACACGCTTTCGATCCAAAAAGTGTAAAAAAACGAAAAATATTTGGCTTTTTGTGCCATCTATTTTGTATATGTATGCCCAAGATTTAGTTAAAAATTTCGTTTATAATACGTAAGAATTCAATTCTTGCAAATACCCATGACTACATTAGCAGAGTAATTAAATCTTGAGCCCAGGTCCTATCTCAAAATACAATATATACAGCGCCAATGATGTATTTGAAATTTTATTTAATAAACTAAAACAACCAAGTAACTTACAATTTGCAGACTATATCATCACACAATCACCTGCCTACCGGTTTATCCGAACGAGTTGGACATCGACTCAGAAAGCGAAACTGACCCGCTGTGGCTCCAACAGAAGACCATGATGATGATAGACGAGTTCACGGACGTGAACGAGGGCGAGAAGGAACTAATGAAGATGTGGAACCTACACGTGATGAAGTACAACTACGTGGGCGACTGCCAGATACCGCTGGCGTGTCAGATGTTCCTACAAATGAAGGGCAAAGAGCTACTCGAGAAGAACTTGTACAGGAACTTCACGCTGCACATGTGTTCGTTGCACGATTTCGGATTGCTAAGTCCAGTAGCTCTATACCAAACGGTGCAAATGCTAAACCAAATGCTAGCTGATAACGCTGAAGCCAAAGAGAAAATGCGCGATTCCCTAAAAGCGCAACGGGAACATTGGAACACAGTAGGGAAGTACCAACAACCTGTGATCATAGAACAGAAACCGATAACGACGACTGCTAAATTGAATAACGTTGAAGCGTCGCCATCTGTTAGAAGGAAAACATCGAATTTACAAAACGCCAACAGAATGGCCAGCACTAGTTCTACTTACAAGTCATCCAGTCCTGGACCTAGTGTGGGGGAGAATAAGAGGAAAATGTCTTCAGGGAGCATACAGAGTAGAAAGAGATCGTCTATATCTGAAAGGAAGAGTTCTGTATAGCGAAGAATCAGTATTTTAATTGGATAATGGACTGGTTTATACACTCGAGGCTCCGAGTAAGGCCTGAGATTCAGGTAACTCGTACACCGGTCAGGCTGAAAAACGACTTTTCGGCCTGACAGTTTGTGTTAAATTTAATGGGCGTCATATCGTCTATGTAGTAATAAATGAAAGTGCGGTTATGTCTGTACATTGATTTTATTTATGTTTAATAAGTATTGGTTATTATGTGAACATTGTGGCGAGTAAATTGTCTGCAAAATCTACTAAAATATCACTATGGAGCAATTTTTTGTTTGAATTAGATATCAATATACAGCATTAATTTCTTACCAAAGCACATAAAAATAGATGAAAAATTAGTTCTACCTGAGCTTATAGTAACGCCATTACATCTTATAATTTAAAAAATTACGCTACTGTATTTAGTTTGAGTTATTAGCATTTACAATGAAAATAAACAGACTATGTCCATTTAAATTATACTATTACAAATTTAATGCCTACTAAGAATGGCCCCTAGAATACTAGCTGCGTATTGGACGACATGCTTAAAAATACATTATAAAAACGATATTTTTCCTTTACACTTATATAAATAAGAAGCAATTTTCTCAAAAATCAACTCATTTATTCGTTCTCAACAACTCAATGTGACATTGACGGCAACAATGTTTTTATACTATTGACCAAATATATGAAGGTTGTATTTGAAACATGTAACAAAATTATCCAAAGATTATTCAGTAACTTGAGTTTCCGATCTAAATTTGTCGAAAGCACGATTTAAATAATACAAGTTTGAGAGATAAGAGCAGTGACGTTATTAGCAGCTTTAGTTAAAATTAAAGGACTTATAATGTCACATCGTTTTATAGCTATTGAATGAATTTGTTGAATGTTGATTTTCCATTAAATATATTCTTCAATACTTTCTAATTGAAGGTAAAGCTTTCTGCTTTCTGTAGGAAGAATTTCGGGGGATAATTTTAGGTTTTTTAAATTGCAGTGAAGACAAGAATGAATGAATGAAAGTAGTAAAAAATGCAACAATAATTCGAAATTTTTCGGTAAGTAAATATAATATTGGAATTAAATTGATATGCTAAAAAGTCGTTACATTCCACAGAAAACGAGCTCATTATTATATTTTTACTAATAATGAATAATTTTAGCACTAATAGTATTTTAACGTAAGCTCTTGTTCTTTTAACTTAGGACAACTGAACTTTCAGCCATATATTATTCAACTGAAATTCTTCCTTCTTAAGGCAATTTCTGGTACGTAAAGACAATATGTATTGTGGCAAAGGTATTTTTTTTTAATTTTGGTAACGATGCGGGCATCTGCTTCTAAGACAAATTTATGTCATGTGATTAGACAATTTTAACACTGCCCAGTAAATATAAGTTTTATGTTAACTACCTATTTCAAATGAGATCCCGGCTACGCACAGAATAGAACTAATAAAATTACAAAGAGCGATAAAGATCGGGTATTTAGTCTCTTTTACAACACCAACTTGAAAAGCGGATAGTCTACTTACATTAGTTTTTCATGAATTTTCAAATTCTATAAGAAATTGGCTTTCTTTTAATCAGGGAAGGAAATAAATCCCAGCTAAGGATTTTGTAATTCTGCCGTAGAAAAGAAGGGCTACAATTATAAAAAATGCCCCATAATATATGTGAAGCTTTTCATCTATTAATGTTTCTAGAGTGGTGTATTATCTATTCTGTTCCGTTACGTCTAACCCTCATATGGAATAGGTTTGGAGAGTCCATTAAATGGACTGCAATAATTTAAGTTTTCTAATTTATAATGTATTATTTGATTTGCCGATCTTCGATCTCTGGTAGTTTGAGTTCAATTTTCCTATCTTCATCTATTGTGAGAACAACCGTTGTACTGGATTAATTGATAGTAAAGTATCGTACTAATTTGGATATAAATGCGTCGGACTATGTTCGTATTTAATATACCTAATCGGACAAACTTGGAAGCCAATTTTGTCACAAAAAGTTGGTAGCAAATTTTGTCGGATTAAGTTGGTACCTGGTTTCAAGAATGTTATCCAAGAACAACAAAGTTATATTTCTTTCCAATAATATACGTTTTCACTTCATAAACTTTTTTGTTCACAGTTATTTGAAAATATCATTTATATTTAACAGTATTGTCAGTTTTTTGGGTTAGGCCCAATTTATATTTATTAAAACGTACTGACTAGTTAAAATACGTGGATCAATTACACTGCCATTAATAAAACCCCAGGATAAAAGCGGTCGCTAAGAAAAATTAAGTTCTATTGCAATTTCAATTAATGAAAATTCTTGAGGCCGTTGAGATTTAATTTCATCATATAAGTACCATATCAACGGCGTACAAGGTGAACTAATGCAGTGACTTCAAAAAACTCAATGCAAATACTTATTTTAAATATATTTACTGACACTATAGAATACTCAGTTTTAACAGTTCAAACTGGATTTATACTTTGCCTTGTATTGTTTGGTTACAAATGACTTATAAATTGTCAACGGCGAAAATCTATAATTTAATATGTTTTTATAACGTATGTTATCAGCTATGAAATCTACATATGATTCATAAACTCTCCAGAAAACCCTTCATTCATAGATTATTAATAGAATTATATATTCTATGGAAAATACTTATATAGTTATAGTACTTATGGTTATATAGTACTTATGGAAAATACTATATAAGTATTTTCCATATTATGCAAGTTGATATTATCGTCCGAAAAATAAACTTACATCTCCTATGTATTTAACATAGGGCATGTAACTTTATTTTTTGGATGGGGCATTATGTTTAAAATTTTCTTGTACGTATATTAATTTTGATCGGCGAGAGTTAGAACTATGTTTTAGATTTTTCAACATTAACTCATTACATATCAAATGTTAAGTTCATTTGTGCATTTTATTTAACTCGCGTTTGATTTGTTTCAAATCACTATTGAAATCAATATAGTTAATTTAATTCTACGATTCCGAACTGTCGCTAAGTTCGACTAGTCTCATATTGGCTGATCGTATAATGCTCGACTGTTTGAACAATGTTTTTTTTAAATCTAGGACATGAAAATCTAAAACGAAAGGGTTGTAACGAACGCACTCCTTTTACATAACCTCTTAATACTCCCAATACCATCGACTAATATCTTTAACAACACTGTATGTAACGCAATATTAATATGATTGTTAGTCTTTTTAAAAGAAAGTATTAAAGACTTCAAGAAAAAATTTCTACCATTTCTATTTGAAATGTACATGCGTCTAGACGTATAACGTAAAACCAAATTTCTGAACTATAACGTAATAGACACCGTAAACTACGTACAGTATTTACCTTTTTTTCCATTTCTAAACTGTTAATTGAAGTGTTCGACATTTATCCTTGATATTACTGTTTTATATTAGCTGATAGATTAAATATTCCTGAAATTCAAGCACTAGTTCGAATGATAGCTGAATAATTGGAAAATACAGTTTTAAGTTTCACGGATTAGCTTAAAACCGTCTCCATATACAAGGCTTTCTATTAAAAGCAAGCCTATGGAAACAAATGTTAAACTTATTAAACCGTCGTTCTTTTACGTCGAGGGATCAAGAGAATAGATTAATTTTAAAATCTTCAAACTTAATTTATATGTAGAAATTTAAATTAAATTTATTTTAATTTGAATAATTATCAATATTAACTTGTAACATTATCGTTAAAACCCCTAATTTTCATACAATCGGCTAGTGAGATATACCGTCACGATGTTCAATTTACCGGATTCGATGCGTTTTTGCATGAGATATCAAAGACTGTAACATAATATTGCCTTAAAAAAATTTCCCAACCCTGTTCTAGGTCAAATTGTGATTGTTAAATAGAAATTATCTTACAATAGCATTAGTTGTGTGTTTACGTTAATAATTTAATGAGTTTTCATATTGCAATGAGTATTTGATATTTTGTTATTTTTATAACGTTTGAATAATTTCAGTAATTATTTGTACTTATGAAGTCGAATATTATAATTATTTTCAGTATTTTTGTGTTTCATTACTTGTTAAACAAGTTCGACTACGGCTTTAGACTTAGTTGAGACCATAAGCTCCTAACAGCCATTTACAGATTTTTTTGTCATAGAGTTATTATACTTAGAGTAGGGGAACTAGAGGCAGGTCTGTAAAGTGATAATGAATCAAAAAATAATGAAAGGGAAGATTACACACATATACTTCATCTTTGTCTAATCAGTCATAAAAAAGAGAGACAGATAGATCACGCTCATTTGTTTTTTCTTTATTGTAATTTGGCACATTATAGGCTGAATTCCCTACTCGTAAGTATAATAACTATGAGTTTAACTGATGTATGAAATCATAATTATGCAATATATGCATAGGGTCTTTATAAGATACGAGATTACGTTTATGTCAAGCATCCAGTACAAAATAAAACCTGAAAAGTCAACAACAATCCTCGGTTAGAAGACAAATTTCATAAATATAGAACTTTTTATTTAATTTACCAACAAAGAGTTTATTATTCAGAATATTATCAGTATTATAGTGCTTTATCATTTCATTGCTTATTGATTACTATATTAGCTTATCCCGTCAGTACATGTTTGCTTTCATGGAAGACATGCCTGTAGAATCGACCGCAAAATAACTTTACTACATAACACATATTATATATACTAGAATTTCTTAGGGGACAAGTACTATTAGTCGGAAATTTCCGTTAACCAATGATTTTTTTAAGTTTGATAAGCCTGGTGACTCACGCACCTGTAACACAGCCGTGTATATTAATTACAAATCAAATCAGCATAAACTAAATAATATACATTAAAGTTAAGTAACTTAGTTAATTTAGTGAATAGAATATTGATGTAAATTTGCACAATATCAAAAAGATCGATTACATTAGTCAAAATAAGAATTGTCAAGTACGCCAGAAAAAAGAAAAATGGAAAGTCATTTGACAAAGCTAACAAACTGAAATTTATTGTTTAAATATGTCATTTTCGAAGAATGCTCACAAATTAACCGATAAAACTAGATTAGATACACAGGCAACCGATGAAAATGCGGACGAAGGTATTTGTAGTGTATGCGATTTGAGACGTGTAACTTATTTTGTATATTTATATATACAAGACCCAAAATATATGTAATACATACTCATAACATACTCACACTAACTTACACTAATACTGATGTACAAAGGAACATACACGGTCACAGGATGCACCACGTTAGTAACACAAGAACCCTTGGTGGGAGTGGACGTGTGACATGTGGTTACTTGTTAGTGCGTGTTTGAGCCTGTGCTATATTCATACAACATTAGTTTATATACACTACAGTATGTATAATTGTCCTGTCGTTTTAATTTGTACGTGTTTCGTACTTGCCTTACCTGCGTGCTAATATTATAAGATGTACTTCTTTTTTAGGCGAAGTAAATTGTAACAGAAATGACAACTGCACTTATTCTGGTAATTCTTTAAATGTATTATTTAGTAATTTATAGGATTAGGCGTTGCTTTGCGTAGGTCCATAATACATAAGCAAAAAAAAATCGCTTACGGAGCGAAACATTTGTTGAGATTGTGGTGGTGAATGTGTGCAGTGCTTATGTATTGTTGTGTTATCGGTGGCAGGCAGTGCATGAGACAAAGTATGAGAACGAATAATACACTCTACATTTAGCATTACATATATTTTCTTTTATCGCAGATTATATCAAAATAATATTTTCATTATTTTTGTATTATTTAGTTATACTTATCAATTATTTTACATCTTAGGCACTATATCACAGATACCTAAAGGCAATGTATGAATTATACATTGTTTTACAGCCATATTGCAAAGCGATTTACATCTAATAAGAATTGCTAAAGGCGAAGCACGATCATTACTTACTACTACTATGTATTGTACAATTTCGGGTTTCGTTAGTTCCATTACTATCACCTATATGTTTATTTAAGTTATATATATATTATGAAGTTCCTACTTTAGATCCTTCCCTGATTATAAACTTTCAGTAACGGTGTCAAAGAAATCTTCCACAACAGGCGATGTTGCATCGAACATATGTGCTGGTCAGAAATCATTCATTAGCATACACTCTACTGATCAACTCTGTCAAGTCACAGATATAGAAAATCCAACAAATCTAGAGGAATGCAACGTTGAAGTGCTAAGTCTGAACGAAGTTTTTCCTTCAACATCGGAAGAGAGCCTCTCTAATGAAGATGAGTCTCCTGTACGAAGAAAGAGACGTATTAAGAAGGGCTCACAAAAGCCCATACCAGAATCAGCTAAATCTACCTACGTGCCTACCAATAGCAAGTCGTCTACAACACCAGGCAGACAAAAGGATTCAGTAGAAGCTCAAGCACCAGTACATTCAGATTTCGATATACCAAAAAATACTTTGTATGTTATGGGCAGTAATCCAGGCGAACCGAAAATGTCATACCAAGACACTCCTCACAAAATGTCTAAAACGGTAAGCTTTTTAAATTTTTTCATATTACTTGTTTTAGTTTATCTTTTGGGTCATTGTTTTATACGACAGTGCTTACGGCCGTTGACATGAGTCAAACAATCTTTGTAATTTGGACCTCAGTAGTTAGAAGTATATATACTTAATAAAAGCTTTTAACAAAATTTCATTTGCCTATACTGTTACTGGAGCGGCGCGGGGGGTCCTGGAAGGGTGCGGGATGAGATATATTAATGGAAAAGTGGACTGTATTAAAGGGGATGGTTGCGGAAAGGGAAAAATGGCGGCGGAGAAGAACTATATTTAGGAGCGGAATAAAAGGAGGCACGCTTACCTTATGTGATAACTGTCCCGGGTGCAGGATACTCGGCAGGCAGGCACTCCACAACACTTTCACTAAATTTGCACTAATTTAAAAGGGGTGTTAATTAATGCGCGAGCGCAGCGTGTTCGTCTCGAACGTTTTGCTTACGAGAGCCGCCCTCTCTCGGCGATGCGCGTGCGGCGATAAGTAAGCGTGCGAGGAGGACGGGATTATAAGTATGAGAGGGAAAGAGGTATATGGCGGTAACATTTCCCCCGGCCTTAAAGGGTCGCCTTTAAAGAAAATAAGTATAATATATAGCGTATAAACATATATAACATATATAGCGGAGCGGTAATATTAAATGGGATTAAATATAAATTATGCTAATAAGTAACACTAACCTACTGCTAATAAATATACATAAAGTTAGTACTATTGGGATGGTAAAGGGCATAAGCGAATCGTGGGTCGTACGTAGCTACCCTTAGACGTTCTGACTGTAGCTACGCGGATAGTACCATCCTTCGATGGATGTATCCTTTCTATTACCCCTAAGGGCCATGAAAATGGAGGGATATTATCCATCACGATAACCACCACAGTCCCTACTTTAATAGGAGCGACAGGAGTATTCCACTTTGCTCTCGACTGAAGTTTATGCAAATATTCCATTCGCCAACGTTGCCAAAATGACTGAACTAATTTAACCAATAACATGTGTCGTTGGTTGATAGATGTGGAATGGACATCTGGCGCGGGTATCGATGCCAAGGGGACTGTGTTTAAAAAGTGAGCTGGAGTTAGCGCGGTCGGCTCACTGGGATCAGAACTCAATGGGGTGAGCGGGCGCGAATTAATCAGGGCTTCTATCTGTGCTAAAACAGTTAAAAGTTCTTCATAAGACAGTATTTGTTGCCCGATGACTCTAAACAGGTGTGTCTTAACCACCTTCACCATACTCTCCATGCATCCTGCAAAATGCGGAGATGCAGGGGGAATATTTTTCCAATCTATGCGGTTTTCGGTAAGCTCGTGCTCCATATGCGGACGATATTCATCAAGAAACTTGTATAAGTCTCGTAAATAGGAACGAGCTCCCATAAAATTTGTACCTCGATCAGAATAAATGCATTGTACCGGACCGCGGCGCGAAAGAAAACGCTTTAAAGCGTTCATAAAGCACGCGGTGGATAGATCAGTAGCGACCTCTATATGCGTAGCTCTGGTTGTCAAACAAGTAAATATACATAACCATGTCTTACGGCTCTTAACACCCCTTCCACGATAAGGAGTGCATTGTAATGGCCCCATATAATCAATGCCTGTGTGAGTAAAGGCTTTATCGACCTGGTTAACGCGTTGGCTGGGTAAATCAGCCATGAGCGGGAATGATGGTCTCGGTTTATATTTAAAACAAATGTTACATTTAAAAATACGTTGACGTATTATGCGTCGCGCGGAAAGAATCCAGTAGCGTTGCCTCAAAATGGACATTAACAATTCCGGACCGGCGTGTAGGTTTCGCGTGTGGTAATAGTCTACCAACAAATCAACAATGTGATCGTGTCGCGGCAATACTATCGGATGCTTATAATTGTAGGTTTCAGCGGAATGGATAAGACGGCCTCCAACACGAATAAGACCATCGTCGTCTAAAAATGGTTTAAGTTTTATCAAAGCGGGCGAGCATCCTTTATTATGTTTTAAATCGATAGCGTCGCGAGAAAAATAAACATTCTGCAATACGCGGAGTAATTTAATTTCAGCAAAGTCAATATCTGACTGACAGATTGTGTCTGCACGAGGCAAGATTTTTAAACAGCGGTAAATGTACACTATGATACGGAGCAACCTTCGGTAAGATGATGTACGTAAAGCGAGCTGATAGATGATCGACTCGTTAACGTCTGTAGTAGCGGAGTATGCGAGCGATTTCTCTTCTCGAACCTCTTCTACAGAATTACAATTAAATTCTGTGAGAGGCCATTCTGAAGGGTCAAGCGATGCCCAGGTTGGTCCGTGGAACCAAAGGGCGTGGTCAATTTGTTTATCAGGAGTCAATCCTCTCGATAAACAATCAGCGGGGTTTTCTACACCTGCCACGTGATAAAAATGGTTAGCAGGTAAGTTGTCAGTCAGCGTGACAACTCGATTGGCGACAAACGTCTGCCAGCGGTGAGGGGGAGAATTGATCCAAGAAAGAACAACCTTGGAATCAGAGAACGCGAAAATATTATTTATTTTATACAAAGGGTCGAGAGCATTGTGAACCTTGCGCAGTAGCTTTGAGAGAAGTACTGCTGCAAGTAATTCGAGCCGAGCAATGGACAAAGGTTTAGAAGGCGAGACCTTGGACTTAGCACAAACTATGTGCACGAGGTTACCTGAGCGGTTTTTTACATGTACATAAACTACTCCGCCGTAAGCGCGTTCGCTAGCATCAGCGAAACCTAAAAGACTTACAGCAGAACCTTCTACAATACCTATGTGGCGCGGTATGCGAACCTCATGAAGGCTGGATAGCTGAGAACAAAATTGCTCCCAAGCGCTGACAATGTGACGCGGTGGAGTGTCATCCCAGTCGCATTTCATCAGCCAGAGCTCTTTGATTAAGAGCTTGGCGAACAATACGGTGGGAGCCACGAAACCCATGATATCCCAAAGGCGGGCTACCGTAGATAATATTGTGCGCTTGGTACACTTGTCGCTCGGGCATACCACCTCAAAGCGAAAGCAGTCATTGTCTTTGTCCCAGCATAGACCCAAAACCTTATGAGGCACTGATTTATCAAATTCTACGCTAGGGGACGCTCGGTGCGAAGCGGGAATATTTTGTAAAACGGACTGTTTATTACTAGCCCACTTAACAAGATCAAACTGACCCATCTTGAATAACGAAATTAATTCATTACTAGCGGCTATAGCGGCGGTTTCAGACATCACTGAAAAGTTAATGTCATCCATGTATAAGGAAGATGAAGCAGCGGAAATATTTTTAAATTTATGTCCTTCATCTTCTATCAGCTGCTGTACAACGCGGAGAGCATGAAAAGGACTCGACTTTAATCCGAAGCAAACTCGATTAAACTCGTAAACTTCTAAGGGATCTTGCGGACTAAACCTATATAAAATTCTATGAAACCGTCGGTCGTTAGAATTCATGCCTATTTGCAAAAACTGTTGCTTACAATCAGCTGAAAGTGCGATAGCGAAAAAGCGAAATTTTAAAATTATACTAAACAAATCACCCTGTAAATTAAGGGCCGGAGTGAAGCAAATCGTTGAGAGACGGGCTTCCACTGCTGGCATCTAACACGACCCGCAGCTTCGTGGAAGTTTTGTCCTCGCGGATCACCCCGTGATGCGGTATATAATAGGCGAGGCTAGAAGTATCGTCTTTAGGTGCGGACATTAGAGATAAGTAACCCTTATCGACGTACTCTCTAATAACACTATCGTATGCCTTGCGCATCTTCAATGACGCTTCTAATTTCCTCTCAAGGCACAAAAAACGCCTATGAGCTGCGGAGTAAGATTCCCCAAGCGAATAAGGATCACCACGGAACGGCAGCGACACTGTGTACCTGCCATTGCTGACGTCACGCTCCGTAGTAGCTCGGAAATGTTCCTCACATTCGACGTCATCTTGACTACGAACGGGACGGGAATCGACCTCTTCAAGTTCCCAGAAGCGTTTTAGAAGTGCGTCCATGGGATCGGATACGACAGCACAACATGAAGTTGTATTATTAATAGTAAAGCGGCGCGGTTGTAGTACAGGGACCGTCCCCATTATAATATATCCTAAAGTAGTTTCTATAGCGGTCGGCGAATTTAATTTGTTGCAAGAAACTCTTCCCGGTAGCAATAAATGCGAGAATAACGAAGCACCAATCAGCATTTGAATCGGGCCCGGCGTTGTAAAATTATTATCAGCGAGCGGGAGCCGCTGCAAGTATTCAAGCGCGGCCGCGTCTATAGGTGCGGTTGGTAAGTCGTCGGCAATGCGATCGACTATAAGCGCGGAAATATCATAATCAATAGCGGAATTATGACGCGAATATAACCTTAAATCTACTGAACCCTTAACGGATTTTTCAGCTCCACCTATACCCCTAATAATAAGGTGCGAATTATGTTTACTCAAACCCAAGCGATGGTATAAATCGTTTGTTATTAAATGCGATTGTGAGCCGCTGTCTATAAGACATCGAACATTAACCGGAATGTTATCTCGATCGTAAATTAAAACCTGCGCAGTCGCAAGTAATGTACATTGCGGGCTCGAGTCGCATGAATCATAAGACGCTAAAGTATGCGGAGCGGCAATGAACGTCGAACAACTTGTAGAAACCGGCGGGCTGACGACGCTCGCATCTTTTGAGACTGGCGGCGGACTATGATTCATACGCGCGATAACCGACTGCGAAGCAAGGGGTTCGATGCTCGGTTCAACCCTTTGCTTATTGAAATGCAAAAGCGTATGATGTTTACCATTACAAGAGCGACATTTACTATTCGATTTACAATGCATCGATTTATGTTTTAAACTTAAGCAATTTATACAGGTATTTTTATCCTTAACAATTTTAAATCGTTCACTGGGAGTGAGCTTATCGAAGGCCGGACATTTGAAAAGATGTTCGTGCACTATATTAGAACATAAGCATCTATTATTATCCGAAACAGTTAAGTATGATTGCGGGTTAGGGATATAATTATTTATTTTACGCGATTTTAATGGCGGATTCAAACAATTATTATTTTGAGTCTGAAAACTAATTTTATACTGCATTTTAATAAAATCAATAAGACTTTGCAGTGTAGGAATCGTATTCTTATTGCTATAAGACTCCATTTCGAAAGCGCGAATAGTCTCTTTATCTAATTTTTTAAGCGCGATATGAAACAATATATAGTCACCTAAGTTGTCTAAACCTAGATTTAGAAGCGCGTTAGTTGCGGTAGATATTTTATCCATAAATGATTCAAAATTAGCGAGCGATGCGGAACTAAATGATTTAGCATCAAGAATTTGATCGATATACATAGAAGCAAGAGTGCGCGTGTCCTGGTATCTATCGATCAACGACTGTAAAATGGCATTATAATTTTTGCCACTCGGCGTTATCCCGGAGAATACACTTTGAGCCTTACTAGACAATTTTCCTACTAAATAATATAATTTTTCATCATCTGTCAATGACGGATTGTCATGGACAGTGGCCTTGAAACTGGCATAAAATAATAGCCAAGTGCGTATATCACCAGAAAACGTCATCAGCTCGATTGGCGGCAAAGAAGGTCGAGAGCGAGGTGGCGGTGGTGAACATTTAATGTCACTGTCTGGTTGTTTAGGCGGTGATAATTTCGTTATAACCCTTTTAACAAAGCTATACAACTCCTCGAAGGAAGTCCACGTCTGATAATCAAGTTGCGCTTTAGGATTAACGGTCAATAATACAGTATTGTACTTATCGACAAGGGATTTGAACTCTGAACGGATGTCATTTACAGTTTCAACAGCGACTAAAAAAGATTCTAAATTATTTTCATTTAAGTGTGCAGTTTTCGCTTTATTAAAAATACTTTGCATGCGAGCGAAAAGTGCACTACGTCTCGCCTCTAAAACACGAAGTTTTATATCTAAAGATGAAAGCGCAGTGTCTTCATCACTAGATGAAGCCATTTTTTATATTCAATATCTCTAAAAATAACTCGTAAACAATACGCGTATAAAGTGACAACACGTACGAACGAAATTATTAGAAATAAGTGGGTAAGCGGACAGCGTTTTACGTATGAATTAGCGAGGCGCGTTAAAAAAATAAAATATTGCGGGTGAAACTAAAACGTTCACTTCGGACGATAAGATTATATTCCTTTGAATAGTTCTTTAAATAATGTATGCGGATGAATATTAATATAAAAATTAAGTATGAACTTATATGAATTACCTAGGTAGGGGTGCGGTTATATATAAATATGAATTCTACTTAGATAATACATACAATATAGCGGATATAATATGCGATATTTCTATAGAACCTAAATAGATATTGCGGTTATATAAATTAAATGACCTATCTAGGCGACCTATAGGTGCGGGGAAAGAAAAATAATATAAAGAAAAGGGGGGTCCGACTCGAATAGGACCACTAAATGGAGCGGCGCGGGGGGTCCTGGAAGGGTGCGGGATGAGATATATTAATGGAAAAGTGGACTGTATTAAAGGGGATGGTTGCGGAAAGGGAAAAATGGCGGCGGAGAAGAACTATATTTAGGAGCGGAATAAAAGGAGGCACGCTTACCTTATGTGATAACTGTCCCGGGTGCAGGATACTCGGCAGGCAGGCACTCCACAACACTTTCACTAAATTTGCACTAATTTAAAAGGGGTGTTAATTAATGCGCGAGCGCAGCGTGTTCGTCTCGAACGTTTTGCTTACGAGAGCCGCCCTCTCTCGGCGATGCGCGTGCGGCGATAAGTAAGCGTGCGAGGAGGACGGGATTATAAGTATGAGAGGGAAAGAGGTATATGGCGGTAACAGTTACTGTTGAGGAGTTCTAGGTCTAGTCCCTGTCTGGAGCTAATCCTGGCAGCAACATGCATTGCTATCGGGACAGAACCAGTATGTAAAGTTTCAACTCAATCGGACACAGGGAAGCTGGTCAAATTAAAGTTGCCAGATATTATACATCTTCATATACATACAAGTCAAGTTAAATAAAACAATTTTTAGATTCTTCAGTTTCAGCAACTCTGTGTTTTGGGCAAGGCATACAGCAAATCTCTATTTATATTATAGACTCATCAAAAACTATTCATTACTGTGGATCACGAAGCAATTTCTTTCAGATGAAAAAGTTTCTTCGGAATATAGATAAGCACAAGAACGACCAGGCAAGCAAAAATAATGAGAAGGCAATCAGCAAGTTAACGACAATGCGAGGAATTTTAAAAGATGGCCGTTGTGGTCCAGAGTGCACGGGAGATTCTTCAGTACACGACACTGAAGAATATAATACTGGTGGGATGATATTTTTTATTTCAATCCATTGTAACATATTTCAAATACAACCTCCTTCAAACATTTGAGTCAATAATCATCATCATCATCTTTCTGCCCTTATCCCACTCTAAGTGGGGTCGGTACAACATGTTATAAACATGCTGTCACATGATTTGGCTGCGTTTTTACGACCGGCTGCCTGCCTGACGTCAACTTACCTCTGTCGTATTTTACGACACCTCGGTAAGAAAGAGGGTGGTCTATTCTACCAAACCGGATATCACACGGTGGGTCACCTTACCTTAGTCGTCTTTTACGACACCTCGGTAAGAAATGAGGTTGGTCTATTCTACTCAGCCGGATACCACACGGCGGGTCAACTTACCTTAGTCGCCTTTAACGACACCTCGGTAAGAAATGAGGGTGGTACTTATTCTATTCAACCGGATACCACACGACGTCATTTGAGTCAATGATATGAAAAGCATTATGGCCGTCAATGTCACATTGAGTTCTTGAGAAATAAAAATTGGATTGACTTTTAAGATAATTGCTTCTTATTCATCGAATAAGTGTAAAGAAAAATATCGTTGTTATATATAACATATTATAAAACAAAGTTCCCCGACGAGTATGGCTGATCGAAAAGGGTGAATTGTTACGTACACAGGGGTCGTAGACTTGGATAAAAATATCGGACTCGTTTAATAAACTTTATTCAGATGTTCGGTAAAAAATTGAGTAGCTACTTATGACCACTATACCCGTTGTGCAATAAAAAACCCTGCTCACTGTTATTCCACTTTTACTTTGGCTTCTTAACTCGTTCTCGATAGCTATTGATAAATTGAATCCCCGAGGCGCGCGATTTGACCGTTTATATAGTGAAATAACCATTCCAGAAGGTTCTACTTCTCGATTACTCGAGAACCGTTAGTATAGTGACGTCAAGCGTTGACCTCTAGGACATACACATTACGAATTTTGCATTTGCTAAGAATATTCTAGACATCTCAGGGGCAAGTTACAATTTTTTCGTTAAGGCTCAGTGAATTTGCTATTTTATTCATACTTTTATTACAGCAGAAGATTTAACATCCGCTTACGCAATTGATTTTGGACAAGCAAATTATGGGAAACAGAATCCAGACAAAAACGTATCATTTAACACGCAGGTTTTAATCATTCACTTTACCGGAGATCTATGCGTTGGGCAAAGCATCGAAACACTTAGCAAAGAGAAGGATCAACAAGCTAGAAATTCGGAACTAAGGAAAACGTTTTTAACCAAATACAATGAACTCTGGCCCACCGAGAAGTAATTATGTCTAGAATATACAAGCTTAGCGAGCTAATACGAAGATTTTGAAACGATTGTTTTATAAGTCATTGGAAACTGTTGTTGTTAATTTATATACTTTCTTTTAGTACGTTAAAATTATGAACGTTGCGTTTTATTTGTATATTTATTACGGAGCATACAAAATTTTTGCTACGATACAACGCAATAAATATTTCTCGATTAAAATTTTGTTTTATTTCGCTAATATTTTAACTAATGGTGATGATTGTTGTGGAGGAATCCTAAAAGGATAGGGGATAAGAAATATGGTAGGAATATGATTATCGGAAAAATGGACTGTATAAAATGTGCAGGTTCGTTTTGCGGTGAAGAAAAATGGTGGCGTAATTAATTGTATAATATTAGATCTTCAAGCTAAGTTTTTCATAAAAACCAAAATCTCTCGTGAAACTTAAGTAAACGAACCTAAAGTCAAGTTACTTATACAAATTAAACATTAGTTATTTAAAAAAAACTACATTGTAGCTAAGGTATCATAATATCATAAGGTATTAAAGTATACAATAAAACGACATAATTAAAATATAAAATATATTATCAATTTTCGGTTCTCTGTGACGATATTTTCCACAATACAAGATCTTTTACACGGTCGTAAGTAAAATACTTCGGGAAGTCCAGAGTAAGTTGTTCAACGTTCCACTTGGAATGAATTTTCACTTTGTCCAGTAAACTAAGGAATGTCTCATAACAAGGTGCCACTGAATCCATATGCTCTATCGTAAACACGTAACGTTTTTCTAATACTATATAAATAGTTTTAGGTGGATTTGTGTTTAAAATCTTCTCTATAGTTGCTATGAAAGCAGCGGTCACGTCGTCGTCATATATTACTGAAATTATTATACTAATTTAGTAATCCTTGGATTAAAAGCTGATAAGGAACTCAGCAGACAAGAGGAAATGTAAAAACTTACAGTACATAGACAAGTAAAGAAATACCGAATTTTAAATTAGGAAAGCCCAAGAAAAAGTAAAGTCAGAGACGTGACTCAAACGAGAATAGAGAAGAAATTAATAGTAATCTCAAACCGGTTGTGGAAATCAGTTTTAAATTTCTTTAAGTAACAATTCCACAGATATAATTTATAAATATAAAAACTATTTTTTTTTTAAGTTATATTTGTTTTAATAAAAAAATCTTCAAGTATCCTTATTTAACATCTATGACCTAACAAAAATATATTCATATGCAAGTTATTGAACAGGTAATAACTTGCATATGCATATAAAGAAACTATTTTTTTTAGGAAATAAGTACGTTTTATTTAACGATCGTCTAAACAATTATTCAAATTTAACACAAAATTTTAATCGAAAATTTTAATCCCATAATATAATATTGCGAGTTAGTAAAAAATTAGCTTTAGTAGTTTTAAACTTCAATCATGTCTACCAACAAAAAAGAAAATAGCGGTTGTAATTTAAAATATTTTCAAGTATTTCAATTTTTTATTGTATCTGTTTCAGACTGATTAGTAGATTAGTTTTGCTAAGCAAGCGGTTAGCTTCGAGGTCGACTTACAGTTTACAGGTTTACCACCCTAAAAGGCATCCATAACTTTTAGATATAAACAGTGTTATAGTCCCTTTAGAATCACTGGGATATGTGTAAACTGCAAATTACAGTAGTGGTAGTAGTGGTAGTAGTTGGCTAGCTAAGGCATCTCGAGAGAGTTCGTTGCTTTATTTTTTTTAATTTGTATAAATACGTTCGTCTACTCTGTAACCAGACGCATTAAAAGGCATGCAAATTAAAATAGTGTTAGAAAAATTTTGAAAATTTCATGTTACAAAATTTCTACATTAGAAAGAAAGCAAAAACAAAACACGATCACATGATATCTGTCTTACAATATCTGTGAATCCAGTGCCTTGGGTTCTGGACTTCGGTCCTCGACGAAGTTTCAGCATATCGCAAAACCTATGTCTATTATAGGAGTGATCAGATTAAATGTCATAGTCCACTACACAGAATCATGCCACAGATTGGCAAGTGCCTACGAAGTGATAAATTAATATTAGGTACTAGTATCATATTTTTTACACAGACAGGATTTCGCTGTTTGAACCATAGATTTATTTTAGGATAGAAGAAATAGAATAGGGGAGCTAGACTAAAATACGTGCATCGAAAAAAAAAGCAAACGCAAATGAGGCTTATTATCTGTCTCCTTCAACATTAATATTGCAAAACAACGTCGACGCTTTTAATTTTAATAATTATTTACTCTAAATATTTATTACTCGCGAAATATTCAGGATATCACTCTTAACAAGTTGCTAAAACCAGTATCTTAAAAATACGGGCTAATTTTTTTTTAATAAGTTAAGTAAATTTTATAAAAAAATGTGTATATTTATCCTATCAAAATATTTATATTATTTAAATTTATTCTATATATGTATTGTAGGGCTGTTGGTGAAAATTCTTTCTACCAAGAAGGTCCTGCAATATTATTTCGTTCATGTATAACAAACAGTTATTCGTTTTAGAAATATATACATAATAACTTATACATATATACATAATAATTATACACTTATTCACGGTACTGTGTAGTGGACATGAACTATAAAAATACAACATAATACATATAAATAAATAAAATAAAAACTTACCATCTGCAGCTATAATGATATCCGTTCGTTTTATTTCATTCAATAATGACGAACCCCAATCAGTGTTAGTGAAGTCTAGTGGCATTACTTTAAATTGGGACTTTATTAGTTTGGCATTATATTTAGCATTTAATTTTATTAATTCTAGTATGCCCCCTAAATCTATATCTGTAAGAAATATAAATTATACGTTACTCAAGATGCTACTATAAAACTGGTTAGTGAATTAATAAAACAATATCTGGTTGACGGAGCCTTTCTCGGTAATTTAAAAAAAAAAAAGAATAATAATAATTTAGTTGGGGATCGATCCTAGGTATTTATATTTCTCGGGGCTGCCCGTTCCCCGAATAAGCTGCGCTGACTTGATAGTTAATGGCGAAAATTCAATTCAATATAAATGTTAGTGTTTTTAAATGCCCAAAAACAGTGATAAAACAATTTTTTTTTACATGAAACCTAATTAGATCGATTTTTCTCCCCCAAAACCCCCTACATGCTAAATTTCAGGAAACTCGTTGGAGCTGTTTCCGAGATTCCGAAAATACATATATACATACAAGATTAACTTATTTAAATGTTAAAGATGACGTACTATAGTACAATTGCATTATTGCCACTACAAAGTTACATCTGAAAGATGACTTAAAATGTTTATGTAGTTAATACTGTGGAGAACTATAACATATTTCTGTAGTATTTATATCCACACTAATATTATAAATGCAAAAATCTGTCTGTTAAGCTTTCATAGCCAATCCGCCAGACCAGGGGTTGGCAACCTTTTCAGAAGAGTCAAAAATTAAAATTTACTCAATACAAGCGTTTATAAAGCCACAAATTTTTCAAAAGCTTAACAAAATTAAGCGTTTTTTTTGTTATTTTTGCATTATAAAAGTAGCTGTGCCAGCGACTTCCCCCGCTTCTAAATCAGTCCGTCACGCAATTATTCCCTAATTGAAATTTTAAACTTTTACGTTTAGTAGTAGTTACTGTAAGTTCACCATAAGAGACATGCTCTCTCACACTTTTATGTAATATTTTTGTAGATTTACCATTCTCTAGTACATTACTTTAGTGTTTCTCTTCTGATTTACGAGGCGCAAGCGAGTAAATTTCTTGGAACTTTACTTGCTTACGCCTCGTAAAAACGGTACGTAATGTATTATTAATTTAAATCTTACGAAAGAATTACACTATCTTTTAATAAAAACCGTACAAAAATTCTTTGAGTAGAGTTTGAGAAAATCAATCACATACAAATAGACAGCTTTTGGGGACTTTTTTTATAATAAGTATAGATATTTTAAAGTGTTAAATTAAATTATACTAAAAACGTAATTTGATTTACCTGTACATATTACTTTTTTAGCATACAGAGCGGCAACAAAACTAGTTAAGCCTGTGCCAGCACCAAGTTCTAGAACAGTCTTTCCATTCAAAGCATCTGTTTGTCCCAAATGTATGAGTAGGTCTCCAAGAAGAAATGCACCTCTCCACACTTGAAGGCCAACTAACGATATTTTCGTTCTAGGGCTGTGTTCTGAAAATAAATAAAAGTTTGTTTTCAATATTTTTTGTAGAAAATTACTTAGAACAAAAATTAACTACAATAAAGAATTAACAATCTTGTGGATATAAGTTTGTTCTTAGCCAAAAATTTGGCAGAAATAAATTACTTTCTTACTGCAGTGCATAACCTTATATCTAAAAGTATTTAAATAGGGAATTAATAATTTCGGAAATGGCTATAATTTTCACAGAGTTTGGAAGTGATAAACCGATCTAACTAGGATATATTATATACTATTAAGGCTTAAGTTTTCAAACACGATCTATTATTTATTCCCTTTTTAGATAATTATATTTTGTAGATATTAATTCAACATAAATACTTGCCTATTTTTATGACCTCCTTCAGTGGTCTCTCGATATCTAAATCATTGTCTTCATCAAACAGATCTGTAGTACTTTCTTTAGGTAACAAAAAAGGAAACTCTGATATCAAATCTGAAATTAAATATAAAAAATTCAAAATAAAAATTAATGCCCATAAAACTTTTCTAATGATGTTAGGGTAGGCAATATAATTTATGAAACATATTTTTAGTAAAAAATTATATATTTTTTATATTATGCAATTATACAATGATATATAATTTAGGTTTTATTATTACAATGATTTTCAGCTGATTCTCTAATTTCAGACACTGTAAAAAATACTACACACCTTACTCTTCTTGGGGAGGGAAACTATACAATATATATGGCTCAAATAATATTAAACATTAATGTTAAAATAATGTACTTACTTCCTTCCCTACTAGCTTTTGTAGCAGTCTTGTAATCATATTCTCCATATATTTCCGATGTTACTGTGTATTCAGGCATCTAAACAAAATGTAACAATATTTTTATAACACACACTAATACATATTAGCTGAATAAAAAAAAAATATGCCATATACAGTATTAATTCACAAATAGTAAACATATGAACCTTGAAATGTTACAAATATTAGTATACCCTATTTTATCCTATGTATGAATTATAGAACATAACTGAACTTCGGAAGTGTTGGGGAATAAAAATTGGATACTGTCCAAATTTTAAAATTCTATTTAAATTCATAGATCTGGTTGTCTGAAGGCCATCTATAGCCAGATCGATGAATGCTCTGTCGTTGTCGACATATCAAATAATAAGTAATTTATGACCAGTTCTTTTTCTTTATGAAATAATTTAATGGCAATGTTTATTATAATTGGCAATGTATTTAATTTAGGCTGCTCGTATTGTCTGAATATCTTTTAAGTTCTGTAAAATATGATTAACAGCTACTCAACAAATAATAAAATATTTTAGTAATCATATTTTGGTACTTACTTGATAAAACCATAATCAGGTAAAAAATATTCTTTTTAGATTTTTTAAATAGACTTCAAACTGAAATATTAAAAAAAAACTTAGAAAGCTCATATAAAGCTCACTCAAATAATTTACTACTAAATTATTTTCGTTAATGCATCACTGGAAAATATTTACAATTTATAATTAATTATTTCTCAGAATTGTCATTTGTCACTAGATTTTTTATTTTTATTTTTATTAATTTGAATAACGATATGGAATCCCGTCCCTTAAAGCTACTATTGATTCAATTTTACCTTGACATTGACAATGACAACTATACAAGTCACCTAAGAATTAAACTGGAGCACTTATAAATATGCATATCACAACTCTATTTAAATATAGTAGTTATTGTTTTGGCGATGTAACGGTAAATAGTAAATACAAAATATTTATAAACGAAAATATCCAATTTGTATCTATCTTGTCCTAACTCCTACTTGGATTCAATAGTCCAAGAATACAGCGATTCCGCATTATTCACGAATATTTCGCATATCATAAGATTCGTTAAGCTGATGTTTTTTGCGAAAAAGTATCTAGCCCTCTTGTCTCCTGAAGAGGCAATTAACCGAAATAAATTACTATTGATACAGCGCGCGGTTTACAACAGATAAAGAAAAGGTTTTTACTGTATATTATTATAATTAAAAATATGATTTCTATATGAAAGCATGGTAAACGCAATTGAAAACTATTTTTTTTAATTTGGGTGATACCATAACCAATTTATGTCGGATGCAATGTGATCATGAAACAAAAAATAAAATCCAACCAATCACCGCCAAACACACGATCGACGCTGCCACGTCAAGTGAGTCGGTGCAAGTCTGAATGAAGTGGCAGTTTCGGCATTTTATAGGAATTCGTCTTCCCAAAAAGAAATTTAGTTGTAATAGGACCGTCGAAAATTGAAGATGCGTACTTTGTTATTAACAGTAGCGATAGCCCTAATAGGCGCCGCATTTGGAGATGAAATTCCTACAGAAGATAATGTTCTTGTTCTGACCAAACCTACTTTCGACGATGTTATTTCTTCAAACGACTTTGTCTTAGTAGAATTCTGTAAGTATTTCATCATTTTTCCTTAAATTAACGAAAATTATATGAATCTGAATGTTTAAAATGTACTAATTGTATATTTTTTACACAACGTGATTTGCCGGGCGGTACAGTAAATATGCTATGTCATAGATGCACCATGGTGCGGCCACTGCAAATCCCTCGCACCGGAGTATGCCAAAGCTGCCACCAAACTCTTGGCCGAAGAATCTCCTATAAAACTAGCCAAAGTGGATGCTACTCAAGAGCAGGATCTTGCAGAGTATTACAAAGTCAAGGGTTATCCTACCCTTATTTTCTTCAAAAAAGGAAGCACTGTCGATTATTCAGGTAAGATAATACGTTTGTTGAATTTGTCCCATATTCCATTTTTATCATTATTGTCACTAATTTTACATAAATACTTGAACTGTGGAATATATTTCAGATATTTTTATTTTCTATATTGTAACCCTTATTGTAAAAACAGTACGATTTTACCTTCATGTTTCATTTATTGCTTTAAATAATATATTTTTTTAACATTTCATTTAATTTTAGATTCCTATCATTGCCTTTGCTTGAAAGTTGCATTAAAAATTATCATTGCTCAATTTAATGATATGTAAAAAAGCTAATTAAGTACTGTGAACATGTTTATAAAACATGAATTTGCCATGAAGCAATTAAAAATAATTTATGACTAACAAGAAAGTGATAAGCTTTTTGTTATCTTTAAATACTAGGTACTCATTTTATTTGAACGGCAACAACACAATTAACTTTTGATAAAGTTGAATGTAATCAAAATTATTTTTTAAAGAATATTAAGCATATTTAAATATAATACTAAGCTAATATATTAAAAAATATTTTATAAAATTATAATATTTATATTATAATTATATATTTATAATATTTATATTATAATTTTATACATCTGTAACAGCAAAGTATTCAAACATCACATATGTATTCCTAAAATTAGGCCAATAAATAGATTTTGAAAAATTGAGATAGCATGGTAGCAGATCAGCATCTCCTAATTTGTTTTTTAATAATATACAGGATAAATTTTTGATATTGAACATTTCAATTTCTTTTGGTGAAAAGGTAGATGTACCATAGAACAACTAATTCTGACTTAAATATTCTTAAATGAAATTAAAAAATTTGTCAAAACATGTCTCTATCTAAATATATTTAATTTTAAAGAAAAACATTCAGCAATGTAAACAGTACAAAAGACAAATTAGCTCTCTGTCTCCAGTAGTTTTATTTATTTTCAAAATAATCCAACACAATTGGTTTAGTGGTACATGTACTGTAAATATTCTTAATTTGAACAGGTGGTCGTCAAGCTGATGATATAGTAGCTTGGCTTAAAAAGAAGACTGGTCCACCAGCAACCGAAGTCACCTCAGCCGCACAAGCCAAGGATCTTATAGCAGCAAACCCTGTCATTGTGTTTGGTATGTTCACTGATCAAGGCTCAGATAAAGCTGTATCGTTCCTGAACACAGCCAGTCTAGTGGATGACCAAGTATTTGCCATTGTAACTGATGAGAAGGTCATTGAAGAACTTGAAGCTAAACCAGATGATGTTATTCTATACAAGAAAGTGAGTATCATTGACATCTTTTCTTTTTTATTTATTAATTCCCAGAATTTCTCCTCTTTCTTGTAACATTTCCCATAAAAATAATATTACAGGAAATATAATTAATTACAAATTATTAATTACTGTCCCTTAAAGAGACCTATGTCCAGCAGTGGATGTTCATTCTAAAGTAAAAGTAAGTAGCGGCCTGTTACTATCCCACTGCTGGGAATAGGCCTCTTCTCTTCGTTTTTGCAGAGAAGGAATGGAGCTAAAACCTACCATGCTACTCCAATGTGGATTGGTAGGTTACGCATATCTCCAGAATTCTCTAGAGTTATGCAGGTTTCCTCACGATGTTTTCTTTCACCGAATAGCGTGTGATAAATTGCAATTAGACACATAAGTTTTATCAGAAAAACTCATTGGTGTCTGCCCGGTGTTTGAATCCGTGACCTACTCTAAAGAGTCTAATGGTGTTACTGCTGGGCTACCACATCTTAGAAAAGTCATTCGAGAGAGAAATCATTGAGAGTGATAAGATTAACGACTTAGAGTGGGATAAGGTTAAACACTTTAGAGTGGGATAAGCGTAAGAATGATGATGATTTTACTAAATTATTATTACACACAATGGTAGTTACACTTCATTATGTAATACTAACTGTTCTCGACTAATGAAATAGAAACATGCAGCATAAAATTAAACACTATAAATGTTTCGTGTGCAAATTAAAATGCAACATTGAATTTTATTGCATATTTATCATATTTATTGCTTATCATAAGGTCATCCATGTTTAGTTCTTTTATTTTACTTTTCACATTTCATCCTACTAATATAAATGCGAAAGTTTGTGAGTATGGATGTATGTTTGTACACTTTTATGGTTAATTCACAGAAACAATATAAATTAAATTTGGCACAACTATTTCTTTAACACCCGGGTAACATATAGGTTATTGAAATCCTGTTAATTCTACAGGATGTCATTGAAAAGCGTCATCTATTTATTATCATACTATCACGCGACCATAGTCCATCCAAATAAATTTGTGGGTAAATGTTAGTGTTCTATAAAATATATAAGCACATTTAAAATAAACAAAATCTAACAATTTATCTGATAGTGATTAATTATAATGTAATTTTGAATGTTCAACTGTCACTAACGCTAATAAATTGATAATAATGGGTTTAAATTTTTAATTTTATCTTGATATTGAGAATTTTTCAAAATAATTTTGATTTATCCCATTTATTTCTGTTGTATCATATATTAGATATCTATGTTTGAATGTAGATTAATTATATGTATATCATTGAGTGCTATTGCTTGTTTTGATGCTATCACATTATCAGTGATCTCCTTATAATCGTCCTCCTGCCCTTATCCCACTCTAAGTGGGGTAGGCACAATATGTTACAAACATGTTGTCACATGAGTTGGCTACGTATTTTACGACCAGCCGCCTGCCTGACATCAACTTACCTTAATCGTATTTTACGACACTTCGGTAAGAAAGAGGGTGGTCTATTTTACTCAACCGGATACCACACGGTGGGTCAACTTACTTTAGTCGCCTTTTACGACACCTCGGTAAGAAATGAGAGTGGTACTGTTCTATTCAGCCGGATACCACACGGCGTAGTAGACAAGATTTGATAATTCAGTATAATTGTATGTAAGAGTTACTTATTCTTAGTTCAAAAGTAATAATAAAATTATTATCCGCGGATATAATTGCGGATTATAGCAAAATAATTTTATTATTACTTTTGTATTATGGATCTCCGCAAAGTAACGCCTAATTCTAAAAATTATTCTTTGTTATTAAATATATCTCTTAAACAGATTCTTAGTTATAACTAACTTTTTACACATATTAATAATTATTGTCTGTTGTACACAGTTCGAAGAGCCAAGTGTGAAATATGACGCTGAAGAGTTCAACGAAGATCTGCTCAAATCTTGGGTGTTCGTTCAAAGCATGCCGACAATTGTAGAGTTCTCCCATGAGACTGCGTCAAAGATCTTTGGTGGTCAGATCAAATATCACCTCCTGTTGTTCCTGTCCAAGGTAAGTTATTTTTTTTATACTAGACTAGGCTACACCCACAATGGAAATCAGCGTGTCAATTTTTTGTTCTCTGATTGTAATTTTGAACATAAAAGTAATTATTGTGAGTTAAGAAGAGATAGAGACATATTGTCGGGGAGTTTTCTATAGTATTTTTGTAGATCTACAATTCTTTATTACATTACTTTAATGTGTCTCCGTTGGTTGTTGCGACGCTGGACAAAAGCTCTTCAATATATTGCAAAAAACCGTAACGTAAACCATCCGAAAGTATTGCACTATTTTTTTTTAGCAAAAAACCATTTTGATCAAAGATCCGTTCAGTAGATTTTGAGAAAATCGATCACTTAAATCGATTTCGTTTTTTTTCTCTAAATTAATAAAATCTACTTCTAATCTGGCTTTGTTAGTAACGGTTGACTGACGTGACGCGACTAGCTTGTTCAAAAAGCAGAATTGTTATGTCTTTCTACCACCTTGCTATTTAATTTTTAGGTCAAGATTAGAATAGTGTGTTAGGTTGCGATCATTGATCTCTAAAAATCGTGTTTATTTAAAAAAAAGTAAAATAATTCTTGGGGCTAAAATACTTCACTGAATTAACAGAGTTTTTTATGCAGTGTACTGAGATATGTAGCGACCTAAAATTAAAATTAATGTCGTATGGTACCACCGTGTATATATCTACGTATAAAACATTGCAGGTTAAAATATTAATTATGTTCATGACTGGTTGTACTCTTATATGTAAGATGAACTTGAACTATGCGGTTAATTAACGTAACGGTGTATTACTTTCTCGGTTATCTACTAAACTATTCTCGACGCTAGAGTAATACAGTAATAAATCCGATTACTTCAGAATTTTTATTGTCACAAATTTATAAAAATATTTTTATGATAAAAACGCTTGGATTTGAAAATCCTTTCAGTTTCACACAAGACTAGCCACCGGCTTTGCCCGCATGGAAATTAGTGTATCAGGAGATAGTTCACGAATTGAAATTTTGAACTAAAAGTAGTTCTTGTGAGTTACACATAAGAGATAGAGATGTGCTACAAAGAACTTATTTGTAGTTTTTTTGTAGATCTACAATTCTCTAGTACATTACTTTAGCGTATATCTGCTTGATTACACGTTTACTTGATATAAATAATTTTAATTTTAATTTAAAAATGTAAGCAAATCTACTCATAGACTAGATTTTCGTTTATTATTATATCCGCGACTTCATTCGCGTGGACCGTTGGCGTGTGATAGGTCGATATTAGATGGCGCTTTTCAATGTTATCCTATTCCTGTAAAACAGGATTTTATGACCTATATTTGCACACTTGAAGTAAATGAGGCACGAAGTACCTAAAAATTAGTGCCTTATTTACTTCAAGTGTTCATGTTATTCCGGTGTATAAATTGTGACAAATTTCGTCGATATTGGTTCCGCGGATTCGCCGTGAAAGAGTAACATACAAACATCCTTACTCACAAACTTTCGCATTTATATATTAGTAGCATAATTTTTAAAATTCGGCTTTACTTTGCGGAGATCCATATTACAAAAGTAATAATAACATTATTTTGCTATCATCACGTATTATAGCAATACAATTTTATTATTACTTTTTGATTAGTAGTATGTTATTTTAGGCTAATACATACCTTCATCGAGCAATATTTGCATATACTTACTAACGATGTTTCTAGAAATTTTGCCGCTACCAAGATATCGAATGTCATGAACATATAATTAGTGTTGTTTATATTGTTACTACGTGAAAGTAGCCTCTCATAGTTCGATCTCGGATTGAAATTCATACAAATCATTGACACACTTTGTGGAGCTTTCGGATTTAGGTCGAACTTTCACAGTTAGCCACGTGTAAATTTCTCCATAGCGAATATGCATGATTTCTTTTACAAACAGATCTGTAACACATAACAGATTCTGTTTTATCAATTACTTGTGGTACCCGCGACATCATTCGAGTCAATTTGAAAGCTTAATTGCCCTCAATGATGCAACGTGAAATTCCGTGTTCCCGATAGAAAAACGATTTAATCCCATATGTTAATCCGGTGTATAAGCCATTGTGCCAAATTATATCAATATTGGTTAAGCGGATAAGCCGGAAAGTTTAATAGACAGACAGACAGATTTTCACATTTGTAACATTAGTATGGATAATACTAGAAGGAAGACAGGTTACAAATTCCGAGTTTTTTATCTTTATATTTAAACTAGCGGCCTGCTCTTGCTTCGCACGGGTATAAAATATATATCCCATGTCAGTCAGTGTAAAAAAATGATTAAAATCGATCCAGTAGTTTTGATTTTTTCATTACTGCCCGAGGCCCGCAAGCGTTAAATTTGGAGAAAAACAATTCCCTCTCCCTATACCAAGACGATTTCCTGCTATCTTTGGAATATCTAAACTCATATAGTACATTTTTACTTATTTACTTTTACATTTAACCTATGTATTTTATTTTTACAATTAATTACAGAATGTCTTTTAACAAACTCTAAAAGATTCGAAGTGCTATAGGGTGAAGCGCGGCGTCCTCACGTCATTTTAAATCTGTAATATCTCCAAAAATGTTCACTTAAATTGCATGCTGTAAACGGCCATATTGATCTATATTAAATCAACAATTTATTTAAGGTACTCAATTGGATAAGGATTAATGCTGTATTGTATAAAAATTGCTTTGAACATAAGGCATCATTTTTCGTAAAAAGTAAATGAAAAAATCTGCTATTGTGGGTTATCCATAAGAGATAGATATATACCATCGCGGACTTTTCTGTAGACCTTTTCAAGGTGTACAAATACTTAGTACATCATTTTGATAAATCTCGTAGGGTATAGCCTGCGTTTGCAATGTAAGCGGAAAAAAATGTAATTATTTACAGAAACCTCAAAAATTACAGTATTTCTCTACTTCGTATTGAATGTTATTATACGTACAAACCTTCCTCTGGAATCACTCTATCTATTAAAAAAAACCGCATCAAAATCGGTTGCGTAGTTTTAAAGTTTTATGCGTACATACGGAAATATGGACTTTGTTTTATAATATGTAGTGATGAGTTAATCTTGTATATATATATATTTTCTAAATCTCGGAAACGGCTCCAACGATTTTCCCGAAATTCAGCATGTAGGAGGTTTTGGGGGAGAAAAATTGATCTAGCTAGGTTTTATGTAAAAAAATATTGTTTTATCCCCGTTTTTGGGCATTAAAAACACTAACATTTATATTGAATTGAATTTTCGCCATTAGCTGTCTATTCGACGTAGCTTATTCGGATAACGGGCAGCTTCGAGAAATGTGAATGCCGAGGATCGATCCCCAACTAAATAATTGTTTTTTCTTTTTTTTAGGTTTTTTTTTTTTAAATTACCGAGCGAAGCTCTGTCACCCAGATATTATTTTATAATTCCATTTGCAATTGAATTGGCAGATAGTTTAAATGACAAAGTGCGTTGAAACATTTATTTATGTTCAATGTTGAAAATAGTAAATTTAAAATACCTTTGGAGTAGATGTTATTTTAAATATTTATTTACTTCTTAATAATTCGATTACATTATTTTTTATGAATCATGGTCCGTTTATAATATTTTATACTTACTTCAGTTATTTATAAAGAGAACATGTCTAAAACGACTTTCACTTTATAAGTTTTATTAAAAATATAATATAAAGGTCGTCGTAGTTTTTTTTTTTTGGTAAACAATAAAACCTTGATAACTATTGCCTTGAAAAGTAATTTATAAATCAATAAAATTTCCCAAAAAAAACATACCAGAAATGAATTCTTAAAGGTAATAAAAATTTAATACCAAGGTAATAAAACCTAAAAATAACTACAAATGAAGGCTACAGAAACTTTCGATTTTATAAAAATTTGGAAATAATGAAGCCATATTAATAAACACTCAGTCAGTTATTAATATTAACTGACTAATCTATACTAGGTAATATATAAAGCTGAAGAGTTTGTTTGAACGCGCTAATCTCAGGAACTACTGGACCGATTTGAAAAATTATTTCAGTGTATGATTGTCCATTTATTAAGGAAGGCTATAGGCTATATAACATCACCCTAAGATGAATAGAAGAGAAGCAGCAATAAAAAAGATTACGAAAACGACAAAATTTAAAGCTTTCCTTGCGTGCGCTGAGTAAATAGTGATAGTTATTAAAAATCATGTATTACAAAATTGTTCCAATTAAAAGTCCGCGACAGCATATGTCTAGCTTTTAAGGTTAACCCACTGAAACCATTTTAATGGTTATCAAAAGACTATATTACGGTTCTTATCTTTCCACGCGGGTGAAGCCGCTGGCGATCGTTAGTAAATAATAATAAGAAGCAATTACATTTATATGTATACAAATTAATAATCAATTATATTCACGGACGCTGTTACAAACTTCCATATAGATTAGATCTAGGGGTAATTGAACGCTGAAAGTACATTGACCTTACGCTACATGATTCGCTTATCGAAAATTATAATTTGTTTAGTGCTTTCTATGTAAAGTTATAAGAATTCCTCGACATACACTTTATGTAGAACTAGCTGTGCCAGCAGCTTCGCCTGCACGGAAATCAGTGTGTTATATTTTTTTATCCTTTATTTTTATTATTTATTATTTTTATATTTTTATTATTTTTATATTTTTATTATTTTTATCCTTTATTTATATTATTTTTTTATATTTATGATTTTTCTATGCCCAAAAACAGGCATAGAAAAATCATTAACATATAAATTTAATATGAAAGACTATTTTTGTCGTAAATTGTCAAGTCAGCGTAGCTTATTCGGGGAATGGGCTTTCTCGAGAAATGAAAATATCGATCGAGCCCCACCTATCCAATTTTATTATTTAAGTTTCTTTTTTTAATTGCGTGAAAAATTAATGAACATTTTTTTATGTATCAAAAATTATTATAAAAGTTTTAGTACACTAGTTTCGAGGCCATCCGATGTTAGGAACCACGTCATGAGTTTTTTTCAGAGGGTTGTCGTTATTTTTAGTCTGGGTGTATATTTGTATTTAAGTATGTATTTAAAAATTATAATATACGTTCACCAGTTGTCTGTCTACCATAACACAAGTATTAAGTTACTTTGGGGACAGACGACCGTGTGTGTGAGTGTCCCATATATTTATTTATTATTTCAAAATAGTGGAAGTAGCATAGCATCTTTCCTACCAAGCATAGCCTAGCATCTATCTAATTGCGGGGACGCCCGTCGTTCCATGACGGGTGGTCAGCTCCTATTCTGGACTTTTCCACCCATAATATATAGCCCAGTATAGCACAAAGTTATTTTTTTTATTGTTTAAAGAAAAATGGCGATTTCGAGAAGTACCTCGATGAACTGAAGCCTGTCGCTAAGAACTATCGCGACAAGATCATGACCGTAGCCATCGACACCGACGAAGATGATCACCAGAGGTAATTTTATAGATTATTTTACACCAACAACACACGCCGTATGGTATCCGGTTGAATAGAATAGTACCATCCTCATTTCTTACCGAGGTGTCGTAAAAGGCGACTAAGGTAAATTTAACCTCCGTGTGGTATCCGGTTGATTAACATAGACCACCTCTTTCTTACCGAGGGGTCGCAAAAGATGGATAAGGTAAGTTGAGGTGAGGCAGTTAGTTGGTCGGTCATAAGATACGTAGCGAAATCATGTGACATGTTTATAACATGGTGTGCCGACCCCACTTAAAGTGGGATAAGAGCCGGGGGATGATGATAAAAAAATGATTTGTACCAAACAATATAAAATGTATATCGTTAAGTTGACAATGGGCATGATTTGTACAGTCCTAGCGTGTAAGTAATTTAAGATATATGTAACTTGTACATTTTTGTTGTAAATAAATAAAAAATAATAATTTCAGTAATAGACTGATATGATATAATATAAAAATATTCGAGTTTTTAAAGTTTTCACACACATGACAGTGACACATTTTTTTTTGTAATTATTGGATGCATAAGGCTTAGCCTTGTACTTTGTTTTGTTTAAAAAAAATGAGCTGGTAAAATAACCATAAAATTGCCCCCATCTAACAATTTCATATTCTTTCTGAACCTCTCTATGATTTATCTATGCCAGGATCCTGGAGTTCTTCGGCATGAAGAAAGAGGAAGTGCCATCCGCCCGCCTCATCGCCCTCGAGCAGGACATGGCCAAGTACAAGCCCGCCTCGGACGAGCTCACCGCCAACACTGTAGAGGTTAGTCGTTATTCACTTATTCTAGTAAAATCTTCAGGCGTTAAGTTAGTGGGCAACGGTGATACCAGTGACATTATGTACCACCAAAAAAATCAGTAGTACACAGGACCTCACAAATGGGATAATATTTTTGTCATACCAAAATGGTTCTTAATGCAAAGAACATAGGGTTCAAATTCAGTTGATGTTATTACTCTAGATGTTTATAATTTTTTCTCCATATTACCGTCACCACAGTAACGACTCGGGATCAATCAATAAATAGAACTTTCTGGATTGATTTGTTTTCTATATAAGCGGACTTGTCGCGTGTCTCGAGTATTCAGTTATTGAATAGCGACCAGTAAATATCTCGGAAACGAAACAATAGGTACCTCGGCTACATTACTGGACTACGGATCGAACTGTGCTCTTTGCACGGATACGCACTTTACGATGAAGAAAAACGTCTGTCTTAGCTTAACAGCTATATTTTGGAAACGACTCTTAACGATTATCATGAAGATTAGTATGTAAAGGGTTTTTGTACCCTGGATCAAGTCTGAAAAATTGCGACTCAAGTCCTATATTTCTTAATTCGCGGATCGGATTGGTACATACATACTCGTATAAGTACCTAAATAAAAGCATTCGGTATCATTTGTCAACGCATCGTCAAATGGACAAATGAAGAGATATATAAAATAGATCTTATTACAACAACGCCTAGATTGCGTTTTCAAAACCTATCGGCGTTGTTCTTTTTTGGCGGTTCTATTGAGTTAAGCCGCTGTCGTCGCGTTTTGTGTTTTTGTAAACAAACAGAATATTTAGATAGAACAAAATGATTACTCAAAACATGATTAAATTAAACAAAGCAAAACATTACTTAATTTTTTAAACCATTGTCTAAATCTGAATATAATATGTAACTTATCAAAATGTAAAGTCAAGCGCTTAAATTAAACTGATTTTTATGTTATATACAAGCCGTTTCTCTTTTTTTTCATATTGCATCTTTTTTATATTCTCTAAAAAACGGTCTCGCAGTTATTATATTTAATATAAATTTGATTTACTTGTATATTAGAAAAAAATTATATTTATATATACAACGTAAATAGAATAAAGAAGGGACGCTGGTTCCCAAAATACAGTTTAAACTAGTTTGGGGGCCATGTATAATATATGTGAACACTGTAATATAAAAATAAAAGAAATAAATATGGCAACTAAATAACATGTCTTTTGAAAGAATCGTTAGCATAATATACTTTTTCAAAATTTATTTAACAATTCCATGTAGGAAACCGTATAAAATACCTCTAGTATAACTTAATTTAGCCTACATTATTTCCTATCGTAACTGGAACGAATCTCATACTTTCTAAACAAATAAGTTACGGCTGATAAAATGAATCAATAAGGTTTATCAGACTTATTTGATTCTTTACGCACACTTTAATTTAATACCATGTTTTCTGTTACGCAAAATCGTAGAACATTATGGTTTTAACGTATGAGAAACAATATTTGTTCGAATTTTCTTACTATTTGGCAAATTGAAAAAATAATTATATTTCAATTGTTAATTTTTTTAACAATGCAAATTAAAAAAATTATGTTCAACTAATTCAGTGTCTCCCAATGTTTATGTTACACCTATCATCCCTATATAGCATACATAACTTTGAATATAAAAAATTGAATTTTTCATTTAAGAAACTTTAATCATAGGTTTTAGGGAGAAAAATTTGCATGAATTTTATTCATGGACTATCAATTATTACACAGGTTACTCTAAATGAACTAAAATACTGCCATATTATTTAAGTTTCAATATATATTATACTAGTGGCCCGCTCCGGCTTCGCACGGGTATATAATATATAGACTATGCCACTCAGTGAAAAAAATGATTAAAATATATCCAGTAGTTTTGTTTCATTAATTACTGCCCGTGGCCCGCACGAAACAATTCCCCTTTCCCTATACCATGAAGATTCCCTGCTATCTTTAGAATTCTGTATGTTTTGTTATTCCACTGTCATTTGTTATACCACGTTTTATAGTGACTCGGCTGAAACGCGGTCGAACAGAATAAAAAGTATCCTATGTCCGTCTCTTGGTTCTAAGCAATGACTCCACCAATTTTCAGCCAAATTGGTTCATCCGTTCTTGAGTTATAAATAGTAAATAGTGTAACTAACACCACTTTCTTTTATATATATAGATTTACTATTTGGCATTTTACATTGGCTAATATAACTCATATGTTTTAAGTAGTAGCTAGAGAAATAGTCAAATATACTTTTTTTTATTGAACAGGAATTCGTGCAATCCTTCTTCGCCGGCACACTGAAGCAACATCTTTTGAGTGAAGACCTCCCAGAGGACTGGTCTGCCAAACCTGTGAAGGTACTCGTGGCCTCCAACTTTGATGAAGTTGTATTCGACGGCAGTAAGAAGGTGCTCGTCGAATTCTATGCACCATGGTAAGTAATACGTTTATTATTCTAACATTTATTATTCTAACATTATCTGACATTTATTATTCTAACATTATCTAACATTTATTAGTCATCATCCTCCTGCCCTTAACCCACTTTTAAGTGGAGTCGGCACAACATGTTATAAACATGCTGTCACATGATTTGGCTGCGTTTTTAGGACAGCCGCCTGCCTGACGTCAACTTACCTTAGTCGTACGACATCTCGGTAAGAAAGAGGGTGGTCTATTCTACTCAGCCGAATACCACACGACGGGTCAACTTCCCTTAGTCGCCTTTTACGACACCTCGGTAAGAAAAGAGGTTGGTACTATTCTATTCAGCCGGATACCACACGGCGTTAAGGACAATATATACAACACAATTAATAATATCAATATATTATTATTATTATTTGACCACAGACACTGATCATAAAGAAAAGAGTATAGGTTTTGTGCGTGTGTCAAATGTACAGTAGCGTGTGTAATAATTCTTTTATTGATTTCTTTTTTAGTATTTATTGTACTCTAAATATAACTTTCAACTATTCCGTGCACCAACGGTTGTCTATATTGCTCTTACAGCAATAAGAACGCCTTTCTAGTGTAAATTTACCTTTAAAAATTTAAAAAATATTAAATAAATAAATAAACTTTCAAAATCGTCGGCCTGCGTAATTTAAAAAAAGTACAAAGTTGCATATTAAATAAGAAATTATGGGACTTAAATAAGCCGCTAATAAGTTATTATAAACGAGCCTTTAGATACTTAGAATGTTGGTTTCTGTGTCTGAAAGTAGTTCTGCCTTATCGATATACATACCTGCCCAAACTTACGATAAATTTCAGTTTCCTTTATTAAAGCATATATATATGTAAAGTACCTTACAATCAACATTTTTGTCGTGTAACAGACGTGTTTATTCAAGTGCGGAACTTCGTTAAGACGTATTCAACGACCTGTAATTAATTGTCTTTGAATTGCTCAACGGTTCGTGACTCGATTATGTAAATATGTAACTCATTGTTGCTAAAAGTAAACTCGCCTATTGACACTTCTATTATCTTTATTATATCCAGCCTTTTTTTTTATCTTATATTGCACAGTTGGTAACATATTTTTTTCTGAAATGTTACCAGTAACTTCACAAGTAGAGTTAACGATAAACTATAAATTAAAATTTATAGGTAGTTCTAACACTTATGTCACAAGAATATCATAGAAGATAGAAAAAATTATTATTTGAACACTTGAAGTAAATAAGGCACTAAGTACCTAAAAAAAAAATTCGATGTACTGCCATGTACGCGGGTGAAACCGAGGAATATTACTAGTATACAATATAACCGATTTATAATGTTCAAATAATCGATTATTAGAAATCAATTATTTTTTGACATGCCTGTGAATTACAGGTGCGGCCATTGCAAGCAGCTAGCGCCGATCTACGACAAGCTGGGCGAGCATTTCGAGAAAGATGACGATGTGGTGATAGCCAAGATTGACGCCACCGCCAACGAGCTAGAGCACACCAAGGTCACCTCCTTCCCCACCATCAAACTGTACACCAAGGACAACCAGGTAACTTTTTCTCATTCATCCTCCTGCCCTTATCCCACTCTAAGTGGGGTCGGCCCAACATGTTATAAATACGTTGTCACATGATTTGGCTACGTATTTAACGCCCGGCCGCCTGCCTGATATCAACTTACCTTAATCGTTTTTTACGATACCTCGATAAGAAATGAGGATGGTACTATTCTACTCAGCCGGATACTACACGGCTAAACCAGGTAACTTTTTCTATCAAACCAAAATCAAATCAAAATAATCTTAATTCAAATAAGCTCTTTTGAATCGTCAATCAATATGATGAATGAAGCTACAACTGGTTCGGAAAGTTGCTCTTACCGAGAAGAACCAGAAAGAAACTCGGCGGTCAATCTTTTAAACATTTTCATTTTTACATTATTAAACCGCAACCCTGTATTAAGCTGAAAGGATTTTCTAATCCAGGCTGTTTTATCATTCAAATAATCCTCAATTTTGTAATAAGCTTTACATATAAGTATCCCATTATGATGGACTATCAAAAGTCCATTTCCGATTTTGACTGATTATTTTTAGTTCCTCACGGATTATGATGCATCTTCACACGGCTATCATGTATTTTAATAACTTTAAATTTTGTTTCATTGTATTTTAAATGTTGGTTTAATTCACTCCTTCATTGGCTATTCCTTTTATGTACGTATGTAATTACGTATTATGATAAATTATCACAAGGCTTACGGATTATGACGTATCAATATAACTCCCACAGAAGTTATCACATGACCATCACATATTATAATTAATTATCGGAAGTTCGTAATGGATTATCTTGCATTTTCACACAGCTGTGACATATAATGATGGATTCTGAATAACTTGTTGGTGCGATAACAAAATAGTAAGAGTACAATCTGAAATATTATTTAAGGTCCGCGAGTACAACGGCGAGCGTACCCTGGCCGGTATGACTAAGTTCGTGGAGACTGACGGCGAAGGTGCCGAGCCTGTTCCCACTGTGGTAAGTAAAAGAAAGAAAGTAAGAACATTTATTTCACCTTCCGCGATACACAGTTATTAACTAAAACTAAACCTTAACACATAACACAATAAAACAAAAACATACCAATAACATAAAACAATATCATATAAATATACTGCATACCACAAGAAGAAGAAAATGGCTCAGCTCAGTATAAATTGAGCGACAGAATTCTATCGCACAACACTGTTTTTCAGCAGTAGCGAGGAGCGACACAGTACATATATACTAAAAAATAGACGTATTAATGTAAACATACTACTCTCTCTTCTATCGTATTCTTCATTACTGTAGGTCGGGTCCTAATCGAAAGTCCTTCACAGTTCTTATAATTCGCCTCCATTTCTCTCGATGTTAGGCTTTTCTTACGGCGGATGTTACACAAGACCAGTAAGTTTGGTCACTTGGTCAAAGGTCAAACCAACGGCTATGTGATCGGCGGCCACTATCAACTTGTCAAGGTTATCTGGTTGACGGCGAGCAATGGGACCAAAATATCCTAAGATTCGTTGATAACATACTACACACTATTTTTTATAGTAAATTACTTCGTCCCCGTCGACATAAGCTTTTACCTTACCTACCAATAATGCAACTTATTTTTTTTATAATACATATAATTAAAAGTAACCTTAGTAAGGATCACACGGCGTTATCACACGGCGTCATCAGCCATCACGATTATCAGAAGGCCATCACAAATTTGACGCATAGAAGTCCATCAGAAATTATAAGGACGTCACAAATTATGATCACAAAGCCATTACAGATTATAATTGATTATCACAAGTGGTAAAGACACATAAAAATGTTTCTGAACGACAAATTGGCAACACTGCATTGAATAGCCTTTCACGCCACGCACCGAATGATTTTTTGTTATTTATTTATTTATTGAACATCATCCATTACCTTAACAGCTAGCCAATGCGATAATGGAGTACAAAAACTTATTTTATCTAATCTTATTATTACAAATAAATTTTATTTTACTCTCAATAAATCTTCCGTTTTTTCTCCTTTTTTAGCTGTTTTCTCTTGGTCCTCCGAACCGGACTCGGATTCTTATGGATTTCTTACTTTAAAGATTACTGTTTTCTGCAACAAGTCTCTCATGGATTATGATCCATTATCACACGTCTATCACTAAATATGATGGATTATTATACGACCACACGTATCATACAAACACCCTTAAGACCATCTTTACTCAAAGTGTGTTCTGTGGAACCCTAGGTTTCCGCGATACCTCTTTAAGGGTTCCACAAGAATTTGAAAAAAAAATCAAATTACCTCTCTCTGGTCGAACGTTTTGACTCCGCGTCCGCGCGTAGGTGTATTTATTTATTTGTATAAACATGTGTTACAACAGCTGGTGTATAAGTAAGATTTTTTTCTTTTTTAATATCTTCTATTATTCAATATTTACTACCCATACTCATACAATAATAATTATTATTGTACTTCCCATTGGTAAAGTAATAATTAGTAACTGTTACATTTTACTTTCTTTTAGGGTTCCATCAAGTATTTAGCTTCCCAAAAAGGTTCCGCCACCAAAAAAGTTTGAGAACCACTGTTTTAGACCATTATAATGCTACAATGACGTATCATGATGGATATATAGATATCAGTTGGCTTATAATATTTTAAATATTCTTGTGATTAATATCAATTAAATTTATCTTATTATATTACAGAGCGAAGACGACGAGGACGACGAAACAGCGCCGAGGGACGAGTTATAAGCGCCCACTCGATATACTTCCATAGCATAGATGGCGTAGATTTAATTACTTAGTACGGACCATACACCGTTGGAAATGTATTTATATACGATGCGTTCAGTAAATTACTTACAATACGTGATTTATTCAAGGTACTAAAACACGTTAATAATTAACATAAATACTATATTTTTTCAGCATTATTTTTTCAATTTATATTATAAAAATGAATTATTCTGAAAAGACTAGTGATGTGTCAGTAAAAATATTTAAAGCTGATATGATATCGTTTATAAACTAATAGATTGAAATTCTGTTTTGTCTTTAACTAACGACCTGCAATCTAGTCCTTTTGTCTTACTTTTTCTATTAGTACACTTCTACCGTAGTCTAGTAAAATAAAATAATACTAACAAAATATGAACCAGAGACAATAAAAATTTCTTTGTGGATTTTTTTTTTGTTGCACTATTGATATTTAAAATGGAGTCGAATTTCTTAAAATGATAGTTTATAATAAGTTAACTGGCTATAACTGGTTTTAGTATTTTAACCGTATTTGAATTGAGTTACTGAGCATTTTATATCCTTTATCTCAAGGTGTTATTTGCAATATTTTTATACTTCCGGTGTGTGGGATTACAACTAATTGCATTTCCTTTTTTTTACTCGACTGTTATTTTATTATTGTGTTGAGGTTGTATTCGAATTTGACATTTGTTGTATATCATTTGGAATGTAGATATTTTGTTTTGCTCTCAACAAATTTAAAACTATGGTATAATTTTTATGCTAGTTGATCATCTATATAATTTTTTCTATTAATTTGTTAAGATAAAATAATTTTATTATTAAATTTTCTTATGCTGTAGACAATTAACATCTTACATTACATAAGATGAACTTTTTGGTTTTTTTTTAAGTACAACCTATATTTTTCTAATCATAAACTAATGTCTATGGGTCTCGTATTAATTTCTCGATTTATTTAAACGATATTTTTTTATTGTCTATGGAAAAGATTTGAGCAGCTTAATGCCAAGCTTTCATCCTCTATAAATTCTTTTTGCTTATTTTGATATTTCATTATCGATGTCTTCTGTAATATTGTCTTATTCTAGAGGCCGCATAAAAAGAAACTTAATTTATTATTAAGAAAGCATAATTTATTCGTATAATAAACAGCAGCATAAGCTAATGTACAACGTTTAAGTGTATTTATAATTTCTGTACCATAATGGCGTTTCGTTTTTACATTCCTAGTTTGAGTTGACATCGAACAATTTTAGTTTGCGCTAGTACCATTAAAAATTAATATTTTTTTATTTTTATAAAATAATTAGGTTTCTCATCACAAAATAAATATTTTTTAAGGCGAAATTATACCAGTTTTGTTTATAGTATATACATTTTTTTTTCTTATTAAATCTGAAATTTCTCATATATTCAAAATGGAATTTAAATGGAATTTGTTTTCCTAGTATTTGATGTTTCTGTATTTCTGCACGTGTAAATAATTCATACGACATGTATTTGCCAAATCCGCACTCGTGTATCTGTTGTGGATACAGAAATTGATAAATAAATATATATGAACATATAAGTTGTTTTTATTTTCCGTATGTTTTAATTAATATTTTATATAGATAATTAAAAAGTATTAGTTTCGGGTAACATACCACGGTAATTTGTTTTGATTCGCCGATATTTCGACGGAACCACGATCGTGATCACGATCCATGCAACTGGGTCGAAATATCGGCGAATCAAAACAAATTACCGTGGTATGTTACCCGAAACTAATACTTTTTAATTATGTCTTCAAACCACGAATATTCAAGTATAAAATCATTAATTTTATATAGATTTTTTTCAATTATGGGACAATTATACTTACGGTCGTACCTCCTCAAAGTACCTTAATATTTGTGTTATGAGTGCCAGACAACTAGTCAATATAACATATTATATAATTTTAAATACATACGTAAATACAAAAAAAAGGAAATATAAATAAATATACGGGACACTTACACACCCGGTCGCCCGTCCCCAAAGTAACTTAATACTTGTGTTATGGTAGACAGACAATTGGTGAATATATACTTATATATTTTTTAAATACATACTTAAATACAAATATACACCCAGGCTCGAAGACCAACAAATTTATTTATAGAAAATGTTGGCGCTCGGCGGGAATCTTACCCGCGACCCGCGGACCTGCGAGGCAGGGTCACTACCCACTACTCTGCCAACGGGCCAGTCAAAATATATAGTTATAGTAATATGTAGTTAAAAAACGGGTACTTTCAGAGTGACCTTAAACCTAGAACTTAGTGTTTTATTAATATTAATACGGTACTTCTGAAGCCAGCAAATACCACTTCTTTAAATTCTAAAATAATTTATAGGAAATTACTACCACCTTTTACTCGACACTGAAACAGTATATCTGTTGTCATATATTTTTGTATAATATAATGTCTGTGCATGTTAAATATTTGTATTGGGCTATCAAACGTAAAGTAAAAAATAAAGTTTATTAGCTACGAGAATAAACTTTTATTCCTCACTGAACACTTTCCCATACGTCCTATGTCGTTCGTCCTTCCTTTTCCTATTTAACCGTCTCGCTCACACACTCACATTCCGTTTCATGCATTCAACAAACGTTCCATTTCCACATACTAATCCAAGATCACATCTTCCACATCTGTCAATAGACAGATCTAATAAGATTGATTTTTAAATAAAATAAATCTTTTCGAGATATTTAATTTATTATCTTAAAATACAACGATTAAAACATAAAATAACTCTTTAAATTATTAACATTAAGCTTGTTCCATTATAAATTATCACATTAACACAGAAATACGATAAATTGAGACGAGTGGAATGGTTTAATTTAATCATAAAAATTAACAAATAGGGTATTAGAACATTGTTAAACAGAAAACTTAGCTAAAATATAATTTTTCATTCGACAAATAACAATTATAGCTTTGCCAATATTTTATACGCGATCAGTTTCATTCAAACATTTGTTTTGTCTTATATTCTCACAAATTCAAAGCTTATAGTCGAATATACAAATAATAAAATTAAAGTCGCAAATTCAAATTATCAGATTTGATTATGGTAAACTTTTTTAAACCAAAATAATTACTTTCGAGACCAAATTATGTATTCTTATTTACTATCAGTAAAGTTTTAAAACCATAATACGTTTTGTAATTATTATAAATCAACTAAAATTTTATTATATTATAGTTTTTCAGAATCAAATCCGATTAAAGCTAATTTGCAGACTTATGAGAAAAACATTTTAATAGTACAATAATCGTAAGCGGCTTAGTTATAAGAAAGCGACCTACTCTGGTACAAATGGAAGGTAATATTAAGGTAACGTGTATTTGGATTAGTCATCTACATAGACAAAGAAGTTGAGAGGCGTTATGAGTAACTACGAGGCGGGGTACAATTTATTTAAATCGAGACAATTTATAGCATAAATAAATATATGGGACACTTACACACACGTCGTCCGTCCCTAAAGTAAGTAACTTAATACTTGTGTTATGGTAGACAGACAACTGGTGAATATATACTTATATAATTTTTAAATACATACTTAAATACAAATATACACCCAGACTCGAAGACCAACAAATTGATTTATAGAAAATGTTGGCTCTCGGCGGGAATCAAAACTGCGACCCGCGGAGCTGAAGGCAGGATCACTACTAACTTCGCCAACGGGCCAGTCGGGTCAATTTATATAATTAGGCGTTGTTTTGCGGAGATCCATAATACAAAAGTAACAATAATTTTATTTTGCTATAATTTTTCGTGATTTGCATTGAAATTTTATCGTAAAGTTTATCTCCTAATGATGCTTCCGTTATGGGGCGAAACGATTGCATATATCAGGTATGAAAACGGATAGTACACTCTACCTACATCGCGGACAATAGCAGAATAATAGTATTGTAATACTTTTGTTATATCGAGACATTTTGTTACTAATTGATTTTTTTAATGTAAACGTATAAAATGTATGCACAATTATTATTGCACATTAAATAAAATTTAATACCATTTAATATGGTATATAATAATCAATACATAGCTATCACATTATAGCTCGACTGGTTAATTGGCGTCGCGCGCGGGAAAAAATAGGTGGAGGGGTATGAACTAAGTTACTTACTATAAACGCATTAGTAATAGTTAAATACGACTGTAGTTCAGTTTACTTTTATAAACCCCACCTCAGACGGATAACATTATCTTTATTCATAATTATAGACATTTCCAAGTTTATTGAATCTTCAACTTACATAACATTTACATAGATCTGGTCAAGCCAAAATCGGATGAAAAGAGGATACAATCAAAGCGGACGTTCACTTCCTTTCGGGTACCGTGTACCCGATTTAACTCTCTAATAGAGTCCATTTTTTATTTCTATGGGTAGTCAAAACTCCCAAGAATAGATCGATCTCAATCATTCCATCCATCATCCATGGAATCCCGATTCGTCTGGGCACTGACCCTCACCATATGGTCCTTCGAGCCGGATTTGAGGGTAGATACCCTCCAATAAATCCTTATCCATCCTTAAAGCCACTGAAACGGCTAAACCGATTTTATTAAAATTTACAGACAATCTTTAGATTAATCTGGTAGATAAAAAAATTAGTGATGATCGGTTCATTTTTTTGACTGTCACAGCTTTGTTTCTAGGTTCGGTTTTGATGTAAGTCAAAATCAGATTGAGCCACTTCAACGCACAGGACCGCCGGAACCCTATAAATCTCAATCTTGGGGCAACACCATTTCCTCGTGAATACTTTATCCCGCACGCGAAAGCCAATTATACAGTTCACCTATAGTATACCTACTCGTCTATCGAATACTCATACCAATCAAATTATCATTATCATTTTTACCAATGGAGTATTTGGTTCGTTCAAATTGGATTCCAAAAACGTCTTATTTAATTTGTTATAATGTGTATTTTCCTATAAATAGGCGTCATGAATGTGGCCATACAAGATGTACGTATATATAAAATTTCAGAATTAAGTTACTTTATTTTATAACAGCAAATTTTAGTTGTCTCATAGGCATTCGCAAACATTGTCAAAGTATTTCTAATCCTAATAAATAATTAATCAAAAAAACAAGACAAATAAAAAACAAATAAATATTATAAATATAATGAATTAATCATAAAATCAATGAAATATTAAATACGAATTTTCAGCTTTTATATTATCCAATAATCAAAATGAATAGAACTCATGATTTTGTTCGACTTTATTGTTATAATAAACTTTTATATTTTCATCAAGACTTATCTCTATGCATTTCTATGACTTAATCATTATGGGTGATTAATTTTGAAAAATAGTTCAACATTTTTATGATTATTTTATTAAAATACAATTCAAAAATGTAACTTGAATTTGTGACTAAATAAAAATAGATTCTCATCCTTTTAACGCAATTCTTGTTTAGCTTGAATATGGTTGATTCCGTAAGTGGAATATGCGAAAAACCAAATACTCCTTTGCTATAAACATCGATAATCATTGTAAATGCTACCATGGTTAAAATCTATGAATGCATTCTTTAATATTGTTAATACATATTTTAAAAAAAGTTTCTTATGCTATACTAGCATAGTGTACCTACTTGCTTAAATGCACTTAAATATATCGCTGTTCGGTAATATTATAAACGTATTGAAATATTTTAAGCTGGTCATAAGATAATATCAAATTAAAAAGTATCAATATATGAGACTGTATAGCCTAAAATAAATAATTTTTATATACAGCATAATAACTGAGCTGTAAGTCAAAATATAAATAAATTTCGCTTGCTACTCATGTAAGCAATAAGGTTTAAATTAATTAAACATTTATAAAATAAGTGGAAAATTTTCGCACTGCGATCAGAATTTAACGTAGGACGTTACATTCTTGTTTAAATAGTCGATGTCTGATAAACAACTTGTCTTTTTAAGTCAATCATCGTTGAGACTTGTTTTCAAGATTTATAACGCCATTACATTACACAATAAGATCTTGGGCCGTTTAACTCAGTAAAAAGATTATATCCTTTTTATTCAAAATCTTCATTAATTTTAGGAACCATATGTTGGTTTATAAAGAGAACAAATGAAAGAAATATTTTGTCAGTATCAGTACGTTGTTACATAAAGTCAAATGATTTTAGTGTAGTTGTTTAAAAGCGAGATTGCTTGACCACTCAAGCAATTCTTGCTTTAAACACACACCCCCAACTTAACTACCTTACACACCCACGTGTTTTAGGTAGTTAAGTTAAGTAATCTTTAATAGCAGAGGTTACTGCATTGAAGTCAGTCTCATCCTGAACGTTGACTAGATATGATTATTAGATGTTCTGTCGTTCTAGCTACATTTATATTGGTAAATTTTTTTAATAAGATATAGCTCATCTTGTTATTAGTGTTCTTTTGATGTTTGCTCAGAGAAAACAACACAGTGTACGTAATATAATTCTGTTTTTTCTTACAATAAAAGTTGATCATTGACATTTTCTCTTGCAGCTTAAAATATTTCAACAGTGAAAGGCATTCGACGTGAAAAACGTGCTTTTTTATAGAACCATACTGTTATTATTTAATATAAATACAATTCGATGCGAAAAACAACTTTATAACTATAAAATACATACTTCGTTAAATATGGAATAGGGAAGTTTGACGATTTTAGTACTCTTAAATCGAATAAATAGGTTTTTCCCACCTTTTTTCCAACATAGTATTTACAACAGAAAGCGAATTATACATCATGGTGATTTTAGGGGTCATTTATACTGTTCAGTTTCATATGTTTAACTTCCTTTCGCAAAGGGTAAGTTATACACTTATATAAAATATATAAAAATATAAAGAAAACTCTTGTAGTGTCCTTTATTTTCGAGCCCTATAAATAGTGTTTATGTATATACCCATTTGTAGGGTCTTTATTTTAAGACCTTTATTTAGATTATTTAAGTAAACGGTTTCGTAAACCCTTTCGTAGCGCTTTTTTTTGGTACACTTTGATAACATTTTTAATTAACTTATTAAAAATTTAAATTGAAGTGCCTTTTTAAGCACTTAAATAGATTATTTGAATATATTTTTGTACCTTTCTTTAGGCTTATATTATTAAGTAGAGTATTAAGTATTATAAGGTTATTTCGGCGGTTCAATACGCCAGTCATTTTTATAATACAGCCCATTTTTGGGACATAGTTAAATGTTTAATTTAATTATGATAAAACAGCAGTAGATAATTCTATTTCAGCGACTCAATGCGTCAGTATTTTTTTACACAGTTTTTAAGGCATGTTTTATAATATGGTAATGCAGCAGTACGTAAGTTATTTTCAGCGATTCAATACGCTAGTCATTTTTTAATAATGCCCATTTTTAGAGCATACTTTATAATATGATAATTCAGCAGTAGGTAAGTTAATTTCGGCGATTCAATGCGTCAATAATTTTTTAATACATCCCATTTTAAGTTATGATAATATCGTATTAGGTAAGTTTTTTTCGGTATTTCAACGAGCCATTGTCATTTTATATTTATATTTACGTTCATCTTTTAGATTATACATGTCATTTTTTTTTAATACATCCCATTATTAGATATTTTAAGTTATGATAACACGGTATTTGGTAAGTTAATTTCGGCGATTCAACGCGCCATTGTTAATGTTTGTTACATTCCATTTTTGGGGCATATTTACATCATGATTAACCGCAGTAGATAGAAGTTATTTCGACGGTTAAAAGCGCCATTGTTAATTTGTAACACAGCCCATTTTTAGATATTTTAAGTTATTAAAATGTACGATAAAATTGCTAATGCTGTAGCATTAGGTAAGTGTTTTCAGTATTTCAACGTTGTCAATATTTAGGTACATATTTTAGATTATACATGAAAATATAGCAAACAATATCGCGTAGCAATAAAATCGTCAAACTCTCACATATAATATCGAAGCGAAACAGATCAGAGTGCAAACATGGATTCTTCGTCCTTCTTGATTTGCCGATGTCTCGGCGTTGATCCATTCTGTGGCCTATCGTTGGCGTTGGGCAGGCTTTCAGCTGCGGCCGCTCTTTCTGCCAGGAATTTGTCAAAGTCGCTGCTTGTTACGCTCTCTTGAGTACCATTCGCCGCTTCTGATGCGGCCTGCTAAACGAAAATATATGTTAAATTTTTTTGAAAACTTTTTTTTGACTTCGCGTGTTTCCCTTGTATTTTGTTACTAAGGGACTGTGTCACCTATTTATATATATTTTTTTTCATAAACTTTATCCATAGCTTCGTTCAACATTTCAAATGTTAAAATAGCCTAAATTAAATAAATAAATATCTGGCATTATTGGTATCCGGTTGATTACAATAGACCACGCTCATTTTTTTACTGAGGTGTCGTAAAAGACGACTAAGTTATAAGTTGACCCGCCGTGTGGTATCCGGTTAAGTAGAATCTGTGTTAATTTTTTTTCAAAACTTTTTGTTACTAAGTGATTCCGTCGTGTATTTCTCTTGTACTTTTTATAAGCTTTACTTACGATTTCGTTCGATACTTAAAAGTTAAAATAGCCTTAATTAAATAAATAAATCTATGGAAAGTAAATAGATAAATATATAGTATGGAGTAACGCTGTGTGGTATCCGGCTGAGTAGAATAGACCACCCTCATTTCTTACCGAGCTGTCGTAAAAGGCGACTAAGGTAGGTCTATCCGCCGTGTAGTGCTGAGTAGAATAGACCACTCTCATTGTATATCGATAACCAATCCGCTTTGCAACAGTGTGGTGGGTCTATTACAGTATAACAGCGGCGTAATAATAGACCCTTATTGCTTCTTACATTAGATTATGTAGATATATAATTTACGTTTAATAAAGTGTGTATGGAATAAATATATTAAAATACTAACATTAAATTCTTTATTAAACTAAAAAAAATTAAAATATAAAATTAAAAATGTGCTCGGTGCGAATGTAAATAAATTAAAAAAATAAATAAAAATAAATATTTATATATCACCTTTTCCTGCTCTAACCAAGCGGATATCTCATCAAACTCTCTCTGATCCATGCCCGTTGGCTGTTGACAAATAAATGTATACATAGAAATATAAAACACACAAAACAAAAAAAACACAATACATATTACGTTTTAGAACAGTGTTTCTCAAACTTTTTTGTGCTTTGCCCCATCATGCCCCCATTATAGAACAATTATTATTATACAAAAATTAATTAATAGAATAAATAGTTAAATTTGTATAAACTCGTTTCTTTTTCTCTATATGACCTGTACTCTCTTTCTTCTTCAATTCTTGTCCTTTTCCTTCTATTACTCAAAGGTTGTCCCTTTTAGGTATAAGTCCGCCTTTATACATGTGGTTTTTTTTTTAATTTTTCTTTCTCTTTTCAAATATATGTGTAAAAAGAAGTAAATAAAATAAATAAACGATAGGTGATGTATATAATAGACAAAGTACAGACAAAAGCTTGTGGTTCCTGCCTTGCGACTTGCAAAGGTACGAAATTCGTTTGTGTTTGGGTATAAGATTCTACAAAATTTTTATAACTAAAATACAATAAAATAAACATTTCTATTGATTGAAACAGTGATTAAAATTAAAAATTTTATTATTAAAAAAATAATTTCTTCACTCAAGTAACTTAAATGACAGGTTACAATTTGCTTTTTTCGTTCAATTTGGCACCAAAATCATTTTGCATTAAAATGGCCCAGAGCGAAAGGGTTAAACTAGTGTCAAGCCCCCTAATAACACTTAAGTTGCCCACATGTGGGGAGTGGGCCTCAAGTTGGAAAACACTGTTTTAGAACGTCACAAGCAAAAGGGAATAGGGAAAATAATAAAAATATATCTTTAAAATTACATAGACACAAACAAAGTAGTGTGGATACAACTAGTGAATTATATATACGTACAAGGGGTGTTCCTTGGGTTGCGCGCATGTTGGTAGCGGCCGCAAGCCCAGCGCTGGGCTGCTCCTCTGTATTGTCCGCGTAACTGCTGCCCCTAGATATAATACGTCTTGTATAAACTGTTTCTAGTTATCTATAAATATAAAAGAGGACCCCAACCGTGGAGGAGTACGTCCACCAACTCACGTGAGTAAAGTAACGGCATGTTACTATCCCACTGCTGGGAATAGGCCTCTTTTCACGGTTTTATGAGAGAAGGTTTGGAGCTAAGACCTACCACGCTGCTTCAATGCGGATTGGTAGGTTACATATATCTCCAGAATTCTCTAGAGATATGCAGGTTTCCTCACGATGTTTTCCTTTACCGACAAACGTGTGATAAATTGCAATTATCAATTAGACACAGAAGTTTATAATAGAAACCCATTTGTGCCTGCAGTGGGATTGAACCTGCGACCTCCTTGAAAGAGTCGTACGGTGTTATACCGCTGGGCTATCGCAACTCACGTAAAGAAAAAGTTAAAAGTGTGTGCCGTGTGGTATCCGACTGGGTAGAATAGACCATCCTCATTTCTTGCCGAGGCGTAAAAGGCGACTAAGGTAAGTCGACCGGCCGTGTGGTATCCGATACCTCGGTAAAAAATGAGGGTGGTAATGTATTTTCAAACATAATAAATATAATTTACTTGAGAGCTGGCTAACAAGTAATAGCTGACCTGACCTGGCGCTGTGCGTTTGTTTATAATACAGGAGAAAACAATAACATTATAGTTTTATCTCCCTTGCACTTTGTATGTAGTCCCTCGGTCAAGGTTATGCATTAAATATGAAACGGCATAGAATGGGGGTACGGACATTCACCCTTGTATATGATATATCTTTAACTCAAAACGTAAAATAATTCCATTGACTAAATTACTTCACTATATTCAATGATTTTTTTATGTAGGCTGCTAAGGTTTAAAGGTACTTAATTAAAATTAATGTGGAATGGTCATTACCATCTTGTATAGATAAATTGTTTCTTGTTGTTAAATCTACTTTTTTTTTTTATTACTAAGTCGCACTGGCCCTGATAGTAAATATTACCCAGTCTTAGTGGTCTCGTAGGAGATGTTACGGGACTGCGCGAACATGTCGAACTCGTCCTTAGAACTGGGCGATTTGTCCGCTTGTTCGTCCTTCACAGCTGTAATCATAGATAGATAAAAGCTTTATTGTACACAAAATCAAACAAAAATAAAATTCATATAGTAGTAGCACAAAAGACGTCAGGAATGCGTACAAAGAGCGACCTCCTTATTACTAAAAAACAATCTCTTCCAGGCAACCCCTACAGTAAATAAATATAGCTATACACTAAATATATCTATAATTTTTAATATTTAATGAGTTAATCTTGTATGTATATATTCGGATATTCGGAATCTCGGAAACGGCTCTAACGATTTGCCTGAAATTCAGCATGTAGTGGGTTTTGGGGGAGAAAAATCGATCTTGCTAGGTTTTATTAAAAAAAAAACATTTTATCCCTGTTTTTGGGCATTAAAAATACTAAAATTTATGTCAACTTTAATTTTTGCCACGCACTTGTCAAGTCAGCGTAGCTTTCCGGGGAACGAGTGGTCGCGAGAAATGAAAATACTTAGGATCGAGCCCCGCCTGTTGTTTTTCTTTTTTTAAGTTTCTTTTTTTATTTTGAAAAAAATTACTGAGTATGGTTCGGTCACCTAGATATTAATATTATATACTTTAATAATACATATAAATCAATACAAACATAAACATTAGTCCAATCGCCGGGCAACTTATAGCAACTAAATCTTAAAGATATAACAAAACAATGTATTGCGGAATTATAAGTAAATATTTATAATACTTATAGGTCCGCAAAGTCTGCGAATTGAAGCCGATATACCGAGCTAATAGACACATAGTGAATCAAATACCATTTCCACCATTAAACAACTAATCAAATGTGATTTGAATAGATTTATTTGATAGAACTAGGCGTTACTTTGCGGAGATCCATAATACAAAAGTATATTGACTGGCCCGTTGGCGCAGTGGGTAGTGACCCTGCCTTCAGCTCCGAGGCTCGCGGTTTCGATTCCGCCAAGGGCCAACATTTTCTATAAATGAATTTGTTGTCCTTTGAGCCAGGGTGTATATTTGTATTTAAGTATGTTGTCTGTCTACCATAACACAAGTATTAAGTTACTTACTTTGGGGACGGATGACCGTGTGCGTAACTGTCCCATATATTTATTTATTTCATCATCCTCCTCGCCTTATCCCACTCTAAGTGGGGTCGGCACAACATGTTATAAACATGCTGTCACATGATTTGGCTGCGTTTTTACGACCGGCCGCCTGCCTGACGTCAACTTACCTCTGTCGTATTTTACGACACCTCGGTAAGAAAGAGGGTGGTCTATTTTACTAAACCGGATACCACACGGTGGGTCAATTTACCTTAGTCGCCTTTTACGACACCTCGGTAAGAAATGAGGTTGGTCTATTCTACTCAGCCGGATACCACACGGCGGGTTGACTTACCTTAGTCGCCTTTTACTACACCTCGGTAAGAAAAGAGGGTGGTACTATTCTATCAAGCCGGATACCACACGGCGTCATTAAACAACTAATCAAATGTGATTTGAATAACTTATAGAACTAAGCGTTACTTTGCGGAGATCCATAATACAAAAGTATATTGACTGGCCCGTTGGCGCAGTGGGTAGTGACCCTGCGTTCAGCTCCGAGGCTCGCGGTTTCGATTCCGCCAAGGGCCAACATTTTCTATAAATGAATTTGTTGTCCTTCGAGCCAGGGTATATATTTGTATTTAAGTATGTTGTCTGTCTACCATGACACAAGTATTAAGTTACTCACTTTGGGGACGAACGACCATGTGCGTAACTGTCCCATATATTTATTTATTAATAATAATTTAATTATTACTTTTGTAAATGTGATTTGACTATTTCCAATCAGTTGAATCCAATTCGAATCTAATAGGTACCTGTTTTGTTGCGAAATGATGTAAAAGTGTACATTTTGTATTGATTTTGCTCTATACTTACAGAGTTTAGCCACATCAGGCACGTCATCACTTAGGTCGATCAGCGCGTCATCGTCATTCTTCTTTGCTATAATATATAAATAAATATCATTATTGATGACTCAAATAAAACTCGTCATATAAATATCTTCTAAAACATTTTTTCTGATATTTACAATCTCATGACGCCGTGTGGCATCCGGCTGAAAAGAATAGTACCAGCCTCATTTCTTACCGAGACGTCGTAAAAGGCGACTAAAGTAAGTCGGCCCGGTGTGTGGCTGAGTAGAATAGACCATCTTCATTTCGTACTCATTTGTCGTAAGAGGCGACTATTGTAATTTAACCCAACGTGTGGTATCCGGTTTAGTAGAATAGACCACTCTCTTTCTTACCGAGGTGTCGTAAATACGACTAAGGTAAGATGATGTCAGGCAGGCGGCCGATCGTAAAATACGTAGCCAAATCATGTGACAACATATAACATTTTGTGCCGACCCCACTTAGAGTGGGATAAGGGCAGGAGGATGATGATTTACAAATTATCTCACGCTTCTTGTTAAAAGAAAACATCGTAAGAAAACATGTTCAGCGAAGTCCTAGGATGTATAGGCTACCAATCGGCATAGAAGCGGCGTGGTAGATCTAAAATACAATCAATCTTTTGATCAAGGATAGGCCTCCTTTTTTTTTCTTGTGCACAACAGTGGGATAGTAATAGGCTGTTACTGTACTTTTTACACGCTTTGCGGCTATGAAGCTGTGGTAGCCCAGCGGTAACACCGTGCGACTCTTTCGAGGAGGTCACGGGTTCAAACCCGGGCAGAAACCAATGAGTTTTTCTGTTAAAACTTATGTGTCTTATTGATAATTGAATTTATCACACGCTTTTCAGTGAACGCCAACATCGTGAAGAAACCTGCATGGCTCTAGACAATTCTGGAGATATGTGTAACCTACCAATCCGCACTGGAGCAGCAAGGTAGGTCTTAGCTCCAAACCTCTCCAAAAACGGAGAGAAAAGGCCTATTCTCAGCAGCGGGATAGTAACAGGCCGCTACTTACTTACTGGCGCTTTGCGGTGAAAGAAACAAAAAAACCTATACAACTTTGGCGAAATCCTGGGATCTAAGATCCATTCCATCTCTTAATTAAAAGACAAAGAAGGCAAACAGAAAAAACAAAGGGATAACATGCTGTAACTTTACTTTTATTTAAAAAAAAACTCACGTGAAGTAGTCCCAGGGACTCCCATTGCGGCACCAAGTATAGCCGAAGGGGTCGCCCCACCGGTTGCGGCAATTCTGGAATATGTAAAAAAATAAGTGTTTCATTGCTGAACTCCATACTATAATATATACTATGAGATTATTTTGCCAAAATCCGCAATGAGATAAGATCTATCTATCTAAGTAAAGTAAGTAAGTAGCGGCCTGTTACTATCCCACTGCTGAGAATAGGCCTCTTCTCTCCGTTTTTGGAGAGAAGGATTGGAGCTAAGCCCTACCACGCTGCTCCAATGCGGATTGGTAGGTTACACATATCTCCAAAATTCTCTAGAGATATGCAGGTTTCCTCACGATGTTTTCCTTCACCGAAAAGCGTGTGATAAATTGAAATTATCAATTAGACACATAAGTTTTTAACAGAAAAACTCATTGGTGTCTGCCCGGGTTGGTACCCGCGACCTCCTCGAAAGAGTCGAACGGTGTTACCGCTGGGCCATCACAGCTTTTTTTTTACACACACACAGCTATCTATCTAATTTAAAATATCTAATATACTATCACGTTGGAGCGCTAATATCAATTACGTTGGGCTCCAATAACACCTTGGGTTATTTGTCACAACACAAGTTAAGGTGGGTGACAAAATAATTGGGTTCGCTTTCTCGAAATAAAAGAAATGGTTCGGGTAGAACTTCGTAAACTAAAACAAACTATACGATACAAACATAAAACAGTTACTATAACTAACTTTAAACAACAGTGTCGAAACTTAACCGAAACGTTATACAAAATGAGATTAAAGAATTGTATTAACGCCTCCGCGCAGGCGTAGACTGATTCGAATTCAAAGATGTATGCCATGAGGCGGAAACGATTGACAACTCGGTATTAATATAAATAACGTGCGGACTTCCCCGAAATACGTTAGGTTGCTACATCATCATCTTCCTGCCCTTATGCCTCTAAGTGGGGTCGGCACAACATGTTATAAACATGCTGTCACATGATTTGGCTGCGTTTTTACAACCGGCCGCCTGCCTGACGTCATTTACCTCTGTTTTATTTTACAACACCTCGGTAAGAAAGAGGGTGATCTATTCTACTAAACCGGATACCACACGGTGGGTCGACTTACCTTTGTCGCCTTTTACGACACCTCGGTAAGAAATAAGGTTGGAACTATTCTATTCAGCCGACGCCGTGTGGTATCCGGCTGAATAGAATAGTACCACCCTCTTTTCTTACCGAGGTGTCGTAAAAGGCGACTAAGGTAAGTCGACCCGCCGTTTGGTATCCGGCTGAGTAGAATAGACTAATCTCATTTCTTACCGAGGTGTCGTAAAAGGCGACTAAGGTAAGTTGACCCACCGGGTGGTATCCGGTTTAGTAGAATAGACCACCCTCATTCTTACCGAGGTGTCGTAAAATACGACAGAGGTAAGTTGACGTCAGGCAGGCGGCCGGTCGTAAAAACGCAGCCAAATCATGTAACAGCGTGTTTATAACATGTTGTGCCGACCCCACTTAGAGTGGGATAAGGGCAGGAGGATGATGACTATTCTATTCAGCCGGATACCACACGGCGGGTCGACTTACCTTAGTCGCCTTTTACGATACCTCGGTAGGAAATGAGGGTGGTACTATTCGATTCAGCCGGATACCATACGGCGTGTTGGGTTGCTACAGTACATCTTATATACTTCATAGGTAGATTACTTTAACACTCACCTATTGTTTAAAAAGCGCGAATGACGTAACAGCAGGTTATGAAGGCGGTCGTTGATAAGAAGCAGTTCCGCAGTAAGGGGCGAATCACCGGCCAATCGCGCTACTAACTCGGCCACCCGACTCTGCATCGCTTTCAGGGTATCAGCCAGCTCCTGTTTACAATATTAAATTATATGAATCTGCTATACTGTTAGTTAGGTCTTCGAATTAGACCGCTAACAGCAACATTACATCGCTGAGTGAGAGAATATTAGAGCAAAATATTTACTAAGATTTACAATATTGTTGTAGAGGATTGCAAACAGAATTTGTCTCGAGAAATTCCGTTCAATGGAGTACACGGGCCTTTGACAATCACATAGCAAATTTTAATTTCAAGAATACGCGTCAGTCGTGCATCACTTAATTATTATGCAAGGAGACAAAACTTCGTCCCCTTTACAGAGAGAGTATAACCGCCGAGTATCCGGCTGGGTAGTATAGACCCATTCCATTTAACCATTACTTGTTAGCCAGATCTTAATTATTATTATAATCACATATTTATGTTGTTCGATTTTTTTTAAACAATATTTAAGAAGAATTATGCCAAAATTATCTTATACATTTGAGATCAGTGGATTAATTTAATGTCGTATCGTCGTACTATGTTTACTGGGCAAACATATAGTGTTGAAAAACTTGGTTATCTTTGGAAATGAGTATTAAAATGTATAGGCCTTAGTAGTTAGTAGACAAAGTATGGACTACTCACATTAAGCAGCTCGATGTCAGTGTCATGGTGCTGGGTGTAAGGCTGAGTGGTTAGCTCAGTCAGCATATCGTTCATGACCGTCATGTTGCCCTCCACCACCGATAGGTCAGCGCGGAGTTTACTCGTCTGGCTGTCGGACAGCGTAACCTAGAATCAACATATATTCTCATATTATAAATGCGAAAGTCTGTCCGTTCCGCTTTCGCAGCTAAAGAATGTTAAAGGATACGGAGTAAATCTATACTCATATATAAAGCTGAAGAGTTTGTTTGATTTATTAATTGTTTGAACGCGCTAATCCCAAGAACTACTGAAACCCCATTTGAAAAATTCTTTCCGTGTAAAATGGTCCATTTAGGAAGGCTATAGGCTATATAACATTACGCTAAGGTGAATAGGAGAGGAGCAGGAATAAAAAATAGTACGATAACGGCAAAACTTAAAGCTTTCCTTGCGTGCGCTGAGTAAACGGTAATAGTTATTCAAAAATCATGTATTACAAATTTGTACCCCTCTAAATGTTCTAAATAAAAGTCCGCGACAGCATATGTCTAGCTTTTAAGGGTAGTACGATTGCGTCTTTTATAACTCTGCTATTAGATTGTCAAAATCAGACAAATTTTTAATAATACTTAACTAATAACAAAGCTATTAATTGACCCCATTTTCATCTTTTTACATCTTGGGCCCCAAATTTTATGAAAGAGTATCAGTTTCCTTTAAGCAACATAATTTGATTGAATATGAAATTATTATATAATTATTATTGTATTAAAAAGTAGGTAATTGTATTAAATTATTATGTTTACATACCGCACTGGTAATTTGTTCTTGGGTAGGTCGAACTGGCGAATTCTGAGGAATTGCGTTGCGCTGCGGGGAACCTACGATAGGCTCACCACCGTCCGGTACACTCTGTATGAAATATGTAAATAATACAGCGACAACTTTTCTTAGACAATCAATAAAGTACACCTGCAAGTCAAGGAGCGTGATCCGGGGTGATGACTAAATGTTTTTAAAAATAGTATAAATATACAAGTTCACCACGGTACTCTTTTCACGTAAGTAGGTTCTCTTTTATACGACAAATATTACTGTTTTTATTATAATGATTTATATAGCTATATATCGAATCAGATATAGATATCAGATGAGATGGATGGAGGGGATATAGAGAAGGAATATCTCAGTAATTAACTATCAGACCACACATTGCTCATTATTCGCAGGGTAAATTCAAAGATTTCTAAAATATTTCATTAATATCTAGTCATTTCGAAGTGTATAAGGAACATACATTTTCTCTTTTATACGTATAGATGTCTGAAACAGAAAGTTTCAATGCTCCAGGCGGTTTTCTTCCTAAATTTTCAACAATTACCTTCATATTTCAATTAATTAACACAAAACCTTACCAAACTATACACTAATAATATTTGCAACACGAACCTGTCGCGTGCTATTCTTATTTACATACATATACATAATGTTATGGAGAAAATTTTAAAGGCATATTAAGCGACCGATATCTAGACGTTATAAAATTTTGTCGTTGACATAATTTTGTCGTTATATTTTTACTTGTTTACTGTTTAGCATCAGATTTTGTGCTTGGAAAATATTTGCGACTTGCAGTAGAAAGCTGGTAATATTGACTAATAAATAAACTCTGCCAGTGTCTGTTTCGACGGCACTGCCGGTCCCAAGCCCGGATAAAAGAGGAGGGTTCATCGGGGGGCTAACCACCCATCATGGTAAAAAGAAAACTGGTTCCGAAGTCCACAACAAGAAATAAAACCGGATCGCTTAACTCTCGACGACCTCAGCAAGGATTAAAGGATAAACGATTTCGCCTACGGATTGGAACTTGGAATGTACAGACAATGCTACAAGCGGGTAAAATAAATCAATTAGCCAATACACTCAAAAACTACAAATTGGACCTAATAGCACTTCAAGAAATAAGATGGGAAGGATCTGGCTGTATGAAAAATCCCGAATTTACTATCTACTACAGTGGTGCTAAGAAACAGGGGCTTTATGGGACGGGCTTCATCATCAGCAAGAAGCTCGATAAATGCGTGTTGGGATTTCAAGAAGTCAACGAAAGGCTCTGCAAAATAAGAGTGAAGGGTCGTCTCTATAACACTACTTATATCTGCGCATATTCTCCAATAGACGATGCTAGCGATGAAGTTAAAGAACAGTTTTATGAAGAACTCCAAACATTGTGTCATCGTACCTAAGTACGATGAGCTGATCGTTCTTGGCGATTTCAACGCTAAAGTCGGTAAAGAAGATGCGTATGATGGAGTTATTGGCAAGCAGTCTCCACATGACATTACCAATGAAAATGGAGAATTGTTATGTTACTTTGCAGCTGCCAACGACCTTTTTATCACCGGAACAAAATTTCCCCATAAAGACATACATAAGGTAACCTGGCGTGCCCCCGGACGAGAATTCTACAACCAAATAGATCATATTCTTGTCCGCAGGAGGAGATTGTCGAATGTATTAGACGTCAGAACTTACAGAGGGGCTGATTGCGACACCGATCATTTCCTTGTTATAGCATCTCTCAAACACAGGACCGCGATAGTACAAGACAAAAAAGGAGAACGAAGGGTAAAATGGGACACTGAACAACTCAAAAATAGTATGACACGCAACATCTTTGCTAGTGAAGTGACCAGGAATCTACAGAACAGTGCCCCAGACGAAGATATCGAAAAAGAATGGCAAGCAATAAAGCTAGGAGTGGTCAATGCTGCTAAGAATGTGCTGGGTGAGAGAAAGAAAAAGCGAAGAGAAGAATGGTACGACGAGGAGTTCGCACTAATGCTTCAAAGAAAGAACTCATCATACAAAAGTGCTCGGGACATCTGTAGAAAAACAGCACGGAAGAAAAAGCGCAACCTCGAAAATAAACGGGTCCAAGAGCTGGAAAATGTGCAGGATAGAAATCGACCAAGAACTTTCTATAAGCGACTCAACGAACTTCGTAGTCGCTTTCAGCCACGCACGCATTCTATACGTGATGGTGATGGCAATACCCTTACCGAAAAACAGGAAATTGTACAAAGATGGAAAGAACATTTTAAACAGCTGCTCCAACCTGCATATCAGGAAGATCTAAACGCACCCATCTACTACAATGTTGAGGAGGAATTGCAAGAGCCGAGCTTATCTGAGGTGCGCAGATGCATAATGTATCTGAAGAACAACAAGACACCAGGCCTTGATACTATCACTTCTGAGCTGCTGAAAGCTGGCGGGCCAACTCTTGAAGAAAGACTCTATCACCTTATAAAAAAGATATGGGTCGTAGAAGAGATGCCCCTAGAATGGCATCTAGGTGTCATAGTACCCATATTTAAAAAAGGAGACAAAACAGTCTGTTCTAACTATAGAGGTATCACTATCTTATCAGCTGCGTACAAGGTCTTCTCCAGAATACTTTACTTAAGACTCATAAAATACGCTGAGGAAATTCTGGGAGAATATCAGTGCGGATTTAGACCAAACCGCTGTACCACAGACCAAATTCACCTTATGCGGCAAACGCTAGAAAAGGCTTACGAATATAATATTAACTTGCATCATTTATTCGTCGACTACAAGCAAGCCTTTGATAGTGTAAATCGTAAGCGCATCTTTTGTGGCATGCTGATACTAGGGATACCAAGCAAGATTGTTCGGCTCATAGACGCAACGATGCGAAACTCCAAGTCCATAGTGGCTATCCAAAATGAACAGTCTGAGCCATTCGACATAGACTCTGGAGTAAAACAAGGGGACGCTCTATCATCAGTTATCTTCAATCTAGTTCTGGAAGCTATCATACGAAAACTCAATCTCAGAGGGCTTATTGACTACAACACGTCTCAGCTGGCTGCATATGCGGATGACATTGTGATAACTAGTCGATCACAGCAAAGTATGACCGACCTCGGGATGACTCTTGAGGTCCATTCGGCTCAGTCTGGATTACAAGTAAATGCATCCAAAACAAAATACCTTCTTAGCAGCAGAGTCCTGGTGCCAGTTCGAGACGTGACTGTTGGAGATAACAGGATTGAGGGTGTGAATGCATTTCGGTACTTAGGATCGAACCTGAATTCCCTGAATTTGATGGGTGAGGAGATCAAAGCTCGTATAGCGGCCGGAAATAAAAGCTTTTACGCGTGCCATTCCCTATTAAACAATAAGCTTCTATCCGCCAATACCAAGCTCTCTATCTACAGATCAATAATCCGTCCTATAGTGACCTACGCCTGCGAAACCTGGACGCTAACGCAAAAAGAGGAACTTAAGCTAGCATTTTTTGAAAGGAACATCTTGCGAAAAATTTTCGGACCATTGCGTGAAGCCAACGGCATGTATCGTAGAAGAATGAATCACGAACTGGACCAGCTGATTCATAAAGAAACGATCGTCAGGTTTTGCAAGTCACAAAGGCTCAGATGGGCGGGCCACCTGGAACGCATGGACGATGCCAGAGCAGTAAAAACCCTTTCCAAGTGGATTCCACAACAGAAGAGACCCAGAGGTAGACCCAGAAAGCGATGGATAGACTGCGTCGAGGAAGACCTCCGATGCATGGGAAGATTAACATCTTGGAGACGGGAGGCCAGGGACAGAGCGAAATGGAAAAGACTCGTTGAGGAGGCCAAGACCCACAAAGGGTTGTAGTGCCACAGGAAGTAAGAAGTAAGTAAATAATCGAATACGACCAAATGAGATCGGAAACTTTCTCTTAATCTGCAGAGATGCTGTGTGTAAAAGTAAAGTAAGGAGCGATCTGTTACTATTTTGTTACTCCGTTTTTGGAGAGAAGGTTTGGAGCTAAGACATACCACGCCGCACCAATGCGGAATGGTAGGTTACACATATCTCCAGAATTCTCTAGAGATATGCAGGTTTCCTCACGATGTTTTCCTTCACCGAAAAGCGTGTGATAAATTGTAATTATCAATTAGACACATTTTAGTAAGTAGTAGACAAGATTTAACAGAAAACTCATTGGTGTCTGCCCGAGTTTGAACCCGTGACCTTGAAAGAGTCACACGGTGTTACCGCTGGGCTACTACAGCTTATGCTGTGCGTGCTTTATGTATATTTCTATATCAAAAGTAATTATAGCATTTTTTGCAGCAATCCACGTTAATCTTTGTAACACTAAGTTTAGAAAGAAAATCCATTCTTATACTTCATACATGCAGCATTACCGAACATATCACAAAACACCAACTCCATAAACAACACACTACACAAATACACTACGACAATCTCAACGATTGGAGATTGTCTTCATTAAAGGTAACTACACTAGCTAGTATAATCGCTGCTCGCGTGGTAATAATATGTGGAAACAGAGCGCCCTCTGTTGCGCTCTCTGTCGCACTTACGGGCCTTACGGCTTGCATAGTGGCGTCCGCAGACGTGTCGATGTTTTTTTAATCTTCTTTAACTCCCGCTGAAAATGTTGGTACACTGGTATAATACGCGTTAGAATATTAGTTTCAACACATTTAATATAGCATTCCGCAAATTCTGTCCATATTAACTTATGTTAATCGGCAATGTCCAAATGTCAATTGACTATATGGAAGCACAATGACACATGTATTAAACATTACGTAATTAATAATTATAAAATAAATTTGCAAACTAATTATTAAATTAACCGTAGTCAACAATAGACTATATCATTTCCTAAATAACCCGCACTTACTAACAAGCTACTTCGCGCACGCAAAGTGTTTGTCATCGTATTAAGAATCGATAAGCGGTTATCGATAAGTGATGCACCGTACTCTTTGTCCCTAGCACACCGGCAGTCTTTGATATTTAACTGAGTTAATCTTGTATGTATGTATGTATATATGTATGTATGTATGTATGCATGTATGTATGTATATATGTATGTTTGTATGTATGTATGTATATGTGTATTTAAAAAAAGTCGGGATCGAGCCCCACCTGCACTAATATATATATACATATATATATATATATATATATATATACATCTTGCACATCATGTTGCGTCCTACATGGCACTTTTTACCGATCTTGTTGCGTCCAACCGACTTGTTGCATCCAGTATACGGACGCAGGATAAACCAACCCTAAAAATTTGTCAGGAGCCGTGTTTTTATATGTATAATGCGTGGGCAAAAAATTGGATGGGACGTTATTTTATCGCGGGAATGAATTCCGATGTATTTATTAGTTCAGCGAGTTGCCGCGCACAATTTGGAGGTCGCTACGTGCTCGCGTATATTTGGGCACGTATATTATATTTCTGATGCTAGCATTCTATTGCCTCCGACGTATATTTTAAAAAGTTTTTTTCAATTTTTATTTAGCATTATCTTGCGTCCAAATTTCTTCCCAATTTAATCGATTTTATAAGTGATGCGGGGGCCCAAGGGGTGCGCGCGCGAGTCCTACGTTTTGTTAATAAACAAACATTGAGCCGTTAGGACGCGTTTTAATTTGCAAAGTGATTGTACTCATAATTGCGTATATTATTATTATTGTAAAACTGTAAATATGAAGAGAGCGGATAAGACATCGCTATTTGCTAAATCAGATCTTCTCATTTGTGCTTAAGGATCCCAATATTAAAAAAGTCATTCGGAAAAACATTTTATTAATGTGGTTTCAAGAAAAGTAAGAGAGTTAGCAAAATTATTAATCGAAATTTAAAAAATTAATAATTCTATAATAAATTTATTGAGTGCCCTAAAACCATTCAGTTAAGATCTTATGGCGGAGGCAACTAAAGTTGTAGATAACTGTGATGCCAAAAAGTATAGATTCGAAACCTTCTTTTGCTATGAATGTTTCAACTACTTTTAAACAATGCTGCAATATAGCCATTATGTTTGCATTGAAAAAACAAGGTCCTTACAATGAAATCAATACCGCAGAAACAGAAGCAGATCTTAAGACATTAATGCATCTTATAGATGCAATTTTGCGACATGTCATCTCCAGTCAAGCTGCAACAGATTTAAACAAAAAGAAGTGGAATAATGTCACTATAGTCCCGTTAGCCAATGAAGCTGCAGCCAAAATCAAATCAGGGTACTACTGTTGCAACGTATATTCAGTTATTAGATAACATTTATTGCAAAGTTTTATTATTATTACAAAGTTCTCGAGGGATAACCAAGATTATCTGGACCCAAAAACCCAAAATCAATTTCGTCTACGCGACTCTAGCAACCTTTATACAAATATTTAGCATAACTGAGAATGATATGAAACATTTAGCTACGTTTATGGGCCATACCGGTGACGTGCATAAAAAGGCATATAGATTGCCGGATTACGTGGCATCATCACTATCAGCCCATTTTCGTCAATTGCTGGACATAGGCCTCTCCAATTATTCGCCACTTAGTCTGATCCTTGGCTTTCTACTTCCATCCACTGCCCGCTGTCCTACGTATATCGTCACTGGTCTCCACTCCAGAACACGTCTACCCCAACGGTCATCGGTTCTGCGACAGGTATGGCCGGCCCATTGTCACTTCAGCTTGCTTATGCGCTTAGCTATGTCGGTGACCCTAGTTCTCCGACGGATTACTTAGTTGCGAATACGATCCCTTAGAGAAACCCCGAGCATAGCTCTTGTCATAGTCTGCTGAGCGTCTTTAAGCTTGTGGACCGCCTTAGCTGTTAGTGTCCACATTTCGGCACTGTAAGTCAAGACAGCTAGGACACACTGGTTAAATACTTTAGTCTTTAAACTCTGCGGGATGGGTGACGAGAAGACTCAACGTAGATTGCGGAATGCTGCCCAGCCTAGCTGTATCCTTCTCATAATCTCACACTCGAAATTGTTGTTTTCTAGTTCGTGCGTCTGTCCTAGGTAAATGTAGTTATCAACAATTTCGAGAGTGACCCCATCTAAGGAAATCGGTCCCGGAGCAACGTGCTCGTTGCACATGATTTTGGTTTTACTCAAGTTCATCCGGAGAGCGATCCTATGAGAAGAAACAGCCGGTCCATGCAACATCCATTGCAAATCCTCTATGGATTCAGTCATTAAAACCATATCATCTTACGCGAATCTGAGATGAGCGCCATTGATGTTTATGCCATGACCAGTCCAATTCAGCGTCTTAAACATATCCTCTAGTGCGTTTGAAAACAATTTCGAGGAAATGACGTCCCCTTGTCTTACGCCTCGCTGAAGATGGATATGCCTTGTCTACTGGTTTTGGACTCGGGACTGCCTTTCTTGCGTTGTCATACAGACATCTCAGCATCTAAATATATCACTAATCGACTTGGCATAGAGATGCCAAGTCGATAGTTTACAGAGGTAAAGACTCCAGAACAGCCCAGGTTTCGACCGAGTGAAAAGCTTTTTCATAATCCACAAAAGCTTGGCATAGTGGTTGATTGTACTCTTTACTTTTTTGTACAATTTGCCGCACGGTGTGGATATGATCTATCGTGCTGTACCCGCATAGAAACCCGGCTTGTTCGGGGGATGGAACTCGTCGAATCATCATGCGAGGCGGTTTGTGATAACCCTTGAAAACAGCTCATAGACATGGCTCAGAAGAAATATTGGCCTATAGTTAGTTAAGAGTGTTATATCTCCTTTTTTGTATAACACTATACTTCTGTGCCATGCCTTTGGAGTTCTCCCGGCAAAGAGAAGGGTATTAAACAGCTCTTGAAGCTCTGTTACCAATAGAATTCCACCAGCTTTTAACAGCCCTGTTGTAATACCATCCTCACCCGTGACTTTTCTATTTTTAAGCTGTCCAAGGGCTAAAACAATTTCATTTAGATGGATATCAGGCAGTTTTTCCGTATAGTGGCGGCTTAATTTGTCCTCTGTGTGCAGCGGTAGCATGCGATGCGTAAAATTCGGCGTAGTGGCTTTCCACTTCCGAGAGGATTTCCGGTTTGGACGAGTAACAACTTTCCCTTTAATGTGGTTAACTTCGTCAGGTGACTTTTTCCAAGAGGCTTAATAAACACTTTTGGAGCCCGATTCTGCTCAATTGATTTTTGAGCGTATTAGCTAATCGGAGGTCGCGTCGTTAACCATCTTGGTAATTATTTTGTTTAAAGCCTCTACTTCTCACGAAGTTAGCATAGGGTTCGTCGCTCTGCCATTAATAGGAGAGTATCTCCCGAAAGCTTTGACTTCATGCCCTTACGTTGGCTTTCCCAAATTTTTGTGCCCTCATTTCGAAGGATTTCTGCTACTCGGCCGAGTTTTTGTCCTACGTTATCCGTGGTTTCCAGAGTAGTGAATTGGTTTTAAGTTGTTTCTAGAATGTTACAGATCCAATTACGGTTTAGAGAACATTCAGATGGACTGTTGATTTCATCAAACGGATCCGTTCCAGCTTTAGATAAATATTCAGAGTGCCTCGTACCAACCTATGGTTGCTAATAGTCAGTGGTAAGCACCGAGACATCCCTAAATATACGCTTCTTGTCGCACGCACACATGCATACAATACGCACATTCACCTAATAATCTCAACTACTTCTGCAGTTCAAGTTTTTTCTGGGTTAGTAACATCACTTACCTGCCTATAAAAGCTTTCTTTATTAGTTAACTGAATGACGAGGATAATAAGTTCTATCTATCAATCTAATTTCGGGGACGCCTGTCAGTGCAGGACGGGTGATCAGCTCCTATTCCGAACTATTTCCCCATGTTGGGACAAGGGTCTCACTGCTGTCCCGACAGTGTCACCTGCTCTAATCTACCCGTAGCTTTTACAAACCTGATAATATCCCTGAAGGAGATATTTGTCAGATCCTCAACTTCAATTTCATCCTTACCTAGTATCTCCCATCTTACCAGCGAGTACATAGGGCACTCAGCCATAAGGTGAAGACTCGTTTCTTCCTCTCCACACTCTGGGCACGCAGCATCTTCTGTTATTCTCATTATTGACATATGTCTGTTTAACAGGCAGTGCCCAGTTGTAATGCCTGTTACAATTGCTACATTTTCCCTGCTCTGAGACATCAGCTGTTTAGACTTCCTTGTATCAAACGATTTGAGAAACAACTTTGCTTGTCTGAGCATTGTGTTTCTCCATCTTTTGTTAGATTCTGTTTCTATTCTTTTTTCAATCACACACTTTATTATATTATGTGCAATTGGGAGGAAGGGTTCTGGTCCTACGAATGTTTGACTAGCTCCCTTTCTTGCCAATTCGTCAGCTTTTTCGTTCCCTGCATGGCCACAGTGTCCCGGAACCCATACAATCGTTACTTCCCTCTTCTCAGCTAATTCGTTTAGTTCACGCTTACATTCCTTCACGATAGCTGAGGTTGTTTCTATGCGGTCAAGTGCTTTTAAAGCTTCTTGACTATCGCTATATATGACTATATTATGTTCTAATGCTATTTGTGATTCTTTGAGTTTCCTAGCACACTTCATGATAGCTATCATTTCGGCCTAGAAGACACTTGTATATTTACCCAGATTTAGGACCTGGTGTAAATCTGACGAGGTGCCGTAGACAATTCCAGCTCCCGCCAGCTTCGCGGATTCTCGTCTAGACCCGTCCGTGTAGCAGATGGTCTGACTCTTCGCGCTGTTTTCCACTTCCCAGTTTTCTTTTACTCCTATGTGTATCCTATATTTTTTATCGAAGATTTTCTGTTTCTTGATCAAGTCACTTCTCCTGACGACCATAGACAGATTTTCTCCGTAAATCTTTTCTATATCTGTATGACCTTTATCTGTAAAGTTTCCTTTCCATTGTTGGAACACTTTCATCTTATACCATTGCTCTATAGCTTTTCTCTTAGCTGCTAGGTCTAGAGGATAGAGTCCCACCAGAACTTCTAGTGCAGCGGATGGGGTTGTTCTCACTGCACCTGTGATCATTAGTGTTGCTATCCTCTGTATCTTCATTAAGTCCTTGCTGTTGACTCCGATGTTGGCTCTGTGCCACCAAATCGAAGCGCCGTACAGTATTCTGGGTAGAATGATAGCCGTATATATCCACTTGGTAATTTTTGGCTTAGGATAATAAGTTACTTACCTGTTCATAAAAGCTCACTTAGTAATAAGTAAATGACTATAAAATTTTTTTTTTAATAATATGACTCACGTGCCATATTTAAGTATTAGAAATCTGATGAGGTCAATGGAAGCCGTTAAGTCAATGTTACGCATAGGTTCATACAGCAGCAATATTCGGAAGCATTTTAGTTGAAACAAAGAATGGATGTAATAATGTCAATGTAATATCAATAAAATATATTGCATAATATACAGAATCAAGTTAGATATAAATTAATTAGGAAGCGTGAAAGCCTAAACAGTGTACGAAGTATATACAAAAATATACAATGTGCCACATTATTTCGACGATGAACGGAACCGCTAAGTGATTGAGAAATTTTTAAAATTGAATATCGGTATAAAACTTATTAATGGAATTTAAAGTTGTATACTGAAATAATACAGATTTAAAGGTATAGTATACGCTTTAATTTAGTTAAAAATCCGTTCAGAAATGGTAGACGCAACAGGGTTCGAGTTTAAAATGACGCAAGAAGACTTCTGCGATTTAAATATATATATATATATATATATATATATATATATATGTATGTGTATATATATAGATATATATATATATATATATATATATATATATATATATATATATATATATATATATATATATATATATATATATATATATATATAAATAATTGGGAAAATTGATTTATTTCAAAAATTCGATGTATCTCTGTTTTTGGGCATTAAAAATTATTAAATTTTACATTGGATGTAAAACACTTTTGCCGTAAATTGTCAAGTCAGCGTAGCTTATTCGGGGAACGGGCGGTCTCAAGAAATGTAAATACCTCCTATAACTAACTAACCTATAACTAAAGCCCTAACTAACCCATTAATTTTTTTGAACATTCTTTTTTTTATTTTCTTAAAAATTACGGATCAACCGGTTAACCAGATACTAATTCATTATTTGCACTCCATTATCCCCTATTTATTATGTGAGCTTGTATTATCAAAATGCTATGGATACGCCGCAGGTAAAAGTTAGTGATACTATAAAAGTATGTTAATCCATACTTATTAACACAAGGTGTCTGTCTATATGTAATCGATTTTCTAAAAATCCATCGAACTGATTTTTGTTAGGTTTTACACTAAAAGATAGAACAATTCTTCGGTTTAGGTTAGGTTATAATACATTACCGTTTTATGTAAATTGTGTTAAAGTGCGCTTTTAAACGAAACCTTTAGTCGCGTGCACCGCGTAAACCAGCAGATATACACAAAGGTAATGTACTAGACAATTGTAGATCTACAAAAGTACTACTAAAAACTCCGCGACAGCATGTCTCTATCTTTTATCCTAAACTCACAATAACTACTTTTATATTCAAATTTTCAATTCTGAAATATTTTCGCGTGCCAAATTTTCACGTGGGCGAAGTCACTGGCTAGTGATCTATATGATATCTTATCTACTATCACACACTAGCTATCTCCGTTTTTGTACAAATATCAGAGTGGTTTCTATAATTAAAAGTTCAAGGACCGTTTTGAAACTGGTATATTTATTCTAAAATTATTCACTGTTTATATTAACATTATAAAAACAAAACCAAATGCTACTCTCTTAGCATTTGATATTGTGTATATTAAAGATAAAATTCTGTCTAAGTTATGTCTGAATATGGATCATAATAAAGGTTGTAATCCACGATTCTCAATAATCACTTAGCTACAAAGACGGGTTGGTAATTGTAAAACTAATTGTATAACGCATTATAACACAGCAATATATGTTTTAATTGCTAAAAAAATCCATATTTAATATATTATAAGCGAAATTAGATTAATAAAAATTTATTTTAAGCGAAAGTTTGTATTTTTTATTTATTTATTTCATTTATTTACATAAAACAATTTTTACATGTTCTTAAAATTTAATGTCGTGATTAGAAGATCCATTTAAGCAAGTAATGTCTGTATTTGGAGCCTCTATCCTTCCATAGCTCTATTTATTAAATTGAACTGTTCATGTTTTTACATGTTTACATGTAAAAATATAAACAATTCAATTTAATAAATAACGTGTTAAACTTCTGTAACTTATGTATGTTTATCTGTTACGCTTTCACGGATAATTTATTATAGCGATATTGATGCAATTTGGCACAATTGAAGCTCATATACAAGGATAACATAAAGGATTTAAAAGATCCTATTTTTTCTTTATGAAACGGGAAAAACTTAGTTGAGAGATAACACTAAATTTGCCGCGAAAACAGGCACATCTTGTACATAAATAAATAAAATATCGTCTTTTAGTTACATGAGAGAATTGTTTCAATAATTTTTAAAATGCTTATTTAATTACATCATCGTTAGAAATACATAGTATATACAAAATTTTGTTAGAATCCAGAATAAATAAAACAAAAACTGTACACTTACACGCTGTGGCGTAAATATAGGCGCCATTGCATCAAGATCTGTCATCGGAAACTCGACACCTTTCGTCCGTAGCTCGGTGTAGACTTGACCGACACCCTGTGGACAGACGTTACTACATAGTATAAAACAAAGTCACATTCTTTGTTTGTCCCTATATCCCTATGTATGCTTAAATCTTTAAAACTACGCAACAGATTTTGATAGTTAGATAGAGTGATTCAAGAGGAAGATTTATATGTATAATAACATTCAATACGGAGTAGAGAAATACTATAATATTTGAGGTTTTTAATGTGGTGTCTTAAATAATTACATTTTTTCCGCTTACGTTGCAGACGCAGGCTGAACCCTACGAGATTTATCATAATAATGTACTAAGTATTTGTACACCTTCAAAAGGACTACAGAAAAGTCCGTGATAGTATATGTCTACCTCTTATAGACAACCCACAATGCTATTTCTTTTTACGAAAAATAATGCCTTATTTTCTAAGCAATTTTAAATAATACAGCATTAATCATTAAGTACAATTAGTCCAATTAATAACAAATACATTGTTGATTTAATATAGATCAATATGGCCGTTTACAGCACGTAATTTCAAGGGTTGCTAGTTATTATATGTATCACCCAGCAATTCCCCTTGATAAGTATCCGCAAAACAGACAATTGTCGGGTTAGCGATCGTAGACGATCATAGACGATGATTGACAACTAGTGCCGAGTGTGTCCTCTACACGATCGTAGCACTTAATCTTACTAATATTATATTGCGAAAGTTTTTGAGTATGGATGTTTGATGTTACTCTTTCACGGCAAATCCGCTGAACCAATATCTATGAAATTTGGCACAATTATTCCTTATACACCGGAATAACATATAGGCTATAGAAATCCTGTTAATTCTACAGGAATAGGATGACAATGAAAAGCGCTATCTACTATCAACATATCACAGTGAAATCAGTCGACGTAAACGAAGTTGCGAGTTAAAGCTAGTCGCTCATAATCGCCGATTAAAAAGAGGAGTAATTAGGTGTTTTTAAAAAACAAAAACTAAAGTCCTACAAGATTTGTTTCTAAAATCAGGAAAAACCAATGCTAGACTCCGGTATAAAGATCAAATAACATTTTTTATTTACTTAAATAACTATATTGTATTTGTTTAAACCGTAAGAATTGTGTCGTGGTTTGTGGCATAGAACAATACAAGATTACAAGGCATCTACTACTTTATTGCTTACGACATTTACCAAGGTTGTATTACAATAAAATAGCTATTTAATACATTTTTAAGTAGTTACGATTAGTGTTAGATTAATTAGATTACAAACGAGTGTTAAATATGTCTGTGGATGGATATGTGACTTCAGGGAGGTCTAAAAAGAGATGGTTCGATTGTGTGAAGTATGACATTATGTAAAAGGAGCGGCGCCAGAGTTGACAAATGATATGACAGTATAATAGAGAAAACCATGTTGTGCCGACCCCACTTAGAGTGGGATAAGAACAGGAGAAAAATGAATCCAATGATACATATTCAAATTTTAAATATTATACAAACGACTTACATAATTTTGCAAGGCGCAAAGCAGGAGCCGCAAGCTTATGTCCTACTTTGTCTATTATATATAATACATTAAAATCTTTTGTTTTATAATTCTTTATATTTTTATATACAAAAATTAAATTGCTTAAAATATACTGTGAAGGAAATATAAGAATATTTCTTTAAACTTCTCTCGCAGGGAATCACGTTTAGATATTGCAGATTATATAAAGATAGAGCACACATGCCCTAATATCCTGCCTCGGCTATTCTAGTATCATAACTCTATGGATGTCAGTTGGAGTTGCCTGATATGAAACGAGAAATATAACTTACCTGTAACTCGGGCTGATTTTGAAAAGCATCAGCCCAACATTGGATAAGACTAAGCACCTTTTCCTGCACCACTGTTGGTGGATCGTTTTTAGGGCCGATAAGTTTTACCTGAAAAAAAAAAAAGTGTTAGATAGAGAGTTACAAGGCAAATCTTCCAGCTTAGTAGTAAATAATACACAAAAATGAACACAACACATGACCTTCCACATTCCACGTCCAGAAAGGGACTTTCAATTTTACGTATTACCTGGACTGTAAGACATAGACATAGACAATAGTTGCACCAACTCAACCCCATATCTATTAAAGAACGTCTACAAATTTATGCAAATAACTATCCACATAACTATACCACATAACACATAACAATATATACATAGCTTTGTCTATGATATATGCTAATGAAGAAATAAACAAGTTCCAATGGTTAGCACATAACGTAGAATATATTGTCTACAATGTCAAATGTTTAATTGAACGTTAAAATTGCAATGCAAATACATGTATTATTAATATATTTATTTATTTAAAAACCTTAAAAATATTGTTTTTTAATACACGCATTTCACGGGATCAAATTACTAATTAAAATAAATAGTCAATTTCTGAGAATTCTTTAAAATATTCTAAACTTGTGTAATTATAGCAAAATTCAAATTTAGTTCACCGTCTGGCGACCTTTACATATGATCTGTGAAATCATTGCGTATATTTTTTTATTTACGAATCCACTTTTAAAATTGATTGTAGATTCATATAAATTTAATAAACTAAGCTAACGACTCATTTAAGTGAAATAATGTAACCTTTTTGTACTGGCTAATTAGGAAACCAGTCATTAACTTCCGAAGCCCTATGATATAAAATTAAGCGGGGACAAAGAATATAATTTTTTGTATATAAGCAGTATAATCTAAAGGCAGGTTTAAAACAAACGAACATAGAGCTAGATAAGAGCATCCTTCCTCGATCGATCGAAATAAATGAATTTTGAATTTTTGAATTTTGAATTTCATTGTTGTTATTTTTGCGTTCGCAAAGATTTTACGGAATAATCTAAGAATGCTCGCTCGCTTTATGCAACCGCTCTCGTGCAAACAGTGTGCTTAAATAGAGTTTTTATAACCTACTCGATAGCGTTAGCGTAACACAAATCTGTATGACTCTACAACAGTGACATCTAGTGACCGCTATTCCATCGCCATACAAAATGGCGTAACACTATCGCGATCGAGTAGGTTAAAAAGATGGGCCTGGGCACAAGGGTTGTCTACGAAGTTTTGAGACAATTATTAACACTATTGTTAGATTTAGATATGGGTAGTTCTATTCGTTTGTCTGTTTGATAACTGTATTTGCAGTCATTTATAGATATGATTAGAAAAAACTGGTAGAGAAGAAATAAACTCAAAGTATTGTATTTTGGTAGATTTTAAAGTTTCGCTATTCATACAGATTATTACAGCACTGACTAAAAGTTCGTGAACAAGGTGGATGCAACTCTGCCGAAACGTCGAACCTTCCCGTCGAATTACCTACAAAGGTAATTCGATTATAACGCAATGTGACCCGTATGTTTATATAATAACGAGTATTGTTTTTTGTTTTATTTTCTTTTTCTTCGCTGTTCCATAAATGTGTTCGATTTAAAGGTCTTTTTATCTAAAGTAGCTGTAAACTTAATGGTTAATAAAAAGCGATCCATATTTAAACTAAGTAAATATGCGTTAATATGCTTATACTGAGTAAATATGAGTGGAAAAAATTTATGACAAACAAAAATAATCTTTAAAAGCATGTGATAATTTCAAATGTTTTCGTAATCAACGGAATCAATCATATTAGTAGTAACTTGTTTATAATTGTTGTGTAATCTGATATTATTAGCACGCGGTAGCAATAAAATGTTTCTAATAATATATTTAGTAAATGGTTACATTTTAAGGTTTTAATTATTGAGTGGATTGTAATGTATTTGAAGCATGGCGTAGTTATCGGACAGCTAGATAGGGCCGTCTAAAGTTAATTAGGATAACCGAGGTGGTCGATATATCTGGTGCTCCCGATGCATCGAATAGCGGAGGGAGGGGCCAATGTTTAGAGAGGCCCAGACACGGAGGTAATGCTCTCTGGGGTATAGAGCCGCTGCTGGGGGGACGGGGGGTTACCACATCCCCGCCACCAGCAGCGTGGTGGAGAAATGCCAGGTTTTTAGGTTTTTAGTCGATGCGAAACCATTATTCCCGCCGCTCGTCCCCGTCTGGCGGTGACGACCTATAATGGGGTTTCCTGACATAAAAAGTGCCCTGTGGAACCCAAGATCCAAAAGGCTCTTCTGAGCTTACCCCCCCTTCCCTCGAACATCGAATCCGCAACACAATTTCAAATATTTTAGATGGGGATGGATGGCGGGTGTTTCTTTTTTGCCACAGGGCCTTTGTTCCCGCCACTGATTTCAAGGCCACACATCTAATACGCAGCATCACTTACTCAGATATATGTAAACACACAGCATTACAAAAAACAATTCAGTAGATTCAATTTAAAAATATATAATGCAAGTAATTAATTAGATAAGAATTAAGGTTTCAATAGTATAGACATTATTTAATCATTAGTTAAATAGTTCTACATTTGTATTTTATCTTCAATATTTAAATAAGTTATTTTGTATATATATAGAATCCGAATTTCGGAAACGGCTGCAACGATTTTCATGAAACACAGCATGTAATTTTAGGGACTTTCAGGAGCGATAAATCGAGGGTTCATTTAAACAAATATGTCATTTTATCAGTTTTGGGACACAATAAAAAGTGCTAAAATAGTAATAGAATGCAAAGCTCAATTTTGCTGTCATTTGTAAGTTTGAATAGCTCCATGAGGAACGGGCGGACTATAAAAGTGAAAAAACCCAGTATCAAGTTCTACATGTCACCATTCATTTTTTTTTTAAATTGCATTTTTTTATCCTTTAATAAAATTAACGAGCAAGGCTCGGTCACCCAGTAAGTAACGGCCTGTTACTATCCCACTGCTGGGCATAGGCCTCTTCACTCCGTTTTTTTTTTTTTTGAGAGAAGGATTGGAGCTAACACCTACCACGCTGCTCCAATGCGGATTGGTAGGTTACACATATCCCCAGAATTCTCTAGAGATATGCAGGTTTCCTCACGATGTTTTTCCTTCACCGAAAAGCGTGTGATACATTGCAATTATCAATTAGACACATAAGTTTTACTAAAAAACTCATTGGTGCCTGCCCAGGGTTTGAACCCTAGACCTCCTCCAAAGAGGCGCACGGTGTTACCGCTGGGCTACCACAGCTTAAGCATTTAAGGCCTATACGTATTAGTAAATAATTCCATTGCTTAACACTGGATTGCTAGCACTCTTACTTATTTAATCTTAAGTTATCTTCGTCATGAAATATAAAGTATAGACTGATAAGATAATCCGTTTGGGATTTTTAAAATACTTATTAAAATGATTGATCTTATCATAAAGATATTGGAAAAATAAAAGTGACTGCAGATATAGTCAAAACAAAACAGAGAGTAAAACTAATGATGACTTGCCACTTGCATGTGATTTTCCCTAAGACTATCTAATCATTGAAGTGGGTATACACAGAGCAGAGCAGACATGCACAATACAGAGTCAGTATATTACATACTAGTTTTACCAGTGACTTCGTTCGTGTAGACTGTTGTCGTGTAATAATCGTCGATCTGTCGATAATAGATGTCGCTTTTCAATGTCATCCTATTCCTGTAGAATTAACAGGATTTCTATGGTTTATGTTATTCCGGCGTATAAGGAATAATTGTGCTAAATTTTATCGATATTGGTTCAGCAGATTCGCCGTTAAAGAGTAACAACCATTCATCCATACTCTCAAACTTTCGCATTCATAATATTATAATAGGATAGTAGGATAATATAAAGTAAAATAGATGTTGCACCAAAAAAAATAAAAATCTTATTTAACATAAACAAATTCACGAAAGCTTAACAGAAAATTAAAATCCTTTTAGTATTGTATACTAAAAAGATTTTAATTTTAATTTAAGAGTCGCTATGATTTTTTTTTGGAATTTGTTGAAATGTTCAATATTTAAAATAACCCATCTCTATAACTTTATGATAAGTGCTACTATCAGGAATATAGGAGAGGGGAGGAGTTGTTTCTACCATCAATAGATTAAAAAAAATTGTAGTCGTCAACCTAGAGTTTGAAAATAGAATTAGACTATATTACTAATACACTTACTTGGAAGTGATGTAGGTAAAATATATCTTTTAACATATAGAGTGAAAATGTTACCATTTAAATACTTATAACAAATTACTAATTTTATATCAGATTTGCAATGTCTATATAGACATCTCTACAAGATAAAACAGATAGAAATAAATATTTAATATACAGTCTCCAACCAACCAATCAAACCTTTATTTTATCAGATAAGATACAGACGAATGTGAAATATTAAGATTTACATCACACACCTGCTATAAAAACTATATTATATATCCTCCTGCCCTTATACCACTCTAAGTGGGGGCACAACATGTTATAAACATTTTGTAACATGATTTGGCTGCGTTTTTGCGGCCGCCTGCCTGACGACAACTTATCTTGATCGTATTTTACGACACCTCGATAAGAAAGAGGGTGGTCTATTCTACTTAACCGGATACCACACGGTGAGTCAAATTACCTTAGTTGCCGTTTACGACACCTCGGTAAGAAATAAGGGTGGTCTATTCTACTCAGCCGGATACCACACGGCAGGTCCACTTATCTTAGTCGCCTTTTACGACACCTTGGTAAGAAAAGAGAGTGGTACTATTCTATTCAGCCGGATACCACACGGCTAATAAAAACATCAATAGTATGTTTGAAATAAAAATACTAGAATGCATTTAGCCAAACATATGAAAAAAATGGAAATAATACAGGCAGGAGAATGATGATGATAAAAAAATTACACCATTAATCTGGTGATGAAAATTATAATCATTATAGGAAATCACAAAAATAATTGTTGATATATATTAACACTAGTAATCGCCAGCGGCTCTGCCCGCGTGGAAAGATTAAAACCGGAATAAAGTCTTTTGATAATCATAAAAATGTTTAAAGTGGGTTGACCCACTTTAAACTGTCTGCTTTTTTTTTGCTGTTGTGGACTTTAATTAGAACTCTTAGAGGGGAACAATTTTGTAATACATGATTTTTGAATAGTTATTACCGTTTACTCAGTGCACACAAGCAAAGCTTTAAAATTTTACAGTTTTTCTACTATTTTTTTATTGCTGCTCCTCTCTTATTCATCTTAGCGTGATGTTATGTAGTCTATAGCTTTCCTCAACAAATGGACTATACACTGAAATAATTTTTCAAATCGGCCAAGTAGTTCCTGAGATTTTCAAATAGTACGAATCCGGAAAGATAGATGAAGGAAGGGAAAACCACGCCTTTGAAGTACGCATAAGGAACGAAGAGCCGAACATATAGATTACATAGTGGGTTGTGATGTGTGTGGGAATCAAGTTTAAATTATGCCAACACATTAACTTTCACTAGAAAGTAGGAAGGTATAGTTAATAAATGCGACATATTATATTTGTATAAGAACCTAAGCCAGGCTCATAAAATGAAAGCAGTTGATTGATGGATATAGTTCAGAAATTTAGTAGACATCTGTAATTTAGCAAATTTTGCAAGGTTGTAATAATAACATGAAATATAGTTGTAATTAATATGTTTTAAAAACAGGTACTACATGGCTGACCTATTTAACTTGCAAGCTAGTGGCAAATGGACATTAGAGAAGAATTTATAAACAAAAAATTATTTGAGCCATATTTTTACAGTATTATTTTAGATAACTAATTACGCCGTGTGGTATCCGGCTGAATAGAATAGTACCACCCTCATTTCTTACCGAGGTGTCGTAAAAGGCGACTAAGGTAAGTCGACCCGCCGAGTGGTATCCGGCTGAGTAGAATAGACCAACCTCATTTTTTACCGAGGTGTCGTAAAAGGCGACTAAGGTAAGTTGACCCACCGTGTGGTATCCAGTTTAGTAGAATAGACCACCCTCTTTCTTACCGAGGCGTCGTAAAACACGACAGAGGTAAGTTGATGTCAGGCAGGCGGCCGTTCGTGAAAACGCAGCCAAATCATGTGACAGCATGTTTATAACATGTTGTGCCGACCCCACTTAGAGTGGGATAAGGGCAGGAAGATGATGATGATTTTAGATAACTAATTATGGTGCGAACAATTTTATTTCACGAGCTTGTATCAACTACAATAAGAAATATAACCACATTGATATGTTTAGCACTAACTTAGTTCAATTTAAAAAAATTATCCCAGACAAGCCTAACTAATTTTGCTTTCTTTTTTGTATTTTATAATTATTACATTTATTCTTCTATTTTGAGCATTAAACTTTTTGTGTGTATAGTGTAGTAGTATAGTGTGTGTGTATATTTTATTTTGAAATTATTATTACTGTCTTATTGTTAGGTTTTATGAATTATTAAATAGTGGAAACTTTATTGGTCAAAGATCTATACATTTGTACTAGCTATTAAGTTTTACTATGTACTGTTTGTTTCCCTTGAAAATAAATAAATAAATAAATAAATAAATAATAAAACTAAGCATACATTCATAAGTCAAGATAAACTACTCAAATTTTTTCACTATTGTAAACTGATTTAAATGTCTCTATTAGACACAATATCTATACATGATGAAAAAACTTAATTATTAGGCTACAAGATTAGTAAATGGGCAGATCTATCCATATTATGATTTAAGGGCTGTTGAAAAAACAGCAAAAAAAATGACAAATATTTTTGCATTTATAATGAATTTAAGATGACCTTAATTTATTTTTGCAGTTGAAACAATTGCCCAGCATAAACTAAAAGTATTTTAAGTGATTCACAATTATTCATAATATAAAGGACTAATGAAGATCCTTTTAGACCATTAAAATATTCTCTAAGCTCCATCAGTATTCAAATAAAATTCTTATGGCAGATTCACTTAATTAATCATTATTAATTTGTACTCTTATGTCTCTGATTGAATAATGAAACTTTAATAATGAAAATTGTATTATAGTAAAGGTGTTAATAAAAAACGTTAATGTCTAAAATACAGTGAAATAGATGGCTGAGAACTTGATATGTAAAACTGATAATTAGAAAGTGTTTAGAATTGAAATTACATGAATTTTGAGAACAAGTTTTTAAGATTATTAGATTCATAATAGGCTACAGGGAAACAACAGTACATGCCAATGAACTTGAGGACATAAAGATAAGTAATCAGTCAAGGAATTTTAATATAGCAGACAGTGAAATAATAAGCTGTGGTAGCCCAGTGGTAACAACCATTCGACTGTTTCGAGGAGGTCACGGGTTCAAACCCGGGCAGATACCAATGAGTTTTTCTGTTAAAAACTTATATGTCTAATTGATAATTGCAATTTATCACACACTGTTTGGTGAAGAAAAACATCGTGAGGAAACCTGCATATCTCTAGAGAAATCTGGAGATATGTGTAACCTACCAATACACACTGGGGCAGCGTGGTAGGTCTTAACTCCAATCCTTCTCTCGAAAAACGGAGAGAAGAGGCATATTACTAGCAATAGGATAGTAACAGACAATGAAAAATAACTTACCAATTCAGAGATGAACTCTTTGTTGCAAACTAATATATGGAAGCTCTTTCCGGAATTCTTGACGCAAGTTTCGAGAACAGTCAGTGTGTACATAACAACTGTGTAGTTTTTCCCAGCACTTTGGCTTAATCTCTTTCTTATAGCCTTTACGGCATCTTTTGGTCCATCGGCACTACTATTAATAATATCACATATTTCCATATTCAGAGCCCAATTTTCCGAAGGCAGCGAGCCGTCAGTAGCTTGTTCTGGAACATTTATTATGAACAGTTTATAATAAGGGTCATCCTAATTAACACCAATTAAATTTGTTCCGCACTTGATTTAATATTATTTAATTAATTAATAATAAGTTATAATGTTAGCAATAATAAACGATACATTCTATGAGGACAAAGAGAAATTATTGCTACTATTATGCGCAACAAAAAGACAGGAAACTTTGTCACGACATTGAGTAATTCTTGCAATATTATTTAACAACATTAATTTATATCAAAATTACCTATTTTCTGACCAACCGGTGTAGCAAAGGGATTCCCTACTCCAAAAAACGACATTTTCGAAAATTAATCCTATTATAAATAAATAATTTCACCGATTTCACTTGTCACCCAAGTATATAGACGTAAAAATACACAATATAATCTGTATTCAAGGTTATACTGACAAATGTCAAAACAGCTGGTTCGTTTCACGCAGAACTTAATGTCATTATATTATATTATTAAGAACTCAAATATAATTCTATTAATATTCATAAATAAAATAGTGAAGTGTGAAATTTTTATATATAAATAAGTGGTATTATTAATGTAACAATGAATAAATTACACTACATTAATGATAGAGCTACAACAGACTTTTTGTCAGAATATACTTTAATTATCCATACAATACTAGCGGCCTGCCCTTGCTTCGCACGGGTATAAAATATATATCCCATGTCAGTCAGTGTAAAAAAAATGATTAAAATCGATCCAGTAGTTTTGATTTATTCATTACTGCCCGTGGCCCGCAAGCGTTAAATTTGGAGAAAAACAATTTCCTCTCCCTATACCAAGACGATTTCCTGCTATCTTTGGAATATCTAAACTCATATAGTACATTTTTACTTATTTACTTTTACATTTTACCTATGTATTTTATTTTTACAATTAATTACAGAATGTCTTTAAACAAACTCTAAAAGATTCGAAGTGCTATAGGGTGAAGCGCGGCGTCCTCATGGCATTTTAAATCTGTAATATCTCCGAAAATGTTCACTTAAATTGCATGCTGTAAACGGCCATATTGATCTATATTAAATCAACAATTTATTTAAGGTACTCAATTGGATAAGGATTAATGCTGTATTGTATAAAAATTGCTTTGAACATAAGGCATCATTTTTCGTAAAAAGTAAATGAAAAAAACTGCTATTGTGGGTTATCCATAAGAGATAGATATATACCATCGCGGACTTTTCTGTAGACCTTTTTAAGGTGTACAAATACTTAGTACATCATTTTGATAAATCTCGTAGGGTTTAGCCTGCGTTTGCAATGTAAGCGGAAAAAAATGTAATTATTTACAGAAACCTCAAAAATTACAGTATTTCTCTACTTCGTATTGAATGTTATTATACGTACAAACCTTACTCTGGAATCACTCTATTTATTAAAAAAAACCGCATCAAAATCGGTTGCGTAGTTTTAAAGTTTTATGCGTACATACGGAAATATGGACTTTGTTTTATAATATGTAGTGATATTTAAGCCATGTAGAAATTAAATAATGTAACAATCAGTATTTTATATTAATAGCTCATAGTTCGCTAATAATTAACACAAACTTTATTAATGCGAAAGTCTGTAAGTAAGCCTTTTACGCTGTCACGGCCAAACCGCAGGAGTGATTGATCAAATTTGACAAAATTAAAGTATACACACTGGGATAACATACAGGATAAAAAATCCCGTTTTTCTTTGGAGAAATGACATATCATAATATTATTGGAAGCACTTAAAACCTTAGGTTGGCGCGAAAGAAGTCGCGGGTACAGTGGTAAGTGGTAACTGCTACTATGAGTATGATTATAAACCAATAATAATGAATATATTAAAAATTGTTACCAATATTGAATCTATCCTATATAGTGTATTATCTATGATTGAATCTGTCTCACGCACATTATTTACATTGTAATCTATGATCTGTCCCTAAGTTTAAAATTACATTATGTACACTGTAATCTTTGGTTTTAAATAAAGTAGCATAGCAACCAAAAGTAATAATAAAATTATTTTGCTATAATCCGCGAATATTTCTTCGCGGATTATAGTAAAATAATTTTATTATTACTTTTGTATTATGGATCTCCGCAAAGTAACGCCTAATTCTATAAATTATTATTACCATAGCAACCGTTAAATAAAATTCATGGAGACATAAGATATACGGATGTATAAAATAAGTTTTGGATATTTAATATTTTCATAGACGAGTGTAAAAAAACTATAACTTAAAATGAATTCTTCTAAAACGACTGAGAAGAAATCTCTGAACAGTCTTATAATCCACCCAGACATTGAGCCAGGTGTAATAGACAATGCAATGCTGACGCGATGTATATTGGAGTACGGTAAGACAATCGTTAGACCTCAAAAAATTGGTTTCAATTTAGCGAATGTCTAGTACTCCTCTGATGAATACGCACATTAAATATAACACAATGAACAGAAAAAGAAACTATCATTCAAGTCATTAATATTATAGTGGGTTAGCAATTTAAATTCAAGGGTAAAATTGCTAAAATGCCAACGCTTGGTACTTGATATTGAAGATTCGCATGTTTAGTCTTACCATGTTGATTTGTGCTATTGGTTACATAGCAAGAGCAAAAATTAATTTAGACAACCAAGTGCCTATTTACCGTCGCATCCCAGTGGGTTAGCAATTTAAATTTAAGGGTAAAATTGCTAAAATGCCAACGCTTGGTACTTGATATTGAAGATTCGCATGTTTAGTCTTACCATGTTGATTTGTGCTATTGGTTACATAGCAAGAGCAAAAATTAATTTAGACAACCAAGTGCCTATTTACCGTCGCATCCCAGTGGGTTAGCAATTTAAATTCAAGGGTAAAATTGCTAAAATGCCAACGCTTGGCACTTGATATTGAAGATTCGCATGTTTAGTCTTACCATGTTGATTTGTGCTATTGGTTACATAGCAAGAGCAAAAATTAATTTAGACAACCAAGTGCCTATTTACCGTCGCATCCCAGTGGGTTAGCAATTTAAATTCCAGGGTAAAATTGCTAAAATGCCAACGCTTGGTACTTGATATCGAAGATTCACATGTTTAGTCTTACCATGTTGATACGTGCTATTGGTTACATAGCAGGAGCAAAAATTAATTTAGACGCCAGTAATTTACATTAGAACGGCCATATTTTGAATTTAGGAGGGCATTTAGGGTCTGCAATATTTCTTTTTTGCCCGCAGAATTTAAAAATATGGCTATTTAACATACATTTCAAAAGTTTGTTTTTGTCCACTTATCATTTTAAATGTATGGTGCAATATTGATAGCTTTTAGTTTTGCGTTTTAGACAAAAATAACATGAATGCTTAAGTAGAGTAATTTTAGGACCGAGAGAGGAAGCCGGAAGACTATTCGCAGAAGAAGGTGTTCATCTAGACGAGGCACCCGTTGTTCGTTTAGAATTCCAGAATATTTTAAGAATCGATCATCTTTGGATGTTGAAGTCACTGAGAAAGTTAACCTTAGCACATAACCTAATAGAAAAAATTGAAAACTTAGAGCAATTGACTGGCCTTAACGAATTGGACTTATCATTTAATAAAATTGAGAAAATAGAAAATTTAGATGAACTTGTCAATTTAGAAATTCTAACACTTTTCCATAATAAGATAAGAAAACTTGAGAATATGGAAACCCTTGAAAATTTATTAGTATTTAGCATTGGAGACAATTTGATAGAAGATTATAAGGAGGTATTTATAATAAACTTTGCTAACGCTACTTAATCTACGTCGTGTATATTTATTTATTATTTTTTAATCCACTTACGATTATCCGTTAAGCACAAGCAAAAACTAATATGAAGAGAACTTTAACCTTCTTGGAATCAGTAAATGTTGAGCAATATCAATCATGACATGTACTGTATAAAATCGATAGTTTTTAATAATCATGGAAGCAATTCTTTCATGTATTAATGCGTTAAGTGCTAAGGTAGACGGATAAATTGACCATCATTCCCCTGTCCTTATCCCACTCTAAATGTGTTCGACATAACACGTTTTTATCTTCAGTTCTGTCCTATCATTCGTCAACTCTGGCGCTACTGATTTTACATGATTTTCACCTCTTCTCATTACATGCCCATTTTGCACTTTTCTTTTTTCTATAATGGGCACAACTTAAAGACATCTCCATATATAAAAGTACAGTAGCGGCCTATTACTCTCCCACTGGTGGGAATAGGCCACTCCGTTTTTGGAGAGAAGGATTGGAGCTAAGCCCTACCACGCTGCCCCAATGCGGATTGGTAGGTTACACATATCTCCAGAATTCTCTAGAGATATGCAGGTTTCCTCACGATGTTTTCCTTCACCGAAAAGCGTGTAATAAATTGCAATAATCAATGAGACACATAAGTTTTAACAGAAAAATTCATTGGTGTCGGCCCGGGTTCGAACCCGTGACCTCCTCGAAAGAGTCGCACGGTGTTACCGCTGGACTATCACAGCTTCTTCTCCATATATACAATACTTATACAAAAATTAATAGAAAAGAAAATAATGTACATAACTTGTCGTATTATTTTTAAGATGTCTTACATGAGGCGATTCCGTAAACTGCGCTCTGTGAGTTTTAAAGGAAACCCATGCTGTGATGATCCCATGACTTATCAATTTTTAAAATCAGCACTTACCAGAGTTACGTATTTGGACTATAAACTTGTTACTGAGGACGAAAGGGAGAATGGCAAAGCAGTTTTTCGGTAAGAGATTTCGATGTAGCAAGATTTCTGTTTCTAGGCTTGTTTCCATTTACCAAGGTAGGTATGTGTAAAATATACTTTGAATACAACCGATAATAGACACAATCTTTAGACACAATCTTTTAGCACATACCTAGACTGTATCTTCTCTCATTCTTCAACCAACTACCACTATTGGACATAGGCTCTTCATGAGATCTCCACACCACACGAACTTGTGTCGTTTGGATCCAACAGCTCTCGGTTACTTATTTGAGGTCATCGGTCCACCTTATAGAATATAGAAGGTCTATCGACGCCATTGTAACAAATAAAGACCCCAACACCGATCGGTTGATGAACCTCGTCCATCGCCACTTCACTCACATATACTGTAATCATCATCCTGCCCATATCCCGCTCTAAGTGGGGTCGGCACAACATGTTACAAACATGTTGTCACATGATTTGGCTACGTATTTTAGTACCGGCCGCCTGCCTGACATCAACATACCGTGGGCGTATTTTACGACACCTAGGTAAAAAAGAGGGTGGTCTATTCTACTTAATCGGATACGATACGGCGAGTCAATTTACCTTACTCGCCTTGTACTTCACCTCGATAAGAAATAAGGGTGATCTATTCTACTCAGCCGGATACCACACGGCGGACTGTATACCTATTAATAACGTATTTTTATAAATTATATTTAGAGGTCTACTACGTAAGTTGGACGACGCGGACGAAAAAGCTGAAAAAGAGAGACTGGCGAAAGAGGAATATGATGCCAAAGTGGAATTCTATGCACTTTCTTTCGTAGAGTATCTAAGCGGACCCGAGTTACTGGACTCAATGTTTGAGAAAGATCCAGATGGAGAGTTGCTTCTCAAAGTTGGTGGCGAGCTACTTGGATTTCATGAACAGTATTTAAATTTTTTAATGTTGCTTGTTTCGCTTGCGCGTTTTTGACTTAATGCTATTCAAATACTGAATTCCAAAGGCAGATACCGCTTATATAGCAGTTCCATCGAGCTAGATTGTTCAATTTGTCGGTCAATACACAATCATGATACGGTTGAAGAATTTATAATGATGTCAAATGAGTATTAGCTTCTTTTAGAAAAAAAATTAGAAATCAAATTTGTATGATTGTAACAATGTGAATTAGACATAGGTTTTTTTTTAAGGATAAACCCATAGAATCTTGCCCAGGGTTTTTAATATCACCGACCATCATCCATTCACCGTTTGCCCATCAATGCATAAATTTCTTTTTAAATGGTATAACTATCAAGAGTAAATGTTAATAATATGTACTTTATTATGGCTAGTATGCACAAAGTTTATGTATAGAAACCGGCTACACTCACGTCATATTCTATCGGATTAGCCCGACTCGTTTGAGCTCATGAATAAGAGCCGGATGGGCTTGAAACTAGTCGGTTTTATCTGTTGTTAACTATGAATACTACTAACCGTGGCTTAAATCAAAATATATGCAAAAGTTGCTTACACAACTTTGTTGTTCTGACTTTTTTAGGTACAAGGAACAGTACGTAGAAACAATGGCTGGATTAGTGCAGTTCGCTCAAGATGCCTACAATGTAAGACAGAACGAGATAAGGTTGTTCAAAGACCTTGTTGACAGTGCCTTAGACGAAAGCGTTAAGAAAAGCAAAGTGTTCGTTTCAATTTTAATATTAAAACATTATATTTTTTACGTTAAAAACCAATTATATTATAACCAAAATACATTATTGTAATAAATTATATAACTACATGTGTATTATAAAATACAACCCGCACCGCATCTGTTCGCATTTAACTCAAAAACTACTTACGGATTTTAATGCAGTATTCTCATATAGACAGAATGAATCATAAATTCATTTAGTTCAGACATAAAATTTGTAAAATATGGCTGAATTGTTAAAAATGTCGAAAAAAGCCAAACCTCACAGGATCTCAAGCAGGAAAATTATAAAATTAATATAAAGTTTTCGATTTTGAACTAATACTTTTAAATAATAAATATTAATAAATATAAATATTGATAAATATTGATAAATATTGATAAATATAAATATTGATGAATTCCACAATCAATTTTAACTTTGCCATTACAGCAGTTTAAAAACACTATTAAGGAGAGGCTGATACAGAAAGCCTACTATACTGTTGAGGATTATTTAGACGATAAAAATGCGTGGATATAAATATTGTTCGACCCTGTACAAGATAGAAACATTAAATGTAACTAGGATTAAGAATTGTATTTTTTAAAAAGAGCAACCGCCGAGTTTCTTGCTGGCTCTTCTCGGTAGGAACAGCTTTCCGAACCAGCAGTAGAGTTGACGATTCAAAAGCAAAGTTTATTTGAATAAAGAATATTTTGACTATTTCAATCTGAGAAGAGGCTTTATATATATAAGCCTATTTATATAACAAGGTTGGGGTTAAGGGCTATCAAACAGTTTTGGTAGATATGTAGGAGAATGTGTAAACATATCCCCATAATTCTTAAATGACATGCAGTTTTCCTCGCGATGTTTTTTTCTCACCGAAAAGCGTGTGATAAATTGCAAACATGAATTAAGACAGTAGTCTAACTTCGTTGTGTAAGCCCTGGTCATTGAGTTATTCAAATTCCTCGTAAAATGTATATTGCTCTTTAGAGTTGTTCGAGAGTTTGAAGACAAAAAGAAACCACTGGTTGAACAAATGAATGAGATCATAACGAAGTTCACGAAGAAGGAATCAACGATAGAAGAGTTGGAACCAAATATCATAGACGCTGGCGAGTCATTTAACGATATTATTTATGACTTGTGGAAAAAACTTATGAGCATAGAGATGCAGTTGTACGAACAATGTGAGGTTAGTATAAAGAGATAAATTGACACACATAGGTATATAAATTGATCAACGAAGTCAAATGACTTGATAATTAACTGTTAATAAAGTAACATGGGAATATTCTATTGTAATATTAATAGAGTATGGTATTTCGACCCGCCGTGTGGTATCCGGCTGAGTACAATAGACCAACCTCTTTTCTTACCGAGGTGTCGTAAAAGGCGACTAAGGTAAGTCGACCCGCTGTGTGGTATCCGGCTGAGTAGAATAGACCGCCCTCAATTCTTACCGAGGTGTCTTAAAAGGCGACTAAGGTAAGTTGACCCACCGTGTGGTATTACTGGTTTAGTAGAATAGACCATCCACTTTCTTACCGAGGTGTCGTAAAATACGACTATCGTATGTTGACTTAAGGAAGGCGGATGGTCGTTAAAACGCAGCCAAATCTTGTGACGGCATGTTTATAACATATTGGGCTTACCCCACTTAGAGTGGGATAAGGGCTGGAGGATGATGGTAATTTATATACAAAAAGTATCATCATCTTCCTGCTCTTATCCTACACTAAGTGGGATCGGCACATGTTATAAACATGTTGTCACATGATTTGGCTACGTATTTTATAACTTGCCGCCTGCCTGGCGTCAACTTATCTTAGCCGTATTTTACGACACTTCGGTAATAAAGAGGGTGGTCTATTCTACTCAACCGGATACCACACGGTGGGTCAACTTACCTTAGTCGCCTTTTATCACACCTCGGTAAGAAATGAGGGTGGCCTATTCTAATCAGCCGGATACCACAATATACAAATAGAAGTTAGGAATATAATTTGAAAGATTTTAATTAAACTCCACTAAAAACAAAATTCAAGTTGACTCAAAAACTACCCTAAGTACTACCCTAAGTAGTAAGCTTTGTCGGTTAAAACTGGAAACAAGAAAACTGTTTTTTTTTTGTTATATGTTAAGTTGTTTTCAATTTAATATATCAGGAATCAAGGGTACAGTTCTCAGTGAATATGACGGAGATGATAACAAAATTGTTGGAAGTGTCCCGTAACGCGTTTGGAGCGTGGCGCGAGCATGAAGGGATGTGGTCGATGAGACAGTTTGAGACGCTCTCGAAGCTTCTTGGCAACAAGACAATGTTAGGAGATGCACCGCCTGAATTATTTGAGGTACACTTAAACCTTAGTTACTTTATTCTCTACAAAAATGATTAAAGGAGTCAGGGCCTTTTTCACAAGTTACTGATAAAGTGACGTAAACCAACAAATAAACAGATAAATTTTATATTTAAATGAGTTAATCTTGTATATATATATATTTTCCGAATCTCGGAAAAGGCTCCAACGATTTTCCTGAAATTCAAAATGTAGGAGGTTTTGGGGGAGAAAAATTGATCTTGCTAGGTTTTATGTAAAAAAAATTGTTTTATCCCTTTTTTGGGCATTAAAAAACACTAACATTTGTATTGAATTGAATTTTCGCCATTAACTGTCAAGTCGATGTAGCTTATTCGGGTGACGGGCAGACTTGAGAAATGTGAATGCCAAGGATCGATCCCCAACTAAATTAATTGTTTTATTTTTCAGTTTTTTTTTGTAAAAAATTACCGAGCGAAGCTCGGTCACCCAGATATTATCTCTAAAAAGAGACGCGGCCATTTTGAAATAGGTATTTGCTATCCAGCAGATAAACAAAATAAAAGCCACATGATCTACCTCTTAACTTATTAGGGACTTTTAAGTGCTTAATAAGCCTATCAGAAACCTGAGAAATGCAAAATTCCGAGATATGTGTCAGATATGTTCCGAATAAGCTAACTGACAGTTTATTGGTAACTTGTGAAAAAGGCCCTCAGTCTTTTTTTCTCATTGGGATTTTAAATTTGCAACCTCTTTGGTATTGCAATAGTTAATATTCGAAATATTGCGATATTATGAGAATATTCGAATGGATAACGGCCTAGTTAGTTAATAAAAATATAGAGGTTAGAGTTATTGTCGTGGACATAGAAATTCTAGAAGATTTACAAGTTTAACGTTAGTGAAAAAAAAATAAAGTCACGGCCTGTTACTATCCCACTGCTATAGGCCATAGGCCTCCTCTCTCCATTTTAAGAGGGAAGGATTGGAGCTAAGACCTACCACGCTGCTCCAATGTGGATTGGTAGGTTACTCATATCCTTTGAATTTTCTAGAGACATGCAGGTTTCCTCACGATCTGTTTTTTTCCTTCACCGAAATTAAACATAAGTCTTAGCAGAAAAACTCGTTGATGCCTGCCCGGTTGAGCACCTGTAACCTCTCCAAAGAGTCGCACGGTCGCACCTTTGGGCTATCACAGCTTAGTAGTATAACGTTAGCAATCATAGAGAACTGAAAGGTTCCAACGCAATACATTTTGTTATAAACCAAGCGTATTAACTACGAAGGATGTGAAAATAACGCTAGACACATGTTTTTGATTTAGAAATTGGATTCCCTTTGTTAATGCCATACCATAATGATTTTGCTAAAAATAACTTGTGATTTTTAGTAATAGTTGATATAAATTTTCTTTTTTAGGTGATGATGGACAGGGATCAAATGATGAACTTAGTTGCGCAATCATCAGACAACCACATGAGGTTTATTGATGCTCGCGAGGATCTGCTAACGACACGCGCCAACAATTGGCGTGATGATCTCGTTCAAGGCGCAAACGAGTAAGTTCTACCATTTATTGGTTAAGGTCGGCATAGGAGGAAGTCTAAGTAAGGATACGAAATATGGTAAATTCGTCGTAGAATATACAAGCGTCAGGGAATAATGTCTTTGTGGTGCCTCTTGTGATGTATGATCGCGCTTTACGGCGACGTCACGTATAGATCTAACGTCGCCGTTGCAGATGATTGTAATACGAGTAAGTTATGATAATATGACACGATGTAACCCTCGTAGATTCATACTATTCGGTGTTATAGCCTTTGGAGCAGAAATTTTAAAGATCTATATCGTGACAGTTTTAAGAATTCAGTGATTTCACTCAAGCTTTGTAGCAATAATTTTTTGCAAAAATAATAAGCAATATATTGTCTATATCTAGGCTCCATTTGGTGTAAAAAAAAAACAGTATACTCAGGCAGAAAACTCTGAATCGCTTTTCTATTCAAATTCGAACAATTCGCTACTATGTTTTGAATATAAAATTTTGTAACAACCCATACGTGCTGCAATTTTATCATACTTCTCGATATTCCAGAAGACTTATCCACTCTTTTGCTATATGATAACTGATTGTGCTTGGGTAAACAGGGTTATAAAATTTAAATTAAGCACAATTTAAATTGAATATCAGGGATATGAATTATCCTCACCCTCATTTCTTACCGAGGTGTCGTAAAAGGCGACGAAGGGAAGTTAATCCGCCGTGTGGTATCCGGCTGAGTAGAATAGATCACCATCAAGATGTGATGTCGCAAAAGGCGACATAGGTAAGTTGACGCCAGGCAGGCGGCCGGTCGTAAAATAAATAGCCAAATCATGTTACAGGTTTATTACATGTTCCGACCCCACTTAGAGTGGGATAAGGGCAGGAGAATGAATGATATAAAATAATTAAGGTAATAGCACTAGTAGTAATTGACCGTTTTGTATAAAATTTTAAATAATAAGCGTTTTGTTTGTTGTAGGTGATAAAAAATCAATTTGTAATTACCTGTTGCCATCTAGCTTTATATCTAAAAACTGCCCAAAACCATAGAACTGTAGCCCATTTATTATTAAACAATGGGCCCAAATAGGCAATTTATTATTAAACATTAAAATTTTATATTATTAATTAATATTTTTTATTAGCTACGTTTATTATTTAAAATTTCATACAAAACGGTCGAATACTAGTGAATGGTCAATTACTAGTGCACTTACCTTACTAATTTCATTTTTAGCAATGAAATAAAACGGAATAGAGACAGAATACTGGAGATATATTATTTCATTGACAACCAGAGAGAAGAATGGGCGGACATGCAGATGAGTATGACAGAAACTGTTGATCCAGAAACCGCTGCACTGTTGGCAGATGATTTTTGATGTTTTACGTTTATAAACTTACATTAAAATAAAATAACATTATAGCGTACTTGATTTTGTATATTTAATTTTGACACAATTCTAATATTATTAGGTATAGAGAACACGATGACACGATTAGGGATATAAAAAAAATTATCGATTATTTTTTCAAAAATCTTTTTTTTAAACTGATCATTTTAATTATCCTCTATTTCTTTTTCACTCTTTTTCTTGTTTTTTAAGATTAGTTATGCATTATTGGAGGAAACCAATGTAGCCAAACTACACATTTTAATCAAACTTCACAAACAACGCATCTGTTATTATTTCTTGGTAGTTGTCCAATTTAATTAGCCTTTATTGTAGTTAAGTATTAAAAAGGGCAACTTTACAAATAGTCAGAAATATAAATCGATTTATTTTAAATACATCCCTAGACGCGACAAAAATAAAAGTAACAAAAAACAATGACAGATATCATAAAAACACAGATAAATATAAAACTAAAAAAAAAATTTTAATTAAACTATGTTTATGTTAATTGTATTGAACAATAAGAGAATAACAATTAAATTCATAGGAATAATAATTCTGTTGTAACAGTAAACAGACTAAAGAAAATATTAAAAAGTTATTATTAATTAAATACATTAAAAAAAATTGTTTATCCTACAAGTATGCAGTGTGGTATCTGACTGAGTAGAATAGACCACCCCCATTTCTTACCGAGGTGTTGAAAAAGGCGACTAAAGTAAGTCAACCCGACGTGTGGTATCCGGCTGAGTTGAATAGATAACGCTCTTTTCTTATCGAGGTGTCGTAAAGGGCAACTAAAGTAAGACAATTAATGATACTATATTATAATTAATAATACTTTAGTCCGCCGTGTGGTATCCGGCTGAGTAGAATAGTACCACCCTCTTTTCTTACCGAGGTGTCGTAAAAGGCGACTAAGGTAAGTCGACCCGCCGTGTGGTATCCGGCTGAGTAGAATAGACCAACCTCATTTCTTACCGAGGTGTCGTAAAAGGCGACTAAGGTAAGATGACCGTGTGGTATCCGGTTTAGTAGAATAGACCTCTTTCTTACCGAGGTGTGGTGAAATACGACAGAGGTAAGTTGACGTCAGGCAGGCGGCCGATCGTAAAAACGCAGCCAAATCCTGTTACAGCATGTTTATAACATGTTGTGCCGACCCCACTTAGAGTGGGATAAGGGCAGGAAGAAGATGATGAATTAATAATACTTTAGTGAAAATTTCTAAATTGCATTTACGAAAGTAATCCTCTGTCTATGGTATCTCACCATTCAATTTTTATACTACCCGTTGCACAAGTTTGTAATAATTATAAATGTAGTTAACAACTAGAATTAAATATTAGTGACAATACCCAACACCGATCCCAAGAAATGTAAATGGCAAGTTTGTTATAATACTATTGATTTTACTCGTATATTTCGTATATTAATTATATCGGTGGTACCTCTATTGGGTATAGTGTTATATCGTTGTTTATAGTCGGTGGTTACTTTGCTCATTCATAGATAATTTACTTAACTACATGTAGTACAAGAAAAATAGCGCTCAAATTCTCTATGAAATAAATATTATCTTTACTAATGCCTACAAATGTTATTATTCCCCTTACAATGTTATTATCTTGACTGGCCCGTTGGCGCAGTGGGTAGTGACCCCGCCTTCAGCTCCACGGGCCGCGGGTTCGCTTCCCGCCGGGGGCCAACATTTTCTATAAATGAATTTGTTGGTCTTCGAGTCTGGGTGTATATTTGTATTTAAGTATGTATTTAAAAAATATATAAGTATATATTCACCAATTGTCTGTCTACCATAACACAAGTATTAAGTTACTTACTTTGGGGAAGGACGCCCGTTTGTGTAAGTGTCCCATATATTTATTATTATTATATTATTATACTAAGTGTATGAACTATATATTCTATCCTCTACGATTGATCTTATACGATTAGGGTCATATCTATCGATTTTAGCTGATAGTTATATCACCACTTGTATTATGAGATGACACAAAACATCTTCATCTATAATTATTTACTGTAACTATGCTTTACTGATGTGATATTAATTCTTCGTCCTTCAGTCGTGTGCTCATAGCTGAGCATCATGTCTTGATCCCTTGATGGAGATTAACTGCCGCATTTTTTTCCGATCGGCAACGTTATGTATAGCCGACCATCTTTTCGACCCCAGGATATCTTCCATAAGTTTCTCGGGATTATCATCATCATCATCATCATCATCACCGGACGATGATGATGATGACGATAATCTCGAGAAGTTGGCACCAGCCAACTTTAAAATGAAGTTCGGAGACCAACAGAAGAAAACTTTTCCAATCGTGTACTATCTTTTTTATTTCATAGTATCTAAGTCCCGTCCACTCTCTTATTATCGAACTATTTAAGACGTGGCCTTTCAAGTGCTCTCTTGCCGTGCACCTTTCCTTCTAGGATCAACCTAGGAAATTGATACCGGGATCCTCTCTGCAGATGTCCGAAAAAGGCAATCGTTCTTTGTATGACGGTTTTCATCAGTATCCGCTTGCATTTAGCTCTCTCTAGGGCCAAAGCGTTTCAGACGAGGTGAGTCTGAGGGATTTTTAGCATTTTGCGAAAGCCCCACATCTCAAATGCATGCAAACGTCTACATCAGTCTTTAGTTAAGGTCAGCTCACTGAGAATGGAGACGTGGACTGATATTAACAATAGCCTTCATTTATTTGATCACGTAGTCCTTAAAGCACAGGTCCATTTAAAACTACGTTGTTGGGTGTTCGCTTATTATTACATTCTGGAGTTTTTGGTTTCTAGCACTGGGTAATTTAACGGACTGATCTCGCGTAGATTTTCAAAAGTAGTTTTGGTTTGGATATCAACCTCTCCTTATACTGGGGGTAATTTTGTAGAACCCAGATATAAATATTCATCAACAATTGAAAGTCGATTTCTGGATGATAATTCTGAAGACTTATTGTCCTGTGAGTTATGTTGAATTTTTGTCCCACTAAAATCATCTAGCATAGTGTTTACTTTTCAATTTCGTGCCATAATACCTATAGCATAGTAATACAACAGCCATCACTGTCTTCTTATACATTTCCAATAAATAATACTACAAGAAACGCCACGGTGTCCTCCATTACCAATAAATACAACTTTGGAAAGAATCTCCCTAATATATATTTTTTTTCCATAAAAATTTTAAACCTAAAACTGTCTGTCGCTTATGTGTGAGTATTAGGGCTAAAATAAGGAAAGATGCTGACACGAAATGCGTTACTTTGTTGGGTCTCAAGGTAACTATATATAGAAATAGCTCAACCAGATTACCATATTTTTTCCTCTTTTGAAGAAATCAGACAAAGTATATGTAGCCAAAGAAAGGATACAGCCTCTTTCAATATTCAACATGGATATGAACATATAGATATGGTCCCTACTGATTATGGGAATATAAAATATTATTCTTAACAGTTTAACATAAAATGTTTAAATATTGCAATATGGCCAATATAATATATAATGGTCAATATTGTAGCCTAAATAGACTTTTGAGTGTAAAAGTCAGTTAGCAGCCTTTTTCTTTAAAGCTTGCATGTACATTTCAAGACTTTGCTGTATTTTATCACTCTTGATGAAACCGAGAAATTCTTGCGTGTCCGCTTGTCTAGTTGCTTGTAAATTTCTAATAGCCGCCTCCCGTATCTTTTGCTTGGTCAAAGCTCGAGGTAATGCCGGGATTCTTTCAAATTTCTTGAGGAAACTTTTGCACTTTGCAATCGCATCCGATTTGTCGGAAGCAATTTCGTCAATCAGGCCTACCTGTAAAAATATTTACGCAATACTATACATTATATAAAACTATGAAAATGTTTGGCTTTTATATAATTATTTTCAAGTGCGAAGATCGAATATTTAAGAATGAACTTCGAGTCCCTAAGTGAATGGTGACTCAAAAAAATTGAACTCAAGAAGACGACCACAAAAAGCTTGCAAGGGGATTTTAGATTTAGTTGGAAGAGACCAATTTCCAGTAACAAAAGTAAATCGTCGACCCAATGTTGTTTGCATTTTAGCTTGTATTTATTTGTTGAGCTTCCTACACGTATGTACACAAATTTTAAAATAACCAGCTTAAATATAACCTTTTATGTAAATATTAAGTAAAAAATCAAACCAACCTTTAGGGCTTCGTCGACAGTAAACAAACGCCCAGTCGTTAACGCGTACTCGGCTTCTCTGACCGATATTGTTTGACACATGGTGTCCATGAACCATTTGGGCGCGACAATCCCTAAGGCAGTTTCATTGAGACCAATGGTGAACTTGCCTCCAACCATAACCCGATATTCGCATGACATTGATAAAAGACAACCGCCTGCCGGTGAGTGGCCCTGAAATAATTACAACCTAATAAACGACCACTTGGACGTATTAGTTGACCCACTTGGACGTATTACTTCAGTGAGTCTTAGGTGTTCTCTGATGACCCTTTCGAAATATTACGCGTACATTGCATTTAAAATAGAGTACCGATTGTAAGTATATATTAAAACTCGTCCATATCTATTTGCGCCTATCAGTCTTCAGTCTTCAAAGTGAAAGTTAATTTGGAACTAGTATGTCACGCATTTGAACGCATCCAAACCGTTTGTGTTCTACATCCATTTACAATTGATTCTGCTTTTCTTAACATGACTTTCTTAATATTACGATATTAACGGTATGTGTGAACCGACTCAACTTCAACTAACATCCTTAGCTCGCCGAGAAATTTACAAAAAATCTTGAGGAATTCGAATAGAACTCTAAAAGACTTCACCGTCGTTTGGCCTTTATATTTATACTAGCAGCCTGCCCCTGCTTCGCACAGGCTATATAAAATATATAACCCATGTCACTCAGTGAAAAAAATGATTAAAATCGATCCAGTAGTTTTGATTTATTCATTACTGCCCGTGGCCCGCACGCGTTAAATTTGGAGAAAAACAATTCCCCTCTCCCTATACTAAGAAGATTTCCTACTATATCTAATAGCTAAATTAATTTACTACATATTTATTTTACATTTTTCCCTATGTATTTTATTTTTAAAATTAATTACAGAATGTCTTTATATACAACATTCTTAGCTTTCTTATCATTAGACAATACAAACATGTTTTCTTTAGAGGTTACTCTTGAAAGAGCGACAGGCGACAGTTGCGCGTCCGATCGATGCTACTAAACATAACGCATTATTTTTCGTAAAAAGTAAATGACAAAAAATGCTATTGTGGGTTATCCATAAGAGATAGACATATACCATCGCGGACTTTTCTGTAGACCTTTTCAAGGTGTACAAATACTTAGTACATCATTTTGATAAACCTCGTAGGGTTTAGCCTGCGTTTGCAATGTAAGCGAAAAAAAAATGTAATTATTTACGATATCACATTAGAAACCTCAAAAATTACAGTATTTCTCTACTCCACATTGAATGGTATTATACATATAAACCTTCCTCTTGAATCACTCTATCTATTAAAAGAAAACCGCATCAAGATTTGTTGCGTAGTTTTAAAGATTTAAGCATACATAGGGATATATGGACAAACAAAGAATGTGACTTTGTTTTATACTATGTAGTTGTTTTATACTACGTACCTACGGCTTATTTATTAGTGAATATTAACAAAAGGAATGGAACAAAGTAGATAGGGGCACGTCGAATTATAAAAAACTTATTAGAAGCTTACTTATTAGGCTATTAGGTCTATAAAAAAATACCTAACTCCTCACGACTTTAAATGTAATGTTCTATTACTAGGAGTAACAGAACATTTTCCTTACTTTAAAAATATTGCAGTAACTTACTACATTACATGTATTTAAAGTGAAGAACAACGGGTAATTTCTAAAAACTGACATCGCTATTAAGATTAAGATATCATAATTTAAATATGTTGGGTGCGTACTGCTAGGGGTAATCTGTAGACAGCGATTTGAAAAATTTATTGACACGCATTTATTTAAACGCAGGTCGTATTTATCGTCAAAACTGCTTAACTAAACCGGTTTGCGTTAAATTTTTCACATAACCTGTTTTATTAATATCTTGCGTATTCTTTGGTTCAACATCGGAGATTGTGCTAAGGAAGTTTTTAAATCTATAAATAAATTTAGCACCAACTTATACTTACGTTTATCGCTGCAGCGGTAGCAAAGTTTGATCCAAACAATTTAAACCAGACCTCTTGTAACGTCGTCCAAAATTCTTCAGCCCTTTTTAAATCAGGCTTATACATCTCCATTATATCAAGCCCAGCTGAAAACACTGTCGGTGACGACTGAAAAAAGGTTATCCATGTATCCAATAAAACTGAATAGAAATGTGTACATATTACGACGCTAATCGACAGGGTCAGAATAAGGAAGATGGTGAGGATATGGTAAAATTGAGCACATTGCTCCATCCCCGCTAGCAGCAATTCTGTAACCCATAGAGCGCCAACTCTGGGTTGGGACCTTTTAGAACAGTGGGTCCTTCCTCACCTAATCGGTGTATCAGCATTACCAGATGCATCAACCACCTCTGGGGCCTAGTCCTATTCAGTGTCCGATTCCACCGTTTGGAACGCCTAGAGGTGCCTGTTAGGGTGCCTGCGCCGCATTTGTGAGAGGCAGATTGGATCATTTGATTTTTGGATCGTCTTCAATCTATTAATATCTACTACATCTACTTGAGGTCTGTAGGCGACATCTACTAGAAATCTATAAGGGATTTCCACTCTTAAGCCGTTCAAATCCAAAGACTTTCTTTAACCTTTCTTTATAGATTACTAACTTAGGTATGTACACAGTGCGATTATTTACCTTAAATATCATCAACTCACCAAAGTATCATCACAATTATCATTAAATTGTTCAGGATAGCATGTGGGGAAAAAAAACCAATAATTTATAACTTTTATATTATTGAGAGTATGTTGAACTATGGAATTTGGATAACAGTTGTTCTATAATAAAATTCCGCAATCAATTTCAGCTTTGCCATTACAGCAGTTTAAAAACACTGTTAAAAAGAGGCTGATACAGAAAGCCTACTATACTCTTGAAGATTATTTAGAAGATAAGAATGTGTGGATATAGCTCTCTTTGAACCTGTACAAGACAGTAACAACATAATGTAAATAGTATTAAGAATTATATTTTTAAAAGAGCAACCGCCGAGTTTCTTGCTGGCTCTTCTCGGTAGGAACAGCTTTCCGAACCAGCAGTAGAGTTGACGATTCAAAAGCACTTGTTTACAAGTTTATTTGAATAAAGAATATTTTGAGTTTGAATTTGAATTTCAATACAACCACATTTATTAAGTTTTTATAAAAGTTTTTGTTATGAAGTCACACACTCTTAATTATAGTGCCGTGTTTTTTGTATGTTTGAATAATAATTTTAGGTATCTCGATGTTGTACATTTAAGATATTTCTTGCTTCTTGACAAAAAGTAAGTCAATTACCACAAAAGTATTACGAATTTTACTAAGCCAACCCTCTGTACTAGACCAGTCTACAGAAAGATTTAAATGAAGTATAAGAGATATACTTATACGTAAAGCCTATTACAAAATTGAAGATTATTTGGAGGATAAAAAAGCCTGGATTTGAAATTCCTTTCAGTTTCATACGAGACTGTGGTTTAAGAATGTAAAATTGAAAATGTTTAAAAGATTGACCACCAAGTTTGTTTCTGGTTCTTCTTGGTAAGAGCAACATTCCGAACTAGTTGTAGCTTCATTAATCATATTGATCCTCGACGATTCAAAAGTGCTTGAAAGAGCTTATTTGAATAAAGATAATTTTTTGATTTGTAAAAAATAAGCACTTACCGAAGTTAATATCATTCCTTTGCTCTTATTTTTAGCAACTTCATCCAAGGATTTGCTCATGTCTTTTAATAAATCGAGGTTCAAACTGTTCACTGGAGGCCTCTGTAGTGTCATTATACTTACACCATCATTATCGACTGTCAAATCTACTAATGGGCCTTGATTTGAAAGAAATCTGATACTAGGTGCTAACTGCTTTGCATTGTTGATAGTTTGACGTAATAGGAACATTTTAACTACGACAAATAAAATAAATAAGTTTAGAAATGTATATAGTCCACAAGGATAGTAAGCCGAGGTTGTTTTGTCCAGGAAGATTGATTGCAATAAACCTAATAATCAATAAGTTCATTCGTGAAATCATTAAACTGATAATATTGAGTTATTTTAACCGCTGTATAGCATCTGGCTGAATAGAATAGTACCACCCTTTTTTTCTTACAGAGGTGTCGTAAAAGGCGACTAAGATAAGTTGACGTCAGGCAAACGGCCTGACGGCAACTTATCCTCATCATGACCTAAATCACGTGACAACATGTTTATAACATGTTGTGCCGACCTACTTAGAGTGGGATGAGGGCAGGAAGATGATGATGTAAACAAATACTAAATTAAAACTGTGTATATTTAGTCCAATTATACACATTCAAGGATCACTGTCAAAATAATTATTACTATTTGAAAATATATACACATTATTCTGTTATATATTTTTTAAAATTGACAATTTACAGAATATATTACATAAGTAATTATTTATCATATAGTTCACATGCTATATTAGCTAATCGATCTGTAATCGATATAAAATTTTATTTGCAATATTCAATATGTTTATATGTAAACAAATTTAACATACACTTAATCAATTTCGGGCAGAATAATAAAATAGAGCGTATAGAATTTCATCAAAATAAAATCTACTTACCTTTTTATATTGTAAAATAAATTATTTTTAATATTTTTTTTATTATTATTTAAGTTTTAGGCTAAATCTTTGTTACTTGGACTTTGTTCAGTGAACTGAACTTCAGTGACCACGTTTAGTTCACGCCAATGTATGAAACATTTAACATACCCATCTATATTTTAGCTAGTAACAGGCAGTGTTGCCAACAGTTCAATAAGCTTCCCACTAGATTCAACTTTCAAAACCACCAGAAAACCACTAACAAACAGAAATTTTACACTCTAAATGACCGCTAGCCGCTAAATTTTCCACTAAAACAATTTTTGTTTTATGAAAGAAAATAAATTTACAAATAATTAGTTTTCTTTATTATTACTTATTAAAAAATTAACAAATTAATATCACAAAATTTACATTTTGCTACTCGACCCGTAGTATTTCAGATACCTACGAGCCAAGAATCCCGTTGCGTATATTGTGATTTTTACATAGTTACGCGTTAATAAATCTGCTCAGTTAATACAAACCAAAATTAATAATTATGAGCCCATGAGCGTTACTGAACGATAAACCCTTCTAACTTCTAAGTATAATTATTCAGAAAAAAATATGAAGTGAGAAATCCCCGCGTATAAAGTATAAGTTTAGAAAAATATTAGGTGGAAAATCCTCGCATACAGAGAAACGTAGACGACTAATTCTTGCCGATCAGTTATGCCTACTCAAGCAAAGTAAATATCTACCAGGTATACAAGTTAAATCAGCTTTTTTTTTTTAAAAAAAGCCATTTTTTCATAGGAAGAAAAAGATAACTTCATTCAAAATATACATTTTTGTCATCTCTCAGGTAATATATGGATAACATACCAAAAAAAATTGTTCGTTTTTCGACCTTTTCGAGCCAATTTTAGACGTCTCGCGTAAGAATCGAACTGCTGCTCGGCGAGCAAATGGCACACCGACGAAAACGATGTGGCCAGTTCTGGTGAATAAGCGGTATGGAGTAGCATCTAACAGTTGAGTGCTCTAAGCAATTTTGAACCTTTTTTGATGTGTGTGACGGGGCATTGTCATGGAGGAAAATTAGCTTATATTCTGGCGTTTTTTCCTTCATAGCATCTCACAATTGTATTATCTATCGGTGGTAACGGTGCACTTCGATAGTTTCAACCGATTTCAGCACTTTATAATAGATAATTATGCCCCGCTGATGGCACCATACGCGCAGCATCGTCCTCCGCCCGAAGTGATTCCATCTTGGAGTGGATGTTGAAAGTCGGCCGGGATGAAGCTACGGTTTTTTTTGTTTAGGATTCTCATGAATTAGGATTTTGTATGAAATGACAAATAATGTTCACTCAATGACCGAGGTCGTACTCTTAAAAATAAAAATATGGCATGGTCATATCCGATTCATATGTTCATTAACATTTAACACCAACCATAAGCAAACAACGGATTTAAGCTCGTACACCAATGTATATATGCATATTCAAAAAGGAAAACGAACAGATATATAAAAATCATCGTAAAATGGAAATAAATCTAACTTTTTAACTGCTAATATATTTTACCAAGACCACCAAAAAAAACCACTAGCCACTAAAAGCAATATTTGACTACTAAGTGGGTAGTTAAAACCACCAGTTTTAGTGGAAAATCCACTAAGATGGCAACACTGGTAACAGGCTCTATTTACTACAGGCGCCAAAACGTGCGATCCCGCATCCCGCTTACACAAAACGTATTTATGAATGAAAATGTAAGAACCCATGCACATGTCGCACTCGCTTCACGCGACATACTCGTTTTTACGCACACATTCTTACCATATGTACATTGTACACACAACACTGTAATCTTTGATTCTTACTTTGACACTATCATACAACAAGCAGATTTTATCAATGAATATGTGGAAAGAGTATTCTAATTTCAACTTTTAAATTTTCGGTTGTAAAGACGAAGTACTTTATTTTTTTACGAAAATATATAGTTTTCTTGTAATTTAGTTGCTATCAAAATAGTATTTAAAACAAATGAAATGCATAATGCCTTATTTCACTGTGTATGTGTTAAGATATAAGTAAATTAAAAAAAAAACGTGGTAAGTTATATTTGAATACTAAATTGTAAAACAATTTGAAGAGGATTTAATTTTTTTAATTATATTAAAATGAATGTTTTAGTAAATTTAATCGTTTTGTGTCTCTCGATAATAGCCTTCTTAAAATCCAGTAAACATATTTCCATTCTTACATTCTAAATATTATAACCTAATTCCATGCGGTACAAATTTTACTAAATGTATGAATTAATTATCATAATTTTCAACAATTATTTGTTGAAAATTATGATAATTAATTCAAACATTTAATAAAATTTGCCAATTAAGATTACTTAATTGACAAATTTGCATTAACATTTTTAAATATGTTATGGTTATGTCCTGAAAGTTTAAATTAAATAAAAGTACTTAGCTACTTATTGCCTTATTATAAATGATTAATAATTATTATTATTTACCTAGACAGATAATGGAGACGTTATATTACTATAATCACAATAAATACACAATTCTTGGTTTATAATTAAAAAGCACACTGATAAAAAATTCAAATTTGAGATTGGGGGTTAATTTAAACAGATGTACAGAAAGTTGAATACAAGGAGAACGAATGCTTCGAGCACAAAGCAATTATAGATTTTTGCAATATACAAGTAACTTATTTTAAATTTATGTAATTTTTTGTCTTAATTAGATTATCACTTGATATGATTTATAGTATTTAAGACTTTTCATTACTAATATACAGTACTAATAAACATTATAACAGTATGTGTAGTGAAAGGATCCTAGATTTAGTTGATCCCGAGAAAGAATAATGACAATATTGAAAGACTTTTGAGACTGACTGTCACTAGGAAATAGTTATGCAGTTGAATAAATTACTTAAAATATGCCATTGTTTATACTTAACAGACATTTTATTTCATTTTTTAACTGTACTAAAATTATTTTCAGAAATGAAATATCACTGTCCTTAGTGGAACTACAAAATGTTATATGATAAGCTATAAAAGATATCATACTCAAGGTACCAGTTGTACTGATAAGATTTTATAACATTTCCACACATTCCTGTGACTTTAAGGTAAAAGTATGTAAGTAAGATAAGACAGATAAGAAGTTTACATAAAGTAAACTTCTTATCTGTATGTCTTTATGTGTGTTTTTGCTCATGTCATTCCAATTATGTTTTTATTCATTGAGGGTTTGTAAGGACCATGTGTAAGTCAAGGAAATAATGAGTAAATATAGATTACAGATCAAACATACTGCTTAAACTCTACAACATCTTCACTAGCTTCAAAACCTCTAATGAAATAGTTTAGTTTGTTTAAAGTTTCTCAACTTAAACTCAAAGTTTATTTTTTCAAAGAAACTTGGAATGTCTTTTAAATCATTAATCTTAACTATGATTGGAAAACTGCTCCTACTAAGACCTAGCAAGAAACCTAACGATTGTTTGTTTCACTATATAATTCTTATAACTAGTTATATCTCATCATCAGTCTCTCATCAGCTTACATTAAAAGCAAGCATTTTCACTGTTTACTTAGTTATTTTAATAGCATAAAACTTTTTCTCTATGCATCTCTTCCACAGTAAAATTACAACTAATGTACCTCAATTTATTATCTACTAATATTATAATATAGAGTAAACATGACTGGCGCCTTGAGTAGTGAACCTGCCCTCAGCTCCGCAGGTTGCAGATTCGATTCCCGCCAAGGGCCAACAGTTTCTTTAAATTAATTTGTTGGTCTTCGAGTCCGGGTATATATTTGTATTTAAGTATGTATTTTAAAATTATATAAGTATATATTCACCAGTTGTGTCTACCATAACACAAGTATTAAGTTACTTTGGAGACGGACAACCGTGTGTGTAAGTGTACTATATATATTTTTATTTATAAAGCTGAAGAGTTTGAACATGCTAATCTCAGCAAACTACTGGTCTGATTGAAAAATTCTTTGATAGTCTATTTATCAAGGAAGGCTATTAGGCTATTTAACATCACGCTAAGATGACTAGGAGAGGAGCAGCAAAAAAATATTACGAAAACGGCAAAATTTAAAGCTGGCCTTTTGTTTTTAGGGTTCCCTCTAAAATTCTAAATAAAAGTCTGCGACAGCATATGTCTAGCTTTAAGGTTAGCCCACTAACCATTTTTAGTGTTATAAAAATATTATATTACGGTTTTAATCTTTTAATGCGGGTGTTGCCGCTAGTTATTGCTAATACATTTATATACCTAAACTTATTATCTAATATATTTGAAAGGTGTAAAATTTTGATATATATTAAATGGTGGTGCTAATGAACGAATTTACGAATAAAAAAAATATAAAAAATTTAAATTTTGTTAAACTTTAACCAAAAATTAAAGTTATTGTGTAAAAAAAACAAACAAAGGTCCGTTAATTAGATTTTTTAGAAAATCTATCACACAGACACAGCCTTTAGTAACTGTGTTTTATAAAAAGTATAGATGTATGATATTTCAAAGCCGTGTGGTATAGAATAGACCACCTTCATTTTGTTAACCGAGGTGTTGTAAAAGGCGAATAAGGTAACTTGACCCGCCGTGTGGTACCCGGCTTAGTAGAAGGGACCACCGTCTTTCTTACCGGGGAGTCGCAAAAGCCGACTAATATAAGTTGACATCAGGCAGGTGGCCGGTCGTAAAAACGTAGCCAAATCATGTTACAGCATGTTTATAACATGTTGTGCTGACCCTACTAGAGTGATATATATTTATACATATTTGTATATATTATAGTGATACAAAAAAGTATTTGATATAAAGACATATTAATGATAAACATCTTTTTTTTACTGCAGAATAGGGGAGCGCTTGACTGCAATCATGCCTGATGGTAAGCGATGATGCAGCCTAAGATGGAGCGCGCTTGCCTAGAAGACGCCTATTCACTCATGCTTTAAAGAGACCTATATCGAATGAAGTAGGAAATATTGATGTCGGGAGAGAATTCCATTCCCTTGCTGTGCGCAATAAAAAAGAGGACGCGAAGCGCTCCGTGCGCCTTCGTGGGACATCGATGATGTAAGGGTGGAAATTCTCCTGGTGCCTTGCGGTGCGATAATAAAAAAGCGATGGAGGAACAAGGTTATGGAGAGCCTTAGCACACTCCCCGAAATATATCCTGTAGAAGACCGACAGACAGGTCTTTTATGACACCTCGGTAAGAAATGAGGGTGATCTATTCTATCCAGTCGGATACCACACGGCGGTTCGACTAACCTTGATCGTCTTTTATGACACCTCGGTAAGAAATGAGGATGATCTATTCTATCCAGTCAGATACCACACGGCAGTTCGACTAACCTTAATCATCTTTTATGACACCTCGGTAACAGATGAGGGTGTTCTATTCTACTCAGCCAGATACCACACGGCATATCGTTAATACTGTTGTATTTTAGTATAAGTAGGAGTACCTTTGCTAATAAATGCTGGTTCATTTAACAAATACTTATGCATTACAGGTTAAATATGCTGCACTAGTCTTCCGCCGGAAGCTGTCTACCAGCTCGATAATACAGATGACAATATATGAAGATCTTCGGTTGGTTCATAATTATTAAGCACCATATTCTAACATCGGTGATGATAATTTCACAGCGCAAATCCCTGCATGACCTGTTGTGATTATAGTAGTGGATATTAACGTTTCTCTTTATCGGTAAAGTCAAGTTATTCAGAATTGTGAACTAAATCTGTGAAAAAGTTATAATTGATGCAATTTGATGCTAGAGTATGTTATATGTTTATGGTATGCTATAGGTGTTCTTGTATTGCATCGAAATATATTTCTGATTCATGCCGTATCATATATTACCAATGTAGTATGTGGATATATAATTCCAAACCTGGATTTAATTGTCAATACTTAAATTGTTATTGTAAAATGTAAATTGTGAAATTTGTAAAAGTAAACTTTTGTCAAATAACTTTAGAAAAAAAATTTATATTATTCAACACAAAATTGTATTGTCCATCACAAAATGTGTATTATCCATCACAAAAATTGTATTTTCGATCACAACAAGTGTCTTTGGAATGGTATTCATCATCTTCCTGCCCTTATCCCACTCTAAGTGGGGTCGGCACAACATGTTATAAACATGCTGTAACATGATTTGGCTGCGTTTTTACGACCGGCCGCCTGCCTGACGTCAACCTACCTCTGTCGTATTTCACGACACCTCGGTAAGAAAGAGGGTGGTCTATTCTACTAAACCGGATACCACACGGTGGGTCATCTTACCTTAGTCGCCTTTTACGACACCTCGGTAAGAAATGAGGTTGGTCTATTCTACTCAGCCGGATACCACACGGCGGGTCGACTTACCTTAGTCGCCTTTTACGACACCTCGGTAAAAAATGAGGTTGGTCTATTCTACTCAGCCGGATACCACACTGCGGGTCGACTTACCTTAGTCGCCTTTTACGACACCTCGGTAAGAAAAGAGGGTGGTACTATTCTACTCAGCTGGATACCACACGGCTATGTCTTTGGAATGGTATTGTAAACGTATTATAGAAAAGACTATTTGTAAAGTTTATATATAAATATACCGACATATGAGTCAATTTGAAAAAATATTTATTTATATAATATTTCTTTATCTTAAAATAGATTTATTAAAAGCTTTTTATATATTCGTTATAAGAATACAAGTTAGATAATAGCGTTTTCGCATCTTTGTCTTTTTCGGGATTCTTTTATTAAACAATAGGAGTATTAACAATAAAGATACCAAAATATTTAATGGAAAAAAAATTAAAGTTAATTAAGTTGTAGAACTAAATACACAAAAGTAACTGATATTACTAATATTAACTTTTGAAAACTGATTCAATTTTTATGTTTGATAAATTTTCGTTTTGTTGTTGTCTTGTTTAGTTACTCTCTAAATAGTTACAACTTAGACCATGGTACAAATAGACGTCTTAGTTATCTCTTTAGGCAAAGTTTCACATTAACAGTCTTCCTTGACTGTGTATTAACCTAAGGTGTTCACAGATAGTAGATAATATGGTTTAAATTATGTCCATTACCATAAGTAACATATGATGAAACATACTCTAATATTTATAATTTACCTTCATGTGCTGGTTTGGTTTTCTTAATACTTTAATAGCAAAAGCGACATCTATTGTCATAATACATACACATGTCAATCGACATACCTAAATTGGTTATTTACATCGTTTCTCAACAAGAAAATATGTTTATTTGTCAACACAAAAGATTTTAACTTATTGATAGAGTTTTATTATTAGGATACGTATGCTATTAGGATGCCTATGCTTGGTCGAACTAGATCTAAACCTACTAAGTATACCATAAATATGAAAAATATTTATATATTGTTAATTACTTTTTATTATTATATTTTCTTATATAACAGAAATTATTATAAAATTATAAAATATACAATTATATTAATGTAAATATCGCTCTATCAGAAGAATAAAGTTACATTTTCCCTGTATAGGAAATGTGACATTCTTCGGGTAGGGCCATATGTACTTACCAATTAATTAAATAATTCAAAATTCTAGAAGAAAAGATTTATAAACAAATTTGGCATAAGATGAGGTATCTTTAACTCAAATAATTTATTTTAATTATGCATTTTCAAGTAATATTTCACTTGAGTTAAAAAAGTGTATTCAGATCATCATCATTAAAGATCATCAGATCTTATTTCAGTTTTTTGTCTTTTCTTACAAACTGAAATTATGTACTGTCACGTGGAATAAAATGTTTTAGTCTTTTTATTATGCTACCACAAGAGGCATATCCAATGGTTCATCCGCATATTTTTTTTTATAAATTTGTTATTATAAATTGTCAAATAATTTTTATATCTGTTATATATTAGTTGAAATTGAGTTTCTTGCCGGTTCTTCTGAATATAATCAATATTTCAAACCGGTGGTAAGTAATAAAGTCTAATAAAGATGTTTATAAATATTTGTTTCATTTTAATCTTAAATTATTTAATAATACCAATATAAACGAAAACAGGTTTTTGAAAAAAACGGTAACTAAAATACGAATCGATACAACTGTCGACGTCACTATTTACGGTTTTTACACAAGCAATCACTAATTTTACTACGATTTTACGTTATAGGTTATATATACGCTCCGCGTAATACTTTCTATGTGTTAGAAAGGGAGCGAGCTGTGAATTTTTCCGTTTTTATGAATGAAACGGGTGAGAGGCAGATACATTTGAATGAATGAGGACGATTTCTATAGTATGTATCTATAGTACTTTCCCTCACCTCTCATTTAATAGAAATTGGGTACACGCCAATGTATGAAACATACCCATCTATATTTTAGTTAGTAATCTATGGCGAAAATTGTAAAGTGAAGTCAGATTTGACACCTATCAAAATTTTAGGTGGGGTGTATAGACAAAATAAGATGTCGTGCACTTGGATAAATAATACACACGTCCATCGTCGTGCATGTAGGGATGTAAGTAAAATAACTGTAATGAAATGGTGGTTAAGAAGTTAGAGAAATATGAAGCACTTTTCTCGATCCTGATCGAGGTATTGTATTAAAAAAGAGCAAAGACATTAAGCGAATTATTTGTTTTGAAATAAGAAGTATAATGAATATAGGTCCAATACCTTTACTTGATTTTTGAAAACTGTAATTTGACACACGTTCCAGCAATTGTACCGTCCGTAACTGAAACATCATCAAGAGATACTCTTCATTGTCGAATTTTATTGTACAAAACTTATGATATTATATTTTTTTTTGTTTAAGTGAAGCAGTGTCCCGCCGGGAATGAAAGAAAAGACTCACCAACAGTAACAACAGATTTATGAGGGTCGTAAGTCTACTGCCCGTCAATGCTATGCTCCGTAAGTAGGTAGGTGCGCGCTAGGTACTGCCCTGGCTTTGTCTAGGAGCGGAGTGGGCCGTGCAGCGCGCGCCCGGAGAGTGGAGTCGACCCGTTGAATGTCGGGCACGGACTCGAGGCCGCTGTTGTCCGCCACTGGTCGGAGATTGGGGGTAAAAGGTACCTGACTTAAGCCCAGGTATGGCACCCCAATACGTGGGAGAATAAACACAAAATACTAGATAGGTATACAAAAAGATAAAAAAAAAAGATATCTAGGCTGTTCGTAAAATAAGGTCAATAAAGTCGGCGCGCGGAAACGTGCGTTCCCCGTCGGCTTTGAAAATCAAATGGCCGGGCTAACGGGCTAATGCGTCGGCGCCTCTCTGTGACTCTAGGGCGAGTCCAGGGGCGAGGTGTGGGAGGAGGAGGGCCTGCATCGTACGATAAAGCATGAGTCACACTATCCGCGCGCTAAACTATTATTTAAATGATATAATTTACATATATATACGTTAAATAAATATAAAAATAAATAAATATAAGTTTTTTACGTTACAGCAAAACCGTCCTCATACTTTATACATGTAAGATTAGTTACCACACGTATCACAAGACCACCACCAACAGCATTTTACACAAGCTCTACACACATTCACTACGACAATCTCAAGAATAGTTTTGTGTCGTAACCGAAGCATCGTCAGAAGAATGGCGATAGGCTCCACGACAAAATCGCAAAATCGCTTTATATATACTAAGCACTACATAAATGTGAATTATAGCAGAATAATTCTATCATAACGAATTGTATATCGAAGATTAGCTAAGAGCGTATTATTGCGCGTATCATTAAATATTATCTTACTTATATTTTACGTATCTTCCCAAGATAACGCCTTTTTAAAAAATTAACTATAAAATACAATGAACTTAAATTAACTTTACGTCTTAAAAAGTTAGTTTTTAAAAAGACAAAGCAGAAGCTTTGTCTTTTTGATAAAATTAACTTTTATTCATAAGTTATCTTGATAAAATCGATAAAATCATGTTAAATCATTTGTCAATCAGGTTACCGATTAATCGATCACATGTATTTGAATCGGTACTCAAATCGACCGGCTCTTCTTACTCATCACTTTGACAAAAAATAAATAACAGCCGGAAATCGGAAATCTCAAATCGGAATCAATGAAACGGGACTAGAATGAATTAAATTGTAGACTTTATGTTTAATTAAATTAAATTTCATATCTTATAAGAAAGCCGCGTCATTTATTGTATTGCTCTCAGATATAACCTGTTATAAAGCCCTGTAAAATGTCTTTAGAGCAGACAGCCTGCGATGGTAAGTTACCATCAATATATATGCATATTTAATTAAACTGGTACGAGACAGCTTTATATCAAAGTTAATCGAAAAAGAGTCGCAAAATCATACTTATCTTATCTAAAAGTGTTTTATCTAAAGATCTAGTCATTCTTCAGCTTCTTTTATTGTCGTTTGCCTGTATTTTGCCTAACAATATAAACTTTACGTATTACCATTAATATCAGTGGACCAGTATATCATTTATTGACAGTGTTCTGATCAACATCTTGCTTAGTAACACCTGTATATTAGAAGAATACTTGAGACAGTTACCACTATAAGTATGATTGATGAAATAGACAAAATTGTGCTTCTATTTTACTACTGCAATTGTAAATAGTTGCTATTGTGTATCATGGTTGTTTTTATTTATTCTTCAATCACACTACAACAGTCCATGTGAAAGAAGTCGTGGATAAAATCTAGTAAGTTTACAATAAATTATCTGGTTGTAAGCAGGTTTATATAAATTGTAAATATCAATGATGCACTTTAGTTTTTTTAAGTAACACTTGGTGATTCTCTGGGCTTTAAGGCTACAATCTCTTGATAAGGCTCTGAATGGTCCTATATAAAATTTATTTTTTTATAAAGTTATCGTTTTTTTTAATAAAATTATCATAAAAACATAGTTCGTATAAAAAAGAAATTAATATTCATTCTTCAATTGGTATGTACTAAAACATGTAATTTCTAATGTTGCAAGCTGTTCTTACAGACTTAAAGGCTTTTGAGAGGCGTCTTACAGAAGTTATAGGATGTCTTCAACCTGCTACCATGAGATGGAGAAGTAAGTGCTCTCTAACTCTAAATCTTTGAAATAAAACATGAGCATTCAGTCAAAAAAATTTCTTACCCATTTTTTTTCTTTGAGTCGTCAGTATAAAAATTGTTAGTTCTAACTACTGTTAATGTGGTATAGCACAGAAAAGGTCAGCTAGAGGTATTGCCAAGGATGGGAAATGCACAATCAGTACTTGATTTGGTAAAGGTCAACCTAAGGGTGCTATCAGTGTCCCCATATACAGATTTAGTCATAGGTGAAAATTAGCATGTGTCAATGATTTGTTATGTGACAAGTTTATATCTGAAAACTTTTGTCAGGCCTTTTATACTCTTCACTACAATACTTTTCACTTTTCTATTTCTATTATCATATTGATTGTAAAGTAACGGCCTGTTACTATCCCCCTGCTGGGCATAGGCCTCCTCTCTCTGTTTTTGGAGAGATGTATTGGGGCTAAGACCTACCATGCTGCTCCAATGCGGATTGGTAGGTAACGCATATCCCAAGAATTCTAATGTAGGTTTCCTAACAATGTTTTCCTTCACCGAAAACCGAGTGATAAATTGCAATTATCAATTAGACACATAAGTTTTAATAGAAACTCATTGGTGCCTTTTTATGATTGTAAATAATATTGTTAGATAATAAATAATACTGTTGAATATTGTAAATTTGGCAAATTGGTATTAACAAACATCATCAATCGCTGATAAAATGAGATAAGTGAACAAGTATAAAGAGTTTTGATGATGAGCTTTTGACTTGACCATTGGTGCAAAGTGCAGTGACAATCAAAACAATTTTGTTAGTTCTTCCAGTCTAGGTGTATTTACTTAAAATTATATATGTGTATTACACAAGTGTTGACTACAAGTACTTTGGGGTCAAACAACTATGTTTACAATTGTCCCATGTATTTATATTTGATTCAGATTGATTTTGTTTCAGTTGTCCTGGCAGTGGTCTCAGTGTGTACGGCTATAGCAGCTTGGCACTGGCTCACTGATCCACTGACACCAGTTGTATCACTCTCACAGTCCCTGTGGAATCACCCTTTCTTTGCCTTCACATCTGCATTTTTAGGTAAATTATTATCTGATGTTTTTAAAATACATATACATCATACTTTTAAACTTTTAGTTTTTTAAGGCATTTTATAGTAAATACTTTTAAAATATTCATAGCATAAAACAGGAATACAAACATATTTTATTATGTTTAAATTGCCAGTAGATAATATCTACATATTAAATATTGTTACTATATCTATTATTATCTAAATAAACAAGTTATCGTTTATTTTTATCTAAATTATTTAAAAAACAATAATTTAATAAAATAACTAGAATAATGGTAACAAATAGTTTATTTATACTACTAGAGATAGACTCCACGACAAAATTGCAAAACTGTGTAGTGGAGTCTCTCCTGATCTGACAATGCTTCGGTTATGGGGCGAAACGATTTTAGCGAATGTGGTGATGAATGTGTGCAGTGCTTGTGTACCGTTTTTTTATTGGTGGGTAGTGCATGAGTGGTCAGGTATGAGAACGGATAGTACACTTTACATTTAGCATTACATATGTTTTTTATTGCGGATTATAGCAAAATAATATTTTCATTACTTTTGTATGACAGACCTTCGCAAAATAACGACTAATTCTTATAAAATAACAAAACATTTGTCAATAGAATCTTACCAAAAATAAATTAAAAATATTGGTGTTCTTCGTTTCAGTTTTATTATTCATGGTGGGAGTACACAGGAAAGTAATTGCGCCGAGCATTATCACAGCACGAACGCGTTCAGTTCTTAATGACTTTAACATGTCGTGTGATGAAACTGGCAAGCTTATTCTGAAACCGAGACCGGCGAATAATTAGGAATACCGCCCAGTGGTCATAATATGATTAAATATTATGAGTGAATGCATTTATTTCCCGATCAAGGAAACATTTGGATCACAAAAAATTATACGAAGTTTTTATAACAGGAATGTATCCATTATTATATAAACACACATCGCGATAAACTGTAGTTACCTTTGTATAAGGTTCGACGTTTCCGCAGAGTTGCATCCACCGTGGTCACAAACTGACTGAAGCGCCGCGGCTTATCCTTCCCGAGTACTACAGTCATTATTTTCATCAACTACCCTCACTTGAACTGTACCATCTACGTAAGGTCTCTTACACTCCACTCTGATATTATGTTATGTATCCCATCAAATATATTTTTTATAAGTATTGTTCACCGTATTTAAATTTATCTTAAGTATAACGGGAATGTTATTACTTCGTTTCTGTTCGACGCGTCAATATTATATGCCAATGGAAAACTACTTTTTATTCAACATAGGTCAATTTTACGTATTTCGTTTTAGTTTAAGTATTAATAACACATTTTTTTAGTACTTTATGATATGAGCGAATGTTTTTCTACATATTTTAGTAACATTTCCTTAATAATTATATTAATGCTAAATGATTGTATACTAGCTGTACCAATAGCTTTTGAACATAAAAGTAGTTATCGTGAGTTAATTATAAGAGATTTTTAAATAACTTTTTCCGTTTACTTAGCGCACGCAAAGAAAGCTTAAAATATTTTTTATTGCTGCTCCTCTCCCATTCGATTTAGCGTGATGTTATATAGCCTATAGCCATCCTCGATAAATGGACATCTTACACTCAAAGAATTTTTCAAATCGGTCCATTAGTTCCTCAGATTAGCGCGTTCAAACAAACTTTAGCTTTATATATTAGTATAGATTTAAATACAATGTCATCTTTGAGTATGGCCGAATAAATTATCATTGGCTTTTGAAATTTGTACGCATTAACGAACGCATAAATTTTCATTGGCTCCTCAAATTCGTACAACTTAATCGTTCAACAATATAGGCATATAATAAATTCTGTTTTATTTATCATTACAATTTAAATTGAGAAGTAATCATTATTGTCGGCGTCATATGTTATTCAGGAACAGAGTGTAATTCAACCAATTATGAAATCCACATCCGACAACAATAAAATCACCTTGTTTTTCTATATATTACCCAAACCATATCTGGAATTCAGAAAGTACATTGGTAATTTTTAATTTATTATTATTAGTCTGTGTTAAATTTAAAAAAAAGTTAACTTTTGATTTAAATAACGCCAAAGTGTAAATGTAATTATGTTTTTGTTGTAAATATAAATAAATAAAACAAATTAAGAGAGTCTAATTGTTTATTATTTTATAACTTTGGTGTGTTTATTATACAATAAATAAATGACAACTAAGAAAATATTTTTTATACAACTTTAAACGAAGTATTAATTTAACACAACTGACTGAAATCATTCCATAAAGAACAACAGTTAGACAACAATATATTGTTACATTTCTAGAATATTTCGCTAATAATATTTATTTTCAATAAAAGAATTTGAAATTTTTAACAGATCACGATATAAGTAAATATACTAATCATTGAATTAACTATATCAGTAATTATTAATATTTAGGAAACTTTTTTGAATTACAAAAGTGATAAAGTCAGTTGTCCACTTACAATGTTTTAGTTTATATAGGTTTTCTATTAGTTTTTATTACAATAAATTATATTCTATTATTCTTGTATTCGTTTTATTTTACATTTTGTTCCGTATAATTTAAAATATATAGAAACTTTAATATTATGATGACTGACTAATTTTTTTAACGACAAATGTATATAACGATATGAAAATAAAATTAAAATATTTTAGTGGACAACTTACTTTGTATGAAATTTCGTATGTTTTCTCTCGATATAAAAGTACATAATATCGTGGATTTAAGTAATATTTGTGGGTAGTTAAAATATTTTTTCTATGTTCATAATTTTTAGTTTGCAAACACGCTTCCTTTATTCTAAATATATTTTAACATATTTCCTTTTATAAATCAATATTACATTAATTTGAAGAATTACGATAACGGTTTTTTTAAGTTAATGAATACAGATTATACCAGAAACCGCGAAACAACGTAATAATTTTACAAGAAAGTTCTGTGATGAAGTAGGTAATGAAAGTTCATGAATAAGACATCGCGCATACATTTAAAAGTTTCTTTGTTGTGCTCTAAATAGACATTCAAAATCTTCACGCTTTTAGTAGTAGCATAAAATATAAGTGATAACAGATTGTGCGATAGGTCCAAGGTACTGATTTTCAACATAAACTGATCCTGTTGCTCCTACTATAGAACTCCTAAGCTTTCTCTCTCTGTTTTTTTGGAGAGAAGAAAGCTATAAGAAATAACACGCTGCTCCAATGCGGATTGGTAGGTTACACAAATCCCCCATAATTCTCTCTAGAGATATGCAGGTTTCCTGGCGATATTTTGCTTCAACGAAAAGCGTGCGATAAATTGCAATTATCAATTAGATACAAGTTTTAACACAAATACTGATTGGTGCCTGTCCGGAGTTTGAACCGGTGACCCGAACGTCGCCCGGTCTTACTGTTGGGCTATCACAGCTATTATTTTCCAGCAGTATAAAAAAATTAAAGCTTCTTAAACTTTGAAGTACATGGAATGGTCTTAATTATTTATTCGTTTCAATTTTTTTTTAATAAACTTGTAAAGATGAATTTTGTAAAGATAACCGTATGTTTAATTATTTTTCTATTACTCGCAGTTTCTGGTTTTTTTTATTTTTAAAAGTATTAAAAACATTGATATATTATTCTCTAGGCAGTGATAGTTATGAATATTTTCAATTCTTCATAAATGCATACGTCTGTCAATAAACATGTTAGATATTCAAGTCGGCAATATTCGAATTTTCCTATCTATATATGAGTAATGATAATATTTACTTAAATATGCGATGAAAAATAAAAGTGATGAGTGAAGTGTACAAAAATAATAATAAAATTACTTTGCTATATTCCGCGATGAATTATAGAAAAATAATTTTATTATTACTTTTGTTTTATGAATCTCCGCAAAGTAACGCCTAATTCTATTAATTATGTTTTTAGTGTGCTTAGTGCAAGGTCTTTTGAAGTTCGAGTTCCCACTCGATCACGTAACTTAACGCCAATGTGTATGACGCTGCAACAGCGACATCTAGTGACCGCTGTTCCAACGCAATACAAATAGCGTTATGCTAACGTGATCGAGTAGCTTAATAAAACTAAGCTGTGTGCTTACAAAATTCCAAAGCAGCTTTCAGATTTTGTCGTGGTCGTGTCGTCTCCTTTCTCTTGATAGACAAAAAGAACTCATTACATTTTACTTTTAGAGTTAAATAGATTTGTAATTACGGATTTTAGCAAATCTTATTATTTATTACTTTTGTATGATATTATTCCGCAGAGCAACGCCTATTTCTATAAATTAATAATCTATTTATGTATTTGTATACAAAACTATAAAAAAGAATAAGTAAAAAATACTAACCGAAATTGATACTTAACTACTTCCGATTTCACAAATAGAATACTATTATCAAACATGTTCTAATAGATTATCAAATACTCTTAAATATAGTATTTCTTTGTCTAATTTATAGACATAAAGAAAAACCTACTGCGTTACTTTTGCGGAGGTCCATGAATTTCATCAAATTTCATCGCGGATTATGGAAAAGTAATTTTATTATTTTATTATTGATTGGCCCGTTGGAGCAGTGGGTAGTGACCCTGCCTTCAGCTCCGCGGGTCGCGGGTTCGATTCCCGCCGAGGGCCAACATTTTCTATAAATGAATCTATTGGTCTTTGAGCCTGGGTGTATATTTGTATTTAAGTATGTATTTAAAAAACAAATAAGTATTCACCAGTTGTCTGTCTACCATAACACAAGTATTAAGTTACTTACTTTGGTGACTTACGATCGAGTGTGTAAGTGTCCCATATATTTATTTATTTATTATTACTTTTGTTTCTTTATGTTTACTTTCAAAGCACAAGTTCGAAAAATACCATATTTTTACTTGGAAAAAAACGAAAATAGCCGACCAGTTTAAACTGAAATTTTCCAAAAATTCTAGATAACTAACTACGAAGACAACAACAATAATATCTACTAACTATATATAAACAACAATATTGTGCTAACTGTGCAGAATTATAAGTGGGTAACTAATTCTCTATTTGCGATATAATACTTGATAAGTCTACACTAAAGATTGAATAGTTGTGCTGTTTAGGATAAAATGTAAACTTTTTCTACATATAAAAATCAATAATTGAATACCTACTTATAGAATTAGTAAACTAAGTATATAAACAAAATTATTTTATACTTTAGCTATATAGTTTAAATTGCTAGTTAACAATTTTATAGTTTCGGGAAATTTTTATTTAATAAGCGTTGGCGCTAAGAGCTTTCTTATGTTTTGTGCGTACTAAATTAAATAGTAATTTATTTTTGAATTTTTATTATAGACTAATGACTGTTTCTCTCTTTTTTATAATTAGTAAGTTTTTTGTTTTGCGTATTTAAGAAATTTCTCTAAAATAAATGTTTCTAGAGATTGCTCATGCTTAATTAAATTACCTAATTGACTCAGGCATCAAAATTTTCAGCCTCGATTGACCGTTGAAAATATGAAAATTACAAAACATTATTTCGCCCTATCCGAAGAATAAAATTATATTTCCTATGTTTATACATCAGGACAAGTGACTTAATTCTTTGGATAGGGCTATTCCGAATAAGCTAACTGACAGTTTATTGGTAAATTGTGAAACAGGTCCTAAGAATATTTTTAATTCAGTCACTTTAACACTAAGCGTGCGATATATGCTACTCTATAAACTTATATTTTCTCATGATAAACTCCAGTTAATAACAACAAAAAAGTTCTATAAAGAAATCTCACTAGCGCCAATACTGGTTATATATCATTTCTTAATAATAATACGTTTTGTGCAACATGAAAAGAGACAATAGCGTGGAAGACATAAGCTAAAAAAATATAGACAGATGTTTACAAAAAAAAAACAGACTAAAAAATCATAATGTCAATAGATTCTTTGAGCTTGTACAGCGGCTTTCCAAATTTTATAGATAACTATTTACATTTGTAAACAATGTTTTAAAATCATATATATTGTAAACAGTATATGCTTATCCGCTATTCCTTACGCCGATTAATAAAAGACATATAAAGTTTCATTTGAATTAACATAGCTAGATAACATCAAGGCAGTGGTACATGCATTATTTAATTACTTAACAATCTTATAAACAACGATACTTAGATCCCTTCAAAATAAGTGAAGTCACTTATCTATCTTATATATAAAAAAATTAAATGACGTTCAAGAACGTGTCATTGGTGAAAGAACAGTTGAACCAATTTGTTTTATATATTTTTTTTTAAGTTTAAAAGGCCAGAATATATGAAGTAAAAAACGACAATTATTTTCTATACTCTCTGTCCGTACCTGTCAAACCTGGTTTGTTCGGAAATTAAATATTAAGGCAAGGAAAGTAGCTTAATGTGAAATATTAAAAGATCTGTGGCATGGTGTTTAAAGGCGGTAAGAAATTCGTCAGTTTAGCTAGTAAAGTAATTTTATAAGCTTATTAAATGGATTTTAATTTGATGACACATTTTATTTGTCAACGCCACGTCACGTAGAACAATAACTTCACTTAAATTCAGTTACTAAACCATCTCATAAGGATAAATAAGGCAGATATTTTGACAGGACCTAGTATATAAAGTTAAGTAGTTATAATTAGTTTTCGCCTCAGATGCGGCTATCTTACACAATAATAAAAATATTACCAAACTTTAGGATGTCTTGAAAAATACCTTGGTGCGATATTTTGTATTTATATTTTTATTAAATGAATAAAAACTTTTTAAACGCCACCATTTCATTTAAATGTCTTGCATCGACATCAAAAAATCGATTGTAAATTCCTTATATGTTTAGGATCTATATACAAGAACAGTATTTCAAGAGAATACAGAGGTCTAGTAAATCAAATGGCGGCGTAACATCGAGGTAGTACTAACTCACTAGAAGAAACATCGCATAATTTTACTCTAAAATATCAAATCAAAATATTTTATTAGCAACATCACGTCCAAGAAATAAAATATAACAATACTTAGAGGGTGGATGTACAGAAATATGACGTTTATCCAAACAAAATTTAATTAATACAACAATAAACGAAGTAATAACCTTTTTTAAACTCCACTATCTTACTATCTCACAGACAGGTGATTGTGACTTAAAATGTATGTACTATTCAATGTTTATTCCATTAATATTCTGTGATTTTTTGTTTTCTTGTGTAGATCTGTGTGCTTAGTGCGAGCCTTTATAACCTACTTGATGGTGTTAGCGTAACGCAATTCGTATGACATAGGAACCGCGGTCACTAGATGTCGCTGTTGCAACATCATACAAAATGGCGTTAATAGTAGTTGGTTAAAAAATCTCGAAATAATCAAATTTGATTACAATTTCAGTAGAAATTTATCAACGGATTTTAAATAACAATGTTTTCATTTAGTAAGTTAGAATACCACATTATAAATTCAAAAATATTTAACATGGGCTTGTATATTCACTTTTTCAAAGAAATGAGTTTAAATTTTTAATAATATAAACTCATTTCTTCATTATTTAGAAACGAGTATTATATTGCGTGATTTCCCTCCTAATTAAATTTCAAGGAAGTTTTTATATAAGTTCAGTTAATACTTTCCTATTCAGTAAATATATTCTCTTATTTAACATTTAAAACTAATTTAACTTACAAAGTGATTTTAGATAAATTCAGTTGAGTGATTCGCACATACATGCACACTTACATCTACACACCTTGCACACGTGTGGGGTAAGGGAAAGATTTCTCAAAAATAAATCTCGCTGAATTATCGCTTTTGAAGCAGTCTAGTTTTTTCTTTATCTAATAGTGATTCTATTTTAATATACATAAGGATTATATTAGTTTATCACTTTATTTTATATCCTTTCCTAATTTGAAGAGCGGCGATATTAGACGAAAATGTATAATTTAATTAGTAACTTATATTTTTATGATCACTAATTTTATTGTATGAATTCTAAATTAAATTGAATTTCGATTGGACAACTAATAGTTTACATATGATAAAAGTATATGATAAGCACGTACTATAATGTTTATAATAATGATAAACATATAATAGAAAAAGTACCTGAGACAATATGATCATCTCAATATATCCTTGGTTGGGCTTAAACAGTGTCCCAAAAAGGATGTGCTATGCCAGAATAACCACATGTTATGTGATAGCGTAATGTAAAATTGAATATATAAAATCAACATCCCTTTTATTTATATTTTAGTATACACAAAAGTTTTTTAACGAATTTATGAATTTATATGAGCAACGCATATTAAAAGAATAGTTGTGAAAACTGTAAAAACATTTTTTCACGCTTCTCTTCAAAATAACAAAGGACTAATGATTTTATATTACATTTTTACATTCTGAAAATTGCATTCAGGCATCGTTTTGAGGTAATATATTTACACAAAATACATTCAGCGATATATTTCTAAAAACAATTTGTAGTGATTCTCTCACATAAATATTGAATATATTTTAAATTTCATGATGATATATATATATGTATTTTCAATGTTAAAATTGTTTAGCATTATAAAAAAAATATGACGTTAAAATCCTATAACTCCTTCAAATTAACTGGGAACAAAGCATGTTTTTCACCGTTAGATAAATACATAAAATTACAGATACCAAAATAAATGGCTATATATACATACAACACAATACCGGTTTTCAGTTATTTCGATAATTAGTTATATAACAAATTCATTTGAATTTCCTTACCACGAAATGTGACACAAATTAATTTTTTTCATCATTTACGCTATTAACCAAACTGGACTTAACGCTATTAAGGTAATCTATTAACGAAATTATATTAATATAATAAATGAATTACGATTTTATATGATTTCCATTCGATAAAGTACGCGGGACGCAATGCCTAAATTAGTCAATTAAACTTAAAAATGAAAAAAGAAAGATGAAAGTAATAACCGAAATAATTGTCAAAATAAAAAGCGGTTAATATTTTATGTCAAGTCATCAAATTAACTGGTTTCTCGACTGTTTTAATTAAAGTTCAAAGTTAAAAACTAATGACTAATAACAATATTCTAAATACATTTGTTTAATTACTAAAGAACTAGACGAAACAAAACTAGAAGAAATTACTAACTTAAACACTTATGAACCGACGCAGTAATTTGAAGGAGTTTAAAACATTTTGTTAACTACTACATTTAATATGCTACTTAATACTAACCTCTATTTGTTGTAGCATAATTTTGGGTTGACCTTATATTACTGTACCCGAAGAACAAAGTCACATTTATAGGTTCAAAAGAATCAAAAAATGTTATGTGTTCAAATATATAAAGCAATATTTCTGAATTCTTTTTATAAAATTACATAAATTAAAAAGATGTAGCGGACGAAGGCAAGATTCAATGTATTTACAATCGTTTTCACGTTTTTACTCATAAATATCTTGACTTTAATGTCACCAAGCGACCCGATGGAATGCGTTATTACAAATTACCTTCTCTATATGTCGCACATATAATATTACGCACTATTCTATTCTATTAAAATTAAGTATTTCAGGAAAAGGAATCTGAACGCACGCCTTATTGTAGCTACAACAAATGGACAGATAAAAGAGCAAAGTAAATGCCAACGAGAAATCCCCACGAGTTTATTGTCACATCATTCCCCACAGCAACATGCAAGGCTTGAATGGTGTCCTCACGCAGCCAAAAGTGCTCTTATATTCTTCGGTGTCGACTGACTGTTCAAATGTTTGGTCGTGTATCTGAGAGCATTCAACAGAGGCTCCGCCTTTGGTGGCGGTTGCTGTTGTAGGAACTTCACACAACCCTTGACGTCAACGGAGGACGAACGGCAGAATGCTCCCGAGGGATGTACCCAATCGTACAAAATTATAAGTCCTACCATAACCCGGAGGACTAAAAGCGAAGTTTCCTCGCGGCTGAATTGGGCGACTAGTTTTCTGTAAAAAAAAAGATTAACGTTATAGAATAATGTTTAACGTTATAGAATAATGTTAAACGCTACTTAAATATTATGAGTATCATTTTTATTCTTATAGTTCTATCTGCGTTAATAGTCAAGTTGAATTGCGAAGGAGAGAAAGATATATGGATGGATTATGTGAAGTATGACATGTGATAGGAGTCACTACTCCTATTACATGGCCTATTACTTGATACAAGAGAATGGAATAGAAAAACATTTTGTGCTGACCCCACTTAGACTGCCCTTATGGCAAGAGAATGATGAGTTCTTGCATTGTTAGTTATACCTCTTACATCACTTTAATTAATAAAACAAGTTTTGTTCGTCGTTGTTTAAGCGCCAACACAAATGTTAGTGCTTCGATAAAAGTATTTGCAATTGAGTGAACCCTTAAAGTTAAAAGTTTTTTTAGGTGTTAGCTCTTGTTAACGTGTTTTTTTAGGTGTATATACCTAAAATACGCTACCTATCAAAGCATATTTGATTTACCAAAATTGCAGTAAGCTAGCTCTTCTTTGTCAGAATTCGGTCTTAAGTAAATTTTAAAGCAAGAACGCTTATACAGAAAACCGTTATACTATAAAGGATTGTTTAAATGGATTTATTATTCTCAGATATTGCCTAATAAAATGTAACAAAGTAAAAAAAATAGTACTTTGAGCAACCCCCGAGTATCTTTCTGGTTCTTCTATTCAAAATTTTCTAAAAAAAAAAATGATTATAAATAATAACATGAGATAATTATTATAGATATGACAAAAATAAGTCAGTTATCGTATCCGTCGTGTGGTATCTGGCTCAATAGAATAGTACCACCCTCATTTCTTACTGAGGTGTCGTAAAAGGCGACTAAGGTAAGTCGACCCGCCGTGTGGTGTCCGGCTGAGTAGAATTGAGCAACCTCATTTCTTACAGAGGTGTCGTAAAATACGACTAAGGTAAGTTGACGTCAGGCTCGCGGCCGGTCGTAAAAACGCAGCCAAATCATGTGACAACATGTTGTATTGACCCCACTTAGAGTAGGATAAGGGCAGGAGAATGATGAAGTCAGTTATCGTATATTTGTAGTCAAATTGCTCGTTCGGCAAAACAATATTCTATATACACTACGAGGTTTCTTAATAGATTTTCTTTAGTCCTACATAACTGCTATCCGTATGAGATTAATTCTCTAATAAAGTTCATATGGATTTAAAAATATGTTACAGTAATTATAATAACGACTTCCTTTAGTCTGACAAAACGGCCTACTCTGCTTTGTGAACTGTACCTGACCTAAATAAATAAATACCGTAATAAATGTACCCGTTTCTCGTTTAGATGATATTGTATAAATAACTACGGATTTATGGCACAATAAAACTATGTATGGGCGCATTCAGGATGCTGGAAACTTCAATAGAATAAATTTACTATGCCTTGATGTCCGCACCGTAAACGTTTCACCTGTTTTGTAACTTCAAACCTGGAATTTTAATCGGGAATATTAAAATACTACATTCAGGAACGATTAAATAAACTCCTAAGCCAGATAAGTTAGAAGGAAATTATTAAATAATCAACCAAAAATATAAGAATACAAAAAGCGTAAAGCAGTTGTGACAAGACAACTTAGTGAATGTTTAATTTACAATCCTTGCTAAGGAACGCGTGCCAAAACCCAAGTCCAACCATAGAAGATGCCGCATTGTTTTTTTTAACTTTTAATTGGCAATCACTTTAAAATATTTTACATTGTTACTTTAATTACATAATACGGCATCATAGGACGTATTTATTATTTTTCAAAGAGAGATTGATTAAACCAAGGCAATAATACTGTAATAATTTGATTAGTTTAGCGCATATCAATGTTGACGCAGTAATTTTGCTCTAACAGGAAAACAAGTAACCACAATCCAGACTAGATGTATAACTGCATAAACTTACTAGTTTACGTAAGGCGGTTAAACATAGTGGAAAAGAATATTTTTCATGATTAATCTATACTAATATATAAAGCGGAAGAGATTGTTTGTTTGATTGATTAAACACGCTAATCTCAGGAACTAATGGACCGATTTAAACTGAATTCTGTCAATGTAAGATAGTCCATTTATTGAGGAAGGCTATAGGTTATATGACAATAAAAAATAGTACGAACATGGCAATATTTAAAATATTCCTTGCGTGCGCTGAGTAAACGGTACTAGTTATTCAAAAATCATGTACAACAAAATAGTTCCCCTCCAAAAGTTCTAAATAAAATTCCGCGTCAGCATATGTCTAGCTTTTACGGTTAACCCACTTTAACCATTTTTATGGTTATCAAAAGACTATATTATTACGGTTTTCATTTTTCCACGCGGGCGGAGTCACTGGCGATTGCTTGTTTTTTATAATCCTCTTTTCTCAGTCAAATATGTACTTGGTTCAGTCCAAACGTCCTAATAAGATGGCTAATATATGGTTTGGGATCGACACTCTAGCATCTTAATACTCGAACAGTCATCGTTTCTTTGTTCTCAACCCATCGCCCATTTAGTTTAAGAAATATTTATATAATTCGGCTGACGGTTGACTTAGTCAGGGATTTGTGGAGTGACGTAATTTTTATTTACATCATACTGAATATGACCAACTCAACCAGAATGCGTTGCCGTACCACAAATATCTTGTTTATTTGACAAAACTTGCCTAATTTTACAGACAAAACAAGAACGTGTAAAATATTCTATTTTTTCTAGTCATACGTTACCAAATCAAATAAAACGACTAGCATACAGACTAACTAAATTAAAATTAGAAGTTTAATGTTGGCATTCCTGATTACGAAAGTGTTATATTTTCTTTAAGTTCAGTTGCCTCAATTTGTAGTTGCTTTGGAAGTTGGATAGATTTACATATATATAATTAAATATTATGGTAGAATCTGTACTATGACTATGTATTGATTGCTGTTGAGTCAGGGTAAAACATTTTTTATGCTCTGTGACATCTGTGCCACATGCTTTCATATCTATATGAGGTCTTTTAAATGGCCAACTTCATTAATTTCATTTCTCGATTATTTTTTAGAAAAATCGTTAGTCCGAAAATTATTATTATTTTAACAATCCACTCGATTTGTTTTGATACTTCGTTCCAATTTTATTTATAGCATATAATATAATTTCGTATACTGTATTCACTTTAAAGATTCTACGAACGTGACATAAATTTTCATTAAATTGTTTATGGTGTCATGATATAAAAACCGTTACGCATACAACAAAGTGTTAATATTTAATTTAAGGACTGCAGCATAATTTCGTAAGACAACTAAATTGTAATTGAAATAAGTTGAAAAAGGTCGTGGGGAGCCGCTGGATACAAGCGGCAAAAAATCGTGGGCTGTGGACATCTCATAAACAGATCTATGTCCAGCAGTGGACGTCCATCGGTAGAAAAGAAGAACAAACATCTTTACATGAACAAAAAATAAAATGTATAGGGCACTTAGACAAAGGGAGGATTTGAGTTGAGGTCTTCATTGCAAGTGACCCCCGCAGCGGAAACCGCAGAAACCCTTTGTATAACCCCTGCGAGGTGGCGAGACGGAATTAAAAGGGTTGCGAGACACCGATTCCAAGCAGTATAGGATCCTACGACTTAAAGGAACAGCAGTGGACAGCAAGCATTTGAAAAGGCACATGAAAGATTATAATAGCAGTCGCATGAGCCAAGGACAACCAGAGGCTGTCTCTATAAATCGGTTTTTATTTTTGGTGTAAGATCTTAATGTTTACAAGAGCTTCCCTGGAAAACTTAAATTGATATTAAAGAATCCTTTCTGTTAATAGATTACCGGATATTTCATATTAATATGCAAGATATGTGTCATCATTGGGCTATTAAAATCCCGACAATGTTTTTATCATTCACGGCGCATGGTCCTATTGTCACTTTCAATGGCTCGGCCGATATATTGGGCTATCGTGACTGAAGAACTTTAACATACCAAAGCAGACAAGCGAATATAAATTGTATTTGTAAATTATTATGAACGATATTCGTTTGTGCATGCCATGTATGAGTTTCGCATGTAGCAGACCATATCAACCGAAAACGTTTGATAAGGAAGCGTTTTACGTCAGAGGATGACCAGTGAGTTACGAGTTAACTTATTTGTCATCGGTTATTCGAAATATCAGTTATTCGAATCAAATATTAAAAGCAAATTTCTACTATACCACATCGTTGTAAGTTTGAAACTTGCAAGTCTAGAATCAAACGGAATCAAACCTTTTTCGCAGATTTCTATAGAAACTCAAAAGCGGAATGTCATAATGATAGCGTTATCGTAAACGAATATGATTGTGAATGTTCCGTTTATATTATTAATAATATATCATTAGATATTGCAGAGAAAGTATATTTTAAGCGATAATAAGATAAACGTGGACGGTAGTTAAAGATTCCTCATGACAAGGAGAAAAAAAAGCACCGCAGAACTGGAGTCGTTTGTAAAGATCTTCATATGTAACTCAAAATACAAATTATCGGTACTAGGACATAATATGCTTTTATTTTCGCCGTAAATCAGAAATACTACTTCATTGTTAAGAGGCTCTTCCAGGAAATGTTTCGCTTAGGATATCAGGATATTAGATGCTAAGAATAAAATAATGACGTCGAAAAAAAAATCCTCAACATTACATTTAAATCTAAATGAGACTAAGCTCTTTCAATAGGAAGAGATATGAAGGCTATAGGCATGAGAAAAAAATAATTAGTACAAAGCAAATATTAATAAAACAAATAAAGACAAGTGATTGACACGGTTGAGTTTTTTATTCGCTAGTTATGTATTAAACTTACAAAACATCAACAGTACCACTGATAGCACGGTAATAAGGAAGGAAATAATCGTAAATCGAAAGGGGAGATACGCAGTGCGATGCAAGTGACATTTGATTTATCATTATTTCATTAGTGGTCGTTTGGAGGCGTACCTATCAGTCAAATATGGCGACACGCACTCTAAATAATATCAAGTAATAAATACATTCCCCATTTCTCAATAATGATATATTTGCAATCACGAACGTGGGTCAAAGAGAATTCAATTTTATAAAATAAGATTTATCACAAAGTTTAAAGATATAATTGAAAGCGCATTTAAAAGCCTAAAAGAGATTTTGAAATTAGACAAGCTGTTTTGACAAATTCCTCTATATCTTTACGCTCATTCTCTTTATCTTATATAACCTGAATTTTATTCGATTTAACTGTTTATTTTTCATACTACGAATTGTGTGAAGTATGAGATACATTTAAAAGTCCTGAGTTGATGAATGATAGGTGAGAATGGAATATGAAAACATGTTGTGCCGACCACACTTAGAGTGAGATAAGGGCAGGAGAATGATGATGATGTAATAATCATCATCATTGTGCTCCTGCCCTTACCATAAAGTCGTCAACTATTCTACTTTGTAACTATATATTCTAGGATAAAATATAAACACACAATTACAGTATTTGCAAATTCTAAACCTTTCAAATCAATTATTGACTACTATTCTTGACTAGTAATTATTTCTGATTGACTATTGATTGATTATGATGAACTACTCAAACAGTCCATTGTAGCGTATAATTAGTTCATCTTACGTACTTCATCGGCCTGTTATAACGAAAGAGCAAAGTACTTACGGATTTTCCAACATTCTCAAGCACACTTTGGCCATCGTGCTCAGAGTTTCTGTCGTATTTTCCAAGTCTTGTTGATTGTCATTCACGAACTGGCTGGTTGCTTCGGATAATACTTTGAGCATCGGTGTTGCTTGTGCGTAAAAAAGTGACATTCTGTTTGCATATTCAGCTCCTATGTGAGGTTCTTCGCCTGGCGGGAGTTCTGCGTTGATGAGACCACCTCGGGATACGATTCTCCTGTAGTAACTGAAGTCGTTTTGAATTGCAGGTGTTTTCATCTAAGCAAAAAGAAGGGTGCTATTTTATTAATCCATACTTATATAATGCACTGACCCGGGAAGTCTTACCGCCATATTTTTTTTATAAAAACCTCCTGACAATAATGAACACATATTAGAAAGATTTTTCCGATTATTTATAGAATTAGGCGTTACTTTGCAGAGATCCATAATACAAAAGTAATATTTTTCTTTTCCTATAATCCGCGATAAAGTAAATAGAAAATATATATACCTAATGCTAAATGTTGATCAATTCGTTTTCATACTCGATATATCCAGAATAAAAGATTTATCCATTTTGACGCATTCTTTTGGAAGTTATGCGCATACAAATAAATCGGTGATTCATTTTTATTTATAATATCTTGGTGACCGAGCTTCACTCGGTAATTTTTTACGAAAAAAAAACTTAAAAAAAACAATTATTTAGTTGGGGATCCATTCTTGGTATTCACATTTCTCGATTCTGCCCGTTACCCGAATAAGCTACGTCGACTTGACAGTTAATGGCGAAAATTCAATTCAATATAAATGTTAGTGTTTTTTAATGCCCAAAAACAGGGATAAAAGAATTTTTTTTACATAAAACCTAGCTAGATCAATTTTTCTCCCCCAAAACCTCCTACATGTTGAATTTCAGGAAAATCGTTGGTGCCGTTTCCGAGATTCGGAAAATATATATACAAGATTAACTCATTTAAATATTAAAGATAGATTCAATAGTCTGTGTGTCTGTAACGCTTTCACGGCTTATCCGCTGGACTAATGTTTATGAAATTTGGCACAATTAGAGTTTATACCCTTGGCTAACATATAGAATAAAAAAATCACTTTCAAACATTTCACTTTCGGGAAACAACACATTGTATTATTGAGGGTATCTAAGAGCTTAAATAGGCTTATTAGACGAATATACTTTGGCATTTAAACTAGTAACGATTTTAAAATAGATATAATGTTACCAACTTTATCATGTTAGCCTAAAGATGTTTATCGCTAACATAAACTATCTACATTGCCAACTAGTAACATGTAAATTCTTTCCTTACCCACGTATTTAACATAAATAAACAAACTGAAGAGGATCATGACTCACGGCTTAATGGGGCGAGGTCGGGCCAATCGCTTTCTACAACATACCGTTTGCCCACAATTCGCGACCTCAGCAGGCGTGCCGATGACTAATGATAGTTAATGAGTGTAAACGATATCCAATCAAAATAATGATTGATGAGCTGCTTTAGACGTGATGCTCTAACGTTGAGAGCGCTTGATTGTTACCCAGGATACGCGGATTCAAACCCGAAGCGTCGCAATGTATAATTTTATGATCAAAATTATGATTGATGAGCTGCTTTTGCCGTGATACTTTGACGGTTAGAGCATGTGATTGTTGACAAGGATTGACGGATTGAAACCCGATGGTGGCAATATAGAATTTTATGGTCAAAAAGATTTACGAGCGCCTTTTTCCGTAATACTGAAAGTGAGAGCGCGTGATTGTTACAAAGATTCACGAATTCATATCAGAGGCGTGGCAATATGGAATTTTATGATCAAAATAATGGTTGATAAGTGGCTTTTGCCGTAATACTTTGGCTGTTAGAGCGCGTGATCGTTATCAAGGATTCACGGATTCAAACCCGAAGCGTGGCAATATAGAATTTTTGGTCAAAACGATTTATGAGCTGCTTTTGCAGTGATACTCTGATTGTTAGCAAGGATTCACAGATTCAAGCGTTTTATGTTTTATGAGTGGCTTTTGTCCAGATATTCTGACGGTTAGAAACGCGTGATTGTTAACAATGATTCAAGTATATAAACTAGTAGCAGCCCAACTGTGAATTTTATGAGGTGTGGGTTTAACCTCCATAATCTATCTCTTATGAGGCATCCTAGTAGTTTACAGTACACTATTATAGTAATTGTACGCAGTATATATCACAAAAGACACTTAAATTAATTTAAATTCATTATACTCTTTATTCTGAATTTGATAATTCAATCATATTACCAATATATTTCTGTTAGAATAACAATGAAGATAATGTTGTCTGTGGTAGTTCATAAGATTTTCTTGTCCATGTATAACTTCCTTCTTCTTGTTCCTGCCTTGTAATGGTCACGTATACCATACGGTGCTTTTATTTAATTACAGTGACAAAAGCATACAGAAGTTTTATTTATCGCTATAGGTTATGGGCCCAGACTCCCAAACCACACAGAGAAAATAATAAAAGAGAAAAGGCATGGATCGAGCAATTATCCTTAACAGAGAAAACTGGCCAACATGGCGGTTCCAAACTGCGATTGTACTGAAATCAAAGGGATTATACCAGGTTGTTACAAATCAATCATTCAAAGACGAAAGCGATTATCAAGAAAAAGACCAAAAAGCGCAAGAATTAATTGTTACCAGAGTCGAGGAAAGTATATTAACCTATCTCATGACATGTGCTACAGCTTACGACATGTGGGAGAAGCTTATAACCATATTTGAAGCAAAATCAAAAGTTGGTGTTCATCTCTTACAACAAAAGTTTTACAACATAAAATTTGAGAGTCCTATAACTACATTTATTGCTAAAATAGAAGATATACTACATCAGTTGAAGCTACACGGAGAAGAAATTTCAGAAAAGATGATTGTTACAAAGATATTACTGAGTTTACCAGAAGAATACAAGCATTTTATTTCAGCATGGGAAAGTGTTCCAGTCTGTAATCAAACACTGAAAGACTTGACAGCCCGTTTATTAGTTGAAGAGGAAAGGATTCAAAACCACTCCGAACCATTGAATGGACAGATGTCTACAGAGGCCTTTATGGCAAACAGAGGTAATAACAGGAGAAATAAACACTACAGAGAGGTCAAGAAAAATACTAGTGACAGTTTAAAGTGTTTTCAGTGTGGTAAGCCCGGACATTTTATAAAAGACTGTAAATTTAGAAAATGTAATCATTGCGGTAAAACAGGACATATTTTCAAAGACTGTAAGTTGCGTTTAACCAAAGTAAAGAATAATTACAATAATAATTCAGAAAATAATAGTAATATTTCTAGTGCATTTATAGTTGACATGTATAACAATGATAGTTGGATTATGGATACAGGAGCTAGTGAACACATGTGTAAGAGTTTGCAATTATTTAAAGAGTATAGAGAAATTAAATCTGATAAATATGTAACAGTAGGTAATGGTAACAAGTTAAAGGTAAAAGGTATTGGTACAGTTGAATTTTTAGCATATAATGGTGTTTCTTTTACAGAGTCGATATTACTTAATGTACTTTATGTCCCTGATCTTACAGTGAATTTATTTTCAGTTGTTTGTGCTATGGATAGAGGTTATGTTATAAAGTTATCTAAAACAGGTTGTAATTTTTTGAAAAATAATGAGGTTATCTGTACTGCTACTCGTAATAACAGTTTGTATATCATGAATTTTAAATTTAATGTTTCTGTTGCATTGATGTCATTGATAGATTGGCATGAACGTTTTGCACATCAAAATTTTAACTTAGTGAAAGAGACTTTAGCAAAGTATAATATTAAATATTGTGGTTATATAGAGCAATGTATTCCATGTATTAAAGGTAAACAACATAGGTTAACCTTCTCTAAAAGTGATAGTAGAAGTAATTGTCCAGGAGACCTAATTCATGTAGACTTGTGTGGACCTATGGAAAAAGAGTCATTAGGGGGTTCAAAATATTTTTTGCTTTTAAAAGATGATCATAGTTCATTTAGGTTTATTTATTTCTTAAAAAATAAATTTGAAACAGTAGATGTTATAGAGAATTTTATATTAACTTTTAAAAATGAGTCAGGTTTTACAGTAAAAAGATTTAGATCAGACAATGGTACAGAGTTTAATAATATAAAATTTCAGAATTTATGTACAAATAGAGGCATAATACACGAGAAAACAGTGCCATATACACCTGAGCAAAATGGTAGAGCAGAACGAGAAATGAGAACTATTGTTGAAGCAGTTCGCACTATGTTACAAAGTAAAGGTCTTGCAAAGGAATTTTGGGCAGAAGCGGTAGGTACTGCTACATTTGTTATTAACAGAACAGGGAAGACAAAAACACCAGGTAAGACACCATATGAGTTGTTCTATGACAAACCAAGGTTTGATATTACTTTATTACAGCCATTTGGAACAGAAGTGTATGTACATATACCAGCTCAAAAGAGATTAAGATGGGATACAAAAAGCATGAAAGGTATATTTGTTGGTTATGGAATAAATACAAAAGGATACAGAGTTTGGTTTAATGATAAAAAGGAAGTAAGAACTTACAGAGATGTAATATTTATAGAGTCTAAAAACAGTGATAGAGTCAATACAGCGAAGAACACAGAAGTACAAAGAAGTCAGCAACTATGGAAATTTGATACTCAGACAGTACAAAATAGTGAAGAAAATGAAGTTACAGATGAATTAACAGATGATAAAAATAGAGAAACAGAAGTGATGATGACAGATGGGGAATTTTATAGAGGAAGGGAATATGATAGAGTTGAAGAAGTTGACACAGATAAGGAAAGTGATACAATAGAAAAACATTCAGAAAGTGTATATTATACAGATGAAGAAACAGAAGATACATATTCTGATATAGAGGATAATGACAGCGAGGAAGAAATCATGAAGACAAGAGCGACTAAGTCACGAGAAATAAAGAAGCCTGCATACTTGAAAGATTACTATACAGGTTTTACAGCAGTTAATGACAGCGAAATAACATATAAATCAGCAATGAGTGGAAAGCATTGTGATAGATGGAAAGAAGCTATAAAGAAAGAATTACAGGCGTTAGAAAGAAATAAAACATGGATACTGACAGATTTACCAGAAAATAAGAAAGCTATTGAGACTAAATGGATTTTTAAAATTAAGAAGGAAAATGGAGAAAAAATATATAAAGCTAGATTGGTAGTAAGAGGATTCCAGCAAGAAGAAAAGTTAGAACAATCAGACATTTTTGCACCAGTGGCAAAATTACCTACGTTTAGAATCTTACTGGCTATAGCATGCAAGTTTAATTTAAAAATCTCACAGATGGATGTAAAGAGTGCTTTTCTTAATGGAGAAATAGAAGAAGAGGTATATCTGAAATTACCAAAAGGTACAGAGATAGTAGACAGTAATAAGGTATTAAAATTACAGAAGAGTTTATATGGATTAAAGAAGTCACCTAAGACTTGGAATAATAGATTTAACTGTTTTATAATAAAACAAGGTTTTCAAAGAAGCAGAGCAGATTATTGTTTATATTTCAAGCCAAATGTAAAGTTTTTCTTATTATTATATGTGGACGACTTAATCATTATTGGGGAAGATAAAGAAAGTATAACAAGATTGAAGATTAATTTACAAAGAGAGTTTGAAATGAAGGATATGGGAAATGAAAATAATTTTAAATATCTTGGAATAAATATAATACAGAAGGAAAATAAAATAAGTTTAGATCAAACACAATATCTGAAAGAGATTTTGAAGAAGTATAAAATGGAAGAGTGCAATTCCATTTCTACACCAATTGCAAAGGGTTTAATTTTACCTACACAGATATGTCAAAATAAAATATTAGAAAAGAAATGTAGAAGTCTAATTGGCAGATTAATGTATGTGATGCTAGGAACAAGGCCTGATATATGTTTTGCTTTAAGTTACTTGAGCAGATATCAAGTTTATGCAAGTTCAGAATTATGGAAAAGTTTAAAACGTTTATTGCGTTATTTAAAGGGAACATTACAATATAAATTGGTTTATACAGTAAACAGTCAAGATGCAAAATTAATAGGGTATACAGATGCCGATTGGGCAGGGGATTTAATAGATAGGAAATCCACATCAGGATACATTATGAAGGTTTATGGATGTATAGTGTCATGGTGTAGTTCAAAACAACAATGTACATCATTGTCTTCTACAGAATCTGAATACATAGCGTTAGGAAAAGGAATAGCAGAAGGATGTTGGATAAGAAATTTGTTAACAGAAATAGGGTTCAATTGTAAAGAATTTAATGTGTATGTAGATAATCAGTCAGTTTTATATGTATCAAAAAATCCTGAACAGCATAGAAAACTAAAACATATAGATTTAAAATACCATTTTATTAGAGATAAAGTTTGTAAACAAATTGTAATATTAGAATATATTAGTACGGAAAATCAGCTTGCCGATATATTTACAAAGAGTCTAAGTAGAGAAAGATTTAAAAAGTTGTGTAATGGTTTAAATTTATATATGTAATTTGTTGACAGTTTGTAAGCATATGATAGAGTGAATTGTTTAAAGTATAGATATGTATTAATAGTAGTTAACTTTATCTTCATTGAGGAAGGGTGTTAGAATAACAATGAAGATAATGTTGTCTGTGGTAGTTCATAAGATTTTCTTGTCCATGTATAACTTCCTTCTTCTTGTTCCTGCCTTGTAATGGTCACGTATACCATACGGTGCTTTTATTTAATTACAGTGACAAAAGCATACAGAAGTTTTATTTATCGCTATAATTTCTCTGTGTGAAATTGTATTCTTTCACTAGTGTTGTATATAAAATCCATTCAACTCATTGGTGGCAACGACATAACAAGGTTGGGGTCAAAAGGGCCCTCAGTGACTTCTATTACAGGCACTTATTCAATTCAAAGCAAAGGGACTCGATAGCCGATGCTTTGTTTATAAAGCTGCCATACCTATGTATGTATTGGGTGCAATGTTCTTGGGTACAAATTGACCGTCATTATTATATGCAGATGCGTTTTTGCGACTGATCAATCTATGTCCTTATAAAGGTTAATGCCAGTAATCAACATGTACAATAGACAATACGGTAAATGCAGCGTCAATCCAAACATCATTGAATTTGAAAATCCTTTCTCCTTCATACAGGACTAATATTTAATAATATAAATTGAAATTATTTTAAGGATTGACCACCAAGTTGCTAGAAACTTGGTGGTCAATCTTTTATTGGATTCAGAAGTTAAAAAAAGCTTTTTTATATAAAGATTATTTTGATTTGATTACAATAAAGAAATCGTAATTTGGCTACTCTTCCTTTACATTCGTATAGCGTCAACAGCCAATGCTTAGCATTTGTACGTCGTTCTATGAAGATTGATTCAAGTAAACACCATGCATAGTAGGTAAGTCGGTGATCGCACAGTTGGGAACACCCCAATAATCAGTCAATTTGATGTTAACAGGCTTAGTTTTTGTTTGCGTGTAGAAAAAACCGTTTAAGTTAGTGTCACTACACTAACACTAAGCCGAAATAATGCTACAATTTTAGACCCATACTGTCCTTTTTTGATCTAAGGTCAGCTGATAAATAAGTAATTCTACGGCAATTAGTCAGTAACCTAATCCATGCGAAACAAGTCTATAAAAAAACCTTATAATTTAATTGCGTTACATATAAGTTAGGTTAGACATATAAAACATCATACATCATAACCATTATCATCGCAATAAACCACTTTGAAATTGGACAGACGGGGAGTGGTTACCAAAAAGGTCAATAAGTATTATAACCTACGATCGATTATTTCCAATATATTTGTATTGTAATGTTGAACTAAATTGGCAATGGAAACTAAAATTGGCAATGGAAATTAAGCAGTAGTTAAATAACAATAACCAAACGATGAGGCCATTATGACTATAACTAATAAGTTTTTTTTTTGTGAAAAGTTATATTGAAATTTATCATACGTTTTTAGTGAAAACGTCGTGAGGACACCTGCATATCTCTGAAGAATTTCTCGAATATATGTAACCAAACAATTCGCATTGGAGCTGCGTGGGGTGTTAAGCGTGAACACTTCTCTACAAAAAGGAGAGAGGACGCGTATGTTCAGCAGTATACTATCTCAGTGCTTCACCATCACTTTTTTCTTTTGTACTAAACATATTTGCGGTAAACGTGAACTTATTACGGCTTAGGTTCTAGTCGAAGTTCATTAGTACGGATTGTAGATGTTAACCAGTATGGGCGTAGCTACCAGAGGGCTAGATGGGGCCTGAGCCCTTAAACTCTGGGGACTCTGATTTAAAAAGTATAAATTGAACTTTTTTGTATTTGATTATTCTTCTTCTTCTTTGTCAACCGATGGACATCTACTGCTGGATATAGGTTTCTTCATGGGATCTCCACAGCGCACGATCTTGTACCGCTTGAATCCAGCGGCGATCTGTCGGTGTGGTGGAATTTAGGTCAGCTATGTGAATGGTTATAAAGCTTTTTGTAGGTCGCCAGAGCCTCGTTAGTTAATCTCCATGTGCAGATGAGGTTGGAACAACTGAGGAGATTGATTGGGACAAGCTTTCCTCTTACACCACTTGTTTTTAATTAATAAATTGCACATTATACTTGATTTTTAACTTTAGTAAAGAGTCGACTATATTACGATTAATCTGGAGTAAGTCAAATTTGGGACACGATGAATAAGAGGGGTGTAAGGGGGAGGCTCGTCCCAATCAGTCTCCCCAATTGTCAACCTCACCTGCACGCGGTGCACCCTGCAGATTAACCAACGAGGCTCTGGCGACCGACTAATGGCGGTATAACCATTCATATAGCTGACCTAAATTCTACCAGACCGACAGTGGGCAGCAGCACTGTCGGTGCGATATGGTCAGCACTGCGATCACCAACCCGCAGGCCAAGCGTGGTGATTACTGGCAATACCTTCATGGGATTAAAAACAAAACCACAGCTCCGCTATTCCCAGCTCTGGCAGCGGTTTGGGTAACGGCGGGGCAGGGGGTGTCAAGAATCTCCGGCAGAGATTCCGCTGCCAACCCCGACGACTAGACCTGGCAACGTACAACGCACGCACTTTGAGGGAAGACGAAAAGATACTCGAGCTGGAAGAAACAGTAAGCAAGCTGCGGTGGGACGTGATAGGATTATCCGAAGTCCGAAGAGAGGGGGAGGACACGATGATCCTAAAATCCGGCAACTTGCTTTACTACCGGGAGGGCGAACAACAGTCCCAAGGTGGTGTCGGGTTTCTCGTCCACAAGTCCCTTGTCAACAACATTGTTCAAGTCGAGAGTGTGTCGAGCAGGGTCGCGTTCCTGATACTCAGAATTACCAAACGGTATTCGCTGAAGGTCATACAGGTCTACGCACCGACATCGGCACATCCGGACAAGGAGGTAGAGGCCATGTATGAGGATTTATTTAGAGCCATGCATGCCTCCAAAACCTTCTACACTGTTGTGATGGGGGATTTCAACGCAAAGCTGGGCAAGCGAAGCGGCACCGAGTTGAGAGTAGGGCAATTTGGATATGGGCAACGGAACCACAGGGGCCAGATGTTGGCCGATTTCTTGGAGAGAGAAGATCTCTATATGATGAACTCTTTCTTCAGGAAACGACCACATCGAAAATGGACCTGGGTAAGTCCCGACGGTTCCACGAGAAACGAGATCGACTTCATCATGTCGACCAGGCGTCATTTATTCAATGATGTCTCTGTGATCAATACCGTGAAAACCGGGAGCGATCACCGTATGGTTAGAGGCACATTGAATATATGCGTACAGCTGGAAAGATCCAGACTGGTGAAGTCTACGCTCCGACCAACTCGAGCTCATATTCAAAACCCCGAGAACTTTCAACTCGAGCTGAAAAACCGTTTTGATTGCTTAGCTGACTGCGCTTCTGTGGACGATGTAAACGACAGGCTAGTGGAAACTGTCCATGCGGTGGGGTCCAAATTCTATAAGACTCACCGTAAGAGAACCAATAAATTCTCGACCTAGACTCTGAAGCTCATGGACGAGAGGAACGAAATGAGGCTACAGTCTTCAGTAGACGCTTCGAGCTACCGTCTGATCAATAGACAGATTTCTAAGGCGCAGAAATGCGACCTGCGACACTTTAACACCGAATATATTCGAGATGCCATTGAGCGTAACAGGGGCTCAAAAGTGTTCGCAAGAGATCTGTCTATTGGGCAGAGGCAGTTAACGCGACTGAAGACCGATACTGGTAGTATCATTTCGTCTCGACCTGAGATTTTGGGAGAGGTTGAGAAGTTCTTTGGGCAGTTATACACCTCAACACAACAGCCTGTTGTCAATTTGGCAAAAGACCCAAGAGCCAAGTTGACCCGACACTATACCGAAGATATCCCGGACGTCAGCCTATACGAGATTAGTACGGCTCTCAAACAACTTAAGAACAACAAGGCTCCGGGTGATGACGGAATTACTACAGAACTCCTGAAGGCGGGTGGAAAACCGGTACTCCAAGTCCTTCAGCGGTTGTTCAATTCCGTCATTCACGAGGGCACTACGCCGGAAGCGTGGCACAGGAGCGTGGTGGTTCTTTTCTTCAAGAAGGGTGATAACACCTTATTGAAGAATTATAGACCCATCGCGCTGCTGAGTCAGGTTTATAAGTTGTTTTCGAGAGTCGTAACGAATCGTCTCGCTCGTAGGTTTGACGACTTCCAGCCTCCCGAACAAGCCGGTTTCCGGAAAGGCTTTAGTACCATAGACCACATATTTACGCTGCGGCAGGTTATACAGAAGACCGAGGAGTATAACCGGCCACTTTGCTTGGCGTTTGTGGACTATGAGAAGGCCTTTGATTCGGTGGAAACATGGGCTGTGTTAAGATCGCTCCAGCGATGCCGAATCGACTATCGGTACGTCCAAGTGTTGAAGTGTCTGTATGAAAACGCCTCAATGTCTGTCCGTATCCAAGACAGAACTACGAGACCAATCCGAATGCGGCGAGGTGTGCGACAGGGAGATGTCATCTCCCCGAAGCTGTTTACCGCTGCATTGGAGGATGTCTTTAAGCTTTTAGATTGGAACGGATACGGCATCAACATTAACGGCGAGTACATCACTCACCTTCGATTTGCCGACGACATAGTCGTTACGGCAGAGTCCCTGGAGGATCTTAACACAATGCTCGACGACCTCAGCAGAGTATCTCAACAGGTGGGCCTAAAAATGAACATGAGCAAGACGAAAGTTATGTCAAACTCACATGTTCCGCTCCACCCGATCATCGTTGAGAACTCTGCACTCGAAATTGTCGACGAATATATATACCTGGGACATACGGTCCGGCTAGGTAGGTCCAATTTCGAGAAAGAGGTCAGTCGCCGAATCCAACTCGGATGGGCAGCGTTTGGGAAACTACGCGAGATCTTTTCATCCAATATTCCTCAGTGTCTGAAGACTAAAGTCTTCGAACAGTGCGTGTTGCCAGTGATGACCTATGGTTCTGAATCTTGGTCGCTGACTATGGGCCTCATAAGAAAGCTCAGAGTCGCTCAGCGGGCGATGGAGCGAGCTATGCTCGGAGTTTCTCTACGTGATCAAATCAGAAATGAGGAGATCCGTAGAAGAACCAGAGTCACCGACATAGCTCAGCGGGTCGCGAAGCTGAAGTGGCGATGGGCGGGGCACATAGTGCGGAGAACCGATGGACGTTGGGGTCTCAAAGTGTTGGAATGGCGACCCCGCACCGGAAAGTGCAGTGTCGGAAGACCTCCTGCTAGATGGACAGACGACCTCAAAAGGGTCGCGGGGAGCCGCTGGATACAAGCGGCACAAAATCGTGTGTTCTGGAGATCCCATGAGGAGACCTATGTCCAGCAGTGGACGTCCATCGGTTGAAGAAGAAGAGAAGAAGAAGAATAAGAGACAAAGGATTTTGAATAGTTAAGTTGGGGCCCCAGTTGACACTGATGTTAACAGACGAATCTTGAAAGCGAAACAGTTCAACGTTTCAACGTTGCTGTGAAGTAGTATTTATATTGATTCAATTAGCTTAGTACTTAGCAAATACTTTGCAAATTAATTAAACCGTTATTCGATCGGCTCCGAATAAAGGTTTGAAAAATTTTTCATTAAAACATTCACGAAGTTGCCGATATCTGGCAATGCTCTTAGTTTATAGAGCAATAATTTTTATCTGCGAATACTCACTTTGTGTTCATCAAACTTCAACACGAACTCCAATATTTCCGCAAATTGTTTCACTAACGCCTGTTGCTGTTCGAGATGCTGTGTAGGGCTCATTGAACCCCCAACCAATGAACCCAGGAGACGTGGCACTACCTGGAATTGAAAACAGTTTTAACTAAAACACACATTACCCATACATATGCAGTATACATATTATATAGTAGTAATATTACTATCTCACTACTATTGGATAAAGCTCTCATCATTGGAATCATGGAGCTTAGACCTATTACGGTGCAACAACACAGTTTGATACGTTTTATACATCACAGAAATTCTACAGCCACTTGAAGGTTATCATAAAAAAAATCCTTCACCAAAAAAAGCGTGAAAAAAATATATATCAAAGAGTTGAAGAAATTACTCTCCTCACAATCATAATCGTTCTCCTATTATCCCACTCTAAAGTGGGTCGGCACAATATGTCCATCTTCCATTCTCCTCTATCATTCGTCAACTCTGGTGTCACTTTTTTTTATGCATATAATTATTCACAGAATCCAATCATCTCATTTTCGGCCTCACGCTATGCACATATCTAATTTTTTTTGTCCTCCCTTTAGTCCTACATACATACAATTTAATCTCACACTTCTCATCTTTTCTATAATGGACACAACTTTCAGATTTCCCCAATATAATAATTTCTAATTCTATCAAATTTTGTAACATCGCACATCCACTTCAACATTCTTATCTTAATCGAATGCATTATTCTTTCATCCTTTTCTTTAATTGTCACGTGAAGAACCACGTGCGCTCATCATTCAGGGGTAAGTATATATGTATATAATGGTTATAGTAGAATAATAGTCAATGGATAAACCAACATTTAAAAGCTTAAAGCCCAAGCTTAACTGTAAAACGTTTTCCAACATGTCATCAAACGTTTCAACTTAATCTATCTTTTAGTTAAAAGGCTGTCTACAATGTTGCATGTATGCGTATTTACGTGCATAACATTAATCTGCGCTAAGCAGTAACTCTTGGCTAGGCTCGACCTACTTTGTTGCGTTGTTTCAGTGGGAGTAAATTCATATTTGAGACGGGTAGGCTAAATGGCACATTGTTTGAGGTGAGGTACTGTTGCAATGGAGTACGTGGACTGTGACGTGACGTGCAGTTCAGTAATTTGGCGCCGGTTGAATGAACGCGAGCGGAACTTGTGGGAATAAAATAGTGAGATGTTTGTACAAACTTCAAGTAAAGGATGACAAAAACGGTTTGTTTTTATTGGATTGTGAACAAGAAATTTGTATAAAAACTTTGTAAAGCTTCACATATGGAATAGCTTTTTTTACCGTATACTCAACTTCCTAATACAAATAAGCATTGCACAAGTCTTAATATTTAATAGAATGAATTTAACTACATACTAAAACATAAAAAATATTAGGTTTTCAGATCTTTTATAAAATATCTAATGTAAGAGCTAAGGTTTTTAAGGCTTTAATAAGTTATAGGGATTTACTACAACTTACGAAGTATGAAACCAAAGCAATCGTTCACGTTTCCGAAATTAACATTATAGAAATAATTTTCTTAAATATCTATTAGAATTAATGCGATATTTTTGACACAACTATCTAAAATGTAGAATGCTTGAACCCCCAGGATTGATTACCTCAAGTACCAGAATTTGAAGATTACTGCTCGGCCTATTACTGTTCAATTTGTGGAAGTGACGTCCTAAAATATCTTAGCATCTCGTAAAGAACGAAATTTTCCGTGGCTTTTGTCGTTTTGTAACAGGAGTTATTACAAAGTGCTCAAAAATTTTACTGCTGAATTATATGCTGTATCAGTTTTTATACTAGAGTAGGCATAGGCAGGCCTGTAAGTGAGAGAATCGCAATAAGTAGTAAGAGAGGGAAGATGAAACTCATATAGTTATCTTTGTCTAAGCAACAATAAAAAAAGACAGATAATAAGTCTCGTTTGCTTTCTCTTTATTGTCGATGGGTACATTTAAGGCTCCCAATGACTTGAATAACTTTAAATAATATCATTTGCCTTTTTAGTACTAAACCACAAAACTAAATAGCTTAGTTGAAGGCAATTTTCATAGCATTTGTAACAGGAGTTAAAACTGACTGTTCGAGATATCCTTCGCATTTTCAACATAGAACCACAAAACTACAAAGCTTTGCACACTTATGTAATTGATACCCTAAAATACGGAAGAGCGTTTTGTTTCCTCAACTCCCAAGCGACCTACTAAGATTAGAAATGTTCTTCGGCTTTTGTTTTCGGTTTCACCTTTGATATTGATATCTTAAAAGCTATATATGACAATATGCTTTTTGTGATCATAAATTTTAAAATACTCAGTGTTTTAAACATAACATTAAGCATGACTTGTCTTTAAACTGAGCGCCGCCATGAAAAATGATATTAAGTGTTTCTGCTAATCAATACTCTTGGAAATTTTATGTGACGTGTATCTTTCTGTCTATAAGTTGCGCTTTCAAGGTTAATTCGCTGGATCAATATAGATGCCATTTGGAATAATTAGAGCTTGTATATAAAATTCCCGTTTTCCTTAGGGAGTAGGAAAAAACAATATAGTACATTATTATAGAAATTTTGACAATATACTCGATGGGCAATATAAAGCCGTGTGGTATCCGGCTGAATAGAATAGTACCAACCTCATTTCTTACCGAGGTGTCGTAAAAGGCGACTAAGGTAAGTTCACTCACCGTGTGGTATCCGGTTTAGTAGAATAGACCACTCTCTTTCTTACCGAGGTTTAAAATACGACTAAGGTAAGTTGACGCCAGGCAGGCGGCCGGTCGTAAAAACACAGCCAAATCATGTGACAGCATATTTATAACATGTTGTGCCGACCTCACTTAGAGTGGGATAAGGGCAGGAAATTGATGACTCGATGAGCAATATAAGGAGAGATCTGAAAGTTGCGCTCGCTATAGAAAAAATGAGAAATGCGAGGTTACAATAAGAATACTGTGAACATAGTTAAAATGTTACAAATTAAACTTATATTTTGTTAACAGTTTAAGAGCTGTGAATTTTGTAAAATAAATAATAGAAGTATAATAGAAGTTGAGACGGGACGGAGATGGGTTTAAAAATAGTTTAACTTTAGAACCGAAGCACGCAAACAGTTGTTCCTTATGACTAGAATAGTGCTATATCACCGGATGTTGACTGCGGTTTAGAAGTAATAGGTTTAAACACATTAAGTACTAAGAGTTAGTTAGTTTTGGTAGACTGCCAAATACGTGTCGGCAGTATACTTTTAGTTTACAATGTTACTTAAAGTGGACAAATAGTAACAATTTCATTAGTAAATACTAATATCCCGCAGTTTCACCTGCGTACATACCGATGTAATGGCAGTGGAATGTGTACTAAGTCGGACTATAGATTTATTTTTGTTAAATATATCATCAATAGTTTCCGCAGCGCATGCGATTACAGATTTTTATGGCTAATTTTTTACACCTTATAACATCTTTATTACGGATATACTATGTTGGTCAGTAAAGATGCAGCTTTCCAACGGTGAAAGAATTTTTGTAGTAATCGGTCCAGTATTTTTTGTGTGAAGACATTACAAACATAAATACAAATTTTTCCTTTTTATAATATTATTATAGATAATCATGGCCTTAAATATTAAGCAATTTCAATCTTTGAGAAAAGCTTAAGACTTAAGAAAAAGATTTTGTTTTTTTTTCAAAGCATGGATTTTTTTTGCAAAGAAACATTTATAAAATACCGTAGTTAGGAATGACTTCGTCTAGAAGGGTTCTTATAGAGTTCTATAGAGTCCAATCTATTCCTATATCAAAATTAATTGCTTCATGTTTCAAGTGAAGCAAAAGGGCGCCAAACAGAGTTAATTTCGCTTTATTAATTATTGATTATCTAAATAAGTTGACAGCAGTAAAATCCAGTAACTAGTAACCAGTAGAATAATAAAAAGATTGAACTTTACAATCAAATATATTGTTATATTTAGATTTAACCAAAACACACGCCGGATGATACATATGAATAATAAGTAAATTTATACAACTCCAGTACTAAGATTTGGTTTGGTCCATTGCCAAATATTGTTGTCCGAACCATACATTTACTGGATAACGATATCATATTCAGCAGAAGGAAAATTTAAAAGACGAAATTAATATGAATTTGTAAATAAAGAATTGGAATTCGAAGATTCAAAGCAAGTGTTTAGATATTGGAATTAGACAATATTGACGGAGCTGAAACAATTTTACACAACTTAAACACTTAAAATTTATTTTGGCCTACTGCCAATGTTTGTCAGCAAAATTTGTTTTGAGGTTAAGTGATGCTTATATCTGTCAACCCGGAAGCTATGTTTACTCACATTCAATGCGTTTTTTGAAGTTAAGAAAAAATTTAGTTTTTATCATTGACGATTTTCACTATCAACAAAAAATGTTTAACAGATTTTTTTAATTAGACAATTTAATCAACCGACAACTCTAACGCGGATCCCTAACCATAATTTAAAGCATATAATATCTGACATTTCTTTAATCTTGCCTCACTAAGGACTTTATGCTGAGAACCTTAATTTCCCTTTGTTGATCCTAACAATACTAGTGACTTTTGATTACCTCTTTTATCATCATTTTTTCAATTTTCAAATCTGGTGTCTGGTGATTAAAAAGTATAAAGGATCACAGTGTATATTTGAACTTTCTTACAGCTATTTCAAAGACCTTTTGTACTTATACGAGATAATGCTTCTTTTATATCATCGGACAAAAATAGGAACGTTGGAATAGCTAACCCATAATTCGTTCCTTAAATGAAGGTAAAAGTTTTTCTGGAGTTACAAGGAAGCTGTGCATTTTCATTACTGGGATTACGTTTTGGTCTTAATTAAAAAGGCTTTATCGCTTGCCTGCGGACGACGTGCTTCATTATAAACCTTGAAGGTAAAACAAAGGATTCCTCCAACTATGTTTGCCAGTATGAAAGGATATTGTGTGAAAGATAAATATTTTTGAATCTTTCCAACTATTGGATTTTTTTAGTGCAATTACATTAATCGTGTTCCATTTTATTTTCTTTTATTTATGAAAGCTGTTAGGCTGCGATTTCATCGTCATCATTCTTCTGCACTTATCCCACTCTAAGTAGGGTCGGCACAACATGCTATAAACATGTTATGTGATTTGGCTAAGTATTTTACGATCGGCCGTTTGCCTGACTTCAACTTTTACCTTAGTCGCCTTTTACGAAACCTCGGTAAGAAATGAGAGTGGTCTATTTTACTCAGCCGCCGGCGGTCTGGCTGCGAATTTTTACATCATATAAAATGTATATGACCTATTTATTTTTAATGATTTCGATGAATTATTAAATTCTTTGTAATTATTAAAAAAATATGTAAATATAGCAATGCATTTATATTTTTACTTTTATTAAGCGTTTAACATTCTTTATGTTAGGGTTTATATTGTAGAACTAGTTGAATTTTAAAGTTATATTCGAAAAACTCTAGAATTTATTATTGACTAGATTAATGCGATTTTGTAATATGTCACTCTCCAGCGATATTTCCGTGGAGACGTGAAAAACACACATTCACACGCACATATAAACACACCACATGGGAGCGATTGTTCACTCGCTCGCACATACACATGCACCCATACACGCACGCTCCCACTTACACACATACATACACACACACATACACACACACACATACACACACACACACACACACTGCAAGCATTTGAAAATCCAAAGCGTTTAAATGTCTGATTTTAATCATCATAAACTCTACAATCACATCATAAACTGATGGCGATGAACAAAATGTATGCTAAGTTGGAATCATAAAGTAAATTTAACTGGTTGCCTGTGTTATTTACGGGACAATTTGTATATTAGTAGACAATTTGTATAGAAGAAAGAATAAAGAAAGGAATTCAGAAAAAAACCAGTTAAAGTCACCGGAACGCTTTAGTTTTGTTTCCTATTATATTCAATTTTTTACTATCTTATTTCGTGATGTTTATAATATTATTTATGAAAGAATTTATTTATGAGCAGCAAACAGCGAATAAGCGTTATATAAAATGCGGTGAATCAGAGACAGTGAGGTGAGTCACGTACTTTGATCGTTTCGAACTCGGCAGTGGTAACAAGGCTTGAGAATTTTATGTAACTCTTGCTTGTACTAAAGTACTGATAAAAACAATTTAATTTAAAAAATAAATAAAAAGAGCTTTTAACAAAATTTCAGGTCTGTACTGGCAGCCGTTCAGGAGTTCCGCCATCTGGAGCTAATCCTGGCAGCAGCATCAGGTGATGCTTATCATAAACATGCATTGTCATCGGGACTGGAGCAGTATTTAAAATTCCAGCTCAATCGGACACCGGGAAGCGGGTCAAATTTAGCTTGCCAGATACCTTGATATACATACAATGCAAGTTAAATAAAAGCATTTATAAAAGAAGCCTACAAAACTTTTCCATCCGTCGATTGCCCCCATAACTAAAATATGAGGTTCGTTAATGACCACGACTGTGTGCAAATAATACAATTTTTGCTAAAAAACTGTTTTGAAGGTAAGCAAAAAGGTCTAAATCCTTAAAGAAAAAAAAGTAAAGAAACGGTCTGTTACAATCCCATCACGCTGCTCCGCCAATGTGGGTTTGTAGCTTACAAATTCTCTCAAAATTCTCTAGAGATATGCAGGTTTCCTCACAATATTTTCCTTTAGCAATAAGCGTGTGAATAATTGCATTTATCAATTAGACACATAAGTTTTAATAAAACAACTCATTGGTACCTGCCCAGGGTTAGAATTAGTCACTCCATCGTAAGAGTCGCACAGTCTGAACGCTGGGCTATCACAGCTCGATACAACTTAAGAAAAATTTATAATTGCCCCCGATACTGGAAAAGAAATTCCAAATTGGAATTCTCTTAGGGCAGTTATCTTAAGGAGAGTAAATTGCTTCGTCAAAAATTAAGTATCGTAATATTCTCCTTCAAAGCCATGGCGTATACGGCCGAGTAGAAAAGACCACCCTCATTTCTTACCGAGGTGTTGCAAAGGCGACTAAGGTAAATTGATCCAGCGTATTGTATCCGGTTAAGTAGAATAGACCACCCTTTTTCTTGCCGATGTAAGTCGTAAAATACGACTAAGGTAAGTTAGGGAGGCGGCCGGTCGTGAAATATGTCGCAAAATCATGTGATAATATGTTTATAACATACTGTGCCGACCCCACTTTGAGTGGGATAAGGGCAGGAGGATTAGAAATTAGAAATTATTTATTTGCTCAACACAGTTTTGGTAAACACTATTTAACAAAAGCTTATGAATATTATCTGGATTACATTCTAAAAGGATGATATTATTCTCCTTGAGTGCCATAGACAAACATATTTTTTTTAATCCAGCCTGACCGTTATTTCTCTAGATGGGATGGGAGTCTACGACGGTTCTTACACTAATAACGCCCATTCATGCTTATGTTGAAGGTACTCAAGTATTGTGTCAGCAAAAAATAAGACGTGTAGAGCTCTACATCTTACGTTTGTATTAAAAATGTAGAGCACTTCTGACGAATGTTCGTATTACCGATATAGTCTAAATTTTTTGGTGTCGTGTAATTTTGGCACGAAATAATAAGCGAGAAACATATCACGGAGTTTATCTGCTGATAAACTTACTAAAATGTATATATTACAATATTGACACTATACCGTTCTCCTTTACAAACTTATGAAGAAATAAGTAATGCGTCAATTTGTGAAGAATTTGTCAAAGTAACAAAATATTTTTGAGGTATTACAAATGGAAGTACACACCCCAATGTTTGATTATTAATCACAATTTGGGGTGACACAACAACAAAAAAATACATTCTAAACCATAGTCGATCCAAGACGGAATCAAAGTAAAGACAAGTATTACCAAAGTGCTACTTAACAGTTTTTTCTATCTTTAGATATTTTATAGACTAAGATAAGGTAACGTCAGACAGGCGGCCTTCCGACAGGACAGGACAGTATTCAACTTTACAGAAATTTACCAGCATTATTGATAATTTAAAGCAAAGTTCCCTTTCTAAAGACATTACAAATAACGAAGCCCACAAGAACAGGAAAATTTCATCGGAAATTCGCAGAGGTCCTTTCAAATTTACTACCAAAGAACGATCGCTTTAATGTGGACAAAAGCTTAAAAGTCGCTAGCGAGTTAGCGGCGATCAAGGTAGCTGCGTGAGTGTCCAGTATTAGAGTGGGATAAAGACAGGAGAATGATGATGATATATTTTTAGGCTGTACTCTTCGTATTTTGCATCATTAAAAAAAATATTTCCCCCTTATTTCCCCTTTATTCCCACCAACGCAATGAAATCTGGTGCAGTTTATAGGCTATTGACAATTGGACAGTCAGTGATTATATGCAACTAATCTTTGTAAAGAAAACAATTAGGGTAGCTACGTATTAATGAGAAAATAAATAAGATAACCATCACAAACTCAAGGTTTAGCTTGAGCTTAAAAAAAAGCAACGTAAATCTTTATGGAATCGTAAAAGATTTATGAAATAACTATAGAGAACATCGTCAAGACTATCATCAAAATACAATTAAGTGCAGTAAAACCTTTGGAGTATAATCCAGGCGTGATTACGAAAAGTTGGTTTTATTTTTATTAGTCTCACGGCCCTAATGAGAATAAAGGATAACGCGGGATTCGTTTCAGATGACGTAATATTCTGTAAATGGTACCGAGACGAAGCTTGCACGTGTCTGACGAAATAAAATAGGGATAAGTATTTGATCAGAACCAGATAGAACGAGACCATTATAGTTGTATACTGGCAAATAAAGTTGAAATGAATGAAAAATAAATATTCTTAAGAAAACGATAATATAATATTTAAAACAAATCTGTTAAGTAGTTGGAACGTTAAAATAATAAAAATTACATACATACTTAACTTGCACCTGTATATGTAAGACAATAACTATTTTTCGGATAATTAAATATTTGCATAACTCCAGACTATTGAAAAAGGAACATTTGGCATAAACAAATTTCGTAGACATACGAGTATTTACAACTTACTCGTATTCAGTCAATTCTTTAATGACCTAAAATTCATTGGCGATCGCCTTAGACCGATTATTTTACTGGCGAATTTGTTTCAGTAGCAAAAATTTAACAAGCATGTAACAAAATTTCATGGCTCTACTATTAACCATTAAGTAATTCCCTTACTTGGAGCCAATTCTAGCGGCAGCAGGTCACACTTATCATAAACATGTACTGTCATCGGAACTGGACCAGTATGTAACTTGGACCGGACTGGACCAATTTCACCTCAATCGGACGCCGGGAAGTGCGTCAAATTTAACTTGTAAGATTCCACCTTCACATACAAACATACATACAAGTCAAGTCAAATAAAAGCTTTACAAAAAGTAGATGTCTATTTCGCGATAAATGTTTGGATGTGATATTATATTAATTTCATAAATTAAATGACCAGCATGTAAACATTGTAAACATTTTAATTTAAATATAGTATATATCTATTTTAACTTACCTACAAAACATGACTCATTTAATATTAGTAATAATTTGTAGATCTAATTTTAATATATATAAAATTCATACTCGTCCAAAAAAAAATTACTTATATCTAACTTAAACAAAGTTGAATGGATGCAACATTGTAATACCAATGTAAGGTTGACGTATTCAAATCACGTCCCATCGTGTATCGATCTTAATACGGAAATTGAACACGTGACTGCAAAAATTTTAGCGATCAAAAAGCAAATGACAAACGCTTTAAGCGTTAAATATTTTATTCTTTCCTCCATTCATATTTAGGAGAGTGAAATGTTTGTATTTAAGCGGCTAAGGTCAGGCAAGAACCTTATTATTTTACGGTCATAGGAACTATTGATCTCTCGAGCACATTGAAGTTATTTAAAACCATGGTTCGACCCTCCGAGTTATATAATTAACGACGTATAATGTCAAGCTAGGAATAAATTTTAAATGACGTTACTCCTAAATTATACTTTATAACTTTATGTATAATTAAAGTGTATGTTAAATTATAAAATATTAACGACTGATCATATTTAGCATAAACTTTCCCAACCTTGTTTCTATTATGATTAATCGGAATGCTTAGCCTGCGAAACGATAGTTTCTCATTTCTTTCTTTATTTTTTTATCTCCTGTAGATGTTATTCATGGATTTTGAAAAGTGGACACACAGGGTGGAATCGTGGTTTTGAGTAAGGTCAACTTAAGGTATTAACTTAATTTCTTTATACATATACATATAAATATTTCTTTAGATTACATAGTTCTAGATAATAATAGAGACATAATTTCCGGAGATATACGTTTTCTGTATAACTAAAATTTTAAGATAAATGTCATGTCAGAGACGACAGTGTCTCTTGCGACTAGTGGCATCTTCGGAATAATATTTATTAATATTTTTATAAATATTACAAAATTAAAAATTAAATTAAAGGGTTTATTAGATATACTCAAAAATTAAATAATGATCAGTAGTGAGCTAACAATATATGGGTCACTTTATGTAAATATGTGTATGGCGCCCAGACGATAAAATTTCAACTTCGATCCAACAATTTATTACTATTCATTGAGTTATGCATTCTACTCGACTCTTCGAAGACAAGGAATATAATCAGTATTCAGCAATATTTTGTACACAGTAAGTAATCAGGGTACTAAGTGGATCAGGATAAATTGCAGTGAGCTGCTTAGATTATTGTAAGAACTGTCGCTTCTTATGTTTGATGAAACAAAATGTCCGGTCTTAGACCATGTACAAGTCTATACTTGTACATGGTCTAAGTCTATCTCTATCTAAGGCTATCTGGTCCGACGCCATTTCTACCTATGTAGAAATGGCGTCGGACCAGATAGGGTCATTGGAGAGATGGATGAAAGGGGTGCCAAAGTCAACCTGTTGGCGAACGGACCATTGTGGGGTTGCCAATCTAGTTGTAATATCTCTGATTAGCAGAGGGTAATCTGGGTGGGCCTCTAGGGGATGGAGTTCCCAATAGGCGATGGGTTTGGTTAGGTTAGGTTAGGTTAACGTTTGAACGTAAATGGATCGCAACAATTTTACCAATCTATTCAATAATTAATTTAAAGAACCTTAGTCCGATGCAGAAGTTTAGTTACGAATCGTCTGCAACTCCTGGTATAGACAATAATCAATTTACTAGCACGGCGGATATTTGGACCACTGCACACGTAATCATATTCTAATATATACTTCTTATCATTATAATCCAATGCTAATAAAACAAGTTACTGCATATTAAACAGTCTATAAGCGTATTGAACGGTACTAATTATGTGTAAACCTCTGACGGTAATTCAAGCTTTACAGCATAAATTAACTGCACAACAAAAAGTATTACGATTCGCACTCATAATTGAGTAGATAAACTAAATAGACTAGAAACCAGTCTAAAGTAATTAATCTACAAGATTTTAATTTTAAATAAATTATTTATTGTAAATTGTTCAAAGTTAACACCGTCGCCAGTTTGAAATCGAATACCTATCTCTATAAATTGACAATTATTTTAAGTTTAAAGCCAAACAGGGCTTTTGCACAAGACAGAGTTAGACCAAAGATCTCAATATAGTAGAATGTGCAACACACTTTATATAGCAGGTTGTCTGATAACTCCCAACAAACATTACATAAAGTTAAAAGTGCAGAAATTTATTACGATTTTTAGATAAGGGTTTAGAGATTTATAGAGTACTGGCTCAGTATGGTTCAATACAAAACTCAGAAAAAAATGTTTCTATCGCCACCCAACTCTACAAGATTATCTGCTAGTCATTCTAAAGATTGTCTGAAAAATTAATTCAAATCGGTCCAATCGTTTCGGAGTCTATACAGGACATACAGACAAACATCCATTTTTATATATAAGAAGAAGAGTATGAAGCAGTCTATAATTTAATATTACGTCACAGTTCATCTACGTTTGACTTCTAGCAATCTGTAAGTATAACAATATAAATGTCTGGCTGTTAAATGTAATATATTTCGTAATTCATGAAGTAGAATGGCAAGTTAAGTAATAAATTGCATTACAGTCGGTCGACTCTCACACTATCTTCATTGCGATCGTTTATTCAATTAACATCAGTTGTCATCCAATTGTGAGATTTGAGCAGTTACATAGCTGGAAGATGATAATGAAATGGAGCTATGCGGTGATATTAATCGTTTTAAAATTTGTATGCTTGTACTTGTTCAATATAACGTTAGCCATTTTTTGGTCTTCAAAAATTAGCACAGCGACATAATCATGTAAATGGTCCAAATATCGATAATAAAATAATTAACAATTCGCCACATTCAAAGAATAAATTCACATTTTCTATGTTTCTACATGGGACATTAATGGCTTTGGGCGAATTAATATATTGCAAAGAAACGAAAAATAGCAAAGAGTCGTGAAGATAGCTGTGGCGAGGTGTAGTGACGGGCGGAGAGCAGAGATGCAGAAAGGAAAGTGTTAAAATAAAAAAAGAAAGAAGGGGCCGATGATATGTGGAATTCGAACCCGAGTTGTGAACATTTTCGTTCCGCGCCTTACCCACCGGCTATCGCAACATTACGAAAGCTAAAAAATCCTTTGCTTTCAATTCTACATTTTAAAATATTTTTTATGCCCAAAAACAGGGATAAAACGAGTTTTTTTTAAATAAAACCTAGCTACTTCGTTTTTTCTCCCCCAAAACCCCTTACATACTGAATTTCACGAAATTCATTCAAGATTAATCATTTAAATGTTAAATATATAACATTTTTGTTTTGCTATATTAAACTTAGGATGTAATACTCCGGGCTTTCTGCGAGTGCAATGTTCCTCATGCACCATTAATTTGGTTCCACATCACGGTCATAGCAATAATAAATATGCTTTTTTGATCAAACACTTTTTTATCAAATCTTGATACACTTATAAAAGATATGTTGAATAAATAAAAGATAATTGCTTTTATCATTGTATTTAACAGTGCATGTATCTATTGTATTCATAATTTTTATCTGTTGTGTCTGGTAATTGTAACTAAATCTGTTATTGTCCAATAACTATTTTATTTAATCTCAACTGAGGGATGTTTTATGTGAAGCATGTCTTTTAAAGAAAATTTCATGCTACACGCTCTTCTTGTTACTTTCCGAAATAAACGCCTTTTCAACCAGATTTCACTTTTGCGACTCGTCTGTATAAATGACTCCGTTTCTTCCATTGATATTTTCATTTCAGATTTAAGCATGTTGATTTTAGAAGCATGAATCTAGACTCCGCGACCGTCCAAAAAAGTTATTGCTTGAAATTGTGGATGCCAATATGAGAGCCAACAATTTACACAGACGGACGTTCTAGTTCAGGCAAAGTGAAGGCATCGGATTAGGAAAGCGGACCCCGGGTCTTAGATAAAGCTTAGTTGAAGAAGAGACTTTTTAATTTATGTTTTATTTTCCTTAGTTTTCTAATATGGTAGCTTTTTGTGTTAAATCGGTAACCAAGTTGACCCCTTACTAACACTAATTAAGATGTACGCAAAGATCTATGTTTCACTCACGTCGTTTTCTAAATGCCTAGTAAAAAGTAAAAAAATTATATATTTTAAAAAATTATATATTATATATAATAATAAAATTATTTTGCTATAATCCGCGAAGAATTTTTTCGCGGATTATATTTAATATATTATATATATAATATATTATTACATATTAAAATAATTATTATATATATTAAAATAATATTATTATTACTTTTGTATTATGGATCTCCGCAAAGTAACGCCTAATTCTATAAATTATTTATTGCTTTACCTTTACTTGTAAATAATAAGCTAAAGAATGTTTATTTAATTGTATGTAGACAATTTGTGCTTTTAAATTTCTTTTATTTAGTATATTCTCAATAGTTAAAAATAAAGTAGCAGGCTGTTATGATCCCACCGCTGGGTATTGGACTCTTCTCTCCGTTTTTGGAGAGAAGAATTGGCGCTAAGACCTACCACGATGCTCCAAAAAGGATTGGAAGCAACACAAATCCCCAAAATTCTCAGGAGACATACAGGTTTCTTTATGATGTTTCCCTTAACCGAAAAGCGTGTGATGAATTGCAATTAACAATATATTCCCCATACTTAGAAATAAACCGGGGATTCCTATAATTCTATCCAAAATGTTAGGGCACAATTTTTGCAAGGCGTGACTGCTGTTTATACGCCATCCGTTAGTATTGTAAATGGTACAATGATAGACTAAATTCTCTAAGTAATCATTTCCTATCTGATGTGAGTCACTTGAAATCACATAAATGTGATGTAAAATCACTTGAAACGACGGCTTAAAGTACTTCCCGAGATGACAAATTACGAAATATTCCAAATTCGGTGAGTGATTTGACTACTGACTTGCATGACTATTTTCTAGACGCAATAATAAGCTATTTACAATTGACATCGTCACATCATACTCAAAAAATAATGTTAGATTTTTGAGACATTTTCAAAGGCGCATGTGCAATGCTTTGAAATAGATTGCAGATATTTAAAATCAGAAAATTTCTCACTCAGCGGAACGGAAAACATTTTTCTTTATAGTGTACATACACTAGATAAATGATCATCTTTTCAATTAAATGCAATCTTGCAAAAGAAAAATAATTAAAATGTTATTAAGAATACTTACAGTGTTTCAGTGCGTTAATGTAACACGTAAACTTCGAAACTAGTTTTCAACAATCACTTCAGTAATTGTTCATAGTCACGCGAGTGCAAAGCGCGAATTTGCCTTTTTTTAATGACCGATATTATGCTATTTTATACTTTTTAATATTTCCGATCTACGAATATATTATGGTAGCCGTGTGGTATCCGGCTGAGTAGAATAGACCACCCTCATTTCTTACAGAGGTTTCGTTAAAGGCGATTAAGGTAAGTCGACCCGCCGTGTGGTATCTGGCTGAGTAGAATATACTAAGCCTTACTGTTACCGAGGTGTCGTAAAATACGAATGAGGCGTCCGGTCGTAAAAACACAGCCAAATCATGTGACAGCATTTTTATAACATGTTGTGCCGACCCCACTTAGAGTGGGAGAAGGGCAGGAAGATGATGATGTACGAATATATCATTGCTTAGCGGTGAAAACAGGTTCAAACCTTGGAATAGAACCTACGAGTTTTCTCTTACAATTAACATTCTTGTTAAATAAATTGCACTGCATAATATATTGTCAATGTATATAGATTTAGAAATTATAACGTGATATATTGCAAATACGATAAAGTGACATAGAAAAAAGCAGCATGGTGGGTTACCGTTTCGTATAACTCAAGATACAAAGTGTTAGCCCAGCAGTGAGACAGTAATAGGCTGTAAATTTCTTTTTTAGATACTGATAATAAATCTTTATCATCATCTTCCTGCCGTCATCCCACTAAGTGGGATTGGCACAACATGTTATAAACATGTTGTCACATGATTTGGCTACGTTTTTTACTACCGGCCCCCTGCTTGACGTCAATTGACCTTAGTCGCCTTTTACTACATCTCGGTAAGAAATGAGGACGGTCTATTCTACTTAGCTAGATACCACACGGCGGGTTAACTTACCTTTGTCGCCTCTTACCGACTCCTCTGTAAGATATGAGGGTTGTCTATTCTACTCAGCCGGATACCATACGGCTATAAAACAAACTAACACTTTCCTTTTTAAATTAAATCCATACTATCAGTAAATAAGCAGACTTAATAAAAGACATTAAAATATATCTTAGGTCTGCGAAATGTATCGGTAAAACCTAAAGGTTTAAATTATTGGACAATTCATATGAATTCGTATTAATTATGATACTCATGAATGCCATAATTTGCGTGAACTCAAAAATTTTTAAGGCGTAATGTGGGCATTTAGAACAACTTGTGAAATAATATAAAAGATAAAAGCGCCGCGCCGACCTTAATTCCGTTTTGAGAAAATACGCAATAACATTTCAACTTTGTATGCATCACATTTCATAATACGAATAGAAGCGAGTTTAAATTTGATACCGCCATTGTTATGATTTCATACTCTGTGGTTGGGTTTGAAGTGTTGTGGTGCATCGTATCACCTGGCCATTTAAACCGAGAATATTTGTTTTGGTTTTGTGGTTAAATGCAATATGCGTATTTGTTTTTTTAGATGTCGTTGTAAATTCTCCAGTTAGACGTTCAACACAACATCACGGCAGGGATAACTTAGTGTTTAGAGGACGCAATACGTTACAAGTATTCGCGATATTGAACCCCAGAAACCTATGAATTTGAATTTGAAGAAAAACGACATGCTGAAGCCTGTGATATCCCTATTACTATATTACTGGGAAGGATATTACTGGGAAGGATATTACTGGGAAGAGCCCAACATGCCTAACTTAATAGATTAGCGCCGTACGAAGGCTTTGTCTAGAAATAGTTATATCATTCACCTGCCTTTATCCAATTCTAAGTGGAATCGGCACATGTTATAAACATGATGTTACATGATTTGGCTAGGTAATTTACGACCGGCCGCCTGCCTGACGTCAACTTACCTTAGTCGCCTTTTAAGATACCTCGGTAAGAAATTGAGTGGTCTATTTTATTTAGCCGAATACCACACGGCGGGTCGACTTACCTTAGTCGCCTTTTAAGATACCTCTGTAAGAAATTAGAGTGGTATATTCTACTCGGCCGGATACCACACAGCAATTTGTCCAGAAATAGTAACATTAATTACAATTATTCTAATTTAAGCAGATACAAACGTAGTTATAATGTCAATAATTAACTTAAGGGGGTCAACACTGAATCACTACTGAATCAAAATTTCGGACCCTCTCTTAGACATGAGATACTCAACTGTACTGCACACGGTGCAATTGGGTGTAGGAACTTTCTTCATAATATATGCAAATATGTTTGTTGGAATATAACCGACATGGAGTCTCAATGCTTTTATAAGATCTTCACGACTTAGGGCACTGTTTTCAAGCCAGCAAGCTTTTAAGGGCTGAGTCTGCATCGTTCTATAACAAATACCCTTCTCCCTGGACCACGCATCAAAGTATTCATTCCACAAAAATAATAATTCATTCAAGACGTCAATGTACATCTAGTTCACAAGGTGTGCGCATTATATTCACCTGTTATATTTTTTTATCACAACGGGCTAAGATCACCTGTTACACCAATAACTATGATCCACCTGTCCGTCGGCTGCCTTAACGAAGGTATTTGGTGAAATTATGTCAATAATAGCTTCAATTTCAAGTTCATAGGCTATTTTAAATGCTCAAAGGTATACTTAGTAACACTTGTAAACGTAGCGATACGAGTATGGTGATTCTATTCACTGGGTGCCGGCAATAAACTAAATAAGATAAAAAAAGGTGTTATAGCCCATCCGTGACAACGTGTGACTCTATCGAGGGGGTCACTGGTTAAACCCCGAGCAGGCCCCAATAATTTCTTCTATTAAAATAACTTGAGTTTAATTTCTCGTACAATTTATTACACACTTTTCGGTGATGGAAAACAACGTTAGGAAACTTGCATATCTCCAGAGTGTTCTACGAATGTGTGTAGTCTACCAATCCGCATTAGACCGTGGAGAGGAACAAAAATCATATATGACAAAATTGTTCCTTTTTAAAAGTTCTAAATAAAAGTCCGCAACCGCATACGTCTAGGTTTTAAGGTTAACCCACGTGAACCATTTTTATGGTTATCGAAATACTATATTACGACTTTAATCTTTCCCCGCGGGCGGAGCCGCTGACAATTGTTCGTTAAGAACATATTTACAACTATGTAATTTAAACCTAAATGAGTGACAAATAAGTAAGGGTACATCGGATGGTAGACGTTTAGCCGGACTCATATATTAAATGTTTATTAATTAAGTAATTTATAGAATTAGGGGTTACTTTGCGGAGGTCCATAATACAAAAGTAATGAGAATATTATTTTGCTATAATCCGCATAGCAAAATAATATTCTCATTACTTTTGTATTAATTAAGTGTAAATCATACTCGTAGATGTAGTTTTGATTGACGTGATTGCAAACTTTGTTAATATTGAAAAATGTCTAAAGTGGATATAATTAAGTAATACATCTAATATATAGTAATCTTTGTTTTATTAGATATCGTTGGACGCTAGAGACGAATGCGTATATACAAACTAAGTAATTTCAAACCGAATATAGCTTTAGCTATTGTTGCTCTGTACAGCGTATGTAGGTGCGAATACGATGCACGAAACTAGTCTTAAATTCATTCCATCCGCACGAGCTACATTTAATATTAAACCTGAAGGACAGATGGGGCCTGCGTGAGATGAAACAGCAATGAATTAAAGTTATTAAACTTTTATGACGGTCCCAAAGGACAGGAGTCCGTTTCTAACACTTGTTTTGCCAAAAAGAAAATGCAAATCATGTATATTTGTAAATTGAAAAGTTATGGCTATACCATAAATACTCTCGTAACAATATATTATATATTTTTTTAAATTTTGCTATGGATATTTCATGTGTAGCCGGTTTGTGTAAATATTTGTATTTGTGATTCTTGTTTTCATGTTATGATATAATAGTAAAGTAACCTGGCGATATCCTACAGCTTGTATGTTAGCAGCCATTAACGTAACGTAACGTCTGTAATATACAAAACTACAATTATTATTTTGATATAATCCGCGATAAAAGAAAATATATGTAATGCTTAATGTAGAGTGTACTGCTCCATGACAAAATCGCAAAGCCGTGTCGTGGAGTCTATCTTCTGACGATGCTTCGGTTACGGGGCGAAACAATTGTTGAGATTGTAGTGGTGAATGTGTGCAGTGCTTGTGTATTGTTGTCTTATCGGTGGCGGGTAGTGCATGAGTTTTTACAAATTCTGCACGTATCAGGTATGAGAACAATTAGCACACTCTACATTTAGCATTAAATATATATTTTATCGCGGAATATAGCAAAATAATATTTTCATTACTTCTGTATTATGGACCTCCGCAAAATAACTCCTAATTCTATAAATTATATAAAAGTAAAGTAAACTAACGTCCGTAATATAGTTGTATTTTTCAGACTTTCCTTTATATACCTACTGATTAGATATTTATCTTTTTGTCACACAACATTCAATTCTCATATATGAGAATGTAATATCAATGCTCGAAACTATCATTGGAAGGCAAATGACTAAGCGTCTACATTCCCACAATGCTGTATACAAGATCGTATTCTCTTGCACGTGGTTAAAGACACGCACTTCTTAATAAGGCTCTATTGAATGCACATGCAAACCATTGTTAACGGATACGTCAGAAATTGATTATGACTAAGCAACATTACTTCTCTTTCAATGATACGAGTTAAATAGAGATATCAAATATTCAAATTAAGTTTAATCAACCGCCAACCAAATAGTATTATAAATGCATTACAAGATATTATAATTAATTTATGCACATTTAATTAATTGTTGTTAATTGTTACAGGCGTTTCGTTACTGTATAATTTCAAAATGAAATAATGCTGGTTTTTTTGTGGGTGTAAACAATAATGTACACGAAAAAGCATTACTGAAAAAAAACTATTATATTTAATAGTAATACCTCAAAACTAATGAGAATATTATTTTGCTATAATCCGCGATGCAAATTGCGAAATAGAAAAATAATATTTTCATTAGTTTTGTATTATGGACCTCCACAAAGTAACGCCTGATTCTATAAATGAGTAATATCTCAATGGAATAAGAATTTTTGTAAATTAATTTTACTAAATAAATATTTTGGATGACTTATAGCTGTCGTTAAATTTGATTTTATATTAGAATATTAAAAATTTTCAAAGAAAAAAGTTAGAAATTTAAATAATTTATAGAAATAGGCGTTACTTTGCAGAGATCCATAATACAAAAGTAATAATAAAATTATTTTGCTATAATCCGCGACGAAGTAAAATAGAAAATATATGTATTGGTAAATGTAGAGTGGACAATCGGTTATCATACCTGATACATGCAGGATTCATAAAAACACATGCACAAACATCCACCACCGCCACCACAATACACAAGCACTATATACGTTCACTATCACAAACTCAACAATCGTTTCGCCCCGCAACCGAAGCATCATCAGGAGATAGACTCCACGACCAAAATAGCAAAGCTATAAAGCTTTTTTGCGATTATAGCAAAATAATTTTATTATTACTTTTGTGTTAGAAATGTAATTAAAATTCTTAGTTATGATAAAAAAAATTGACAACTGTGCAAAATATAGGTTTTATTTTTCCATAGGTATTAAAATACTACAAAATATCACTAAAGATAAAATATATCCATGTATTTTTTATTTTTTATATGGAGTTATCGCGGCGGGAACTGACTACGTTACATACGAGTATTATTATATTCACATTAAATTTTACATCAAGTAATAAATAAATACTTAAAAATGATTGCTGATGTTTACAGTTAACGCAATTATAAATTACGCAATAATTATAAATAAGTGCATTTTGCTTACGTAAACAAAACTCTTAGTTGTCATTTGTGTTTATTATTTTAAGATATTTTTCTTATTCACGCAATGCAAGAGTTCCACATCTAAGTCATAATAAATATGGTTTAATAATAATTACATAAGCAGAAAATGCTACAACATTATAATGGTGTATTTTGATATAACGGCTGGAGTATTATATCATTCTCCTGCCCTTATCCCACTCTAAGTGGGGTCGGAACACATGTTATATACATGTTGTCACTTGAGTTGGGCTGCAAAGCCATAAGTATTTTATCGTATTGCTGAGCGTGTTTTTATATTACCTTTCGGATGAACCTATTGATGAAGTGTAACAGACACACAGACATACTTTTGGATTTATAATATAAGTATGTATATATGGTACAACTCATAAATGGAAATACGAGTAGGCTGATTGATATCCATCGATTTGTTAAGGTGTAGAGACCACCACACACCGACACTTCACCAAATGAATAATTTAGCCCTTAATATCGAAGTTTTACCCATAAATACTTGATAAACACCATAGAATTATATCTCTATCAAAATGGGTTAAAATGGAGTATTGAGTATAGAGGATAATTTACTTATTCTCACCTTTAACGCATTTATTAATTTTAGACATAATAAGGTGATATTCAAAACCTCGTTTGAGTAGAATCCTTAAATTGAACATTCTATGACCTTCTTCGAAAACTATTATAAATGTCAAAATTATCTTTGGAAATAGAAGAAACAACTGCAATGCATCTGTACAATGACTGGCCCGTTGGCGAAGTTGGTAGTGACCCTGCCTTCAGCTCCGCGACTCGCGGGTGCGATTCCCGCCGAAGGCCAACATTTTCTTTAAAAAGAATTTGTTGGTTCTTCGAGCCTGTATATATTTAAAAATTATATATGTATATACCATGTACCAGTTGTCTCTCACCCATGACACAAGTATTAATTAAATTACACACTGTGTAAGTGTTCCATATATTTATATATATTAAAATAACTAATAGAAAATAACTAATATTACTATAAGTAATGATTTTATGAGATTTATCGTACTAGTATTTTTTTTTTAAATAGTATAAAGGCAAAATTTTGAAGCAAAAATTGGTAAGTCTAAATCTGGAACAACGGACAATGTATTGTCAACATAAAAATGTATTATTGTCGTAGAGAAAACAAAAAACCCCCGATTTTTATAATACATACATATATAGGTATATTTTAATTCTGTTTTTTTCAGAAATTTGAAACTATATCTCGCCTTGAGCTGAATTAAATACATTACCTTACATTATACACGGGCTACGACATGCATTCATTAGGCTTAATTGTCTCCTTTGTCTATTAGGTCATCAATGTAACTCTACAATTTAAATATGCATAGAAAAAAACAAGAAAAAGGAACTTTTCGGATTAAGGGTAATTATGTATTAAATAAAACAAATATATAATAATTAAATATAGAATAGTATATAGAAAGGTGTCGTAAAATACGACTGAGGTAAGTTGACGTCAGGCAGGCGGCCGGTCGTAAAAACGCAGCCAAATCAAGTGACAGCATGTTTATAAGATGTTGTTCCGATCCCACTTAGACTGGTATAAGGGCAGGAAGATGATGAGAATAGTATATAGAAAATAATTATTTTTTCTCATAACATGTTTATTCAATAGAGATTGTGGTGGTGAATTTGGCAGTGCTTGTGTATTGGTGTGTCATCGGTGTCGGGTAGTGCATGAGTTCTTAGAAATTCTGCATGTGCCAGGTATGAGAACGAATAGTACACTCTACATTTAGCATTACATATATTTTCTTTTATCGCGGATTATAGCAAAATAATATTTTCACTACTTTTGCTTTCTTTTCTAATTCTACATTAATTAGGTTACATTTCCGAAGCCCAATAAGATTCTCACAGACCCTCGTAAAGAGCTCATGACTAGGAACAAGAATTGGGTCTCAAATTAACTGCGCAAAGCTATTGACAACGTTGGTAAAGGTTCTGTCGATACTTAAAATATGAATAACACTCACACACGTTGCTAGCGCTTGTGTTAAACCTATATAAGAACCTTCATTTGGATCATTAAAAGCCTGTAGAATACTATCTTTGATATTTAAATAAGTTAATCTTGTATGTATATACATTTTCGGAATCTCGGAAACGGCTGCAACGATTTTCCTGAAATTCAGCATGGAGGGTGTTTTGGGGGAGAAAAATCGATTTAGATTAGTATTATTTCAAAAAAAATATCGTTTAATCCCTGTTTTAAGGCTCTAAATTTTTTTTGGAAATTTACTTTGAATACAATCACAATTTTTCGCTGTCAAACGTAAAGTCATGGTAGTTCATTGGGCAACGGGCATTCTAGAGAGGTGAAAATACCTAGAATCGAGCCCCACCTGCCCTATTATTTTTTCATTTCTCTTTCAATTTTTTTTTATTATTACATCATTTTAAAAATTACCGAGCAAGGCTCTGTCACCCAGATACTGAAGTTTTATATTGCAAGTTAAAAAGAAATACATGCTTTACGTTATTTTACAAAAGTTTGAATCAGAATAATGCCATTGGCAATATAGATTGCAAACGTATGGCGATCGTAGGTGACATATAGATGCATCATAGACCTTTCGCGTAGATGCCCACGATTGGTTCATATCAGATGTTTATAGGCCGCAACACAAGGCAAAATGCAGCAATTACAAGTTCTTTTAAAATCAGGTTGGACTATTTTGAAACCAATACGATGGGATTTGTTATAGCCGTGTGGTATCCGCCTGAGTAGAATAGACCAACCTCATTTCTTACCGAGGTGTCGTAAAAGGCGACTAAGCTAAGTCGACCCGCCGTGTGGTATCCGGTTTAGTAGAATAGACCACCCTCTTTCTTACCGAGGTGTCGTAAAATACGACTAACGTAAGTTGACGTCAGGCAGGCCGCCGGCTATAAAAACGCAGCCAAATCATGTGACAGCATGTTTTTAACATGTTGTGCCGACTTCACTTAGAGTGGGATAAAGGCAAGAGGATGATGATGATGGGATTTGTAAGTTTCGTGGAAGAACAAAATACATACATACTTTATTGTGTTGAGAAACTGAATTGGCTATATATGGCACATAGTTTAAAGGTCCTATGGGCATTGTGGTCCTTCTATTGAGTGTACAGAGGACCTCTAAAAAAAGCTGTTAGATTTAGGTTCAAGATCGTAAAGCACTGAAATCCCTTAAAAGACATTCTTATTTAATAAAGAAATAAGGGTGGTTAAATTTCAAGGGCCGATGTTGATTTTGAATTATACAGGAAATTATTGATATTTCTTTTTATTATGATAAAATAATATGGTTCAATTTTGTATAAAACAAAATAACGGCCAAATGGCCGCCGCGACCTCGGCGGCACATCTCCATCCGATGGTCCAAATTTTCGATGACGCTGAGGCATAATTGATGTTCTATTCCGTTAATAAGCCGAATAAT